>CM070823.1:15762610-17190110 GCA_036326025.1 Chrosomus eos
AAGAATTGCAAAAGAGTTTAAAGGAATAGTTCACAATTACAATGAAAGATGGTTACACTTTATTTTGGTATACTTACAGTGGAAGTAATGGTAAGGCATGCTACAGTGGTTGGTTCAGGGTTACTACCTATAGTTTTGTCAGGACCACTATCATCAAATACGATTGACAAGCATACAGTTTGGATTGGCAGTATGGTTCTGTTCTGGGCAAGAACACCTGCACATCCATGCAGCCTTACATGGATAAGAGCAGGGAGAGCAGCAACAACCCCTCTGAGGGTAAACAGAACAGAACCAACATCAATGTATTGTAGATATCATTAATTCAATATTTTAATGTACAACATAATTATAGAATTTAGTCTGATTCAAATGGGAATCAGAATGCTAAATCTTGACTGGACGAGAGGAGGAGCTGGGGATGGAGGAGGGTAATGAGCTCCTGAGAAACGTGATTGCTGTTGATAATACAGAGGGAGCTTATATATGGATGCTGTGATAGGCGTCGTAATCCTATAGGTAAACGTAGTTTAGATGAGAGTCAGCTGATGCGAGCTTGACTAGAGTGACCTGCCAGAACTGATGCTAAGCTTGATTTATAACCCAGTTATTTTAATTTCAATAATAAGTAGTATGAACATGCGGAACAGAACAGGACTGTATTACAGGATTAATTATTTCAGGTCTTTTGCTCCATTCTGTGAAATGAATAAACTGATTCAGTCTAAAGAACATGCCAAAAACGAGCTCAGACTGATTTGAATATTTCAGTGAATAGCAACTTAAATGTGGTTATGCAATCAGAAGACTTGTTTGAACTACTTTTTTTATGATGCTAATATATCCTTTGAATTATCCTTTGAAGCTACATTCCATACTAATTGTAATTGCATGCAAATATGAACAGTATTATTTATTTTATTTTATTTTTGGTTTCACAGAAGAAAGAAAGTCATACAGGTTTTGAAACAACATGAGAATGCGTAAATGATGACTGATTTTTGGGTGACTACTGTAGCTCTTTAACAGAAGCCTCCATTATGTGCAACTGTTCACACTAGAATGTTTTTTTTTTATATCTGAAACTTAATAAACTAAGGGGAATCAAGGCTGTAATGATCGTGATGAAAATAAATGTGTATAGATTACATAAAGTATCTTTTAGAAAGCATAGCATATTTGGTCACATGTTTGTTTGTTGTCTTATCAGTGTCAATAGAGTCCCAGGAACCTTGTAAATGGTCAAAGCCAAATTACTTTTACCACACCTTGTCAAAGTCTGCATCTAACAGAATGAGCAGTAAAGTTCACGGATGCAGCAAACAGACACTCCCTTTAGCTACAGTAAAGATAAAGCAACTGTTTATGTATCTATGCTTGTATGCACACACTGCATGTGTGAACAAGACAGGAAGACTGTCAGTCAGATGATCTTTGTTTCCAAGGCAACAGCAAGCACCACACCACCCACACAAGCTAGACAGCGATCCCAGAACGGGGTTTCCTCTCACACATTGCCTTTGCAGAGCCCGAGCTGATCCTGCCTATGACAGTAGCCGCCCCGTGCGTCACGGCAAGTGTTCTCCTGGCGTTTCACAACCGCCCACAGCTCCCCGAACTCTTTCCCTCCCCTTCTTATCTCACGGCTATGAAAGAGAGACTTCTCCACACCTTAAAGAGTCACTTCCGGCGATCAACCAGGCAGAACGCTAACAGCCTTGGGCAAATTAATGTACTGTTTCTACTGTGTGATCTCAGAAATGACTAATTGCCGCAGGCATGTTTCTGATTGGTGGCATTTTATTTGTAATTTGTGAGACTGAAATTGTTTTAAAGGGATAGTTCACCCACAAATGAAAATTCTGTCGTTAAAGGTGCTCTAAGCGATGTCAAGCGTTTTTAAGGCCAAAACATTTTTTGTCACATACAGCAAACACCTCCTCACTATCCGCTGGCTGCCTGTCCCCTGAACACACTGTAAAAAAACGCGGTCTCTGCGGACCCCCAGGCTCCACACACGGCTACAAAAACAAACTCTAGCGACCCGCTCTAGGAAACATAACAAAGTGTTCCAGCCAATAACCGACAAGAATGGTTTGGGGGTGGGTTTGAGGGGTTAGTGCGCGGATGAGGAGGAGGGAGGGTCTAGCTAGCCTCCGTTTTGTTTGACAATAGTTCGAACGTCAACAAGAAGTGATGTCACTCAGGATCGCTTAGAGAACCTTTAATTCACCCTGATGTCATACCAAACCTGTAGACTTTCATGCATCCTCGGAACACAAATGAAGATCTTTTTGATTAAATCTGAGAGCTTTCTGTCCCTCCATAGACAGATACACAACTACCACTTTCATGCATCAAAAAGTTCATTAAGAGATCGTAAAACTAATGAACCAATGAGGTTCATTTTGTGTTACGCAGTTTTTGAGCTTCTGTAAGAACCAATGAGGTTCATTCTTATGTTACGCAGCACGTTTAACCTTTCTCAAGAACCAATGAGGTTCATTCTTGTGTTACGCAGCACGTTTGAGCTTCCTCAAGAACACTATGAGATTCCCTTCTCAGTGTGTTTGACAGCACGTTTGAGCTTCCTCAAGAACCAATGAGATTCATTCTCGTGTGTTAGGTTTACCGCAGCACGTTTCTTTGAGCTTCCTCAAGAACCAATGAGATTCATTCTCGTGTGTTACGCAGCACGTTTGAGCTTCCTCAAGAACTAATGAGGTTTATTTTCGTGTTATGCAGTGTTTGAGCTTCAGCAAGAACCAATGATGTTGAATCTCATGTTATGCAGCATGTTTGAGCTTCGTCAAGAACCAGTGAGGTTCATTCTTGTGTGTTACACATCATGTTCGAGCTTCAGCAAAAAACAATGAGGTTTGTTCTCAGCAGGTTCAGTTGAGCTTCTGTTTATGTTTGCTGATCAATGTTTATGTGAAATAAAGCATAAGTTAAATCTTTTCATCATATAAAGCGATCGATTCTTATCAGAAAACTTTGGACTAAACCACGCTATTCATATGGATTAGTTTTACGATGTCTTTATGAACTTTTAAAAACGACAAAGTGGTATTTGCATAGCTGTCAACAGGAAAGACTGAAAGCTCTTAGATTTCATTAAAAAGATCTTCATTTGTGTTCCAAAGATGAACAAAAGTCTTATGAGTTTTGGAATCACATGAGGGTGAGAAATCGATGACAGATTTTTTTGGGTTAACTAAGCCTTTAAGTATGTTAAAAACACTCAAATTCTCATTCGTATCATTGTCCATTGATATTTTAATGAACGCATTTGTATACTGGACTGGCCACTGTTCATTGTATTCTTTGAGTCTGATACCACTGATGAATCAACTAGAAACGACATTTCCTTATGCTGTGTGCGCTTCTCAGAGAAAATTTGCCTCATGTTACCTCCAGTGAGAGTTCACTCTAAGCTTTCTTAGACCACAGTTAGCATTAGGGATTTATGGAGCTCAGAGAGGTATTTCTCAATTGAGTCTTTGTGTAGTACAGCTTTAAATAATCAAGTTTAACCCCCTTCTGTATTGAACTTTGTTTTGGGCACAAATCAGTTTATGTAATTTATAAATTTAGAAGTAGGTCTGGGATGAGGAAATCTGGGATAAGATTTTTATATTTTTTGATGAATGCATTGCCTGGAAATTAATGTTCACTTTTCACTCCATAATCCATCTGAACTTTTTGTGTTTGTATATATTCTGACTGTCTAGTATATTTACATATTATGTGTGTAAGTCTATCTGTCTGTCTGCCTGCTCCATCCATCCATCCATCCATCCATCCATCCAATCCATCCATCCATCATCCATCCATCCATCCATCCATCCATCCATCCATCCATCCATCCATCCTATCCATACTATCACATCCATCTGTATCATACTATATACTTGTATCACACTATATAGGCCTACTTATACACTATATACTTGTATCACACTATATAACAAACAAGTGCACTAACAAAGAGAATGGCATTCTTCTCTTTCAGCCTAATGAAATAAAGAGACATCCGTCCCCCTGCACCTCCAGGAGGTCAGTGACAGATGGGGGCAGCTCTGAACTGGCTTCACAGACAGCTGGCAGGGTTTGGGGGTGAAATGTTAAAGGTCATCTCTTTTAGACTGCAGATCCCTATTGCACACACTCATGGCGTGACAGACAGACTTGCTACAGACCCACTGTCAAAGTAGATTAAATCTGTCACAAAGAGAGTTTTAGTTTCGTCTTGATCTGACGTGGGGGGTGTCGCTTCAGATGCTGTCATCATAAATCATGTTGCATGTGGGATTCAGGTACCAGTATGAATGGGGTGCGTATGTGGAGTGTGTTTGTTTGTGGTGGGTGAAGGGGATGTTATGCAGGCTGACTGGCCTTTTCCAAAAGATACTCTAACCGTTTTTTTCTCCAGTGTTATTACGTGTCTGTACAATCTGAGCACAGTCTGTCACTGTTGCTCTCCCAGTAAAGGATATCCTTCCTGTGGATATGAGGGGGTGTTTCAAAATGCATATACACAAAGTATTTTTAAATATGAGTAAAAAGTGACAACATCAGTTAGAGAATCTAACATGGCCACAGACACATGCATATATTTATCAATATAATTTTTACGCCTTCTTCACAGTATCATAAACTTGCTAAGGAACTTCCAATGGCACTTCCAATAAATCAATGACTAAAGACAGTAATTTTGCTTCTTTACTTGTCAGACACTATGTTAACAACCGAAAAGAACATAATGCCATGTACTCAACTGATATCATTAGAACCAAACTTATAAAATAGCACGGGTCAAACCACAACTTCCTCCAAGCTAAAACACAATTCTCTGGTCTGCAGACATAATGATTTTAAAGTAGGTTGTGGCCGTTAGTTTTACAGGTGTGGGAGGGATATAGAGGACAGAGAAAGAGAAAAAAACATTTAGGCTTTTTAAAAAATTGCACTGCTTGGATTGACACCTTTTTGACATGAGTTGTCTGGTTTAAGAATGCTCCACATCATTTCAACAAAAAATTAATTTTCTAGAATGCATGCAAAACAAGCAATAAAGCAATACAGACAAATAAATCATACATTTTAGAAATATACAGCAAATTTATAGTTGCTTTTTAACAATAAGACATTTGAAACATATATATAGAGGAGGTTTGTGTGTGTGTGTGTGTGTGTGTGTGTGTGTGTGTGTGTGTGTGTTGTGTGTGTGTGTGGTGTGTGTGTGTGTGTGTGGTGTGTGTGTGTGTGTGTGTGTGTGTGTGTGTGTGTGTGTGTGTGTGTGTTTACTCTATATGTAATGAACAATTTGACATTTTCTGTGATTGTTAATTCTTTTCTGATTTGTATGTGTTTGTTTTTGGAGCATATAAATGCCATTACATTATATAACATTACATAACATTACATTTAATTGTCAATCTATTTCATATTTAATTTAAATATTGGTTGCATGTTGAGCACTGGATAAATAAGATTTGATTTGACCTTTCGTTTGACAATTGAGTTTCTATTGTGTTGGATGTTATTCTACCTTATCTTACATAGCATTTATTTTTTTCATTTTTAAGTGGATACTTGGCAAACTCTAGTCATTGTTCGTCATTGACATTTTTATTTGTATTTTTTTTTCATTTAGCCTTTATTTAACCAGGAGAGAACCTCACTCTGCATTACGAGAAAAGTTTAAGATGCATATTACATGTTCTCTCTCAAAATGCCATGTCAAGCCCTTAGGAAAACAGTAACATACTTCAATGCTCTGCTGGCTTGTTAAATGTGTAAAACCAGTTTCAATTCCTAATGAAAGGGCGAAGGAGGTTTTACTCGTCAGGGCTGTATCAGGTGTTCACTGCAGTTGTGCTTTTAGAAATGTGCTGAGCCCTCTCCCTATATAGCCTATTATACTTGCATGAACACATAAGGACAGAAAGACACCATGAAATAGCATTCCTTTAAGGAGTAACCAAGGCAATGTAGTGACAGGTGTACACACACACACACACACACCACACACACACACACACACACACACACACACACACACACACACACACACACACACACACAACACACACACACACACACACACACACACTCCATTTCATTAAGTGAAAAGCTAAAAGGACTGTTTGGGGCCTCCGGTCTGTGTTATACGCCCAGAGTGACAGACGTGCAGACTCCTCTATTGTGTGCTCAACGCCGTTGGGCCTCTTTCACTCTAACGCCGTAGGCTGTGTCGGGAGGGGCTGTTACAAGGGTCGCGTGCCCCACTTTCACAGCAGCAGATGGGGGATGAACCCCTCTCGCTGCTCCAAACCTCAGGACAGAGTGTGTCTACCCCACCTGTCAATACCATACAAAAGCCAGACCGCCACGTCACAAAGGCCAAGATGAGTCTGCAGACTGCTGGACCCAAGGCCACTTTTCATGCAGCGCCAAGCGTGTAAACACGGAACATACTGATATTTAAAACGAGTCTTGTAGGGGGGTCACATGAATACTAACAACACACATCTGCCATTGATTCTTCTTGGCCGCCTTCTATCCTTTCCGAAGTTCACTTGGTTGCTAAATATAATGGTAATCATATAAAAAGGTAATTGATTGGGTTCAAATTCTGATTTGTCTTAATTAACAAAACTTTTGAATTTGAGGAAGAAATATTTGGAATGCAGAAATATAATTCTGTTGCCAAATTCTGGGATCATTTTAATCTCATAATACATTTAAATCAACAACGAACAAAACATTGTCATAACATATCACTAAAAAAACTCATATTAAGTATACATTTTCATATGAAAAATTAGCCAGTAACAACATAAAACAGTATCTGATTACTGAAAAACAACTGGTTCGTAAGTGTTTGTATTTCACTAAAAGGAACTTTAAGTCTTTCGCTCTGGAATCAGATTTCTCTGTCTGCAATATATATTTCACTTATAACAACCAGCTCATAGAGTCTTTTGCTGAAGCATTGGACTTTTTGCCACGTAGTACTTTTATGCTCCAGTTAAAAGAACCAGGTATAAAGTTTCTTTCAGGATTCAGACTGGAATCGACCTTTACGTTTTTGATTCACTAGTCATTTGCTCGGGAATCAGACATCTCTAGTGTGCTGCATCTTTTAAATTCACTGAAAAGAACCTGCTCATACAAGTAATTTGCTCGAGAATTCAACTTCTCTGGTCGTGCTGTTTGATTTTGATTCACTAAAAAGAACCGGCTGACATTTGCTCACTGATCTGATTATTTCTGTGTTTTGCACTAGTAATACAGGAAACACCTTCAGTATAGAGCATTTGTTGAAAGAACCTTGCTAGAACGTTAGCCAAAATTCTGAAAATGTACCCTGTTTGGTTACGCTAAATTTCCACCTGTGTTTTCTGTCTGAAGTGGCCTATCAGTAAGGTAATATGTTTTGACAGTTTGAAAGAACAAGAAAATGTACTTAGCTAGATTGTAGGCTAGCCTGTGAAAATCCATTCAGCTAGCATTTGTACTCATAAGTGATCTGCTGCTAAAAGGCCGTGTGACTTGAATCATTTTCAGATTTCAAAACATGATGTATTTATAAATAAACTAATTTCACCTATAGCCAACTCTGTTTATTGATTTTATTGGCCATTTCAGATCCTATGTTCACTAGGTCTACGGCAAGCAGCTTTATTGTGTTGCAGTAAACATTGAAAATTACTCAATAATCAGATTGTAATACAAAAGATTCTACAACTCAAAGCACTTACAGTTACTTTTCCATTGACTGTTCCTATAAATGGATATTTTACGTAAGGGGGCATTTGTCTTGTGCGAATATGAATGGAGCGCACGTCTACAATGAGATGACATCATTCTGCTGTGTCACAGCACTGTCTGAGTGTGTTGCCCCTCTCCATCTGTGTGTGAGCTGCAGCATATTCATGGAGCATCAGACCATCTCTGCCAGTCAGAGTCGGAGCCCTGCAATTATACTATTCTCTCTCTCTCTCTCTCCTCTCTCTCTCTCTCTCTCTCTCTCTCTCTCTCTCTCTCTCTCTCTCTCTCTCTCTCTCTCTCTCTCTCTCTCTCTCTCTCTCTCTCTCTCTCTCTCTCTCTCTCTCTCTCTCTCGAATATTCCATGCGCATGTCTTTCTTCAGATCCTCTGCTTGTGAAGCAATGCTAATTACTCTGACGAGGGTGCTTCATGTTGATTTATGTGATTGATTTCTGCACCTGCTCCTGGATGTTTGAGGGGTTATTTTAGCACAGTTTCCTAATTTGGCAAGTGAGGAGAGGAATCCAACCAGGACCTGCAACAATCACACTGTGTCCTCAATGCATATTTGATGTTAAAGGCATATTTCCCCTACAAAGGGAAATTCTGTCATTATTTACTCACTCTTGTCCGTCCCAACTTGCATGACTTTCTTTCTTCCGTGGGACACAGAGGGTAGACTTTTCAATATAATGAAAGGATTGTCAAGCTACAAAATGTCAAAAAAAGCAGATGCAATAGCTTGGTGTAAGACAGACTGATAATGACTAGTTAACAAAACATTCTTTTGAATCAGATCAGTTCAATGAATCTGTTGATTCTGTTCACAAAACCAAATTATTCATTCATGAATCAGACTGATAGATTAAGAAGGTAAAACTTCGTTGTGCTTGCTCTTTTGGAATACAAACGATATTTACTCACAGACAATGTCGAAGTTTCATGTCCACAAAGAGAGGTTGGATAGCAGTGAGTTTATTGAGACAGACAAACAGAAGTGCTTGTAATATATTACTGTTTCACTGCGGTTGATGCGCTAAGCAGCCATATTTGATTTTGAAGTCAGGTTTGTTGCACTACCCAGAGTTTCCTAGTCGCAACTCCGACTTGAGGGGACGTTCCATTTAAAAGTTCCTACTGGGTACTAGAACTTTTCCACTTCCAAGAAAAAATGGAACGCACCATTAGTTCTCCAGGTTAATTCACTGTCTCAGTGATTAACAGTTACAAAATATCAGTTTTATCAACACATTTTAGTCTGTACATCACAAAGCTATCAAATGTCTTCAGAAGATTTGAAAACACATAAACCACACAGATATTATTCCTTTATGGTATTTTGCATTTATTTTGAAGCAAAAACTTCAGTCCATATTCATTGTAATTGTTTATTAGGTTTATTAGTTATTAGGTGAGAATATAGAGAAATAGAGAATACATAGAGAATACCTTGCCTTGTCACCTAGCTGAAATAAAATTAGTTTAAGTTATACATTTTATTTTAAAAAGTAAAAAAAAGGGTGTTGTTCCAATTCCAAACATGAGTAAATGACAGAATTATCATTTTTGAGTCCACCTTTAGTTCAAAGTTGTGTGTCAGTGGCAAATTCTTTTATCTCTTTTTGAGGTGACATTCCTCGCTAGAGGATTACATCACCCAAAAGAGGTCATATTGAAACACAGCTAAAATTCTTACTTTCAGTGGCCTTAAACAAAGAGCTGTCCACTGCTGTCAACCGTTAAACTTGTTGTGGCGTGATGTGTGCTGTTGCAGATGCACTGTATTACATTGGCCTCATTAACAGCGCTAGCATATAAATTGCAATCGGTCTCAGTCTTCAGTGCTACAGCTGTACGCTCCAACAGCATTTCAAAGCAGTCAATTACCCTTGCACGGAAACGCTCAAGGACTCAGCATTATTCTGCGTGAGCACTTGGGCTTTGAACTGTTGTTCAAACCCTGCTGTTTTCACATGCATTATATGCAACTCCATGACCGAATGAATGGATAGAAAAATACTTCTTAGATGAATCCTTTGAAACTGAATGGATGTAATTTAAAGCCGTGCATGAGAGCGGACGGAGGCAGCAGGCAGGCAACAGGAAGTCCATTCAAGGATGTGATGTGTAACCTAATTCCTTACTGTGCAGATTAGCACACAGCAAACAGAGAAATGACGCCAAGCATTGATCTTCTGTCGGGTGCATATTGATTCAATGCTGGCTTAAGGAGATGAGCGTTTTCTCTGCTTTAGCTACAGTTTATTAGGCAGATCTTAAGTGTGATTCATTTAGCAATTATTCTGTGTAGAATCTGATAGACTTAAGATTTTCTAAAACCGAAAAATATTATTCCTATATTAATGAGTCTAACTCGCGAAACGATATGTACTATATTGGCAGTTATGCAAAGCAGTCAGTGATTTTGTCTGTTTAAAGTTTGACTTTCTAGTGCCCAAAGGCTGATCATAGTTTAAAAACAAACAATACGCAGGTATTTGTTTCTCCCTGAGAAAATATTCCATGCTTGTGAAAGAGAAACAAATGTCAAGGTATTCCTGAAACCCCAAGGCTGCACATTAGCATCATATCTAATGAATGCTTGTGATGGTAGACATATCTGACATATAATTGGTTGAGACAAAGTGTATACTTAGACACATTGTCAGACAAAACCAAAAATGATTGTTATGTATAATGATATATATGTGTAAGCATTATTTAGGCAGCAGAAAAATGACAATCCAATTCGCCAATTTGCCACTTTTATGACTTTGAATGCATGTTAATTGCAGTTTATAAAAAGTTATTTTTATTTTAGTTAAAAGGAAAATGTTTTTATTTGGTTTTCATTTTAGTTGTTTTGATGACAACAATAACACAGTTTGAGTGTTAATTAACTTTCATATAGATTTATGCTCTATGCACTAAGTATACTCATTAACATGTATATATGAGTTCCTGTCAATGATTACTATCAGGAAAAGGTGTGAAATGAAATCAAACCTCAGCAAAATCTCAAGGGTGTTTTATGTTCACAGTTTTAATTGGCCACCATATAAAATAAGCTGTGACGGTACATTGGCAATGGTCCCATCCTTCTGCAGTAAATCTTGTATTGCTGTCATCTTGTTTTATGGAAAATCTATTGATTTTTCTACATCACCAGGACAGGAAGCCACAGACTCATTATAAAGCTGATTCCCTGAATTATAAATGTGTGTATATGTATGCTGGTACGATACAATTTTTTTTTGCCAGTACTGTATGTCTGTCTGTCTATATGTCTTTGTTGCAGACAAAAACAAAGCAATCAAACAGCTTATGATTTATTCAGGCTTTGTTTTTATTCCCTGGATTACTTCAGCTCACTTACATAATTACATGGCTTTCTCTCACTTAGTTCTTCTCTGGAGAGGTGCACATTGCTGGCAGGCGTGATTCATCATTTGGGCTGTTTTGCTTTGCTCACTTAATTTAATGGAGCTCGGGCTACATGCCTTCCTGCCTCAGTGCTTATGTGGTCCATGTGAACGTTCTTCTAGATCAGCTGTTCTGACCTATTCAGATGCTTTCCTCTGATTAAAAACTCACTTTGGTGAGTTAGGATTCCAGGAAGTCGACTTGTAGAATTTGAGATCTGGTACTAAAAGTTAATACTTTGTTGTATCTGAACTGATGATCATTGTAGATTTAACAGATTATTTACAGTATGTATAGCTAACCAGAGGATAATTTTATTGCTCATTTGTTGGTTTTCATTGCTCATGAGTTTTCAGTTATGCTCTCAAATGTAGGTATCATGTGTCCAATGTTTCTCCTTAAAAACAGAAATAAGGCAATTGTTGACATACATGTGTATGAAGCAAAACAATTAATGCAGATAGCATATCAAATGATTTGTTTATTTTGAATAATTGCTTGCATGCATATTAAAATCTCTGGATTTATTGCCAAAACTGAGCACAGTTCTGAAATTCTAGAGGAGACTCATATACCCAAAAATGAAAATTGTCATAATTCTTTGAAACATAGAAGATATTTTGAAGAATGTCTCAATGTCCCATCCACCAACCCCCACACACACACCAATAAAATATCAAGCCTGCTTGACATTTAATATCCTTGCTGTTATCCTTGCTCAATTGTCAAAAGCAATTGAGAGATACTGTAATAAGACTTAGTTTGTGATGTAATAGTCTTTGTAATAAGTTCCTTCAATAGCAAATTAGGGCATTGCATAACCTGTAATAAGAATGAATAACGACATATGATCATATCCAAGAAAATGAAACAGCAATATGTTGTCGTCAAGGTGGCCACGTGTCACACACTCATCGATGTGTGTGGTGACTTGGAGACTCATAGACATGCATTAGTTTCCGGCTCAGACTCAGTGAACTCATTCTATGATTACTCTGTGTGTCTGACGTATTGGCCAGAGACCAGAGACCAGGGAACCTGGTTGCTGCTGTTGTCAGGGCAACAGAGTTCAACTCCCTCATTTCGAGACATTGTGTTTGTAAGCTTTAGATGTAATGGTAAGTGGTGAATCAGTGCTTTACTTGTCATAAGCAGAGACGTACAGCCACACATGCTCTTATGTGCTAATGTGGATGTGAAATGTTCCTGTCCTTTCTCTACTATCCCTGTAAATAAAAAGGTAGATAAGGATCATACAACTATTATTAAAAATGACTATTATCGTATTATCCAACTGTTTAATTATAGGGTCAGTGGACCCCCCAGATGTTTGCAAAATTTGTGAGAATGTAACAAATATTTTAAAATGAAACCGTAATAAAAAAATACCAATTTGAGTTTTAAAAAATAGTTTAAGTCACCTTCATTGCAACATATGCATAGTTTATGTAGTTTTTTGTATGCATGGTATTCTCACCTTTGTATCTGCTTGCTTTCTGGTTGAATGCAATTTTATTTCGGCACAGCTTTAGAACAATATTTGTTGTAAAAATATTTAATGATTAAGAAATTCGAAAATCAGTAAAACACTGAAGGTAGGTTCTAATACTCTATTATTGGGTAAATAAACTGGTTGAAAAATTAACACTAGTATTCAAAAGTTTGGGGCCTGTACGGTATTTTGTTATTTTATTTGAAAGAAGTCTTAGGCTCACCAAGGCTGCATTTATTGATCATATAAATATAGTAAAACTGTAATATGCTGAAATAATATTACAATTTAAAATTAATCTTTCCATTTTAATATATTTATATTAAAAAACTGAATGTTCTTGTTTTGGTGCTCATGTAACATGTCTTGCTAATATCAATGTTGAAAACAGTTGCTTAATATTTTTGTGTAAACAATAATGGATTTATTTTTATGATTGTTGTCACGCATGTTGGTTTCATACTTCTCATTTCTTATTTATGCACTCTCATTTCCTTCCCTCGCTTCCTTTCCTTGTGTGTTTGCCTCACCCCCTTAGGATACGAGGGAAGGATACACCTGTGTATCCTCGTTAATGTCTCCTCTGGAAGATTCCTCATTTCTTGTTCCTCGCCTCTCATGGTGCAATTAGAGAATTGAGATTGAAGATCTGAATACGAATACGATCGTTTTCCTGGTCACGGGGCTGGAGCACGTAGGAGCGAGGAAATGAGGAAGCACTATACCAATTTGAGTATTAAGAAGCACCCAATTGCTGCATTCGGATTGGCCTACTTATACTACGCCCTTTATTTAGAGGGAGCACGGATCCACATTTCGAAAATCTACCGGAAATCGTAGACCATCCGGGGACTTTTGTCTATTTTCAACATGCTTTGGGACTCACTTATTCTAATCTCACATACTTTAGGATGGATAGTATGGACATTGGGACGTAGGGATTGTATTGGTTAGGTTTAGTTTTTAAGTTCCTGTTTCCTTCTGTTTCATTTTAATTTCTAAAAAGAAATTGAATCATTTTGTTTGGCTTTAGTCATTTTTAATTTAGGAAACAACATATTACAATAATTGTTTCACTTTCACTATTTTTCAGTCACAGTAATAATAGGTCTTTGTACAAGCTGCCTAGCCATTGATATCAAAGGCTGTTGTTGTTTTTTCCTTAAAGTCCAGGTTTTGGGCCGATTCATGTAGCAGAATCAGTGTTGGGCCATCGGTGAGAGAGAGAACTCTAATTAGCTGTTCAGCTTAATGAATGAGACTAATACGAGAATAATAGCAAAACAGCGAGCAAAGAAGTCAAAACGGTACAGATAGAAGGCTGTTCGAATGTTACGTCATTTTCAATATTAACATGAGCGGAGTGGAATAAAGAAAGTGTTTATCAGGATTGATATTCAAAACGGTAAGCACACACTGCTTTGTTTAAGGGTTGTGTATCTGCAGCCTGCAGTGTCGGTTTCCTTTTTTGAATGACGAATATAGACGAATATATCTGCAGAAATAGACAGTTGTCTCAAGTGCAGCTTTGTTGCCCCTACGCAGGCGACGCGAGGTGACACAGTCGGCATTCATCAGCACTAGTTCTTTGGCGTCAGTTTGGTGTGTCACCTTAACACCCATGTGGGACCATTCTCAAAATCTCTTTGAGTTTCCCTGACAACACCTCTTATTTTTGTTACTCTCTGAATCACTTGTCCAGTAATTAACATTGAGAGGTCCATGGCAGAGTGCCATTGAACAATTCTGTAACCTTCAACTATCTGCTGATGAATGAATGCAAGGACTACCTTTAGTTCTGAACGACTACCTCAGCATTTATACTCAAGGTTCAAAGAATATCCATTATTAGACATCTTGAGCTCATGAACTCTCTTCTTTACTTTGATGTGTCGTTGAGGAACAGGGTCGGAGGCGTTTTGACAGTCCATGTGGAATCTACATTACAGCCAGTCAAGATGATAAAGTCTTCCCTCCTGCTGACGCATACAGAGAAATAGGCCTTTACGAGCCTGTGCAGTGTTTAGAAAGGTGTCAGCTGCCTGTGTGTGAAGCTAGCATGGTGCGCTATTTCACTCGAAGGGTGCTATTAACTGTGCAGCATCTCACACCTACGTGCTGTAAAGCTAGGAGAGACTGGGCTCAGGAAAACACTCTCAGACACCCATGGTGTCAGCCCTCTCACCCCACTGTTTACATTCCTCTCTCACACAGCATGGGAAATCACCCTGTGTGTCTGCCACCAAAACAGCATTACCCTCTGCTCAAAGAGACCAGTGATTTAGAACATAATTGCACTGTATTTTGTTTCAGTCTCTTGGTTTTCTATTCTGTTCTTCTATTTTGTGTCTACTGATGATGGCATTGTGTTTACCATAGCATTTGAATGGATGTACAATTACATGTAAACATTTTTTTAAGTTTATTTATTTTATTTTATTTATTTGATCATTTTATTAAAAAAAGTATTTCTTATTTTATTTAAAATGTAAAATTTGTAAATTAAATTAAATTAAATTAATTAATTAATTTAATTTAATTAATTTAATTAATTTAATTAATTTAATTTAATTTAATTTAAATTAATTAAATTAAATTAAATTAAATTAAATTAATTAAATTAAATTAAATTAAATTAAATCACATTTAATTAATTGAATTTTTAAACCTGCATTTGTTACCTTAGGCATCTGTGAATTAAATTAAGTTTTGTTGGTGCTTTAACTTTATATTTATTAAAAAATCCTGAAACTGAAAAAATTTAAATAGAAAACAGTTGCTTTAAATTGTAATCATATTTCACAATATTACTGTTTTTACTGTATTTTGATCAAATAAATGCAGCCATGGTGAGCATAATGTTGAAAAACTTAAAAAATGTAAATATATTATATTGACCCATAACCCATTAATATAACTATAAACTTTAATGTCATAAAATATGTCATATGTATAGAGAATTACAGCAGTATATTACAAATCTCTATAAAGAAAGTTACATACCACATATGACTCACAGTAGTGCTTTTGCATTACTAATAAGATCTTACATACGGCTAATAAACATATATGGAAAGCGAGGGGGGTGGGGGTGTAACCTACCAGGGTGACGGAGTATAAAAATGGATCTGCATGTGGATGACTCATCATATCCTTGATGTGATGATAGGTTTGGAGGTTTTCCATGGCAACAGGAACAGTTCTATATATACAGGGGTCCCGTCTAACTGCGTACATGGGTTGATAACAAATGATGCTTAATTACGTAAATAGTCTCCCTGTTTTATTTTTTATTCAATGTTCACAGTCAGCTAACACTGCCTGGATGGTAAACAACATTAAACAATCTCTAAACAATCCTCAGAACAAGAAGTGAAAGTAGTTATCAGAGCGTGGTGAAGTTTATCAAACCATCTGTCTATGATAATGCAATATTTAACGACTACATACAGCCGTTTCTTCAGTAGCAAGAACTGTTTACACTAATAACACTCACTGTGTGTAGGCCTACACTAATTATTATTCCTTCTTTTTTTGGCAGAGAGATCGTGAAGCCTCTCTGATGTGAAAAGCAGAGAACGCCGATGCACCTGGTTCCTGGACATTCCAGCACACCAGTGTTTCCCATGGATGGAATCAAATGTGTTCTGGAAAATAGGTAGCAACATGGACATCACCCCAGGAAACAGATGTGAGGGGGGAGAGAGAGAGAGAGAAAAGACAGAGAAAAAGAGGGGTGGGGGCGGTTGCCTGAGGAGATAATGTGTGACTGGAAATACAATGAGCAAATGAGAACTTTTTCACTCTCTTTCCTCTCTCTTTCGTTCTCTCGCTGGGAAGCCCCTCTGCCAGCCTCAGCAGAGTGTACCCTGATTAATCGCTGCTATAATGTTGCAAGATTAATACAGAAAGCAGCTCTGTGGTGCTTCGGGAAGCAAATGCAAAGTACATTCTGGTGGCAAATGATCCATTTTTCAAGGGTTGATTGCTGCACCTGTGCATGTCTGATCAGCAAGATGATCGATTTTGGCCAGGGATGCATCCAAATACTTGTGCTTTAATATTAGATACCGAATTTGATGAATAACTTCTTGACTTATGCAGGTGTGTAGTATGAATACATTCCTAATCATACTACTTTCACCATCCCATGCATCTGACAGGGAACATTCTCAGAACTTTGGCTATATGTTCTGGAATAGGTTCTATACAAACGTTCCTCAGTAATAGAGTTCATAGAGCATTTCGTCAGTTATCTGGTCTTTCTTGTTCTCAAAACGTTATTAATATTTGTTACGCTTTTTTTTCTGAAACGGTTCAGTTGGATGTTGATCTAAAATGTTTCTAATTTTCAGAATGCTTCAGAATGTTCAGTGCACAGTAAAAAGTAACATTCCCAAAATGTTTGCAGAATGATATGTAATGTTTCCTTGATGTTCTCATAACCAAGGCGAAAAAAACATTTTTAAAACATTTAAAAAAAACTGGACATTTTGAACGCTCAGAGAACATTCAGAAATAACATGTTCATAACTTAAAGGTGCTGTAGCTATGTATTTTAAAATGTTAATTTCTGTACTTAAGCATTAAAATGCCATAATATGTTTGCAGAGATTTAGAAAACATGTTCAAATACTCAAAAAAAAAACAAGCCAGTTATTCTAATTTGTAATGCGCGTTCCGGGTCAGAATATCTGTTATTGTTTTGGTCTGTATAGATCCAGCCCGCTGCCAATTTACCCAATAGTATCTCGAGACCCCGGGTTGCCAGTTGGCGGAAAACACAGCATACTGCAGCCATGGAATCCAGCAAACGAACTGGGTCAGAGATCACAGATTCTACCCGACCTAAAAAAACTCTGCATTAAAAACATTCCAAACGTATACATTAGCTGATCAACTTACAGTGTAAGCCTGTGGTCGCTTTCCTTTATCAATTGCGTAATCTGGCAACCCGTGTGAGCTCTGAGTCTGAGAAAGAGGGTGAAACAACTCTCTCCAATATTTAAACCGCTAACTGCAATTTTGCATACTGTACCTTTAATGAGAATGTTAGCGAAACATTCTTAGAACAGATTTTTGTTAGCTGGGATGACGGCGTTGTCCTTTGACCTGTGTGTCTTGACAAGCACTGATCTAAGCAATCCAAATAATTGGCAATCCATGAAGTATCTATTACCACCATGCCATTTTGTAGCTCATGATAACATAAGACACAGATCGGGTGTGCACATAGACAGAGCCATGAATTATCTTGTTGTTGATGATGATGATGCGCAAAAACACGACTCGATAATCATTCACACATCATGTGTCTCATGTGGTGTCTTGAATCTGTACTTTTAACCGATAAGATCTTCCTCAACAGAAATCTTGTTTCAGACAGCAGGATTTTGGGCTTTGGTTGGCTGGCTCAGAGATACTCTCGAGGGAGTTTGGACTCATTTGATTGCTTCCCATCAGCAGAGTGCTCATTCAAACAGTGGACGAATAATATCACAGCTCTGCTCACTCACATATCACAGCACATCCCCTGACTCTCATGTACCAGGCGAGAAAGCACACTGTGTGTAGATTTGAGAAGGACATTGATTTAGATTTATAAAGGTGCTATGTGTCTTTTACAGACTTGAGCAACAATGGAATGGCTCATAAACAGTTGCGATACTAAACGCGGAGAGAGTCCAGATGTATCAGTCAAAATATATCTGAGTAATAGCTCAGATAAGTTGAATTCCTTCTGTATCTTTCCTCCCATATAACATCCCCTCACAAGGCGAGCCGCCAATTTTTATGTTTTTACAACAGACAGACATTAGGTAGTTTCACTTGTCACTCCTATAAAAACTAATTTGATCTTTTGGCCAGATTTAAGAGCGCTTGTATTTCAAAGATAATCCCCTGAAGTAATATCTCTCACCGCACATCACCCGAGAACTTTGAAAATAACCTAAAAACACAATCCTTGATGTTGTTCAGTCGAACCTTAGTGGAAAGACTCTGTTCTGGACCTCAGAGCGTCCTCACGCTGTGTTAATCTACTCGAAAAGGTCACCCACATGGACATCAGCACTCCAGACGCAACACCTGCCTTCTACTCGAATGAACTTACCCCACTAGCTTTACTGTGTAGGCATAGACAGTCACACATTATCTGTTACTAGAGTCTAGACAGCAAAGAACATTAAGCTGCACAATTATGCTTCCTTATAAGATACCTAATTTTGGCCAGATTCAAAAGCGGCATCACATGTATCCTTTGTGAATTAGGCAATCCAATGCATTGTGACATGCTTGGTGAAAAAAATTATCTTAAACGGGGGAGTAGTTAAGAGAAATAAGGACTGTAACACACACACACACACACACACACACACACACACACACACACACACACACACACACACACACACACACACACACACACACACACACACACACACACACACACACACACACACACACCACACACACACACACACACACACACACACACACACACACACACGTTAAATCGTTAAATACAATTTAATATACTTTATATATTTATAATTTTATATATAATTCAATTTGGTTTATATATATGAAAGTTCCAGTCGTGTCTGACAACTGAATATGCTGGAGTTTATTTTTGGAGGATTTTTCTTCAAACCCTCCCAAACAACATGTGGTGATGTAGGGGTTGTTTGATCTATTTTTTTTTAGGATTTCTGACCCCCAAGACTCAAGTAATCTCTGCAATTCTCCATCTAGGATCCTTGGAAAGTCTTTGGCCACTTAAACTTTCCGTACCATGCATTAAGACAATATAGACGCACGTCCTCTTCCTGGCAGATTCGTAACATCTTTAGTTGATTGTAACTTCATAATTATTGCCCTGATGGTCAAAACGGGGATTTTTAATTCTTTGGGTCTTTTCTTACAGTCACTTTTTATTTTGTGATGCTCGACAATCTTTTGATGCACATCAGAACTATATTCTTTAGTTTTACTCATTGTGATGGATGATTAAGGGAATTTGGCCTTTGTGTTTCATCATATTTAAACTCCTGTGAAACAAGAAGTCATAGCTAGACAATTTCATGTTCCTAGTCACCCTGGTGTGCAAAAAAAGGTAAATATTAATGGGAATATATACTATATATTTTACTCCTAGGGGTGCCAATAATTGTGGCCAACGTGTTTTGGAGAAAAACATTTATTTCATAATGTTATCCCCCCCCCCCCCCATTTCAATTATTTTACTTCAATGAAAGGTTAGATTTTTGCCAATTTTTTAATAAAAGATCAAAAGGATAAACAATGCAGATTTATTTTTTACAGCCGTTTTTGATCATATTTACCAGGGGGTTATGATTTACCACAGGGGTTATTACCAGGCCATTAATTCTGACCACAACTGTATATATATAATATGCGTTGTAACATGCTTACTGACAAAAAAAAGGTGCTCGATGAGTCAATAAAAATCTTGACAAGTTGCTGAAAAAACTTAGTGGAACAGGGCTACATAAACTCTATAGGAACAGATATATTATAAGGTCAGGAGACACACCACACGCACAAATGTCACGATAGGGTATGGTAACACTCTTCAGTCTACTGTGGTGACAGTGCAGTCCGTGGATGGACATTTCCACTGTGTGAAACTGAGGGGTTGTACTGTTGTTTCAGTATTAGTTTACTGTGGGCATGTTTATTTGTGTTATAAATAACCCCCAGGGTTCAATTTGTGATTGTTATCAGCTTGATACAATCACGCAGGTTTTTGCACTTACACGCTCTCATGCAAACACAGCCTATACAAATATTTGTATACACTGAGCATAATGTGGGAGTAGAATTAATGAGAGGAAAATATACATATGGAAAACCCATGAAACATGCATGTAGTACACTGTGTTTATGGAAATTACATCCAATAAACCATCAGCTTTAGTTTGTTTTTTGATAGCACAACAGCATTAAGTTCAGAATTACAATGCTTTCTTCATAAGTCTCGAACAGCAGAAAGTACAATAAATTCCCCAGTAGATTCCTTGTTCTCTTTTGTTGTTTTTGTTGTTTTTTTTTTTTACTCCCTCTCTCTCTGCTCTAGGAAAATGAGCAGAAGATAGATGAGAGATGTCTGGTTTATGACTCTAAAGAACAGGGGAGTTTTTCGAGAGACAGGCACGGGGCTGTCCCGGTCTGACAGAAGAACGGCAAGAGAAGTTTCTTACATTCCATGCTTCTGAGATATATTTATTCATTTATTTCGCTATAAAGTATCAACACTTCTTTTCAATGACATTTTAAGCACAATTTATTTACCGTATTTATTCGAAAACAAGATTAAATATTAAAAAAATTCTTGATTTCTATCTTAGTGTTTTTAGAATTTTTTGAACAGTCTACATGTAGTTTTTTTTTTTGATTTACCGTACTCTTACTAAGTGCACATTCTTCTTCATCATCTTCTCTTTATTATTATTGTTAGGAAAGGCCCCTGATGGGTTTTCCTCTGACTGAGTAAATCACTTGTCCTCCGCCCACAGTCTCATCCCCCTCAGTCTCTTTCTGTTTCAGCTCCGGCGTTAAGTAGGTGATGCCCTCGTCTCCCTCGATTACATTGTCATCAGTTCTGCACACCTTGAAAACCGTAACCACCCACTGTTCTGAATGTCACCTCTGAAATACCCTGTCAATGAATCAAGCATAAACACCCACATATTTCTGCTCAAAAAGTTCAGTTCTGAACAACTCAAACTCAAGTGTTGCATGACTGTGTATAGCTAATAACAGTAATGCGTCTCATATGAGCAGAGCCAGCGGCCTTCAGAATGAAGATGGGAAGCTGAGATAATTTTAAGAAACACCTCTGTATTTTCTTCTGAATTCTGAATTAATTTCTTTTTGTGTAGCCAGACAGTAGTGACATTCCATTAAAATAATTTCTTAGAATTGAAAAATTAGATTATAATTTTTAAAGAAGGGGGGTTTTGGTCTGTTAGTTAAAAGAAAACTCCGGTCAATTTTAACATTGAGCATTTTTTTTTGTAAATTTGGAGTGCTGTCAGTACAGAGAACAACGAGAAAAATTGATCATCCTTTAACTAGCGCGCGATCATTGCTAACTAAGATAACTAATGTAAATACTAATGACACTTTTTCCCAAGTCATCTCATACCGTATAGATAATGGTGTAGTTGTGCTTCTCTGAACTCATTTAAGTCTATATTTTTATTGTTCCATAGTTTTACAGAAATCAGCTGACTTCTGTTTATTAAAGATGTGTTAAAATAACCGGAAAAGTGTTTTTATCTTGAACGTCAATGCTTCTGATTAGAGAAATATATGCGATTATTTCCAAAAATTCAATATGATAATCTTGGCTTTGTGTCACCAAAAAAAGATATCATTCTTTCTACTGATAAAATATGTCAAACAAAAACTTTGTACTTTAAGGGAAAGTACAAAGTTGTGTCTAACAAAAGTAAATCTCTTTGTCTAAACATGTAGGAGATACATAAATCCACTGATGTTTTTAGACTTAAACTTCAAGCCTTTGGCTTTAGTGCTGCTGTGAGGTGCATCTGGGATCCAGGCTCCCATAATAATCAGCAGGGAATGTTGTGGGAATTCCCCCTATCTGTTACTTTGGAATGTCTTATTGGTCTGGCATAATATTTGGGCCTGTAAAAAGAGAATGTTCAAAGAAAGAAAGAGTGAGAATGAAAAGGCTTTAATTCAAAGCCAAGGACAGATGTTGTACTTAGAGAATATAGTCTAAAACCTTTCAAAGCTGTTTGTTTGTCCTCTTTCATTTTTATTAATCTCTCAGACTTTTGATCGTTTGCATATACATGGACAAGGAAAAAACATAAATTTTTAAAAAGCATGTTGTATAGCCCTACCTATGTATTAATTCTAGTCAAATTTCCATTTGCGTCACAGTGATACATTTCCAGTCCAGATGGTGAATGAGCAGGGAGAGCGGGTCATATTGACAGTAAGTTATTAATAATAAACAGTTTAAGCAAAGAGCAGCCGTCCATGTGTCATGTTACATGTGATTATTAATGAATAAGACTGTGTCAGCCTATGAGAAATCAGTTATACTGCAACTGGATGTTAACAAGTAAGTCAAGTAAATAAATAAATACATTCTATAAAGGGGGTTGTAACAAATATAGATTAGCAGAAAATATGATTACATAAATATTTTCAATATGTTTCAGTTGCTTTTAATTTGCTCATGTTTATGGCCATTTTGTAAATAACACTTATATTGTCCAAAATATATTTTTAAAAAGTACATTTTATATTTACCCAGAATGCATTTAAAAAACAAATTCTAGCATTTGAAGGTTTAAGCAGAATATTTTTTTAATTACAAACATGTTTCCTTAAGCAATGATATTTATATATTGTATATATATATATATATATATATATATATATATATATATATATATATATATATATATATATATATACATACATAAAATGAATGCCAGACATAATATCAGCTTACGTTTTTACCCTTGGCGTGGCAAACATAGCAAAATCTGATCTGAATACCTTGTAGAGAAAAGCTTGGCAGTAACAAACGAGTAATAAGAGGTGTCCACATCCTTGGCTGCTGTAGAAAGATCTTTCCGGCAATATTGATCCTATTAGTTAATGTTTTCGTCAAATGAGCCTGCTGCTGACGCATCAGATCTTGAAAGTCGAAGCAAAGCTTTGCAGTGAAACAAATCAGTCTTTAGGGAGATAGCATTGACCCCAAAATTAAGAAAACCGTGTTAAAAGTCAAACAACAATCTGACTTGCAACAACAAAGTAGTGACTTTCATCACATATGTGCAATAAAGAATAACCAGACTAAAAAGGAAGCTGCCATTCTACACTTGACCAATTGTGCATGAATCAGTTCATTTAATCTTTGTTGTACATGTTTCTATTTTAATGACAGACCCCTTTCACAAACAAATACGCCCTTATTATTTTTTGCTGAGACAAACTGGGGGGCTTTCCCTGAAAATTCTTCAACACAGTCCAACAAACAAAGGTCTGCTTATCTAGCCCTGCCCTGGGCCTGTGCCGGTGTCCAGAGGAAGTCCACAACAGTCTCCCATCACCCACAGCCCATACAATCCCTGCTTTTGTCAGGAAACACTGAACAAGCCAACGGACAAGGCCCTGTTTGGTCTTCGGAGTGCTGCCATGTGGTGGGACTGAGGAAGTTAATAATTAAAGCCAGTCGCTATACATCAGCAAGTGCTCTTTTACTAGGTCTGACCACTTCCTCTTTGTGTTGATTACCATGAGGTTTTCCTTAAATATGCCATTAAATCAACAAGAGTTTTGTGACATTTAGTCTATGCTGTTAGCTTTAAAGTCGTCTATACCAGTAGTTCTAGGCCATAGAAAACTTGCAATATGTCTAAAAGAATTTTAATTAGTTAAATTAACACAATCTTAATTAAAATTCTAAAAATAAAGATGCACAACATTAAACTAACATCGTTTCTGAGTTTTTTTTTTAAATAAATTTTTGATACAACATAATTACCTGGGGTACCAATACAGTCTCATAAAAGTGCTATACCACAAATGTTATTTCTCGTGCCATTAATACGCCAAAAATGTTTTTTTTTTTGCGTGCATATGCTACGCACTGAAAACCCCTTGGGTAGGATTAGGGGGGGAGTGTGTGAGTATTACACGTCATAAAGTGCGTATCATATGCACGCGAAAACTGCATATCATAGATCGGGCTGGGGGTACACATTCATCTTAGACATTAGTTGGAGTTAAAAAGAAGAGAACCACTATGCTCCAAAAGCTTTAATATTTACGGTCTTTCTTTTATAGGTAAACAGACCAAAAGTATTGATGACTCATCCTGCACTACACAGATCTCGTCCAATCATGCTCTCTAGCATGAGAATAGCCCGCCCACTGAAAAAATCAAAAGGATAGTTCCCTAGAAACGAACATTCTGTCATTATTTATTCACCCTCATGTTGTTTCAAACCTGACTTTGTTCTGATATTTTGAAGAATGATTCGACTGTTTTTGTTCACACAATGAAAGACAGTGGAGTTCAAAGCAACATAGGACCCACAACATTTGAATGGAAAAAAAAGGGAAGTCATGGTTTGGAACAACACGAGGACAGAATTTTCATGTTTTGGCTGAACTGTGCCTTTAATAGTTTTGAAGTAACTTAAGCCTTCTGAAAAGAGGAGCCCTTCATTCACAGTGTTTGTTTAAGGGTCTCTCAGTTTATTTACACTACTGTAGAGCATATAAGTGATATCACCTGGCCAGCAGGGTCACAGTTTGTGTTACTCAGCAGTGACTCTCAGCACAGCCCACTGCTGAACTCCACCAAGGAGGGGGCAGGGCGCAGTGGGATTGGGCCAAGGAAATGGAGGAAGCTGTCAAAAGGAAACGAAACTCCTGTCTGACTCCATTTTTTTTGTTGTGGTTCCCGAATGTGATTCACTTGTTCTAAGACTACCTCTGGAAATACTGGCAAGTGGGTGACACTAGATCACTTAGTCAGAGTGAGAAATGCGCCCCAGCTTTTTACTGTTACTTTTTACTCACGCAGGCTTACTCAAAACATCAAACGACTACAACGTCAGGTTATGAGAGCTGTGGGATATTTATGAGACAAAGTCAGATGTTTATGTAAAAAAAAAACGGAGTTTCATTTCATATTTTTGTCACAGTTAACAATGAGTTGACAATGATTAACAATTAGACTAGGCTACTTGTTTATCCTTTTTTATATTTTTGACAGAAGTCTCTTATGCTCACCACGGCTGCATTTATTTGATAAAAAATACATAAAAACAGTAATATTGTAAAATATAATTACAAATGAATATATTTGAAAATGTAATGTATTCCTGTGATGGTAAAGCTGAATTTTCAGCATCATTACTTGTCTTCAGCGTCACATGATCCTTCGGAAATCCTTCTAATTTGCCGATTTGGTGCTCAAAAACATTTCTTATTATTATCAATGTTGAAAACAGTAGTGCTGCTTAAATATATATATTTTTTTAGGATTCTTTGATGAATAGAAAGTTCAAAAGTTCAATTTATTATTTATAAATAATGTACAAGGTTTTATTGTCAATTTTAATCAATTTAACCCATCCTTGCTGAATAAAACTATTCATTTAATTCATTAATTTATTAAAAAATAGGTATATTATAGCCATACCATACACGTCCACTTGTTCTGTGTATGAAACATTGTGCATATAATTGTGATTCAGAAAAGATATTAATCTGACACCATGATTAAAGTCAATGAAAAATGAATCAGTGTAAGTCTTAATGAATAATGCAGAGAAACAGAATATTTGATATGATAATAATAGGTCAAAATGTAAATTCTGGTGTTTTTTAATATGGAACTATGGAATAAATGCCCTTAAAAAAAATTCAGTTAAAAAATGTTTTGTCTTATATTTATTAGCAAAAAATAAATATGTTTAGTTTTTAGCAACTGTCCACTCATAAAATAGAGAGGTGGAAACTTTACTAGAATAGATTACTTTAAATCTGTACTGTAGCTTTTTCTTATTGGGATACTTCATCTAAAAATGAAAATTGTTTTGTTCATGTCATTCAAAACATATAAGATTTTTTTTTCTTCTGTGGAACAAAAATCTAGTTTCAATTAAATATTTCTATTAAATAACTGTTAATATTGCCTGTGATAATTAATATTCAAAAATGCCCCCAAAAAGCCAATTCTTTTCAACAAACGATTCACAGTTCTGAACGAACTCATTACCAAACCTTGTGTTCTTACATTTAAAATGACATGAGGGCAAATAAATGCTGAATTATCCCTTTAAAACAGCTTATTGTGACATTAAAGGTCTTCTTTAAAGGATTTCCTCATGATTGAGTAGGCCTACAGGCTGATCCAGTGCTCCTCCAGATCTTTCAGTTGGCTGACATCATTAGACATAGTATTTTAGTTGTGTAACACTAGAGTCCTCAGGCTCACTGAGTACTGATAAAAAGTTAACCTCAGAGTTGAATTCCGGATTGTTTTGTTAATAAGTGCTACTAACTCATTGTGCATCAAAATCAAATGTTGAACTATAAACGTCTCTGTGGTACTTGAAAGGATTTGAACAACCTAACCCTAAGTATTAAAACTCAATGTAACATTGCCCCCATTGCATATGAATGATACATCAATTGATCAAAAATCTCTATATTTCATTGAAAGTGATTTAATTGAAGGTGTGAGTTTGTGCAGTTGTAGAACAAAACATACAAGTATTGTCAAGTTATGTTTACCACAGACCCTATTTTACTCATAAATTGAAAAAAACTTTTTTTGACGTCATCCCTGATGCACTCTATCGGTGCTTCCGAAATCGCATACTATCTGAGGCCTACATTTGAATTTGAACTTACTTCGCTACCTTTAAAAAAGTACGTTCTATGAATGTGTGTAATATGAATGTAATGCGGATGAAATACATCCGCCATGTTGTCATTGATATCATGATGTGACCTACCAGCATAAGTTTCGTCGCATCACCTCTATTCACAAATCCTCTCCCGTGGCCTCATGGGATAGTGAAGTGCCCATCGAATGCATACTTCAGAATCTCGCAATCTCAGATGACTTTTTGCCTATACTGTTTTTCTATGTGTTCAGATATAGGCCTACTACTCTTTTAGCTTACTTTTTCATAGGGAAGTATTCAATTTCGGATGCAGTGTATAACAACACTGCTTGGAGGTTGTTACTCATAACAGTCACTCAAAGCAGCCTAGCAACTAGCAACACCCTAGCAACCACCCAAAAACACCATTGTAAAACTCTGGTAATCATTTGGTGGAAAACACTATACTTATTCTTCAGAAATGTAAAAGTTTTAGTTCTGTACTGCAACAATCTAGTAGTTGATTTATGGAAGAGAGAGAGTTCTCCATCTATATTAAAACACGGTTTATGCATGGTTTCCCTCTTGCAAAAGCTCTTGCCTTTTCATGTGTCTCCACCGTTTGTATGTGCTTGTCAGCACTTTTCAAACTCCACTAGTTTATTGATACATCTCCAGACATGTCCAGGCATGCTAGAACCAACCCATTTCATGTGATACACGGTTGGCTAGAACTTGTTGACCTGTGCACGTCTGTCATTTATTTCCAACTTCCTCACAAATGTCCCTATGTTTCGCATGACTAACAACAAAAAGATTAGAGGGGTAAATTTGGGGTGGACCATTTGGAAAGTCTGTTTGACATTACGCATATTTTCATGATTATGAACAACAATTTTCCCATTAGATATGAAGTATTTGTCAGTGATATTCTTTGAGATAATTCTCACAAGAGTTATTGAGTTGTTCTTTCTGAAATAGCCCACTGACATTGCTGGAATTGGTGTAGTGAGTCAGAGAATCAGCACAGAAGTACGTTTGATGAGCTGCTCATGTCTGAATGTGACTGCAGCCCTCCTTTCCCTCTCGACTGCAGTGGAAACAGATGGTTCTGTCTGATACAGCACACTGGCAACCAGAGATCAGCACCTTTTCTCTCTCAAATAGATCAGTCCATTTGCGATGCAGCTCCATAGCACTATTGGAAATATAAAAATAACATACTGCCCTACAAAGGCAAAAGGCAGTAACTGACCAGAGTGTCAAACTGAGAAAAATGACTTTAAAGTTTTTTGTTTTGTCCACACAAATGTATTATAGGTAGAGCAATGAAAATCTGGTGACTTGTTGCCCAGATGAAGAAATGTGTGTAAAAAATATTGTGCTCAAAGTTGACCTTTGACCCTTATTTGTCAGATACTGTACTCTGCCTTTGTATTATTTTCTAAAAAATAAGGAGTCGTGCAAAGGCAAAAGGCAGTAACTGACATATTTGCGTTCTCTTTCAAATAAATGATTGTTTTTAATTATCAGAGATAGTTGTTGTATTTATTCACACTGTACACTCTTGTGTCACCTATCTGCTGGTTTTGCTGCACACAAAATTGAAGTTTTTTAGTTTACGCATTGACTCCAACTGAATGCACTCCCAGCACAGGATAGCAACAACGACATGTCTAAGTATTTGTGTGTCATCTAAAACAAATGCCATGATCATTAGACTTTAATGAAGGTGATCAGTTAATTATCTTCTAAATGGTGGTAAGCAAATATTGATTATATGTCAGTTACTGCCTTTTGCCTTTGCACGACTCCTTATTTTTTAGTAAATAATACAAAGGCAGAGTACAGTATCTGACAAATAAGGGTCAAAGGTCAACTTTGAGCTCAAGATTTTTTATATACACACATTTCTTCATCTGGGCAACAAGTCACCAGATTTTCATTGCTCTACCTATAATACATTTGTGTGGACAAAACAAAAAACTTTAAAGTCATTTTTCTCAGTTTGACACTCTGGTCAGTTACTGCCTTTTGCCTTTGTAGGGCAGAGTACGTAACTGGACTTTTGCGTCGAAGATCAAAGCCAAAGAATGGTAACTGCAGTTACCGCTTTCTGCCATGGTTGCTTGTATGGTTTTGGGAGTTACTGTGAACACAACCCTCTATTTTTTTGAAAAAACAGTCAAATTGAGTATAGATATTTATCCACATGATAAAGGAGGTCTTTAATATCCCAAAAATGACATTAACTCATTTTTGACCAAAAATGCAGTTACTGCCTTTTGGCTTTGTAGGGCAGCATAGCAAAACATTTACCAAACAAAAAATGTATGTTGTTGGTAAAATAAATTTGATTACCCATTGGCCATAATTGTTGATAAGCCAATTAGGCTACAGTGGACAGTTGAAATAAAAGGCTTTCCATGACTACAAGCAAGTTCGTGGCAGATATCCAGGTTATTCAAAGCACTGTGTGAATGATTGCCTGGCTTGCGGGGTATTGTTTAGTGTGCCTGCCCATGTAGCCCATTTTGACAATAATTTACGGGATTGCTCTTTGCTTAGAGATGCACTGGCAACAGTGAGCGTGGACCACTTTGTGACAACATTGTGAAGAGACTCCCTCATTGGAATACGACGATAATCATATTTTATTGAGCTCCTAAACGGGTAAGGAATTAGGGTAACCCAGCGTTGATTCGTGACGATTCCTTAAACATTTTGGTAATTTTTTTACTTTAGATTTACTTGACTGTTTTTATGTTGTGGGTCTCAGAGACTCCAATGAGGTAAAGGTAAAAATAATTTGGAAATTAACCAATCGTTTTCTCTTTTAAATTCTTTTAAAATGTTCCTCTAACCTATTTTAATTCCGTTGACGGACGCTTGAAGCTTTAACCCACACAAATAAAAAAACGTATTTAGAAACGCGTTGTTATATAGTATAGTGGCAATGTTTCTGTTTGGTGTCAATTTCACCAAAACCTATTAGAAAAAACATAGAAAAAATACAATAAAATTGATTTTTAAAAAGTCATCTGAGACATAATACATATGTAATATTTTATATGCAGGACGTGATGAATGTTATCAAGTTAAAATTTAATTTTTAATATATTCTGACCAAATTTAGAAATGTCAGGAAGTAACACACTGATATGTAAATATATTTATATTAAATATTGTAACACAATTAATACAATGTATGTGCTCCTCTGAGTAACTTTGAAGTTCATGTTGAACATCTCTGACTCAAGAGTGATTTTACCTTGTTCATTCTTGCTGCTCATGCTGACGGTAAGGATGTGCTCGTTAAATTATTTTATTTGAATAAGGATGTAGAGCTTGCTGTTCTTTTCTAGTGACTCAGAAATGAAAGACTCATTTGTATTCTCTCTTCTACCCATACCTGTACTTTCACATGTTTTATCTCCTCTCATTACTTGCTGTAACTCTTCTATGAGTATAGAGCAGTCAACTGTGGGGTGCGTATATGTTTTAGCACATAGATTATTATCATTGATGAGTGGTGTGGAGGCAAAGACTGTAGATGGGAAAAGGAAAGAAGAGCAATGAACAGAACCTGAGGTGTGGTACACCGTTGACTCAGTCTGAGGACTCTAACAACATTTTACGATACAGCCAGGTGGGAACTTCCCTGACAGTGCTGATCAAAAAGTGTTTCATACATTAAAAAGCACCTCATTCTCTTAAATAAGCTATTCGGGTTGGCTTCCATGAAATACCTTAAACCTGGTGCAATAGTCATGGTTTTCGATTGTTATCATCATCTGCAGTTGATCTAGAGAAGAAAACCATTCCTTTGAGTCTGGGCGAATAAACCATTAACAATTGAACTTTGTATCCTCTTGATTATAAAATATTACAATGAGAATAGAAACTTCAGCAAACAATTTTTTTGTGTTCCAATAGATCAGTTCCAAACAGTAGTTTGATTTTGGTCCATTTTTTCCTTCATGAAAAACTTCAGGTCATTGATTTTTAAGTGCAAAAACATAGGACTTTGGCTTGACTGTTTTACAATATGAGCTTTTAATTCTTAGATCTATTCTGCTAAGGATTATTCATGAGTTTTTAGAAACATGTTTGGTTAAATTCCAGGTGACACAACATTGTTTTTCTTATGTTGCAATTGTGACTCGTCATATTGTCACTCTCAATTCCTTAGTCTGACCTTTTTGATGGCCTACTGTAAACACCTTTTGAAGTGATTTTATAGGACATGAATTATAGGGCCTGGGACAAAATTGTAATGTTGGACCCCAGCCCCCATACACCCATAAACATTGATTTAGTAGGTCCCCCTAGTCACAGGGTCTGGGACACTGATCCTGGTAGTTCCCCCTGATAGTTTCCCTCAGCTCTGGCCAGACACCCTCTATAGAAAGAACAACAAGTTACAAAGAGTACATAGATCCCATACCAATGGATTTATGAGGGCCAAATCCCTGAGTATTGGGTTGTCCTATAACTATTAAATCTTAATTGCCTTTTAAATTAGATACATATAAATGTTTTTTTGATCAAGGAAATTATTTAATTTAGAAACCTGTGTCTTTGAGGAAGCTATGGTAAAATTTCAGTTTGTGTTACTGGGAAAGGCCCTTAGCCTCACACTGTAAGAATTTAATCATTGAACTTGCATGACCTCTTTTACAGAGTTTGCCTCCTGGGTAAAACATGGGTAATTCTTCTGTGTATTGCCCAAATGACTTACTACAGATATAATGAACAGGATACTGAACTTGACATTTCAATGACCAAGAATGTTCAAAATCACTTTTTGAACACAATATCGATACAATGTGATTTGTCTCCTCACAGATTTCTTCATCATGGCCAATCAGCCTTTACCGCTGTCACAGGAGACTTTAGCTCAGTTCAATCGATCCCTGGCCACAGAACCAGGTACCTCAGGGCCTCCAAGGAGACGTCTGGGCTCCATCTCCACCCGCCGAAGCTCCAAAGACCAATCTAAGGACCAGCCCCACCACAGACCCCTGTTCCTCAGGGGCATGACGTGTCTCTCGTCAGAGTCATCGTTCCTGAGCCCCAACGTCAGCACTTCTCACATCTCCATCGGCAAGCGGTTCTCTTTCGCCGGCTGGCACCAGGGAGGAAGAGTGAGCTTCTCTGGACTCTACCTTCCCCAACCCATCCAAGAAGTCTATGTGGAGAACACCTACAGAATGGGACCAGAACCAGGGTGCCACTTCAGCGCAGCAGGACCCAGCAGATATTAAAGGTCACTTTGGATAGTTATTTGGAAGGTATGAGTTACAGTCCTGACAGTTGTAGCCAACTATGTCAGATGTTAGCAGATCTAGTTCTCAGTAAGCTAAAAGATGTCAATCCGCCACGATATAAACTCGTGTGCCAGGTGGTGGTCGGGCAGAATGATAAACAAGGTATAAGGGTAGCCAGCTGTGGGCTGATCAACCCCAACACTGACAACTACACATCTGCTGTTTTCCAAAATCACTCACTGTTTGCTGTGGCTATGGTACATGGCATGTACTTTGAATGAAAGTTAAATCAACATCTCTTATTTCGTGTTTACAAAATGCACACCTTTAAAAATTCAAGATATAAAATAAATATAATTACACAAAATACAGCACTGGTCATCTGGTTTGGAATAATAATTTTTTTATACGTTTTTGAAAGAAGATTATTATGCTTACCAAGGCTGCATTTAAAAAAGTTCACAGTAAAACAGTATAATACTGTCAACTCTAGCATTATTGGCACCCTTGGCAATCCTTTTGATATTTCATTAAAAAAAAATCACAAAATTCTAACCTTTCATTGAAGTAAACCAATTGAAAGTGGGGGAAAACTCACATTATGAAAAAAATGTTTTTCTCCAATTGGCCACAATTATTGGCACCCCTTATATATTCCAATGAGTAAAATATCTCTGAAGTAAATTTTTTTGAGTGCACCAGGGTGACTAGGAGAATGACATTGTCCAACCATGACTTCCTGTTCCATAAGAGTATAAATATGAGGAAACACAAAGGCCAAATTCGTTCATCACAATGAGTACAACCAAATAATATACTTCTTATGTGCAGCAAAACATTGAGCGTTCACTAAATATAAATTGGCTGTAAGAAAATAGCTTAAGCATTAAAAATCCCCATTTCCACTATCAGGGCAATAATTAAGAAGTTCCAACCAACTAAAGAGGTTACAAATCTGCCAGGAAGAGGATGTGTCTATATTGTCTTAATGCACGGTAAGGATGAAAGTTTGAGTGGCCAAAGACTCTATAAGGAACACTGCTGAAGAATTGCAGAGATTAGTTGAGTCTTGGGGTCAGAAAGCATAATTTACACCACCTACATCACCATGGGAGGGTTTCAAGAAAAATCCTCCTCTCATCCAAAAACAAACTCCAGCATATTCAATTGTCAGACATGACATGAACTTACAAAGGGACCTGGTTTTATGGTCAGATGAAACCAAAAAAAAAAAAAAATAGAGCTTTTTGGCAGCAAATCCACCAGATTTGCCCAAGGTTAAATATACAGCTGGATATAATGTTGTGGGCCTATTTTTTTGCTGGAGGTCCTGGACATCATTCAGATACATGGCATCATGGATTCTAGCAAATACCAACAGATAATTGTTGGATCTTGATCTGGAGAGATTCTTTATGGAGGAATGGTCTCTGATCTCTCTGATCAGGTTCTCTCCAAACTCATCAGGCATTATAGAAGACTTCTCAGAGCTGTTATCTTGTGAAAAGTACATTGCAATAACTTATGGCCAACATGAACTAGAGAAAAACATTTCATAATGAGATTTTCCACCACTTTTCATTATATAATTTTCATTCTTTTTCTATTAAAACTGAAAAAAAGTACCTTAATCATAAGACACGGATCATTTATATTTTCAATAAACTTTATTCCCCCCCACTCTCCCAATACATAAAAAGTGATCATACTGAACATTTCCCAGTGTTGACAACATACAATATGTTACATCAATAAATAAAAAACTATAAATAAAAAAATAAATAGAACACGTGCCACAATTAATTAATAATACTAGTTAGGATTTGTCTGAGAGTAATGGCTTTCACAATGTTGGTATTCTAAACACATCACTTACAGCCATGGTCACAGTTTTGAGGACATTATGATTACTTATGATGGAGCATGTCAAGTAAACAAAGCTGGAGGCACACTGAATACATAGTCTTTTTTTCCCCTCAAGTACAGACATTAGGGATATAATAACTTTTAAGAGCAAAAAGCTTATATCGGTGTGTATTTGTAGTGTTTCTTCCCCCACTCCTGCCTAATTTGCTTGGAAAACCGAATATGAAGACTCTATATAAAGCCAGCTCATTCCCTTTTTGACTCAAGCTTGAGATTCAGGGCCATTATTGCACAGAGGAATCCATCAGAAAGGCACTTTAGTCACTCCCACTCCTAACTGCTCCTCCATGAATTACAGTTCCACCTCAGCTATTCACCTCTGCCATCTTTAAAACTATTTATCTCATTAAAAGAATAACCATTTGGTGTCCGTAGCTCTTCTAGTTTTGTGTACCATTTAGTGAAATAAAAGTCTTAAAAAAACAAAAAAAGCCAAGCCCATCTTGCGCAGTGCATGACACACTGCGAGCAAAAGCAAGACGCTTAAGAACCCTGTGAGTTTTATGCCATCTGCACTTCAGTCCAGCTAAAAATCTAAATAATAAAATGAACGGGCTCAAATTTTGGTTGTGCACACTGTGAGTCAAGCTGGTAGTGTGATACTGTCGGTGTAGGCTCAGTTGCAAAAAATAAAAAAAAGAATAGTGCACCATAGTTCAAAGAGGCCAGCCGATGACCAAGGACAGGAGATCTTCGTGGCAACGTGGAAGCTTCCCCTGATTTTCTTTGTCAGTCCTTTTTTGCTTCCCAAATTGAAGCGGTAAGCAGCAAATCGTAATACGAAGCAGAACAGCGGTTCCGCGGGGTTCATTATGCGTTGGTGTAGTGCTGGAGAAGCTGCACCACGTAATGAAGCCGCTGCCGGAGCTCCGGAGAGCAGCCCCATTCGGAGAGCACGTTCAGAGGGTAGGAATAAGAGATGCGCTCCTTGCTGATGTACGTCAGCAGGTACAAAGAGTCCGAGGTCTTGCTCAGGATGATCTTCGTGTGGTCCGTGTAAAAGTTAACCTGGGAAAGAGCAGAAGCAGAGGGAAACGTTAATGAACTGCATCGGCCAAGCAAGGTCAGTCGTTCAATTTCGGTCAGTGGCCAAATAGTCAATGTTTCATCTGTCGTTCCTGCACAATCAGAGACTCACCTGTAGGGTTCGGTTGTCAAAGAGCATGACTAAGGCGTGATCAGTCTTGATCCACTGCAGCAGTAATGGAGAAGAGCTTGGAGGTGGCTGGTTCTCACCATTGACGTCTCCACCCTACAAAAAGGAAAACTTATTTTAAAACTATAAAACTTTAGATCAATATTTAGAAATAGCTTTATTTTATACAGATTAGTGAATATTAAAATAGGATTTAAATATTTAAGAGACATTACATTTAAATATTAATCGTTTATATAAAAATACAATATGGTTAAAAGGTTAGTGCTGAATTTAAGTTTTGAATATTATCATCATTTAAAATGTTATCTTACCTCCATAAGATTCTGCTCCATGTAGTTTGCCATCAAATCCACTATGTGTTTTTGATTCTGGAGCTTCTCTGGTAAAGCGTCAGCTGGAAAGCTAAAGTGTTTGTTGTTTGTCAGACAGTAATGTACAGTCCTGCAGAAGAATAAAAAAAATAAAGGAGAATTAGAATTTCACAAATAAAGGAAAGCTTAAGACATTTGGTCGAAAGCAGAGACTTTGTAAAGGGTAAAGCACTATGTGGGTCAATCAGAGCTCAGTCCAAAATGCCAAACTGGAAGCTCATTAGAGAACAGAAAGCAAGCTTACGTACCTCCGCTGGTCACACAGGCTCAGATGAGTGCCTTCGTTGAAGAGTACGCCAACGTTTTGATTGGAGAGCTGGTAACCGAAGCCGTATTTGTTGGAGTAGTCGACCCACTTGGTTACCCAGATAAAAGGCTTGGTTTTAGAAAGGCAGGGTGGGTTTTTTGAAGCTGGAAGGAGCAATATTTGAGTACATGATCAATGGCCTAGGAGTAAACCTTGAAAATGGCCATCGCTTAAGCACCTCGGTGTGAACAGAGTGTGGGAACAAACCTGTTGGCATGGAAGACAAGCAGCTGTTAAGAACCTTCATGGCAGATTCGGCTACAGCAGCAGGGGTAGGGATATCGTCACAAGCTGAGGGGAAAAAAGGAAAGAATTTATTAATTAATTTATTTATTTATTTAGAGGCAGAAACAAAACCGTACACGAAACAATTATAATTTTTTTGTGTGTCTTGGTTATACATTATATGCATGGAGAACTTTAGAGACTTCATTCAAAAACATGAAAAAAATATTTGATATTGAATGCTTATTGTAAAATAATAATTGCAGCCTTGTAAACTGTCATTCAATGTTGAAAACGGTTGTGCTGCGTAATGTTTGTGGAAACTGTGATTATTTTCTTAAAAAAAAATCCAAAAATAAATTAAGTTCACTTGATCCTGCACTTTTGATTGGTAGTGTAAATATAAAAGAGAGGTATAACTAAAGTGCCAGACAAATATATGAAGTGTACAAATTACAAGTCATCTTGCTGCTAAACTCAAAGAAATAAAAAAGAATAAGGGCAGCATGTTTTTGGACAAACTAGTTTTTAATAGCTGCCTCTGAAAGCCTGAGGGGTTGAGTAAAATAAAATAGGCCTCACATGCACATCCAAAACTATATATACAGCTGTATGTCTGGGCAAATCCGCTGCTACGGTCCCTTACCATCAGTGCTGCTGGCAACGGTCCCTTTGAAGGAGCGCGATGCAGACTTGCGGGACTCCTCCTCGGCTGGGGTGTCCAGAGGGCCAGAGCTTGCCAGTTGAACCGTGGGAGAAGTGGCCTAAGAGGAAGTCACAATGTTTTTACAATCATAAGTACTTCCTTGTACTCAGTTAAAGCAATTATCATTGGACACTCATTTTCAAATATTGTGTCTTAAGCTCAAAAGATCTATTTGTCATGCAATTAATGTGGGTTTGGTTTTGTAATTTTGGCTTTCGGAGTTATTCTGAGACATTCAGCACAATAGTTGGACTAATGCACTCATTCATCCACAGCGGCTTTCAAAACACGTCCCCCACAGAGCCCACTTTAGCTATGCTGCAAAACTGCATGCACACTGCTTTCACAGTATCACAGTCATGAGTTAGCCGTGGAGCGGGGATGCTATTAATTCACACTAATGCAAATAACTGTAACATGCATTTTTACCTCATTCACTCCCATTGTCTTGTAGCTCATCTGCCGACCGATGGAGTGTTTCACCATGCCTGACACCAGTTTAGAAATGTCATCTTTCTCCTCACAAGGGGTCTTTTCAACAGCTGCAATGACAATTTTAGGTCAATAACAGAAATTAAGGCTTCATTCCAAACAAGTGTTATTGTTAACTACAACTATTAATGTTTTCAGTAATAGAAATAAAGCTGAAATTAAAAAATAAATATTTGATTAACTTAAAATAGAAATATCGGCTTGGCAACCACCTGAAATGAGTCGAAGTACTAAAACTACTAAATACTAAAATTAAAATAATCTGGAAACATAAAAATGCCAAAATGCTGTAAACATACAGTATGAAAATAGAAAAATAACACCGTTCCAAACATCTCAAATAGAAAGAGTGGTTCGAATAGGTACATACCTTTTGATTTTTTCTTGCCAAAGAAGCTTTTAGCCATCTTGGTGAAGAACTTCTTGGCAGGGCTGGGTGGATTAAGCTCAGGCACCATCACACAGCTGCTGGGAGGGAGTTTTTCGGGAGTGAAGCCCTGAGGGGAAAAAAAAACAGATTAGAGGACTGCCGAATTAAAATAAGGAACTGGTTAAGAACAAAGTGAACTTAAACTGCTCTTTATAATCAAGTTAAAAGGAAAAGGTTTAATTGCATTTGGACACTAATGAATGATTACTAACCTTTGTGAAATACTCGTGGGCCAGTATCTGATCCAGCGTAAGGCGGTCACAGGGGTTTTTCTGAAGGACTGCGGAGATCAGCTTCTGTGCAGCTGGAGTGAGGGATGGAGGAAGGCTGTATCTCACTTCCTTAATACACTTGTAGGTCTCTTTCAAGTCTAAGGTTTCAAATGGTGGATTCCCACAAAGGAGTGTGTACCTAAATAGACAAAAAAGAGCATGTCATCAATGCGGTCACATCTGATGCAACATAAATCAAGCAGCGACTTTCCGTAATATAAATAGTATATTAGACAACACCAGAAATTTCCACTCTTTTTGGTCAGACCTTTCTCAAAAGTCAGACCTAAAAAGTTAATATTTTAATTTAAGAGCACATTTGGATGTTCGAGGTTCTCTGATGGCCAATTAATGGTCATGTGATATGCAAGTTCAATTTTATATGCAAGTTCAATTTTTTTATTGAAGTAAATTCATAATAAACGCAAACTGTCTGCAGTTTGGGATTCCCTGGTCTACACAACTATAAAATGGTCTAGAGTAGACTTGAAAATACTTACATTACACAACCCAGCGACCAAACATCTGACTCTGTCCCATGGCCTTGTCGGTTAAGGACCTCTGGTGCCAGGTAGTTTGGAGTCCCGCAGATGGTCCTGCAAAAAGAGCATTTTATGTCAGCACACTGATCATGTGCAGAATCACTTTCTATTAAAGTTATTGAGGATAAAAGGCAAGCAAACTCACTTCTTCCTCTGCTCGACTGTCTCCAGCTTTGCTGCCAGCCCGAAATCTCCTAATCTCAAATCCATGTTTTCGTTCACAAAAAAATTACCTGAAAAAACAAACAAACAAGTTAGAGCATTATCAAACCAACTGAAACTTAATGGATGTCATACTAGGATTCAAACAGCAGGCTAAAAAGAGTCAAACAATACCTAGTTTGAGGTCTCTATGGAGGATGCCTTTGTTGTGGAGGTATTTGAGCGAAGATATGATCTGTCTGAGGTAGTAACGTACTTCTGGATCTGTCAATGTATGTCTTGCTTTCCAAATGTGTGCCAGAGACTGAAAATATGAAGTACAGGATTAGAATCAGTGCCTTGTTTTCACTAAATGTGTAGAGGTCTGTCCTTAAAGCAGCTCACCTTTCTGCTGCAGAGTTCAAGGAAGATGTAAATGTTGTCTTGGTCCTCAAAATGATGGGAAAACTTCACCACATGCTTGTGTTGGAGGCTTTTGTGGAGCTCGATTTCATTAATGATCTGTGGGATAAAAACGATAAATATAAACATTAGAGGAAGCTGGATATATGACGCTACACATGTGCGCTTGGTCATTATCCATTTACCTTCTCTCTCTGGTGTGGCTTCGAGACTCTGCTTTGAGGAATAACTTTCACAGCATACATCTTGTTGTTGGCAAGATCCGTCATCTCATAACATCGTGCAAAACCACCCTAGAAACAAAAGCCATAATAAATGAAATCACTCAAAATATGTCAACAGGTGATTAAATGCAGGTCCCTGTTCAACAGTCTCAAAACTCAATGACTGTAAGCAACGAACTCGTTTATCAGGCAAAGGCAGTCTTTGGAGATTACCAGCGAGTTTGAACGTTTTATTCATATTGACTGATGTCAAGAATGCGGTCTAGGCAGCCAGCTTGTATGGTGTTCAATATGTACCGACCAGTATTTGCAACCTAGAATTGCATTTAAGAGGCATTTTTACCCTTTGCACCATTTATATATAAACAGCGTTTCATCCATTTTGCAAATGCTTTAATAGAAAAAGAATTATGGCTATTATCTATAAAAAATAATAAAAAGAACAACATGTTCTTTGTTAGACTTTTCTTTATTATTATTATTATTATTAGTTTAAGTAATTAAACAGCTCTCTAACATCAAGGTCAACAATTTATGTAGCTGTTGTACATTTTTATTTTGCGGGAGATTGTAGCCTACCAATTATCAGTATACCAATAAAGTGGTAATCAGACAACCAGCTGTCATAATGGATTACTTTTAAATCTGCAGAAAACATTTGTTTCCTTAAAAAAAAAACATGCAAAGATTTCTCAAACAATTTGTTCACCTCCACGTTTCAAATATCTCGGGTAATTTTTGGCCCAATCCCTAGTTAATTTCTGACCATGGTCCCAACACATGTACAAAGGAATGACGTATTCTTTTCCCACTAGACCGTCCCCTCATTACAGCATCGCACCATGATGCGGCACTTTAAAAACTGGGATTGATGGAGACTTCTAAGGTTAATAATCAATCGTCTAATTAAATTAAGAGCCTTGTTTTGGAAATATGAGAGGGAAACTGACAGTGGTCATAGGTTCCACTGATCAGAAGCAATGCAGCAGCATTTTCATTGATGCATTCAGTCATTCATCTTTCCCTGACATCGGATAGAGTCTGGAATCGTATTAAAAATTCAGTCAATTCCATAATTGCAAAGAGAGTCTTTGCATAAAACCATGTAATTGATCAAAATTGGAAGCCAACACTGTCTTATAACCAGCATTTAGGTTCTAGAATCAGAGACAGGGCGGGTTGCGGTCCAGTGGTTCTGGTGCACCCATAAACAGCTCCCAAAACCAGCCGAGCACGCACACCTCGAGACCGACACATTGCGCACCGTGCGTCCACGTTACCAGCATATCAGGAAACGCGACACGAGACAGTAACAAACGGCATTATTTACTCAAATGATTAGCTCCGATGTTTTGCGTAAATATAAAAGAGTGGTACCTTTCCCAAAAGCTTTCCTTTACAGTACGATCTTCCAGACTTTGCGTCAACCACCACCTGCGCGACCTCCGTCTTAACGTGTTCTGATTTACTCCGGTTCGGCTTGGCGGGCGGCTGTACCGCTTGAGACGGTTTGAACAAATCCGGATTCATCATTTTACAGGAGAGACGCTGCGCTGTGGTAAAACGAGTAGGATCCATTCATTAATATAGATCCTTCGCCTTAGAAAATAACCTCCTTTATGTGAAGTCCCAAAGTCTGGCCAAGTTCTCTAGTCCTGTGAATCAAACATGCCCGGACGCCGGAGTCGAGCAGTATATAAACTGTTCGTGACGTCATGGGCACAGGCGGGGCCGAAAGACGGCGAAGTCTGGAAAGAATCAACGTCATTGGCTGGTGGAGATTCAATCAAAGATCAGAGAGACGCATATGAAAGTGCTGGAGAAAAGTGAATGAAAACCTGAGACGGCTGACGTGATTATGGGATCTCTGGATGACTTGCACTGGATAGTTTTTTTGTTTTCCTTTGTTTAGGGTTTTTTTTGCACAAAATAACATGCCACTAAAGTTTTTTTTTTTTTTTTTTAGCATTATCGATTTAAGTATTTAATACTGGTCAAGTGTGAGGGTTAATTCATAATTTCTTGTTATAATGCGTGAAAACAAAACACAGATATATGGCCGCCGTGAGTGTTTTACATTTTAGAGTTAAAAGCAGACCGATTTAAAACAATTGAACAAATTAATTGCATACACACCATGATACACACAGGCTATTTTTTTACACCAAATTACGTCACTGAACTGAACTAAAAAAACGCATGGTTTCATGCGCCCCCTTGTGTCTTGATAAGTAAACTACTACCGGTACGTTTTTTTCACTGAAAAACGCACATGATGTTCTCAGAGTGAGACCGTATTAAAAATAATAATTAAAACATATTGCTTTCTTCCATTTCCAAAGGTTTCTGACTTTAATTCAACTACTGCGATAGCTGAATGCCTTTATCCATATAAGAGATCTGCTGGAAAGTCCTAAGTGATTACTTTCTGTTTTCCAATTTTAGAACCTCTGCTCTAGAAAAGCAGTCTGAGATCATATTAAAATTATGATCAACAAATATACTGCTTTCCTTTTCATCGTTTTCAGTTTAGTTTATTTTAAATACTGTGTGTTCCCTGTCTTATTGCACAACCCATTCATGCATCATAGCAATATTTCATCATACTAAAAAATACCCATGAACATGGGTCATTCAGGCAACCCCCCCCCCCAAAAAAAAATCAACAACAATCAGAAGTTATATTTTTATTTATTTATTATTATTTTTTTTTTCCACTAACATTGAATGATAATCCACTGAACATTTCACAATGGGGATGAAAACACTTCAAAAACATTGTTCTTTAACAGCCGCATTTAACAAGAACAAAGTAAAAAATGCATAAAATAATAAAGTGGAATGGAATGTGTGCAGCAGCTGAATTGGTGTGCTTCGCTGTGAATGTGGAAGCAGATCAATAAGTTGGCTTAGAAGTCAAGATCATCTGTTTTGACCTTCTTATCCTGAGACTCAACCCAGGCCTTGTTGATAGTGCGTTTCATCTCATCATCTCCATCGGTGTAGATCTTCTTCAGTACGCTCATCAGCCCCTCGCTTGGATCAGCGTTCTCATTCGAGCTGGGTTTGCTGAAACAGATATGTTACCATTTTAGGACTTATAATTTGCAGAACCAAATTTGGAACAATGCTAACTCTGATAACAGTGCATACTGCAGTCAAATATTTTTTCTTCTCATATTAAAATAATAATAAACATAACTCATGTTACAAATGTATTATTTTTATTTTATTTTAATTTACATTATAAATTAATTATTGTTATGCATAAACTGCACCATTCAATTTAAAATCTTGTTTTCAAATAAATGAAAGAATGAAAGTGTGCGCATTTGACTCACTCTTTCTCCTTAGACTGTTTTTCTACTTGTGTCAAGCATTCCCATTTTTTTGCTGACTTCTTCTTGCACATGACAAGGACCATGTCTGTTTTTATCTGTAAACAAATAAATTGTCAAGCCTTTTTATCTATACAATTTTATCCAATTTAGCAAAAGAATATACAATAACATTAAGAAAGTGACACACCTTTTTACTACTCTCTGCAACAATAATGGGAAATAAAAGGTTGTTGACTGTCATTTGATGGTTCTTCCCATCCAGATCTTTGACTAGAACATTAAAACCTCTGTAAAGACACGAGAGCAGTGGTTACACTTATTGACCACTAAGAACACCATGATGCAAAAAGATTTTTACCCTCTTAACCTAGTAAATACATTTTGTCACATGACCATATATCTAGAAAAGACTATCATTTACAGGTGCTTGCAACTGAGAGATAAACAAGCAAACAGTAGCTAACATGTAACTTTATGCTGAACTTGTAAAAATTAACTTTGTCAAAGCAAATTTATGCACGTCGAATTTTGAATAAATAAATACTGGACACAATAAGAAATAAGAAATTTGGGCAACACTGAACAATACTGTTTCATTTGTTAACATTAGTTAACTACCGTACATTAGTTAACATGAACTAACAACACTTCTACAGATTTTATTTATAAAGGTCCATTTTAATTTAATCATTTACTAATATATTTGTAAAATTAAAAGATGTGTTGCATTAAATAATGCACTGTAAACTGACGAACAAATCATGAACAATTTAATTAACTCATTTTAATAAAGATTAATAAATGCTTTTTTAATCTTTATATTGCTCATTGTTAGTTCATCTTAGGTAATGCATTTGCTAATTTTAACAAATGAGACCTTGTAAAGTGTTGGGTTAGGGTTAGGGGTAGGTAGGGTATATTTGTAATATGTCCATGGTTTAACCATAATAAAAATGATAACACAAACCAAAATTCAGCTATATTTAATGCAAGACCACACCTCTCTGTGAAGTTAGCCTCAACATTTTCCGCTGGAATACCATGCACTCCTTTTAGTGTGATGTAGATTTTGACGAACTTGTCAGATTGGTCCCATCCTAAAATAGAGACAAAAGAAATGTGTAGCCAATTAGACAATGTGTATTATGGTGGAATAGCCTATATCAGGAGGGATAGTTTTTAAAAAAATGTCCCTACAAGTTCAATTAAACATCAAAATATAAGGAAAATATATATTTTTAATATCCTGAGGTATGAACGCACCATAATTGTTGATTTTGACTGTGTATCCTTTGAGTGTTGTTTCAGTTTTGTCTCCAGAGTCTTTCTTGGCTTGCTGCAGTTTCTGCTCTCGTTGTTTTTGTGCCAGCTCTTTCTCTATTTTCTTGTGCTCTTGCGTCAAGACGTCCCGCACGCGCTGTCGTTCACATTTCTCTATCAGATTCGTGATCTCTTTCAAATCACTCTCAAGACCGGCGATCTAGAGACACGAAGTCACATGTGATATCAAACTCAGGATATTAAACATGTTCATTACAGGACAGGTGAGTTCAGCAGCTGTCAACTCACTAGCTACCTAGTAGTAACATTTAATTCACCCCATGTATACCCATGTAACAGTATATCCCATAAGATATCATAGTAAAAAATGAGTTTCATTCACCTTACCATTGCATAAGGGCGCTTACAGTGCAATACAGAATAAAGCTAGCAGACTAGCTACATGCCTAAAATGACTAAAACACTGAAAAACAGAACATTATACCAGTCCATTGATGTCCATCGCTGTCCTGGAGAAACTATCCACAACAATTTTATCGAAGTTATGAAAATGATCTTTGCTATCAATCCGTCACCGTGTCCACTAGTATGCATGAAGCGCTGTTTCTTTCTAGAAAGATTCTTGCTTCCGCGTGTCAATTCAAAATAAAAGTCCTCAATTACAAATAATTCTTACAAAACAATACGACTAATCAGATATAGTTACTTTATGAATTACATTACTGCAAATTTATTACATTATCAGGCAAAAAACACACTTATTTAAAATTGTGTCTCTCTCTCTCTCGCTTTTTATGTGTGTGTGTGTGTGTGTGTCAATGTCACTTATTTATACAGCACTATTAAAACAACATAATATATAATAATATATACACACACACACACCACACACACCCCATTATGCCCCCGATTTAAGAATTAAAATAAACAGTTTATCAACCACAAAATATTATTATTTAGCTAAAATATACTAATTTACTGTTGAATAATATAATGTGTTCATCTGTAAATGCAGATCAGTGAATCCATTGTCATAGAAATATGCAATAAATTATTTACTTTGTCTTGTTGACAGGTTAAATATCTCCCTCTTTTTGTAAAACTAAGCTATTTTAAGTGTGACACCAAACAAAGAGATAAAGTAATCCACAATAAGGTTAGATACATAAAACCTGAATAAAGCACACACAAAAATAAAAAAACTGCAAATAAATCACAAATCAAATCACAAAAAGTAGCACATTAAACTTTTTTATTGTATCTACAATAACACAACTTATATAAGATTTGCCATCAGTCCATCAATCTGAATCAATTTAGCAAAATCTGAGCAGTTTTTCCAGCTTTTTATCATTGCACTTTCGTAAGAATATCTTCTCTTCTAATGGCATAACACGCTCAAGTTCATTCATAGATTGTAAAGCTCATACACTGAATTACAAGGTTGTACAAATGACCACTTATACAGTCCCATGGTTGATCACCACATTGATCTCTGTATTCCAGACATTTGGTTGTGGTCCGCTAAATGCCGAAAAACAATTCGGCTAAGACGCCACCTGCGCTTCACTCCACGTGGACGTGATGTCATCACACACCTGTTGCGAATGCGTACGGGACAACTGTCTCGAGGAAGTGCGGCAATTTCTTTATCAGCTATCTCCTAAATACACAAACATGAAGACATGGCCATTATTATTATTAGAGCAATATTTTGACATTTCATCATAGCATCAAGTCAAAATAAAGGTTAATGACTTTGTAAATGAGTTAAGTAGCATAACATTTTTACAGGATTTTAAAGGCTGTAAGCCAATCATGTACATCAAAAACTGAGTATAAACTATAACTGAAGTGAATCCGCAAGATTTTGAATATACCTGTAGCTCTTTTGGCAAAATAGTATTCTTCCTAATTGCATTGATGCGCAGTCTCGTATCTGCATATTCAAATGCCATTTGTCTTCTTTTCACATCCCGTACCATCCTCCAGTCAACATAGTAGCTCCTGACCTGCTCCACCACTCCAAGTGAACTTCTGTAGGCCTGAAGGACATCAGATGAGATTTTAAGGTAACACTTTACAATAAGTTCTCGTTCGCTAACGATAGTTAGTGTATTTACTAACCATGAGCAATACATTTGTTACAGTATTTATTAATCTGTTATTGTCAGTTAATTAAAATACAGCTGTTCATTGATTGTGCATGTTAGTTTACGATTCATTAACTCATGTTAACAAATATAACAATTTTAATAATGTATTAGTAAATGCTGAAATTAACATTAACTAAGATTAATAAATGCTATAGAAGTAGGCCTGTTAATTCTATGTTCATGTTAAATAATAATAAATAATGAAACCTTATTGTAAAGTGTTATTTTAAATTTGTAGATTAATTTTAATAGGTCTTACATTTGTATATTCATTTACAAAACCCCTAACAAATTATAAAAATACAAATAACTAAAAATTAATCTTTCTGACAGACGTAAACTACAAATGTCCCCATCTCTTGGTCTAACATCAGTGTCCAACGGAATCACAATTGAAACACAACACCATCGAAATACAAAGCATTATTAGACCTTACAGACTTTGCATTTACACAATATAATTTTTAATTTACCTGTCTACAAACAGGCAAGGACGACTGCAGAAACCCCATCCCTGAGCCGAGGACCTTCCATGCCGCCGCCATGTTGATCCAGCACTGACCTCGATGGTGGTTTACAGGTTGAGAACTGAATTTAGTTTGTCATTACTGCCATCTACTGGTCATATTAATGTTAATCCAAGATTTAAGGATTGTCATCGCTCTTAAACAGTAGTAATAAATCATTTGCAAAAAAAGAGAAACTTCGTCGTTACAGGATACAGTTGAAAATGTCGACAAATGGCTTTGTCTGCAAGGTTCATCATGGCGATTCAAATATACTGCGATTCATTATTGTAAATTACAGGATTGTAGGTCTGAGCATCTAGATCACCAGCCATGAAAATAGTGCTGTAGAAAATTCACAAGACACAATAATCAGTAAACAATTCAGAAAGTAGGAAGAGTTAAAAAAAGGTCTGTGTGTAATTGCGGTACACAGCCAGAGAGTGGCAGAATGTAGCTATTAATTCAACAACACTATAGGATCCTCTTGTCTTCTAAGGTGGTTTCAAACCTTTAGATGCCATGGCATGGACCTCAAAATATGATCATCCTCATGCGAAGGACCCCCATCCAAAAATTTAAAAGCAATCTATGTAGTTTCTTGTATAAAGGCCAAAATATAAATATAAAATTTAATATTAATAATGTAATTAATTATTTAAATACCTGCTTTTTTAAAAATAAACTGATAGTTTCATTACATTTTTTAATTTAATTTTATTGTAGGCCACATTGTTATTTTTTTCTAAACATTTCCACAGACCCCACTCCCCAGCACTCCCTTGCAGCCCCCTGTGGGTTCCTGAACCGTTCCTTTCAAAACCCTGAACAAGAAAAGACGCAATTTGACAAAAGCTATAAGATCTATGCTTGAAGTCTTTGTAATATAGGTTACATATGCATTGAAAGCAGTAGTTCTCAACCTTTTTTACTTTAAGGCCACTCATTGTCCTCAACAATATTCCAAGGCCCTTGCCTTTTTGTCAAAACATATTTTAATCAATGGCCAATCATAGTGTCCTAAATAACAAAAAAAGTATATAGCTAAAATAATTCTAATTAAAATGATTTAAAAAAAGATTCCTCCTGAGGGTTTAGGAGTTGAATGTTCTTTCCACTTTTTTGAATTTACAAATCAATTTGGTTACTTTTTAAAATTGTATTTATGTTTGTTATTTACTATAAGGACTAAGGACTACTCAATTTCTACCCAATACAATATTTTAGAGCTTACCATAACTTAATTTAACCCCTTAATTTAATATTCTAAAATTATTTAAAATCATTTATTAATTTACATGACTTTTCCAGGTCTGATTTCTAACACTTATAAATATAGGCTAAGTCCAGGTTTTCCAATTCTGTCTGAATCCCCAGAGAACCGATGATTTAAGGCATACATGCCCTAATCAGCAGCCAGGGCTTCTTTAAAGGGATACTTCACCCTGAAAAATGAAAATTCTGTCGTTAATTACTCACCTTTACGTCGGTCCAAACCTATAAGACCTTCATTCATCTTCGGAACACCAATGAAGATATTTTTAATGAAATCTGAGAGCTTTCTGTCCTTTCATTGACAGCCTATGCAACTACCACTTTATAGCCCCAGAAAAGTATAAAGACATCAAAAGTAATCCCTGTGACTCCAGTGGTTTAACCTCAATTTTATGAAACGACATGAATGGTCTGTTTGTGCAAAAAAACATTGGAAAATATTAATCTTCAACGTGTGTTCATGCAACAACATCTGCTTTCGCGTCAACACAACACGGATGGTGAATGCACGTTGTAAATTAATATTTTGTAAATAAATTGGTAAAAAAAATCGGACACAAAACACTTGTGCGCCTCATGTAATTGAGGTTAAATCACTGGAGTTACATGGATTACTTTTATGATGTCTCATGTGCCTCAGCAGTTGCATTGACTGTCAGTGGAGGAACAGAAAGCTCTCACATTTCAATAACAAGAAATTCATTTGTGTTAAGAGGATGAACAAAAGTCTTACGGATTTTGACCGATGAGGGTGAGTAGCCTAATTAATGACAGAATTTAAATTTTTGGGTGAACTAACCCTTACCCTTTCATTTTAACCTATCTCAGGATGATCTGTTATTAACCTGTCATGCACATTGACTAATAATTTTAATTCAACAACCTTTTGCATCAGTTGGTGAATTTGGCTCAATTTTACAGGTAACACAGTGCATCCTGCACTGTGTTAGCAGTTTAATACAAGAGAAACATGCTCTCTTACAGACAACAGATTGTAATGCAGACTGGTTATACAAATAGGGAATCTGGGCACGTATAGACAGCAAATTTGTTGAGCATAATAGGCCAACAAACTATAAGAATAAACACAGGAGAGAGCGAAACTTCTGTTTTAAAATTCCTTCCCTCACAGCTTGATGTCAGAGGTAAGTTTGCTCATTTTGTGTCTGCTGATATTTTTTCTTTTCATACTTAATGAGGTTTGCATTGCCATTTCTTATGCTCATCTACCATTCTGTCATTGCCACAGTATAAATCTCCCAATAAAACAATGCAACTGAAAAGAAGGAAAAAAAAGCAGATGACAACAAAATAGCAACCAACAAACAGCTCCTTATGTGCTTCTCTGCATGACATTGGTTAGAGTTCAACCCCAAGGCATTCATAAAAATCTGTTCTAGTAAATTCCTCTAGAATTTCCCAAGCAATCAGCCTTTGTTAAAAGATACTGGGATATGTGTTCTGAGAAAAATACTAACATATGTCAAATAAATTGCACAACTTTATAAAGAAGATCAGTCATGTAAATTAAAGTGTAATACAGATCTTGCAGGGGTCTAGACACCTATGCTTCTATTAACCGATTATTATGATATGAGCTTAAAATCAATAAACAGGGACAGAAACTAAACATAATAATTTTTAACCCATTTAAGCAGGCAATCAACTAAACTCTAAAGGCTCATGTTATTTATTAACAATTTCCGTACAAGGTGACAAACCAAAGAGGTTTTGATAACTTTGGATTGAAACAGGAGATTATGTCATTTGCTGATATTTAATTCATGAGCCATTTTTGGATGTTTACTCTGGAAAACTTCCGGAAACTTTAGTTGCGTATCTGAATCTTTGCATCAGTTTCTATGGGAGTTTGTAAATGTGATATCATGTGCCCATCGGTAACCAAAATGACCATAATGAAATAATTTTTACATGAAAAATACACTTTAAAGAGCTCCACATGAAACATTGTGCAAATAATTATATTTTTGGAAATCATGGGCATGTGGGCATTAATGCTGTTGTTCTAAAAACTCCACAGCACAGTTGTTTATTTTAAACTCACCAATATAAAGCAGAATGCCACTCTGTGATGTGCATGTGCTGCTCTTCTGTGCAGCTAAATCTAATATCTGCAATGCTCTTCTGAACATTTCTGAAGCGTAGGCTTCAAAAAATATTTATTAAATTTCCTGCCTTTCCCAGGCCACTTGAAACCCCAATAGTTGAGATCTAATGAGAGCAATGCTTTCTAAAAACAAAGCAGATTTGTTCTGCGCTTTGTTCTTTAAAAAAAATTAAACATATTGTTGTGAAGAGCTTCACTTCATCACTTCAATATTCATATTCCACATTCAGACATTCCAGGCTGATCGCCACTAGAGTGTGAAAATGAGAAACAATAACTGAAACTGGTATGATATGAAACCAAATGAGTTTGAGATTGACATTTTTTTTTGCTGTTTAATGTTTTTAACCTGTGTGAATTATTTTCAGCCCAAAATAACTTATTTTATGCTCTCAATTTTACTTTTTCATGAGCTACTTGTGTGGGCTGTTCATTTTAACATCACTATATTAGGCCTTGCAAAGTCAGCATTTTAATAGTCAGAAGAAAAGAAGCTGGCAGTATAGCATTTGTGAACACACTTTTTATACAAGCCCAGAGAACTTGAAATAGAACTACATTAGCAAAATGATTCAGTCTCCTTGTGCCAAACATGGTTGTTCAACATCTAAATGCGACTTTCTTTGTTCTTCTGGTCAGTTCTCTTGTGCCTTCAGTTAAATATTATAATTACGAGTTCTGTGCACATGAATGACAGAGCAAAGTTGTATTTACAAGTGGAAAACTCGGAGTTCAAGATGATAAATGAGTTGCCAAAAGGTTGGAAGGGACTTAAAACAATGTTTATTTGAAACATCGCAGAAGCATTGATCTATATTGATGCTATCATGATGTAAAATCCCTATAGAGAACAGTGAGTGGAAAGCTACGGAAGCGTATTGCATTCACTTGAGGAAAAAAATCTACTCTGTTTTTCTGAATTAAACGAGTTAATTATCTCAGAATTACGAGATCATTTTTCATGGAAAAAAGTGTTTGCTCTGTTTTTCTGAATTAATGTTAATTATCTCAGAATTACAAGATAATTTTTCATGGAAAAAAGTGTTTGCTCTGTTTTTCTGAATTAACGTTAATTATCTCAGAATTACGAGATTATTTCTCATGGAAAAAGTTTTTGCTGTTTTTCTGAATTAATGACTTAATTATCTCAAAATTATGAGTAACTCATTACTTAATAAAAACAGAGTGAAAAAAAAATCAAGAAAATTTTATCTCATAATTCTGAGATAATTAACTCGTTAATTCAGAAAAACAGAGCAAAACCTTTTTTTCCATGAAATTATTCATAATTCTGAGATAATTAACCGTTAATTCAGTAATTATCTCAGATTACGAGATATTTTTTCTGGAAAAAAGTTTTTGCTCTGTTTTTCTGAATTAACGAGTTAATTATCTCAGAATTATGAGATAATTTTTCATGGAAAAAAGGTTTTGCTCTGTTTTTCTGAATTAACAAGTTAATTATCTCAGAATTATGAGATTTTTCATGGGAAAAAAGTTTTTGCTCTGTTTCTCTGAATTAACGAGTTAATTATCTCAGAATTATGAGATAAAATTTTCTTGAATTTCCCCCCCCCCCAAAAAAAACAGCAAAAACAGAGCAAAAACATTTTTTCCAAGAAAAATTATCTCATAATTCTGAGATAATTAACTCGTTAATTCAGAAAAACAGAGTAGATTTGTTTCGTCAAGTGAATACAATACGCTTCCGTAGAAAGCAAGTCTGCATTGAATTATAAAGGATTTTGAAAGTTATTTTAATTTTACACACCATTTTTTAAGGTATGATGTACAGAACAGCTGATAGACAACAAGTGTAAAGTTAATTACTCAATGTTCACATAATATGAAAACATTTAGTTTTCATATTATGAATGAATTATTGAATTCAGATGTTGGTATTTAGTTTTTTTTCACAAAGTAATTTTTTGTTTTGTTTAGGCTACTTCTGTGTTATGTCTCTGACTTGAATGCGTGACATGCAGTAATAATAAATGCCTAAGAGGTACAAGTTTCCCATGGTGCACTTGAAGGCAGCATCTTTCAGAAAGTTCCCACAAATTTCACTGACGATATTCAAATGTTCCACACGTGTGGAGGAGACGCATGTTCTGAACTCTTTATCATATGTGGTAACAGGTGATTTGCATACATAACCTCAAGATTGTTTGGTTTCCACGACCTAGCGTTCTGGACCAGTGGCTTTAAAAGTTTATTTTGATTGTTTCATGATTTTTTAAGTTTTCAAGCAAAATTGTGGTTAGAGAGTGGCAATAACATTATAATTTGTCTGGTAACACTTTATTTCGATTGTCCTTTATTCTACTAACTAGGCCTATAAATAACTTAGCAACTGTCATCAGTCATTAGAGTATTAGTAGACTGTCTGCTTAATATCTGTTACACTTTATTTTGATGGCCTCCCAAAAGACATTTTACTGACTATAAGTAACTTTGCGACTATATGTAAACTTATTATACTAACCCGAACCCTGACACCTAACCCTGACCTAAATATCTACAACAGTCAGTCTACTAATACACACTAATGAGAGTAAGCTGACATGTAGTTGCAAAGTTACTATAGAATGTCTGTGGACCATTAAAATAAATTGTAACCTTTGGGTAACTATATTTAAGAAGCTTCGAATTTTTGACCAAATGAATAGCATATGCAGTTTCTCTATCATTTCCATTGCGCTTACTATAGTTTCAGGCAGCCTTCCAGCTATGAGGTAAAGTCCTTTTTGGACTTGAGGTCAAGGCCTTCCTGAATTATGGAATGTACTGCATTGCTCCCTCAGGACCGTGTCAATCAAATAGCTGCATGGGGATCGAGGACTACCTCTTGCTGAACGAGTCTATATTTGGTCGGAAGCCCCTGTTCCTCTGTCTCTCCATGGGTCAGTTCATGTTTTTATCTGCCTTTTATACTCGGGTCCTTCTGTTCAACAGATGCTGAGGCCAATGCATAGAAAAAAGAGAATCCATCCATCCTGAAGTCCCATTTAATTTGATCATCAATTTCAGTAAACAAACAAGGGCTCTTAGAACGACTCCCAGCAGTGTCATTTTTTATTGAACATTCAACCTCTAATCTCAGCACAGAAGCACGACTAGTATTTGATTAATGTTTTGTCCTCGATGCATGTCTGGTTTTGACATTATTAAGAAATAGAGACATCAGAGGGAATGAACTTCGCACGGCCAACCATCACAATCAGAGCGATCCCGCTTTCCAAACCTAACTGTTAATCCCATCAAACACAGCACACGTTTATGATAAGTCGAATCCAAAATGAAATATAAAATGATAACTGGGAATTTATTCCTCTTTAGAGTTTTTTTTACACAGCCATCTGCGAATTCATTCAACGGGACCACCAAGGTTAACAGGAAGTGTGCTCTCAGGGCATCCTCTACCCTTTTCCACTCAGTGGAGCGGAGTCACCCAACACAATACTGTAGTAGAGTCTGTAAACTTTAAGAAAGCTTCTTTTATTGAGTCGGGTAATTGAGAATCGTCTGCAGAGAGAATTCCCCACCCCCCACCCCCCAACATGTGCATGTCAGCATGTGTTTCTGAACTGTTTTAACCATTTAACTAAGAGGATAAATTGAATCTATAGACGTTTGGGGAGAGCTGCCATTAGAGGCGAGATTGCATGACTGATTTCCTCATGCCATGGTGCATTATTTTCAACAGTACATTTAAACTATGTGGATGTATGGAGTTGTGGACAGCTGAAGTGTAGTGTTTCTGCACCCACCTGAGTGGGTGGGTAGGGGATATCTAATTTAGCATGGAGAATTTGACTGGTGAAGTACTTTAGTTCATTTGATTAGACTTCTGGAAAAATTTCACACATGATCTTGAATTATATCAATCCTCTGGCTGCGATGCTTTTTCAAGCAAACTTTAAGCTACAGTGAGAGGTCATGTATTCATGTAAAAGCAATAAAATTTCACTTTAACTCTTTTTTTTTGAAAAAAATTGCCAGCCAATTTTAGATACATTTTTGATCATTTTCACAAAAGTTTCATGGCTCCAGAATATTTTATGAATACCTGAACATGTAATATGTCAAAAGAAAGAACCGCCCCTCTGCTTTGAAACAAACAAACAAACAAACAAAAGTTTTATTCTAGCTTGTATTCCTTTTTTATCAACACTTATATGGGTAAGTTTTATAAAAAAGCAACATTTTGAGCAAAAAGCTGAGCAAATTTGCGTTTTTACGCAAAGAATACGTCTGGATCGGATTCAGAATGGTGATAGATGGAGTAGATCAAGTTCATCAACACCCCTAAAGCTTGCACAGTAGCTCATCCTGGGTCGACGTTTCATTCAGTAACATTAGGCATTTTTGGTTTATATTCTGTTTAATATTGAAGATTGTGTTATTTTATGCATCTACTTGATGTGTCAGAGCGCCCTTAGCGTATGACAGTGAAAACATTTTGTTTTCAAACAAATTCTGTCAATGGCGCGGAAGAGTATTTTTGTCTGGTTCTCTGGATCTCTATTTACTGTAATTGTAATAGATATTGCTTAATGTTGCACACGTTGTGTTCTGTCATCCGGTTTGTATTTCAATAGTATGAAAGTAAGATTAGTGCACTGTATATGGCTGCATCTTAAATCACATGCTTCCCTATAGTAGGCGAAAAGCATGTGAAAAGTATGTCCAAACTCACAGTACTCATAAAAGATTAGGCAAAAAGTACCCGGATGACTTACTTCTTCCAGCAAGATTCTGAAGTGTGCATAATGGACACTTTGCTGTCCCATGAGGCCACGTAAGAAGATTTGTGAATGGCGGTGACGCTGTGTTAAGGGCAATGTAGTACGTCCAGATTAAATTCATACTACACACATACTACCGGTACTTTTTTAATGGTCGTGAAGTAATTACTTAAAATAAGTATGCATGCGATTTCGGGCGCAGACAATGTGTTTTAACTAATCGATTCAGTTAATGGCTCAATTATTAACTCATAAACTTGTCACTTGTTGCCTTCGTGCAACCTATCAAAGAAAAGTCTGTCTGGAACGAAAAACAAAAAACAAAAAAAACAAAGAAAAAACGGAGCAATTTACAAATGGTGAAAAGAACCAGTAGCGCCATATGGGACACTTCTCCCAGAGATTTGACCTCTGCTATACCTATAAAGAAAGAATGTATTTTTGGGCCATGCAGTGCGGGTTGAAATAGAATACTTCAAGTCAAGTGTCCAGATCACATTATATCTAAAGAGGAAAGAACCTCGGTGGCCAATGAGAAACAGGTGAGAGAAGACGAGCTTTACTCTCTGGGAGGGAGGTGAGCTCTTTTTATGACTATGGGATATCAGTTATATGATATTTTAATGGTCTTTTTGCTAATAAATTGGTGTTTTATGTGGTCTCATAATTAATATTGTGTATGATACTTGGTGAAATTCTCCAAGAACACAATATTTACAGATTTTTACAAAATGGTTTGAACCTGTCAAACTAAAAGGCTAATATTCAGGAGCGTTTAACTGTGAGTGTTTAAAGCAGAGTTTAGACATCTCTTTCAGGGTCTATACTCTTTCGAACAGATTAATATGTAAGAATTTTGGATTAACCAACGCATTCTCACCCCAAGGCGTCATCTAACTGACAATTTTGACCATGCTTCAATATTCGACGCTAAAGGTACCCTTTAGCGTCAGTTAGTTGACGCGATCCCATGGCGTCATCTAACTGACGCTAAGGGTAACGCGTCAGTTAGATGACGCGGGTAGGTTTAGGTCTGGGTAGAAGGGCGTCATCTAACTGACGCTAAGGGTAACGCGTCAGTTAGATGACGCCCTGGGATCGCGTCAACTAACTGACGCTAAAGGGTACCTTTAGCGTCGAATATTGAAGCATGGTCAAAATTGTCAGTTAGATAAAATTAGATTAAAATTAGAATTAGATAAAATTAGTCAGTTAGATGACGCCTTGGGGTGAGAATGGGCTGGATTAACATACAAAAACCACTAGTCGACGTCGACTTGTACTTACATGATCCTAAATGTTTCCAACAATGTTTAAATCCAGAGAAATCGAATCAGTGTTATTTAACACGGTTAGTTGTAATGTTTCTTGATTTACTGCGAGTAACATGTTTGCCTCAAGAGACAACACTTTTTTCTAGTGGCTAACATAGCATAATCAGATTTTTTTTAACAGTAATTCAGCATTTTTATACCATACAATATTTAAAACTAATTGCATGCCATTTAGCAACACAAGTCAGACAGCTTTTATTATGATATTCTATTATCAATCCAGCTGAAGTTTGCAAAACATGTGCCTCCAGCCACCGAGCGAACGCACAGAGTAACATTATAACATAACTTTCAACACACTCAAACATATTGATAGTATGACTGTTTTGACCAAGTAAATGGTACTGCGTTACCCCACAAGTTTAATTAGTCGAATAAACTGACCTGTATGAGTAACAAAATTCAAGTTCAGGGAAATCGTAAAATATACATAAACAACAAAACAAAAGGAGCGGTAGCAGCCGACTGCCGGATATAAGCAAAATAAAAACAGCAACATAAAGTGTCCTGTTCCTCTCTCACCCTTTCCTGTCGTCATTCCTTCTTATATCCTTTTGAATAAGCGGCCTCTGTGGAAACTTGTATACTGTGCCTTTAAACCTTTTCCTTTCTATTGTTTAGCTGCTCTGAGTTCAACTCAACTTTTCAATAGGTATGATGCATTTAAGTTATTTTTGCAGTCAAACTACTGCTCAATCAACTATAATGGAACTACATTTGTCAAAGGGGAAATAATATTGTCATATTAATTAAGGTTAACTTACTAATTATACAAAAAACTCAGATTCTCATATTATATGTTGTCTACTTTTAAAAGTCTTTATTTAAATACTTATTGATTGATTGATTGATTGATTGATTGATTGATTGATTTTGTTAAAGGGGACATATCATGCTAAATCTACTTTTTTAGCCCTTAAATGCCTTTTGTTGTATATTTGGAGTGTTTATAAGTACAGAAAAGTTGAAATCAGTCTCTTCGGGAACTTCGTTGATATCTTTATATTCTGTTTTGGTCACATTTTTCAACCGGTTTAGATTTTTCTGTAATCTATGACGTTTTGTGAACTATTACGTCAAAGTATTTGCAGCGGAACTGCCAAATAAGTACATCGACTTCCGGCCAAACACTTTGAGCAATCCGCCATTTTTATTTCTCGCTGCAATTTTGTAGTCCAAGTTCAAGGATGCAGAAGTTACGAGAGGAGGGTACGTCAAAATGTTCGGTTGTTGGATGTAGCAACCCACACGCTTCATTACACCGTATGCCAGCATCAGAACCTCTTTGAATTGCCTGTTTGAGTTTTATTTTTCACGGAAATGTACCCACATTTGTGGGTAAAGTCATGTTTGTGTGCGCGAAGCACTTCATGGATAACTAACGTCACTTCAGCAACCTCCGCCAGTATAAAGAAGGATTTCCCGATAGACTTCGTCTGATTGAGGAGTCAGTTCCTTCTATCTTTGGAGACGACGAACAAAGCACTTCGGTAAGCTGTAAATAACGTAGTGCTAGTGCTACTACATTCTTAAAACACACGGTGGTCATGGTTTAGCAGTTGTCTTGTTAGTGTGCTTGTTTTAACAAGAGAAATAATCGACTTTTCTTTAATTGTTTATAATATAATTTATATTTTGTTTTGTGAGTATTAAATAGTCGTTGTAAATCATGCAGTATTGTAGTAGTTGGCATGGATGGAGAACTTACTGTAAATACAGTAAGTTACACCATTGCGATACATATGAAGACGTTGTTCTGCAGGTTCGTCGTTCTCGCTCCGACTCTGGCTCGAACATGTAAGGCTTGATGGACAAGTCTTCCGTTGTTGACATTTTGTAACAAAAGTTTCTGTTCCACTAGATAATCGTATCTCTGCTATAAAACTACAAAAATTGCCGAACGGGGTGGAGTTGAACTTAGTGTCACCTCTGCGAGCTGGAGAGGGGGCGGGGCATGAAGTGTCACATTTGTATTTAAAGAGACCGCACCAAAACGAGTTGATCTCAGACGCACATCAGAAAAGCGGTAGAAAAGTGGCCTGTGGAGCTATAATAATGAGGAATTCAGACCCAAGCATTGCAGTTCTGCTTTAAATAGACCACAAATGTATGATTTATATGTAAAAAAGGAACGATTTAAAAGCATGATATGTACCCTTTAATGTTTGCATTTAAGGTCTTGCATTTACATTACATCTGTATTAATTTTAGGTAGTGAAAGGCCGTCAAAAGCCATGAACCTTAGAGCAATGAAGGTCTTTTATATTTTTCAGGTTAGGAACATGCTGTCCCGAAGAGTCCTGCAATGGATTTAAAATATATCAGCCGCACATAGGTCTGATTCGGTGAGATGGCATGAATGTGAAGAATGTCTTTTGTGCTGAACTTAAAGGTCACCTGCATGCTAGTATGTTTATTGCCATACATATTCCGGCTTTGAGTTACAACAACAATCATCCTTAAGTGTGTTTGTGCGATTAAGGCCATCAGTCAACTTTTGAAGAGCAAATCGTTATTAGTAGGATCACATTTTCTCCCATCGTTAATGCTAACGATGTCTCGGTTCAGTGAGTAAAGAATTGCACAACAATATTGGAGCACACCCGATTCGGTTCCTCGTAGCTTCCTGCCATAGCTTTGGAAAGATTTGTTATGTTCTCTGCTTTGGAGACAGGCAGATAGATGAATGGATTACATATCCCATACTGTTGACAGTGTGATATAGAATATTGGATATGTGTCTCACACGTTTAAGATGGTAGAAGGTTTATTTGCAGAGCTTGAGACCTTATGGCTTTAATTTAAATGTCTTTTCCCCTTTTAGTTCTCTTATGGTGGGGTTGACCTTCAAAACCAGTCTAATAAAACCCAGAAGCATTCCATCTAAATATATTTAAGTATAGAGATTGTATTTTCTTTGATAGATTTCCTTGCAGCTTGTCTTTAGCCTCAAGTCTCTGCACCTCTATAGTAGACTTCAAAACAAATACGCGGTATTAAGTTTAACTTTCAACAGAAGTGAGATGGGTTGTGGAACAAAATGTACACCTCTGAGTTTATCTAACTTGTCTGCTTATAAATTGTGTGTATATTTTTATAGCTACAGGTTATTGTTTAGTAATTGTGATCATCATAAACCTCCAGCATAGCAATCAACATTTTTTCCTCCCCCCACCATTTTTTTAGTCTGCGTACATCACGTAGTCTTTATCGAAATATATCCCTTCATGCACAAACTCTTGCTGAGCCTCTGCCTCATAAAAAGCATGGTTAAAGCCAGTCTGCTTCACGCCACGCCACATTTCTGCTGCATTCTTGTACACACAACACTGGTGGCCTAGCACATTAATCACACAGATCCTCTTCTAAAATAAACAGAGAGAGAGAGGGCCAATGGTGAAAAATGAGTGACAGATGAAAGTCATATTTCCTTTGTGGGTATCATCTCAATATAGGGTTGAAAAACTGGAACATAATTCAATAATTCAAAAGGGAACTGGTTTGATATATCTGAGGATGTGTCAGGGGGGACCTCAAACATGTGTATCGCTCAAAGGGTAAATGATTTAGAGCTCTCTGGAACATGTAAATCATGCGGTACCCAGAGCTTGACTTACAAACGTATATATCATTCTATTGCATAGTTCATTGGTATGTAAGTTGTAAATAAATATAGCCACTTAAAAAATATATATTTTAGTATACTCGTCAATTTTTTTTGGTCAGTAATTTTCTTTCTTTAAAAAAAGAAGAAGAAATTAATACTTTTATTTAGCAAGGGTGCAATACTTTTATTTAGAAAATATTTAGCCAGTTACATGCAAAAAAAGCTTTTAATTGTGTTAACCACACATTATTGGTCAAGAAATTAGCCAAATCTAGTAGTCTGGGTTTCCCCATGCTGCCTTCCCGCAGTGCGATTTTATTCACACTGAAAGGCAGTATGGATACCATGGTCCAGATTTTCGCCTCGTTTAGGGAACCAATCACAGAATGGGGAGGGAGCAGCAAGACGATGACGACATCTATGTTGGCTATGAGCTACGTACAGGCACATTTGATAGACATTCTTAGCACCCAATAAATGGCGCCGGGCATTCGTAAACCACGCCTCAAATACGAGAAAATGTACATGTGGTTCCCAGACCCAAGTCTCAACGAGAATTGGGTCTGGCGTAACCAGGCTACAAATCTAAGTAAATGCACTTACAAATCTTTTTTTTTTTTTTGGCAGAATACGGGAAGTTGTGTGTGGAGTGATGAATCACTGTGAGTCTCATGGTGATGCTTCAGAGCGGTGTCTTCAAGAATCTGGTGATAAATATGATAATAAATGCATCCCTACAGTGAAGCATGGAGGAAGAGAATGTGTGGGGAGCCTTTTTAGTTGCTGGTATGGGGAGCTACTTCACTGTGAAAAGTCATTTAATGCTTTGGAGTACAGGACAATATTGCAGAATGGCTTGCTTCCCATCAATGAAAAGTTGTTATCTAAAGAAGAATGATCAGATGTTATTTTTCAACAAGGCAATGCTCCTGCCCAAGTTTCAGAGACAACCAAGTGGCTTGAGAACAAGTCCTTCAGGCTCATGTTTTGGCCTGGTCAGAGTCCAGATTTAAATGAATATTTGGTCTCAAATTACACTCATTAATTAAAAATGTTTCAACTACTCATGAAATCTTTGAAGCCGTTAACATTGAGTGGAACACTGACTCTTCTTCCTGTAAAAGCTGTCTGCAAGTTGAAGAAGGCTATTCCATGCTAAGTTAATTTATCTACAGAATTTGTGCAATTCTTGCTAATTTCTTGACCAGAGAATTGTGATTACAATGGTTAAAGGATTAATTCATTTTAAAAAAAACTTTTGCTGATAATTTACTCACCCCCATGTCATCCAAGATGTCCATGTCTTTCTTTCTTCAGTCGAAAAAGAAATTAAGGTTTTTGATGAAAACATTCCAATTGACTTCAATGGGACCCAAACGGTTCAAGGTCCAAATGACAGTTTCAGTGCAGCTTCAAAGGGCTTTAAACGATACCAGACGATGAATAAGGGTCTTATCTAGCGAAACGATCGGTCATTTAAAAAATAAATAAAAAAGTTTAAGTTTTACAAATGCTCGCCTTGCTCTGTTCTGTGATGACTCTGTTCTAGTGATGGGTCATTCATGAACATTGCGTTCATTGCGTCTGTCACTTGACAAATGAACGAAAGATTCGGAAGGTAAATTAATTATTTATGTTCCCTGTAAATTATTTTTGACAGCATTATAATGATTTCTTTATTCAGAATATGATCAAGATTGCATGTGATGTGTTCAGGGAATTTGGCGGTTAGAAGTATAACGTTTAAAGCCACTTGAATGAACAAAATGACTCGAAAAAAGATTTGTTCATTTTGATGAACGAGTTCGAACAGGAGAGTCTCAACGTAATTGCGTATTACGTGACGTCATGAACGCGCATCACAGAACAGAGCAAGACGAGCATTTGTGCTTATAAAACTTAAACTTTTTTATTTCTTTTTTAAAGGCACAATATGGAACTTTTCGGCTTTCAAAATAGCAAAAATAACTGTATCTATGTTATATATTTCTTTTAGTTGTGTACTAACATTATCCCAAAAGTTCCCACCAACTTTCAAATCCGGAGAAATTTATATTTTAATTTGAAGACACGGGCCGTGTCTTTATTTCCGTTTCGTCGCCCGTCTATGACGTCATATAACCTTTGACTCTAGTTTCTCTAACTTCGTGCAGATCCCGGCGAAAAACCGCCAAACGCAAATGTAAACACCGGACGCACGTCAATAAAATAAAAGAAGACGATAAAGAATCAATAGTTGGATATCAATAATGGACCATGATTATGCTTTGCCTGCACGTTCTGCTGCTGGAGGCAGATCCGTGAAGCGGAAACGCACGGGTGACAGAAATGACCCGAGAAGGGTTTGGGGCAGGAGAAGAGACATGACTCGCGTTAACATTGGAGTTGCATTTCCACGAGCTTCGTGACAACTGGAACTACAGAGAGATGCCGATCTCGCTTGCATTCTAATAAACAAGTAAGCACCCATTCAGTTAACTATATCTATCCGTAACTTATATGTTGTGAAACGATGATGGCATGTGCAAAACGCAGACGGACTAGCTCTCATGTACAGTATAATGTAAATTCACATTTGTTGTAGATATAGCGGCAGAAAGTAGCTTCATATGCAGTTCACCATCTTTTTCAATATCATAGTATAAACGTAATTATAATTATTAATGAAAGGTGACCGTGTTTTTTAACATCTATTAATACTAGCTAGATGGAATATTGATTCAATAGCCCTGATAATTCATATATCTCTCCGTTCGAAGAGACGTGATTTTAAAAACATTAGCACTAAGTTAGAATGAGTGAGGAATGTGGGGAGCGACAGAGCGCGCGTGTTCATTACAATGGCATTACATAAAGTTAATAGCCGTAACTAAACGTAACAAGAATAGAGATATAATATAAATAACAACACATTACCTCGTCAGTGAATGTTATCTGCTGGAGATGCTAGATGGCTGGGGAATGAATGACAGATCGCGCGTGTCCCAATGAACATCGTATAGCTGGTTCGCGCGCGCACTCCCTCTCTCTCTCTCTCTCTCTCTCTCTCTCTCTCTCTCTCTCTTCTCTCTCTCGACAACGACAACAACTCCCATGAGCACACGCTCTTTCACGACGTCATCAGAATACGTCTTTTGCTATTATTTTGATTGAGTGACCCCTGGTGGCCAAAAGTTACATACTGTACGTTTAAATGACCGATCGTTTCACTAGATAAGACCCTTATTCATCGTCTGGTAGGGTTGTGACGGTGAGGATTTTTTCACACCGGTTAATCGACGTGTGACAACACCGGTAATACCAGTATCAGGCGGGGGCTTTTAAACAGGGATGCAAACACATGTATGGTCAAAAAAGAGAGAGGTTATCGAAGCCCTCGCCCCGTGGAAAATATCCATAATTGTGATGAATTTAATCCTTTGTAAGTTATCATTTTGCAGTGTAAGATTACAGTTAACACCTTTAAATATTACATAAATGTATTATGTATTTTTATTAAACTTAATGAGTGTATAAATCAGCAGCAAAAAGTAATTCTTGAAAAAATCTGCACAGTAATTTTATAAAAACTAGACATGTTAATAAAAACAAATTACTATTAGTACTCTTTTAAAATTCAGTCATGCAATCATACATTTCACAATTTTATATTTATATATTAATGTCAAGAATTCAGAAGTGTATATTTATACAGCCTACACTACACTACACAGAAATAATATACAATTAAATGATACTTATTTAAATGTATTGTGCAGGATAGGTATAAAAAATATATATAGGCTTTTAATAATCTTTCAGTGCGCAAAACCCTGAACGCTTCAAAACAGAGCGCACAAAGCGTGTATGCCCATCGCGGGTGCAGAATGATGTGCTCAAAGCAACATGGAGTCACAGTGTGCAGCGCTGCGCTGCACAAGTGCGCATTTAAAAGTTCACGGCACAAAGCGAAGAAATGTCGAGCGCACAGATCCTAGTGTATATCTGTACAACAGTTTATTGATCATTTGTTTCTTCACAGTTTTAAATTCCAGTTATTGTGCGTTTGATGCCGATTCATAGTCCTTGTGCTGTAACCGGACGAGGCACGCGCGCTGTTTGAATAGGCTACTGAATGGAAAATGATTGACAGCCGCATAGGAGGGAAAAAACGAGTTTCCGTAAACTTTAATTTAATGATGTAAATAGACTTCTGTCCCTCACATTAAGCTATGGAATGGCTTCAGATGACTTTGTGAAATTATAATAAGACCCTCTCAGTCTCAGACCCAAGTCACCCAAACTGACGTGAAAAAAGCGTGAGGCGCCGAAAAGCGTGCTGTTTGCATCCCTGTTTAAATCGCTAATTTAAAGGCAAATGTAAAATGCGCGCGTTTGCACGGGCATGCATAATGGTGGTTGTGTGAAGCAACACTGTTTTGTTTTTGTGCGCTGAATTAGCGCTAATTTGAAAACGAAACAAATTTTTTTACATAGCTTATAAAAAGCTGGTGCAACAGTGCACTTCAGTTTCACTTATACATTGCGTCAATTCATCCTTCGCAGGGAGTTTGATGCGATCTGACAAATCAAAATCCACCATTTTTGTCCGACAAAGCAGTCAGGAGAGTTAGTAGTTTAGGAGCCTAGTCTAGATTAGTAGATTAACGTCGGTGGATTTGAACTGTCTTTAACTGAGGCAATCTCTCACGACACATTAGAGCCACAAAACGGTAGGCTTATTTATTGTTTAATTTTCTTTGACTGGCCAAATTTGAAAGTTGAGACTTTGTTTCTTATTAAATATTACCTGCTCTGTCCTGTCTGTCAGCACGTTGTCAGTGTCCTTATATGCTACGTGAGTTGCACGTATAAAATGAAGTTAATGAACAACCTCGATCCATCAGGAAACGCCATATGGTTGCTGAATTTCACTGCACTTCATGGAGTTTTTCTTTTGCGTGAAGAAGCCGTTCGCCGGAGATGTGTTAAAGATAGCGGAGTGCATTCATGATTATTAGGCTACCGGTATAATAATCCTCTTGGCTCCGGGTCTGAGTGAGTCATTTACTCCAGCCGCTGCTGACAGAGACGCGATCGACACGCGTCCCATTTTCTCACAAATCTCTACGTTAATTTAAGATTTTATTTAAATCATTTAAGACTGCTCTTATGAGGACACTCGACAAAACTGACATTTTGGCATAATTTGTGTGTGTTATGGTTTGCTCAAGCCCGAAAGAGAACTCGATACTGCACGCCCGTCTTTTCTGTGTGTCGCGCGCGCGTGTGTGGCTGCAACGTGATCTCATGAGAATACGTGTGTATTTTTACGTAAAGTGTAGTTCTATCATACGTACATTTGTTTACGTTTTATATACGCAGAAACGTATAATACTGACGTATTTACAGCACTAAAACGTAAAAATATTTACGTATTGACAGCACAAAAACGTAATTTATTTACGTATGAACAAATCTACCGACGTAGACATTTGTACGTGTTGCTATTTATGCATAATCTTGGCATTAATGTTTTGACTCTATTGCATTCAACTGTCTTATCAATTACGTTTTCAGTCGCATTTATTAATATAACAGGCCTAAGAACGTTTCTCATAAATACCGGTATTAACATTTCGCTCTGTTCGTGCCTTCTGCAACAAACTCGTTTTGCCTGCGTGGTGTTAAAAGGGAATACACTTTTAACCTTAAAAATACCTTGTTTAATCGTTTAACCATTTTGTAGTATTTAGTGTATTTACACAAAAAGCATTTTCTCCAATAAAACACAACATACTGATACATTCACAAAAGACATACATTTCATTAGCTTGATGTAATCCAAATCCTAGAATCCATACGTTGTTTGCAAGAAACAGATCCAAATTCAGCCTTTTATCCAGAGATCTTCATCTTCATTTCTCAGCAGCGACCGCAAACGTATCCTGCGCTCAGTGCGCTGGGGATGAATTCAAATTCAAAAAATGCGCCTTCAAGAAGCGTTACGACATGTTTTACGGCCGTGATATCAAACGCTCATTGGCTCTCGCCTGCTTCGTCACAGATTGCGACATGCCGTGTTTCAGTCGGTGTAGTACATTTGAAATGGAGAAGCGCGCGTGCATTCAGAGAGCGAACTGGAATCGGATTAACATTTTCATGGATTAACGTTAATAACTTAAATTCTGATCTGTACCTCATACACAACTACTATAATACTGCCAGAGAGGACTGCGACTGCAACGCATCATCATGTGAACGACTTTTGGTAATGTTAACGTGAACGGTTTTGACATTTTCGCAATGAATAAATTATTGTGAAATGTATACTTGTCTGTCTGTTATGTTTTTTTTCCCTTCATAATTCTGTAAGCCTACGTAGTTTTATGGAATGGTTATGGGTAGGTTTAGAGGTAACGTTAGGAGTAGGATTAGTGGCTCAAAATATATTTTAATGCTAAATTGTTAATAAAACTGCCATTTACCTACACATCTCTGTCCATTACGTTTTATCCTTTTTATATTCTGTATAAAATGTATGTGTTTAGGTTTTGGGAGTAGGATTAAGGGATCTTGTTACGTTTATCTTTAAAGATATACATATCTTTATGATATGAAAAATATACGTAAATAGTTAACGTTTTGTAGCTGTAAAAACGTAATAATGTATACGTTTAAATGTTGCAAATACGTCCATATTATACGTTTCAGCATCTATCCAAACGTACAAAAACGTACGTTTTCTATCTTTGAAAATAACGTATTAATACCTACGTATTAACCTGAGACCAGGCTGGTGTGTGTAGGCAGGACAGCGTGCTCTCTTTAGTCTTGTCGCGCTTAATATCATTCACATTAATAAGAGCGTGATCATACAACGGTAGTCAATGGGTGACAGAAAAAAAAACGGATACTGCGTAATTGCGTTAAATATATAAATATATGCCTACATTTTTTTTTTTTTGCGGTGTCGCGGTGTCGCGGTGGACAAGTGATGAAACCGGTGTTGCGTCTGAACACCGGTAACACCGACTACCGTAGCAAGCCTATCGTCTGGTATCGTTTAAAGCCCTTTGAAGCTGCACTGAAACTGTCTTTGGGTCCCATTGAAGTCCAGGAGAAAAATCCTTAATGTTTTCATCAAAAACCTTAATTTCTTTTCAACTGAAGAAAGAAAGACATGGACATCTTGGATGACATGGGGGTGAGTAAAAGTTTTTTTAAAAGTGAACTAATTCTTTAAGACCATTATAAGACCAATATTTTGCCACTTCTAACTTGACTTGACTGTTTTCTAAAATTAAAAATTAAAATCTTGTGTCTTTTTTAAAACAGATACATGATTTTAGAAGACTTAAAATATAGCAAATTCCACAGAAGAAAGTCAGCCAGAGTGATGATGGTGAGTACACAATGACAGTATTTATTATTTGAATAACTATCCCTTCAAATCTAGTCATCAAAATCAATCAATCAAAAAAGCAAAATATGAAATTTATATGAAATATTGCATAAAGGGGTACATAGATTTTGTGTAAGAATCATAATTCTATATGACTAAATACAGACTTAAATCTTACCTTAACTTGCTGCCTTTTTTCCAGGATTCAAACTACTGCAGCAAAATGCCATGTAATTAAAAACCGGTAGTAACAGTGTTTACTGTGTGTTTTTCAGGGGTAATTAAAGACACGGACACAATCACTTACTCAGAGAATCACTGCTGAGTGAGAGGTACTGTAAAGTAGCATGACTTTTTTTCAGCATGCAGCTGGACATTTCCTGACTACAGAACAATTTCTCCCTGTTCTTATTCCCTACATATTCCAACCACATGTAAAAGTATCCAAATATTTATGGAGACAATCAGGTGTGCCAAATATTTTTTTTTATAGTGTTCAGGCTCTACGTTTAGCCCTTAACAAATTAAACATTGAGTATGTCTGCTGAAGGGAATGTTTTAAGGCATAATTGTGACTTTTCAATGACAACATCATTTGAAAGTGTTCCATGAGGAAGCTACTGTCTGAGGAATAATATACGAATACATTATGTAAAAAGTCGGACCCCTTCTTCTCTTTAAAAAACATTACACCTGGCCTGTTCTCCAGTTTCAGCCCAAGCATTTCACCTCGCTGTAACACAACACCCTGAGATCAACAGATGCCTGGGAAGTTATAGCCAAACAGCTTTACTGATGACTTCTGATAATTGCTGTTCCGTTCCACTTAAAATCTTGATTATAGGCTGACAGAAAAAAATGTGTGGCATTTCTCCAAACAAATTAATTAATTATCATTTATTGTTTATGTATATATATAATATATATTAATGCTTTTGAGAGCAGATATGCAGGAAGATCTTTAACAAAGTCTTATGTTTTTGTTAGGGCTGTTATGCGGAAGTTTATTCATTTGAATGTGCATTTGTATACATTTTGTTGTAGGACTACATGCTAGCGTTGAATTCTTTTTTATAAACGGCACAAAACCAAAAGCTGTAAATCAGATTAGGAATCAATTTCCATTTGTAAGTTTGCAAGTTTTGGAATCAAGAGGAAAAAATTTTGTGGAAAGAACACATAAAAATGCGCCGTGTAGTTTGGTGCTGTATTTAAGCTCAGGACTGTTGAATTTGGCTCTACATGCCTGTCAGAAGCTATAACACAATTACTGGAAAATAGATTGATTAGCACTGCTACTGAAAGAAAATCTCTGAAATAAAAAAAAAATTCATCAAAATTTACCTGCGAGGGATGGTGGTATGCTTGGAGCGCTCTTGTTAAGTTTGTATTTAATGAAATAAGTTCCAGACAACAGTGTTCAACATTACCTCCCTCATTCAGTATGTCCTCTATGGTTAAGTTTTGGAGGTAGCCACACCCAGGCTGGCCATTGGCTCAGTGCTGAAATGAGGACATTTAAACAGTTTGAAGGCAGAGAGCTGAAGGACTTCCCGGGACATTGCTGGACAGGAGGGCCCTGAATGCCTAGTCTGAGCTTGTAAACAGGTGCTTGCAGTAATAGGCGTCAGTCAGTGAGCAGGGATATTACTGTGGCAGGGAATATTCTGGGGTAAGGCATCTACAGCTTCATTATTGCCTGTGCATGAACTTCTCACTTTTTTTACAGCCATAAAAATTTCATTATTATAATCATCAATTTATGTTATGGTGTTTGTGAGGGTAGATATCATGCAGTGATTTTGAAAAAAATACTTTTATTAGTAATTGCTTGGTAATTGTTTAATATTTAATCTACAATGTAAACTTGTTTTGACAGATAATCTAAAATGTACGTGAAATGTCTAAGTGATCTAGTTTTATTCAAGTAAATAAAAAAAAAGTCTGAATCATGTAAGTAATTTATATTTCATAGTCAGATCAGATTAAAAACAGAGAATATAGTGCAATTTTCTAGTTTTGTAAAATGTCCATGCTTGGTAAATAACCATTGCCAAATGTACCATTTTTAGATAAATATACTGAAAGCATTGAGAGTATGGTTTCATTAGCATATTCATATTTTGTCATTTGGGACAATATTATGTAGTTTAAATACAAACACCTTCATTTCAACAAATAGTGCCTTAAAATGACCAGTTTGACAGTACATAAATCTTGTACAGCAATGGGTGTCCCAGTCTTGACAAGATAACATATGTGTCCCAATGGACAATGCCTTTTCAAACCAATTACTATTTTATATTTATTTAAAAATATTGATTTGATATTACTTTGCAATGTATATTGGTACGCTATTTGTCAGTTTTCTTTTGAAACCTTCCTACTTGCCATAACAGAAAAAATATGGTTGTCATATAAGGCTGTATTCCTGCTCGTTCCATCTGTGTGTTTTTTTCTTCTTCTGAGGCATATGCTTTGTACTTAACCTATTCGGACCCCACTTTTACACAAGATCTAAGCAACATCTCCCTCGTCTGGCAGATTAGGAGGAAAGGCTACTGTGTTGGCTTCAGGTATTATCAGAAGCCCAGATCAGATGAACAGCAGATGTTGCACGCAGCCCACTGGAGTTTTACTATGCTGCCCGCACATTACACATTACAGGCTAACAAAATCAGTTTTGGGCATCTGAAAGATCCTCTAAGGCTGCTGTGGTTTCATTCCCCAGTGGTTCATACACTGAGGAGAGGAAATGAGTCTGTACCTAGACTTAAGCTTAATTGCTTTCAGCTCTCATCAGCTGAAAAGCAAAGGGGAAAATCACTAGTGCTGCATGTTTGCGGCTCACAGTCTGCACTCCTCACCTCTCCGCCTCTTCTGTCTCTGCATCGGTAAGCCCTGAATCTCTTTCCTAATGGTGCAACTGGGGATCCGCTTCAGATGCAGTGGAACAGACTGTCTTTGTCTTCTTCCTAATGTGTCTCAGGAGAGGAGAGGGCATGGCACGGCACAGCCTGGCTTCTCTGTTTTCCCGCCTTATAACTCACTCAATTTATTCCCCTCTCAGAATGTGATTTATGCTGTCTGTTTGTTTGCCTTATTGCTTGTAGGTCTTTGCCCTTGTAGTTCCTAAAAGCCATGAATAAGTCCCAGTCACAGCATTGAAAGATTATGTTTTGACTTGGTGTCGAGATCCAATAGAAAACAGCCAACGGCCACTTAGCTGCATGCATCTCTTCTATGTCTTGAACCAGGCTCTTTTAAGCATCCTTTCCACTATTGCTGAAGCAGGGATTTCATTTGGCACGGCTTGCTGAATTAGTCACTGTGTAGAAAATTTTCAAACATTAATGTGTCCAATCGGACATCAACTTGTAAAACTCAAGGAGATTCTTGAATGTTCTACACTGCACAAAAAAGGCATAAAATAAGACATATCTTTTGAATTATTATTATCTTTATTATTATTATTATATTCTTCTAGTTTAAACAGTCTGTTCATCTGCATGTGAAGCAGTCCCAGTTGCACTAATATATATATAATATATATATATATATATATATATATATATATATATATAATATATATATATATATATATATAATCATGCATTGCCCAGTTACATGCAAAATGTGGTCAAAGAGTGTTTTGTGGTTTTTGCAGTACAATTTGTATTGTCTATTCAGTTTTTGTGGAGAGCATCTTTTTTAGTGTGTTTATGTATGTGCATGCAGACTCAAACGTCCCCTCCTGTAGCTGTGGAAGAAGAAAGTTGGCAGGCTTTTCCAGTGCCCTCTCCAAGATAAATAAAAGAGCAAAAAGAAACAGCGCACAAGAAATAAAAGCCTCTGACAGAAAGCAATAAACGAGACCCTCAAAGGGCCTTGCAGCTCTAGCATGTGTGTGGTGTCTGGGCCTGTGATGTGGGCTACGGCAGGACGGTCATGGACCTCACCACTCCATGCTTCAATACTGCACCATCCAATCTAATTAGCATCAGGGAGTCCTTCAGATGATGGAGAGACTCGCCTGCCTGTTTGAGTTCAGTGTTAAGTGTTTAAATATTACCCAGTGAGTCGAGTATTGTTATTTTGATATATCAATTAGAAGGGATACTGCAGAGTCAAATACTTTGTTCCAGTATGAGTCACAGATGTGAATGGCTTTGAATCTACTACATATAAACACATGTTAAACCAACATTATTCCTTTAAATAGTCACAAATTTCTCAACAGACCGTAACAAACTATTTCATATGAACTGTGTTGGTGATTTGTAATGTGGTTACTGTTATAGGATAATTGTTTTGCTCTGTGTTGACATTTTGTTTGTGCTATTGATGTTGTTTTTGAAGTCGCTATTATTTGTATTGAGGTATACAGTTGGGTTGCATTGACAAGAATATATTGGCTGAACAAGACATTTTGTATTTAGTGAATGATTCATATTGCTTTACTTGTTTTTTTAAGGTTATTATTTGGAAATTAATGAACACAAAATGGGCCAGAAGTCTTCTCAGACTAATGCAATGGAATAGCTGTCCACATCTGCAAAAGGGAATCTGTCAAAAACAACAGCCGCCAGCACTGTTTTCTTCTCAGTTGGTTGATCCGTACGGCATGAGCTCCAGATTTTTCTGTGCTTCTGTTCACATTTCTATCTGGGTCCTGAGGGAGTGCTCTGTCTTCTCATTTCAGCATTTCTGCCATTCCACATCTGCTTCTGGACTTTGATGTGTGTTGATCCGTGTTTATATTTAAGCGCCACATTTACAAAGATCCTCTTAATGTTCCAAAACAAGGTGTGGAATGAATAAATGACAAATTCAAAAACGTGGTGCTGAATTTTTAAGCCATTTGTCATTTTCTGTTTATTACAGTGTTGTTATTGATAAAAGGACATAATTCAAATCCATAAAGGAAAAGTGCATATAGATATTTATCGGTTGTTGTCACAAGTTATGCAGTGTCAGTGAAACTACCTGGCTGTAAAAGCAGAGTAGATGGCTGTCATTTAAGGTCCTGTAGGCTCACAGGGGCCCTTGTCTTTGCATTGCATAATGGCTAGAATGGCTCTCATCTTCTATTATGATTTTTTTTGTACTCAAGTTCTATATGCTGTCTATCTACAACAATCAGATGCATGTAAATACTATGTTTGATTTATATTTATGTATTTTTATTTTATATATATATATTAAAAAGTTATTTAAATTGTTTTACATACATTATGTATTTTTTAAATAGTTTTATATCAGATGTATAAATAGAATGCTGTAATTAATCAAGTAATTTATGCATACATTTACTTATAATTAACTTAGTATAGTACTAAAGTATACTTAGGAAAGTATAAATTACATGATCAGTCTTTTAAGAGAAAACCCTTTTTTCCACATCAAGACACCCAGACCACACAAGATTCACATACTTACTGTTAATGGATTACATTAACTTAGGTATGCTAGGGCCCTGCTTTATTTTATTTTAATTCATATTTTAGTTTTAAAGCAAACAAGTCCCTGGTGGCTCTTTTGAAGCATGTTTTTTTATCTTTTGTAAAACATCCTACTTTGCAGAGATGTATTAAAGGTTTGAATGACATAATTGTCATGGGGATTACATCATTTAGTTTGAAGTGTTCTCTGCTCCCAGAAGAACTTGTGGTTGTGGATGTGCAATTAATGGTTTTGATGGAATGTGCTTGGCAAACATAAGGTCTGCCCAGTTCCTAGTAGAATCAGACATCTATAACACTGGCCTTGTAAAACAGATTTCGCTCCATTAAACATAATGTGATGTCTTGAGCATTGATTTTCATGTGTGTAGCATGCAAATCAAGCTCCTTACTGGAAGGTGAGACCGCAAACCATAAGGAAAGTTTGATATTTGGAGAAAGAAATGCTTGTAAATTCAACCACACAATCATCATAAGATTCTCCATAAGAGTTCATGTCTTTTTCCTTTCTTTTAGAAATCATGATTGTTAGATTCAACCGGCTGAAGAGAGGTCTCTTTCTTCTGGCGACGCTCTTTACGGTGTCCCAACTTGTGCTGTCCGAGGAGGTGCTTCCAGCAGAGAAAGAAGTCACATTCAGCCATGTCTACAGGATTGACTCTGGTTGTAAGCAGAGTTCTCAAGTGGGACAACTTTCCCAGGACCAGGCCTCAGAAGGACAGTTAGTCACAGTGGATGGAGAGAATGACATTGTCTTCAAGCACAACATACGCCTACAGTCGGCTGGTTGTGGATGTGCTGACTCTGAGGATTTCAAAGCTCTGTTGTACCGTGTAAATGGCCTGGAGGAGGAGGTCACGTACCTAAAAGGCCAATGTGCTCAGGGCTGCTGCAAAGGAGGGTCAGGTAATGGTATACTAACCTAGGAGATTATTCCCTGATTTTAAGATACTTGGACTGACTAAAAATCTAGCAGTACATAGTTTCAAGTTTTAGTGTATAATGAAAAAAGTGCAAAATTAAGTCTTATGTGTCCCTTATCACATGCGACTCCCAAGAGTTTCCTTCTAATTACATACAGTATACATCTGTTAATGTATATACTAACTTTGGATGTGATCAGTTAGGCCTACATTAGACCAGAATGATCAGAAATGTCCCTCTGGCACCTTTGATTAAAAATAATTCTACTACAAATAATAGCAGAGATGTATGTCTCTAAAAATATTTAGAATTGTAAACTTTACCATTACCATTAATACCATTAAACTTTATATAACCCCAATGTAGTATGAATATAATCTGGACATAACATTCGTCATGTTGTCTCCGTCATGTTGTCTATCATGTGACCAACCAGCATCAGTTACGTCGCTTCACTTCCATTCTCAAATCCTGTGCACACGTAAGAATCACGTGGGAAGATGTAGGCCATCCGAGTACTTTTTCCCTACTCTTTTATGGGCCTGTTTACACCTGGTCACCGACATGCTTTCGAGATGGATTTAAATCCGATCGCTCAAACCACTTCAGGAGGTGGTCTGTCTGGGCCACAATCCAGGCGAAACTGGACAAGTGCAAATTCATCTGGTTTTTGAAACCACATGTGTACGATTTACTCCCAAAATGTAAAAAAAATGACCATGTGTAAACCGGCCCTATGAGTAAGTGAATTCGGGGAGGAAGGATGCGATTTCGGATGCAGCCATAGATTTATGGACCAGGGTCAAATAACTTAATTTCCCGGAATGCCATTGCCTGCTGAATTTCTTTGAATTGCAATTCAGTAAATTTAATTCAAAATCAATTTCATTGTAGCAATTATACATTAAATATTCTCTCTATTTTGTTACTCTCCACTCTGTCCTCCAATTCTGATTTAAATGCAGTGGTAGTAATACCACTTCATATCTTCAAAATGTTAAGAGTATTCTCCTCTGCTAGGTGTGGACACCAGCTGCAGTGGGCATGGCACGTACCAGCAAGACTCTTGCAGTTGTAAGTGTAACCCAGGCTGGGAGGGTCCAGACTGCTCCATCTCATCCTGCCCTGATGAATGCAATGATAATGGCCGCTGTGTTGACGGACGCTGCGTTTGCCATGAAGGCTACACTGGCCATGACTGCAGCCTGCTCACTTGCCCCAATGACTGCAAAGATAAAGGCCACTGTGTGGATGGCAAATGCGTGTGCTTTAGTGGATTCTCAGGAGAAGACTGCAGTGTCGCGACCTGTCCGAATGACTGCATAGGTAATGGACGCTGCGTGGATGGACAGTGCATCTGCGATGAGGGATTCTTTGGAATCGACTGCTCCACGGGTAAGATTGTCTTCAGTGTGAAAATGTGAAGTTGGTTTACAGAAAAAAAATATATAATTTGAGTGTCCCACCTTGTAGGCAGGGGCTATTTACACTAACTCCGTCCACTATTGTCTGACTGAGCCAGACAAAATTACGAAAGAAATCCTGCTGATAACAGGAGCAGGGGTGTGGAGAGTGAGGTGGGTGGCTTTAGCTTTTGATACGACCGACACAAGTTTGAATCTGCCGCATATCAGCTCGAAGAGGCATTCATTTTAAATAAAAATTAAGAAAAGATTTGAAAATTGGAAATAAAGGGGAATAAAGTGTTTAACGGACAGGGTTAGGTGTAGTGGAGTGCATTAGGGATACTGTGCTAATAATGCAGCATCTATAATAAATACAGTCATACACTGAATGTTGTTATATGTTGTTATAATGCATACTGTTAAATAATATGCTACAATACACTGAGGAGAAAATAGTATCTGCCACTATGCAGTTTTCTATTACAATATACTAATATTTTTGAGTTGAACCAACAAGCACCTCATATGAGATCAATGTCAATGCAAATAAATGCATTTCTTTTTTAAAACAGGCATATAATCAGAAACTTTGAGTACTAAAATTCATTCTTAGGCTTTATATAATATGTGCTTTATTTGAGAGGATTCTTCAAGATTACAAAGTAAGGGGCAACTTTTCAAGCTTCGACATTGTGCAAACTTTACAATTTACAGCTACTCCCATACTTTTCCAATAAACGCTTATATAAGAGCTAATTGAACACTTTGAGGTAGTTCATTTGCTCGTATTAACTCTCTTTTTCAGTCTCCTGCTGCAAGAAAAGGTAAAAGATAGGCCTCATTAGCACAAGGGAATTGTTTTTCATCAATCCTTTTCTGTTCCTTTTCTTTACCCTCAGACCTTCAGATAAGTGCCTCAGAGTTGGAATGCATGGATAGATGAGCTGAGTTTCAAAAAATATTAGCCATGGCCAGAGCCTTGGGGTGTGACAGATCATCTGTGTTAACACTTCTGAAATGGCTTCTTAGGGGAGTTAGGGCACAGTGTAATTTACTCCAAGAATGATAATAGTAGGGAGTTAAAAGCAGGCACTCCAAACTAGTCAAACAGATCAATTTAGCTGTTACATTCTCATGATTTTGACACTAATTGGCTTTAGAATATAACTCAAGGGTTTCAGCTGTCCGTAACTTCTCTGAAAGATTCTCCATATCTAACGCTATAGGGCACTGCCATCGTTAAGACACCACACTTGTTCATCCATATATGAGATGTCTGACTTGTAAAATCTTACGTGGATTCTTAGATGATGCTTTAAAAGTTATACCATGAACACCAGAAGCAATAAAATATACAGGGGTTATTATATTAAGAGGTATATTTATTAGGGTTTGAATGCTAGTTGTTTTAATACCCAAAACAATGTCCAAAATTATTTTTATACATCTAAATTCCCATTATATCATGCTTCTGGTAGAATGAAGTAAACAGAAATGTGTGAATATGACATGTTTTGGTATAATTGTAATACTTACTACCGGTATTCCTTTTGAAACTAAAACAAACAAGTTTGGGGTAGGTAAAATTTTGATTTTTTTTTCTTTTTCTTTAAAAAATATTTGTACAAAATTCTTACAATTTAAAGACATTAATCCAGTCTTCAGTGTCACATGATCCTACATAAATCATTCTAATATGCTTATTTGAGGATAAAGATTATTGATGTTGAAAAACGGTTGTGCTACTTAATATTTTTGTGAACGCTTTTTTGAGGATTTTTTGATTAATAGGAAGTTCAAAAGAACAGCATTTATTTAAGAGGAATTGATTAATTTAAGTCGTGCATGCTAAACAAAAGTATTAATTTCTTAAAAACTACACCAACAACAGCAACAAATCTGAACGATAGTGTACTGTATAAATTAAGCAATTTTGGTTGCAGGCCTAGACTGACTGGATTATGTGGAAGCGATTACAAACCCACATAGATTAGACCTGTATGAAAGACAGAGAAAACACCAGGAAACGATTCTACGTTAATCGTAAATGTGGTCGATCATCAAAAGATCAGCGTGGCAACTTTGTTCTGACCACAATGAGTCTAGTGGGTTTTGGTGGATGTCTTAATGGCAAATCAACAACACAGTGCAGATGCTGATTAGATTTAGATTTAGCGAAGGCCAAGTATGGTAACCCATCCAAGCTAGTGTACACAAAAGAGCAGTGAGTAGAAAACAAAAAAAAATTATTGAACTGAGGAGTTTTTTTTTACACAATTTAGGTTTCTACAACCAGACCGAACAAGTCCATTCAGAGAAGTATTTTTTGTTAATTGAACACACACACACACACACACACACACACACACACACACACACACACACACACACACACACACACACACACCACACACACACACACACACACACACACACACACACACACACACACACACACACACACAAACACACACACACACACACACACACACACACACACACACAAATTATATCTATTACAGATCCATCACAATAAAATGCGATTAAAATGGCATTTATGGTTATTTAAAGGTCCTTAAGCATCAGGCTGATGCTGCTCTGGCTAGAAGAACCACCACTGTTGATGTATGCTAGTGTGTCCAAGTCCAAACAGAACTGTGTTATAATTGTAATTTAATGGCTTTGGTTATCCCTTACAATCAATCAGTAGGAACATGCATTTCCGGCACCCTATGCTTTCTTTCCAGCTGGCTGGTGATAATTCATTAGTTCTGCTGGCCTTTTGCGATATTATTTACGGGTAAAATTGTTACTGGAAAACCCTGGGAGAACGGCACGAATGGCCATATTAACTGCCACTGGATGGAAAGGCTCCTGCAGAATTAAAGGAAAACATTTGACTTCCTGCCCCCTCTCCATGTTGAACAATGTCCAAACCTGCTGTTCATTCTTTCCTGGGTAATGCGGTCTCCACAGCACCCTTTTCTCCCCCTCATGGAGTTCCCTGATGTTTTTTCCCCTCTAACAGTGTTTCCTTAAATCCACCATCTCCTTTATGTTTCCCCCGTAAGCCGGTGGGTAATGTGTTAATGGAAACTTCGCTCCCTGGGCTGCTGACAGTCTGTCTGACTCTGGGGCTCCTGGATTGTTACTGGTCTGGGACCTCACTCTTTTCTTTCTCCACTGATGTGCAGCTTTGTTCAAATCCATACTTATTGATGGAGGCCTAAAACCACAAAGTAACCAGAGTGAAAATGTAAGATCTCCCAAAAATAGCCAGCTAAGATGTTCAGTAAACCTCAGGATCACCTGGTATTTGGCAAGATGAGCTGCAAAAATGGGAACAAGCTTAAGAAATGAAAGACGAGAACTGGGCAAAAAGTCAAAGTCATTATTTTCTCACCTTCACGTCTTTCCAAATTTGTATGACTTTCTTTCTTTCTTCTGTGGGACACAAATGGAGAATTTCCAAAGAACAGTTTGGCCACTCTGTTAAATATAATGGAAGATAATGGGGACTAGGGCTATCAAGCTCTAAAATGCCATAAATGTATCATAAAAGTGGCCCATATGACTCAGGGTACAAGTCTTTTGCAGTTTTCGTGATGAACAAATCAAAATGTACTTAAATTATTCAATGAAAAGCTCTCCTTGGTGTAGGCACCCTTTAGCGTCAGTTAGTTGACGCGATCCCAGGGCGTCATCTAACTGACGCGTTACCTTTAGCGTCAGTTAGATGACGCGGGTAGGTTTAGGTCTGGGTAGGAGGGCGTCATCTAACTGACGCTAAGGGTAACGCGTCAGTTAGATGACGCCCTGGGATCGCGTCAACTAACTGACGCTAAAGGGTGCCTTTAGCGTCGAATATTGAAGCATGGTCAAACTGATTCCCAAGGCGTCAGTTAGATGACGCCTTGGGGTGAGAATTTGAGAGAAGTAGCAATGTCTTATTCATGAATTAGTTGTTCTTTTGAGTCTGATCATTTTAATGAATCATCTAAATGGTCTGGATGATTTGTTCATGAATCGGAATGATCTGATTCATCAGATCAGCACACTGACTATGAAATTTAAAGTAGGTTTTACTGTTTTAGTCTTTCTACTTGATTTCATTTTGTAATTCAGAGTAACTAATTGTTACTACTTTGTTTCTTTGTAATTCTTTTAATACCTTTCTAAATTACTTGCAAGTAAAAGAGATTTTCAATTTGTAAGTGGAAATTGTTTCAAAGTAAATCCTACACTCATTTTTGTTTCATAGGGGGGAAGATTATCAGTAAATAGTGACTTATTTCGGTCTGTTATTTTTTGATGAACAAATCTTTTCATAAACCAGACCCCAATGCAGACCCCAATGTCATCTGATGTAAAATAATGCGTCTAAACTCCCAGTGGTGACAAGATTGTTTCATACTTCAGTTCTAGGACCAAAAGGCCTCCGTCTGATCAAAGTCACAGATGTATCTCTGCTGGTGGAGTGGGAGTCTGTAAGAGGAGCCGAGTACTACATCCTGTCCTACTATCCAAAGGGAGATGAGGGAGCCATTAAAGAGGTCCAGGTGGAAAACACGAAAAACTCCTACCTAATCACAGGCCTCAGACCCGGAGTCACGTACATAGTGCAGGTGTACGCTGTCATCAGGGGCATTAACAGTGATTCTGATGAGATAGTGGCTACAACCGGTAAGAATGATTGCATAAAATGCTACAGAGATACTTGTAATCATGCAGTATTAGGGAGATTATTTATTTATTTACAGCTTAAAATAGATTTTATGTCTCCAATGCCTTGTAAACAAAAGAAATAGGGGTATTTGTGTTAACCATAATGCCAGATCTGACTAAGCTTGTAGAGTTCAATGAATGGCCAAGAACACATTTTCATGGAAATGAATCTTTGCAGTTGTGTACAATGGGATGTGCACTACAGCATTTTGATGTGGTCAGTTGTACATTCTCTAACAGCACATTAGACTCCCATGAGAAATTGCTGATCATCTGGATATGATGACAAAGATGAATGGTCAGCATGGGACATTGTCAGTCACTGGTTAACAAAGAGTTTGAATGTCTGAAAGCGTTTCCTTCACAGAGATGAGAAGGGCCAAACAGTCTGAAGTGGTAGAATACTTGGCTGTAACTCATTTCTGTCATCCGGTGGCTGAATGTCGAGGACGGATGCTTGTAAGAGGAGTACCGGAGACATCAATTCAAAAATATGAAAGAAATGGCAATTCATTTGCATCATTTGTAACCTAAAAGTTTCACTGCAGAATCACTGTTAAATAAAAAAAAAATAAGTGTTCTCCCCCTTTCTTCACTGATTAATTATTAAAAATTATATAATAATATTTGCTAAAACTGAATTATATGAAATATATACAATTTTAATAGCATTTAATATAATTAATTTAATAACAAATTCATTTTGGGAACTCTCCATTGTTTTGATTTCTCCTAAGAAAAAAATAATTCATGGACAAATACATTCAGAGAATAGGGTAAATCTACAATGCCACTGGTAACAAAATGAGTGATGCTGTAAAGGCTTTAAAGCGAATGTGCGTAATGACGTCACATGCTGTTTTGTGATCAAATTGGTATATCGAATTGATTTGAGACATTTTAAGGTGTTTCCATTCATTTTCGCATGAATTAGACAACATTTAAGCAAACATTTGTGAACAAAGTTTTGCTAGACAAAATGGATCGCGCCATAATAACGTTTCCATCAGCGTTTATCGCATAAGCCGTATATCGATCAAAATAAAATCCAATGAGACCGAACGCATTTCATTTGAGTAGATATTTATGAAATTCAATCGAATTTTACTGTTTACAAAGGCATTTTTTATTCGATATCACTTAATTTGTATAAAAACGTGTGGATGGAAACATAGTGTAACAGTGACAATGTAAAGTTAAACATAAACAAAAATCACTTTAAGCTGTTTACTGTGCATAACAGATATTGCCCCGATCTGCTTTTCTCTTCAGAGGTCTCTGGTATTGAAGGAATAAAGGTGGTGGGCCAGACAGAGGACTCCATCCAGGTGGACTGGAAGAACCCTGCGATCACTGTGGACTACTTCAAATTGACCCATTCTAGCCCTGATGGTCAGGGAGGACAGGAGAACGTGGCAATGAGCCAGGAGGCCAAAACCATGCACACCATTGTAGGTCAGTCTGCTGCGATACATCCATCTACTATCATGGGTCCCTGGGCTTCAGACAAGTATGTTGAAATCAGTGGCCATGTAGTGAGAACAACATGAATTTGTGTTTTTCAGGCCTCAACCCAGGAACAGAATATCAGATAGGTGTACAAGTGATCAAAGGTGAAATTGAAGGCAAACCATCGTATGCCACAGGGGTCACAGGTCAGTAATGTGCCTCGTTGCAATGCATTACGTGGAAAATAAAATGTATGAGATGCCACTTTTGTTTTCTATCATAGTGGGGACTTTTCATTGACTTCTATAACATTTTTATATTGAGTTAACTATATTTTCTGTCCCCTAAACCCAAAACTGTCCCCTTTTTTATTTATTTTTTATTTTCTGCAAGGCTTAAGGTCATTTTTTATTATTATACAAATTTAATATTTAATATGTTTATTAACCTGCGTCGTTGTTACATAGGTGATTTCATATTTTATTATTCTTGTCGGTATAAAAGGTCAAACCTGATCTTTGTCTGTATAGAAATTACAACTTTAAAAGATACTGAAAGAAATTAAGGAAGCGAAAAATAAAAGAGACAAATAGATGCAGAAATCAGATTATTTTTCTGATGTTGATGCCAGAGATAGAAATCTTTACCACAACAGTCTTTTAATGGAGGGAGTCCTTTCATGCTTTACTCTCAGAAAATATTTTCTTCTGAAAGGGTTCAGTGTCCAATGGTAGTTAAAATCTTTACAGCCCAGTGCGCAAGACAGATATTTTCCTTGTCACTATAAATCAATTAAATTGCTTCCTTGAATGAAAAAAACAACAAATCCATTTTATTATTTTACCCAGGGCTATTGAAATGTGGCAGTTCTAACATTTCTTGCTCTGAAAAAATACACGTCCAAAACCAACAAATATTCATGAAGAACCCTAGAGGCATCGGTGTCTGTATTATTATAGGTATCTTAGTGGTTGGAGCTGTAGATGTTTAAAAGGTAGTGATCCAGTATGCTTTAGAGATGATAGTCTGCCAACAATGAGATCCTTATACTAACCAAACCTGTCAAATGATGTGGAAATAAATTAGTATTGTGGTCTGTAAATCCCCATTAGAAGTGGGCAATGATGTCTAATGAAAATAAGTCTTTTAAAAATGTGATTTGTGCATGTCTGTGCCTTTTGGAAATGTTGCAGAATAATTCTGATGGACTACTCGCATAATATTCCCCTTATTAAAATGTCAATTAGCCATAGCCCTTAAATCATTAAAAGACATTTTTCATGTTTTAACATTAAATTTCATAGCCTAAATGCTTGGACTAATATTTATGTCTTTTTAGGAGCTGTGATATTCCCTATTTAATATTTATGCAACAGTGCTTTTGGCCCAACAATAAGATAATCCCTTTAGATTTATGGTTAAAGACAAAATATTATGGTTGCAAAGAACTCTTATCATACAGTTACGTTCATGGTGCGACTTAAATATGTCAAATGCAGGTCAGGGAAATGCTAGATTTTGTTTTCAACATCTGTATCTTTGAATTATTCTGTAAGCATAAATATAATTTACTTTGTCAGGCTGTTTACCTATGGGAATTCAGCTCTTACCCAAAGGTGTTTAAGATAGTTCAATTAGCTGTTAAAGTTTGCCAAGTCTCACGGTCAGCTGATCCAACCCGATCTCATGAAATGCATCTCTTGTACGCTTTGTATTTATCGTGCAATTTATACGCAAGTTTTTATGTGCATATGATACGCACTGTAAACCCCTTGGGTAGGATTAGTGGTGTGTAGGGTACGTGCGTATTACTCGCCATAAAGTGCGTATTATATGCTCTAGAAAACTGTGTATTATATGCACGTAAAAACAGATTTTCGCGCATAAATTGCAAGATAAATACAAAGCATACTAGAGACACATTTCATGAGATCAGACTGGCTGATCAGTCCAAAGGATGTATGTAGGGCTGTCTGAGATGGCAAGTGTGGTGATAATTGACAGTACATAAATAAAGCAAAATATGAAATCAAATAGTGGTCAAATAAGAGATTGTAACAGGAATACAGGCACACCTGTACTACATAAGCCATAAGTGTTTGTGTTTAACCTGTCTACTAAAGGGGTATTCAATTAAAGTTCCAAGAGGTCCTGTCTCTATGGCATTGTTTACTCTGTAAGTGAAATGTGCTCATATGTGACACAGATCAGATGTGTTCCGTGTAAACAGGAAAAAAACACATGCATTTGGATATTTCGAGATCGGTTTCAGGCCTCATTCATATGTGGAAATAAGTCAGATATAAATCAGATATGTGCCAATGCGACTGTCAATTAAACAGGCAGATCGGATTTTCTGAGCCATTAGGCTACGTACATTTCAGGCTGCAATGATGTCCCTTTTCGTCCTCCTCCACCTCAAAATCATGGTGATGTTTGACAAACTTCGAAAATTTCCAAAAAAAATCAGATATAGGCAACAAATCAGAATTGGGCATTAAGACATATATTAGGCCCCATTTACACTGCATGGTTCAAGTGACCCAAATCCGATTTTTTCCTCTCATGTGGCACAGATCGGATATAACCCATGAACCTGTAAGCAGGAAAAAAACACATGGATTCCGATTTTCTCAGGTCGGATTCAGGCCTCACTCATATGTGGTAATAAATCGGATATGAATCGGATACATGCATTTGCGTGTGCCTTGTAAGCAGACAAATCGCATATTCCCCAGGAAACGCGAGTCGTACGTCATTAAAAAAGTGACGTCAACTCAGGTGGACACCACCAACTGAGATCAAATGACTTATTATAGGCGCGAGGGAGTGCGAAGGATACACACAGTGGAGCAATGCGGAGGTTTCATGTCTTTTGAGTGTTTGGGGCGAAGAGACAGTGCAGGCAAAAATGCAGGGTTGTTACAGAAATAAATCCTTGTTTGAAGACATTTCACGAGATATGGGGAGGCACGGTTTTAAGCGCTCGTGGCTACAGTGCCACCATAAGATAAAAAGCTTAAAAAACTAATACAAAGCGAAAGCAAAACACTGGATAATTTTATTCGCATCTGCATCCATTGTATTTCGTGCTGTTTTACTTCCTTTTCCGGGTCAGAACGTCACATTTGGTAGTTTCAGCAGTGTACAGTGTAAATGCAAAAATCGGATACGGGTCACTTTTAAAAGATGATGTAAGCGGGTCGTCAAAAAAATCGGATATAGTCAGAAAATTGGATTTGGGCATCAAGACCTGCAGTGTAAATGCAGTCTTATATTAAGTCTATATTTCCTGCGCAGTGGTGGTTCGGATAATCAACCAATCAATCAATAAGTCAGTCAATCAATCAATCAATCAATCAATCACCCAAACAATCAATCATCAATCAATCAATCAATCATCAATCAATCAATTCAATCAAACAATCAATCAATCGACCAATCGCAATCACCAATATACACATAGTTTCTGTCATTAATTACTCACCCTCATGCTGTTCCAAACCTGTATGAGTTTCTTTAATAATAATAATAATAATAATTCATTACATTTATATAGCGCTTTTCTGGACACTCAAAGCGCTTTACATAGAAGGGGGAATCTCCTCAACCACCACCAGTGTGCAGCATCCACTTGGATGATGCGACGGCAGCCATATTGCGCCAGAACGCTCACCACACACCAGCTTACTGGTGGAGAGGAGACAGTGATGAAGCCAATCAGTATATAGGGATTATTAGGAGGCCATGATGGACAGAGGCCAAGGGGCAAATTTGGCCAGGATGCCGGGGTCACACCCCTACTCTTTCGAAAGACATCCTGGGATTTTTTGTGACCACAGAGAGTCAGGGCCTCGGTTTAATGTCTCATCCGAAGGACGGTGCTATTTTGACAGTATAGTGTCCCCATCACTATACTGGGGTGTTAGGACCCACACAGACCACAGGGATAGCACCCCCTGCTGGCCTATCTAACACCTCTTCCAGCAGCAACCTGGTTTTCTCAGAATGTCTCCCATCCAGGTACTAACCAGGCTCAGCCCTGCTTAGCTTCAGTGGACAACCAGTCTTGGGCTACAGGGTGATATATATGGCTGCTGCTCTTTCTTCTTCTGTTGAACACAAAATAAGTATTTTGAAGAATATGGTAACCAAACAGGCCCAATGCCCCATTGACTGCCATAGACCTGGCCTGTTTGGTTACCGACATTCTTCAAAATATATTATTTTGTGTTCAGCAGAAGAAATAAATTTATGCAGGTTTGGAACAACATAAGATGAGTAGATACAATGGTATTTTTGGGGGGGGGGGGGGGGGGGGGGGACGGCGACGGCGACTGAACTATCACATACTGCTGCTTCAGGCTATTTGATCCCTGCAGGTAGCTAAAACCTGACCTCATATTAGTCTTACAGCGCTAATCCTTCCAAGCAGAGATATATATATATTTTTTTTTACTTACTTTACACAGTCGGAGTGTTGCTAAAACTGTTGTTGGACACTTTAGATCTGTGTTGGATTTTTTGAAAATTGCTCAAATGATTGTATATTAAGAGGCTTCTAGCCGAAATAATTTGGGTGTTATTTAGAGCCGGCGCAAGCGGAGTAATATAAGCGGGCGATGACGTAACACAAAGTAACCCCAGCTAGAACATCAACTGTGTCCCATTCACCTGAATGTTTGACCGTTAACAAACTGTCGCTACTACAAATATGAAACTAAAAGCTATTGACCAAATACAGATGGCAGAGCTTTGAATACTGCATAAAACAAAAGGAAAATTGCCTTGACCAACATATTTAAAATTTTGACTCATCGAAAACAGACAAGTTACCATGATACCACCAACACCAAAAGTAATAAATTGTGTCTGCTTTACTATGAAACACACCCATTGCGATGCGTTTAACAGATGCATATTTTTATGGTAAGTTTGAACAACCTGAAGTGCGACCTCTGACAAACAATAACAATACAGTGAAATAGTCAGCTTATATGACAAGTTACCTAGCCCTCTAAACATCAAAAAAAATTCATCATACCTTTAGCTTACTCAGAGCTGTGTTCTTCGTGCCATGGGACGTTTGTAGGTTGATGTCTCAAATTTGACAATCAAAATGTGACTTTGCAAAACAGACTGTCCTCAACCAAAATGTTGCTATAGTAGCCTAACATTAATGCTAGAGGCCTATGTACTTGGCAATTGTGATTTTTCTTTAAATAGCCTATTCTATTTCATCATTAAAATCTCATCCATCTTGAGTGAGGGAACATGATAGTCTGGGTGAAGTGTATTATTGCACATTTCATATTTGATTTCTGTTGCACATACCTAATCTGAGCCTCAACAAGATTCTCATTTTCAAAAAGTGCTCAGGTTAGTGTGAATTTAATACCTGACTGAGCCTTTAAATTTACGGTAGTACTACATCCTTTAAGTCTGTTCCTGACAGCTACAGCCACTATTAGAGTGGCCTCCAGTAGACAGGATTTTCCCTCTGCTCAGCAACTTATGAATTACAGCACTAGATACTCCCACACTTAGTCTCACCAAACCGTAGGAACAGGAAATGGGTTTTCAATGCTTCTTCATGGACATGACATATTTTGTGCATGTGCATCACAGAGTGTATATTATTCTTCTTGTCATCCAATGCAATGTAGGGCAACCATACTCTTTAATGTAGAATTCCTTATGTTTTACAACTGAAGCATTCAGACTGACCTGAGAATGAACAGTGAAATTTATAGATCTGATTGTGGGATTTACGAGGAACATAAAAACGTGTTTCTTTTAGCATCAATGACTTAAACAGCGCTGTTGAGTTTTTTTGTTGTTGAATTCCTGGGAACCATAGACAAACAACTTTTAAATTAAATAAAAGGACTGCCTCTATAAAAAGAATACAATTGCTCTATAGGGGATGTTTCTTCTACAATTGAAGACATTCAATCTGCCGCAGACTTTTGTACTACCCTGAAATCAACGTGTCCTCACCTCCTCCATAACAATCAGGTGTAGTTCTGCCACCACAAGGGAGTTTAATGTATCATTTGTTCAGTGGAAAGAATCATTGGATTAGACTGCTTCAAAGAACTTAATGTCCTGGAGTAAGCAAGACCTCACATCTTGATCTGCACTTTTTTAAAGCTTTATTTACCAGGAAGGGCTTTCAAAATCATTAAAACAAATGGTTCGGGTGTTTGTTTTCTCTTAACAAAGGCCTATTTTAACTTCAGAAAACTTTCCCTAATAAAAGCCATTAGCCACCTCGTACAAATTTGCCACCTCGTAAAATTCTTAAAAATTGCCTTGATCGGGTTGGACAAATTTGATCAATTCAATTAATTATATTACATAACAAATGCACATCGTAACTATTAGATGCACTAGTTTACAAAAGCATGCTAAGGAGTTCCTTGTGCCAAGCTCTGTACTTATATTGAGTATCTATACTTATATTGAGTATTCATCACAGTATGAGCTTCTTTTCTTATATGCGGTGCTAAATGCAAAGCAGGTGAAATGAATGGACTCACAAGTCATTGAATAATCACATCGTTTTCTGTGCATCATTTTGCATTGCAATGTATCTTCACAACGTATATCTACAATGCACATATTGAAATAGACATGAATTCTACCCTGGTTGACATGATGGATAAAAAAGTGCTTCCAGCTTATTTGTTCTCCCTGCTGTACCTTGGCCTGGAAGCTTGATATATGTCCAGAGAAATTTGGGAGAAATATTTCAAATCTGCCTATACTTCATTCGTTTAGAGACAGGAATAGAGATACATTTGACAGTTTGGCTCAATCCCTCTGTTTGATAAAGCACATACTGTATTGTGTGTATCAGAAATAACACAGAAAAGAGCTGCTTGGCACATAACGTGCTTAATGAGGCGTTGTATGAGTGGAGATATTGACTAGGCAATTGCAGTATCATGAAGTTTTCAATGTCTCACAAATGCGTTTAGCATTGGTATTGTCTGCTGTCCAGTGTAAGGTGTTGTTTTGTATTCTGGTCCGTGTCTCAAACCCAGACGAGTCAAACATGATAAGCCCACCTTGGCAATCAGAGAGCATAAAATGAGAGCTGTGGATTCTAGCAATCTTGGAAGGCATCAGGAATCAGTTTCCATGATGCGGATAGCATGGTGACATTCGGCTAACCCTGCCGCAGTCACAGAACGGTAACCTAAATGATGATTGCTTTTCCTTGTCTCCTCACTTCCTCCATTGCATTGCATGGACACTCTCTTAGTTCCAGTGAAACTGCTCACAAATGCTTACCGCACTGCCTATATGACCCTGCACACATCCTCAGCTCTTCAGGTCTTGATAATTGAGAATCCATAAGCCTGATGAAATACAAAAACAGCATCTTGTTCCTGTAGTTACTTTCACTTGCATACAAAATACTACAAGTTTGCCATCTATTAATGAATTCATGAAGAATCAATTCACTGTAAAAATGTTTTATCAGGTAACTGTAAAATCCATGTAATATGGGATGTGGAAGTAAATTTATCAAAAAAGTGCATTTTATAAATATTTAAAATATCAAATATTTTATTTAAACATTATTCATTACAATACAAAAAATGTTTGCAACAAAAAATGCAGAGAATTTATATGAAATATCTGGTATTTTTATCAAATGCAATTGTGAGTAATTAGTACATTTATCACAAATATTATGTAAATATTATTGTTTTATTTCACTTATTTATTGTGTGCAAGAATCTAAATATTAATTTCAATTGTTTAAACATTTTTGCTGGACAAAACACTAATTTAGAAAATGTTTTGAATGTGTTGAAATTTTTTTTTATCTGAATGCCTTGACTTATCTCATATAACAGACATTGATGCCCCAACCAATCTGGCAACCAGGGAGGTGACGGAGAACTCCGCAACTGTAACGTGGGATGGTGTTCGTGCTGAGATCGATGGCTACACGCTGACTTACAGCTCTGCGGAGGGCACCAGCCGAGAAATTAAAGTGGGAGCGGACGCTACATCTTACCAGCTGACCTCTCTGAAGCCAGGAGTCCTGTACACAGTGTTCCTCTGGGCCTATAAGGGCTCTCGTTCCAGTAGGAAGAGCATGACTGAGGCTGAGACGGGTAAGCTGTTCACCTTCTGGGTGAGGATTTGGGGCTTTACCCTCTGTTTTTATTTCCTCATCTCAAGCATTCCCTCAAGGGATCTTGCCACTTGGCTTTGATCTTTCTACTTTCTCAGTGGATGGAAGAGTGGCATTCTCACTCTCAGATGTTCATTGCTTTCATGTGCATCTAAGCAGTCATTTCCTTGCTTGATTTTATTTCTTTTGACATAGTTTTTGTCTCTCCAAAAAGGCCTTTGCATGCATTCCTAGCAGAAGACATTTACATTTGTGCGTTTGGCAGACGCACAGTAGCATTTTATCTTTAAGCATGTTATCTGGGAATCAGTGTTGCAAGCAGCAGCAACCTACCAGTTTTCAACAGCATATTGTGGAGCCATCATTTTCTAGTAATAGTCCATAAGACGAAGCATCATTAACAAATATAGAAGTGATGTTTTTTTTAGCTGTTTTAAACTGCCAACCCTGTAATAATAAGACTCCTTAATAGCAATTCAAGTTTAAAAGAGAGAACAAGAATGTTATTTCTCCAGTGGGTGCTGCTGTAGACGGTAAACCAGATGGTCTAAGTGCATTAGCAGCTGACATTCAGTCAGGAAGCACAACCCAAACAGAAGCACTTGGATATATAACAAATGTACCCATGCGTATCCTCTGTTGGTTTCCATAACCATTTATCACTTGTTCGCATCTAAAGAGCATTAGAAGAAATCTGTGCACTATAGTGTGAACCTCATTTTGTATTTCTGTTTACATTGTGTTTTTATGAAAGACTGATACAGCCTTAAGTGGAATGTAAATAATCTAACTTTTTAGATTATTTTGTAGGAAATGTTGTATATATTATATAGCTGGTGCCTGAACTTACAAATGACAGCATTTCATAATGTTTGTTTCTGTAGCTGTCTTAATTAGCTTCAGACATTTTAATATGTAATGTAGTAATGCAGATTTTATGTTCATATATATCATATATTAGTGCATTAGCATCTCTGTTGATTGCACAATAATTCACCCATCACTCCTCTCGAAACATGTTTGCTCTGTGCAAATGTTAATTCACACTGTCTGAGCATGTTTTATCTATATTTTACCATGTTTTGTATTTGTCTTGTTACTGCTTCACTATAACGTGTAAATCTTCAAATTTACAGTATGCAAAGTATCAATCAGGTAAACAAATTTGAGGTAGTCAAACATTAGCTCTTTATTGTCATTGTTCAGGAACGATTAGTTCACATTTTAATTATGTGGATTGGATTGAAGGTTACTGAAATGACTAAAAAAAACAGCATAAACATTATAATTATATATACATATTGATACAAATGCTGCCATAATTCATATAAAGGAGTGTTGATTGACCAGTTATTTATTGTGCTCACGCAACAACACAGACACTGACAGAAAAGCAGTGCTTGCAAGAAATTCTTGTAATTCTTGTTAATCTACATTATTTGTATGCATCATATTATTATATTCCCATAAGCATTTATATAAGACATTTAGACATGTTTTTAAAAATACTATTATACAGCATTCAGTGCTGTTTTGTTTTCCGTCTCTGTGTCGTAGTGATGAATTGCAACGTTCTAACAGAACCTGCTGGCTGCATTCATCAAGCTGAACACTAATTTGAGAAAATTGCACTTTTCATAAGCACAGAGAATTTCCAAATTTACAGTAATGAAAATAATTTATTTTTGCTCAACTTTTTAAAGAAGCAACCAGCATCAGATAAGATTAAAAAAAACTGATCCAAGAGAGAAATTAAGTCGAACTGTGATTGGAAATAAATTTCCAATTTCTGAAATTTCCATTTCGGTATGAAATGGATAGATCCTCTACCCTCTTCATGGTTCAGTGATGCATTCCTTTACATGGACATGCATCGTCTCTGCTACCTGCATGGCTTTAGCAATGTGGTGCATTAACCTGTTGTACAAATGGCTTTTTAGACATAGATGCTCCTACTAACCTCATGACCAAGGAGGTGACAGAGGACTCGGTGTCGGTGACGTGGGACAGGGTGCAGGCTGACATTGATGGCTACATGCTGAGCTACAGCTCTATAGAAGGCTTCGGTCAGGAGGTTCGAGTAGGAGCTGACAGCACCTCCTACAGTTTCACTGGTCTGAAGCCTGGAGTTCTCTACACAGTCTATGTGTGGGCCATCAAGGGCCCTCGCTCTAGCAAAAAGAGCTCAACAGAAGCATTAACAGGTTTTTGAATTGAATCTTGCCAATCGGCTCATGCAAACTAACACAGAGTTCTCTGTTTTGGACCGTTTATCTGTTTGCAGAAAAACCCTCTGCAAATTACCCTCCCTACATTTCTTCTGCTGCCTTATGTTTCTACAGATAAACTGTTCAATCATGCATGGCTCAAATGTAGAAATGTGCATTAAAAGTGATGTGTCATTTTTTAACGTTGTCCACCATTCAGAATTGAATTTGAAAATAATTAGAATTGAGGAAACAAACTGGATGCAGAATTACAATTTGAATATGAAAGTAAAGAAGTTGAGTTAAAATTAATTCAAATTCAAAGAAATTCATATAACTGTGTAGAATGTTTAAAAAGCCTTGAAGTTGATAGACAGAAAGAAAGAAAGAAAGAAAGAAAGAAAGAAAGAAAGAAAGAAAGAAAGAAAGAAAGGAAGAAAGGAAGAAAGAAAGAGACTTAATTGGGAAACCTGCTTGAAAACAATAACTATTTTTCAATTATGTTTGGTGCCACTAGTGGTGAAGAATGACATGCTTCACCTTTAATCAAATGTGTCAACTGTTAATTTAGAAATACATACTCCTACTAACTTTTTGACCAATGAATAGAGAGACATCTATTTTACAATCAAAGCTCTGGCCATATGAGAAGAAACTACAGCGCCCCCTACAGGTTTAATAGTTTAAGTCCTGGTTGCCGTGATTTGAAAAGTAAAGGCATGTGCCTGGATTAACATCTTTTGTTGATCCTGGAACAACATTCCTGTCTAAAACATAGCCCTTACACTATTCCTACCCCTAAACCCTACCCATAATTTATCCCTAAAACCAGAGGGAAAGGATTGGTGAATAAGAATGGTGTTGAAGCCCCTAATCCTTGTTAAAGCCTAAACTTGACATTAAAGGGATAGTTCACCCAAAAATGAAAATTCTGTCAGTAATTACTCACCCTCATGTTGTTCCAACCCTGTAAGACTTTCGTTCATCATCGGAACACAAATTAAGATATTTTTGATTAAATCTGAGAGCTGGGTCACTCCTCCATAGGCTTCTAAGGGATTGAAACTTGACAGCCCCGAAAAGTTATTAAAGAAATCGTTAAAATAGTCCAAGTGACTACAGTGGCGAGATCTTACGTTTATCGAGCTACGAGAATACTTTTTGAGCGCAAAAAAAACAAACTAAAATAGCGATTTTATTCAAGTATTCTCTTTAGGCCTGGAGATTTCAGGTAGTGTTATTGCGCTTCTGGTTGAACGTCACACGCATCACACACATGACCAGCGTCGGCCAATAGTGAGCCTACGTGTGACGTATAACACAGAAGCACTGTGCTGTTACACTACGTCAACAGCTTAGGAGAATGACACGGAAGAGAAAAGATGGTTGAATAAAGTCGTTATTTTAGATTTTGAAAATATTCTCGTCGCTTGATAAACTTAAGATTGAGCCACTGTAGTCACTTGGACTATTTTAACAATGTCTTTAATGACTTTTCGGGGCTGTCAGGTTTCAATCCCTTAGAAGCCTATGGAGGAGTGATCCAGCTCTCAGATTTAATCACAAATATCTTCATTTGTGTTCCGAAGATGAATGAAAGTGTTACGGGTGAGTAAGTTACGGATGAGGTTGAGTAATTACTGACAGAATTTTCATTTTTGGGTGAACTAACCCTTTAACTGTAAACCTATCCCTCAAATCTGTATGATTGATTGGAATGTTGAGTGGTGAAATCACGTTCACCTTTAATTCCTATACTTGTTGACAAACAAAAAAAATGTACATAGATGTCTTCTCTTTTTAAGTACTTCACACAACAAAACCTTTTCATTTCATTTATATCTTTCACTGGTCAACTCTTAATCTTGAGATAAACCCCAGAAAATGGAAAAATAACTCAAGAGAACAATGGAAGTACTTCCTTGAAGAATTAACACTGTTGTACAAATGGCTTTTTAGATATAGACGCTCCTACTAACCTGTTAACCCGAGAGGTGACAGAGGACTCGGTGTCGGTGACGTGGGACAGGTGCAGGCTGACATTGATGGCTACATGTTGAGCTACAGCTCTATAGAAGGCTTCGGTCAGGAGGTTCGAGTAGGAGCTGACAGCACCTCCTACAGTTTCACTGGTCTGAAGCCTGGAGTTCTCTACACAGTCTACGTCTGGGCTGTGAAAGGCTCTCGCTCAAGCAGAAAAGCCACAACTGAGGCTGAAACAGGTTATTTGATTCAGGCAGGCAGCGTGGCTCTGTGCCTGTGCTTTCTTCTTCTGCCCAAAAATGTAAAATGAAGCATGACGAAGGTCTTTGCTAAGGTCTTGTCTCAGCAGTAGTGATAACTGAATTAATTCAGCACAGAAAGCTTAAAGAGGAAGAATCCATCATTTTTCAACGCTAACTGGAAGGCTAAATCTCATAGTTATAAGGAGAGACATTTCTCATCTATTAAGAGCTCATTTAGAATGAGTTGTTTTCTCATGACCATTTCCCGACACAACGTCGACTTCATTTAACCAAGCACTTTTTGTTGATCCACAGAGATTGATGCACCCAAGAATCTCAAAGCCATTGATGTCAGACTGAAACCTCCACTATTACATGGAAAGCTCCTCAGGCTAATATTGATGGCTACATCCTGACCTACAGGGCTGAGGATGGCAGCGTGCAGGTTTGCTCTACACACAAACATGTTCAATTGCATCTGTATCCATTTAATGGAAACACTTTACAAGGTATTATACGTCAAGAATTAAATACTGCAGTAGCTAACATGAACCAGAGACAATTGCATGAACTAACATGCTAATCGTCACTGGCATTTATTTGATCAAAAATACAATAAAACCAGTAGTTTTGTGAAATATTAAATTTAAAAAACTATTTTCTACTTTTCAGCATCATTCCAGTCTTCAGTGTCACATGATCCTTCAGAAATCATTGTAACATGCTGATTTCCTGCTCAAGAAACATTTCTTTTATTATCAGCTGATAAAAGTTGTGCTACTTACTATTTTTGTGGAAACCGTGAAGTTTTTTTTCGGGATTATTAATAGTTCGAATCTCGCTTAATTTGATTAAAAGTTCAAAAGAACAGCATTTATTTGAAATTGAAATCAAACTTTTTTGTAACATTATAAATGTCTTTACTGTCACATTTGATCAGTTTAATGCATCCTTGCTGAATAAAAGTATTAATATCTTAACTTCCCTCAAACTTTTGAACAGTAGTGAATGTATTTTATTTTAATATGAAATGAATGCTGTAATAAACTGATGTAAAAAAATGCTGTAAAAAATGATTGTTCGTTACATATGAAACCCATTAGCTAATGCACCTGTAAAGTGTTCCCTGTTTAAATTGTAGCTGTTCTGTTTGTTAGTAGGCCTATCTGATATGATACTATGAGACATTTGTCATTTTGGCACAACTGAGTTCTTTGTTTGATTAATTTCTCTGCTTTACTTTTTTAGACTTTGGAAAAAACGTTGACTGTGCAGGACAATAGATTTGCTCTTTCTGGCCTTGCAATGGGGAAAAAGTACATTGTCACCCTTATTGCGTACAGGGGCTCGAAGAAGAGTAGGGTAGTGGAGACAACATTTAGTACAGGTAATAGTACAAGTTTATTTGCCTTCTAGTGTATCATACATATCACCAGGCCTTATTTTCACTAAATATTAAATAAAAGAGAAGTTAATAGAAATAAAAAGCATCATTGATTCATTGAATTGGTGTTATTTGTAGTGGGTGTGGCCTACCCGTTCCCAATGGACTGCACTCAGATTATGAGGAATGGAAACATGGAGAGTGGCATCTACACAATCTACATCAATAGCAACCGTAGCAGAACCATGCAGGTCTACTGTGACATGACGACTGATGGTGGCGGCTGGATTGTGAGTGCTAAGTTTCATTTATGAAATATTCTTCCTGTCTTCATTTTTTTTTATTCAATTTTCATCTACAGTATAATATGAGTGTTGTATCTAACAATTACCCAATGCATCAACCACAGGTGTTCCAGAGACGAAACAGTGGCAAATTAGATTTCATGAAGCGCTGGAGAGACTATATGAAAGGCTTTGGAGAACTGAAAGATGAATTTTGGCTTGGTATATCCAATAAAGATTTCACATAATATGCTTATTGAAACCTTTCACCTAGCCACGTCTTTGGTCCATATAGAACTAGATATCGATTTGAGCTGCTCTGATGTTTTTTTTTTTTTTGACCAGGCTTGGAGAAGATCAATGAGCTGACTAATACTCCTACACAGTATGAGGTGCGTTTCGATTTGGGCATGGGATCAGAGCGGAAATATGCCATCTACGATAACTTCAAAGTAGCACCATCCAAACAGAAGTTTAAACTTACCATTGGCAACTACAAAGGAAATGCTGGTGAGTTGGATTATGTAATCTGATTGATTATGCCTACCAAGTTATATGAAGCAAAGTCATTTTATTAATAACACCTTGTGCACAGGTGATGCCATGACCTACCACCAGGGAGGATCTTTCTCCACAGTTGATTCAGACAATGACATTGCGCTTGGTAACTGTGCTCTGACTCACCAAGGTGGCTGGTGGTACAAGAACTGCCATCTGGCCAATCTGAACGGCAGATTTGGGGATAACAGACACAGTATGGTGAGTTATGATGATTTAGTTTTGAAGCTGACTGATTTTCTGTGTTGGTGAAGTTGTGCCATGTAATGAGATGTAATAACCAGCAGAGGGAGCTCTCAAATTACAACACTGAAGGCAGGATTAAAGCCAAGCCTTTTACAAAGAATAGCCCAATAATTCAGAAGAAAAGCAGTGTCCTGAATCTATTAGATCTCATAAGTTCACAAATAAAACGATACTTTCAAGTTGGTTGGAGATTTATGTTCCCATTAGAGCCCTTATTTCTGTGAGGCTAACAGGAAAGTTATACTGAATGTTTTTCATTGAGGAGTAAAAACAACATTTTAGGCCACAAAGAGTCTAATTTTTTTTCCCTAAACATCAAACTAAGCTTATGTGTTAAGGGTACCAACTTTTAAAACTGTTACTTTTTTTAATTCGTCAGTTTATTTCAGTTAACTTTGGCATTTTAGAAACTTTTTTATATGTATATATGTATATGCCCCAAACATACACTATAGTTTAGGACGTTTTTGAAAGAAATTAAAGGGACCCAAAAAAAAAAAAAAAATATTGTCATTACTTATTTTCGGCATCGGCATATTAGAATGATTTTTGTAGGATCATGTGATACTGAAGACTGAAGATAATGATGAATAATTTTATATTCACAATATTACTGTTTTTACTGTATTTTTTATCCAATAAACGCAAGTCTTACCAACACTAAACTTTTGAACTGGCAACAGAACAGAAAAATGACCGCTTTATATTTCTCAGAGATGCTTCCTAATGATATAATTAATGAGTTCATGAATGTTAGTAAAATGCTGTAAATACATTCCTGACTGTGTCTTCCAGGGAGTAAACTGGGAGCCATGGAAGGGGCACCTGCACTCTCTTGACTTTGTCGAAATTAAGATCCGCCCAGTGGGCGCAGCGGGCAGACAGAAGAGGTCACTGAAGAGGAGGGTAGCTGTGTATTAACAATCACTTGACAAAAACTACAAAATCCAAAACTTTGGGAATTGGATCAAACCAGGTTGGAATAGATCGTCATATCAGGAAAGCCACTTTAGATGTAGCCGCTGTAGATTATATGCTGTGTAACTGTATTTTGTATCATGTTACAAAAGGCAGATTTTGAATAAAATTATGCTTTAGTTCTTTAATTTAGTATATATACACACTGTATATGAAAGAAAACTGACATCACAGTGCCATTCCTTACTCAAAGGGTGCTTTTCATAAGTAAGGGAATATTGCATTATGACCTTTACAGAACCTCTTTTTTATTTTATCACAGTGTTTTGCAACAAAGGACTTTGTACTGTATGATAATTTCTAAAGTTTTGAATGGATATTAATGATTTTCCCCCATCATAATATTTGACAATTATGATTAAATTTAAATTTCATGCATAAAAAGACGTTTTATAATAAAGTCTAAGCTATAATGTCTTCCATCTGGATGTGTACTGTGGTTGTACTATAATTCCTGACACAGACACCAAATTAAGTGTCACATATTTTTACAGAAATAAAGTTTGTTGAAATAAAAAGCATTTGGAATCTTTCGTACACTTATGAGGATCAGTTTTGACTGCTCTACAGCCAAAAATAATGGAAACATTTTAAAATTGCACCACATTTAGCATTTCAGCGTCATCGTCAATGTAAAATTAGATCATAGCGGTAAAATGACTGTTCTTATAGAGGAACTGACATCAGAAGGAGGCATATCAGCCTCAGGAGGAGCAGGACTGTATTGGCTCTTCTACAGGTCTCATGTGTTCAGCCTGCAGCTTTGCGTGCTTTATTTTTCCCTCATCAGTCCATGGCTGAATCACTGTTTTGAATGGGGTTTGTTATATTTCCTCTCCCCACCTTCCCCTCCTGCATTAGTGTGAGCTGGAGCATGAGACAAAACAAGGTCTGTTTGTGTGGAGGGATCTGGGCAGTGGGTGTGCGCAACCATCAGCCAGGGGAGAATTTCCTGACGCTCAGGACTGTTATGCGATGGAAAACTGCAGCAATAGGGTGTGTCCATGGCTGCAAAATGTTCACTAAGTGCTAAGTGTTGAGAAACACTCTTAAATGTGAATGAACCATTTATGTTCAGTGAAAACTTAAAGTGCACTTGAGTAAATTATATATGCAGAAGTAAAAAAAAAAATTGGTGTATAAAATAAAATGCAAATCATTTCATGACTTCTGAGTCTGAACAGCCTTCAAATAGCAGAATTGAAAAAAATGTTTTTTTTTTTAGGTTAACAAGTTGTTAACCCTTAAATGCATGAATGTTTTCTTCCTGTTTTCGGTCGAAGTCCAAAGTAGTCCATTATCGAGTTGGGAGAATGGGATCTCATACAGCCTGGTCGCGCGCAAACTCGATAATCGACTACTTTGGACTTCGACAGAAAATAGGAAGAAAATACAGGTATGTGAGCTGGCTGAATTAACATCATTTTTATTAATAAATTTCACATCTACTGCAGTCAGATTGACCGTGATCACTCTTAATAACACAACTCACATGGCTGTGCACTTGTAATGACATATCAAGGATGTTAAGAGGCTAAAAGCAGGTTTAAAACTTGCCCCGTTTAAGTCAACAGGGTGCACATTTTAAAAAGAGGATAACACAGTGTAGGAAACACCGATTTTTGTCGTTGTTCTCTGTACTGACAGCACTCCAAATTTACAAAAAAATGAGCTCAATGTTAAAATTGACCGGAGTTCTCCTTTAACAGCCCAGTAAGCAATATATGCAACAAAGTTCTTTGGCGTAGGCCCCGTCCATAACTCGCGATCCGAGGGTACGGATTCTTCATTTCCTGAATCATTATCAAATCAAGATTACTCAGACTATCTTCGTTCTACAAGCAAGATACTAGATTCACTGTGAAGCAGAAGGTCCACTCTTTCATTTGATACCTGTTTTATACAATAACAACTTTGTGCCGGTGGAACCAAGGGTTTCAGCCTAAAAACTGGAGCAGTCACCAGATACTATCTCACTTCAGAAGAGTCTACAGAGTGTTTCGGTCAACAAGATTTACAGAACCCCAGGATAGATAAGGATATGGCAGATGTAAATATGGGATTAATATCCTGCCAGGATTCAAAACTGAAAATAAAGTTTTGAAAGGTTGAAACTAAGTGTTCAAAAACTCAAAATCTCACAAAAAAAGTTTTGCAAGATCGAAAAATAAGATTTGCAAGCTTGCAAAATGTAAAAAAAATTAAAAATATTTCTGCAAACATTATGTTGTTTTTGATATTTCCTTCTTCAGAACTGCAACATTTTTTTTACGATGTTGTGCAAACAATTTTTCAGAGTTTCAAATTTGTCAGTGTTCTCCCACTGTATTAGTTTGTTTTCCAGGTTTGAAACCTTGTAAATGGTGATCTGAAAACTGGTGTGCGAATGTGTGCACAAACGTTTTGAAACTCTGAAAACAGAGTTTTGCAGGCTTGCAAAGTGGTAAAAAAAAATTAAATCTCTGCAAACATAATTTTGTTTTTGAGTTTTCCTTCTTCAGAAGTGCAACACTCTTTTTTAGGGTGTTGTGCAATCATTTTTTCAGAGTTTCGAATTTGTCAGTGTTCTCCCAATGTATTAGTTTGTTTTCCAGATTTGAAACCTTGTAAATGGTGATCTGAAAACTGGTGTGCGAATAGGTGAAAAAAAGTTTTGAAACTCTGAAAACTGAGGTTCGAAAGGGCGAAACTTATTACATTACATGTGCACTCTTATTGCAGACTATATTTTCAGACCCGAGTTTACAACACCCACTTTGCGGAGATACGCCCACACAGTTGCGAGCTTGCGACTTACGTGATTGGTGGCAGCGTTGTCACGCAGCTCTGCTCTGAAACTCTGAAACTCAGACTGAGCGAAAATGAAGCTTCGCAACCTCGCAACCTAAAAAAAAAAAGCCTGGAGGGAGGGCCTTCTGCTCTTGGCCAATGATTTGCTGTCTGCTGACGTACAGTCCAATCACAAGTATTTACTGGAAAGGTGGGATTGACCGACTGCTCCGCCAATGACGAAAGCGTATGGGATGAATATAATATGGCTATTCATGCATTCTAGAAACGAGTCAATGAATGCACGCGTGTCGCCTGATCAACAATTGCACATCTTACTTGTTGCATGCGAGATACATTAATACAAAATCGAGGTTTTGTATTAACAACTATGGTTCTTGTACAAAATGCTGCACATTCATGTGATTCTGGATTTTGCACACACAAGTTGTAGCCTATTAGTTTAGTGACGCACATTTATGAATTTGTCAAATAGATGTGTAGTTGTGCCCACATTAATAACTAGCACCAGGCCTATTCATTTGTAGTTTGTTTGTGTGTGGGTTGTGAAATGCTTAAAAACCGCGAAAAGAAAGTCTCAAAATCCAAATGAATCAAATGATATTGACTCAGAAAAGACGTCAATGAATGCACGCGCGTCACCTGATCCACACATGCAAGTCTTCTTTGTTGCATGCGCAAATTATGATACACTAATACAAAAGAAAACATTTGTATTCACAAAAATGTCTCTATTTGTACAAATTGCAAATCTTGTGCGATGTCCTAAACTGCCGAGATAATAACACAAGCGTGCAGTACGACGTCCACTAACGTCCGATACGCAAACGAATGTCATTTTAACTATTCACTTTAATGAACAGTTAAAACAACTGACCTGTCCAACACTGAACTGCACGAGACCTCTGAATCGGCGTAGGCCTATAAAAAATCGGTAACACTTATAGATTAGTTAACATACAAACTGCACTTCTACAGCTAGCATTGCTAATGTTAATGTCAATATTTAGAGAGTCTGTATAGGCCCTGGCCCACTATATGTGTAACTTGTAGCCATTAAATATGCGCATTTAGTTTCATTTTTGTTAAAATATTATAATGTTATTTTTTTTAGCCTACATCTATGGTGATTGTGAAAATTGAACAGCATGAGTAAGATATATGATATAAGATATAAGCCTATATATATATTGATACTATATTTTGATACTGCACTTTGGCCAACAGCTGTTGTTTTTTAAATATGCTCTATAAATAAATATGACTGACTGACTGACTATATTCATCCCATACGCTTTCGTCATTGGCGGAGCAGTCGGTCAATCCCACCTTTCCAGTAAATACTTGTGATTGGACTGTACGTCAGCAGACAGCAAATCATTGGCCAAGAGCAGAAGGCCCTCCCTCCAGGCTTTTTTTTTTTAGGTTGCGAGGTTGCGAAGCTTCATTTTCGCTCAGTCTGAGTTTCAGAGTTTCAGAGCAGAGCTGCGTGACAACGCTGCCACCAATCACGTAAGTCGCAAGCTCGCAACTGTGTGGGCGTATCTCCGCAAAGTGGGTGTTGTAAACTCGGGTCTGAAAAAATAGTCTGCAATAAGAGTGCACATGTAATGTAATAAGTTTCGCCCTTTCGAACCTCAGTTTTCAGAGTTTCAAAACTTTTTTTCACCTATTCGCACACCAGTTTTCAGATCACCATTTACAAGGTTTCAAATCTGGAAAACAAACTAATACATTGGGAGAACACTGACAAATTCGAAACTCTGAAAAAATGATTGCACAACACCCTAAAAAAGAGTGTTGCACTTCTGAAGAAGGAAAACTCAAAAACAAAATTATGTTTGCAGAGATTTAATTTTTTTTTACCACTTTGCAAGCCTGCAAAACTCTGTTTTCAGAGTTTCAAAACGTTTGTGCACACATTCGCACACCAGTTTTCAGATCACCATTTACAAGGTTTCAAACCTGGAAAACAAACTAATACAGTGGGAGAACACTGACAAATTTGAAACTCTGAAAAATTGTTTGCACAACATCGTAAAAAAAATGTTGCAGTTCTGAAGAAGGAAATATCAAAAACAACATAATGTTTGCAGAAATATTTTTAATTTTTTTTACATTTTGCAAGCTTGCAAATCTTATTTTTCGATCTTGCAAAACTTTTTTTGTGAGATTTTGAGTTTTTGAACACTTAGTTTCAACCTTTCAAAACTTTATTTTCAGTTTTGAATCCTGGCAGGATATTAATCCCATATGTAAATGCCTTTGTATAACTTATGGAGAGAAAACCCCTCTAGGTCCAGATCAGTCCGATATCATCAGTCTTTCCACAGGAATGGCTGTGTCACCAGACATACCCAGTGATCTGCTGCAAGCTGATGTGAGACTGGAGAGCAGGCATATCAGACGTTCAGAAGTGAACGTTTAGAGAAAGAGTCACCTGCAACCAAGTTCCATGACAAAATGAGAAAACAGCATCTGAAGACATTCTCATGCATCAAGACAAGTGCTAGAGTAAAACACGCAAAGAAGAAAGACGTGGTCTTGAAGGCTGACAGAAATCTCTTTGGGCATATCATTACCATATCATTGCTTCGCAAAGTAGAGAACTTCACATTAAAGATGTCCTGGCTCATCCACTTGGTCCATTGCCTTGGGCACTCTCAAATCCAGATGGCTCATTGCGGAAAACTAATAAGGCTTGTCTTGCAAGATAGTAAGAGAAATCAGCATCATCAGTTGATGATATTGGAGAACACCCTGCATGCATCATTGATGGAATGAGCCTTGTTCAGAAACTAAAAAGTGATGGCAACTATAGACTTAGAGAGATTGCTGATTCTGTGGTGAACCTAACGTTGCACGAAGGAAGAAACAGTAAGCGGATAGATGTGGTGTTTGATGTGTCCTGAAAAAAATCCATCAAGAATGCTGAGAGATACAATCGTGGTTCAGAAAGTAGCACTCATTGGAAGAACATTGCCCTGGGACACAATGTAGTGCAGTGAAGAAAGCTGTTAAGTAATACAGACAGTAAAACAGCCTTGATAACATTCATCGTGGACCAGTGGAAGCTAGCAGAGAACCGAGTAAAGCTTCAGGACAAGAAGCTATTTGCAACCTGTGGTGAGAGATGCTATTGTCTGACCAAAAAAGACTGGAATGTTGTTGAAGAGCTGAAATCTTCGAAGAGGTGGATACCCATATGCTCCTAAATCATGCTAGCCAGAATGGCTATCAAACAATAATAAATAATAAAAATAATAATTTTATTTAAGGCGCATTTCAAACCACTCAAGGTTACCATACAACAAGTAGCAGCAATAACAAACAGAAAATAACAGTAAATAACAATGGCAAAAAAAGTACTAGATTTGATATAGTTCCCAAATATTTCAAAGTTATAAAAGGAGACCAACTTGTCAGGAGAAGTGAGATGATCACTGAGTGGAAGATTAGTAATCACAGCAGTCAAAACTGAGGGGTAAATCTTTTTTATATTCCGAAAGGTCATCGAACGTTTTTGTTTGGATTTAGAGAGTGTAAAAGAAAGCAATTTATGATCAGATATGGGTATTACATCTGCAGTACCAGTCCAGAGGTGTAACACATGAACAGCAGGTCCAGAGTGTGGCCTTTAGTGAGTTGGTAAGTCCACATAATGCTGAAGACCAAAACTGTCTATGCAAGAATTGAAATCCCTTGTTACTGGTATCCACATGAATGTTAAAATCACCCAGGAGAATAAGATTGGGTGATAAGGTACACAGATTTAAACGAGGTTAAAAGTGCACAAAATTATTTTTTGAATGTATTGCAGTATTTCGGTGACCAATAAATGGAAAAGCAGCCGATTCAAAGGAAGCATTTGTACAGACAGCGGAGATGCTTTATAGATCGAGTTGTGCAGTATTGCGAGACCTCCCTCACGTCTGGAGATACGAGGTTGTGAATGTAAGCAAATCCAGGAGGACATGTGTGATTCAACTCTAGGAAGTCATTTTCTTGCTGCCAGGTCTCAACCAAGCACAAGAAATCAAACTTACGATTGTCGATTATGTTGCTGATGAGGAGACCAATTGAAACCAAGGTAACTGTTCCTTCAAGCAAGGGAGATCGAAAAACTAACTACAATGTACTCGCACACAAAACAAACTCATATCTCACAATTTATCTCACAAAAAAAAAAAGATTTAGTGACAAATAAGCCGATATAACAATAATATATATATAATCTATATATATAATATGCAATATATAAAATCAAAGAAAATACATTGTAGAACAAAAACTCATTCCCCCTCAAAGGATATTAATAACCAGCCAACCCCCTTTAAACCCCAATACATTCCCAACTTTGTCACACAGAATAATTCAAAACAAAGTAAAAAGTAAATTACACAAATGACCTCAAAAAATCATATTAAATAAAAGTATATCACACTCAAATATACTCCAAACCAAAAAAGTCAAGATAAAACAATCCAGACAATCCAAAAAATGGTGACACGTGAGAAAGGATGGTAAATCCACATTGCGTCAGTCGACTGCAGAGTTAAGCAGAGGTAGAGAATTGTAGAATAAAATATTTAAAATGATAAAAACACCGGAGAGCAGCAGCACCTAAACGCGCCAGCGTTCACCCAACCGGAAGAATTTGAAAGACAGTTTTGAACCACAGTTATTTGACAGTTATTTGAACCACAGTTATTGAGAGTGAGGATGTCATGATCCTTTGTTTTGGATGCTGTAAGAAGATAAACTGCCCCCTTTATCAGAAATCTGGCACTCAGAATCGAACAACAACAACAGCAACATCAGCAACCTTGCTCAGCTCCTTGGAGATGACCTATGTGATGCTCTTATAGGGGTACATGCCTTTACGGGTTGTGATAGCATAAGTGCTTTTCCAGGACAAGGAAAACTTACCGCTCTCAAACTTGTGAAAGCAAACAGGCCATTCCAAGAGTACTTCAAATCCCTGGGAACTACTCTGGATGTATCAGAGGAATTATTCAGCAACATGGAATCATTTGTCTGCAGGATGTATGCACCATTGTCTAGTAGTGTATGTGATGTCAATGATCTACGTTACCTGCTATTCTGTACCAAAAGGGGTGAAGTGGAGTCCAGCCTACTTCCCCTTGCAGGGACTGCTTAAAGCTGCATATACAGCGTGCCAATTACCAGGCAGCTGTCTGGAGGCACTGTCTGGAAAGGACAGCCAGACATACCCAAACCAAAAGGATGATGATGAATACCCGTAAACAGAAACAGTTTGCAATGACCAAATAAGTTCATGAAGAAGGTCTAATTATTTAGTTTTTATTTGCATGACGTGTTCTATTCAAATAAAGTTACAATATTTTTTCATTCTTTGGCTCAACCGTTAGTGTCCATTGAAGGCTGATTTCTGTGACAAAGCTACCACTTACAAAAGGTTATCATTATCATGTTGAAATATCATCTATAGATATGGACTTAAAAAAAAATCAAACTAGATTTAGCCACCTTGGTTAGTAAAAATTGTGGCCTGGGCCTATGGACTAATAGGCTAAATCTCTAACCTCTGGGGAATTACCTTTTTATTTTTTATATAGATAAATGTTCAGTGATTAGCCTGGCATCCCAGACCTACATCAAGATGTTAGGTCTGGGAATTCTCCATTGACATACCTCAATCCGAGGGGCGGGATAAACGGTTACCTTTCAAAATCCCTCTGCACGCAATAGGACAGCGCTACAACCAACCAGAGCAACGAACGGTTGTGGATGAGTGAGTCCCATGCGTTTTTTCCACCAGCGGAGCTAATTGATATATTAAACTTTTGCTTAAGTGACGTTCTCTCCAAGTCCTCCAGAGTCGCGGCCAAAGTCGATTCGAAAGACAGCTGCATCTTCATTGTTTTCAAGTAGCAGGGAAATCACGCGGAACGTCATGAACTGTGCCGTCATTGTGTTAATCCCGCCCGCTGACTCTATACACGATGTGATTGGCCTGACCAGTTTTTGGTTTTTCCAGCTCAAAAGCCTATGGAGAGTTGCTAGACCACACTGGCTGCGAAATAATTTTCGGGTGCTGGGTACAATGTGTTGTCAAACTGTGCAGCGTCTCTGCTCAACCCGTAAATAAATGCATCGATCCCCAAATTTTGTTTGAGTACTTCAGTGGTCTCATAGGCGTTGATTTCGGTGGGGACGGTGGGTATGCGTCCCCACCAGACTTCGTCATGAGTCATTTTGTACCCACCACTTTTGCGGTTGAGGCACGGATGTACCTAATACAAATAAAACATCTCCAGTTAACTAGCAGAGCATTAATTTTGTCCGCTCTTAAATAAGAGATCTAGCCCTAAAATGTTTTGTTTTTTTAACTCAAGCTGAGCACTCGTGTCCGCTGCTATCAGTGTCATGGATACAATGTTCTCTTGTGGCGGCGCGCACAGTGTTCACTCGGACTCGCTCTTCAATCTATCGCCGTTGCGGACACTATTCATTCTGGTGAAATCACAAAATAAAATGCACACCAATGTGTGTCCCTGTTTGATATAGACTGTAACCACTGATGAACATATTCGGTTTTGATGAGAGAAAAAAAATTATACCGAGGGTGGATTAGAACCCGTAACCTCTGACACACTTGGCAAAAGATCTGCCACTAGAATATAAGTCAACTGTAACACATTATGTTGTTATGAGAATGAGGAGGCGGGAACCGGCGAACATTTCACAAACTTTTAATCATATAAAATAAACAAACAACAAAACGAAAGTAAAAGCAGCAGGCCCTCATGGAAGACACACATAAACAAAACATAACATAAATAGCCTAGGCCTGGTCCTCTCTCATCCTTCACTGTCGTCACACCTCCTTTAATGCTTCTGTAGCTCCTCTGTGAGAGATTCGAGACCGGTGCAGCGCTCAGGTGGCACTCATCATCAATCACGCCACCGGCCTCTCGCTACTTTAAACCCAATACTTGTGTTTAAAAGTGTAATTCTGCAATTTTTAAAAAATTTTATTCTGTCGTCATTGGCGCTCAATTCATTCTGGGGTAGGCAAGGCCTCGAATGATCCATCTGTGTTCTCCTTCATTTCACGGGAAATGCATTTGGAAGATGCATTTGATGGAGCATTCGAATTGGGACAGCCTTCATCGACGTTAGCACAGAATGCAGCCTCTGAATTGGGATGCAGCATTAGTGTATAACTTTAGTTAAGTTTATTAACTTTGACAGGTATAAAAATAACTACAGGCCAATAAATCTAAAAATAGTTTTATTTAATTTTGTATATCCCCCAAAAAACTGGGTTGAAAAACAAGGCTGGAAATCTGCATGCATCGACCTGCATAGCAACAGACTTTGAGAAACATATTCATACAAACTGACACTCAGTTTCATGCAGAACTCGACTAATCAAAGCTTTGCTATCACATATTTTGAACGAGAGCACAGGAAATAGAACTTGACAGCTTTGTTGTTTAAACTAATGAAAAATGTTCTCATTTGATCCATCTGTACCAGAAACCAAAATCAATGAAGGACAAGTAGCTATGGCTCAACTTTACTGATTATGCAATGAATAATTCAGTGGTTGCTTTACCCGATAATAAAAAAAAGCGTGCTAGCCAAACACAACAGTTAAGTAAAAAAAGAGCATGAATGTGGGTGTTAATGCATGACTTTCTGACATGCATAATCAGAATGTGTTGAAGTAACAACATAAACATCTAATTATGGCACTGCAAACATCCCTGCATTTGAATAGTGCAAGAAGATCAAAGTTTGTTTATCAGCAAGCCCAATTACACACAACTGTGATGATAATGCTGTATCCAACAGTCTGAGTTTTGAGATCAGTATAATCATTTTAACTCTACTGTGAATAGGAGGTGTTTAGGGGGAGATTATGAGACAAGTGTCTTTGAGCTGTTGATCTATACTCTAGTCTGGTAAATTCATCCATATGCGTCACAGAGCCAACAACACCCCCCCCCCCCCCCCCCCCCCCTTATCTTAAAATTATGGTTTAGTCAGTTGACAGTAAGAAAGGCAGGTTATATTTATAGGGAAATTGTTTTGTGGGAAAGTATCAATTTCTCAAGCCATTTCAAGCAAGTCATTTTAAATTCACCGCATCCTTGGAGTGAAGGACAAGTGGCTGCGACCCACTAAGTGCATCACTAGATGTCTCTGACATCTTTGGGAAATGTTTTGGTTTAAAGTGTTTGTAATTATGAAGAGCTATTTTGGAATTCTTACATATTTCTGACATCTGGCTCGATTAGAAATGCTAATCAAGCAATTGGCTATTACTGTTGTTCCGATAGAATATCGCAGGTATAATCACATCCGTGTTGATATTCAGACAAACAACACAACTGAGAGTGTGATGTTTCTTTTGTACAGCAGTTGAATAAACACGGAGTTCATATTGAGTACAGTAAATGCCTAGTTCTGTCATGAAACTCTTGATGGCGCAGGCTGATTAGTTCATGTCAGCAGCCATTGGCCATTGAGCCATGCTCAACATTTTAATGGTTGGTTACCATTCACTATATCAGTTTGCAGCACACTTTCAGAGTTCGTCTAAACCCTCCACCACCCCAGCTCCACCTGTATAGATCTGCTATGGGTAATTGATATATTCTATTTGTGCAGCAGCAGTATGTTATATACTCACAACAGTGTATCAGCATATGTATTGGCAGTAGCAAGTTCCTGTTTCTGTGCAGGCAATAATCTACAGAAGCACCAGCAATAACACCAGCAGCAATTCAGCAGCAGCAGCGTAGCAGATCTATTCTGCCAAGACCAAATAAATTAACATTGTCATATCCATTACCATGCTAAAAATTTCCTGAGAGTTGTTGTCATGATAGAACTTACATTTTAGACACAATATTGCAATACTGTGTTCAATCGTGTATTTTGGCACAAATGTACAAATTTCATATGAATCCAAACGAGAATCAACTGTTGCACTTGCTAGCAACAGACAAGACAAAAGTTGTTTTTCATTTGCAAAATAAATCAATGTTTTCATAATGATTAAATGACTCACTCATTTAGATGGTCACTAGCTTTGTTTATGAATGAATCACACTAATATAGACAATCACTATTTTTGCTCCTGACTGAACGAATCAATGACAGTCACATGTTGCCACTGACTGGCGTAACAATGTAAAATGCAGAAAGAGACACTGAAAATCCTCACCGGAACACACAAACACAGATAAGCGGAGTGATACTAATTCTGGTGCTTTTGGACAGTCTATTAGGGGCTATTCACACAGAATACATTTTTGCGTTTAAAAACGCATGGCAGTGAAATGAAAAGGTATAGGGATGCGTTTAAAAAAAAGTTAAACTATATTTTTAATTAAGCGCCACATTTTTAGAAAGCCATGTCATGCGCGAGATTCGAGAAAGGCATGAGCACAAAGATCAAACACGTCTGTCTAGAGCATGTTTACACACAAAAATCAATAGAAAAGCACTGCAGTCAAATGCAAAAATACAGCTCAGCAAATCAAATCCAAGGCCCTGGACTAACTGTTGTATAATGACAGATATGCATTTCTTTTCAACTACAATGTGGGTTTTGGGAATGCCTTTCAGGGCCACACACACATAAATCATATTCTTGCACATTCATTCACTCCCAAATTTCACTTTTATACAAAAAGTCTCTAAAAATTCTCTCTCTCCTTTTTTTTTTTACATTCAGGCATATGTTTAGTAAACACTGCTGCAACACTTTTGTACCTTTACATGTACCATAAAGATAAATAAATATAAAATTGTTCATTGTTCAACGTGTCTTTTTACACCATAGTGAGTGCAAGTCTGTCACTACTCATGGGATCTGCTTTAACTGAGATCCACAAGTCTTCACTGTCTGGCTACTGTTTTTCTTTTTCTTCTTCTTTTCGGACTTCACATTTGTGACCGAGGTCTCGCCTTTGCCGCGACAACACAGACATCCATCGGCATGACGACAGCAGCAACAATGACAGCACACCAGCACAGATGTCAAGAGCACAACCAGCGGCAGAGTCAGAAGCACTACCAGGCAAACCGTGTTGTAGATGCTCTGGTCATGCTTGGATGAAGCGAGGCTCCACATATCATTGAAAAACTGCAGGATTGCCTCCTTCATGGTTCAGCAAGAGTTCTTCAAATCCCTGTAGAGATCAAATCCAATGTGATCTGAGATGTAAAGCCACTGTAGATCCGATTAAACCAGTAATTAGCATGGGATGTCTATCTGGAGATCAAGAAACTGTCCATTTGAGCCAGTTCTGTCACTGTGCTTCCGTTCAGTTTAGGCCTGTTAAATGTTCTGATGTCATAGTCCCATTCCGAGGAAATATCACACAAGCCCGTTTTAATAAATGACGGATGGACAATTTCAAAATCCTTGATGCACACAGTTATTGATTTAATCCCAAACCTCACCATTCATCTCTTACAAAGCCTTGCCTTTGGGGTCTAACAACAAAGCATTGCTTATGAGATATTTCTCTTTGACTTTTGACGATTCATATCTTGTGGCTGTGAGGACTGCGGAGATCGTGGGTCGTGTTTATACTGGGTGGATTCCTCTCAGCATCAGTCTCTCTGGAGACACCAACTCTATTTTAGTCTCTTCTGCCTTGACTCTCACAGATGTGATGGAATTGGGGCATTTCTGGAGAGAGAGAGAAACAGAGAAATAAATAGCGAGAAAGAGAGAGAGAGGAGAGAGAGCAGAATATAAGTCAGCTGTGGATCCTCCAGTGATTCCATGTCTCTCATGTATTCTGACTCTCATCAATGTTGCAGGACAGAGTCATGAGTGCACAGCTACACGAGTCAAACCAGGTCTAAGCACCAAACTGAATAAGCTTCTGACTGGGCTATAATACATATTTTGATGTGCTTTTTATTACATTTTTAATGGCAATTGGCAAATATGTGCACTGTTAAAAAAAAACAAAATCACCTTGATATGAGCTTCATATTGTAGATTGTTGAATTAGATTGATAGTTAATTCAATGTTGCTCAGAAAGTTGATTTAGTATTATTTTTCATTTTATAATTTTAAAATATATATTTTTTTATATTATCAATGTATACTAAAACAAACAAACAAACAAATAAATAAATAAATATATAAGCAAATAAGTAAGTTAGTAATAATAATACATATATTACGAAAACAATGAGAGATAATGCATTATTTCAAGGGCCCGAAGAACTATACACTGACAGCAATAGACATACCACAATGATGGTATAGGAAAACCAAACCACCACATGACAGTGTGGAAAACCACCACATGACAGTTAACTGACATGGACAACAAACACAACAGCAACATAATGTCATGAACATAAAAATAATAATGAAGTAAATTTGTACTATAAGATTAACCAATGTATTACAGGTAGTTAAGTTGATACTCGTCTTAAGGTTATAATTAGACCTATTCATGTGGATTCATGAAGTTTTCCTAAAAAATTAAAAGCACTGAATACAGTATTTAGAGTAAATGTAAGCTATTATAATAATTATTATTGATCATGTCAAATTAAAGGTAATCAAATCATTAAATATCATTAAATATGAAGGTTCTGTAAAAGTTGTCTTAATGTTTGATGCTTGTTTTGTGTAATTGTCGGCAAAACCTGGCAATAGGTCAATTAGGAGCAATTCAATGTTCTGTATTTATACATGGATAAGTATGAAAATTCATTAAATTAATTAAAAAGGAACCTACATTATATAACTGACCCAACATCAGTTAAAACTATTTGACGCTCGTGAATATTCTGAAGGTTTTTACAGAAGAGTTCATTGTTGAAATATTGTTCGCCTGATTTATATAACAGAGATATAAAAAAACAAATTTTTTGAAATGAACATTTATGTATTGTACATACTAAAATAAATGTGTATTTTAGATGTTTTCTTTCCACTATCTGAAAGAAAGCATTTTATAGAAGCAAAATATCCCAATATATCAAAATTGAACAATGCATGAAAAACAAGGATTTTGGTATCTTGCCATAATTTAAAATGGCTTAGTACACCTTTAAAAGTGTGACTTTTCTTTCACAAACTCACTGTGGAACCAAAAAAACAACAACCTGTTTCCAAATCTTGTGTTGCACAAACTTAATGAAGCCTCAGCATGTGTGCAATGTGTTTGCCCTGCTTCCTGCAGACAGTTTCTCAACAGGAAATCTGTTTGTGAAGCAGATTCTTGTGAAAAACACCCATGTAAGAGAAAGCAACTCCCTCTTCAAGACAACTAAAAAAAAGAAGAAATCTCAACGTAGCTTAAAGCTGAAAGGCGTCATATCTCGTTTTCCATTTTGAAGTTTCAGTCATACTTGCGTAAGACTTCAAGAGCATTCAGCTCTCCGTTCTTACTCTAATCCTTCACCTCCTCAGCATGACCCTTCTGAAGAAGAACAAGCCCTTTAAATAATTCTAAGATCTGCAGAGGAATGTTACACAGGAAGACTCTCTCAGCTTCACACAAAGCCAGGATGGAGCTCCGAATTTCACCGACAACATCAGTTGCATGCAAAGACATGCAGTTGTCAAGTCGAATTCCTCAGAATTTCGTGTTAGATTTACCTAGATAGTAAAGGTATTTTTTTCTGAGACTCACAAGCACATTTCAAAAAGACAAGGGACATGATTAACCTTCCACAAGAGAGGACACTGTCTAAATACAGCACAGGCCCTCTGGGCGCAAAATGTGTTTGAGAGAAAGAGGGCGAACATGGTTGAGAAAGCTTCACTCACAATTGCTTAGTTTCATCTGTTGGAAGCTCTGTATTAAACTAAAGTTAAAGTGTTTGTCTTATAATCAAACACTTGCTTGCTGCTAGACCTGTGATGGAAATATTTACAAAAGCAGAGGACTTTTAAAGAGCCCGTATAAGCCTCCACCTGCCCTTCATTTACGGTGCCCAGTTTATATTCATGAATGATTTGTATCTCCTACATTCCTACTTTGGTGATGCCAAACAGCAATATTTTTCCAGACTTTAAAGTAGAGTGTAACTTACAATCCATTCGGGCAATAAACCGAATGAGTTTTACCACATCTTTGCCAGGACTAATCTGAAAAAGGTCAAGTTATTTAAGGAATATCAGCCAGAAACACCGAGAAAGCTAAGCAGAATGCACATGTGCTAAATATAAAAACAGAAAAGACATATTTCTCAGCATGTCCACAAGCTTCTCCGTTACACAGAATGTCAGTCACGACACAGGAGGAACTCAGAAGTTAAAAGGGCATATGGCCTGTATTGAGTTAGCTGTTCTCAGCTATCCCACATGTGACAAACAGATGCTCATCAGGACAGTAATCCATCATTTCTCAGCCCAGAAGCAGTAAACCTTACCGGCTCTGATCAGAGGTCAGTCCAGACGTCTCTGCGGGCATCACATAACCCTGCTTTCAGCAACACAATCTGCCGCTCTGACTGGAAGGCACATATCCACAGCTGTACCTGCGTGCGAGAGGAGGAGTTGAGTCACTGTAGGCCGTACGCTTTAAGAAAGAGCCCTCTGTCTGCTCGCAACTCTTTCGCCTGACACCACTGCATTCTTGTGGTTACTTTATAAACTCAACTTCCCTGTGATGTCACAGAACGAAGGGTGGGGAAAATGTGTCACTGTGTTTACATAGTGCCCACAAAAAAGTTTTCAGCATGTAATGGTAGCATTTTGAAAGTGCACAGAGGAACTGGAGAATAGTCTCAAACGATTTGTTACTTAAGAAAGTATGTCTTTAGATTGAAGTGCAATAAAATCAAAATTAATACTTCACAATGAATGAGGGCAAGAGAAATAGCAGTTGTGTTTTTTAGCAGATTTGATTTGAGGTTTGGAACATTTATAAAACCAGTGCAAAGTGCCTGTGCAAAATCAGTTTTATGTGTGTTTTTAGTAATTGTTGGTTTGAGTGCTCATTGTTACAGTTAAACAGCAAAAGTTCAGTGACATTTTTATTTGTGCGTGGTAGAAAGCAAATACTGATGGTGACATACAACAAATATGGAAAATTCAACTACACGATTCAGGGAGCAGGCTACACAGTGAACTCCGAGAAAAAGGCTACTACAAATGATGGCACTGAATAAAATATAATATTCAGAAGTAAACAGTGTAGCTGACTTCACCCAGACAGTAACATAGTGTCAGCCCAGATCCGGCCCACATCTGGGCCATGTGGAATCCACATGGGCCAGATATGGGCCAAAAATATGTTGCAGTTTGGGTAATGTTTAGTTGAGAGTGTTTATGTCAGAATGTTTATCTTTAAACCACAACCCTCTAATGTCAGAATGTTTATTTTTAAACCACAACCTTCTAAGTGCTTCTTTAACCGATATATTTAACGATATATTTTCCATTTCTAATCCAAACAACCTCAAACTTGGCGCTGCACTTACTCGTGCCCGTAGCACGACACCTGTCAAGTTTGAAATCCATCGGACTAACGGTTCGAGAGATATGCGATTAACAGACACACATTCCTGTAATTTATAGATAGATAGAAACAGTAAACAGGGTTTATTTACTCACTCTCAACAAAATGCCATTGTCCAAAAGAAGGCATTTTATAATTAGATTTGAATATAAAAATTATGCTTGACTTTAGGTAATGTAAAATTGTATGTCAGTTTATCCTCATTTCTCTTCGTCTCATAACATTCACTACACTTTTAAAAATAAGTAGGGCCTATAGTAGTATAATAATATTATTGTTGCAATATTACATTTTTTTAAATGCTGCATTTATTTGATCAAAAACAATAAAAGTAAAACAATCAGTAAAAATATTGTGAATTTTTTATTTTTTAATATTATTTGTATTTTTTCCTGTGGTGGCAAAGCTGTATTTTCAGCATCATTACTCCAGTCTTCAGTGTCACACGATCCTTCAGAAATCATTATAATATGATTTGCTGCTCAAGAAATATTTCTTACTATTAACATCATCAATGTTGAAAAGAGTTGTGTTGCTAAAATATGTTGTGGAAACTGTGATAAAAAATGTCAGGATTTTTTGATGAATAGAATGTTCTGAAGGACAGCATTTATTTGAAACGCATATCTTTTGTAACATTCTAAATATCTTTACTGTCAATTTTAGCCAATTTAATGCATCCTTGCTGAATAAAGTATTCATTTCTTTGAAAAAAAACTTTTGAATGGTAGTGTATAATATTAATGCAATAACTATATTAATTAATCTGATATTATACTATATATGAAAAAAATGAAGCAGCACAAATACTGTGGGCTTTATTCTATCAAGCATGGAAATGCAGAACTGAGCCTTTTATTTTGGGCACGTTTAAGACTTGAACTTCTCTTATTCAACCGAGTGATACAGGAAGATCCTCCAACCCTGCTGATGTTCATTTTCAACACTATACTTTCACAATTAAAACTGTCTTGGCAGCTTTGCTGAACTTAAACAAAACCAAGAGAAGTCTTGTTTGCATTTAAGGGTTAGTTCACCCAAACATTTTAATTCTGTCGGTAATTACTCACCCTCATGTTGTTCCAACCCAGTAAGACTAGTTCATCTTCGGAACACAAATTAGGATATTTTTGATGAAATCAGAGAGCTGTCTCACTCCTTCATAGGCTGCTAGGTAATTGCATTTGCTAGCCCAGAAAAGTTAATAAAGACATCGTTTAAACAGTCCAAGTGACTACAGTGGCTCAACCTTAAGTTTATCATGCGACGAGAATACTTTTTGTGCGAGGGTGAGCCCAGCCCAGACAGCAACATAGTACCAGCCCAGATCCGGCCCACATCTTGTACACCTGGAATCCACACAGCCCGGATGTGGGCCGACACTACTGTATGTTGCTGTCTGGGTATAGTCACTTGGACTATTTTAACAATGTCTTTACTAACTTTTCTGGACTAGCAAATGCAATAACCTAGCAGCCTATGGAGTGAGCCAGCACTCAGATTTCATCGAAAATATTTAATTTATGTTTCGAAGATGAACAAAAGTCTTACGGGGTTGGAACAACATGAGGGTGAGTAATTACTGACAGAATTTTCATTTTTGAGTAAACTTACCCTTTAACACGTCTAAATAAGCCTTCTATCAGACTGGGGTTGTGTTGTTGATGACGTAAAACCTGGACTCATCATCTTTGATGTCTCACAAGCTTGAGGTTAAGACTCCAGTTACTGCAGTTATTCACACCCAACTTTAAAGATCCAAAGAAGGCAGACTCAAAAATGATCTCTCTCACCCATCATCTTCCATCATCCTTCTGTCTGACGTTCTGGCCTCTGATGGGATCTTTCAGAAACAGCATCTGCACATCCCAAAGGCACAGAGAGTGCTCCGGAAACATAAGGGTGTTAAGTTTATGTGCAGTCCTTCTAATGAAAAATAAAGAGGGCTGCCTCTGAATCCAAATATAGTCCAGGCCGTTCCCAACCAGTCAGAACTGTAGCTTATGAGTCATTCTAATGAAATGTATCAGAACAGTGCTATGAAAACAAGAGGAGGGCCCAGAGAATGCGCTGTGCTCGGCCATAAATGGACCTACTCCCTCCTAACTTTCTGTGACTTAAGATCAGGTCATTTACACAGTAATTAAAAACTTTTTACATTTCTTTTTTCGTATGGTTTTCCATTTCAATTCAAGTATGAGGTAATCTTTGCGTGTAGGATTTTTTCTAAAATTTCATTACTGGACTTTTGGAGGAGGACATTTCTCAAAACAGGGAACTACTCCTTTTAGAAATGATGCAAAGATACAATCACATGAATTTGTGCTGAACCTTGAAATTAAGTTTCCTGTCTTCACCTCAGCCCACACCCCCTCCCACAGTCACTTTTATATTTAGATAGTATGAGGTGGAAATTAATGAGTTAGTAATGGAACATTCATGAATCAAAATCGGTGTGCTTTTATAAATATAATTTTAAAACTTTAAAAAATAGTTTGGGTTATCCATGTTTAAAGTTAGACTAGTCAAAATGCACCATGACTGTACCTCACCTTATATTCATATAAAGAGCTTACATTGTTAGGCTAATAAACTATACTACTTCATGAAAGAATTGTTTATGCTCATGTTTTTTTCTTTTTAATTAGTTGAATATTTATGAAACAGTGGTCTGTTTTTTTCATACGCCATCATTTTTTTTTGCTTCATTTCCTGTTCTGCTGATCACCACATTGCAGTAATATGAAAAAGGGGCTGGTTGCTTTGTTCTATACTTCAATAAACTGTGTTTTTTCAAACATAAAACAATAATATACTTTAAGCATACATTTTCTTAATACATTTATATTCATACTTTAATTTTCTTAAAACTATTTTCGAATAGTTCATTCATTTTAATAACATTAGTCCAATTTCTTGTGACATTGGTAGCACTACAGTTTGTGCAGTGTATGTTATTTTGATTTAATGTCTTAAAGTGAAAGTCCACCCATAAAATCGTCATCATTTACTTCTTCATGTTGTTCCAAACCTGTATGACTTTATTTCTTCTTTGGAGCACAAAAGAACATATTTTGAAGAACTTTGCAAACAAACAGTTTCCGACTCGTTTCCCATTGACTTTCATTGTATGGACAAAAAAAAAAAACCACGATGGAAGTCAATCGAACTGAAACGGTCTGGTTTTCAGCATTCTTCAATCTTTTGAGGTCAGCAGAAGAAAGAAATGCATGCAGGTCTGGAACAACATGAGGGTGAGTAAACGGAGGCAGAAGTTTCATGTTTGGGTAATCCTTTAACATTATCTAAGGCGTCTCAAACTTTCAGATTTTTATTTAGATTATTGCAACAGTCTTGTTAACACAATATCTCATGATGTTGGGTAGTCTAAACATATGACAGTATTGTTGATATTCAGAGTATCAGCCTAAATGACCCAATAGCAAGACGCTTAGAAGATCACAGAGATTGTGGCTGAATGTGTGAATGTTTACTTCCGCTTTTGAGAACATGAACTGAAATGCCCAACAATACATCGTTTTGTTGTTATTTTTTTTATTTTTTATAAAAGATGGTTATAACAAGGTCAGTGCATTTTGTTAAGTTCTGTTTTAAAATGTCACGTGTAATGACAACAGAAAGCTTAAAATAGAATGATTAATTTGGGCCAGACTCGCTCTAGGATTGGGTTCAGCCTGGACCATATTGAGGCCAAAAAGACATAATAGTTTCAAAATAATGCATCCCATAAAAGGCCTCGGTCACATGCTTATTATTGGATTTCCAGCCCTAAAGGGCACTTATGTGGTTTTTGTAATGTTGTGACATCTTGATAAACGGACAAAAGCTCGGACATGTTCAATACAATAAGGTTGATGTTGCCTGAGAGCATGAATTCCAACATGGCTGAGGAACTCAGAAAAGCCTGCTTTTGTACTAAGAGCTCCTTTCTGGAAAGCTTTATTTCATCCATCATGTTGAAGTGTGCACTGGAAATCCGAGCAATATCTTGTCAACAAATGTTACAAAATGAGGTGCAACATGAACGTATTGTTGGTTACAATCAAAACAATGACTGATCCATCATTTAAAGATGAAAAAAGCTCATAGTTAGTTTACAATTTATATTGCACCCTAAACTGACGACAAAGTCGTTTACATACTGGTAGGATTGAATAGTCTTATTCTGAAAAATAACATATTTAAAGACAGATAATAGTATATTAATATTAAAATAAGCTCTAATGCTTTGCATGACTGATGAACCAACATAAAAATATTTGATACTTTTATAGCAGTAAATAACACTATTACAGTATGCCATAGCTCTTAAAAGAATGCAGCTTTTTTGATTTTTCAGTACCGCTGACCTGTCAAAGTCAGGTAAAAGAAACTTCAAATAAAGACACATTACTACTTTTAGCAAACTCTTTATCCTTCTGTTTAGGAATCTGCAACTGCTTGAAGCTTACCTTCAGATGTGCATTGATCGCAGGTGTTTCCTCCACAGGATGTGCATGAACTGGCCCTGAACGTACAGTACCTCCACTTGTTCTGTTGAAGCTGTTCCAGAGATTTGAACTTGGTTTCTGATTTAACCCCCGTATGTGTGTGTGTGTGTGTGTGTGTGTGTGTGCTGCCATTAGTGAGTCCTCCTACAGGCAGCCGCCCAGCCTCTTATTCTGGTGTCAGGAGTGATTAGTTTGCAGCGTTCAGTGACTTGTGAAGATTTGGGGGTGGTGTACTCTGCCTACTTACATCAGACTCACCCTGCGCACGGTGCATACAGAGACCTAGAGCTCTGATAATAGAGCGAAGAGGTTCTGATGCCAGAGGGGTCAACCATTTCTAGAGCCCTTCCGGTTGGTGATCGGGCTATAAAGTGCATTATCGTGACACTTTTAAGTGTGCACAGTAAATACCTGCGGCATGGCTCTTATTTTTGTACCTCATACCAGAGAAAGCACTGAAAAGGCAAGCATTAATGCTACTTAATACAAGCCCCAGCAAGTCAGTTCAAGACTTCTGTCCACCCGCCTTATTTAGATAAAAGGGGTTATTACAGCTGTAGCGCTGAACAGAATCACATACAAAGAGGACTTATGTATTTTTGGATCATAAATTAACACCTAGCAAGAGTGTGTCTATGGCTGTGAAGTGTGTGACGCAGCATTAGGAGAGTAGCACATAAAAACGGTACATAAAATTCTGTCACCAAGCAACCACCATTGATAATGTATCCTTTCTGTACTCAACACGGCCCCGTTCTTCTCAACGTTTCCTACAGGAGCATATATATTCATTACATTTTTTATGCAGAGGCCATGCATATTCAGACTAGCAGCATGATTGTGAGTGTGTTATTCATAGCCTATAAAACAGTTCAACAGTGATGTTGTTTTCGACACATTATATCCAAAGTGCTTCCACATTGAAGTACCATATCTGAGCTTAATTCGTTTTGCCAAATGCACTTTAGCACATCTGAAGATTCATTTACCTGCAGAACCAGGTGACTGCTTCACATCTTGTTGAAAAGGAATGAATCCTATAGTGCTGTTTTCTTTACTTTACTATAATTATTAATGAAATAACAGCTAAGTCCCGATTAGGGCATAGTTAAAATAGACAGATCGTATATTTTATTAATGAATTTATTTATTAATTTAGTGTCAATACACAGACATGAATTAGTCACTTTAACAGTGACTTATTTCTTTCAATAGGTTGAAAGGTACATTTAAGAGGAAAGCCTCAGTGATTTGCAAAGCTTCATTTAACCTTCAGCACAGTTCAATAATATTGAGTAACCTACAGTACTTTTTAGATGCAATTTTGCAATACTTTGTGTATTTTTGCTCGACCAATGATAATTCCAAAGGAAGTCAAAGCAGAAATGGTTTCGCTTTTCCGAGCAACAGTTCAGGTATCAATGTTTTGAACTATTCGTTTGAGCGAATGATTCAATGACTCACTCATAATCTTGCCTCTACTTACTCGTTTATCAATGAAACCTGCAGAAAAGAAGAAATACTGAAAAATCCCCACTACAAATGCAAAGACTGACATTTTATCTGACGCGCAAACACAGACAAGAGGAATGATACAAACAGTGAAATGTCAAGTGCGGATGGAAAGCACCACCACTCGGTCGCTGCAGAATGAGTATGCTTTAAAAAAAAGTGAATCATTTATAGGATTTTAATTGACTACACAACCTGCAATGGTGCTTTAAAAATACCCCCCAAATCACTTCACAATCAAACTCAGATTTTGTATTTTGAATATTTTATTAATGTGTAGAAAATGTATTAAAAAAGGAACTATACAGCACATTTTAAGTTAAACTAGAGCTAATTCGATCTGTTACAATAATATCCAAGGTTATTTGACAATGTGGTTAGCAAGTTAGGGAGAAATGTCTCAAAGATTTTTTTTGCACACATTACCTGCTTCATTAGTGTTCATGCTAAACACATTTTCATTTAGGTACAAAATGTAGGGGATTTTTACAATATCCTAATGTTCAAAATTAAATAAAAGTACATGAGAGTGGTAAAATGATCAGGTTGCCTGTATAACACAGAGTTGTTAACATGTTTTTAAGTGTTTTCCATGGTGAATGTTGAGCCATGAGTGGTTTGGTGAATAGGAGGCATGTCAGAATAGAGGGGGACTTGAAGTGTCTCCACCATATGCTGAGTCAATGAATAATGAAGGAAAATCTGCCCCTGTCTCTCTTGAGAAGCGGTCAATCACAAACATTAAGTCTCTATTCCTCTTTCAAAAATAACTAGAGGGGCTGCTTCCTGGGAACCACAAACACTTAGTTTTCTGAAGAAAACGGTTAGAAAACACAAGAAGGTACACATATCTCCACCCATGTTCTCAACAGAACAGTAAATGGATAAAATGATGCCTTCTGGTGCATGCAAAATTCTTTTTCAGTGTTAAATGCAATTAGCTTGAGCTGATTAAGAATGTACTTGGTTTCTATTTCCCATCCCAGCTGTTGCTACACTCTCTAATCTTACCCCTCAAAAAGATAAGAAAAAAATAGAAGCATGGGAAAAGGGCAGAAACTCTTTGAAAACATCATAGTGTTGTCTCTCAGAAGAGGCTCATTAGGAGATCTGCGACTATGTGAAACAGGTGTTGTTAGAGAAGCAGAGCGCTGGAGACCTGAAGAAAATGATCTATGCAGAGCATGCAGATAGAATCTGAAGTTTAAATCTGACTTTAAAATATAAATTTAAAGAAATCTTGGTGTTTGGGACCACGTACTCTAATATTTTTTGTGGTGACAATAACATTTGATGTCATCGACACCCAAAAATATTCTTCACTATTATCCTTTTGTGTTCCAAAAAAAAAAAAGGCAAAGAAGTTTGGACAGGGGAGTCACGAGTCAATAATTTTCAGTTTTTGGTTTTGCACTAAGTTGAAATGCATAATAAAATGTAAATCTTTCAAATGTTTTAATTGAATCCCAGCATATCTGTATTATGCTACTGTTAAAAAGTGAATACATAGAAAACAATGCATTACAACTGCAGTGAGTTAGATCAAAACCCCCTCTAGTTCAGAAATGAGAGAGAGATGTGATACTAGAAAAAAGAAAATATCACTTGCTGCATGAGGTAAGTGTTACACTGCATGAGGAAAGGTTTAGAAAAATATCTCATGGTTGCACTCCTTCACAAACCTTTCAGTCACTGTACAAAATACATTGAGGCCATGTTAAACTACAGAATGAAATAATATATTTTCTGTCAGGTACAAAACGTTCGAGAAAAAAGACTATGTTCTAAGTTGCACTAGGAGTTGCATTGTTTTTATGACCTATTGTGTGTATGCCAAGCCTTAAAAGCTCAAGCCTGACTGCTTGTCAGCAGGTGTCTGCCCAACTCCATTTTAGAATGACTCTGAAAGAAAGGAATAGAAACATCTATGAAAAGAACCCTTCAGATGGTCTTCTCCCTGCAGTGGTAAACACAGACTGCATCTCTCCTGCACTCAACTATGAATTGCTATTAACCTAGAGGATTTTACAAAGACACAGATGGACACAATTATTCTACAGGAACAAAAACATTTGAAACACTCTAAAGCACGGAGTGTGAGACGGAGCTATGCAAAAATTCTCCATATGAGTTCTTCATATGTACATATCAGTGCTCTCAGGCCAGCTTACATGTTCTTTAGACAGATATAAATAAAACACTCATGTGGGATGATGTGATATTATTACTAATCAGCCTTGCAAAAAAAGAGTACAATTTAAAATAAATTAAAATATGGGACAAATTATTTGATTGAAAAGCGTTGTCTGAATTGACCTCAGATACTGAATTGTTCTTTGGTTTCTGAGGTTTCAATGATGATAGAGTTTTGTGTTCAACTACCATGGCCAATTATTAATATAAGTTTAAATATGAGATGAAATTAGGCTTCAGGGTGCAGTTAATGCAAAATCCAACACTGTGATGGGTCACATGAACATGACAATCATTCAGTTACTCTTTAAAGGTATTTCTCATCATTTATAAAAATAGAAGCATCTCATTTTTAGGGGCATCAATTTTTTTTCCCAAAATCTTTTATCTCAAAGGGAGAAGTGACCTCTTTTCTTCATTTAATGAGGTTCTTTCCTTAGGCCTCACACTGTAAACGTGCTGAACAATAACGAAACTTAGTCTTCATTCTCCCAGAACTGAACAAATTGCATTACACATAAGAAAGTCACCGAACCTCAAGGTTTACAGTTTACAACCAACATTCGTCAAGGGGGTTTTGTCATTCAAAGATTTAAATAAGTTACATCGCTCCTTGTGTCCTCCTCGCCCCGTTCAAAAATAGAAACAGCTAGTAGGACGGTGGATTAATGGGTGGACCTCCTCCGCTTGCCACTGATGCTGCGGTAGTTGAAAGGTCTCATCTTCATCTCCACAAAAGGGATGGAAAATTCATGGCCTTTCCAGTGATACCAGTTTATACCCTGCGGAAGACAAACACAATGTTAATACACAAACAGTTATATTAACTAAAGCGATCTCACTAGAATTTGTACTGTGGGTATTTATACATAAAATGTCGTTCTAGAACAGATACACTGTCATATGTTTAGACAGAAAATTAAACATAAAAAATCAACATACTGACATTGTATTAACATTTTAAACTCTTTAACTTTATGTACTTAAAACTTAAGAAGCATATAAATGTTTATGAATCTTATGTAATTCAAAGAATATTAAAGGATGTACTGATATTAAAATCCTAGTAAGCCAATAACTATTTTCATGTTATATCCAATAACTCATAAAATATATATATATACAATACCAAAAATCTGTGAAAAAAAGTGAAATTAGGCATCACAAATCAATGGACAGTCTGAAAATGGATATTGGTTTTGAGATTTGCTATTTACAATGTTATAAAATTATTAGTTTTTTTTAAAGATTAACTTTAAATGAGCGTTAGATGACGGCAAAGGTAATATAAATGTAACAATATTGGAAATGCAATATATCAGAACTGTACAGCAGTGAGATCGACAAAACAACAACGTTAATCCGGAAACTAACATACCTAGTTCCTAGTGAATCTCTCTTATTTGTGGGTCACCACAAGCATTTAAATAGAGAACAACAGCTACTGTATAAAACATATCTAATATCCAGTAACCGATATACAATATTGTGAAACTATACTGAATTCATAGGTTAATTTTATGGAATTTATGGAATTGTGCAATGAACCAGTTTACCATTTTGCCAGTTTCAGTTTTCCCAGAAAAGTTGCAAAGATCTGTACCATTTGTAGGTAAGTTATACATAAGAAAAATGTTTTTAGATGCTGTCAGTATGTTGATATTTCAGTATCAATCTAAAAGCACAAAAACATACGTTTAGAATTTATGTACAAATAGCAATTATCTAGCAATTCAATGTTATTACTACTGAAATACCTCACAAAGTCAAGAACACCTCTCAAAAGAATATGTTTTATATTATAGGCCTTTATTAGTTTTCAGAGTGTTAACCTCAGCTTTTATGAAAAAATATCACAGATACCAATGGGAAATATGACCTTATCGGTTATAAGCTACACCAACACGCTAACGCCTGTGAGAAAGCTGAAATGAAAGCAGACAACAGGACATAACACAACACAGTTAAGCAAGGACGGATCTACAATATTTTTACCCATTGGCCTGTGAATCTCACTTATCAAGCTTGATTTGCTTTCAGTTTCCTTCCAAATGCTCTTGCATGTTTCCTTTCTTTAGCGCTTGCTCTTGCAAACAAAACCACAAAGAATGAGTCACAACTAACAAAGGCCCTGTACTGTAGGTGTAAGATTAAATAGCCGAATTAAGATGTAATCAAAGTACTAATTTCCTGTGAGAGTTTGCATGTGTAGGCAGTGTGTGCCTACTTGTTCCTCCATAGGTGGTGGAAACAATGCATGTATTAAGGTATAAAGGTGCGGTCACATTAGCGAAATGCAAAAAAGGCCCATTGTCTATTGTCAATAGTGTAGTGATGTATGAAGCACAGCTCACACATAAGCCACTTTAAAACCAAGCCAAGCAGCTTTCTGTTGGTCAACACAGCAAATCTAGGTATCTTTTGTCCTCGCTCGAAATTCCCTATTGCGTTGATTTCTATTGAACTGACTGGATTTCGCCTGAGAGAACAACTGTAAATGTGACCACACCTTTAGGCTAATTATGTGGATATACAAGACATTTAATTCCAGTGCTTAGGACTACCTGGCTATGTCTGGACTCCCCGTATTTTCCATTAAGGTTGGCCCGATGACAGTTTTTGTACCACCACGCTCCCTTGTAGGACAGCGCACAGTTGGTGACAGCGATGTCATTGTCCTTGTCCTTGGTAGAGAAAGGTCTGCTCTGGTGGTAGCTCAGAGAGTCACCTGGGGTAAAAAGAGACCATAATTACAATTGATAGGCTTAAATATCCAAAACCACTCTGGAGAGATCATCTTCGGGTGGTTTAAATGAATAAAAAAACGAGTTATTTCCTTTCAATGTATTTAAAATGAATGTCCAAATGTCCTCCGGCCGCACCTGCAGTGCCATTATACTCTCCTATCCTCAGTTTGTAGAGGCTCTTGGAATCTCCAATGGAAAACCTGTCATAGTTGGCATATACAGACTCCTGGCCGTCTTTCATGTCAATGCGGAGCTCGTAACGACCTTGAGCTGCAATCTTCTGAATGCTGTCCAACCCTGCATGGAGAAATGAAAAAAAAAAAAAAAAGTTCTGAGGAACACACCTAGAACACTATCTACCATCCAGCCATCCCATCTCTGTGTTCCAGCTCGTAACATGTGAAAATGTTGTCTTCAAATATGGTTCACACTGATAAGAGCCCATAATTTATTATAAAAGCAGTGCTTGTTTGGTGGTCCATCTCACTCTCTCTGACTCTTATATGTTCTGAAGATAAGGAGCAAAAGACTGCAGATAAACAGTCTGTTTATTGAAGATAATCAAATTTTCTGACTGTGCAGTGGAGAAATGTCCTGTCTGGCTAAAGACACAATCACTTTTTGATAGCGTAGATGTCTCCTGATAATAGAGCTCCATCTATTTTGTGAGTGTCTACAAGGATGTGCTGAACTGTAACTAAGTCCTTAAACTCACCTCAGGATTTAAAGCCGTAGAATGAACCTAGGAAGCAGAAGGCTGATGAACTGTAACAGTGAGGGAAAACGATCTGAATCACCTGACATGGTCAAAAAGCATCTTTAAGGGCAGCCATGTTGTAATGAGATTAGTAAAAAATGCGGTGGGGGAACCTCATTAAATAGCAGCAGGAACACCATTTTTTTACTGACCCAATCAGTACAATCTCAGCAAGAGACGGTGTTTTTACTTGATTAAAATCAGCCAGGCATCACATGCCATGATATCTAAAATATTACAGAATCATATTACTTTTAATCACCATTTTGGGCCAAGTACTGCACTTTCAACAGCACACTGCACATTTATTATTATTATTTATTAATATATTATTATACAACACTAAATTTAATTAGATGTTTGCTTAAAAAAGGAAAATGTATTTGCCGAAGGTGTAATCAACATCATAAAAAAGAAAGAATCATTTAATAAAGTTTTTTTTTTAACAAAACAAAACAGTGAAATGTGTAAAAACTGTATTAGTGAGTAAAAATATCCAGTTAGTCAGACTGGTTAATGTGATAAATACAGTCTGTACCCCAATTATCATAGCATTATTTTAAGTAGAAATGCACAAAATGCACAACATCATTCCAGTGTCCTCAATGAAAAAAAAAACATTCAAATTTTCAAATGTGTTGCAAAGAAAATAACCTTTTTTTTCTCAGTTCAGGAAGACTGCAATTCTCTAGGAATAATGGCAAAACAGACTAGGAGTAACTGACTGTCATGACCAGGTGAGGAATTACAAGGATAGCCCAGGCACCATGGAGAAGTAACAAGTACCACATGAAAACGGACATGCACTCTTCTTTGAATGCTTGAATGAAGCAGGGCAGCAAAGTTTATCTGTTATACTGTTACAGTATAGTGTTTGTAAGTAAAAAAAAAAGGTGTGTAGTACATGGCAAGTCTTTCATCATTACAAAAACAGCTTCACATTACATAACACCTGGGCTGAAAAGCAAAAAACTCAACACAATTATATATAAATAGCTGACACAAACTTGTGATACCATAAACAACCTACAGTTAACACCATGTTTCCACCAGACCAGGCAAAGTGTCTCACTGTTGAAAAATGAACTATATATATAATGTAAGCACTCATCTATGACGCAGTACACAGAATAGACTGTTTTCAGCTTGCTGTCTTTTTTTTTTTTTTTTCACGCTGTGGTTATACAGTGGTATAGCAAAATATCTACTGGTCACAGAATATACCGCCTAGCCCTGCTAATTATTACCTTGCTAAGAAAGCATACTTGTGATTACGGCAGTTCCATTTACAACAATGATGGCAATGTCTACTCCAACATAACAGCAACAAAGTGATGTCTATTGTGTATGTTAATGTAGTATGTGAAGACGCCGCTCTTCAAACATACCAAGAAATGCAGCACTGCTTCAAACACTGTTTACTTTCTACTCATGAGCTGAATTCTTTCAAATGTGCTCCTTCCACACTAAATATAGTTATACATATTATCCAGGCCTGAATGTCTGCAGAGGCATAATTTGTAATGTTTACTTTTTATCTGTAATTGAGACAATGCTCTGAAATTCGTGCTGTGCACAAATGCTATTTTTCCCCCTGAATTTTAATGAATATAATTATAGCTTTTTAATAAGATTTATGCATCAGGGATAAAAAGGAAAATGGGCTCTATTGTTTTCCATCAAATTGGATTTTGATGAAAATAATTAGCGGATCATTTTAACAGAATCTGAAAGCTCACCAGTAACAGACTGAGGGGTCCTGAAGCACAGAGCCGATACAAACACTAGATACTGAATGCAGGAGGACACATGGAGAATTTCAAAGGATGGTGCTTTAATGCATCCTCTCACAGAGATAGAAGACTTTGTGTTATTTTCATCTTTATTCAGAGCAGCCCTACACTGTCTCTCATTTGAAAGTATGCTCCATATAATGCAAGTAAATAGGAAATATATACAGTGTCCCTGGAGCAAGTTTGCATTAAGTACTAAGGTGAAGCTGGATGGTTTCCCAAAATCCCTATCCAATATTTAAATGAAGCAACCATCTGATTGCTAGTCAAGAGCACTCCGCACTGAGTTACATTTAAAGGGATTGATGCTTAAATAAAACTCATACATTGCCAGACATTGTGCCAGAATTTAGATTGCCTGAAGAGTTAATGGGCCTAAAACGATATATTTAATGAGTCTACATGCAGCTTTTTCGTAACCGTCGGTCTTAATTGGTCGTCTACGGCCTCTAAAACCGATCGTATCATCCTTCTGAGAAGTTTAAAGTCATACATACCTTTGATCTAACAGCTCAACCGCTCGTACATAATTCAAGCAGTAGTTCACGTCTTCTCACCGACCAGAATTCATCTCTATTAAGCCGGTCACTCACTTCTGGAGAATCATCAAACCGTTCTGACGTCGCTGGACACTGAAACACTATCAGCAGAGGTACAGCTGTCGCACAACACTCTAGCAATCAAATAAAGCGTTGAGGGCAATAAGGAGCAAATGAATGGCAATCTACCAACATATTTACTTTGTTGATACATCTGCATAGAAGCAGCTGTGTCAGTGACCTGAAAAGACCAAATGTGCATCACCGCATATGTTGTGTTTGAACATGGTCTTGGGGTTGGGATACAAAAGGCTCAGAAATTTACACTTGTTATGGCCAAGGCATTATAGTATTTGCCAATGGCGCTAAGTTTATGGTTCAAGTCGAATTGTAAAATCAAAAGTCTGGCCGAAAGTCTAGACCTCTATGTGCTTTTAATGAGTGGCAGACATTGGCTCATTTTTTGTGATAATAATAATAATAAAATGTCTAAATAATTAAAAAAATAATATAATACAATACAATACATAACTATATTTGAAAATAATAATAAATCATTTTAAAATAAAATTAGAAATGAATAACTTCATGTTTTATATATATGTATGTGCATGTGTATATATATATATATATATATATATATATATATATATATATATATATATATATATATATATATATATATATATATATATATATATATATATATATATATATATGTATGTGTGTGTGTGTGTGTGTGTGTGTGACCAGTAATACATTTTCCTGGGCAATTCATTTTCTCAATTTAACTGCCATACAGGCAATTTGGACTCTGGATATATATGTACTGGTGTACTGGACCAACTTCTCAACTAGCTTAACCATTAAGATGGTTGGTTAACCTAAAACAGCACGTTTCATCTAGCTAAGTTTGCTTTTGAACAGCATGGCTACACTAGATACTCCAGCACAAACCAGTCTGAAAAACAAAAATGCTGGTCTAAGCTGGTCTTTTCAACAGGGGCCGATCCTATAATATGGCACTGTGGGATTTTGTGTAAATCATACATTGTTCCAAACATATAGACCAGGGGTCGGCAAGTAACTTTGGCCGCGGGCCAATAATTTTTTTAGCCAGTAGATGGCGGGCCAGCTACACGGAGTAGGCCTATGGATACAAATTAAAACCGCTTAAAATACCCTCTGTGTTCACCCGCTTTTTATATCCCGACCTGACGGTCCGCAAAATTTAGATCTCATTTCCAGAATCTCTCATTCAAATGTCTCTAACGGACAGAGAGAGATTAAGTAGCCTATAACAATTATAAATGCTATACAAAAATTGTGTTCGTGTCAGCAGAGAAAAAAATGTCACAGAAAACAAAATTATGAAATATAAATAACATAAATTAAATAGGGCAAAGCCTATCACTCAAATCACTCAAGCAACATACACACGGGTAACACGGGTTTAAAACAATCATATGCAAACGTAAAATATGCATATTTTTAGGAACACATCTACAAAAATATGGCTGTATTTCAAGTTGATAAAATAATTAAAAATCCACATCAGTTTATTTGTGCCCACGCGCCACGCCCTCCCAGGACCTATAACGTTACTACTTGCACTTTTAAAAATTCCTCATAACCGCGCGCGATGCCGCGATCTGCAGATGTCGATATGGATGCTGAGGAGTTGAAGAAAAGAATAGCTAGTGGGGATTGTAAAGCTGTCGACAAAAGTCATCAAAAATCAAGTCCAGTGTGTGGGAGAAATTTGGAGTTATCTGAAGAAAATATTGTGAAAGACTTGCTGCATGCATTTTCTTGTTGGATAGCCGCAAATGTGGAACTTCATCGCTGAGGAAGCACGCAGATAACTGTGGTAACAAAGCAGTTCTATCAAACAGTATTTTTCAAATTTAACACTGTTAAGTATGTGTGGTTTGGAGATCAGCCGCTCATGTGAGTGTTTGAACCCAAAATTGTCAGACGTAGGCGCGCGGCTACGCTTATCTCAAGTAGTGGAATAGTTTTGTGCAGCATTTAGTGCAAATATTTTTTTATCAGGTAATACATATTATTTATCTGTGTGTTATACCCGAATAAATAATAATGAAAAGTTCAAAAGTCGGACTGTAAGCGAATGAGACTTACAGGAGAGCATGATTGCTATTCACACCCTTATTAAAATGGCTGTAATCTGTTACCACAGTAGTACTTGATCTGTTTAAAATGATTTCATTCGTATATGTCTGATAAGGTGTTAAATTAAGATTCAAAATTAAAATTCGTCTATACCCGTTATTCATTCTTTCTATTTTTGATCTGAGCGCACAAGCTCTAAAAATCGGAAAACGAGTCGTTATTCGTTTTTTTTTTTTTCATTTTAGTTCAGGAAATAATGGAAAAACAAGTCGTTTTGTTATTTTTGTTTTTACTTTAAAAAAAAAAAAAAAGATTGAACAAATGATACATGGCGCCTGTTTGTAAACCGTTATTGTAAAATAAAAATAGGCTGATAAAAAAAAAAAAAAAAAGCGGAATTCCAAAATAATCCGGCGGGCCAGAAAATATTGCTGGCGGGCCAGTTTTGGCCCGCGGGCCGCCTGTTGCCGACCCCTGATATAGACAATACAGACATGGTTCAGATGTCATAGTCAGATCTCTCACTCACTATCCAGCCGCCTCCGTCGGTGGTCATGTCGCAGTAAACCTGCACACCTTGGCTGAGGTCTCTGTTGATGTAGATGGTGTAGATTCCGCTCAGGTTCTCTCCGTTCAGGAGGTGTTGCGCACAGTTCTGTGGCGTGGGAAACAATCGGTTCCCTGAGGAGGAAAAGGGTTAAGAAACATCCAAAACAACAGAGCAAAAGAAAGCGAAAGGTTACTGGGAGGTTAATGAGCGGTGATTTGCATCACCACCACGACAATAAAGTGCAAATTTGTTGATTTCTGCCTGAGACGTTATGAAATGCTATCTTTGGAAGTCGGGTGCTTGTAAAGTCACAGAAACACAAGGCAATAAATGAGGGTGAAGCAAGATGTGAACAGATGCACTGAATGTGTCGCTACTGATTTGTACTTGATGCCGTTGATGGGGCAATAGTGTGCATTTGTACCTAATGAGGTGAACGAACCCGATCGAACCCGGAGTTTACAGGATATGTGGAAGATTTGCACCTGTTGTGAAAGAAGTAGAAACAATGGCGCTGGTTTCTAATCCTCTGGCGGCTTGCAGTCTCACAGTGTATTCGGTGGTCTCCGCCAGCCCCTCGAGACGGATCCACGTGTCTTCGGCATCTAAGATCAGCTCCTAAAACACAATCAAACACAGTCTACTGATCCGCAGGCACGCCGAGGCATTAGTACATTACCTCTGTTCAAACACTGTAGACCAAAACTAAACAAAGAACTGCTCGGTGGCAGAACGGTTTTGTGGAAAACATGCTTAGTCGATGGGTAGGAAAGATATTCCTCATAAACAAACAGAAGAAGGTCACAATCACTTTAAGAACTGCCTGACAAATTGTTGTGATCTGAAGCTGCTTACTGTTGGGTGCTTTTCATACAATGCTTTTCCTCCCAGTGTTTTCTTCCATATGATTGGCAGCTCTAAAACCCTTGATGGGGGAGGAAGAGGCTTATCAGGCACTGGCGCTGCTGGGGAGAAACAGCGTTTCTATTTTGGTCTACAGCTCATGACAGTTCACTTCCCCTCTTTTGTTTTTTAAAAATTCACTTTTATCAAACTAATGTGCCAAACATTTTCTGTGCCTTTCAGAACTTTTACTCAGAGGATTTATAGAGGACCTGGATGGACATGCCACACGCCTTTGTGTTTTAATGAAGTTGCATTAATGTTTGTCAGCATGCAGAGGATATTGAGCAGGTAATTGTATTAGGGAAGCTTCCGTTTGTAGCAGAGTCGGTCCATTTTTATGTTCTCATTTTGATTCCTTCACAATTCTGAATCTGAAATATAGGCTGAGGCAAAACATAGTGGATGTAGACTACACTGTATTATTTTATGGCAATTCCCATATTGTCTGTTATTATGCCAACCTGGCTCTAATGAATATAGAGAAGTCTTTTATGTCTAAGATGCACCAGCAGGGTTTAAATCATCTGTGCACCACTGACACCCACTGGACGGATACAAACACTAACAGCTGGCTACTAGGTCAGAGTGTTCTGTTGCATTGATTGTGTGTGTGTGCATGTCTGTGTATAACAACATAAATCTACAGATTATAAATGTCATTGCATTTTAAAGCTGTTTAAATACAGATGACCAAAAAAAATCATAAGACAGTGATCATGCATTAAACGTAATGCAATTATTTGAAACAGATACTGTATCTACTGTCTCATTTCAGAGAAATTGTTTCAGGGAAGTCTTTAATAGACTTTGAAATGACTTTGTTAAATGATTGAATTAAATTTAGCTTTTCCGATAGGCTGATTTAAAAGATGTAACGGCTCCCTTAGATGCTTGATCTCTGCGGAATTTAGTTTATGTTAGATCGTAAAGTTTTTATAAGATCAGGCTGTACATCAACTACAGTTCACATCTGAAATGCAATGAGAGAACAGCAAAATATCAAAACCACCAATAAAATGTTCACACTATAATTCATGCATTTTTATTTCCTATTTTGTTTTCTAAATTTGTGTTAATTAGCAGCTTGTGTTGTGTTACAAATTGCATTACTTTATATCTGTATTTGACACTCAAGCTAAAGTCCACATTATGCTTGCCTTTCGACTGCCGTCTGCTGCTTTGTAGGTCAGCATGTAGTTATCGATGTCCGCGATGGGCGGTCTCCAGGATATGAGGGCGCTTCGATGGTTAATCTCACTAGCTGTCAGGTTCTGGGGCGCATCCATGGCTGTTTAAACAAAGATCAAAGAGCAAAAGCAATTTATAGACAAAACACATCTGTTAGAGTAAAGTCGCATTACCAAATTTGACAAGCAACATTACACTGGCATCTACTGGACACTTTGATTGCAAAACCAAGTAATTTTTTTTGGTCAGATAATATTTACTTGTATGGACTATGTTTGAACGGCACAAATGTTTTTGTTTCTTTTTAGCTGTTTTTATGTGTTTTTCTTGGGGTTAACTATGTATATAATAAACTATGACATACATTCATTTTCCATGTGTTTCACCATTTTCAGCATCATAATGATTCTGAGCCACTTCAGAGACATTTATTATAATTATCAATGTTGAAAACAGTTGTGCTACTTACAGTAACATTTTTATGGAAACCATGATACATGTTTTTTTTTCAGGATTTTCTGATGAATATAAAGTTCTACTTGAAATAGATATCCTTTGTAACATTATAAATGTCTTTGTTGTCACTTTTGACCAGTTTAATGTGTTCTTGCTGAATGATTATTTTTGTTCCAAAAAATCCTTACCTACAGTACGTCAAACTGCATTCAAAAATATTCATGTATTCAGACAATATTACATTTTACAAGCAACATTTAATTTGGAATTCTTGTTTTGGAGGCTTTAAAAAAAAATGTTTTGTCATAATTTTCCTGCAGCTTTTCCTGACATAGTATTTAGTCACATGGCATTTATGGCAGCACCGATTGGCTCAAAACAACATGGCTTCAGAAATCATGAACAAACACGGCAGATTTCCCCTGCTTGGTTTAAAACAACAAGCTACACTAACAGAGCATGTTTAAAATGACCATCCCCCACCTGACATTCGGCTGATTTTTCACTATCAGATGCTTTGTCTATGTATCAGTGTGTATGTTTGGAGCTGTGTCAGCACACCCGCTGGAGGCATGTACGATGCTTGCTTGCCTGAGGACAAAATAAATCACATGCTTGCGTGTGTAGTATAGGTTTCAGGCACACTGACAGATCCACTTCAGAGGGAAGACAATTAGTGTGTGTTCACCGGCGTCCTGTCTCTCAACGTGATCTCTTATCAGTCAACATGCCACTCTCCTCCAGCAGAGCACAGGCACACAAGCTGAACACATACACACACTTTCCTTTCATACTACAAATGCTGATGCTTCTTTTGCATGTCTTCAAAAGCCATCTGCTGTCTATGTGCAGAAAAATTGATGTATTGTTTTTTTTTCAGTGTGTAAAAAAGTACAGCTCTCCTTCTCCAATCCTACCTCTCATTCTCTGGAACTAAAGGTAAGAAATGTCCTAGATATGAAATGATTTGTTGCACTTGCAGACAAGACAACATTTGGTTACACTTAATTTTAAGGTGACGTAGTTACATTGTACTTACTCAAGTACTGAGTAATAATAATTAACCCCATCTACTTTCTATAGAGTTACTGTTAGGTTTAAAGTTTACTTGGTATTATGCATAATTTACTGTTACTACTATAGTAAGTACATATAGTAACGTGTAATTACGTACGTCACCTTAAAATAAAGTGTTACCTAGGCGTGGAAAGTCATATCAGAACATAATACCGTTAGTTAAATATATAAATATCTAGTTAAGTAATTCTGGTTTTACACCCAAATATATGTATGCCGTAAGAGCCAGTTTCAAATACCTTGAGACGTTTTATTTATTAAATTGTTTTTTAAGCGTTTTTCTTGGTGGCTGATTAATTAATAAAACATGACAAATTCAACATGGAATATTTTTTGTAAAATGTACAAGCTTACTTGCAATGTTACGTTTCTGACAGGATTTTTTTGTTGAATAGCATGTCAACTGTCTTTACTGTCCCTTTGAGATAATACTATATTATTAAAGTGACAGTAAAGACAGTTAACATTCTACTCACCAAAAAATCCTGAGGAAAAAAAATTTAATAACTGTAATACGAAACGTTTCTTGAATGATTTCCGAAGGATCATGTGACACTGAAGACCGGGGTAATGGCTACTGAATAAATTACATTTGAAAATATAAAAAAATGGTAAAAATTTACTTCACAATATTACTGTTTTTACTGTAATTTTGGTCAAATAAATACAGCCTTAATGAGCACAAGAGACTTAAAATTAAAATAAAATCTAACCAAACAAAACATTTGAACAGCATTCTACTCTTGATTTCCCATTACTAACAAAGTGCACCTATGGAGATTGAAATGCTACTGTGGAGGAATGGAGAGATATGCTTGTATGTATATCTGAGGAACACATTCATATTCCTGTCCTCACCTTAATCTCTTTAACAATGAATTTAGAACTGTAATTTAAATCAAAATGACAGACAGCACTAATCCTGAAATGGGCATGAAATGTGTTAGTTGTTGTCATCTTAATTATCCCCTTAAGCTTCCATAAGCCTCCTCATAAATGCCAAAATGATGCATCTATGACGCTTCACCTCCCTCAGGGTGGGAACGGGCAGATTCTTAAATACCGCAGGATGGTAATTTCAGCTAGGTTTTTTCAGGCATTGCAGGCAATGAAACATTGTTACATTTTTATCAGAGCATGGCAGGATCTAAATCCACTGTTATTGGAGCAGAAATGTTTCTGAATTAAATTGTCATTAAGTATTGGAGGCAAATGAACACCACAAACCTCATCAAGCGATTTTGTGTCAAGATTCTGCACGTCACTGAGCTGGCACTGGGGTTGCAAAGCCAATGGCCTGTGACACTTTTATGTGCAAATTAATTTCCTCTAAACAATCCAAACTAATGAAGTATTCTGGGAGGGCCGCTTGATTAAAGTTGAGGTCTAATGCATCTGAAAGTGGCTCGGCCCAACCACCCCCTTTAATAGACGAGCTGAAAGTTTCAATGCAGATTAAAGCAGCTTGAAATGAAATCACTGCTTGTTCTAGTTCAGTCTTCTGTGTGGGAAAGACAGCTCGCCTCTCTCCGCGAACAACCTCACTGTGAGGAAAGACGGGTAGTGATGCTGATCTCCTCTCTGTTCTCACATGGGAATTGGAGCTTTGCTGACTTCAGTATTTTGTTACACAAACTACAAAGGTAACCCAAAAATAACGGCCTTGTTTCTGCTTCACATCTCTGCTAAACTAAAAGAGGATGATAGTATAATTAGAGAAGTGTTTAAACTTTCAGCTGTCTATTGGACTTTTAAGTATGAGTGTTGTTTTACTTAATGTCTTCACAGCTGTGATTTGACTGCAGGTAATGCAGAATCATACAGTAGGTTAAATATCAGGACTATTGGGATTGCTGGTTGTCCAATCAAATTAGAGTACATCGGGACGGTGTAGATAATACTGAAATGAAGTCAGCAACTTTATCTGCCACTAAACCAATGTTTCTCAATCCTGCTCATCTCAGCACAATTTGGATGTCGGATTCAACTCATCAGCTCATTAGTACAGAGCTCCATGACCTGAAGACATTGTACATCAGGTTACTGAGACACCTCAAATGTGGGCCATCAGCAGCAGGATTGAGAAACATGGCACTAAAATAAAAAGAGAATACTTGACTTGTCCTGTCAATCCATTCCAAATTATATCTAAGCTTTTGAGTTTATTTACAGTTATGTAAATAAATATTACATTATTTTACTGCTAACCCTCCACGTCTGTGCATGGCAGTATAAGCAACACTACCTTTCAAAAATATTGGGTCAATAAAATGTTAACATTTTCTTGAAAGACGTCTGAAGACCAAGGCTTCAAACAGTAACATTGTGAAATATTATTACAATTTAAAATAAAAGTTTTTTATTTTAATATATTTTAAAATATAAGCTATTCCTATGATTAATTTTCAGCATCATTACTCCAGTATTAAGTGTCAAATGATCCTTCAAAAATCTCACGAAAAATTTCTTACTATAATCAATGTTTTTAAATTTTTGTGGAAACGGCGATCATTTTTTTAGTAGTATTATGTACAATAATAACATAGTGAAGAGTCATCTATAATTACAAAACTCCAGCAGAACACTGCAGTCCGACCTTTTAAAGATATTGTGTCTGGTCCTCCAGTGTTTTATTTAAATGGTTGGTTGATTATGATGTCACTTTTCTAACTTTAGTTAGTGTGTAATGTTGCTGTTTGAGCAGAAACAACATCTGCAAAGTTACAACGCTCAAAGTTCAAAGCAAAGGGAGATATTTTCTTTTAAAATAAATTACTTTTTAAGGACTACAACAAACGGCTTGAAGGGACTAAACAAGCTTCCTCCTGGGTTAGTGACATCACAAACCCTAAAATTGACATAAACCCCGCCCCCAGAAACACGATTTATAGATTATCATGACAGAATATGCTAATCAATGACTAGAAGATAACTACACATAAGCTACATAAATTCATCAACTAACCATTGTTAGTTGAAACAGAAATGGTTGCATTCTACATGTCGTCACTTCTTGAGTCTCTCCATCTTTGTATGACTCCGGTTTGAACATAAAAGGCTAAAAGTTTTTGGAATTTTCAGTGCATGTCTGCGTGAGAGAATCGTAGATGCTAACACATGAGCTCTAGAAGCTCCGCCCTCTGTGCCGGGAGCAGCAGCTCACTTGCATTTTAAGGGACAGACACAAAAACGGTGAGTTTTTGCTCACCCTTTAAAAAGTGACAATTTTGACATGCTATATAAAAATCTGCGTGGTCACGATCCTCCTCTAGTCTTTAATGAGAACACAGGGCACAGAGATGTTGCACTTACGTGTGACAAAGTTGGCGATGACAGTGCCACTGGTGAGAGGACCTTTGGTGGCATAAAGGGCCAGTGAGTAGGTGGTGCTGGGAATGAGCTGGCTCAGCTGGTGCTCCTGCTTGCTACCCTCCACTAAGAAGGTGTCTGCTGTAACTGGAAAGATAAGTTCCATTTGTGCAAATGCAAGTGAAAAACGTTTTTTTTTTTTTTTTTTGCAAATATTCTTGGATTTTATTATTTTTTAATTACATTTTTTTTTTTTTATATTCCGTTAAAAATAACGGAAATTCAAATATTAACTGAATTGGCATTTAAATAGCAAACATTACACATATGTGGCGACAACAGTTTTATCATACAAAAATATTCAAAATTACAATACCTGATTAATATGACCAAGAACTGCATTGGCACACCAATATACAATATTATTAACATTAATGCCAATTTTGGTTTCTAAATGTACTTTTTGACCATATTTAACATACTGTATTTTTAATTTGTTTATTTATTTCTTTTTTACCTGGCATACATTTGCTGATGATTTTTTTAAAGGATGACAAACCTGTCCATGTTGGCATCTACCTAATTTGGCAAGCTTCTGCTAAGCTTTTTCTTCACCCCTTATAAAAGTTGATAAGCCAATTTATTTAGCCATCCTAACTACCCATGATTATATGGTTAATTGCATTTTATTATTGCCATTGAGTGAAATCCATTTGCATATGTGCATTGTTTTGTTTTGGGTGTTTTTCTGAAATGGCAAAGCAGCTTACCTTTGTCCATGAGAAAATAAGTTTCATTTCGTTTAGTGGGTCATGGCTACTGCTTTTGGGATGTGATTTAAAGAGTAAATGATGCTGACGAAAGTTTTACAGAGATTTGTTTCCCTTCATCAGGCATCCACATACCTTGGTTACGGGTGAGGGTGAGCACGTAGTTATCAACACTGGAAACAGGGGCGTTCCAACGCAGCAGAGCCCCCTGAGGTGTGACATTCAATGCAGTGAGCTCCATAGGCATGTCCATAGCTGTGTGGAACAGAAGATTACGTGCAGGTTACAGACAGACAGTCTTAGATAAGCTCAGCCAAGGTAATTGGCAGCCGTCTCATCTTCACCTTTTTTTCCCTGTGCAAACGATATTCAGCGGCAATTTAAAATTAGAGCACCTCAGCAGCTTGGAACTAATTTGTTGTGATTATCTGGCTGAAGAAGATCACAATTTCCTTAATTAGCCGACATCGAGGGGGAAATTAGACAGTCAAATGTGTGCAGAGCTCATTCTCAATAGCATTTCCATACAAGTGAGTAATGAGAAATGTTGTTTCTCCGTAATCCTCCATCCATGCTGTGACTTTCACAGATGGCCTTTCTTTTTTCAGACAGGAAAAATCTCACTCTCCTTCTATTTGCACTGTGGCGTATGTCCTCTAAGATGAGGTCAGTGGACTGTAATCGCACATTACCATCTTCCATCCTGTCTCTCGCACATTTTTGTTCTGCCAGCCTCTCTTGCAATAGCCATATCACTTCTACAGCTGTAGAGATCTGACCCTCCCATTAGATTCTGTTGACTCTGTTCCAAGAAATTGTAGGCCCTCTCACAACCTTCCAGAGAAGCTGATCTCAGTTGCCTGACAGCAGTTCAGAGGCAAAATCCCCAATAGGTGGTTTGCAGTCACGTGATTGTGTTGACGCGCGAAATTCAGATGGAGGGCAGGAAGTGAAGAGCGCAATGGACGAGATGGAGGAAAGTCCGTACTGTACTACTTTTGAGGCTATTACAAGAGAAATATATAATTAGAAAATCGAAACATATGTTGGACATGATCCTTACGTTATGAAGAGGACCGATTTTCAACTGAATTGAGAGATTTGCGTGCCATCGAGGCGGTAGATATCAGCAACTACCTTGTCTTACAGACATACTTTGACTTTACAAAGTTTGGAAACTGGTACGTTACACAAACAGCCACATAAGTGTATTTAAACACCTGAATTATGTAATTATAAGCCACATAAATAATGTATTAACTCACATTTGACGAAGTGATCACTGCACACACACACACGGGCATTTTCCCATTCGGCTCCTCCCGACCGCAGACGTAGGTTTGCAAGGCATTTTCCCCGGTGTTTTTCTGTCAATTTCTTGTATTTTTCCCCTTATGAACAACAACTTTTGGCACACGATAAAAACGCCTCGTGGTTTGATCGATTTGAGCAACCATAAACGACGCAAAACATAGGCATATTGAGTTTGTTATAGTGCTTCCTAAATATAGAAAATCACTTCCTGCCCTCCATCTGCATTTCGCGCCATGGCAACGCAGTGGCGTGACGTCACGTGAAAACAAGCTATTCCTCATCGCACCTTCCCCTCGCTCTGCTTTACCGTCTCTTGACATGCCCTGCGCTGACAGACTAGGAGGAGAATATTAGTTTCCCCTTATGTAATGAATGTGAACTTGATGATCCCCAGTAGGTCATTAGGCAGAGCTGTGAACCAGAACATATCCATGAACCAAATCCATCATGTTATATCAACCCCTCTTGTTACTCTTTACATTACAGCTGAAATAAGCCATACTTTTCTCTATATCAAATTATTATTACACAGCTCTATGGAATACCTGATTCTGATTGGTCAATCGCACCATACAGCGGTATGTCATATCCCGATAACAACTGCTAAAAACAGATAACACAGGCTCATCCGGGTTACTGAAGTCAGCAGCGCTATACGCGTGCTAGGAACGGTTTTACTTCGTGGAAGTTATGCATTTGAAATATTAAAACTTAGTCGAATCAATATTTTGTGTAGAGTTATTTAATTATGTCATCCAGTATCGTGGACTTGCTCTCTCGTTTCACACAAACGCAGCTGCCGTCTATTGTATTTGCGGCTATTGTTTTGTACACTGTTGGATTAGAAGATAACAAACAAGTACTATTTTAAAACAGTTTAATCTCAAATCAATATCTCTGTCCTCCAATAACAGGAAACTACCAAGACAAAAGTAGCAGTATTCATTTGGTCATCTCATGGCGTAATAAGTGGTATGACTGTATCATATTCCTTAAATGTCAGTTTAGTTTGAACTTGTCGCGCTGCAACTGCTCTCTCCGTGGAAGCTTTGCGTTTAAAGACCTAATAAAATGCTTCGACTCAGATCAATATTTCGTGTGTAATTATGGATGTGCATTATCCCTTACATAATAAGCTGTTTCCAAAAGATGCGTTTTTTAAAAGAAGATCCACTTGTCACTTTGCATTGTTACAGCACTGGCAAGATTTGTCAACACGGGCAGCTTGAGATTGTTTGCATGTCATATTTTTATTAGCTTTGAACAAAACTGTCAGGCTTTAAGTTGCAATGCGGAGTGTAGCTGTGTTTTGATGTATAGGCACACACTTCCTACTTAGTTATTAAGCAAGTCAGCAGTCTTTAAGCAAAGGCCAGCATCTGTTTGTTCTATTGTACTACATCCAATGATATGACTAATTAGTTAACTTCCTAGACTCGAGACATAGACTAATTAATTCATTTCAGTGATATAATGCACAGCTGGGACAAAGACCTTTCCTGGAGATTTGTCTATTGAGACGCAACGTTAAATATTCCTATGTTTAATCTAAAGCACTATTCTATTCTGAAGACAAGCTTTAACATTAAAGCAATCCACTAAGAAAAGGTTCACTTGGCTTTCATACACTAACCGTGCATATCTATTAATTTGTGTGAAACATGGAAAGTTGAAATATTTAATTATTTAAGATATTGCTTTATTTATATTTTCTTTTTATAGACATAATTATTTTATTTATTATATTTATTTATTTTCTATATTATATACACAAACACTACAGATAAAATATATAGTTGTAAATACAAAAAATATTTGTATATACACAAATATATATTTATAATAATAATAATAATAATCTAAAAACACTCTATATATCATAAATTCATAAAAAGTCAAATACATAGATATTTATTTTTTATAACCATTTATATACTACCGTTTAAAAGTTTGGGGTCAGCAAGATTTTTAAGGTTTTTGAAAGAAGTCAGAGGCTGCATTTATTTGATAAAAAAATACAGTAAAAACATTGATAATGTGAAATATTATTACAATTAATCCTATGATTGCAAAGTTGAATTTTCAGCAGCCATTTCTAATATGCTGATTTGCTGCTCAAGACATTTCTCATTACTACCAAAAATGTATTGAAAACTGTTGTGCTGCTTAATATTTTTAGGAAAACATGATCATTCTTTTTTTCAGGATTATTTGAAATATAAATCTTTTGTAACATTATAAATGTTGTTTTTACTGTCACCTTTGATCAATTTAATGCACAATTAATGAGTAAAAATATTAATTTCTTTAAAAAAATCTTATTTTTACTTTTGAACAGTTGTGTGTGTGTGTATATATATATATATATATATATATATATATATATATATATATATATATATATATATATACACACACACACACACACTCTACACACACGCACAAACACACACACTTACTTTTTACACTACTTAGAATAATCCTCATTAGAATGATCAAGAGTATTAATAAACTGGGTAAAGATCAAATTTATGCACAACATATTGTACATCTAATGTAAATTTTCTGCAAAAGAAAGATCTGTACATGCAAGTAAGAACATTTATTAATTATGAGTGAATGAGACACAATCCATTCATAGTACTAGCTGCCTGTCACCGCCGTGTGGTGCTGTTCAAGTACTATAGCAGGTGAGCGTCCCTGCTGATCACTGATTCCATTAGGAAAATTTCATTTCACTTCTGCAAGATGGCTGGCAGCCTCCCAGAGGACGGGCGGAACGCACAGGGTGAGAGATGGCACTCATCACATGGTAAATGATGTGCATCATTCCTCAGTCTGTCATCCATGTTTCTATCAAATCAAAGTTCTGTGACGAACGAGGCTATGAGAGCACATCCTTCACGAAATACCAAAAGACATTTCCTAGGGTAAATTACAATACATGTCTGGAGAATGTGCAGTAGCATATGATTAGTCTCTGAGTAATTGACGGAGAGCAGAAATACCTGTGAACACAGTAGTGGTGATGACCTTGCTCTCTTGACTTCCTCTCACTGCGTTCAGCTTGATCTCGTACTCCATTGCTGGGTGGAGGCTGGTTAAGGTGTAGTTGGTGACATCATTGTCAATCACCACATTGTCCATCCTACCTGTGAGGCCATTACAAACAGTAATGCTGGCTTGTTTGTCTTTGTTCAACATGCTTTAAACATAGTGCAGAAGAATTACCTTTTGGTGATTGGTAAGACATTTTGTAGTAATCAAAGGGTGCGAGCGGTTGAATCCATGATATGGTTACAGATTCCTCGGTGACATACAGCACAGTCATGTCTCTGGGAGGATCCATTCCTGCATCATGGGAGACAAGAGTACCAGAGTGAGGAATAAAGTATATTTGATTTAGATCTACACTACCGTTCAAAAGTTTGGAGTCAGTACGTTTTTTTTTCTGAAAGAAAAATTAATACTTTAATTCAGAAATTATGCATTAAATTGATCAAAAGTGACAGAAAAGACATTTATAATGTTACAAAATATTTCTAATTCAAATAAATAATGTTTTTTTTAACTTTCAAAAAATCCTGAAGAAAAAAATATACCAGTTTCCACAAAATATTAGGTAGCAGAAAAAAAAGCAGCATACTGATTTCACTGAAGACACTGAAGACTAATTAATGGCTGATGAAAATTTAGCGTTGCCATCACAGGATTATATTGTGTTTTAAAATTCATTAAAATAAAAAATGGTTATTTTAAACTTTAATAATAATTAAAACAATATTACTGTTTTTAATGTATTGTTAGATCAAATAAATGCAGCCTTGGTGAGCATAAGAGACTTCTTTCAGAAACAATTAAAAAATCTCACCGACCCCAAACTTTTGAACAGTAGCTAGTCATTTAGCAGACGCTTTTATCCAAAGCGACTTACAACTAAAGTCAAGTCAAATCATCGCAACGCAAGAAATGCTCAAAATGCAAAGTTCAGGCATTGCTCAGAGTAGCATAAGCCAGACAAGGGAGGATTTAAAGAAAAAGGAAAGATTAAGTATAAGTAAACAGTTAAGTTTAAATCTACAACTAAACGGTAGCCAGTGCAATTAAGTTAAAGTATACAGATGGTGCACTCATAAAATCAGCACTCGATAATGTTACGCTGATTGTAGAAATGCACTATTCACAGTTAGACATGATGATTACCTTATTCGAGGACTAAAAATTTCCAATAACAGGGAACTACCAAGACCAAATTAGCAGTATTAATTTGGTCATGTGATCTCAAGGCGTCTGCACCTATAAGGTGCTGCATGTAAAATAAATATTATATAAATATATTACATTATACAATTGATTCATATATTTGTTATTATTATTATTATTATATAGTCTCCATTGTATTTAATTTGTTATTCATTTCAATTGAATAGTCTTTGTAATTCTTTTCTTTTCTCATGTCATTTATTTCCTATTTATGTTTGCCAACATGCCCTAGAGAGGAGGAGGAGTATGAGTATGCTGGACAAACGACACTCTTCACAAGGACATTTACATTGTTATTGTCTGCTGCTGTCGAGCAGGGACTCTTTCATGATTTGTTTATCCGTCCCGATAGCTCTTACCATCGCAAAAAGCAAAGGTTAGACTGGTTGGACAGGAGACTGGAGCTTTCCGACAATTGAAAGGGAAATAAACAGATTTACTCTTGCAATTATTGAAGTGGCCAGTCCTTAAAACGAGTGGAAAGCCATTCACACCTCCCCATATTCATTAGACTAATGCATTCAATTCATAAACTATGGTTGCCAATTCATAAACAGGTTGTCAACCTCATTTAAATGCTTTCAGGGTAAAATATTCCTCAGTAAATGAGTCGTGATTATTCATGTATGCATATCTTAATTTATTTTCCACTCTCAGCAGAGCAGTCAATAAATATATTTTCAGACTTTGAATAAAGGGCACAAAGAACAACTTTTTTTCAGCCCATTCCATCTCCATTTATTCCGTTTCTTATTGTTGAGCATATGGTGACCTTCTTCACTTATGTTAATGTAAAGTGTGTTAATGAGTGAAAATAACTAAAGCAGGAACATGTTGAAAATGTACTAAACACATTTCTAAGCAAACAGGCTTTAAAACACACTAGACGACGAAAGGTGCAAGTACTTAAAGTGCTCACGTACAAATCATGTCATTATAATAATATTATAATATGAAGTAAAAGTTGAAACTTTTACTTATGTTATAACTAATCAAGCTGCTGTGCAGGTGTTCCTCTGCAGAGCTCATTTCTATGTTTAGAAATAGCTCTGAGACAATATCTCCTTTAGCAACTGCAAATATCAGATCACTGACAGAACAGCTGAATAATTCTTGACACCTCCATATTCAGAGAGAGATAATTAGGGGAGGATTACACACTGTTGAATTAATTAAGACACAAAATGGTGAAAAATCTGCTGTGCAGCTGTGTGCAAGTATCATAATGGGGAAATCCAGCAGGTAGAGACGGGATCTTGTTCTGCGCGCACGCTCACAAATGTCTGTCCAGTGAAATTGATAAAACCGAAACAAAATGTAAAAACTTAGTGTTCCCTAATAAAAATAAGCACTGTGAATCTAGTGTGAGCATGCAAATGTTACATTTTTCTTAATCGATTTCCACAAACCAAAGCCAATGCTCTCAAAACAATTAACACAACCATTCAAATAGATTCTTAATTTAGTAAAACGCTTCATAATGAAGCACATTATTGTCAGTACAGCACTGCATTCCATAGTGAAGTCTGATTTTCATTTTTCTTTTCAATACAGATCGTTCGTTCTCTTGAAATTTCTGTAAATTTACATATTCATCATCCCTCTAATTTCTGTTAAGCCAGAGAATTGTTTTCATATCGAACAACACACGTTTCTCAAGTGATGCATTTAAGGAAAGAACAGTGTGAATGGCGAATCCATAAAAGGCACAAATGTAGTTCAATATCACTGCAGGCCTTTTTTATTGCTCTTTGTCATAAGGTTGCGGTTGAACACTTTTTATATCTAGGAAGAGAAGAACTCAACAACTGGATTCAGAAATTGAGAATATGGTAATAGGCCACCATCCATAAACAGGTTTCATTAATGACTCTTATATAAATAGCAAAGTCATGATAGTTGAGAATTTCATAAATTGTACTTCCTGTATTGTGTGCATTATAAACCCAGCAGGTCTCAATACAGTGCTATTTGACAGCATACCATCATGTGCTTTTTAAAAATATGCCATTTAAGTTGTCTGTGTCGACTGTTTTTAAATGCAAGAAACATGGATCAGAGAAATTTGAAATGTTTCATGAAAATGGTGCATGTGGCATTTTACGTGGTGGATGTACCACTTTAGTATACCATTTTAACAGGGTTAACATTCTAATTTGCATAATTGCAGTGTCAGTGTCATTGGACGAACGTAAACGTAAAAACTATACGGCCTCTTCATCACTCCAACTGTTGTGTTTTCCGTTGCCATTTGCCGCCTCAAACGTTTATGCAACGTGCTGCGTTTCCATGACCGTTCAAAGCAAATTAATATAATATAATTAATTGGCTGTCTATTTCTAAGCATAGCTGTAACATTCTAACAAGTGTGCAACGTTCCTCTAGCCTGAGTTATAAGTAGGGTTTCGAATGACAAACACCTGGCTTAAGCACAGTGTGAAAAGCCCTTCTGTTTAGGAAAAGTGCATGTGAAATTGATTTGAGAGCATTGGCCTTTGTGTAAAATGTGTAAACTCAATTAAGAAAAGAAAAATCTAATCTATTCCCTCAGACATATTGTATAAATAAAATACTTGAACATCATTAGTATTAATACCTGTTGCAATTGAGCCTAAAACTGGCTTTGAGGTCACATTGCCATGCATTGTAACCAAGGTAACAGTGTACCGCCTGGAGGGCAGGAGACCAGTGAGGGTGATTCTGGTTTTGGACCCGTCTAGAGCTATTTCAGAATCATCACTGGAGTCCTGGGCACTGTAGTTCAAGATGAATGCGTCAGCAGGCGGTGCCGGTGCACTCCACGCCACAGTCAATGAATCAGATGTGACTTCAGAGAAGAAGAGCTGCGTGATAGGGCGGAACCCTGAAATTGAATGACAACAACGATATTACGAAATGCTTGCTCCTGTGATTAAAGATCTCTTAAATGATTGGCACATCCTCACAGGAAGGAGGAATGAAGAGTACAAGAACGAAAAAAAAAATTAGGTATTTGATGTAGTTTGCAGAAGAGATGCAGCCAGACAATAGATATCAAGCAAAGTATGGAAACTGAATGAAGAAAAAAGTGGAAAATGCTGATGAAATGTGATACAATCTTGATGCTGGAGATATAAAGATGCACCAGGCCAAAGCAAGTGAGTGACTGATAACAACAAAGACAAAATGCAGAAGGAAGATAAAGTCTGAAGGGTTATTTCTTTGGTAGATGTTAAAAAGAAAATCAAAATGTAGCAGTGAAGCAAAGTAAAGCAGTGTTTTCCAAAAACCCACATTTTATGATAGAAATGTTCAATCAAATCAGAGCTGTCAATTTAATGCAATCATTTAGTGCATTAATTACAGAAATAACAGTGGAATAAAAAATGTGCAATTAACCACGCCCCCTGACACATGTGTAAATCCCATGCAAAGGGATTTCTTTTTTACCACTGGAGCATTTGAAGCTTGAAGTACTGTACCACTTTCATACCGCTACTACAGCCAACACACTCCACCAAACCACACATGCAGGATGCACTCATGCATTCAAAAACAGCTGGACAGAGTGCAGAATGAAACCAGAAAAAGAATTAAAGGGAAAGCAGGGTTCTCAAAACTTTACATTTTCAAAGTTGAACGTGACATGCCGTCATAACAGTATAGCATTCAAGATGTGATGAAGACGGCAACTTGTATGTCTACATAGAACAATAATAATACTCGCATAAAAAATATAAAAATAAATAAACGCAGATGTAATACAAAAACATGTCCTGTGTAAAAAGCTTTTATGTTAACATCAGATGTGTTGACAAAATCAATTACAAAATGGATTGCTTTAGATTGTGAAAGTGAAATGAAAATATAAATGTCTATTTAATAATTTACTTGTCTGCCACAGCAATGTCTTTGAATCATTTTCTCATAACGTTACAATATATGCAATTAATTGTTTGCGGTCTTTTGCTTATTTTTAATTGATTGACATCCCTAATTAAAAGGGTTGTAAAAACCATAATAAAACCAAATAAATCAAAACAATGTTCTGTTAGATAATTCTAATTTCATACTTTTTTTATCAGGGCTATCAACAAATCACATGATCTTATTAGTAGACATCAAGCACATAATGAAAATTGGATGAATAAAAGTGGGAAATGGTAGTAAATATGATAAATTCTATGATAAAGTGTTGATGCGCCAGGCAAAGGCAAATGAGTGATAACAACAGACAAAATGTCACATAAGCAAAATTATTAAATATGTTCAATTGACTGGGAACCCCTGAAGTGAACGACATATGTACGGCTGAATTTTGATGAAGGATGATTAGAATTGACTAGAAACGAACCTGCTGTGGAACATAAAAATCTACGAGAGCTGTTAAATCTGCTTTGCACATTGTTGACACTGAAGCAAAAGTCTTACTTCCAGACTATGCTGCATTCCTCATGCAATTATCGGAGAGATTAACGAGAGACTTCTGCCCAAAACTGACATGACATGTCGTGAGGCAGTGGTGAGGCAATGCTTTGGACACTCAACAGTGATTCCTGTACTCGAGTTCCCAAAAGATCAAATTACCTGTGAAGGCATCAATAGTAGCTGCAGTGCTCTGCTGTCTGCCTCTCTGTGCTGCGACTGTAATGGTGTACTCTGTGCCCGGCTCTAGACCCGTCAGTGTGGTGGTGGTGACATCCTTGGGCACCGTTAGCTCAGTTGTGACTCCAGTGGAGGATGTGTAGGTCACCCTATAGTGATCAATAGGACCCTGCACTGTGCCCCACAACAGCTTGATGGTGTTGTCTGTGGAGGCTGTGACTGTCAAATCCAAGGGGACATCCAGACCTAAAGATAAAGAGTATACTGTGGCTGTTTCAAGGTTTGTAATGGGAGTATTACACTCTTTGGTTCAGTAAACGTATTTTTAGGCCATCACAAACATCATATATCAGTTCTACTGGCAAAAACAGATTTGCACGGTCAGCAGCAGAAATACAATCTCCATACTATTGAAAATACATTTATTTCACTGTGATCTGGCAACGGCAGACCCATAATCTTCTCGCTTACCCGTTCTGGCATTCATCGTTGCCGGGGTGCTTTGGTTGGCACCTACAACAGCTGAAATTCCTATGCCATACTCTGTGCCAGGCAGTAAATCTAAAGGGGAAAGAAAGTGAAAGAGAAAAGAGAAGGAAAGAGAGAGCTAAAAAAAGATCAATACATTTGGCAAATGAGCAATATATTTTGTTGTCACTACATAAGTATAAAAATAGATTTGTGGGAGCTCAGAATTAACTCATAATGAGAAGAAAAACATCAGGAGCAACTGAATACATTGATGTGACTTGTAATATCTTTGAGAAACATAAACAAATCATTTATTTTTTACACTTATTGTCAGAAATGTTGCTCACTTGAATAAAAAAGCTGTTAAAAAGAGAGAAAAAATCAGTATGGCAGCAAATTTTTAAAACAGGATTCACTTTAAAGTTTCCCATAAAGTCCACGCATGTCCTAATGTAAACAAAAGTGTACTAAAACTGTATTTTTTTGTGTAAATGTTTAAGAACACTAAAAAGATTACGCTGACTATGTTGATCACCATTCACGTTTTTGGAGTTAATAAAATAAATGCCTTTATGATGTACTCAAAAAAAGACCTCAATTCATCAGTGACAACGCAATAGACAAAAAATATATGTTTATGTATTTAAAATGTTATGATTAATGTGAATGAGAGATGACATGCTGTTTTATAATAATTTTCTACATGATCTACATGCCAGAGCACTGGCCATGAGGCTAACAGCCTTGACGGTTTTACTGAAAATGTAAAAAAAAAAAATTGTCATTTTTAAAAAAAAATCTTTTTATCTGTAAGAGAAACAATTTTATTATAACAAAAAACATTTTAAATTGTTTTCCATATCCTATATATTCCAGCACTATGAAATAAAGGAAAAGGTTAGGTTTGAGCTACCATTGAGAGTAGTCTTGGTGGTGGTGCCATCGTTGCGCGGGACAATGACTTTGTCATACTGATCGCCAGCCAGTGTGCTGTAGACCACACTGTAGCCTTCTACATCTGCCTCACTATTGTCCCATTCCAGCTCCAGGCTAGTGGAAGTTTTTGACAGCACTCTTAGGTTCTTTGGTGCATCGATTTCTGAGAAAAATTATACAGTCGATAATGAACTGGTCACTCAGATGGATCACAGAGAGCAAGAAATGTCATTAAATCATGCATTGTTATCATGTTGCATTTTTGTAATCAAATATAAATGTTTACTTCTGTGAAGCAGACCTACTTCACTTAAAGATCTTTATTCTTTTAACTCTGATGAAAGATTATTTACACAGTCAGAACTGCTTTCTTTCACCTGTCGTGAACTCTGTGGAAATGGCTCCACTCTCACTGCCATTCCGGACTCCACAAACTGATACTTCATATGTGGATCCAGGCCTCAGTACTTGGAGGGAGTATTGGCTCAGAGTAGGCTGTAGGCGAAAGGTGGTCTTCGGTCCGTCCACCCCTACCAGCCCGTACCGCAATATAATTTGGTCCACTTTAGCCTTGGGTGGGCTCCACTCCACAAAAGCAACCGTGTCGGAGATGTCTCGTACAATAAGCTGTGTTGGCCCATCGATTACTAAAGGAAAAACATAAGACAACATCAATGAAATGAGAAAAGTGTGGTCAGAGCTTCTCAATATGCTTCAAGAGTTTTCAACCATGAGTCAGTGGACACCGGAGTGCCTGTAAATCACGGCAAGGGGTCCTTGGAGAAGATATAGAAAACATACCGAATTGTCCTTTAAAACTCTGACATTTTAAAGTGTTTTAATACAAAAATAACTAATGATCTGATACACATTAAAGTGAAATTAAAAAAAAAAAATCGAGCAAAGGATAAACATCCATGAATCTGTAAAGGTTTAAAACTCGTGTGCAATAATATAGAAGAACATTGTAACATTGACATTAAAGGTTTTTTTGGCATATGAGCCTTGGGGAGTTTATTTAATGATTTTAATATACCGGTACTATCTGTAAAAACATGAAAGTCTGGATGATTAAATACAGTGATGAATGATGGACATAAAAACATCCCTGTTTTGTACTATTAAATACTATTAAATGTGAATTTGCTTAAAGCTTATTTTTCCACACAAAAAAGCCCCTGAGCTATAGAACTAGCTTATTGGATGTAGTCAAAATGTTCATGAAAAAGATTTTTATTGCTTTATTTATCACATCATACGAATATTACCAAAGTAATGGAGCAACATAAAAGTGGTGGCAAAACTTGTTTAAAAATGAGGAAGCACAATGTTGTAGGAATGTGCAGAACCTGATAACACTGAATTTGCAAGTTAAGTTTGAACTTTAAATATACTTAACTGTGACTGACTGTGTCTGACATCTTAAAGGTGTAATTTATGTGGCACAAAAAGTACCAGATTTAATTTTTTAATCTTTTGCCCTTTCCTCATCTATACGTTGCTCATCAAAACTATAGGCTACTATAATCTATCTAACAAAAAATACTACTTTGTCAGAAAACATGGCAAAATCAGGATTGGCTGTCAATGGAGAAATATGCTTTTTATGGTTTTATTACAGTTAACTAGCCCATGCTAAGCAGCCAAACGCTGACCTCTTTGGGCAAACAGGTAGTTCTGCGCCACTGGTTAACTCAAAAGTTTCCATGTTGGACCAGGCAAACCAAACAATTTTTGAAAACTGAGAGCCACAGTGTATACAATGAAGTCGAATTATCTGAAATTCGGTAAAAAAACTCATGCGAATAAAGCTGGTGAAAGTGTGTTTCCATCAAACGGCTTTAAAGCGAATAAAAACCTTTGTGTAATGATGTCACGTGCTGTTTTGCGATCAAATTTTTTATATCGAATTGATTTGAGACATGTTAAGGTGTTTCCATTCATTTTTTCACCGAATTGCACAACATTCAAGCAAACATTTGCGAACAAAGTTTTGCTAGGCAAAATGGATCGCGGCATAATAACGTTTCCATCAGCGTTTATCGCATAAGCCGTATATCGATCAAGATAAAATCCAATGAGACAGAGTGTATTTCATTTGAGTCGATATTCAAAAAAGAAATTCAAATTCAAGTGACTGAATCAAGTGGCCATGCTGAGCCTCCAACAGGCTCTTTTAATAAGACGCTAACTGGTTGTGTGAATAATTAACCTGCTTCTTTATATAGGGCAACATGACCATCTGCCTCAGAAAGGAAGTATCGTGAAGGAAGATGAACATCTCAAGGTACTTTGACCTCATCTCTAACCTCGCCCTCATTCTGCTGTGATATGTAAAACGCTACTAATTGGACCAGGTGAAACTGCACTGAATACCACATTTCCCTTTTAAAGAATAAGTCCAAAATATACAGTATACTATGCATGATGCCATTGTAACTCTCTACAGGGTATTACAACTACAAAATGTGACCGTTAATCAAACACTAAGGTTCAGGAGGAACCCCAAGCAAATGGGGAAATGATGTCACATCAGGTTCATGCATGGGAATATTTACTTTACGTTCTTTGCACAGCCTATTCAATCCACAAGGGTGATTTCTTGATTTTATTCAAGGCACACCAGCCTAGTCTCATTTTTAAGTCTAGTCACACCAGAGACCAGGCAATAGATTACTGTTTATTTTTTTTTCCTAAAAATGTTGTATTTTAGCACTTAAGCATAATTACTGTGAAGCAGCTTGCAAACTCACGAGGAACCAAGCGTGTGCTTAGTGAAAACTCGTCTTCCTAGGCTTTCTCAAGGGATAGATAAATCTTTGCACACATAAATAATTAAATGACATCAAATTTGTCTTTCTTTATCCAATAAGGTATCCGCAGTGGACATGTGAAATATTAATGAACTCGCATGCATAATTAATGTCTCTTTAATTATGCTCGACAGTGAGGCCCGTGGAAATTAATGGCGTTTTCACTGCACACATGCAATTTCAATTGTCCATGAAAAGTTCAATTGAATCTAAACCTCCTGTCTGTAAGTGACAGAAGAAGAATTCTTGGGTGAAGTTTACATTAAGTGCATAATTGCTGGCAGACTCACCCATTCATCATGGTGACATTTTCCATTAGCTGAAGCAATGTGACACCTCCTTGCAGTTTATGCCTTACCAGCCCAGTCTAGCCCTTCTCGCACACCTTTTGAAAGGTGTTTACACACCTTTCTTCGTGAGTGCACTATATCACTATATGTTTTTCAGCATGTCTTGTCAGACATATTTGCAATAGTGTTTCGTTCTGACAACACTGTCAGCAGAGTAACAGTAAAATGACTATGTTCATAGTATATTTTGAAGGTGAGCGTTCAGGCTCACTGCTGCACTACACCGATTTCAGCACCAAGGACAGGGGGAAAACAACAGGACATGGCAGATGGGTGGAGGAAATCACTGCTCAAGCCACTTCCAACTTGTCAACTCCAGCTACAAAAGAGACACTAGTGACTCAGCTGGCTAAGTAACCTGAAGGGAAAAGCACTTCACGTTGTTCTCTTTCATCTTCTCTGCGCACAGAATGCAACGGTAAACTAACCCCCCCTCCACTGTGCATCCAACCGAGGAGCATTTGTTTGCTTTGCAAACTTTTGTCTCCATTAATGATGAAGCATCCTGTTCTACAATTCCACATTGAGAGCATCTATGCTGTCTATCACAAAACTTGCTTGCTTGATGAGCATAATTAATTCAGACAACTAGGGATGACAAAAAGTTGAAGTCGATACTAAATATGGAATTTTCTTATTCCAAAAAGCATGCCTATTTTAACAAGTGGACAAGAAGTGTCCAGTGTTGATTCCTCAATGTCATGTTGGAACACGGTGGAACATTTCACAATGGAAGACAGACCTCATTCCTATACAATTAATTACCATAATAATGCATTAGTTTTATCACTGTGGAGCCATGCAAATGTTCGCCCCTTGGAAACAATTACTGTAAAAAGTCCTGAAGTCACACTATGGAATCTTACACAGAACATCTTGATACAATTTTTCAAATATAATGTCATTATAGGGTGAAAAGAGAAAATAGGGAGGCCCCACCACTCTAGGTAAAAATAGATATATTTTTAACAAAGATATATACAGAAAATGTAAGAAAAAATGGAGTTATTGGAGAATGAAACAGTGAGGCGTGGGAGTTTCTATAGATTGGCTGGTAGAGCATGGTGCTAACAATGCCAAGGTCATGGATGTGACACCCTGGGAACACAAAAAACTAAGCATATAACCACTGTAAATTGCTTAGAATAAAAGTCTGCCGAATGCATAAATGTAGTACAATGAGTGAGAGGCGTACTTGTGATAACGGTTGCAGTAACAGGCAGGCTTCTGCCTTGGTCTTTCAAGGCCACCAGGTTTACAGTGTATTCTTCCCCAGGCCTCAGCCCTGTTTGGTGGAACGATGTGATGGTACTAGGTAGTTGTGCTGTCATCCCTCCATCATTGTCCTTTGGCATGCAAAAGACACAAACACATACAGAAACATCACATTTCACAATTCTGGCATCAGAGTGCAGGCAGGCATGCAGGAACAAACAGTACACTGCTTGAATCAACAGAGATTGTTTTCAGAAGGCAGTCGGCTGTGTAAAAAGAGAACCTGCTGGAATTTCTGTGCAGATGCGTTTCGCCAGATGTTTGATGTATTGAATCAAGTTTGTTTTTTTCCCCCCAACTTGCTTAGCAGAGAACTTTGAGAGCTGCACTGCACCCCACAAGACAGCTTATGAAATCAGGCAATATCAAAGTGCTTGAGGGTTTCAGAAGATGTGACTGTACTAAATGTAAGTTCTTTGCCATTGACCCTGTGAACGCACACTTGTCTCTGCCCTCACATCCATTACAATATTGTGGAAAATCAGAACGGCTCTTACGCTTTGTAGGATTAAATCCACAGAGGATATGGCTTCCACTTCTAATATGATTTCCCCAGTGGTGTGCCGGAGTTGGCACGGTAACTCATAGCAAACCCTCTCACCGATGGAAGATTGAAGTGCACCATGATCACCCCCCAAAAAAATCGGCTTCTTTGTATTCACTTCCTATTCTCCCGAAAGAGGCTTTTGACTTTCCAAGGTATTTTCTTCTTTCATTCCTAAAATGATGGATTTATGAGACTCATGAACCACCCGGAGCTTACTTTGCCAGGGCATAGGCTATGGCTTTAGCTGAAGGCTAAGGCTATATTCATACTGAAAAGCCTCCTTTGAGTCTTAATGCTCAATTCTGATTTATTACTCAGATCCAATTTCTTTGTGTGGCCGTTCACATCATTTTCTTTTTAAATGTGGCAAATATCCGAGTGTGAACTGGTCACATGCACAACATGAAAAGAACGATAACAAAAACAGCACGCAGTCTATCTATCTATCTATCTATCTATCTATCTATCTATCTATCTATCTATCTATCTATCTATCTATCTATCTGTCTGTCTGTCTGTCTGTCTGTCTGTCTGTCTGTCTGTCTGTCTGTCTGTCTGTCCTGTCTGTCTGTCTGTCTATCTGATCTATCTATTACTATCTATCTATCTATCTATCTATCATTATCTATCTATCTATCTATCTATCTATCTATCTATCTATTCAATACATCCATCCAAGCAGGACAGAAAACTGCACTCTTTAAATGCTCAATAAGGCCCAGTTTACACGAAGGGAAAACGCATATTATTTCCCTGCGTTTTGGTCTCTCGTTTACACGAAAACCCCATTTTTATCACAGAAAACGATTATTTCTAAAAACTCCGGCCAAAGTGGAGATTTCTGAAAACGCCGGTTATGTGTTGCCGTGTCAACTGGGAGAAACGGGGTTTTAGGTTATCTCGTGTCGATTCTGAGGATTCTGATTGGCTTTATCCTTCTCCCTACACTGCCGCCCATTGGTTTGGCATAGTTATGATGGCGCTCGCGGCGTATTTATGCGGGTGTGTGTGCACGATGTTATTATTGAAAACGGAGGGGAGGAAAATATTCGTTTCTCTAAATACCCGGCTATGTGTAAACGTAGCCTAAGAAGTGTGACTATTATTTGACTGCGCTTTCAGAACAGTCTGTAGATAGATTTGCCAAATCATCTGCTGGTTGAAGGAAATTGTTTCTGTGAACCATTTAAGTAAACCATAATCCCCACTTTACCGGTTTGCATTACACTCAAGCACACCTCTGATATGTCAGATCTTTATGTTGGAGGGGAACATGATGTTTACAGATTCAATGGCTGGTCTTAATAGCAACACTACAACTAAAGAAAATGCCTCAGGGGTTCTGTTGCACATTTGTTATTATACATAGGGAGAGATGTTTCACCTCGATGTGAAATGACAGGTATGTTGCACAGGAAACATGCTGTTTTGCATACGTCGATGTCTCCCACTGCTATTTCATAATGAGACACCAAGCACAAGCTCCACATTTTGTTGGCATCTTCCTGTGAGGGCGCAGTATGCACATGCTGAAAATGTTTTGTCCTTTCTCCAGATGGAACATTTGAAAGGGGATTAGTGAGAACATCTCTGCCTGGATGTATTGTTGTTTCTGCCATGATGCAAAATAATTCTCTTTCAAACACGGACAGATTGACATTTATCATGCTGAAAGGCACCTGTCAGAAAACGAATAATCTTTGGCTTAAAAAGAAGCATTAATTTATCAGCTGTGCACAGATGTCTGTCATAACCTTACACTGCAGTTTCCGTCTTTACTGTTGTTGAAATACAATGCGGTGGATGGTAAAGTCCACAAATGCTACAATATTCCAAAACCTCTGTGTTGTTACGCCAAGAGCTACAGCAGGGGCAGAATCAAATGATGTGTGACCTTCTAAGGAAAGCCTTACCTTGGGAATGAAGCTTATTTCCCAACCATCAAACAAGTAGTCTAAGGGTTGCCACTGAACCTCCACGGATGTCTCCATGATGGATTTGAAGAGTAAACCGTCTGGATTCGAGAGATCTAAAAGGTACAGATTGATGCATTATTGGCCTCCGTCCTGTGTGTGTTCAATAAATCAACATTTTTCTCAGCCAAGACAGATCTTTACTCTCAGCTTTTAGCTCTGTACAAAGAGGGCAGTGAGAGCAGATACAGAGCGGTTTACTTTGCAGACATATTCAGGATTTTTTTGATTTTTTTTTCTCAGTTATTTTCAATATGCAGTGTGTCTTCAATCAGTTTACATTTATTTTATAACACATGGAGCCGGGAAACCCAAAGAATAGAAGTCTGGAAATAGTATTACAGTCATTTCACAGTACACAAAAGTGAACCTTCAGCCTTTTCAGTGTCAATAATCGTAAGAGCCTCAAGAGGATTTGAAAATAATTTCATGGAAACAGTAATAAAACACTATCTCTGTTGGGAGCGTTCTGCTCATTCCACGTGTATGATGACATACAAATGTTTGTAAGTAAGTGATAATGTACAGTCATACAATAAATCATGCTAAATAAACTCTGTCAGTAGTCAGTACTCTCAGTTGCTCTCCTTCTAACTGGCACTACCTTTCAAATGTTTGGTGTCAGTAATATGTTTTTTTTAAATGAGAAATAAATACTGCTATTCAACAAGGATGGATTTAATTGATCAAAAGTGTCAGTAAAAAACATTTAAATTGTTACAAAAGAATTATATTTAAATATATGCTGTTTTTCTACTTTCTATTCAAGTATACTGTATCCAAAATATATCAACTAGCACAACCATTTTTAATTTTGAAACCAATAAGTTTCCAGAAACCAATAAGTTTTGAAACCAATAAGTTTTGAAACCAATAAGACCATCAAATCACCATGTGACACTAAAGACTGAAAAAATAAATAAAATAAATGAATCTAGAAACGTTGAAATTAGAAAAGTTAAACTAGTTATTTTAAATATATCAACTGTTCTTTTTCTTCTTATTAATTCCTTTCTTGCAATGTTTCCCAGGTGTTTTTTTTTTTTTTTTTTTTTTACATCACAAGCATATAATTCAGTTGCAGAAAATGTGCAATAATGTTAGTCTCATCTTTGTTAGATTACAGAAATTATGGCTCCGCTAGTTGAATACCTCAAATGTATAAGTCAGATCATGATGTCGGCCAGATGCCACATGCAAACTGCAATTTCTTTCAAATTCATTAAGTTCTAATTATCTTTATTATCATCCCTGAATTACCTGCGAAAGTGTACGAAACAGAAGGCCAATCAGTGGTGCTTTGTGACTGTCTGCAGAACACCCCAACTGGCTTTTCACAAATAATGGAATATTTGTGATGATGTGTTCTATTCTAAGCTAAGGCATTTTGCTCAAGGCTGACAGGCAGTGACTGTATACGAAAGGCCCTCTTGGATTTTGCCAATCTGGCACTGCTACTCACCAGGTGGTGGGTGTCTAATCATATCCTGTTGGCAAAGACAGCCAGTTGTTCCTCTGAAGAAGTAGCATGAGGTATGTGTGTGTGCAAATGAGATTGTGAAAGAGTGTGTAATCTCACATCCAGGTCTATTAAACCTGGGTCATGCTTGGGTAACAATGATGCACTTACAATGAAAACGTCACATTCAAGATAAATGCAAAACACCTCAGACATTTCCATAGAAAAAAAGGCTTATCTGACCAAAACACTGATGTTTTTGAATAAAAGAGCTCTCAGGAGAGAAGTGCACTCACAGGTGGAGGCTAAAGTGTTCATTGGGGCACTGATGATGTTGTCGATCACTGCGTACACGTTGATGTTGTATTCTAGACCCGGCTCCAACCCTTTGATGGTGGTGTTGGTAACGTTTCCTGGGACTCTGATCTCTAGTTGGACTCCACCAGGGGTTGTGGGGGCATAAGTGATGAGATAGTCTGTCAGGAACACCGGGCCCTCCCACTGCAGATCAATGGTGTTCTCTGACACTCCCCGAACTTGCAGATTCATAGGAGGTGACACTGTGTAAAAAGGGGTGAGGATATCACATGAATATGAATCATTCTGATCAAAAAGCAATCATTCTTAGGAGTCGGAGTTATGGAAATTTATTTAACGTGATCTGAGGCAAATCCCACAGGAAGCATTTACCACAGCTAGCATTGCTATGTTGTGGTGTTGCAAGGCAGCAGATTTACATGCTTGTTCAAGCCACATCCAGTATTATCTGACATTGATGTCCCGGTGTGTAGTAAACTTGAAAAAGTTAGAAAATGTAGCTAAGAGTTTGGAGGATCCCACTTGGGCTACCCATGAGACTAAGAAGCAACCAGGGTCTCCAGAACACATGAGACATTCTCCTGATCTGGGCTCATAGGAGTAGCTATAAGTGGCCCCTAAGGAATTACTAAGGACTTGAAGAAGCAATTCAGCTTCTTCCACACGAACAGGACAGACTGGTGTTCCTTCTGTCCCCCCTCAAAACAGAGAAAAAAGTCCCAGGGTGCATACTTAGCAAAATTTATCACTCTGGCATCTGTGCTTTTCACCCATATCGAGCTGCCAAGCTTCCCTTTTTATTTTTAAGGAGGAACAAGAACCCAGGAAGCGAAGCTGACCGTAATTATTTGAGTTGTCTTACATATACATATTGTTGATACATATTCAGCATATATTTTCTAATAATCTATTCAGCATATATTTATTCATCTATTGTAATAATAGATAAAGAATATGTTGACAAGATAGTATTAAGTAACATTTTGTAACAAAGTATAAAGTTACAGTTTTGTTGTATTTACATTAAGCATCACAGCATCACAAATTCAAGCAGTTATTTCTCAATCCATTCCAAATGAATTTATTCTCAGCTTGGTACATGCATTAGCATCGCCAGCCTGCTTGTCTAAATTATCGATTGTTATGTACTGAAGCAACAATTTGTCAGATAACAATCTTTCAAAATAACTTCAAGACTGTATTTGGCAAAGTGTGTAGTGTGTGAATTGCTATTACTTTGATTACTTTTGGTTGAATTATAGTTGAAAGACATGGTAAAAGCGGGTGTAGTGCTTTGTTAAAGTTTGCAATTTAATTCCTTGAATAGAAAAATATCTGTGAATTAAAAAAATGTCATTGTCAAAGGAAGACATTTCAAAAATTATTTCATTTTGAGCTATCTGAACATTTCAAAAAGGAACTTCTCATCACATCCCATTTCCTTGATTATTTCTTTTTTCCCTTTTTGCTACCTGTTTGCAAAATACTTTTTGCTTACGGTTTCATCTGCCTAATGAAATGAGAAAATTGGATAGAGTAACTGAAAGAAAAAGCCATATCCTAATTCATTCCCTTGATAATATGAAGACCCAAGAGAGCAGAGAATCTCCAGAAGCTGTGTGGAGAGTAATAATTGAGCAGCCACTCGCAGTATTCCACCACCTCGCGCGCACAACACCCCACTATTTTCTCCTAATTGCAATGAAATAAGCAATTTTGCCTCCACTCAGTCTTGCAGAAAATGAGAGGGAGAGAACTGGGTTCTTAATATGGTTTGCCCTTCCCTCTCCCACTCGTGAGATGACAGCTGTCTTCAGCGATGTGGGGTTTCGACAGCCTTTTCCACGAACTAGCTGTGAACCTCAGTAAGCGTGATGGAGAAATTGCTTTGGCCAGGTTAATATGACACATCTTCCCCAGTGAATGTGACTTTTGACAAATGAATGGTGTTACGCTGTGAGTTGTCACCAATTTTACAGCCATGACTGGAAGAGCAGGGGGGCTACCATGGGGTTTAGCATCTGTCGTGTGCCGGTAACTAGGGAAACGGTCACTGTTCTTCCCAGAGAGGATTTTTATATTGATATTCAAAAGACAATATTCCAGTCGCATTTAGACTTCACTTAATAAAGTGGCTTGTTTATTTGCAATTGGCTTAAAGAGAAAGAATAGATACGATGAAAATACTTTTTGTATTTTTTCAAACAAGCTTTTGTTATGGCTTAATTTCTTCTCTGACGGATTTTAAATGCTCAAAGAACACCAAGTGAGTCAGACATTAAGTCAGGAAAGTGTGAATTGTCCAGCACACAGCCAATTTTCCTGGGGAATGGTTAACTACTCTGCTTTACTGTGTCAATACAGCAAGCTGTGGTAAGTGTTTGTAATGTTAAAATGATGATATATTTTTTCTCAATTTAACAGAACAACACATGTAATTGCTGCAAATTAAGGTATGAATAACCATATAAATTACAGTAAAAGAACGGATCCTTACAGGAATTAATAATTGTCCTTTACATGTCGGGTCAGAGGTCACTCTTCCGCCGGAACTCGAATTGCGTTACTGGAAGCCTGTGATTATAGTTCATAAAGTTATAAATGTGTATATTTTTCTCAAAAGAAAAATGCATCGCAAGGCCATTATTAACCTCCTGGAGCCCTATGGATTACTTTTATGATGGATGGATGCACTTCAAAATCTAAGGTACCATTCACTCCAATTATAAAGCTTGGAAGAGCCAGGATATTTTTTAATATAACTCCGGATGTGTTCGGCTGAAATAAGAAAGTTATATACACCTAGGATGGCTAGAGGGTGAGTAAATTATGAGATAATTTTCATTTTTGGGTGAACTAACTATTTAAGGCAGGCTGGGTATACAGACATATTAAGAAATGAAATATATATAAATCATTATATAACAATATATTTCACTGTACTCAACCATACACATTGAATACTGACCTGAAGCGCAGTCATCCCCTGTATATCCCTCTTGACAGGCACAGAAACCATCCTTACACACCCCTTTCTGGCTGCAGTTATTAGCACAGAAGATGAGAGAGCAGTCTTCCCCCAGGAAGCCGGGTCGGCACTGACAGGTTCCGTTCACACAGGTTCCTTGATCTGAGCAGTCGTTCAGACATCTGCCCTGCGAGCAGTCCTCGCCAGCATAGGCTTCCTCGCAAACACACTCACCATCAATGCACAACCCCCTGTCAGAGCAATCACCTGGGCATCGAGGCTCCGAGCAGTTCTCACCACCAAAGTTACGGTCACATGCACACTCGCCTTCGATGCAAATGCCCTGGCCAGAACAGTCATCTGGGCAGCGCGGTTCAGTACAGTTCTTGCCAATCCACCCTTCTTCACAAACACACCCACAAATCTCCATGCTGAAGGTGCCATGGCCACACTGAGGGACAAAGTCCAAGCGACCTAAGAGAGTAACAAATATGTTGAAGTTAAACAAAGTTCACCCAAAAGTGAAAGCCATCATTTTACTCATGATAACATCATTGAGAAATTTGACTAACGGCGACTGTTTAAGTGCCCATGTTATGCTATTATAAAGGTTCCTAATTTTGTTTTGGAGGTCACCTACAATAGGTTTACATGCATTCAATGTCAAAAAACATCTTAATCTTCTCATAATATACATTGCATATCAGCATATATCTCAGCGTCTGAAAACGGTTCGATCGAATATTCAGTCTCTCCAAACCCCTCCTTTCCGCAAGCCTATTCTGCTCTGATTGGTCAGATGGTCCAGTCTGTTTTGATTGGTCTACCGCTTAGTGTGCATCAGAAACGAAACACCGATTACCATATCTGAATTTCAGCTCCAGAGGCTTCCTTAGCGCTCAATACACAGTAATATGAACAGTGATCATGGCGTATCAATTCCAGAGCGAGTCCTCGTCCTTTTGAAGTGCATGCAAAGTGTATTTGCAGCGCTAAAAAACAGCATCTTCTCGACATGTCGACAACACAAACCACACTCTTCCAGGCCTCAGCTACAACTAGTGTCTGAGGGTGGGTCAAATTAGATGTTGTTTGCGGGCACCCAATGAAGACCATAGGCTGACATTATGCTAATTTGTTACATAGGTATGTAACTGGAAGTGAGACTGGAATTTGATGTTGATGTTGATGACTTGTTTCAGCAGTTCAGAATCGATTATTTCTTTTAGGAGATGTTAACTTTATTTGTTGACCACTTTGATCTTTATTGCAGACCTTTTACACTAACAAATTATACAGTGCATGAAAGGTAATATTAGAAAAAGCATAATAGGGGCACTTTAACACTGTGACTGAATAAGTAAATTTGTGATTTAAATAAAGAACTAGGCCTATTATTAACCCTAGACCATAGAGCACCCTGACTGGATACTTCTCCTTAAGATGCGCTCTCTTCTATTGGACTTTGTTTAAAGAACTGGACCTGTTTGGTTCATGAATGAATCATTCAGACCGGTTTTATTACATGGGTCAACTGATTCATCAAACCATATGATTTTAAGTGTATAACGACTCAAATTACAGCCTGTTTCTCTTACAAATCTATCATTATGGGTGCCAAAACAAGTTAGACCACTTTATAATAATTTTGTTGTGCTTTTTTGGTCTTTTGGTCCACATTCGTCTCACTTTTTATTATCCTTAACACTCTTTTAAACATGTCCTTCAAAGATGAATGCATTTTCAAAAGAAACCAAATTTAAGATGTTTGGAAGAACATGAGCTTGGGTAAATAATTCAGAAGAATTCAAGAATTCACACTGGGAAAGCTATTCCATTTATTTTCATCAGGTTGGAGCAAAATTAAACTGAAGCAGAAAAAATAAATAATAATTCTGAGGCAATATCTTGCAATCTTATTTGTTTCAGCACATGTAGCCTGGTTTGATTCAGCAAGCAGAAGACTTATCAAAGGCTTGAGGGGAAGACCTATCCTGCAGCAGTGTTGTAATTAATCTAGTTCACAATCTAACCTCATTTGTATAGCTTAATATGACGTTCCCTTTACTACTGCAGTGTTTCAGCTGTTTTTAGCTGCCCTGAAGGGGCTCCACAGCCAAGGTTTGCAGGTGTGAATCCACTCGAGTGCCCCTTTGAGACATTAAACAAGCACAACAGTACCATCGTCCACAGTTCTGTTGTCCCTATGGGTCAGTGCACAATACAGCCTCTACTTCACTTAGCACTGCAGTCACATCATAACCGACAGAAAGACCAGGATGAGCTTTTGTTTTCGTCTACCAATGAGTCAAAGCCACTGAAACGGATCTGTCTGACACCGTCAGTTTATAATATATTCATGATATTTGATTAAGTATATTTAGCTTAGATTAAGTATATTTATAACTGTGTTTACAATAATCCTTTATATTTATAACTGTGTTTATAATATATCCAGATATTTGATTAAGTATATTTAGCTACAGCAGGACACATTAATTCTTTGATTTGTTGTTTTGCACGTTATAACTTGGATCTTAAAGGGATCTTTTTATTATGCACCAATTTACACTTCTAGATGAAAGCTGTCATTTTCTCATTTTCTTGTCAATACTGCTAATTCTCTATATATCAATTTAGCATGTATATGTAATTCAAAGGCCTCTGATAAATAAAATTAGTACACTACCATTAGAAAATTTGGGGTTGATAGAAGTTTTTAATGTTTTTGAATAAAGTCTATTCGTATGCATTTTTTTGATAAAAATACTGTAAAAACAGTAATATTGTGAAATATTATTACAATTTAAAATATACATTAAAATAGAAGGCAGCCATTACTCCAGTGTTCGGTGTCATGTGATCCTTTAGAAATTTAAAGAAATATTGCTTATTGTTATCAATGTTGAAAACAGTGGTGCTGCTTAATATATTTGTGGAAACCATTATACAATTTTTCAGGACTCTGTTATGAGCATTTGTTTACAATATAAATATTTTGTAATGTTAAAAATTTTGATCAATTTAATATGCCCTTGCTGAATAAAAGTATTATTTACAGTTTTAAAAAAAACTGTCCCCAAACTATAATGGTAGTATATATTTAACATTAGTTTTACCTAAAACATTTAATTAAATTAGCAAAAATACGTGTATGAACTGTATTAAGCATGTATTATGAATACAATTGATATGAATTCAATAAATGGCATAAGCACCTATTTTATCTGATCTGGTCCTCAACCTAAAAGGAGTTTGAAATCGCTTATTTAAACATTTAAGCTTAAACATTTTGAAGTAATCTTTACTTAGTTTAATGATAAACAAAATGTTATCTGTTAGAAAATACCATAACAGAAAGCATGCTTGAATGAGCAAATCCAGTCAGATCACAGAATATATATATTTTTAATAAATACTGCAGGATGTGCACCTCAGAATCTTAAACTTACCCATAACAGAGCTTTCTCCGCAGCAGCTGGAGCTACACTGTGCTCGAAGCAGGGACACCTCCCTCTCCAGCATCTCTATGCGGTTAGCCAGCTGTTCCATGGTGGCAGCCGCAGGACAAGCACAGGCCTGCTTTGGGATATTGATGCGATGGGTGAAGGTCACCTGGCTGTCCGAGTCCACTGTGTCTTCTGTGTACTCTGTTGGCATCTTGTCACTCCCAGTAGTACCTTTGTTTATCTCTGGGCCTGGTACCGTGTCTAGGTCCACTGAACAGAGTGACTCCAGAGGTACATTGATGTTGTATACATGATTGAAGATCATGGGCTGGGTCTGGTTGCCGGGGGGACCCTCACCTTCTGGAACCTGCCGCCTCACCCTTGTGGTCCTCACTAGTTTGCTGGTGGGGTTAGGAACAGCTTGAATCCCAAAGAACAGTAGAGCCAAGCTCACTATTGAACCTTGTATTGCCATGGTGCACCCCCACATCTCAACTTAGGCACTAGGGCGAGATCATCAACTCCACAACTAGACCTCTGATTGGCACTGTGGACAAGAAGAGACCATTTTTTAGTTCTAGAGAAAAAGTAAGCCAATAACAGGGCTCAACAAGTGCAATATTTTCACTTGCCCTCCTAATAGTTTCACTGGCCTCAACACAAATATGATACATTTTTAATTTTAATCAATTGGGTTGGACTTTGTCTCAATGTCTATGGTATTTATAGCCTATGGTGGTTATAGTCATGCTCTGATGTCATTTTCAATATAATTGATAATTATAGGGCATTATCTGATTGACAGAATTGAGCCAATTATGGTGCGATGAAGACATTCCTTACTATCTGGCCATCCTGCAGTAAAGGAAAGCTAAATAGGTGCTCTCTCCCTATCAAACCGCTGGTGTCATTGTAGAACAATGACAAAACTAGTGTTTTACACACCAGTGTTGTTATTGTTAACTAAACGTAAAACTATTAAAACTTAAACTAAAATGAAAAATGGGTATCGGCAAGGGCCTCAAGATTTGATACATATCGCGATACATGCGTCACGATACGATATAATGCAAAACGATAGATATTGCGATATATTGCAATACTTTAAAAAAAAATCTAAAATGAATAGAGCTGAAAATACAACGTGCTGTGAACCCAGGTGAAAAAATAAAAACTTCCATTCCAATTTATTAGCAAAACTATTTGCATCGCAAATATTTGAACACACTGAAATGTGTGAAGTGCATATTGTGTCACTGTACACTTAACTAAAAATGAAGAAGCCACAAAAAACTGAAATGTTGTCTGTTGAAAATAAAAGTTATTTTGACGAATGTGGGTAACCAAACAGTTGCTGGTCCCCTGTGACTTCCATAGTATATGTTTTCCCATTATGGAAGTCAATGGGGACCAGCAACTGTCTGGTTACCCACATTCTTCAAAATAACTTCTTTTGTGTTTAGTACAAGAAAGAAATTAATTCAGGTTTGGAACACATAAACACAAACTGTGTTTATGTAAACCTTGTGAGTATATATTTGTCAGTATTAGCGCAAAGACTCGAAAGATAAGTCCAGTCCAGTATCCAGGAGCTGTTTGACAGGCTTTTAGTGCCTGTGCGCTTCGGGTGTATGCGCTCAGAAAAGTGCATGTAAAAACAGCACATCAGCATGTGAATGAAATGTTCAACAGGCAAGGCTTTAAAGCACATGCAAATAATTAACTTTTGTGAATTACAGTGTTCTGTGATTGTAACTCTTTTTTTTGTTAACATGTGATGTGAATGTATGACTCGTTGTACAGTATGTTGAGACGGAGGTGCCAGAACTGCAAATGATAGAATGCACTGTAATAGAATACTACAATATTTCTTCAAAAGCAGATCATGGAGGCATTTTAATCGTCCACGATCAAAAATCATGATATCGCACACCCCTAAACCAAAGTGCACCGACACGCCAGCTCTGCAAGCTGGAGGCACTCTTATATTTTCCGCCATGCTCGCTCCCACTTACTTCTGAGACATTGGCCGTATGAATGTATAAGACGGGCAAATGACAGCATTGTAGACAGCGAGTAAGCGATCTACAAGAACTAAGGAGGACGTTTGACACAGAAGGATTTGATGAAAGGTTAACGTCATTTTAAATCCATTTAAAACGTGATTTTAAAAAAGTATCGATACTAGAGGTTGAAATATCGATACACTATCATGAAAAAAATGGTGATAGTTAGCTGTATCGATAGTTTTGCACAGCCCTAATTTTTTGTACTATCTGTTTTTTAAAGAAGGAACAGTCTCCTTTGTTCCTCAGAGAAAACACCCATGCGACAAAATATTATTTGTAATGTAATGTTCAGCCCATTCTAACTTATGCTTCCAGAACTATAACAAGTCATTCTTGTGATTTTAACAAATGTAGACAATGTCAGTTTGGTGACATATAAATCAGCATAATTTGCAAGAACAATGTTGAGAAATCCAAATGTTTATGGGAAGTGACAGCTCTTGTCAGCTCATCCAAACCCTCTCACACTGGCCTCGTTCCATCAGGCCCTTTTTACTGTTGAGCCCTGAAAAATAGTCAACACAAAGACACACCTGGTAAGCATAATTTATATCAATTTGGTATTTTTTGCTAAAATTGTTCAATTGTGGAGATTTAACCCAGAAGCTTTGCTTACAGCACGAGAACATTTTGGAGTAATATGACTGAGAATTTTGTTTATACAGTTCATTGATTCAGTGTATAATTTTCTTTAAATCTTCCTTAATCCCTTATCAGCAACAGAACTCAGGACAAGAGCAAACTGTAAAATAAATCAGAGTCAGACTGACACCTGGTCTTTCAGGCTATGGTCAGACTGATAATCTTTTCTGACATTTTATATTTTTCATACACTGGCAGACATCCTCTTCTCTACCGAAGAAACTCTTTTTATCACTGCCCAATCACTTGGATACAAGTAGGAGACATTTATCCAGTGGTATATCATTTCTTATGGGAGAATAATTCATTTTTAGAGAACAAAACATCCATCCAAATCAATCCCAATCACTCACTTCGCTTTAAAGAGGACCTATTATGATTTTTTACATTTTCAACTTTCTTTAGTGTGTAATGTTGCTATTTGAGCATGAAAAAGGCCTGCAAAGCATACAGTAGGTCCACTCCAAAGGGAGTTAAGGCCATTGCACACTGAGTCCGAAATTCGCATCCGAAATTTTCGCACGTTAAAGAAAAAAAATCGACCTCACGTTATGTCAATCACGCTCGCACACTGCCTCCGAAACTTTCGTCCGTCAAAAAAAAATTCGGATCAGGTTCGATTTTCTGCGTTTTTCGCATCCACAGCCAGCATTTTGAGAGGTTTTTGACTATTCAGACCCACCGTACAAGCGAACGACACAATCCAGAATGGCATCTGATAAGTTGATACACTTCGTCTCGCAGCACAAAGTAGGCCTACTGTCAGAGCCGTTAAATATGTTTTTCAACGGCTCTGAGTACTGTATGATAAACAAACCATACAGCTGTTCTGTATGCCCAGCGTTTCTGCCGGCCGTGTGTGCGTGTGTGTGTGTGTCTTTTTTGGTGGTCTTCTTTTTAAAATGTGGCTCCAGTATCGCTAGCAAAGCATCAAACTGTTCCATTGACATTCTGAGGTAAATTTTGAATCGCTCGGGATAATTGCGCAACTCCTGATGAGCTGAAACTCTCCTTCCTCTCGGCACAAGATTGGATGGACCCTCTTTTTCTTCTTTTTCTCTTCTAGGGCAACACAATCATCCTCACTGCTTGACGAATCCATTTTGTATTTTTTGCGTTTTTTTTCCGCAAAGGTTTAATAAATACGCATCGGACTCAGTGTGCAAGGTTTCTGTGCGTGACGAATTTTTAGGCTGATGAACACGAAAAAACGCATACGAAAAAATCGGACTCAGTGTGCAATGGCCTTTAGTCTCTTTATCAGTAAACACTGAACTGCCTGAAATGTCTCGATTATAGTCTTGAGTTTTCCTCTGGGTAACATGCATCAAAAAATTCCTCATTTAATGAATTCATGTTGAAGGCATACAGAAAAAAGGGGGCGGGGTCTGGTTGAGTTGTTTTAGTAGTGTGTTGTCTCCATGTTTTTTCTTCATGTTTCTACTCTGGAACTGGTGTGGTGTGACTTTTCTGAAAGACACTGGAAGCGATTGACCAATCAACACACTGGATCATTTAGAGCACATTACGCTTTTCGAAAGGAGGGGCCTTATAGTGACAGGAACTAAACAGAGCGTTACTGACAGACTGGGAAGGGAGGTGCTGAAACAATGAAACATTTGTGAAAAATGTTCACAACATTCAAGCATGAAAATATATTCTAGTAGACTCCAAAAACAAAAAAGGGCATAATAAGGCCTCTTTAAACTAACAATCCAAATGTATGTTCATCATATTAATTACCTAAATATATTTAAAATAAATGTCACAAAAGAATGAATACGTTCCTGTAGGGTTGCACAGTCATATATTCATGTCAGATTTCTATCCGTCGAAGTGTGGGGGTGTGTTAAAGCAGGTTGCTTTCATTTTATTTGTGGCACTGGACCCTGGAGCAGGTGGCTTGTTAATTCCACCTCCATCCTGCCTCTTACATGACTGAGTGGCAAACTTCACTTCTCATTCGCACAGAAGTGGTCTGACATTACACAACCAATTTCACATAGTAGTAACACAGTCTGCTTCACAAATTTCAGCCAAAACAATGTCGGTTTAAAAATCACAAAGCGTTTAACTGTCAAAAAAAGTCATTTTCTCTAAACTGTTGAGATTTGAAAAATGTCTTTCCAATGGTCTAGACTCTCTAATGGTATTTTCTCTAATGGAGAAGATTAGAAAGACTAGAGGACCATACAGACACTACAGACTACTGAAGAGACTGTCACACTCTCTCTCTCTCTCTCTCTTGAATTGCTGTTTTTTTTTTTACCCATGCCGCCTTCAAAAGAAAAGTCAGAACGAGTCATGCAGACTCTGAGTTTATCTTGTTATAATGGGTTGATGGGAAACTTTTCTTTGACTGGAGATCTTGGCAATGCCAAGCAGCCCATTGCCTTTGAAGAGAATGGAGTGCCATCGGACTGAATGACGGAAAGACTCAATTAGTAGAGCTCTCAATTAAATATGTCAGAGAAGACCACAGGGCCCTTTGACTGTGCCTTTTTCCACAATATCCTAATTTACTTTTGAACAGCACATGTTTCTTGCTGGGATTTTCTTTCAGTCACTTAATGGTTGTCCACATGGTAGAACTGCAATCAGAACTGACAGTGTGAGTGTATGTGTGTGTGAAAGAAGTGAAAGGAGCATAACTGTTTTCAACACTGATAAAAAAGTAAAAAATTTCTTGAGCACCAAATCAGCAAATTGATTTCTGAAGGACACACTGAATACTGGAGTACTGGCTGCTGCTTTACCATCATAGGAATACATTACATTTTATAATATATGAAAATAGAAAACAGTTTTGTAATTGTAATATTTCAGATTATTGCTATTTTTACTGTTTTGATCAAACAAATACAAACTTGGTGAACATGAGAGCTCTCGTTTATAAAATATATTAAAATGCTAATTTGGGCTGCAAATGTGCTTATTGACACAATTACATTAATGCTTAAACAGCTGCAACCCTTTCATTCCTCTTACTGATATAACTTAAAAAGAAAACTGAAATGCTATAAATACTGTATATAATTATTTTTAAAAATAACTCTGAAATTGATCGACAGCCCTAGAGTATACCTTTTCCCTGGAAACCAATAATGTAATATTACACAGCCAAGCAAATAAATGAAAGATTTTTTTCAAATACTGGTCTGCAAATGTTCTGCTTAAAATCAATGTAAGTGATGCTGCAGATCGAATACATGCGGTGGAAATGGATGTTTTATAACCAAGAAAAGAACAATTGCATCATTATGGCCTGAATTTATGCAGGAAGAGCTGATGTAATATGCTGAATTATAATCCCTGTTTCTTGATATTTAAACAGCATTCGGTGGCTGTTGTTGCTGCTGATAAACTTTGACCTCCTTTAGAATCAAGTTACAGAGAGTTGTATGATACAAGTATAATGGTATTATTATAGTATAAGAAAAGACAGGAAAATGACAAAGTCTAAGAAAGATATGAATGCGAAGCAATCTCTTCTCATTGCTGAAAACAGCTTCACCTTCTTTCGGTGAGATGACACATTCTTGTTTTTCAAAATAAGACCAGATGCACCACAATTGCGATAATGACAACATAATTTCAGTATTTCAAATCTCTTTCTTCTTCTTCTTCATCGAGAGTAACCTCTGACTCAAGATGTTCAAGAAATAGAAAGTAAAGAAATTAATTTACAACACATGAGACGTTTTAGTTTTTCTTTCCAGTTCACTCCAAAACAAAACTAAATAGTAACATAAACTGGATTTTATATTTTTGAGTAAAATAGTTTTAAGTTAGCGTTTTGGAAGGTAGTAGCTGGTGTAAGATGGTTTACCAGCTAATGAGCAAACAACAAACTATAGGCACCAGGCAGTGGTGTAGTCTAGTTTTTTGTAGTGAGTATACTGTGATATAGCCCCCCCCCCCCCAAAAAAAAAAACATTTAGCCTTAGATGTTATATGAATATGGTCCCTGAAGCACAGGTTTTATCAGCTGACAATTAAAAGATTCAAACATTATAAGCACAAATAAAAATTTACTTTTTAAAACTTGTGTGATATTCCTTTAAAATTATGTTTTAATAGATTTGATTATTATTATTTCAACAGTACATCTTACTATGCAATTTCTTTCATAATTCCCTCGAGTTACTTTATTTAACTGTACAAACTTTTATTTTGGTGGGTTGTAAATTTAAGACATTTAAACTTCTGTGTGTTTTAATAAACTATTATTATTTGTAGTGAGTATACTGTATTATATATAGTATACTGATTTTGGGCGCATGCGCACGCATGCGCACGCAGCGACCGGCAGCAGTAGCGTTAGTTTGGCGTTTGTTCACTTGTTTGTTTGTTTTTATGCTTTGTTTTAAATAGACGTCATATTTTATTTAACAAATTCTGGTGATTGTTAAACAGACCATCCGTAGCTCTTGTGTCATATTTGATGAACTGATCTTTACAAGCCACGAGAAATCATGTTACCTACTACTGGCATGGAGTGGCTGGCACTCGCGTTGTTACTATCAGCGTTCTACCTAGTCCAAGGTTTGGACGGCGATCCTCTAACAAGTAAGATCCAGTACACCAGAGACTTTCTGCTTGGATTCAACAATCCTACTAACACCAGGCCACCCTCTGACTTGGTCTTCCCTAACCTGGAGGAGCTTGCTCAGGGTTCGAGGAAAAGAGTACACACCGGCGCACCTTTCAGGAAAGTGAGGAAGCGGGGACGGAGAGGAGGAATTCGGGTTCGATCGAGACGGCAACCCCTGGCTCGCATCGCCCTGCCTTCTATCATCCTGGCCATTGCCCGTTCCCTCCGCAACAAGATCGATGATCTCCAGGCCCATGTCCGTTATCAGCATGAATTCAAAGAAGCTTGCCTCCTGGCGCTGACAGAGACTTGGTTTGGGGAGAAAGATCGGGACAGCGAGATGGAAATAGACGGGTTTGGTGCACCGCTGCGTACGGACCGGGAGGCTGCAATCACCGGCAAGTCGCGAGGTGGGGGTGTGTGTTTGTACATCAATGAACGCTGGTGCAAAAACTTTATTGTGAGAGCGTCAGTATGCACCAAGGACATCGAATTGCTCTCTGTATCTATGCGTCCACCATATTTACCGCGGGAATTCCCACAGATTTTTGTAACTGTGGTGTATATTCACCCAAAGGCGAATGAGAGATCCGCCTCAGATATGATCCTGCATATGGTACAGAAATTACAGTCACTTTCTCCTGACGCCCCCAATATAATCCTGGGAGATTTTAATCATTGCCCACTAAACAAAAATTTAAAAGGCTTTTATAAATATATATCTTGCCCTACGAGACAAGGCAAGATACTTGATCAATGTTATGGTTCAATTAAAGGAGCTTATAAATCCATACCGCTCCCTCCACTAGGCACAGCAGACCATAATTGTGTACATCTTATTCCTGTTTATCGTACATGTTTACAGAGGGGAAAAGTTCTCACCAAAAGGGTGAAACTCTGGTCTGAAGATGCTGTGCTAGAATTGCAAGGTTGTCTGGACTGTACATTATGGGAGGAGTTTATAACATCATCAATGGACCTGGATGAGCTCACAGATGTTGTCTGTTCTTGGATCTCATACTGTGAAGATACTGTAATTCCGGATAGGGAGGTAAAGATTTACCCCAACAGTAAACCCTGGGTAAACAAACATCTAAAAATCCTGTTAAATAAGAAGAAACATGCTTTTAAACAAGGCAGTGTTGCGGAATTAAACTCTATACAGAAGGAGATCAAACGGGAAATAAAAAGGTGTAAATTGGGTTACAAAGATGAAGTAGAAAGACAACTAAGAAATAATAATTTGGGCTCAGCCTGGGACAGTGTCAAAAATATTGTTGGACTTAATGACAAATCAAGGAAAAAGACATTCTTAGAAGGTTTTGCGACAGATTCTGCTCTGGCACAGGAGTTTAATACGTTTTATTCTAGGTTCGATGTCCATGACTACAGTAAAGAAACGGGTGCATTAAGGGACAGTTTAATTAATTCTGGTCCTTTTAATGCTCCATTTTTTTCTGAACGCAATGTTGTGAATACTTTTAAACATAGTAAGTCACGCACAAGCCCTGGCCCCGACAATATTAGCAGCCGCATGCTCACCCTTTGTGCGGATCAGTTAGGCTTAATTTTTTATTATATTTTTAACTTGTCTTTGCGCCAACATAGAGTCCCAAGTTTGTGGAAACAATCTATAATTATTCCCATCGCGAAAAGTAACTATCCAAAGATTCTGAACGACTACAGACCTGTGGCTCTAACTTCATTGGTTATGAAGTCTTTTGAAAAACTGATAAAAACAGAACTGCTGGGTAGAGTTGAACATCTTCTAGACCCCTTGCAGTTTGCATACAGAGCCAACAGGGGGGTGCAGGACGCTATCATAACTTTGCTTAACCTCATATACAAGCACGTAGAGGGTAACAAAAACCATGTTAGACTATTGTTTGTGGATTTTTCATCTGCCTTCAACACCATCCAGCCCCATTTATTGGTGCAGAAGCTCATAAAAAATCTGGGGTGGGACTGTAACTTGGTGGGCTGGATTTTGGACTTTCTCACAAATAGGACACAGAGAGTGAGAGTAAATGGACATCTTTCTGGAATATCAGTGACTTCAACCGGTTCTCCACAAGGCTGTGTTCTCTCTCCTCTTTTATACATTATGTACACTAATGACTGCCGTAGTGAACTGACCAATAATTATATCATAAAGTTTGCAGATGACACAGTCATAGTAAGTCTAATGGACCCCACTGAAACATCTCACGGCACTGTATTACCTTATTTTTTAAATTGGTGCAAAGAAGCCTTTTTAGACTTAAATGTTTTTAAGACGAAGGAAATGTTCATTGACTTTAGACGTCATCAGCCGACTCCTGGAAATACCTTTATTGATGGTAAAGAGGTTGAAATTGTTGAGTCGTACAAGTATTTGGGAGTTATCATTGACAACAAGTTAACCTTTGAACAAAACACAGAAATGCTGAGTAAGAAAAGTCAGCAACGTCTTTTTTGTTTGAGATAGCTGGCTAAGTTTCAAGTGGACAGATCCCTGATGACTCTGTTTTATAAATCTTTTATCGAATCTATTTTTACTTTTTCATGTATTTGCTGGTACGCTTCTCTTAGTTTAAAGCGGAAAAACACTTTAGAAATGGTACATAAAGTTAGCAGTAAAATTATCGGGATTCAACAGATAAAACTATCCGAACTATACAGTAGACATGTACGTACAAAGGCTGAATCTATCATGTCTGATAGTTCTCATCCCTTGTTTGTAGAATTTAAGTTGCTGCCTTCTGGTTCTCGCTTTAGTCAGCCACCAGCCAAAACAAATAGATTTAAATTCTCCTTTGTTCCCTCTGCGATCTCTCTGCTTAACTCTTTAAAGAATAGGTAATGTATGCACATTGACAATATTTGTATTTAAATGTTAAATGTTGTGGTTGTTATTTTTATTTTTCATTTGTCTGACCGGGTATTTTTAATTGTTGTTGATGTTGTCGTGTAATGCATTTTAATTTGTTTGGCTACTGCAGCAAAACTAATCGCCCCTCGGGGACAAATAAAGGTCTTGAATCTTGAATCTTGAATTATTATTGTTATTATTAGGCCTAGTTGAAGTATACTCTACTGTGCAATACAATATTTCTGTTATATTTTATATTTTAAGTTATACAAAACTTTGATTTTGACAGGTTGTCATGAAGACTTTAAAGTTTGTGAGTGTGTATATGATACGATTGAATGACGGTAGTTTTATCAAATGAAATGGTAAAATTCTTGTAAAGTGACTCTGCAATGAAGTTCAAATGTGTGCATGTCCTCCTCATAGCCGCTGAAAACACCACGAGTGTCGCGCGCTGTCAGTGTGTAGTAGAGCACATTGAGTGCTCATTCACAGAAACACGCAGAACATTCAGAGTTTATTTCAATAGCAGTCTTTTTGAGCTTTAATATTCATAGACACTTAGTAAATATCGAGATTTGATTGTATCATTACTTTTGATTTATTCATTCAAAAATGGCCAAATTGAGTGACGTTCCGCTTTAGGTTATTTACATTTGGTGCTGGCTTCCGCGATTCGATCCGTGTCGCTGCGCAAACACAGACGTCACGGCGGGGTGAATTTATGAATGAAAATTCTTTCACAAAACGATGTTGTTACGAATCCTCACGCGTTTTTAAGTGGGTATACGGAGATCTTTGACATTTCCTAGTGGGCATACGGAAATCCTTGACATTTTCTAGTGGGTATACGGCGTATACAGTACCTGCGTATCACGTAGACTACACCACTGGCACCAGGTGATCTAACAAGCTTCAAGTGGTCAGGCTGGTTTTTCAAACATGCTGGCTGTCCAACCAACGACCAGCTTAGACCAGTTTAAAAAAACAAAACAACAAATACCAGCTTAAGCTTGATTTTCCAGTGTGCATGCTTGAATCTATGAACTCTTATGATGAGCTCATTTTCACCTGCAAGACACATCATCCATTCTTCAGAGACCACAAACACACCACTGATTGAAATGTCAGGGCTGAAAGCATGAATGACTGTATTTCACGATCTCAGAATTATGGCTCTTCCACATGTTCAGGTGATATGACTCATCTTCAAGCCTGTGATGTAGCGTATTTGAATTTCCAAGCAGTATCCTGATGAATGCTCGCATGTCTTCAAAGATTGCTGGTAATTCTCCTCTGTCTTGCTGGACAATTCTCCTATGGTTTAGTAAATGTTTGTTGTGTTCTTAAGCCATGATTTGTTTAGAGAGAAAAGCAGGGGACTTTAAAAAAACAGAGCATGCACAGCAGTGTTGTGATAAAGACATGTAGCCCACATGATGTTAGGGCATCAGGAGGTCAACAAAAGCATTAACCTCTCACCAAGATAACAGATGGGAATGTTTGTTGGCTTCGCACTGCATTTGGAAAAGCCTTGTTGATAATGGAAAGATAGCAAGGAACATAAATGCACCATCGCTTTAAGAGGTACAGTGGCGAAGTGATGTAAGCGGTCTCTAACAGGTCTTAAAGAGTGAAAACGCCATTATAGATGAAACTGGATAAGACAACTTTGAAACAGCGACAAAGTCTGCCTGACACAGTTTTAGTCGAGTGAACACTGCTTGCTGATTTTCTGAGCAAAATAACAGTCACAAGTCTTCAATGAGACCCCTTTGCCTTTTTTCTTTCCTTGTTGTTCTGCTTTTCAAAACTTCCAAGCCTGTTTTCCAGTTCACATTAAAATGAGAACACGTTTTCACGACCTAAACACAAGTGTCTCTGCATCAAATAACTAGTCTGTGTTCTAAGATTCTCTTCAAGTTTATTCAGTGGCGGATTCTGGCAGAAACAGTTCTCAGATCACTCATCAAGTTTCTTTCATTCCCACTCATCGCTTAAATGAACTGTAAAAGTGGGTAACTTTTTTCCAAATAGTCCTCCGCTCCCTCTCACTTCGGCTGCTGTCTATCGGCACATGCTGAAGTCAGCACATGAAAAAAAGTCTCTTTATTCGCTATAGGAGCCAGTATAGGTCAAGATAGTTAAATACAATGTGCCATCACTGATACATTTTATATAGCTGCAATTTTATTTGGTTTATTAAAATGTACATTCTTATAAGATTTGAACCTTTTTGACACATCACCATCACTCACTCTGCTATTCCAGTGAGCTACTCAATGTCACAGATATTTAATTTACATTATAGCTGAATTTAATTGTATTATTTAAAGGTACACTATTTACAGTAACTGTTGGCCTCTAGTGGTTAATAAACAAAATTGCATGCATTTTGCAGAAGAACAGTGTTTTGGTTGTGCTTCGCTCTGTGTGACTGTGCAGATGAATTTATGGTTATCCTAATGTTTGTAAAGAAAATCACTACTAGGCTTAAGAGATAAACTTCAGATGGAAAGGATCTCAAGCTGAATGGCTGAAGACATTACTGCAGCTATACAGATTGAAATGACCATTCACAATAGATAATGTTTTACAATAAACTCTGTTAGAGAGCTATATGGCAATTTATCTGGATTAATCACCTATTGAGTAATAAAAATGGCATCTCTGGATCGCTATTTCAAATCCCTCAGTTCTCAGCCAAGCTAATGTTGATTCTTGCTTTATTACAAGCTCTGTTGCGTGTTATTTTTTTAAACGGGTGATTCCTCTCTCGCTCATTGGGACAACTAACCTATGCCACTCACATATTATACCGAAGTAACCAGAGCAACTTTTCTCCATTTTCGGAAACAAAGAGACAAGCACGGGCGATTGACGCATGTACACAATTTTATGCATAAACCATCCCGCTAGGTCTAAAATATAAACACCTATAATATGCTTACCATACTTAGCCTGGCTCTGCCCTCCTACGTACTTCCGCTCAATTTTCATTTTCCTTCAGTACTAGGATTCAGGATTCTGCTGTAGACTTTGGTTTTCTCCGATCAATTTTTTTACCGGGCCAATCAGCGAACAGAGGGAGTGGCTGAGAATGATGACGTTGATGTCGACTTGTGCGTTATTTTGAGTTGTAGTTCAAAATAAGAAAGATGCGAGCGAAGCCATTCGGTCCGTTGTGGCAACACTGCAGAATATCATGAAGTTAAAAGACGGAGCAAGAACAATCTTTGCTTAGTTTTGTTGGTGGCCATCCTCCCCACTGGTTCAGGAAAAGACATACGTCACGACCAAATGTTAGCGATTGGTTATGGCAGAGTGACTCTGGGCAGATCCAATAGTTTTAGACTTCAATAGAGTTCCCGCCTACAAGGAAGTTAACGCTTGTCAATGGAGCGTTGCCAGACAATGCCAGACTCTATGTACAAATGAAATGTACGAGAGTCTGGTGGGACCAGGCTATACCATACTGTAGTTGTCACGTTTCAAATAGGCTCCTTGCACATAGCAACCTAACGTCATATCCGCAACGGGTAAATACGGCTCGCTCTCTTCCTGTCTGAAGGCGTACATACACAACGTAGACATTTTGCGCCTAATACTAGAAAACAGTACAACATTATATAACACGCATATTCTGTCAGCCCGGGATTGTTTATTAGCCTAATGTAAGCTAGCAAACTAACGTAAGCCATAAAGTTTGAGATATATAGACTTACCTTCATATCCGTGGATATATGAAGAGGCATACATTTTAAAGCCATTCTCTCTAATTTGCTGGTAGGTGATTTGGAGGAGGACTAACAAAGGCGATATACGTCCGTTATTGTAAGTTTCGGCAACTCTTGTAAACATCTCATCTCATAGTGTAGAATAGCGCCGGAAAAGACGAGGCCGCATTTCCGGTAAGGAAGTAGTTACGTGCAAGGAGCCCATAGGGGAGGGCAAAATTGCAGGTAAAAGCCGTTTAATGAGTGTATATAAGGAACAGGTAGAAAATCAAAAATGCAGCAGAAGTCTACAAGCAGTGACGCAGGGACTTCAATGGACAACCCGGTGATCGTGAGAAGTGCAGGTGAAGAGTCAGCAGAATCCAGAGCAGGAACAGTATCTCCAAACAAGAGAACTCACTGAGACAGGAAACAGAGACTGGTAAGTGATCCACGAAACAGAATCTCAGCGCACACACAGGCAGACAGGTCATGGTGAACTCACAACAACGATCTGACAAACATAAGACGAAAGACGAGGGCAATAAATAGGAAGGCTTGATCAGTATCAGCTGGCGCTGATGATCGAATCAGAGGCCACGCCCACAGCACAGAACACAGACACAAGGCTTGTTCGACTTGAACCGGCACTGCACAGACCGATCGGTTTATAACATCAAAGTACAGCGAGAGCGATTCAGAAGCATACGCAGCCGTCTGCTCTCTAATCGCTCTCGCAGTACTTTGATGTCATTCACCGATCGGTCTGTGCAGCGCCGGTTCAAGTCGAACAAGCCTACACAAACACTCAGAAAAGAGACAGTGAATTCATGAACCGTGACAATAGTAAATCCGAGTAGGACAAAAACAAGGATTAAAGATGCATTGACACAAAAATATTTATTATTTGCGTTATTTGTAACTTAGTGCTCATTTATGTCAAAACTAGGCTAAATTGTAAATTACACACAGCTGGTGCAACCAGCCCCAGGTCTTAAGTCTCTCTCTTCCCTCGTTTAACAGGATGTTTCCAGCTGGCCGTGGTGAATCTGGCAGCAGGTTAGTGGAGTTCTTCCTTTATTTCAAGTTCGTCTAATCTACTAACACTATATGTCATGTCTGAGAGAACATGAGGAGCAGTTCCCCTAAGAGACAGCTATACCTCATCCATCTCTTTATCCCTCTCTGGAGAGTCCTCTTGCACTCGCTCTGTCTTCCTCAATCTCTCTTACTTCAACATGTTTTCCTCATATTGCTTCCTGTGGTATCTTCTGCTTGACTGGCTTGACAAAAAGAGATGTCTGTTTTGCCAGTGTAAGGAGCCGTACTACAACTTTGTAGGGTGAGTGTAACGCCGGACAGTCAAAGGTGGATGCTTGGGGGTGCTGTAACCCCTATTTGTGCAGGTTAATGTGCAAACACCTCAATGTGCACGCAAGCTGGCCTTGGCCCGGCTCACAAACGCCCCTGCAAGAGAGCTCAGCCCAGCAACATTACCATTCTTTTCTCATTATTCCAACAGTGCCTGCCAAATTGCCTTGTCTTTCAGGATCATTGGACACTGTTCATTTCCAACACCTGCGACCCAGCGGGTTTTACTTCTCAGTCTCCTTCACACTCGCACTTCTAGAGTTCCCAAGGCAACGTGGATTTAAGCATGTTGGGACACACGAAAACCGTGTTTTAGAAAAGCACATTGTGAAGGCCATCCTTTTTTTCACCAAAGGGGCTGTTAGACACAGACATTGCTACTATTTTTTCTCTCTCTCTCTAAAAAAAAAAAAAACATCTGAAATTACTAAACACTCTGATGCATAAATTAATATAACTTGAAAGAATTTTTTTTTTACTTAAACAATTATTCTTTTTTATAATTTGTTTTTTTGTCTATTGCAAAAAATAATAGTAAATATAGAACATATAGTTCTTAAAACTTATGGATTCACAAAATGAATCAATTTAATACACTGACGCTCCTATTTTCTGACAGTAAAAAAGTTTGAAAACAAACAGCTGTCATAATAACACTAGAAATACCTTGGGGGAACAATATGGGAGTCTTTAAATATTGCGCTGGACAAAGGGAGGGGAGGGGTCATTGTTCTACACCAAAACATTGTTGAAGAAACTGTTGTGATTTATTGAATAGTCTTTTATTAATGGCAGTTGTGTTTGTTTATTTTTTTAGCTGTCCTGTCTGTTTGTGCCTGTCAATTTCTTGCATGAGTGAATTGTGAATAGAGAAATGTGTTTGACTTAATTTTATGCTTGAGTGTTCATTTTCATTTCAGAATAAATTGGGAAAATGTTGAGTTTAGACCTGGCTTAGGTTAGAGTGATCCATAATAGAAAATGAAAATATTCAAAAGGTGTGTACTGTCATGCTGGTACTTTTCTAAATTTTAAAAGGAAAGACTAAAGACTATTTTCAGCCACTCTTATGAGAAACCGGGAGGTAAAAATGCATGTCATCAGACCAAAGCCTCCAAGTAAAGGGAGAAAGAGAGATGTTCAAAGACTTCATTTACATTCAAGAAGCTCCCTGCACAAAAGTGTCAATCCAGTTCCTCAATCCATTCAGGCCTCAGAAAAACTGTTCATAAACTGCTCCCCTATTTTGCTCTAGTTCAAGAAAACTGCCATTCAGAGTCAGAAAAAATATATATTTATTCCAAATGGAAGAACTTCATTTTCAATTCATGAGTTAAAACTGGATTGGAAGAGAAAATTGTAGAAAACAATTAACAATCAAATTACAGACATAAAATAATGGATTGAGTGAGTATGCCTATATATTCTTTGATATCTATGTTTTTCTCAACTAATTAAACGAATACATTCAATATTGTAAAAAAATAAAAATAATTAACAACCATCAAAACAGGTGTAATTTCACCAAACAGCACTACAAACGGTCTATACCATTGTTTTCAGGTGACTTAAAAATAAACATGGACATTAAAATTCGACCCTATATTAAGAGTTTCACTTCCATAGTCTACACAATTAAAAATAAAAATAATAAAATACATAGATTATTCAAATAATATTTCAGAACGATGACATTTATGTGTAATTCATAGTGAAAAATGATTATCTAAACATACATTACCAAAATGTACATTAACAATAGTTCTTAAATTAAAATGTTATTTACACCTCTGTACCATATTTGCTACCTCAATTAAAATTCAAGAATTTAATTGGAACTTTAAAGCTATTCTTAATTTATTTTCTGAATGGCACACAATCCTGCTGTTGGCATTGAAAATGCAGCACATTTGGTTTTGGTTAATTTTCAAGCCAAAAGTTGGGTTAGAGTCAAACTCATCATTATGATTTTCGGCAGTCCTGGCACAATAGCACAACAGATTATGACTGCAAAACATCTGACAACTATTTTTCTGGCCTTCAACTATTGCATCACTGAAATACTGATTACAATGAAGTCCTGATATGTGTAGTTTTGTGCTGTGCGGCAAGATATGAATGAACAAAACTTTAAAGGGGACATAAATGTGTGATGGCAGTGTGTGTACACACAACCACCCTGCAGTGATAAAAATCCACCCACTCCTTTTTTTTAAATCCCCATAAATCATAAGCAGTGTCTCCCAACGACCTGTTTTCAGAATGCGGCTTTAGTGACATCAGGCCCCGCCCACGAGTGTTGACAGACACTGCCGTTTTAACATAGAAGCGCCCTGATTGAGTTCACAGCGAGTTGAGAGTTGTACACATCCGCCATTGCTGCACTGACGAGAATGTCTCCCAAGCGTTGTCGGTTTTGTGTAGCTGGATGTTGTGAAGCTCATAATAACATGTTGTGAGTCCAGCTATGTTGTTATTTTTTTATCGCGCAGATAGTGGAAGCTTTATTTGTAAAGGACAGCACATCACAACAGAGCAGCCAAACAAACTCCCTCGTCTGAAAAGTGGGGCGGGAGCAGGAGCTCATTTGCATTTAAAGGGAAACTAAAACGGTGCGTTTTTGCACAAGCCCAAATTTGGCAATTTTAAAATGCTATAAACAATTATCTGTGGGGTATTTTGAGCTAAGACTTCACATACACACTCTGGGGACATCAAATAATTGTTTTACATCTTGTGAAAAGGGGCATAATAGGTCCCCTTTAATAACTTTTCTTATCAGAAGCCTCTTCTACCTCTTGGGTAGAGTGTTTATGGTGATATCATTGCTTGTGCTCTCCCTATAACATTATGTTTCTCTCTCTCCTATGTCAGTGAATCAAATAATGTACATGGGGCTGTGTTTGACACAAAGCATAATTCCCACTTCCTTTTAAGTGAAACCCCCTCTGAAAGAGCTATTTTCTGCCATCTCGCTCTGAAGGATATTTCCACCTTTCTATCTTTTTCTCTCACAACCCTCTATTTTTTTTTACTCCCCCTAAACTGACAGTTATTTTTGGGCTTTCATAAAAGACTGAAATATATCTGTTCCAACATAGACTATCAGAGAGTATCAGAAATAGAGTAAAGTTACCTAGCGGTCAAAATTAACTTGATGATGTGTTACCTTTTGAACACTGACACACATCTTATCACATTAAATACTAAGATATATTATTGTCATGTAGCACTGCTTTGTCATATTTACATTATTTGAAGTGTGTACATGTTCAGGGGTGATTTCTTTCCTTCTTTTTTTGTGCTTAATATCAGATTTCAACTAATATGGCAGAGTATTTACAGCCCTGCTACTGTACAAGATCTGATAGGATGATCTTTATATAATTCCAGTGGAGTAAAGTAAAACCATTGTGATGGTTATGATCTGTTTTGATTTAAGGCTGGGCCACATTAAAATCTTTTTTTAAATCTTACAAGACTTTCAAAATGTGAGAGACCACAAACATGGCGATAAGAAATCATAGATTTAACCTAGGGATGCTCATATTGATCGTTTAACCGTTAACCGAATGTCAAAATTTTGACAGATTAATACTACCAGTTAAAAGTTGTTGTTTTTTTACTTACATTTTTTTATTGTTTGCTGCATGGTTAAAAAAATATTATATTTCCTATATTTGTTAACACACCAGCCTACAGACATTTCGCTGAGCAAGCACAATGAAGCAAGCGAAAAGTAGTACTGTGTGGGACCATTTTGACAGAAAGGGCGACGAAGTTACTTGCAAAATATGCTACATGGTATTAAAATACATCAGCAGTATAAGTACAATGCAATATCACTGGCGAAGCAAACATCCACAAGCAAATGAAAGGCGCTTCCCAAAGCTGGCCACTCTAGCGAGACGTTATCTCTGTATTCCCGGGATATCTGTGCCATCTGAGAGGGTGTTTTCTGCCGCGGGTCTAGCTGTCAACAGGCTGCGCTCCAGACTAACCACACATCATGTAGACATGTTATTTTTTTTTTATAAAAACTAGACAAGGTGTGGATTGAGGTAGGCCTGCTATTTATTTAACGAAAAAACTTGGTCTGACAGAATTTTTTTTTAACGTTTTTTCAAAGCTTCAAACGGATTCATTGTTTTCTTTTTGTCATCTTAATTTTTTAATTATTTAAGTTAAAAAAAAATGTGTTGACCGATTTTGTTCATTATTTATATATTTTTTTTTATTGTATATTATTTATATTATTTTTATTTAATTCAATATTATAATCTTATCAGTTAACGGTTAATACTCGGATAACGAGTGGCGGTTGTCGGTTGGGAAAATTAACTGAAATGAGCATCCCTAATTTAACCATTTTGTTCCTCTAGTGTGTGGATTGCCACGATGTGACCAGGAAAGCACACCACACCCTAACAGATTCAATTCATAAACAACCAGAGTCCCATCTGTGATAGAGATTGACCGATATTGATTTTTATAACCGATACCGATACCGATTATGTGCCCGATAACCGATATGCAGAACCGATATTTATTTACTGTTATACTTCTATTTTTGACACAATTATTCCAACACAAATGAACTGAACAAACCATTGTATTTATATAATCACTCCCTCCTTGCATACAATTTTTTATATATTTATACACAAATAAATAGAGGGGTCTGTAGAGTAAGTCCTTTGATTTTTCCTCCTTTCAGTCTTAAAAACAAAACAAAAGTGTTGAAAGTTAGCACTTTTTCATGTTAAATTAAATCTTCAAATTACACTAAAAACATTTATATTATTACATTATATAATTTATATCTAAATTATACATATAGTTTATAAGCATCAGCAACAATGTTAACAATAGGCAAGTAAATGTTAAAAGTCTAATGTTTTCATATGGAGAAAATAATTGACAGGGGACAGAGTCATATCACCTTTGCAGAAATGTAATTAATTTTAAACGGTTTTAGAAGGTTTATGTGCCGTTTAATAGGTTTAAACTAAAAGTGAGGAATAATTCACTGGGTAATATTAATTCACTGAATAATATTAGCTGGAATATAACATTGTCAGGAAAGTAACAAACAAAACAGCATATACATCATTGCATTTCCCAACTAGTATGTTACTAATTATTAATAATATTTTTGTCGGTCTAGATCATGAAATGCTTTCTGACAAAGTGCTGTTTATCTATGCATTTACACAGAATAAGCTCAACCGCGATCGCGCGTGCAGATAATAAATAATTCAATTCCACAAAGCGGTTTTTCATTTTAAAGCGAAATAATTGCTATGTAGTAAATGATAATATAATCTAGGGTGTTTAAACGAGATAATCTTGTCAAAAGCTTCATTCAGTGGCCGTGCTTGAGGATTCCTGATCATCAACCCAGTGAGTGCTCAGCAATATGAACGAACTTTTTTTCGAGACTAACGGTGAGCAAATACAACAAATAGAGAATTAAATTCGGCGCTTTTATTTTCAACATGCACTCGTTCATGTCTGTATTATTTAAATTATGTAAAGTTACGTCTTTATTGGGGCAGGACATGACGGATTACACTAGCCTACGTTAGCCTAGCCTACTCCATGAGTTCGTCTCAATTTTTTAGAACCAAGCTGCATAAATAAACTACCGGCATTTATGTCTCAAACCTTATTTCTGCATGTCTGTTATGTTAAATAAAGTTGAATAATCAAAGCAAAGCAAGTAGAACATATAATTTACCTGTGCACAGAGTTGTTGTTGACTGATCTCCTCAGACGCGGGCTGCAATGGCGCAATTCTCAAAACGGCCACAAGATGGCGCCATTAATCGGCGAATCCGATATTACAAAACCGATACCCGATTATGGGAAAATGCTTAAAATATCGGTAAACCGATACATCGGTCGATCACTAATCTGTGAACACACGAAATCTCACAAAATCTCTCGCATCAAAGATGACTTTAAAAGTAAACAAAAATGGCGGACAACCGGCAAGAAGATATGGTGCTTATATGAACTGCTTTTTAAAGAAAATTTGCGGGGGGAACAAATAATGTTTAGATGAAGTCGTGGAGACGGTGTGAACATAGACTTTACATGTTATAGTGCAAGCTGGAGGTGAGTCTTCTGTCAGATCGCTATCTGACTGGGTATTGTTTCATTTCACTTGATAATCTCCAGAGCGTGTTTGTCCTTGGGGTTGCCCTCCCTTCTAGCCTGGTTGACACCAGACCCTTCTCAGTCGTAACTGAAAGTGGGTCTGGGGAAGGTTCATTCTAAGCCCATTTCCAAAGGGCTGTCACCAACGGACGTCGCTCAAATGCCTCTGAGCGCAATTGGATAGACCTAAAACCAATTTTTTGGAAAAAAAATTGCTGGAAGTTCATCTGGGTTTTCCCAGGCTACCTCCCTGCCCTAAACCTACCCATTTGAGTTAAACGTACAAAATTCAACCTCAGAAAATACAGCAGAATTCATAAAGCTTGCTTTTTGAAAATGACTTTGTAGAATAGCAATAGGCCTACCAATAAAAGCCTACCTACCAAAGAGTCTTTGCTTCGCCCATAAAGACTTAGCTTACAGACTGCTCTTCCTATACAACGTCTATAAATAGGAAACATTGACTGTAAATTTCCAAATCCTTTATGTTTTACATTATAACATTTTCAACTTCAAGCCTGCCTGCCGAGAATAAAACTTCTTTGGTTCCGCGCAATGGAAGAACCGCCCATCACGCACCGTAGTGATTGAATGAAGAAGAAACCGCGCAAACTTCATTGGCTCTGCGTGCACATAAAAAAAAACAGTTCGCTTCATTGGTTGTGCAAGTAAAAAGTCAAAGGCAGCAGATTTGAATGTCTACTACTGTATACATTAGTAGGCTAGGCTTCTGTGAACTTCAACAGCAACGGTAGTCCTGACTCACACAGTGCAGCTGAGCTCAAATCCAATACAAAGCTGCTCAGATCAGTATTCGTTTACAGTGGAAGTGTCAAAGGAGAACAGAAATCAGGAAATATTACCTGACTTCCATTTTTGCATATAAAGAGCACACCAAAGGAAAGCATGAACTCGTGCAATTAATACGCAGTGCCGGAAGATCGGGTTGGTTGGTTGTACATATGGACACACTGGTATAGATCCTATTAAAAATTGAGTATGTGGCCTTCAGAGAAGCGCATTTGGGATATACATATACTTCTAAAAATCCAATGGCTCAGTGATGGTCCAAAGATTCAAACACCTTTAGTTTTCAGCACTCCCAAACAAAGTTAAGTGTTTGATCTTACTATATAAACACTCTTTGTATGTGTAGCTGTGGATGTAAGCTGCCAGAAGAGATAAGAGTGTAGATATAACATGGAAGAAAAGGAAAAAAGACAGGACCGTCCCGGATGGTGCACCCGATGCTGACAGATATCGAAAGGCTGATGGATTAGAGGGTAAAAACAGACATGCATTCTGGATTATATGACTCCCACACATTCATTATTGAGTAGCTTGGGCTCCGATTGATCAGGGATCTTTCACTGCTGTCTTTCTCAGGTCGCTAGATTTCGATCCTTCCCTGAGCTCGAAACACACCTGTCTGAATAACATTACAAAGCTCTTGAGCCTTCGCTGTCAGTTCTCTCTTTCTCAGGTATCAATATGAAAACTGATAGATTATATCATGTTTGTATAATCCATGAGAAGACACTGTAAACACTTTTTCTGTGAAGAAAATAATTTCTCCCCCAGAACCTGATTAATTACATACAGGTGAAGTTAGGATGTATTAAAAATGCCTTATCCCACATGACACACTTGCATTTAGGGGAATTCAGCTCATGTGATCTCTCATCATTTTTGGGTTCACGAGAACGAGACCAGATGAGATTTTGGCGCAATATTTTATAGAAATCCTCAATGACAAAATTCATGATTGGAAAAATAGTCTGCAGGTGCATTTTGAAATGTTTTAACTTGGGATGCACAGATAAATTATCGGGCGATATGGGTGAAAATTACGTCTTTTTTTTTTTTTGCTCCGATAAATCAATAAAATCTGATATCTAGATCCGATAAAGTATGCTTGCTGGTGGTAAAACAATCAATCAGTCTGATTTATCTGATATTCATTTGCTTTTCGAGTGCAAGTGACTGCAGCTTTAAAACTGCTCGCGCCCATCACATCATCATCTGTGAACATGTTTAGCAAGGATTCCAAGAGGAGGAAAAAAGGCGTCAAGTTTTAACACAACAAATCTTAAATCTCACTTGAAAGGTCGTCATTGTGGCGAAGCTGTATTTAAAGAGTTTGAAGCAGCCGCTAATAGTGCTAAGCTTAACACACGGAGCGTCAATGTCCCCAATTCAGCAGGCATTTGAAAAATGTAAAACTGTTTTCCAGAGAGAGCGAAAAGGCTAAAGCGATAAACGACAAAGTAATGTAATTTATAGTCCTTGATGACCAACCTTTTTCCGTGGTAGAGAATCTGGGTTTTCGCCAGAAACAGCTATGGAGGAGGGTAAGATGTTGAGTAGTGCAAATTGGAAATCATTTAAAGTTTATTATTATTATTTATTATAATTAAATTATTATTATTTATATTATGCTAAATTATATAATTTCAGAGAAATATCAACTATACCCTATGCATTTTTGAGGATGCATTTTATTTTTGTTGAGGATGCACTTTTGTTTTTCATTTTTTTTCGAGGTTGACAAATGTCAATGCATTTTATTTATGATGTATTGAAAAACATATGACTTAAAGTCCCTTCCTCATCCTTATGCACTAAAGGTTGAATAGATGCATGTCTTACTGTAAAAAATTACCAGCATTTCACAATAATTAACAGTATTATTTTACAGTAAGTTGTTGTAATTAAGTTTCCCTGTAATATCCCAATGAATACCTGTAAAAACTACAGAATCCTTGGATTTTACAGCATTTAACTCTAATTTTACAGTAAAATCTTGTAATCTAAAACCTGCTGTTATATCACAACAAGGTCTGTAATATCACAGCAACACAGTGAAATAAATAAGGATTTCACAGCATTAAACAGTATTATTACAGTAAAATATTGTATTGAAATATGCCCTGGGAAGTCACATGACATAACCGACCTGTTTTGAACTGAAGGCTCCGTTGTGTCCCTCTTCTATTCCGGGCTGAATCGAGAAGGTAAGCAGCATGCATGTTTGCAGCACTTACACCCATGTTATTTTAATTCAAATAAACGTTTATCGCATGACACAGGAATTGTTGAAAGTTCTCTCACATCATTTGTTAATAGTAGTAATGTTAGTAATGACGAGAGTTTCGCTACAATTTTTCATGTCACTATCACCGTTTAGACAAATCTGGTGTTTGTAAAGTTTATAAAACCAATGATGGGACAAACATTACTATTTATGTGTGCACATTTCTCCAATAAAACACAACATAGCCTACTGATACATTCACAAAAGACATACATTTTATTCGCTTGATGTAATCCAAATCCTAGAATCCATACGTTGTTTGCAAGAAACAGATCCAAATTCAGCCTTTTATCTATCGATCTTCATCTTCATTTCTCAGCATCGACCGCAAACGTCAAATCTTTCCCGCGCTGGTGATGAATTCAAATTCAAAAAATGCGCCTTCAAGAAGCGTCACGACATGTTTTACGGCCGTGATATCAAACGCTCATTGGCTCTCGCCTGCTTCGTCACAGATTGCGACATGCCGTGTTTCAGTCGGTGTAGTACATTTGAAATGGAGAAGCGCGCGTGCCTTCAGAGAACGAACCGAAATCGGATTAACATTTTCATGGATTAACGTTAATAATTTAAATTCTGATCTGTTCCTCTATGGAGATATTATTGTGTCTTTATTACATGCGAGAAAATAAATGATCTGAGAGAAAAAAATAAAAGTTTGAGAGAAAAAGTTATCACACAGATAGCAAAAAAGCATTTCATGAGAGAAAAAAGAATATTTGAGAGAAAAAGTTTTCATATCAATAGCAAAAAATAATATTTGAGACTAAAAAAAGTTTTGAGAGAAACTATTTTCTCAGAACATAAAAAAAAATATTTCTGAGAAAAAATAATCTCTCAAAAATACTTTGAAAAAATCTTAAATATATATTTTTTGCTATCAGTGTGAAAACATTTTCTCTAAAAAAAAAAGTGTTTCTCTCAAACCGCTTTTCTTTGCTCTCGATGCAATTTTTTGCTCTCGTGTCAGGATTTTGCTTTCACTGTGAAAATTGTGTCATGGGCGGGGCCACGTTCTTTTTTTCCTTTTGGAACGCTCCTATTGGCCAGTCGGGTGAGCATCGTCTTGTCTTGTTGGGAGTCAACTGAATCATTACACCATTGTTCGGTTCACCTAGATAGATGCCTCCTCCGCCTTTAGATTCTCTGCCCGAGGTCGGGTCTTTATTTCCAGTGAATCTCGTCACTATCCTCGGGCCGGGCCTTTGATCTAGAGACGTGGACTCCCACCCTCTATGCTCCCAACGCAAAAGAGTGCGGCGCTGGACTAGATTTGATGGCCGAGCGCGAGCGCGGCTGCGGGCTGTAATGCACTCACTCTGTGTGTGAGGATTCAGGGAGAATAAAACGATTCGTGGGACTCCCGCAAACTAGACATTTCTATGAATATAACATATATAAACAAATACATTTTTATTCATCTGTTGCAGAAAAGCAACAAGAACAACTAAAACAAAATACAAATGATTTAAAGGCCAGAGTTTCGTTTTATAACATGTTTGCAACATGGAGCGATGTAGCCATGCAATCATAGATATGTGTTGATTTCTTGAACGCAACAGCCTTAAGATACGACTCCCCTCACTGCTCAAAAAGGACGTTTTGTTCAGAGCTGAATTCTGTATGCTGGCAAATCCTCTAATTATAACAAACAAAGTGTATATATTATGAAAGATTCATTGTGCAGTCAGCTTCATTGATAATAACAGAGATGTGTGAGATCGCGATGAACTGATGTCAGCTTTAGGGATTATTATGGGAGCACGGGATTCAGTCATGCCAAACCATGCACGCAGTCGCTGCTTGCTTTTATGTTATAACAGTGGTTTGTGTGTTAATGCTTTAATAAATAATTTATCAGGAGCATTTATGCTGATGTGTATGATGGCGACACGTAGGCTTACTTGGAGGTGCAGAACAGAGGAGAAGGAGGAGAAAGTAACATGGAAAGTAGTTGAGAACATCCGTTATAACGACCCACATATTAAAATGGTCGGGTTTAAATCGGGCTCGGGCTCATAATTATAGTTAATGTGTCGGGCCGGGCTCGGACACAACGGGCTCGGGCTTGATTTTTTTTGGGCCCGATCTAAGCTCTAAATTGAGCACGGACACTCCGATGTTTGGGTAAGTTGATGACACACACAACTGGATGTTAGCTGGCTGAGCAATTTCAGCATCACTGAAGATTAAACATTAAAAATAGCACTCATATTCATGAATGAATATTATTAGCTTGCTAATCGCTAGTAAAGCTAATTATTAATTAGCCATCATGCTAGGTTGCATGAGTGCTATCTTTTAATGTTGTTTAATCTTCAGTGATGCTGAACTTGCTCAGCCAGCTACCCATCGAGTTGTGTGTGTCATCAACTTACCCAAACATGGAGTGTCCGTGCTCAACAACTAGGCAGATGCGGCATATATCTGTGAACCGAACGCGAAGGGACGCGAACAATGGTGTAATGATTCATTCAGTTCGACTCCCAAGACAAGACGATGCTCACCCGACTGGCCAATAGGAGCGTACCAAAAGGAAAAAAAGATCGTGGCCCCGCCCATGACACAATTTTCACAGTGAAAGCAAAATCCTAACACGAGAGCAAAAAATTGCATCGAGAGCAAAGAAAAGCGGTTTAAGAGAAACACTTTTTTTTTTTAGAGAAAATGTTTTCACACTGATAGCAAAAAATATATATTTAAGATTTTTTTTCAAAGTATTTGAGAGATTTTTTTTTCTCAGAAATAATTTTTTTTATGTTCTATGAGAAAATACTTTCTCTCAAAACTTTTTTTAGTCTCAAATATTATTTTTTTGTTATTGATATGAAATCTTTTTCTCTCAAATATTCTTTTTTCTCTCATGAAATGCTTTTTTGCTATCAGTGTGATAACTTTTTCTCTCAAACTTTTTTTTCTCTCTCAGATCATTTATTTTCTCGCATGTAATAAAGACACAATAATATCTCCATATTCCTCATACACAACTACTATAATACTGCCAGAGAGGACTGCGACTGCAACGCATCATCATGTGAACGACTTTTGGTAATGTAAACGTTACCGGTTTTGACATTTTCGCAATAAATAATAATTTTTGTGAAATATATACTTGTTTGTCTGTTATGTTTTTTTTTCTTCATAATTGTGTTAGCCTACGTAGTTTTAATGAATGGTTATGGATAGGTTTAGGAGTAGGATTAGTGGCTCAAAATATATTTTAATGCTAGCGTTATTTATACATTAAACTGCCATTTACCTACACATCTCTGTCCAGTAGCAGCTAAGTTACGTTTTATCCTTTTTATATTCTGTATAAAATGGATATGTTTAGGTTTTCTATCTTTGAAAATAACTATTAATACCTACGTATTAACAATGAGACCAGGCTGGACTGAGCTAACTAGAGTAACGTTAAGTTAGTCTCATGTCGTGTTCGACAACGGGATGATTTTAACACTAGGGTTCCCACTTGTGATGATATAAATGAATAATAATTGTAAAAGTTGTAAATGCACTTTACATTGAGTGATTGCACACAATCTCAAAGTCCTATAGAAAAAAAACACTATACACTGTCATTTTTGACATACAGCTAACATTAAATTACAATGATCATAATCTGCATTCAAACTGAAATTCTTATTGTTGAAGATCCGTGATGTTCTGGCCTGCTATGATCCAGACTGGCAAGGCTGCCTGCATCCTGCTGCTGCTCCTAATGTTGTACTTCAAAGAGGCGAAAGAGAGTTTGATGCTTGAAGTTGATGTAAGATTTTTTATTCCAATATTTAAAATGAGTGATTACATTAATATCAACATTTACCTTGCATGATTTACTACCTCTGACCAATGAACAATATTCTTTATCCTAAATCCATGCTATTGTGTGTTAACTGTTACAGCCATGTGCCACTGCTTTTGACGTCAATACTGCAGAACTGAAGCATGCCCTGCTTGATCATTCAAGGTAATGTTACTTTGATCTAGTATCGAGATTTCTAACTCATTATTTTGTTTTCATTCTAGAAATCTACATGACCACAATTAATAATTATAATAAGAATTACATTTGTATAGCCCTTTGTATCTTAGTTCTTAGTTCACCCAAAAATGTAAACTCTGTCAGTAATTACTCTCCCTCATGTTGTTCCAACCCCGTAAGACCTTCGTTCATCGTTCACGATGTGTTTGATTATATCTCAAGGCCAACAGAGATGGAAATGAATACTTTTTGTTTATTTTTTGTGCTCAAAAAGTATTCTCGTCGCTTTATAAACTTAAGATTGAGCCACTGTAGTCACTTGGACTATTTTAACGATTTCTTTAATAACTTTTCGGGGATGGCAAGTTTCTATCCCTTAGAAGCCTATGAAGGAGTGATCCAGCTCTCAGATTTAATCAAACATATCTTAATTTGTGTTCCGAAGATGAACGAAGGTCTTACGGGGTTGGAACGACATGAGGGAGAGTAATTACTGACAGAGTTTACATTTTTGGGTAAACTAACCCTTTAAGCAATCGCAAAGTGCTCATAACACATAATGTTGTATCTGTTCATTTCAGGTGATATGATGAAACCCTCTGGTTGGCTAATATCCATCGAGGGACATGTCGTGATGGGCCCACACCATTTCTTTTTACACGGAGTACCTGCTTTCTTCAGCAGCTATTACGTCTTTAACTTTGAGTATCCTGCCGCTGGATTGTCGATGCTGGATTTCATTCAAAGGTATTTTATAAAGATCACATTTAATCTTGTAATCCACATTATAGTACAGGCTTCCAACTCAATGATTGTCTTGAGGTCTAAAATGCTGACAAACAAGGTACCTGAGGCTAGCCTGGTGAGACCATCCTGATCTCGCGAACTCATTCAATTTTGCTCTGCAGATCAGTCTGGTTTTCTACACATGTTATGCTCACAAATACCTGCCTGTCCAATCATAGCTATTTATTTTGATTTGGGGCAGGCTATGTGATAATGCTTTTGAAACGTCTATTGCGAAATGTGAATGTATTGAATGAAGTAGATGGAATTTTCTTTAAAAGCAGAACAAAATACTCTCCGGCCATTAATTGAAAAGGATGTGTTTGTCATACTTTCAACAGGGTTTGGCTTGAATTTACCAACTGGCCAATTGTGTGAAGATGCATTTCAGTGGTGGCGCACGTTGAAATGGCCTCTCATAGTAGAAAATCAACCACTTTGCCTCAAATTTATGGTGAGTAAGATCTAACATGTTTGGATTATAAATCTATTAGGGTTTGATGTGGGGAAAATGCACAGCAAAAAGCACACCTTGATAAATGCTGTCTGCAATACATACTGTAAGTCTATTTAAAACTGAAACTATCTTTGCTTATTAACAGGTGCTTCCTGGGCATCAATCCTGAAAGAGGCTCAAAGACCAAAAAGCGGACAACAATGAACCCTCATGTGAGCACCCTTTTGAGGAAACTTATTGACTTTGAGTGGGCATCAATAGTTTTTTTTTTTTTTTTTGCAGCGGTAGTTGTCAGGCTCAGTTTTTAGTAGCATTGTTCTTTTTGTAATTTTTGAAGACAACTTTGCACTACAATATTTTTACACACTGCTGTTGCGTGTGGACTCATTATAATGTTTGAGACTGAGAGGAGCGCCTGACCCCTTACGACATTCCTTCATCGCTCTCTCCATTGCTCTCTTATCTTGCCATGAAGGCCTCATTCCCATCCTGTCCATTACTGTTATTGTGACACAGCTAGTTGAATAGATGAATTGTGAGACAGGTAGTTGAATTGCAAGTTTGCACAATTTCTCTGCATTTTCTGCATTTTAAGATGACTTTTATGACTAGAAAGTTGAATTTCTTGAACTTCAAGTTCAAGCAGAAGTTCTTGGCATCTGCTGTACATTGAAAAATATTTATTTAATAAATATGCCATTGGGCTAACATTGACTTTACCTCCGAGTTGTTTGTTGGGGGGAGGGGGTTAATTGTACAATGATTGTAAATTCACAGTAAATGGAAGCTTCATCTGCATTACTTTTACAGTAAGTTATTGGACAATTTTAGCATGACTTACACAGTATACATTGTAAATTCACAGTACATTATTGTCAACTTGTACATTACTTTCACAGTACACACTGTAAAATTACAGGGCCTTGTTGTAATGATGTACAGCAAAAGATTGTAATTCCCCAGTAATGTACTGTAATTTCACAGTAATTGCTTTGTCATTGAAGCTGTGAAGTTACAGTATACAGTTGTGCTTTTACAACAATGCATTGTAATATCACAGACTTAAAATTACAGTAAATTACTGTGAGTATATTTCACAGTATATTGCTGTGAAAGTCATGCAAAATTTATCCAATTATTTATTGTAAATTCACAGTAAAATTTTTACAGTGCAATACTTGAATATAAATTAGTTGTTAATAAGTTATTAGCCTAAATGCAGAGATTAGAGAACGGGATCTCGTCACACCTCTAGTAGTTAATTAATATTACTCATTACTTATTTGAGCAAGTACAATGTAACTTAAAATAAAGTCTAACTAAAATGTTTAATTAAGGTTTGCGTAGTGGGGGTTCTTCCTCTTTCAACAGTTTATTTTTTCCATTACAATCTGCAGTCAAATGCTCTGAACAAACATATAATCATCTGATGCGATCCCAGTCTTCATTCAAAATAATAAACCATCTACTTTTTCCTTATGTGGGTGTCCTTCTGAAATCTGTACAGAGATCTATATATATATATATATATATTATATCTGATTTTGAATCATTAGGTATTTTCAAAACACACTAATGTATTCAATCCAATATCAGATTCAGAAAGCTCTGTTTATATGATCCGTTATTTTTTAATCAGATTGACAAGCTAGTCAGAATCAAATGTTTACATGCTTAAATTTTACATAGGAATTAGATTATTTCAGGTCTACACCTCCCCTTCCAATCTGAATGAAGGCTTTCATTCAGCTTGCAAGCGTTTCATTTGCGAGTGTTAATTTCAAGCCCTGTTTGCAAGAGTGTTCCCAGTTTTTTTTGGGTCGACTCTAACTCCCTTCATAGACTCAACTCCATTTACTTTACTTCAAAACAGGGTAAGGAATAATACAAGATTACAGTTGTAATTGCACTAATTATGTATTTCCCCTGACGCAAAGCCTTACATTTCCCTTATTAAAACAACACATTTTTATCTTCACTGTCCTTAGTCAAATTCACCAATGACATTACCTTGAAATGAGTAGCCTATCAACGTCATTACCTACTGTAGCTGTTGCAGACATAATAGGCTTATACATAAACAAAAAAAAAAACATACCGTAATGTACACTTATTGATGTGCTTATTCTTAATGTGGATTTGAATGATATAGCTATGGTTGGTTTAATGAACATAAATGACCAAAAAACCCAAATTACATACATTTAACATCAATTACTAAAGTTATTATGATGAGTTATTAAATGTTGGGTAAAACTATGTGAAAAAATTGTTTCTGCAACAGCTCCAGCTCCCTGACACACGATGTAATACGAAATACCAAATACCTCGCTTCATTGTGTTCACTCCTTGCTGATAGTGCACACAACTGCCATGTTCTGTATAGGGATTAGAGAATCAGTGAACAGCCGCGTTTACACTGAAATTTCCTGGATCAATTTCTGTGCTTCCATCGTGGTCTAAAGTACCATTAAGAGTTGGCAAATTAGTCCGGTGATGTCGGACTGCACCCAACTTTTCCAGTTCCCATTGGATTTCGTCCTCCAGATATAAGCTTAATTAAGCCTGAACCTCACCGTCGGCCCATCGGTCATATTTTTTCAACTCCATTGTTGATTCGAATAGCATACAACTACTGCACGCAGACTTTTAAAAATAGTGGTTGAAATAAAATGCTCAACCAATCAAAATGCTGCACAAATTTAACCAATCAGTATGTTCAGCACCTAAGCCCCCGGAAAGTTCCAGAACTTTGTAAAAGTACTACATAGCGAGCAGGAACTTTCTTAGGAGGACATTTTTACCCGGAACTTCATTTAGACCCTGGTACCTGCGGTCAAAACACACCGAGTACCACGTTCCTATAGAAAGTACCTGCGGTAGAAACGCGGCTCAAGTGAGCGACTTCGGACACAGCAACAGAGTCAATGACAATTCCACTAGGGCTATAAAGCCTCTTTTTGACTCCCCATCACTACCCGTTTGTAACTGTATAATTCAAAGTTCAGTACTTTATGCCCACACTAGTGCTGATTGTACACATCATTCTACTACACAAAACCATGTGACAGTTCATCACCAAAATGTTGACTTAGGGGGAGGGTATCATTTGAGAGGTGCAAAAGGACTTGATTATATATCTTTGCATTGCGATCAGCGTAATTAAATAAACTTGCTCCTGCCACCCTTCATTTAGGACTCCTTATAGATTAAAGACACTATTCTTAGATGACTTGGAGTGACTAACAGTTCGACAGCTGCAGGCCACCGCAGGCAACCACGAGTTATCAGTGTCACCCTAAAGTGAACTCTTATCCACAGAGATCTGTGAACTGGTATCTCTCTTAATTCTAACCATGCTAATGGCTCATTAATATGAGAGTCATGGGGCTGTCAAAGACATTGCGCAGCACAGAGCTAAAGGACACTAATCCCCATTGATTAGAGTTCTCAGATCAAAGGCTCCCAGCGCTGTCACTTCACCTCTATTCTCCCCTACCCACTCGCGCCGCAATTAGGAGCCCTCTCAGCGTTTCATTAAGATGTTAAAAATACCAAGTCGCCTCCCCCTCAAGGGACCCAGTCACCGAGACACATACCGAAATCCTCATTTACTATTGTGAGAAACAAGCCGTGGCATCTCCCAGAACATTTCAATCATTTGGAAGCCTCACTCGTGCCTGCAACTCACAAAAGCAAATGCTGAGTCCTCAGTAGCCCTGGACTCTACTGCGCATACGATGGTTGATAATGAGCTCATGGTCCGCCAGGGATACAAAAAAGTACATTTAATTAGCAAAAAAGTTGTTGTTTTTTTATTTTTATTTTTTTTTTAGCACAGATTCTAGTAAAAAAGAATGAACTTAAAAAAAATACAGGCTTTAATTAAGGATTGGAAATTCACAGGGCACACCTTGGCATGTAAGTGAAACCTGTCAAAAAACGTTTTAAAAATACACCTTTGAAACAAATAAGAGAGAGGATGACATTATAGGAAATTATGTTTAAATTGCCATGTCAAAAGACTCACAGACAGTACCTTATTTTTAAATCAGTGCATATCACACACGCACACACAACTATGTAGTATGTGCACTGAGAAATACAGCTGGAAGAGATATATTACAACTGATCTCACAAACTCTTATCTTACCTTAAAGGGATAGTTTACCCACAAATGAAAATTAAGTCATTAATTACTCACCCTCATGCTGTACCAACCCCGTAAGACCTTCGTTCATCTTCGCAACACAAATGAAGATATTATATATAAGATATTATATATAATCAAGATATTATTAAGATATTATATATAATCAAAAATATCTTCATTTGTGTTTCCGAAGATGAACGAAGGTCTTACGGGTTGGTACAGCATGAGGGTGAGTAATTAATGACTTAATTTTCATTTTTGGGTGAACTATCCCTTTAAGTGCCAGTGCTTATGGTCTTCCTGTCTCTCCAGAAGGATAACCTGCGCCTGGAAAAAAGAGGAAGTGCATCAATGAGTTGAGCCATACATATGCATTCATATACACTCCCAGCAGACATTCCTAAATTTACTTGTGCACATAAAACACATCCCTGAAACAATTACATACTATGGAAACGTTTTTTTTTTTGTTTGTTTAATTGGGTTCTGCAGACCTCAGACCTCAAATCTCAGAACCCCTGAACTGTGAACAAATAAAAAATAAATAAATGTATTATTTAATAATATAAAATAAATAATAATAACACATCCTAGTGCCAGTACATGGCGGAAAGTGAAATGAGTGAGTCATTTATGAATTATGAGTGAGTCATTGAATCATACATTTAGATTTGTTCTAAAACACTGATTAATTCAGTTGTTTCAACACCACAACTGAGGTGGGACAAGTCAATAATCATACATGGCCAAATTGTCTACCCTCAATATTAGAAATTGTTGATTTCCCAGATTTCCCAGAGCAGTTCACAATCATCATCCAACATAATGGCAAATATGCTTTCCAAATAATGTAAATTGCATAGTAATTTACATAGTATATTAGTAGTAAATTATCTCTCTCACACATTTCCCACATTGTCCTGCAAAATCACATCTACAGTATGTCCTGCAACAGAGAGATAGCCAGGTGGTCACCCTGGTGTTTACTGGTGTGAGGGAGGGACAATAACCTCTCCCGTACTGCAGCAACCTGTGACTCACAGATCAATAGCAAACAACAACAACAATCCAATCAATTCCCAAAGGACAAAATCAAGTCCCACCCTCCATTTTTACTTGTTTAAGAAGCCATTTAATTTGCATACACACCACCAAAGGGAAGAAAAAGGGTGTAAGAGTGCAATAAGTTGCAAGTAGATAAACATTTAAAATTTGACAACTGTTTTGTGATAGAAATGTTAAACGATCCAGTGATGCTGGACTGAACGTTTTTGCGAAATTGAAATTTCACCATATTAAATTGAGAATATCCTATCTTTTAGGATAAACAATTCATGTCATTTACATCTAGCATCTACTAAATTCTGCGCCTTTGGTTGTATAGGATAGCAGCCTTTTTACTGTTTGTATCAGAAGTTATTTTCTCATCAGTGTAGCTACAATCTTTGTATTTCTTCCTTAGGGAGAGATGTTGTTCACCAAAATAAAGCCAATTTATTTCTGCCTTTGCTTGTCAGCAGTAAGGTTGAAGAAATGTGAAGGATTATAGTATTTAATTTTCTTTCTGACCATAGCATGATGTCATTACAGGGATGGCTTTAGGGTAGACTGAGGCTTAACACTGTTCTGGAGAGATTTAAATGAAGTGCATACTTCCTAAGACGAGACAATATGCATATGGATAGTGATTGGAGCTTTCTGAATGAGTAAACAACAGAGCACATTACCCCTAAGGACACATACCATGTCTGAATTGATTTGAATATTTAGTCCACAAAAGCAAACGATGTTCAGGATTTGTGTAATGTAAAAAATAATGAAATAATGAAAAAATAATGCTGTCTTTTCCCCTCAGAGGTAGGTAAAACCACTGAGGCATTTCGGGAAGAGAAAGTAAGCAAACTTTTAGAATGTAAATAATTTCCCGGAGAGCAGAGGATGCAGGAGGTTGACCAAACAAAAATAGTGCTGTGTAGGCACAAAAAAATTGATCCACAAAATGAATACAATAGAGTATGCTCAAAACAAATATGCCCTATGCATTCAATAGTACGCCAAACAATCTATGCCAACTAACAATGTTCCAGCTTCGAAAGATGCCGGTCCTCAATTTCTTGCTAACCTTCAATCACTTCTTACTACTTGTGAAGTGCTACAATCAACCATGTGGCCAGTTTGCTTGCAAGTAGCTTTTCAATTCCTTTTCTCTTGAAAAAGACATTTTAAAAATTCATGAGAAACCAATAGAACTTTAGTTTCCACTTTTTGCCATCCACACGTTTCCTTCACTGTTTGAACAGGATAACCACTGTAACATTTCTCTAGTTTTCCCATATGATTCATGGGCCTTACTGTATGCTTCAGCATAAACATGACAGAAGTACTGAGCCTCACATCCCGTCCCTGTGCTGGCAGTTACAGTGTGTCAGTGAGGCATCAGAGGGATCACCATGGCACCAGTTCTCTGTAATTTGCTATCTTTCGGAGATCCCATTTCCGATGTGTTGATGCAGCAGATAGATTCCCATACCGTAACAATTTATCACCTGTCACTGGAAACTGTTGTCACTTTTTTTTATCTTACTGCAGGGAAAAAAATCAGCTTTGAGAAATGTTTTTTTCTATGGAAGGGTTAGAGTCACAAACTCTGACAACCTACAGTATGAAAGTACAAACAATATGAATACACTGTTATGCGTGTCAGAAAAAAAGTAAACAATGTAGAATATTTTCTGTTGCTTGCAACACATTTTCTGTTGTTTGTGTTGGTTTGAGTTCAATATTTAAGTCATGTGGGAAGTTATAGGTAACCAGAAAATATGAGTATCAGAGTATTGGACAAATTGAACTTGGTTCATACAATTTAGAGATTTCAGTAAGTACTGCATGTTTGTTAGGTTTACAGTCATTCAAACCGACTCTTCCGTGTTTAAATGTTTCACAGTAAAAGTATGATAATGAAAATGGCATTTGTTCATATTGATCTAATTGTGTTTCATAAGTAAAAAAAATATTCATATATGGAATGGTGATGTTCAATTAAATCGGATTAAGATGAATCGCTTATTTCGGAATTAAAGTGAAAATTGTGTTTAGCTCAATGTGTTGATGAAAAACCTGAAATCTCAGCACCTCATTGCTCAATGATTTATGAATCCTTTTGGATTTAAATGTAAGTTTTTATAAGCAATATTTTAGTAAAGTCTTGCCAGGGTTCTTTTCTATTTGTCATGTTTAATTGTGCCTTACTATGTTTGGAGAGCAAACACACTTTGATTGGTCAGTATGTCTAATGGTTAGAAATGATTAATGGAAGTGTCCTCTGTGGCTGCATATAGATGATTAAATAATAATGAAGTTATGAGAATGAAATTCAATGATCAGAGCAGAAAATTCAACAGGTCGAACAATGTCTTTTGTTGCATTTGAGTATCTGAATAATCTATCACCACGCCCTCCCATTTAGAAAGGTCTCCTGCAAAAATGCCGGTATCAGCGTTTTGCCTGCAACCATGGCCACACCTTTGAGATTTGATATAAAACCTGTCAAATTTTAATTAATAATAGTTCCATGGCTTGGGTTTTTATGATCGACACTTGTGATAATGAATTTCATTCACTAGTTACAGCCTGTGAATAAGGAATATGCTTTCTGTGGTAAGACAGTGGGTAATATTCATCTCCCTCAGTCTCTCACACATTCTTTAGTTCAACACAGCGAATCAAGAGGATTTTCCTTTCTCATTAATGGTCAATTCCTTGAAAATGGTGTTGCATATTGAATGAGAAAGAATCGGCTTCTCCATATCCATGGCGACATGACATTTCCACATGCCACCTAATCAAAATCCCGAATCACTGTTTATATTGAAAAACAAAACAAACACATGCATGTCTTTCAGTTGGATGTCAAGACAAGATGCAAGTCAAGACAGTGATATGATGTCTAAATGTGCACATTCTAAATGCACATTTGCAATGAAATTTTAGTTACTATCTTTAGCCTGGGACAAAAAAAGGCAGACAAGGTTGAAAAGAGCTTTCATCCTAGGAAGCTGGACTACATTTTCCTTTTTTTGCTAAGGCCTTAGGATCTTTCCTGAGTGCTTTTATCTTTAAAGTTTTTCTGAACTGAGGCTGAGTTGAAATAGCACCCTTTACTAGGTAAAGTGTCAGCCTTCACCTGGTGAAGCTATGACATCAAAGAAAGCCAAAATGATTTTTAAACTTAAAACCTGTAGAAAGAAAAAAGTTTTGACCAGAATGCTCTCTGCATTCTGATGAGGGAGCACATAAGGACAGAGTAAGCCTCATTCGTACCCAGGATTATTCTGTTCTTCCGTTGCATTCATTGGAGAAGCTTCAATCAAAAGAGTGTAAAAGGGCCTGGGAGTAAAAATGTCCCCAACTAATGCGTGACAACTCTGGAAATTGTATATCTGATCTATAAGCAATTTTATTTTACTGTATGGTTTACTCTATGGAATACTTTATTCTGATTGATCAATCACGGTATTGCTGTCGTCCATTACGAAGCTGTAAGGACTAATTTTATACTAAGCCAACTTGCACATCTGTTGTCTTAGTTACCGATTGTAGTGAACATGACCTGCAATGTGCTTGTCTTGCTTCTAGGCTAAAACAAATCTATTTTTGTAGTGCACAACCAGAAGCAGGAGACCAACTCGTAATCCAAGAAACGGGGAGGTACAGGTTGGTAACAAGCAACAATCACAGGGGAAAAAATACTCGGAGAATAACTCAGACAGGTTTAGTCAACAGGACTGCACCGGTGTCAACTCAAGACTGAGCAAAGAACTCAAGAGGACAGGGGTTTAAAATAGGCAGCTTAACAGGGTTCAGGTGAAACTAACAAATCAATGAGGACATGTGACAGGCATAAAACAAAAAACACTGAGGAACTCACATGGCCAAAAAAGGAACAAGAGTCACATAATTCATGACACTTCTAGACAAGTTAAGATTAAATTCCAAAATATATGCTTGAATGAGACAGCATGCATTTTTATAGGGAAGCTTACGGATATGAAGAAGGGCCAGTCAATGGCCTTGCAGGAGAATGATTTACTTTAACTACAGAAACATTGATATTAATCAAAACAAGGCACTATGTCACTCACACAGTACTTCAGTTTGCATTCAAAGAAATGCGAGTTTGGTCAAAAGTATGCTTGACCTGAATATTTGACTAAGAGAATATGCAAGCAGATCTACTCAGAGTTAGTAAGATCACTACACTTTCAGAGAGAGCTGAGCAAAAACCAGACAAAAGTCAGGTCGGCAAGAGAAACCGTGAGAAAATCAAAACCTATAATCTTCAGTGAATCTCTATTGGGCGTTATTGCATTTGGATGGTCTTTAGAGAGGTGAACTATAACTTCAGTTTTACAATGGGATTAAAGAGGACAGTTTTTACAGAATACATTTTCTTTTGGCTGCTGTAATGGAAGACAGATTTATTTTATCCTGAAAAAAAGCTGGGAATCAGGTGCATTTTTAAAGGTTCTTTTGGATATATTCTGCTCATTAATATAGACAGGCTGTTTTAGAAAAAACAAAGCAACATTTGCTGTAAACATGGCCTGAGGAAATCATGGATGCACACAGATGCTATCAATGTGAGCAGCAAAGAGGAAAAGCAAGCACAATAATCTTGTTTTCCTTGTTCAGATAGTTGCATAAATTGCTAATTCTGCCCTGCCTCAGAACATTGGACACATGGCCTCAGGACTACCGGGCACTTTGGTGAATGCCAATTAAAAACTATGAGACAATCAATTGAACTGCTCTGTGCTGCTGTAAAGTGCATAGAGAAGCAATGAAATGCCATATTTGTACAGACACAGCAACCTGTTCTCTTCTGCCCTCTTCTCTTTCTCTTGCTCGCTTTTCCATCACCTTTCTTTTTTTTCTGCTCTCTTTTCGGTCTTCAAGTCTTCCTCTTTTCAGTCTCCCTCGCCTTTGGTTTCTGGTTGCGCAAAGTGTTTTTTATAAAGTTGTGTGATGGAGCCTTTGGAAAGCAACTCCCCAGAGCTCTGTGGAGTCTGACTGCACGACAACAGGTTTTGGAACTGGGCCTTATAAGAGCATGGAAAATGAGGTATAACAACCCAGTGTTCTTAGCTTAGACTGTGGAACAACAGGGGACTGCGGAACTGATGCCAGAACCTTACTTCAAAGGGCTCATACATGAGGAGAAAAGTGACCAACTTCTCTTCTAAGAGTAAGGACAAGCTCAATAGAGACACAATGAACTTTCCCCAGTGCTGGGAGTTACTAACTAAAGGTTGTTGTGATGTCATAGCTTTATATTTTTCAGTACTGTGAAAGTAGATTTCAAAATGGTTTTGCTACTTTTTTTGGTAGTGCACTTAAGTATTCAAATAGTCCAACAAAATCAATGCATTTCCTAACTTATCCTCCGATTGATTCAGTGAATCATTTGCCCCTAAATAGCTATTTCTCCCAAAACAGTTAGAATCTGACTGAACTAATGAAATATTATTCTTATATTGTAACATTATTATCACAAGCTGTAATCATTGCCTAACATGTTCGTTATGTTTGCTCTAACTAAATACATGGTGTTTACTAGCCACATAACTTGTGTTATCTTATATTATCTTTGCTGTATATAACTGTCATATTTACTTTGACACACTCTGAAACTAACAGAATACTTCCTGATTGTAACATTGCAAAATGTATTTTCTGTGTACTGAAACAATATACATTGTGAAAAGTACTATACAAATTAGCTTCAATTAATTAGAATTCTAGTGAATCAGTTCATTCTAAATGATTCCTCTTAAATGTAGGATTGGATCTTCTGATCGCTTCAAACAAATCAGTTCCCTCCGAATGGTTCTTTCTGATTTCTTCTTGTAAATAAGTTAAAAAAGAACTGATGAATTAGTTTGCCCTAATTGGTTTGTTTTAGTTTTTTTAGTTTACGGAACTTCACACTAAATTAATCTTTATGATTCGTACTTGTGAATCAACATTGCATTTCAAATGTTTAAATTATTTACAATATTGATTGACAGCAGTCATCACTTTCACAGTGCGTACACACACACACACACACACACACACACACACACACACACACACACACACACACACACACACACACACACACACACACACACACACACACACACACACACACACACACACACACTTACTCGATGGGCTTGAAAAACTGTCACAACTGTCACAAGCTGTCCTCAGACTTAGTACTTATACAAGGTTGTCTCCTTGGAGAAAGACAGAGCTATAGGCATAGCTCAATTGATTTTTTACACAGAATAAAAGTCAAATCGAGACAAAATTCAACCCCCAAAATAACACTGGATCATGGTCATCTGTAGGGCACATCTTTCTGTTTTTCTTAAAGTAAGAGTACTGTACATTGACCATTGCCAATTACAAATACTACATGCAAAACTGCATGTTGTATAAGGTGATTAATAATGCCCTCCATTTGCTGTTGTCCTCTTTGATAAATTATAGATAGTGCCATATGTGGGATGAACAAATATAGCTCAAGCAAGGCTGAGCCAATCGCACCAATTAACATCTCATCCTAGATGAGAAAATCATCAAAAGGGCATCCTGGTTTGAAGTGTCCATCAAGGACCAGTGTAGTTCATGAAGCCAGTTCTCAATATTTCACTTGACTTCAGTTGGTCAGCAGGGAGTTGGGCTGGTTTGACAGGCAGAGTCCCTGCTGGCCTCAGGACATTCACACTCTGGTCTGTGATGAGAGATCTATTGGCCCACTTTTGTGCTGCAAGTGGATCATAAGAGGTTGTTCATCAGGTGAACTGACCAGTTTAACTGGATAGAGACAAATCTTTTCCTACTCTCCACATGAACTGCCTCCCAGTGACAGTATTGTATAACAGTTAGTTCCAATACTTGATTTTGACTGGCTATGCATTAGTGGAGTTTTTTTATATAGTTACACCAGTAGGTGGTGACAAGTGACGGTCTTTATGGGTGAATATCTGAATCATTAATTCAATCCATTTGTTAAGACACATCAATTCATTTCAGAGTTTGAGTGAGTTTTAACCCTCTGGGGTCGAAAACCGCATGCCCGCGTTTTGCTGGATTTTTTCCTTATCAGTGCAAAAGAGAATCAAATTACTCTGTTAATTTTGATCTTAAATATAAGTGTTGTACATCATTAGATCCTGTTAAGTTTCTATTTTTTTGTGGATACTCACAATAAAAACAAAGTGTTGTGCTTTTCGTCAAACAAAGAAAAATAAACATGATGCGCGTTTTCCCTTCTCTCTGTCTTTGAGGTCCGTTCTGAAACGCGTCCGAAACATTCACTTTAACTCTGTCAATACTTGTCACAGAGATACGAGAGATGTCTCTTTATGAAGCTGAGATTCTCTTCTTTCAAATGAAGTATTTTTTTTTTTTTTTTTTTTTAATATTTCCAGTTTATGTAATCCGTTTGAAACCAAGGAGAGTTACAGTTTTTTCGCTCTCCCTTCATTAAAAATAATTAGGTGAGCCCGCCACACCCCCAGCGCTTTTGACATGGTAAATAGGCGATATGCATCCCACACGCGGCACGCCCCCGATCACTGCATAACAACATGAAGATTCTTCATCAGAGATTCACTGATAGTTCATCGCGTTTTAGGGATGGAAGCACGCTAACGTTACTCCTTCAGAGGATTATGGACAGCTGGGAATAATTAACCTTTTCCTCAGTGGAATTTGAAACTCAGACGAGCGGTTGCATTTTGAAGAACGGATTGACCCCGAGGATACAAGTTCGGAGTAAGTTTAGTGTTTTATAATTCCTTTTCTGCAAGTTTTCTGATCATAGAGCTCAAATGCATTTTCAGACTATAGTAAATATTAACTCACAACGTTCGTGTAGGCCTATACGCTTGTGTAAACTTTTTAAATAACTGCTTAGTTTGTAATGATTTAGTGAAATATATTGATCTGCAAGTTTTGTTTGAGTTCTCCTATGGTCTAGTGGTTAGATCAATTGCCAAGCGTGTTAGAGGTTACAGGTTCAAATCCACCACTAGCATATTTTTTTTTCTCTCATCAAAACCGAATATGTTCATCAGTGGTTACAGTCTATATCAAACACACACGTATATAGGACACACGTTTGTGTGCATTTTATTTTGTGATTTCACCGGAATGAATAGTGTCCGCAATGGCAATAGATTGAAAAGCACGTTCTGTGCGCGCGCCGCCACAAGAGACTCACTGTATCCATGACACTGATAGCAGGACACGAGCGCTCAGCTTGAGTTCAAAAACAAAACATTTTAGCTCTAGATTTCTTATTTAAGAGCGGACTAAATGAATGATCTACTAGTTAACTAGAGATGTTTTATTTGTATTAGGTACAGCCGTTCATTGAGTGTATCAGTAAATGCGTGCGGTCGATGAGCCATAAACAGATACTCGCGGTTACCCAGTCTACCAATCAATAGATGTTTCTCTGTCCATCAACAGATACATTGTGCATCTATAATCATAATAGTCCATCAGTTTACTTTGGATAATGTGCTAACAGTTTTTTGCTTTTGTTTTGTTGTGTTTACATCGTCACCATCAGCCTTCAGAAATCATTCTGATATAATTTTTTTTTAAAATCAATGTTGTAAACAGTTATGCAGCTTAAGTTTTTTTAACCTGTGATAGTTTTTTTAGGATTCTTTGAATGCACTTTTTTTTATTTATATAAGCACTATATAAGCAATATTTTATATATTTTTTTATATAAAAAAAAACAAGTTTGGTCTTTTTATGTTTTTTTTTTTTTTTGAAAGGAAGTGTTAAGTGATATGAATGACTTTAAGTCTTTATGTTCTTAGGAAAGATTTCTATTTTGAATAAATGCTGTTCTTTTTAACTTTTTATACATCGAATCATTCTTAGTTCAGGCTGCCTCACAGCACCTTGATGGGGCATTAGCACATTGGGGGAGTGTCTTTAGTCTCCCCAGGTGTAAATCACATTAATATTCATGGGCATTAACACTCCCACGCATACAGCAGTAATGACCCAAAAACTAATGTAAGAAATTCAAATCGTTATATTGATCTTTCTGAAAGAGTGGTCAGAATGATTTTCACTTCATTTTGAAGTAAAAATTCTAGCCTACAAGAATAGTAACTCAACAGTATTGTTTTCAACTATTCAGTATGTGTTAAATGGCCTTATTGCGGTGACATTTTTTTTCCCAAAACGTACTAACCACGCATATTATTTTTTTTCTATAAAATGCAAACATGTACATCCATTTTGCTCACATATTATTGTAGCAGAGTTTGTGCTGAATACAGCAAATTTATATGTTGGCAAATGGTATGTTTTAAGTAGCTGAAATAAGCACAAATGTCAGGGCATACCAAAACACAGAAAGAGCCCGAAAACAGCTCAGACCCCAGAGGGTTAATCATTCATTCAATCGATTCGCTCAAATACATTGATTAATTCAGAAACAAAACAAGCAATTGTATTTATGAGAGAGTTTTGGAAACATCCATTAAATCGATTCTCTCAAACACATTAGGTGTTGACATGACATCAAAGTACCACCAAGAGAACGAATCGAAAGCTTACAGAGGCGTCTGCTCTCTAATCGCTAATCGGTCAGGACAGCGCCGCTTCAGGTCAAACCCATCTTTTGGTTCATTCAGAAACGAAAGTGACTGTATTAATGGGGAATTTTTGAATAATTAGTTTAATCGATTCAATCAAACGCACTAGAGCTGTGTTCAAAATCTGTCCATTCACTATTCCCTACATTACTCCTCTAATATAGTCCACTTGAAGGAGTGAAAGAAAACGAGTGAGCGAATTCGGAGACCAAGTGCACCGGAAGGGCTGTCGCTTTTGCATAGTTTGAGCTTGATGTTTAATAATATCTGAAACTAATCAAAACTGGCAGCTCCAGTAGTAATGAAAAGATTTATCTTGAACTCTGTCATGGAAACTAGCATGTATAAACCTTAATTAAACAATTTAATAATCAATTAAAAAGGAATTTATACCTTTATGATATTGTACCCACATTGGAAAAGGTGGTTTGGAAATGGATGGAAGGATACTTCACCTGCAGGTAGCATTTTTAGGTGAGAAACAGGAGTTCATTCAGTGTGACCGTCACAGTGCCTTATGGGAGCGTACATCAGTTGTACACTCATTATTGCTGTGCATTATGGGATTGAATGAGTGCAATCAATAATGTCCACTATGGTTTCAGACACCACTATAAATGGCTGTCCCGCCCAATTTAAGAATATAGAGGGTGATTTTGGACAGGTGTGTTCAACTTGAAGTGGCACTGCACACACCGTTCGGTGTATGACATTAAAGTACCGTGAGAGTGATTAGAGAGCAGACGGCTCCGTTTGCTATCGAATCACTCTTGCGGTATTTTGATATCATACACAGATTGGTCTTTTCAGCAACGCTTCAAGTCGAACACACCTAGTGTTTCATTAATAAACTTAACAAGCGAATGTATTTATGCAGTGAGTTTTTGAATTATTAACTCAAGCGATTCGTTCAAAAACACAGATTCGTTCTGCAACAATAAAAACACCTGTGTGTTGCTTGGCTTTGACTTTGTTTGCCTTATTTCCGTCGATGACGTAACAGATACATGAAATATCAGGCATTTTGTATTTAAAATGTAAGTTACTCAATACCTTTTTATTTATTGAATTGATGTATTTTGGTCTGAATTAACACAGTGTGTAATTACCAAATTACATAGATTTTTTGCAGCATATAATAGTTAGTGGTTATATCAGTGAGATACATTCAATTCTGTTCTGACTAGTTTAAAGCGATTCTTTAACACCAAGAGGTTATCTTTACAACAAATTTAAGTTGGACATCAACTAGCAACATAAATCAATGGCTTCTATAAAAAGACAGATGAATGTTGTGCGCCAAAACCACAGTTGATTGGATGCATTGCTTTTGATGTCAACAAGAAAAGATGGAATGAGTTTCCTTTTTAAAGTGGGTAAAAGCATTTAACATTTATGTCTTTGGTTGCACTTTATTATTTGAATTCAGTATAGTTATTTACTTGATATTCGCATATCAGAACCAACCTGCAAGCTCTTTTGTCTCCACCCACTAGCAAGAATATCAATCATCTTAGTGAGAGATAATTTTAACATCAGTCCCTAAACAGATCACGAGTCCAAAGATCTGATTATTTTTTTTGTTTCCACCTACACTATCTTTTAGAAAGCACCATGAAATGTGCAAGGTCACTTATCTCTGAAAGCAGTAATTTCTTAGGGGCGTTTTTAATTGCCAGACCACCATCTGATATTGAAACACTGGCGAGTAGCTCAGTGAGATAACACTGTCTGTATTCCTACAGGGCTGGGTCACATAAATATGCTCTCCTCTCCCATCAGCTCTTCATTAAAGACTGAATAATGTCAAACTGCTGATGAGACTTTATTTGCATCTCCACATTAATTCTAGTCAGCTCCTTTGTTCCAGCCAGAACAAGAGGGTGCAACAGCTTAGTAGCAGCAACAAAGCCAGACCCTAAAAAAAATTACAAGACCCCTGCAATTGTGTGTGCATTGTGCACAGTGAACGCTGGTATCACGGCCTGCTACTTTGGTATATCATCCATCATGCTTGGTTTGGCATGAAAGTTTGAGGAGCACATTAATCTATTTTTAGAAATTTAAATGAGGAAGATACTTTGTCATGCCCAACTAAATCTGTGGGCACAGTTGATGTTTAAAGCAATGGATTACTCCAGCTGGAAGTCATTTGCAGCTAAGGTCAAAAGTAATCGAAAGTCATTTTTACTGGGGGCTGTTTTCCATGTGTGAAATACTGCATGCTCAACTCAGGATGAGGGTTGGCCACTCATGCAAATCCCCATGAAAAAACCACCCACCAAACTCACCAAAATATATGATGATCATGGCAAGAAAGTATGCAAATAAGAGCAACTGATCTTAAAAACAATATTTCAAGAATATTATTACCTGCCATAAATAAACTCATAAAAAGGTCGAGATTTTGCAGGAGTCGTCGAAATTATGAAATAAAGCCTTAACAATGGTTGTCTGCTGTTATAATGTCATATAAAATCCCATGTCACAGAAACACTTTTCATTATTCAGAATCTTTTTCATTAAGCTGGGGAGCCTGGCAGAAAAAGAAAACTTTCTTCCTAGTTTCCCCTGCAGTGAGTTTCGATTATTTCACGAGGACATTTTGAGTTTGTCCTGTTCCTTTTCTGCAGGTCTGTTGTTGAAATGTAATGGTGACCATTTTAGCACAATGTCTGAGTGATTGAGTCCTTTCCAATGTAATTGGACCATAATGGCTTGGTCATTGGCCTTCTCAGCAACAGTGATTTTCAAGCATCCAAACAGGAAATTCACACCGGACAAAAGGAAAAGCAAATAAGCAGAAATTCTCATCTCTATTTACCCCCTGGTGTATGCGTTTTAATATGTACTTGTGCTTAGAGACGAATCTGTTTGGAAAATATTCCATATCCCAAGATGCACATTTAATATGATCTTGGCCTCAAAATAGGGTGTAAATGTCATTGAATATTTAACAGCACTTTCTCACTCTTATTCTCTTGAAAGCTTAAATATGGTGCCAACAACTCACTTCCGAATGTTTCATTTTCCTCTAGCTGATTAATAGGGTAGTTAAGGTAATGGGAAAAAAGACTGTTTGGAACATTTCGTGGCAGTTAGTCATTTCTTGTTGAGAGTAACAGTTCAGATATTACAAAATGTGTCAATGCCACCGTGGTGTAATGGCAAGTTTTGCAATGCAAGAGCCAAAATTCACCGTAGAAAATAGATAATCAGATACCCATGCATTTCTGAAAATGGCAGAAGACCATGTATTTGGAAAATTTCACCCTTTCTCCTTGGTTGAGGCCGACGTGTTAAACCAAATAAAATGACTCAAGAGATATACAAATTGTCAATTTCACCATAACCGAAAGACCAGAAGCAAAGAGATGATGCATATCGCCGCTTACCGCTGATGCTTTATAAACATCCCGACAAAATGCCATTGCATAAAAGCTCTCAAGGATAAGCCCTTTCCCCATCTACACTAACGGCGTTAGCTCAACTCGATTTAAAGTGAACCCAAGTCAGATTTTCCACCGCCGCCTATGCATCATGCTCACTGAGGGCTGGAAAACATAATGGGCATTTAGTTGACAGATCTCAATGAGATTATGAGGAAAAAATGGAGGAAGTGTGAGTAGACTCCAGGCTTTCCCCGAACAGGCCGAGGCACATACCAGCTTAGGCTTCATAATAAGATCTGAAAGCGCTGATGCACATTAAATGCTCAACATCAGTCACAGGTAGGCAGGGCAGCGCTGCGTTTACACTCACCTGTCAATGCCTATCAAGCTCTATCAAGGACATGGATATAAGTCAGTGCCTCGAGGCACCAAACGTGCCTGGCGAACGCTAAAAGCAGGTACCTGTTCAATCTGTTATCGTAAGACTACTTGGCAGACCTGAGACAAATATGTAAGCATGCTCAGCTGTAAAGGTCCATTACTTGTGACATTGGGAAGCCATTCGTAAGATTGAACTGCTGAAAAGTTGCACCTCTCAATGCAGAGTAACAAGCCAACTGAGACTGATGGTGTATTACTGCGGACCTTTTGGTTTCTAGCCAGGTTTGATACTTCTCATGTAAAGCCATTATTCAATTTATGATTACTGAGCCAACTTTAAAAGATATTATCCCATTTGCTATATTAAAAGCTGATATGCAAAAAGACAGAAGTGTTGTTGGGCCACAACAAATTAGTCATATTTATTTAGGCAGCAGCTATTTTCTCTAAAAGAGGGTAGATGCTATTCGCACTAAGTGTTGTAGAAGTGAGAAAATGGCCTTGCCATCAAGATTGGCCGTTTGTATTTGTAAAAAGACTCTGGCAGTACAGTTTATTCTCGGTATGTTGTTTGTTTATATATTAGCTTATTAAAATACATTTAGGTGCATTATCATGCTGGGCTTTTTTAAGCACTAAAAAAGCAATGGGATCAATGATTTTCCATTTCAACAAAAATGTTATCACCTCAAAGATTCCTTAGGTGGAAAACGCATCAAAACAATTGAAAATGAAGGCCGAGCAAATGCAGTATTTTTTTTTTTTTAATATTCTGAATGCGTTCATTATTAATGAAGTAGTTAGTGATGAAAGGAATGTCTTTCTTTTTTTTTTCAGGACGTGCACCAGAAGGACAATGATAAGAGTTAATTAGCATTGTTTTTATGTCTTTTGTGAGTTTTAATGACTTTGCTAATAAGGAGCAGCAAATGCCCTAGTGACTGGTCAGAGATTGTTTTGTCATGAAATATGCATATTCACCTAATGCTATTCCAACACTTTGGCCCATTTTCCAGAATACCCATTTTTAAGAAAAAATGGCTAAATATACCATCATGTCCATTGTTAATAATCCAGCACTTTATTTATTTTCTCTGTTGTTAAACATAATAATTTCACACCATACAGTTACATTATTTTTGTCCTACATTTTAATAATTATTTTTGATCTCTTTGATATGGGGGGCTTTAAATTTACTTTCCGACTCTTTCCATCACAGAGCTCACAGAATCTACTGGCAAACTTCACCAAAAGGAGAAGAACAAACAAAGAAAATATGTTGTCCGCCTCAAAATACAGTGTTGATTCGGTCCAAGTGGGAATGCTGGACTCCTGGTGCTGTGTCAGTGAGATTGAGTTCTTTTTGAACTGATAGCACTTTTCTAATACAGTATATATCAGTATCAGCACTTCTCTGTTGCTGGCAAACACCGCAAAGACAATAATAGATACCTTGAGTTTTGCTGTTGTGCTTTGGCACTCAGGTCAATAGTAGAGGAGATGGTTTATTCAGACAGCTTGCACTCCTCCCACATCCTTTTGAACAATGCTTTTCAGCTGCATCTCTGGTAAGATATATGCATGCAGTCATTTTTCATTATGGATGTTTGTGTGCCATCTGACATAAAGTCGATCAATCCAATCCCATTTGAAATGTGTCTATAATGCAAAAAAGTGCTTTGTGTGTGTTTGCGGCCCTATTTAGAGAATTAAAGAGATCATTCACCCAATAATGAAAGTTCTGTCATCATTTACTTATGCCCTTATGTTGTATGCTTTTTTTTTTTCTTTTCCATGCAAGGTCAAAAGGTATATAAGACATGCAGTCATGTTAAAGAAAGTACTACTTTTATTTAGCAAAGAGGCATTAAATGGATAAAAAATTACAGTAAAAGATATTATGTAACAAGATTTATATTTCAAATAAATGTGGTTCTTTTGAACTTTCTACTCAAAGTCAGCAAAAATATTATCACAGTTTCCACAAAAAAAAACATTTTAACCACAACAACTGTTTTCAACATTGATAATAATAAGAAATGTTTCTCGAGTACCAAATCAGCATATTATAATTATTTCTGAAGGATCCTGTGACACAGAAGACTCAATTAATGATGTTGAAAATTCAGTTTTGCTATCACAGGAATATATTACTTTTTTTAATAAATTATTTAACTATAAACGAGTTATTTTAAATTGTAATAATATTCCACAATCTTACTATTTTTACTGTATTTGATCAAATAAATGCAGCATTTGGTGAGCATAAGAGATTTATTTCAAAAACATTAAAAATATCTTACTGACCCCAAACTTTGGTATGGTAGTGTATGATCTGGTAGTATATGATGAATGGTAGTGTATGAATTGTGTCATAAGTCAAAATTTCCTTTTTGTTTTCCACGAAAGAAAGAAAACCATACAGGTTTTGGAACAAATGATGAGTGAATGATGATAGACAGAATTAATTTAGGGCTGAACTATCCCTTTAAGAAAACGTTACAATAGAGCTGTGTTTAAAGTTTTCCCGTACTTCTATCCCAACAGGCCTGCATCAACCTGGCACATTCATAATATCAAACGAGAGACATGGGAAGTGCAGCTGATGAAGACGATGAGAGTATGTGGATGGGCCTGCCTGCTGGTCTCACCTGCTCTTTCTTAACCCAGCATTACTGTCTTAATGCCTCCTTACACTGCTGTAAAGCCCACAACCATCAGCAGAATCTATCATGTGGACAGAATTGCTGACTAGCTATTACTTCTCTGCAGTTGCCATAAAACCCAGCAATTAAATGCTATTGGCCTATTCTGCTCTGTCTTAAACCAGTGAGCTCTGGTCGGACGCAGTCACTGGAAATGGGAAATTAAATACTGTGACAGTTTCTGTGAAATTGCACCTGATGAGGTGGGCCTATTCTTATCCGAGCTTTGGAATAACTTTCTTGTCTTCATGGAAAATCAGCAGTCTAGACAGATTACATTTTTTAAAAATCACAGAATGAAGATTGCCAGTGTTTTTAAATTAGTCTATATCATGTTATAAGACGAATAATATATTAAATAATCATAAAACTGAGTTGTGCTACTATTTGTAATGAATTACAGCTTTCCCATATGTCTTAGTGTTCCATTCTTCACAATTTAGGCACATTTACATTGTTTAAATATATTAATATAGAAAAAAGTAATTTTTAAAATTCTACTATTATTTCACAATAGCACTGTTTTTACAGTATTCTACAATCAAACAAATGCAGCCTTGAGACTTCTTTTAAAAACCTTTAAAAACTCTTACTGACCCCAAACTTTTGAACAGGAGTGTAATCTGAGTGTATACATTAGCATGCACAGTAACATATCCAATATATGATACTGATTACTTAAAAAAGAACCAATTTGATACGGTGTGTATGCGTTCTTTATACTCAAATAGCTAGGACCTTTTGAAGGAATGTAATATGTTAGATGGTCCTCTTGCATTTTATATACTAAGGGTTCCTAAGGGTATTTGCCATATTAGAGTTGTACGTTTGTACTGTGTGTGCTTAGGGTTTTGGTGTTCAGCTTTCTCTGGCAATATCAGACCACACGGCCTCAGGCTTTGTAGCCCCCTGGCAGTCCAAAATTTGGCTCACATCACTCTGTACTGTAATTCACTTAATAATATTTACAGTTCAAGATGGTGCGCTTATAAACCAATGCCATATTAGATGCCAAAATCATTTCGTTGTACACCTGTTGAGTAAATATGAACTTTGTGTTAAAATTTTCAATTAGTGTACCAGACATAACTTCTATTTGAGATATGACATCAAAATTTACTCTATCTGAGAATACTGGGGTTTTACTGGTATAGGATCTGTCAATCTGCTCAATCGCCAACCATGAACCATATTTCTTTTTCATCCATCACTGAATTTTATGATCTTTTTATGATCATCACACCAGAACAAGCTTCAGGCCTTTCTGTGACATCTAATTTAGTGCACCGGTCAACATTTTTAGCTGAATAACACCACTGGTCACACGTCATACACTCCGAATGCTCTGACTGTTTAGGCATCTGTGGCAGGATGAAAGACAGACACAGATCTCAAATGTTCATTCTTAGATCATCTCTTCATTATGAATAACATATATAAAACAATCTTTGTGTTTATTATCATTTTTTATGCTGCACACATACTGATGTTCACAAGGACAACTGAATATCCATGAGAGATTGCTGCCAACTCTGCAGCTGTTTTCTCTTCTGTCACATAAGAAAAAGGTTTGTTCATTCTGCCACCACAATCTCCATATCCTAAAAATAAATTGCAATCAAGCTTGATACAGGTATGCAATGCACCAAAGCATTACATGCACCTGACTCCAGTGAAAGAAGAAATGGCTTCATGTCTCATTAGTGGAGCGAATGATTTTATTTTCATTTAAATCCAGATTCCACCCAGTTATCCATCTTGTGTCTAAGGCTTGTCACTGCCGGAAATTGGATGGATTTGAATGTAAAGCAGCCGGTTGACATTTTAAGTGAGATTTGGTATCCATGTACTGCCATGATAGTAATTGTGGTAGTGGCAGTGTTTTTGTGCATAAAAAGAAAAGCCTTCTGTAATGTGCTTATAATTTTTTGCATGGATATAATTAAATGCTATAATGCCTTTCCCTCTAGTCAATACCCAGTTCATATGAGAATTAAATTGTTGCCATGCACTATTAAGCTGAGAAAATGTAAGCAACATTTTACATTGCTTTTTGACATTTTTTAAAAAAAAAAAGTTTTTATTACTCACCTGTCTTTTGAAACCGGTATGACTTTATTTCTTCAAATGAACAATGATTTATGGAAGCTGCTCTTTTCCATATAATGAAAGTGAATGGCAACCACTGTCAATCTAGATTTGTAATCTGTTTCTCACACAAAGCTATCATATGGTTTCAGATGATTTGGATAACAGTGCACAAGTCATATGGATTACTATGGCACTTTTATTGTCCTTTTTGTTGCTTGACATCCCCTGGTCAACATCCACTTTCACTGTATAGAAGAGAACAGCATGCCATTATGATGTTCTACCATACCATGTTCCGCAAAAGAAAGTAAGTCACACAGACAACATGTAATTAAATGACAACAAAATATTAATATTTTAGGTGAACTATCCCTGGAAAGGGAGCTATAAATATATACTGAATCTCAAAATAATGAGTTTGCTTGTTAGATTTGTTGAACATCTCAGCCAGGTAGAACCTGTCAATTGATTTCCCCTCAATCATTCCGTCTCTATCTCTCCCTCTTTTTTGTTCTTTCAGTCCATTGATGCTCAGTGATTCAGAGTAGTGCCCCTCAGCCGTTCTGTTCGCCATGGTTTAAATTCACCTCTATTGCAATGGGACTGATCCAGTATTACATCATACCATCCTTGCTTTGCACATCACCTCCTTCTCCCCAGGCAATGAGTGCTAGAACTGGCAGTGAATACTTATTGCAATGTTAGCAGTAGATTGTCATTGAACTTGTTCTGGCTCAGAGTACAGTGGTAGTAAAGTTTAATTCAGCGGTCATTTTGATGTAATTATTTAGTGCAATTAATTGTAAAGAAAATTACAATAAAAAAACAAGCAATTCATATTTTTACCCCTAATAAATACAAATTCTTCTTTAAAAATTAAACAATTGACAGTCGAAGGGAAAAAAAGGAAAAGAAAAAAGAGGCATTTTGAGGCATTACACTTTACCAGTAAGTCTTACAACTCTATCTACTGGTTTTTAGTCACCTATCAGCTGTGAGGAGGAAGTTCCTCTGATTGCACCAGATAAAAACAAACACTTATCCAATATTGGTTGCTATCTGGATGTGCACGTACACACATTGTTTTCCTGGCAAATCGATGACTCCCTGTCGCAGCAGGGGGTGTACACTTCAGCCTCTGAGGTATTGGGGGGGGGGGGGGGGGGGGGGGGGGGGGGGGGGGTCTAGGTACATGCCTTTTTAAAATCCAACCAATCAATGCACTCTCACAGAATCAATAGAGACCTCCTATTAGGAGTAATTAGAAAGCAAAACTTAGTTCTGCCAAGCACATCTACCTATGGTCTAGTGCCTTGGCCATGTAATGTCTTGGTGATATATCCTCCTGGGACCCAAGAATAGACTTTTGTCCACTGTAGTGGACATTATATTTTAGTGAATTTCTCTGACATCATACATGTCACATGACACAACCTGGGTGTCCTGTAAAGATCACATTCAGGACTTTTCAGAAATACCAAATGTTTGGAGGTTTCACCATGAAAACAACTTCTCCTTGGTCTTTAAAAATGTCTGACATTAATTTAGTGATCAAATGTAGCACTCTTATGGAAATATGATAATATATTGTAATAATAATTTAAATTGGACTACTTTTCAAATTGTATTTTATAAAACAACATCTCAGGAAAATGTTAAGGGGTTTCAAATAAAAAAATACTTTCTGTTACAGAACAGGGCGTTGATTTCACACATGTCCACTGTAGAGGACATCAGGACTTAAATGTTTATCAGGCACTCTGGGAGACACAACAAGTGAATATGGAAATAAATTATACATCAATATTCCTATGAAATATTAGATATCATTATTAAAATGTTGCCAATTATTACTCCAATTATTACACTTCTTTTTTCATTAAATGTTGCTCCAAGAACACATTAATGTGCAAATTAGATACAGTGTATAGATACATTGCATTGAATGGGAATATTAATTTATGGCCATTTTACCCACATATTGCATAAAGTAAAATGGTGTATCAATTCATTCCGTAACATAGTTGAGAATAATCTTTATACAAATTTTGGTTGAAAAAATCCTGAAACCCCAAAATTTATTGGTGATTGAAAAAAAAATCCCATTGTTTTTGCCTATACATATAATTTCATGTCATTTTATTTTTTAAACAACTTCGTCCTGGCGTCCACTACAGAGGACATAACGTATGAATAAAATATTATTTTTCAAAATTGTTTTTTTACCATTTTTTTATTGTGCTCTAAGCAGTGTGATGACATGGAAAAAAACTAAATTCAAATTTTTTTTTTATCTGGGTCTCAGGAGGAAGGGGAATACATTAATACTAACGGTTCCTTAAAGGTTTCTTATTTTTCAACTCCGGTAAAGTCTCACTGAAGATTGATTCAGAAACTATGAACTGACATACTCTAATAAACTAGTGAAGGAAAAAGAACTGCAATGCTGTACACATTTGAACATTTTCTTTTGTTTAACTTTTTTTTATTTATTATTATCCTTGTTTTGGGAACAACATAGTAATAAAGAAACCTTGACATGGGATAATTTGCACGTATTGTGGTATTTTTCTAATGCAGAATACACATTAGGTGGTTCCATTAATAGTTTGTGCTCCTGTTCTATAGAGGTGAAATTATCTATTTATGTAAGGACAGATATAGCCAATGGTCTTTTTCTGAGAATAAATTAATTTTGATTGGTTTTGAAGTCCAGTCATATTCTGCCAACACTAATTTGCCTTTTAAAATCAGTATTCACCTCATACTACAGAGAATTGTGCTACAACCTTTGTGCAAAAAAACAAAGGAGTAGCCATCTGCAGATGTTATTTACAGGTGGCGTTAACATTACAATTTTCATCACAGAAATGATATGGCACACGGCTCATTCTCAGATCCCTTTTCACCCTTCCTGCACTTTTTTTTATCAAATTACAGGCTTGTCTTCCAAAGAGCGATTCTAGAACTTCAACTGCTTCCCTCTGGCTTAGCTGGCCCTCTGATTCGGAACAGGAGGATTAGCATGATTGATGTAATGTACCCTGCACCCAAGCTCTGCTTCTTTTTCAGACACAACATGCAGTTCTAGCCCAATATACTGTATGCAAGGAACAGCCAATTTTTCTTTAAAGTCATCCCTTTGGTAATGTGGTATATAAATGCATGGTTATGTAATAAATGGAGGTTGTGTTAAACATCTTGGATGCATCTTATCCATCTAGTGAGGTAGTGAATCTAAAATAAAAGGAATGTGCAATGAACCCGCAATGCTAGATAGGTGAAAATGTATTTTATTGTGGGTGGAAATAGGATTTACGCATCAATGCGATTGTGCTACATGCTTCATAAATGTATTTTTTTTATAGTAGTACAAGGAAAAGGATCATTAGCAGATTTCTATGCACAGATTGGCTCTTTCTTATCAAAGGCAAACCTTTGTTGGTGAAAGTGGTGAACGTTTTCGATATGCTTTCAAAAAAAGGTGTAAGAAAGATCTGAACTATTATTATATTAATTAGGTAACATAACATTTGCCCATAACTCCTAAATGACTTGCTGAAAGGTGATTAAGTAGGCTAGTCATATTAGGGTTACGGCTTAAGTGTTCATTAAGTAAGTCTACTGCCGATGCAACCAGTTGGCAAAGGCTTTTTCTCTTTCGCTGGCACATTCGATCGGGAAACGGACTACATTGGTTGCACTGTATGTTTTTGATTCACTAAAAAGAACCAACTCATTTGTGTCAATCATTAGCTAATCAGACTACACTGGACTGTGTTTTTTTATTAAATAAAAGGAACTGACTCGTTCTGTAATTGGACTACACTGTTCAAACGGTCTGTTTTTGATTCAGTTTAAAGAAACTGCTCATTCGAGGAAACGGACTACACAGAGTATTTGTTCCAGAAACATGTTTTGATATGCTGATTGAAAGTCACATCCTGACAGCAATCACTAACTTAAGTGGTCTAAATGTATTTATATTTATATATATATATATATAGGAAGGCATAGGACCATAAAATGTTTGTCTAATTCCAAACGAAAAAGCAAAAAAGTCATGAGCGCTTTTTAAAACACCATCATTGAAGTCTTTTTCTTTCTTTTTTTCAGCTCAGGGTGTCTTTTCAAGTTGAATAAAGTTCAACTTTTCTGAAAAAACATTCTACGTCAAGTGCCTTTTTGACAGCTGACCAATGACAAGCGAGTAGCGAGACCTGTCGTTTCCATAACAACAAGAAAAATGTCAAAGGTGATGGAAGATGGACTTATTGTGCTAGTGTCGGAGCAAAGGGAGTTATATGAGCACCAAACTCTACCACACAATACACCATAAAAGATTATGTGTGGGCACAGATTGAACGGATCCTTGGTTGTTCAGGTAAGTGTATCATCTTCTACTTGTCGTTAACAAAACTATCTGTTAACTAGTGTTAATTTTACCAGCCATTTTTAAATTTAGTTTCAGTTTTAGTCCAGTTTCAGCATCGCTTGTTAGTTTTTATCACATTTAGTCGACATCATCCCATTTTTATTTAGTCTAGTTTTAGTCGACTATAAGTCGAGCATTTTAGTCTTTATTTTAGTCCAAGAAAACAATTTTATTCGTTTAGTTTTAGTCAACAAAAACTGTCAACATTTTAGTCTAGTTTTAGTCAGGACATCATTTTAACCTTTTACTTTTTTGTCAGCAGATAATATTTAACATTTCCTAAAATTATTTCACATTTCAACATTTTCTCTCATCTTTTTGATAAAAAACACAATTTTAAGGAACACATGCAGACATGGAAGATGTTCTGACAATATTTGCATATTTATTTTGAAGCTACCATGTGGCCTCATTCCTTCCCTTCGACTAAAATCAAGCATTTGGTTTTGTTCTCCACTTCAATGAAGCGAAAATGTGTCCATATATCACGTCTCCTCTTTCTCCCGAGCCCTGTGCAAAGCATGTTTTACTTTTAACCTGTTGCCGCCTCGCCGTGAATCCAGCTCCTGTCTGATCCATGTGTTGTGTGGGCTACTCTGTGCCCGCCCGCTCCAGGTTTGAAAGTGGGTGTGTGGCGGAAGAGCTGACGAGGAGGAGGCGGAGGAGGAGACAGGATTTGACAAAACCATATCATATAATATGTAATTTTCGTCTCGTCTTTGTTCGTGAACTAAAATGTCCATAGATTTTAGCCCAGTCTTTATTTACCGAACTGCATTTTCGTCTCGTCTTTATTAGTCTACGAAAATTATTTCTGATTTACTCCCAGTTATTGTTTATTAGTGGGGATTTTAGTCTCGTCTCGTCTAGTTTTCGTTCGGTGAAAAATGTGCGTTGACGAAAATATTTTCGTTTAGTTTTCGTTAACGAAATTAACACTACTGTTAACGTTAGCTAACATTAACGTTCGCTCAGCAACAGTTACGCTGTTATAGCAACAAAAGACGCCCTCGGCTGCAATTTGGAACCAAACGCTGCAGCTTTTTTTTTTTCTACTAAAAAAGCGTCCTTGTCAACTTTTTCTTGACAAAAAAGAAGCCACTTGTGAACGCCCTTAAGCTGCGTTTACGCCATATTACTGTCATTTGGAATAGATGGAAACCTGTGACATTACACTCGGGAGCGCTTAGTGCCTCGAACTTATGCATTTCAATGGCAACACTATCAACGTTGAAATTAGTTTGCAGCAGTCAGGTGGTACAGGTCAGTGCTCTTGAAGTTGTTTATGTTCATTGTAATTTTAATGTAATTGAAGGGAGTATGGGAGCTCATGCTTTCAAAGCTAACTTGCTATTGCTAGCCTCTCTGAAAATTGCCAACCTGTTAAATGCACTGCCTGTTTTGCACTGTGGATTTAGTAACTGTGGTCCATTTTAAAAGTATTGCAGTAATCTCTATCAGAGTATGTTCGATATTTCTTCCACATCGGAACAAGAACGCACAAGCGAAAACACTTAATGGAACCGAGCATCATTCGATTTAAAAAAAATACTGATGATTCTCAACCCCTTTTGTGGTTCATACTTTCAAATTTTCATAATTTCAAAGCAAAAACCCTAATTTTCCACTCTCTGCACTGTCAGTGATAAGTTTACAGCTTCAAATAAGCCAGAATGCTTTTATTCTGTGCATATTTAAAAAAAAAGAAGAAGAAAAAGGGAATCAGGATATCATTTTAACACAGCAAGAGATGTGTTGAATTAATGTGCACGTATGGCAGCAGGAACAAGCAGATGGAGCCTGAATTTCTCTCTCTTTCCATCTCAGAGACTACCAATTAATTTCCAGGTGGGTGGGAATATAACTTGGATATATAACTTGGAGGATATGTGAGGGTTCTTTGCTGAAGAGGAATGTGTTCTTCATTTATCTTCAAAGGGGCTAAAGCAAGCTGGAATGGTAAAGCTTTTTGTACTGTAATGCAGACAGACAGCAGACCTGGGACCAGACAGGGACCAGATTTACATATACCTGTAATACATGTGATTAAAAGAAACGCATCAGTCTATGATATCAGACATATCAATGAGGAGTGATAAAGCTTTTGGGAAATGTAGTAAATAGTTTCTAGTAAAGTGGGTCAATCAGCCATTTTATCTTATCGAATAATTAAGCACATCCAAATCTATTGCATTTCTGCACGTCACTGTATTCTAATGAAACCACAAAATAAAATGGAAGGAAACCTCAACTCATGATGCTGTACAACTGCAATTTTGATTTATTAAAATAAAAAGCTAGATTAGGGCACATTTAAATCCAGAACTCTGTGTCCTCAAATAAAAAATGCTACTTAACATTCAGACTGATCCATTTATCCGCAGAGCTACAAAATCCCAGGACCAACAGTGGCAGATGAATGAATATTTGAGCATTTCATTTGATCAGCAAGAAAAATTATTCCCTAAAATGCAAGAGATTTTTGTTTTATTTGAAAAATAGCAACTCAATTTGCTATTGATTTGGACATTTTTAGACTTGGAAATGAGAAAATACTGTGCAGACCTGGGTCAATTCATCATATACAGTATAGGCCTAGACTATTTATCAAAATCTTATTTTAAATTGTTAGTGCATAACCTAATTATTATTCAAAAGCTAAGACATTTCCATTTTGTGATGATACAATCAGCACATCCGTGCACTACTCTCACTCCAACCGTCCCTATCACTTTATAAACAAACTGATGCTTTCACTGTATCCTTTGACCTCCTTCTGTTTAAATATTTAGGTCTATTTCCCATCCCTGTTTCTCTGTGAGCATGACAGTGTTGAACAGAATGCATTACATTCAACCAGGTCATATTCAACATTTAGTAAGAGTGATGATGCATATCCGTGCCTGCTCTTTTACAAGGTCACTCTTCTGCTTGAATAATATATATATATATCTGTAAATGAGGCCAACAAAGCCCAAAGTTTCTTAAAACAAAGAGTTAATCAAAGTGTTTCAGCCTCACAATCAAGGTGACTTTATTAGATTCCAGCAATATAGAAAATAATGTATTAAAAAAAAATCTTAAGAGCATTCTGCTATTTTTGCTTTGTATATAGACCAGCTCGATACATGTTGAATGCATTGCTTGTGCAGAGGCACTAATAAGAAATCATTGAGACTCACCTCATTTAAAATGCATGAGGCAATGGATCTCAGATCTAATCCTGGCAATTAGTAATTAACAAAAGAGACTCACAAGCACACTTGAATCACGGAGTTGTTTAGATAGCACTTTGCAAGACCTATTTGTTGTTAATATCAGCGTACTTCCTTGACAGGCTGAAAAATAACCAATAGTGATTGAGCCAGACAAACTTTATGCAGTATTTTGTGTGGACCTGTCTTTGCTGCTGCCCTGTGGTTATTTGCGGGGGAAAGGCTTTCATTATTGCTTGACCCGTTCGCAATTAAACTGACCCTAGCTGTCCACGCTGCACGGAGTGGCGGAAGCTCTCATCACTCTCGGGGTGAATAACTTCAACATCCGCTGCTGTGCATGCCTGAGCACTAATAAACATGCAAGGTGGAGTCTGTTAACTAATGCTGAAAAATAGTATGCTGTATTAATACATCAGAGAAGCCCCAGTACACATTTCTCAAGGGTTTTTGTTACGTTTGGTTACGTTTGGTTTGACTTCAGGTTTTATTGGTATTGGGTTGCGTTTCATAAAACTTCCGGCAACTAAGGGCACGTTTACATGACAACGATGTACTAAAAATGGAAAAGTTTTCCCTTTGTGTTTTTACGACAACGTTGTCAAAACGATCCCTGTTCACACGGATATGCGAAAACGATTAAAAAAGCTGTATTATTCAAGCCAGGAAAGCAGCTTGTCTGTGACAATGTCACTTTGTAAAGAAAATGTATATGCATATGGACAGAACGCGTAATGCGCATGCCATCACCATTTTCACAAATTTGCATTTTTGTAGGCTTAATACTGTAAATTCTATTTTTAAGGCCACTCAGAGTTTGAAATTTTGGTTATAATTGGTTGTACATTTTTATCCTAAATTTAGAAATAAATTCATATAGGAACTTATAAGGTTTGTCACACAGGTTTTGCACAAATACATGCATACACATTCTTATTAAATGAGACCCAATGTCTTCTGTTAAAATTTCCCACCAGTTGAAAACCACTGCTATTTATTACAATACCAATAAATACATATGTTCAGATCCTGAAAAATGTCCAGATCCTAAAAAAGGCATGATTCATACAAGACTAAGGCTAAATATATAAATGTTGTAGTGATTTTACTTTCGTCTATCCAAGGAACGCTACTCACGTCACCGCTGGCGTTGTGATTTTTGGATCACTCGTCACTTAAAGGTGCAGTATGTGATTTTTAGCGGCATCTAGTGGTGAGGTTGCGAATTGCAACCAACAAAAGTTACGGTGGCTGACAGGAAAAGATGTCGTCGTCTGAGACAGCAGAGACTAGCCAGTTAAGACATGAGGTTTCTTTACAAAGATAAATTAAGAAATTAGGTTTACTTTATTATTCAGTAAAACGATATCTTAATGCGAATATTATTGTTACTTGTTCATCGTTGTGTCAGTGTTTTATTCGCTGACTGTAGCTAGCTTCCTTGCACGAAGAACACAAAATGCGTTTGTCCGTTTAGAGCCACTGTAGAAACATGTCGGCGCATTTCAATGTAACGGATCCTGTATGTAGATAGAAATGGCTAATTCTAAGGTAATAAAAACATAACGGTTCATTTCTGTCAACAGATCTCCCTAAATATTACACAATGCACCTTTGAGGTGTGATTATGAGTACATCAGATGACCACCTCCCCCCTCTCTTAGTTAAGGGCACCAGTCAAGGTTTACCTTGGCAGTATGAGAAAACTCCCCACAGGAGGCTGTTCAATCATTTAGAATTACTGTAAAGTGTAGGGAGTTGGTCAGCTGATTTATCTGAAAGATTGGTGAGTTTGCTAACTTGTAAGGCCTCTTCTGTATTATCAGCACAATGAAGACACAAATAAATAATAGAATAACTAACACAACTACTATATGAATACCATGAATGATAAAGGAATAAAGTGCATAAGATGCATAAAATACAAGTGATTAAGTCAAGTGTGGCTATGGAAGAGTTACGTTATCTTATGGAACGATAAATTGTTGTTTATCTTCTCTGAAACTAATAAGGTGAAGAACCTTATTATGCATCAACAAAATAAAAGAAAGATTATTTGTTATTAATTAGCACCAGCTATATAACTCTAATGTAAAATCATATACTGATAATATACAACAATGCCAAGGTCTCTGGAAAGATGAGGCCCTGAAGTAGGTGCAGAAGGTCCTTAATCTGGAACATGCAGGTCTTGAAGTGAGGGTTTGCTCACCTGAACTTAACCTTATTGCAAATGTCTCTGTGTCTTCTGTCTCTCTGGGCCAGACACTCAGAACTTGGTCAATCCACTTTTGTCTCTCTGGCACATCCCGCGTGTGCTGTGGGCTCCTTGCACGTAACTACTTCCTTACCGGAAATGCGGCCTCGTCTTTTCCGGCGCTATTCTACACTATGAGATGAGGTGTTTACAAGAGTTGCCGAAACTTACAATAACGGACGTATATCGCCTTTGTAAGTCCTCCTCCAAATCACCTACCAGCAAATTAGAGAGAAGGGCTTTAAAATGTATGCCTCTTCATATATCCACGGATATGAAGGTAAGTCCATATATCTCAAACTTTATGGCTTACGTTAGTTTGCTAGCTTACATTAGGCTAATAAACAACCCCGGGCTGACAGAATATGCGTGTTATAATGCTGTACTGTTTTCTAGTATTAGGCGGAAAATGTCTATGTTGTGTATGTATGCCTTCAGACAGGAAGAGAGCGAGCCGTATTTACCCGTTGCGGATATGACTTCAGGTTGCTATGTGCAAGGAGCCTGTTGTCGTTACAGTCTCGCTGGACGAAAACTCTGAACGTAGTGTTTGCCCATGTCTCTTTCCTCATAGACTGGAGGCTCAGAACAAGGTCATATCTCTTGCTGCCTCACAAGCTGTAGACAAAGATCATAGAATCTGTTGTTGTCCCTCTGTGGAGACAAACAAGAGTCTCAGAACTGTCTATCTGTTATGTCTCGCCTTCGCAGGCCTGAGACTGTCTGTTGAAAGGATACCTTTATCCCTTTCAGATGAGGAGGAGATTGCAATTTGGCGCTTCTCTATTTCACTGCTGTGATTGGCTGCCGGCATTAGAAGGAACACACACAGTGTGGCCAACCCAGCTTTGCTTTGTGCAACTCATTTGCATAAAGCACACAGTTAGAAGTCTTTAAAACCTCTTTAAAGGTTTACCGATGCATTTCTCACTTTCCAAACCACCACCAGAATACCTTTGGCAATATTCTAAACAAATAGAGTCCAAACAAGGTGGGAAAAGATTGAACTGTCATGCATTCATGCATTTGTACACAAACAGCTGAATTTGTGTAAGATGTTGCAATACAAATAGCTGCTACCAAAAATACGTATTTCTATGAATAAGTATGAAATGGATGTGTGTAGTTTACATTAGTTTTAAGGTTTCCAAACAAAGTTATGAATGGATTTGGATGGATGTCTGTGGTCTCTCTTTGTTACACCCACTGCTGCTGAGGTCCTGAGGAATTTGCATGGCAGTCACAGGACAACCTTAGGAATTAGTCTCTAGATGGGGTGAAGGGCAGAAACTGCATGTGGATCAATGAGAAGTCATATCCTTCCTGGGCTTGGTACCAGAGGTGGTCTTTTTGCCCTCTAAGAGGTGTCTGTCTGTTGTCCAATCATCTTTATCTGATGGCGTTGGACAGTTTGTTTGTTTTCGTCTACCAAGACCCAATCTTAAATGTAGCAAACCTTTGTCCTGTTAAGGACAGAGCGGGGCCGGCCATAAACTTGGCCCTGGAATGCGCTGCTCACCACAATGTGAAGTGCTCACCATTGTTGACCTAGTAACCCACTGCCCACCCTCTATTTACAAACAGAGATTTTTTTTTAACCCTCCCTTTGCTTGCTTCCGAAACAAACTCGTGTGGAGACAGTATTGATGCTCCAAATGGTTACATGAACAGTTCTCGACTGGCCTCCTCTCAAATGTGCCGTGGGGAGGCATAAAATATTAGCTTCCATGTGCTAATTAAAAATTCCAGTGCTGACAGACAACACCACGCCAGAGATGCAATTGCCTTGTCTCTCCATGGGGGAGAGGAATAATATGATTATCTTTTCAGAGAATCAATTCAGCTCAGTTTCTTGAGACAGAGGGACTCTCAGCAGAATGAGCTGTTTGAGGTGGAGAAACAAAGGGAGTGTAATGTTTTTGAAGGTCCTGCTTTCATGTCTCCAGCATCTGGTGCCTGGAGTCTTTGCATACCCTTTGCACACATAAATGCTTCAAACATTTGCCTTTCTTCCTCAAAACCAGCTAAGCATAGAAACTGAGCTTCTGAAACCATTACCAACAGCTGAGCGCTAAGAGAGCGAGTCTTTGACTCATAACTGTACTGAGGTCAAAGTGGTAATATCAACAAAGCAAGCTCTCATTTTCCTTAGTACACTTTCTCTGTAAACATGTGAATATGTGTCCATAAGGGAACCAGTCCAAGTGTTTTGGATTCTTCGTTTACAGAAAATATATTTAGCTTCTTTTCCCAGTTTTAGCTGAAAGTATACCAAGAATGTGCAATTGGAAGATCAGGATTATACTGCCCTACAAAGCAAAAAGGCAGTAACTACGCAGAGTGCAGAACAGAGAAAAAATGACTTTAAAGTTATCCTGTCATCCAGTCTAAGTAGTTGTAGGTAGATTATTGGACATGTGGCTGTTTTGTTACTTTATATTACCTTATTCTTTGTACATATCAATCCTCATATTTAATTAGATATTTTACCCCTATTTTGCAGTTACTGTATTCTTGGTTTGTATTACTTACCAAAAACGTGGCACCATACCAAGGAAAAAGGCAGTAACTACAGATTCTCCAAAAATTATTTTACCACAACTTGGGCTCTGGGTGTGTTAGATAGGCCTACACTGTATTTGAAATAATTGGAACCATTTGGACAACATTTTCAACATTTTTTTTTTGTGTAGCGAAACAGGCGTGTTACGGATATGTGGTGTAAATTTTTAGTAATCAAAAATCATGTCTAATTAATTGAAATCATGAAACTTTTATTATAAACTATTATTAAACTTATACAATAAAATACTATTATATACAAAATTATAATATATTATTTATTATTTTAATAAAAAATATTTTTTTATTTTAATCATATGAAATTTAACAAACATTTTGGTCAAACAACATGCGCTGCACAATGAGCTTTACTGAAGAAAATTGTTTATTCCTTTAAAAATTAAGTTTTAATCTTAATTTATTTGTATTAGTGTTAGTAGTATTATTACATTGAGACGTTTCTAAATTCTACTGTACAACAGTAATACATTTCTGTCAAGTTAAATAGAACTTTTATTTTGACGGGTTGCCGTGAAGACCTTTGAGTTTCTGACATGACGATAGTTTTTCTCAAATTAAGCGGTTAAATGCTCACAAAGTGACTTTAAGAGCGGATCTAGTTTGGTAGGGGAACAATTATGGGAAACGCTGCATCTCAAACAAAATTTGTGTGAAGTTAGAAGGGTGAAATCGCAAATGTTAAAACCGTCCCGTGAGGATTCCGCAAAATCAGCTGTGTGTTCACCATGGCCACAGTAACTACACTGCGCAGCAACACGGTTATTTTTTGTTAGGTAAAACATAACAAGAAGACAGTAATGGATGTTACTGTACTCTTGCTTTGTTTCACTAGGGCTTTTTGCAGTTACTGTACAAACGACTATCATTTTTCTCCAAAACGACACACATTTGAGATAAGATGTTTTGTCACATAACAAAGGATGCCTTGAATGTCATGAAAATTATAATAACTCATTTTTGACCAAAAATGCAGTTACTGCCTTTTTGCTTTGTAGGGCAGTATAATTAAGGGATTTAGGCTGTCTCTATTATAACAGAGAGTTGCAGATCCTACAGCCACAAAGATAATGATTTTTATAATTGTTTCATTGAATTTTAAAAAATATATCTTGGAACTACAGTACAATTAGAATTTTATTTAGCAGTGAAAATATTTTACAGTGTACTGTGCACCAATATATCTAAAATATTAATTGAAGTGTCATTCCTCTATAATCAGGAGCTGTCATATATTCATTTAGAACAATTTATTAAATAAAAAACATTCAACACATTTATTTATTCTGCTCTGTACATAAATTACACTCTTTTTGATCTTAAATTAGAGTATCAAGTGTGAAGTGTATTTTTTTCAAGTCCACAATAAAAAAACAAAGTATATTATGTGTATTAGTGGTAAGGCTTTTTCAGGTGACGCTTTCTGTTGCTAAAATCGTTGCGCCAGTAGTGACTGTCTGTATAAGAGAGACATTGAATCGATTGGTTCAAAAACATTGATTCATTCAGAAACAAAACAATTTACTTTTATGAGTGAGTCAGTGATTCTTTCTTTCAACCAATAAAAAAAAAAAGCTTTGATGTCATACACAGCGCAGCGCCGCTTCAAGTTGAACACGCCCATTAATTCATTTAGAAATTAAACATGTGATTGTTTTAAGGAGTGAGTCATTCAATTATTCACTCAAATGATTCATTCAAATATACTGATTCATTCAGCCACTTCAATAATCTATTGACTTTTCATGATTCTGGTGATTTTTCTCAGCAATTAGTATTGCAATATTTATTCATATTTTTAATTAGAATTTTATTCAATTTTAGTACAATTTTAAACTAATTTATTTCAGTTAGTTGCCAAAGAAACATTTACACTTTTGCAGTTTTAAGTTTAACATCTAATATTTATATTTTACTTTATTCCAATTGCCGAAAACTAAATCTTTAATAGTTTTAGATTTGAGTTTGAAACTAATTAAACAGCCTAATGAAAATCTGGAATCTTTCTTTCCCCTCTGATCTAATCCCTGGTTTTCTAATCCCAGGTTAAACATATATCTCAAGGCAGGGCTTGGGCCCATGTTGAGGCAGTAACTGATTGTTTGGCCCTGCATCGTTTTTTAAAGGTTTGAATCTAATGTCATTCCTCCTCATTACAGTTCAGCCTTCCAATGCCTGTGCTAATTCCTCTGCCAGTCCCTTAGAGAAATCTCTCCGCTGCCCTGGCTAGCATAAATCATTTTTATCGCTGGTACTTCGGCCTCGATCTGCACAGACGGGTGATGTTTTAAACCCTATGTGGATGGTAAATCTGCCAACTTTAATTAAAATGGCATCTTTCCCCTTTTGTCCAGGTGACATAATGGCCTCCAAACTTCCTACAAAAGATCTCTGAGGACTGACCCTAAGTAAAAAAAAAAACATATATATAAAACAAAGGGACTACCTCATGCATTCTCCAAAAAAAAAGGAAAACGGTTTAAAAAGTTTGAGTCAAAAAAAAGTTTCAGAGATGGAGATTAATGCCATTACAAAAAAAAAAAAAAAACATTCTACAACACCAGTGTAATACCAGTAAATGACAGAGAACAATTGTCGTTTAACAATCAAATTCCACTACACATAAAAGAAAAGGCCTGAAAACCTAAGGTACTCCACAACTGTCGAGGATAATAAAATGTTTCACTTTCATTTAATGCAGTCATTTATCACGTTTAAACTGTGAAACAAAAAGGTTAAGTGAGATCCCACGAGATATATGTTTTAACGTCAAGGCTTTCCGCCACAATGAGCCAAGTCATCCATGGCCTCTTGTCTGTCTTCATTGCTGTTAATGACAGTGTGAAACTCAATCAATGAAAGCAATTCATTTCGTTTTGCATGCTAATCATTCAGCTATGCTAAACACATAAGCCCTTATTGAGAAGCGCATGAATTGTGGCAACAGTTCCAGCTCGCTCCAGCTGTAGTGCTGAAATGAAAAACTCATTGAGAAAAGTCAACACTGATTGCACTGTACTGCATTAAAATGCAAATATTTATGCTGTGACATTTTCCACAAATCAATAACTTAATCCACTTTCTGCCAAATGCTTTTGAAAAAGGCCATGCCGTACTATAATGGTATGGCCTTTTAACTACAAAAGCCTTTCTGTGGATTGGAACTCAGGACCTTGAATCCATCCATTTTCATCATGGACTGGGAGGTCTAGCTGTGTGTGTGGCCACGTTCTCACAGAAGCACAATACAGTCTGTCCTTAGTGCTAAGTACAGTTTACACACACTTCATTAAAAAGGGTTATGCATAACAAGCGTTTGCATGGCATGTTAAAAAGATTATTTTAATTAAAATTGTTGTTTCATCTGACTGAAAACGAATTTTTAAACCGCTTTTTCAAAATAAATAAATCATTTTATTAAGCAAGTGATCAAAAGTGACAGAAATATTTTGTAAGATTATAAATGTCTTTATTTCAAATAAATGCTGTTCTTGTCCTTCTATTAATCAAAGAACTATGAAAAATATGTAGAAAAGAATCATGGTTTCTACAAAAATATTAAGCAGCACAACTGTTTTTAACATTGATAATAATAATAAATGTTACTTTAGCAGCAAATCGGCATATTAGAATAATTTCTGAAGGATCATGTGACAATGATGGCTGTCTGCTGAAAATTCAGCTTTTCCATCACATAAATACAATTTTAAATAGATTAGAAAAGAAACACATTTTAAATTGGAATAATAATTTTACGGTTTTTACTGTATTTGACCAAAAAAAATGCAGCCCTGGTGAGAATAAGCAACTTTACATTAAAAAAATCGTTTGAACAGAAGTGTGCTTGATGTGAAACTAGTCTGTGTGAAATATCCAGCTTCCTTAATTTGCTTTTGGGGACAGCCAGTAATTTTCCCATTTCACTCTTCATCTGGGCCCTGCTCTTTACCAGCAGTCATCTGTGTCTCTGAGACATTACCAAGACCTGACAAAGTGCCCCAGTCTGGGTCTAATAAAGATCCTTCATGAGGCTGAGTGCATTAGCAGGTCTTAGAAAAAGCTGTGGACTCCATTGATTTCATGCACAGTGCGGTGTATTTACACTTCCTCTCTATTTGTTACCACCAGACACAGGCTGCAATTGTTTTCTCTAGCGTGGGCCACTTATGACGCTTGTTTTGCGAGAGGTGTTCCTTTAAGTGTGACTGGCATGGGGAGGGGCCAGACTAGGGGGTATTTTCCCCCCGATTGCCTTTATGTACATTTCTCATATACAGAGGCATCTAAAATGGTTGTTAAGAAGGAGAGGAGGTGAGCTTTAGTATTGAGCGATGTCTTTGCATTGATTTAGCACCCTGGACAGCAACTTAGAGACCACGATTTCTCTGTGAAGCAAAATCAGCAATTAAATAGATTGAGATGCTGTTCTGTTACACTGTATGCTGCCATTTGCATAAACATTGTTAGTGTTGAAGGACTAAACAAAAACGCTACTTTGCAATGAAGGTTTGATAATGATAAAGATTCTTCTCACTGACCTTTCAACACAAGGGAGTGTGACGCTTTTGTTAGACTGCAATATTGAAACTTCAAATTCTTTTCTTTTTCCGCCACCACCACATTGGATTAGATTTTCTATCAAATCTTTATTTATATATGCAGTAAAAATTCTTAAGCAAATAATAAATCAAAATGGGTAATTGGATTTAATATTGCATGAATTAAAAAACATTGAATATCTTTCTCTTCACACTTACCCTCCGATGCTCTGCAAAGTCCCCAGTGGTCTTCTGAAATAAGAAGAAAAAAATAGCATCATAATTATTTTCATCAACCCATCCAATGTGATGATTTAACCTTTTCTCAAATTCTCAAAGGTGGAAACTCAACCTTTTAAAAGTGAGTTAGGCCTACATCATAATTCGGCCGTATTCATAATTCATAACAAGCACAGCGAGAACTGTACTGTAACACAAATATCTGAATGGTTGAAGATAATAATTAAGCTCCGCTCTATGTCGTTTGCTTTGAAGAGGCTGGTCCTTTTGTTAAAAGGGTCATAAAAGCATAACAACACTTGGACATTGGTTATGCAAATGTAGGAATGTTAAAAACAGAAATGAATAGAATAGGAAGGCGTTACATGGTGCAAATCCCTCCTGTGCTTGCAGTCTTAGGAAAGGCTTTCATAGTTAAAGTCTAGTTTGCTGAAGAACACATAATTATGCACTATTTTTGTTCCCCTTATAAATGTTTCTTTTGAGGAAGACATTACCAGAGGTTGTTCTGCACCTAATAAGCAATGTCTTTTATTTCATAACCAGAGTACAAAACATCCTTCATTTAACTCATCTTTTCTAAAGAATATATATTTTGGTAAACACCATGCATTACTGCAAAGTACAGTTAAAGTAAGCATTACAAAATACATAACACAACACGCTGGATACCATTATGTAGAGTTATGTGGCCACATTAGTTTGTTTGGTGATGGTCTACATCTCAGGAGAACCTTTGCAACTGTCATATGAACATGATGCTGATGATTTATTTATTAAAATCACTCCATGGCCTATGTAATCTACTCATTAGCCAGACTGATCTCATGAAATGGCGTATGTATGACACGCCAATTCGTATTTCCATTTTTGGCGTGCTGTCAACATGCATAATCGCTTTTCAGCGTGTTTATGAACGCCGTTGACTTAACGTTACATTAGTGTATATATAAATATATGAGCTACCCCAACCCCGTCCCTAAACCTACCCGTCACTGGGGTTAATACCATTTATGAGTCTTCCCGTACCATCCTAGGAAAAAAAATATCGCTCCCCAGACGTAGATCTACATTTTTGCTTCGTTTCACTCGGACATTTAATGGCGTAGACATACACGCGGATAGCTCAAAATGCGTATGCACTTGACTTGAAAGTGGCGTGTATGTTTACACAAAAGTCATGATGTCATGTTGCATTAGCCAAAGATTGTATTTTTTTTAATGTATTAAATAACTGACAGGTTGAATAATTAAGTTTTCATACAGACAGATGTTATTAGATATTGTTTTTATTAATATTTAGCAAAATCCATTTTATGCTGTTTTTTCACAGACTGTGAAAAAAAATAAAGGTTCTATATTGGCATTAGTGGTTCCATAAAGAACCTCTAACATCCATGAAACCTTTCCATTGAACAAAAGGTTTTTTTAGATAGTGGAAAAGGTCCTTTAGATTATTACAATACTTTTCACACTAAGAAAAAAGTGGTTCTTTTAAGACCTGTTCACTAAAAGGTTATTTGGGGAACCTTTATTTTTTAGAGTGCAGGTTGCATACAGGAGTTACACCAAATACGTGGCAACAAGTCTCTTTCTAAGTCAGTCATTGAGTCACTCGTGCAGCCAATCAGTTCAAACAAGCAGATTCATTCAGGAACTAAACAAGAATGTCTTTATGAATAATTTATTTAACTAATTAGTTTAAACATGCTGATTCATTCAGGAATGAAACATCACTACTGCGTGTTGCATGGTTCCGCTGTGGCAATTGTTTTTTAATACTTTGTGTTGGTAGGACAAAAACAAATAAAGTGATGATTAAACAGGTTAAAGCTGTTTATTAAACTTGATGGACAATATCAGTGTCAATCATGCTGTTTTTCTGAATATCAGCACTCTTGTGATTACCTGCAGATAACCATTCTCATGTGATATTGCTTTTTTTTCCTCAGTTATTGTTTCCACTTAATCACAAATCAATGTATTACACTTAAATGTGTTTAAATAATGTGTCATCTTGATTTTTAAAATATATAAATGCAGGATGTCACATATTCACAGAACTTCAGTGTGAAAGCAGAGGAATCAATGACACTTTTTAAAGTGAAGGGTGACCCTCAAGGCAGAACAGATCTATAGACAGCACATTAGTCCTCTGTGATGACGGACGTGCGTTTGAATGATTAATGGTGCATGTGATTGAAAGAAAGACTTATTGATGTGACCTTTGAATGCAGGATTTAGGTGCAAATGGAATGACATAAAACTACAGGACTTGTCCCTCCTGATATTTCTGTACCATCATCGCCCTTGCCAGGAGAATAAAATAGTGTAGGATTGTGCCACAGATGTCGCGCACTGAACATGCAGATATATTGTCAGTTAAGCGTTTGCCAGAAATAATTAAATAATTATTTGAATAATTAAATATAAAGAAATAATTAAATATAAAGGGGGATAGTTGTCACATTGATAGTTCCCTTTATCGAAAAAGGGAACTTCGAGATGCGTCGAACGACACGGTGGGAACGCCTCTTGCGTGATTGCGTCTGAAGCATCTATGCCAACTAGTCCAATGGAATGAGAGAATGAGCGTCACGGGCGGGTGACGTCATGAACCAGGAAAGGATAAGAGCACTTCCGCTGCTCGCCGGCATTTAGATTCTGTTGCCTCAGCAAGCGATCTGTGTCAAACTGTCTCTGTCTATTTATTGTTGTCTGTTACAATATTGTCGGAAACGTTATGGCAAATGTACAAACAGTGTGTTCCTCCCTGCCCGCGTTTATTTAAACGGGTGGGGACACACACAGCTTTGTGTCATTTTGTTTGAGAGTAAGAGCATGCTGAGTGCTAACATTGTGAAAGTGAAACTACCAGATTAGCATGCTCTGCTCTCGCCTGTCACTATGATAGTGGCAGGCTCGCGATTCTCACGGGATGCAGGACCCGCGTTTGCCGAGGCGGCGCGGAGAATGCATTCCTGGGGATCGCAAAAGGATCTTTTGGAGGGGTGGGAGAACGGTCCGAGGGCCTTTTCTTCTTCCTTGCCCGGAAGATCCAGCTCTATCTCCCCGGTGTTGGAAGCACGCTCTGCAGTTTCTTCCGCTCGGGGAGAGAGAGCCCTTTTTCCTTCATATTCTTCCTCCGAGGAGGTTTGTGTTTGAGAATATTGAAAGTGAAAGCAAGCACACACACTGTTGAATTAGATTCGCCATCTATTTTTTCAGTATATGATGAACTGGTGGAGGTTTTGTCCCGTGCTGTTAGTAAATTAATGGCCAGCTGAGAAAAAGGAACGCTCGTCCTAAGAAACTTGACGAGCGTTTTCTTATTTCTATCACATTATCTCCACCACGAGGCTTCCATTTTTTTCCCTGATTTACACACTGAATATTTAAATTATGGAATAAACCGTATTTATCACTACTTTCAGCCCTCGTGTTAAATGTTTATTCAAGATTAGAGGGTTGAAAGATTACGGTTATGATATGATGCCCCAGGCTGAACAGAAATAAAAATAGGAAAATGCTATTTTTTCACCTGGTCCAGTATCATCATTTAAGCCTCTGCTTTGCTCATAAGCCTATACTAATGAATCTCGCGTTTGCCGAGGCAGCGTGTAGGTTTAATGTTGTAATCAGAATCTAGCTCGGATCTCGCGTTTGCCGAGGCACCGCTTAGATTTCGAGTGTATTTTGCAAAAATAAGATTCTGTGGCTGGGATCTCGCGTTTGCCGAGGCAGCGCGTAGGTTTAAGCAGAACTACTTTGGTTTTATGGGTAAAGCTTATACGGCAGCAGGTCAGCTGGAGAATGTTTATAGAAATCTATATTATAATGCTCCAGGCTTATCAGGCCGATCTGCTGGGGTTCTGGATATAGCGAAATTTGAGCCTTCGGGTCTCTTCGGCGACGCATTCCATGCGGTCGTTGTTAGGTGATACAAGATATATATATATATAAAAATATATATATAATAAGGTTTCTCCCTCGCTGTGTCCAGCCCCCCTGGGGCTGCTGGGCGTGAGCAGCCCCAGCCGTCGAGTTCATCATATTATGTGCACAGAAAGAGAGTGCTGCGTCTCGTGTTCCTCCATGTAGATACTGGAGACAGACGCAACCCTCTCAACCGAAGTCGTCTAAGCCTAAGCCGGATCTGAGGACCGTTCTTCAGGCGAAGAAAATTTCGGTTCAAGGGTCTTGACGTTTAGGCGTCAGGCCTGTGAGGACAGCCCCGACCGAAGTAGAGTGGTGTACACCTCATTTCACGGTGCCCGTTCCATTTCGGGGTCCTCACGAGACCCTCCTGCCAACCCTGCCACCTCCTGTGCTTCAGGGCGCAGCGGTCTCCAGCGAGTCGCTGATGCTATGCTGCGGTACAGCATTGGTTTCGCGCCCTCTGAGGGGGGCTTTTGAGTAGTCAGGTCAGGTAGTTCCTGCCATTATGTTTCAGGCTCCAGATTTGGCTCCCTCAGTAACACCAGAGACCAGCCTCGAGGGGCTGGTTCCCTTAGTAAATTTTCTGGCAGCGTAGATGCTTCTGCCGAATATTTCTCATTGGGTCCTGCAGTTTGTAGAGAAGGGATACAGAATCCAGTTTGGCTCTCATCCTCCTCATTACAGTGGGGTGCTGCCCACAGTGGTGCATCCCGAGCAGGCTCTGGTAATGGGACAAGAAGTAAAGGCCCTGTTAGCAAAGAAGCTATAGAACAGGTGTACTCACCCGTCAGAGAGTCGGGTTTTTACAGCCATTATTCATTGTTCCAAAAAAGGATGGAGGGTTGCGTCCCTTTTAGATCTTCGCCTGTTTATTCGGTCAGTTCAGAAACTAAAGTTCAAGTTAGCTGACCCTCAAACAGATCGTGACCCAAATCAGATCCGAGGACTGGTTCGTCACGATAGATCTAAAGGATGCATACTTCCATATCTCCATCCTCCCTCAGCACAGGAAGTTCCTGAGGTTTTCTTTCAGGGGCAAAGAATACCAATATCGGGTTCTTCCTTTCGGCCTAGCTTTGTCACCCCGCACGTTCACGAAATGCATGGATGCAGCTTTAGCCCCTCTCAGGCTTCAGGGCATACGCATTCTGAATTATATCGACTGGCTGATTCAAGCGGAATCAGAGCAGTTGGCGGTTCGGCACTGAGGTTTCGTTCTCGCTCATATAGAGATGTTGGGGTTGAGGCTCAATGCCAAGAAGAGTGTACTTTCTCCAGTACAGAGAACCACTTTCCTTGGTGTGGTATGGGATTTATTATCCTAACAGCCACAGAAGAGCTGAGGCTAGGCCAGTCACGCACTGTAAAACAGTTCGAGAGACTGTTGGGTCTACTGGCAGCAGCGTCCAACGGAATTCCTTTTGGCATGCTGTACATGAGACCTTTACAGTGCTGGCTCAGGACCAGAAGGTTCTCCCCGAGGGGAAACCCACTTTGCATATCAAGGCACGCGGCGATGCTTTCGTGCCTTAGTTATATGTAAATTCTGGTTCTTAACCCAGGGTCCGGTGTTGGGAGCTCTTTGCCATCGAATAGTGATCTCGACAGATGCTTCTCTCACCGGCTGGGGAGCGGTAATGGAAGGCCGCTCGGTTCAGGGTCTGTGGAAAAGCCATCATCTTTCTTAGCACATAAATTGCCTGGAGATGATGGCCGTCTTCAATGCATTGAGACATTTCCTTCCGGACCTAAGAGGCCATCATGTGCTCGTTCGAACAGACAACACATCGGTGGTCTCTTATCTGAACCGCCAGGGGGGTCTGCGCTCGCGTCCGCTTTGCAAACTGGCGCACCAGATCCTCCTGTGGTCTTTGGGGAAGGTACTCTCCCTGAGGGCAGTGTATATTCCTGGGGACCAGAATATAGGAGCAGACATCCTGTCGAGGCAGGAGCTGAGGCCAGGGGATTGGAGACTCCACCCCGAGGCGGTGGAGAAAATCTGGGAGGCATATGGTCAGGCAGAGGTGGATCTGTTCGCGTCTCAGAACACGACGCACTGTCCTCTCTGGTATTCTCTGACGCACACCAGCCCCCCTGGGGCTGGACGCCATGGTGCAGACGTGGCCGAGGCTACGTCTGTACGCCTTTCCCCCTGTTGCTCTGCTCCCAGGAGTTCTGGAGCGGGTCCGTCGGTATGGAATAAGCCTACTGCTAGTAGCACCACGCTGGCCAAGTCGGATCTGGTTTGCGGACCTGATCCTTCTGCTAGACGGGCCTCCATTGGAGATCCCTTTGAGGAGGGACCTTCTGTCTCAGGCCGGGGGCACAATATTTCACCCTCGGCCAGAGATATGGAATCTTTGGGTTTGGCCTCTGAGGGGGCCCAACTTGTAGATAGTGGTCTTTCAGCTGAGGCTGTTGAGACCATCCTAAGCTCCAGAGCTCCAGCTACGAGGAAACTTTATGCGCTTAAATGGAGAGTTTTCTCCTTATGGTGTCACCGACATCAGTGGGATCCGGTTAATTGTTCTGTCAACACAGTACTCGAGTTCCTGCAGGAGCGCTTTGTGTCAGGTCTTTGTCCTTCCACACTAAAAGTTTACGTGGCAGCCATTGCGGCTTACCATACTATGGTGGGAGGTATATCTTTGGGTCGAGACCCCTGATTACACGTTTCCTTCGTGGCACTTTGAGGCTAAGGCCTGCAACTCGCACTAAGGTGCCAGCTTGGGATTTGACTATAGTTTTAGAAGGCCTGTCTAGGGCCCCATTCGAGCCCTTAGATTCGGTCTCAGAAAAGTTCCTGACTTTCAAGACTATCTTTCTGCTAGCTATTTCGTCCCTAAAGAGAGTTGGTGACCTTCAGGCTCTTTCGGTCTCCCCCACCTGCCTTGAATTTGCACCGGGGATGGTCAAGGCGTTCCTATATCCAAAACAGGGATACGTCCCTAAGGTTCCAACCTTGACTCCGAGGCCTATTGTGCTGCAGGCTTTCTGTCCTCCTCCATTTGCAACTGCGGACCAGGAAAGACTGCACCTTTTGTGTCCAGTGCGAGCACTGGACACTTATGTACGGCGGACCTCCTCAATCAGAAAGTCCGACCAATTACTGATTTGCTTTGGATCACCTAAGAAAGGTCTTCCTGCTTCAAAACAGACAGTCAATAAGTGGATAGTCGAGGCTATTTCACTGGCATACGAGTACTCGGGCCAGCCTTGTCCTTTGGTGGTCCGAGCTCACTCGACCAGGAGTATGGCGGCTTCTAAAGCCATATTGCAGGGGGTATCTCTTCAAGATGTTTGTGATGCGGCGGGCTGGTCCTCTCCGCTCACATTCGTGAGATTTTACAATTTGGATCTGGATGCTGCCCCAGGTTCTCAGGTGCTGAGTGCTTAGATCAACAGACTGACACTCAGGTACTTGTAATTATGGCGGGTTGGGTATTCTCGTTCCCACCGTGTCGTTCGACGCATCTCGAAGTTCCCTTTTTCGATAAAGGGAACGTCTCAGGTTACTATTGTAACCATAGTTCCCTGAGAAACAGGGAACGAGACGATGCGTCCCCCTGCCATACTTCCTGCGTCCCTGCAATCGGCTTGCTTCGGCAACTGTCGAAGCTAAATGCTGGCGAGCAGCGGAAGTGCTCTTATCCTTTCCTGGTTCACGACGTCACCCGCTCGTGACGCTCATTCTCTCATTCCATTGGACTAGTTGGCATAGATGCTTCAGACGCAATCACGCAAGAGGCGTTCCCACCGTGTCGTTCGACGCATCGTCTCGTTCCCTGTTTCTCAGGGAACTATGGTTACAATAGTAACCTGAGACGTTTTTTATGTCATTGATTATTTATCAGGATAAGTTAATAGACACATACTGTAAAATCTTGACTTCAAAAAAGCTGATAAACATTTTCACAATTACCGGTATCATTCAATAAAAATAGATAAAAAAAAAATCTATACAGAAAAACAATTAATACTTTGTTAAATAAATAAATAAAACTTTTGAAATACATGACAAATTGCCCTAATAATAATGCAAACATGTTTTTGAAACTAAAATAAAAAAGCACTGCTAGAGAAAACAAAATAGTTTTGACTAAAAAATTTACTAAAATACAGTCCTGTGAAAGCAGTGAAAGTCTTAATATAACAACCTACAAACCAAGAAATTAAAAAAATACTGTATACATTTTTAGACTGTTTGATCATTTCATTTCATTATAGCCTTTTAACTTCATTACAAGGCCTTAATTTATTTTCATAGCCATGTCTAAGTTTTATCTACAGTATGAACTTAATCTGTGTGATGAACTTTAAAAAGATGACTAATTAGTCATTTTAATAATTCAGATAATGACTCCATACACTGCATACTAGCAGCAAATAGCGAACAGCATTTCTAGAAAACTGAATACTGTGATTTTGGCTGATGGGATTTTAATGACTAACAATATGTACTTTTTGCCTTGTAAAAGGGAAATGCTCTCGCAGACATCGTCTTACAACAGATTTAATGTGTCATTACAACACAGGCATATACCATGTTGTAAGACTCTCAAGAGAAGCTCATTCAAACAAACACAGATGCTTCCATCTGTTAAGCTCATATTTACCACCCCATACCAATTCTTCTCTCTTTCCCTGTTCTGTGTGGGCAATTCAGGATAGTATTGATCAGGGTACTCTTACCCCATTCATCAAGCTCTCTGGCACTGCCCACTACAGCTCAAGGACCTAAAAGCTTGGGGGTCCAGAGATTTTGAATAGGTCTGTATGGTCTTTTAATTTGAGATACTGATGGCCCACTAAAGTCGTAATGTAAATGAAAAATGCTCTCTCTCTCTCTCAATATTTTTTTTCTATGGGGACTATTTAAAAAAGGAAAGCAGGAAATGTCAGCTGTTTTGAAGAGCTGTTTAAAGGTCATGTAAGCATTGTCTGAAATCTCCAGTAATTATACTCAATTTAAATCACTTATTGAAAACATTTGTCCTCTAGATCTCTTTCGGACAATTCGGCTTGATGTATAAGCCAGAAAAATTCAGAGAACCTCTTTATAAAAATAAGATGTGCTTTTTATGTTTCTCTCATATATCCATATGTATAATTGATGGCAAGCTCAACAGCCCTGTTGTAGGCCTATATGAAGATGAACTATCGGCTAAAGAAAATTTCTGCAACAGTTTTCTTAAGCATTTAACATAGCTAGAATAGTGTTTCCCTTCCTTTTTGTATTTTGTACACAGACCGCCCCATCAGTTCATATTGTACTGGGCATAATTTAACGATCATTAATTTTAATATAATGATATTATTAAAGCAAACAATGTAGTAAGTAAACTGAACTGAATTGAAGCAGATTGAGAATTTGATTTAACCTCTATATATAGTTTATAGTGTATGTGTGTAATGACGTGGAGGACGCAGAAGAATCCATTTGCAGATTTATTAGAATGGTCAACAGGCAGGGTAAATCAGGGGCAGACAGAACAACAGAGATAACCTCAGAGCAGAAGTGGATGACAAGCAAGGGTCGAGGCAGGCGGCAGGAATCACAATTCAATAAACAATCCGAGTCGAGGTAGGCAGCAGAAGAATCAGAAGTCGGTAGAAACCATCCAAGGTCAGTAACAGTTCAGCAAACACAGGGAAAACGCTCAGAAATTGTACGCTGGGGCAATGCAATACTTTCGCAATGAACTTGATAGTGAACAGGGTTTATATGGGCGAGTGTGGATGAGCTGCAGGTGTTTGTGTAATCAGTCCCAGGTAAGCGGCATGATGGGATGTTGAGTTTGTAATGGTTAATATTCTGGTGAAAGTGTCCTACAGTGGTGAAGAGGAGGTGTAGTGGAAGCCTGCTCTGTAACAAATGCGTGTATTACATACAAATAATTTCAAAATGGTAAAACAAAAGCTTTCAAATACAAAAATTCCTTATACTGACCTTAACTTTTGCAAGGCATATATACTGCACATCATGCACACGTGGACGCACACGCACACGCACACACACACACACACACACACACACACACCACACACACACACACACACACACACACACACACACACACACACACACACACACACACACACACACTAATTAATTGTTAAAGTAATTGGTTGTTACGCTGTTAATTACAAAAATGAACAAAAAATAAATCACAAGATTAAAAGTCTTTTGACAGCCCTGATATTTTAATCTTAAAAACAAAATCACAAACTTTCATTGTGCTAGAATACATCAATTTCTCTGTCCAGACACTAGAAATGGCCATGGCTGAGTTATCATGTCTGCCCCTTTAACAATTGTTCTTCAACAAAAGACGAACAGCAGGATGGCAAACAGTTCTCCATTACTGCCTGATGCCTCCCTTGTGTTTTTGCTTATCTTTAGCTTTTGTCTGTTTCTTATCCTCTGCGATTTAAAACACTTTCTATACAGTTGCATCCACTCTAGAAAGGTTTAGTTACTTGCAGCTTCTAAACACAGCTACAGTCATATCAGCAATATTCTACATGGATGAATTCCCATATTTTGACAGTAGCACATATTTAATAAGTAAAACCACTCTTCCGCAAATAATTAATGAGAAAATCCGCATCCTTCATTAATCTCAGTCAATTTGGAAAACAAAGCCTTGGACTTTGATCCATATTAATGTTATGAGTTTTCTGCTAAACCAATCTTTAGAAATTAAATCCCCACTTCACCCAAGTAAGCTTCGAAGTTTTTATTTACTTATTTTTTGGAGAGAGAAGGATGTTGCTTTGTTTTGCTTAAGAAGGGCTGTGATTTATTGCAAAGCTGAAAACTGGGCTAGATAAGAAGAAGAGGATTTAATACAATATGTTTGCGGACACACTGACCCACAGTCCCTTGAATCCCTATAGTGTGTGTGTCGCTGATTATAGTGATGGCTGAGCAGGAAGGTGCTTTGATAGTTCTTGCATCTCAGAAGACCAAACTGAGGATTTGTACTCAAGAGTTTTATTTGAGAAAAAATGTTTCTGCTCAAAGAGGATTTGGCAAAAATGTCAAATTCATGTTTGATAGGATAATCCCAAGGTACTCCATATGGGTGAGACATGCATCAATTCTCCTTTGAAAATCGGAGGTGAGGCATCTGCTACACTCCTCAGACAGCATGAATCCCATGAGTACCTCAAAAAGACCATTTTACATTCTTTTTCAGATGAAAGCCTTGTTTTGCTCAACAAAGAGAAATAAATCTTAAAACTTTTTAAAATAATTATTGTCATACAAAAAGATGAAAAACCCCTGTTATAGTGTCAGCTGTTGTCAGAGTCAACCAAACTAATTCTGGTAGATCTAGATGTATCCCATTAGGCAAGCTAATCACTCTGATTGAACATTTTCTTTTTTCAACCTGAAAGGGTTGTGTGCAACAATCTGAGTTGAAACTGACTTTTAAATAACAATCAGAATGCAGAAATGCAGTTTGAATTTGAATGTAAATAGAATGATTAAAATGAATTAAAATATTTTCTTTTCATACTGTAACTAATTTTCAAGAAACTTTGAATGTTGATAAAGTCTTGTTTAGTTTTATAGTTAGTTTGCTTCTCTTTGTTTCCTGTTTTTATCTACCCATGTTCCCGCTCATCATTTGTTGCCATGGTTTTTGATTAAAGGATAATTCCGGTTTTTAACACTTTAAGTCTATTTTCTAGTTTGTTTTGGATGAACTAGAGTGGTGGACTTAGAAATTTTGACGATGGGTCCTGTCTCGAGATTTTGACTATTTTAGGATCGCCTCTGAGTGCTTCAGAGTGGTTGTCTACGAGCATACTGAAACATGTCCTTAAAACAACACTTAACATTAGCTCTCAAAACTGTGCAACTCACCGAGTGGTTAGTGGTGTTCGTTGATGATTAAAAACAAATATATCGGCGCAATGTATGCTTTCAATCCGTGTTATTTACTATAGTGGAACTCAGTGTTGCCACAGTTACTTTGAAAAAGTAACTAAGTTACTTTACAAGTTACTTGATTTTAAAAGTAACTAAGTTACTTTACAAGTTACTTGATTTTAAAAGTAACTAAGTTACTTTACAAGTTACTTTTATTAGTTACATTCAGCAGTTGCCGACAACACCCCCGCCACCTCAACATAAAAATGACAACCGGTTTTGCCAACACTCACTTTATTGGAAGTGTATTTTTAACAGTAACATCAACAATCTATCTCCTGACATTTAAAGTTGAACTTAAAAACTATTTCATGAAAAAACAGTCTTTCTTGACTTCACTTAATATAAATACTTGTTTTTATAAAATATTTATTGTTTTTTTGTTTTTCTTGACCCTGTAATTTAGTAACTGTACATGTTAATTGTAATTTTGCGTATATGATGAAATTAATACAGTTTCTTGTCAATCTATGTCTATTTTAATGTGAACAATGCGCTGCCACTTTAATTCAGCACGGTGCAACACAGCAAAAATAGACTCGGTGCGGAAACGATCTCTGCACTGCTGTATACTCACGCACCTGGAACGGTTCGACGGACCGCACCCGCGTGCAGTGTGAAAGCTCTAACCTGTTAACATGGGTACGGGAAAAAATATGCACCTCATACGCACTGCAGACGGAGACAAGTATGTTTGAAACGGGCGTAAGTTTGACTGTGCGATGCTGCGACTCCAAATGTTTTTTTCAAATTCGACGAAGTGTTTCTGTAGGTAGATAACACTTTGTCGCCACCAGCACAGGGTTTACAACGGACCTTAATGTTGCCATCTTTAGCTGACAGACACAAAATCAAAATAGTGACTGTATTTCCAGCTAGAAAAGGCGCATCTCTCTCCTCCCTCCATTGTTGTTTACGTTTGTGTCGCTGCGTGGTATGTACACGTGACATGAACCTCATGCTGAAAACGTGACTTGTCGCACACACTCCCCGAGATGCAAGAAGAAATAAATATATATTTTTACTAAGGAAAATGACAAAAATAGTAACGCACAGTGACTTGGATAAGTAACTTTAATCTGATTACTGGTTTTGAAATAGTAACGCGTTAGATTACTCGTTACTGAAAAAAGTGATCAAATTAGAGTAACGCGTTACTAAGTAACGCGTTACCGGCATCACTGGTGGAACTATATTTTCAGATACCTCACAACCGCATATAAACTTCCGCTCAATATTTGAGTCTGAAGCGTTAGCACACTCCCGACCACTTGATGGCGACAACCACTTTGCCGCAGTTGCTCTGCTCCTATGCTCTGCTCACGCTAGCCTTCTGAGAGACGGAGAACCGAGCGAAAAGACAACAACCAAATGTAAACAGACCCCTTTCGGTCTCCGGTAGCGCAGTAATATCAACGAGCACTGAGGCTCCAACAGACATAAATGGAATTTTAAAAAAATGGCAAATAAAACACGACAGAAACTGTATTTCGCTACGCTACTTGTTTTGGATCATCAACGAACACTAGGATGACCATATTTTGTCCTGAAAAACCAGGACACTCGGCCCGGCAAACAGATAGGCCTACTCAAATGATACTCGAAGTTTATTCAAAGCAACCTTATTAATTTCAATACATTTAAAGTAGGTTATACCTCCTCTGTATGGATATAATTTTTTTATACTGTTATATGGAAACAGGACATGTCCTGGGAAAACAGGACAGTTGGTCACCCTAACGAACACCACTAATCACTCGGTGAGTTGCACAGTTTTGAGAGCTAATGTTAAGTGTTGTTTTAAGGACATGTTTCAGTATGCTAGTAGACAACCACTCTGAAGCACCCAGAGGCTATCCTAAAATAGTCAAAAAGTCGAGACAGGACCCATTGTCAAAATTTCTAAGTCCACCACTCTAGTTCATCCAAAACAAACTAGAAAATAGACTCAAAGTGTTAAATACCGGAATGATCCTTTAAGTACTCACACCTGTTTGCTTTTAGTTCATTATCCTGTGTATGTAATGCCCTGTTTCAGTTCCTCTTTTTCTGGTGCTGTTTGTGTTTGAGTAAACACTGATACTTTGAAACTCTCTCTTGTGTTGTTTAATTAAAGTTAATTTACTATTTGAACAGATACCTTGCTCTTTGTCATCATTTGTGGACTAAATTGTGACAGATAAATGCTAGTGGTATTGGAAAAGTGTGAATAAAACAAACTAAATTGATATCGGCTTTTTAAAAGTTTAAAATAATCAGAAAATCTTAAAGTATGAAGGGGATGAATGGATACTGTGCATATAGTGGTGTGTAGTCAATTCACTTCACATTCAACTGATTTAAACATTTTGCACAACTCTCCTCCTTGGTAAAGTGCCTAGTTGGTTGGAATTCAGATTTAGGCTAGGACATTCACTCAGGAAAGGAACAATGGGTCTTGCTACAGTAATGTGATATAGTGATATCACACTGGACTGGACTGTGTATATTTATTTCCCAGGCCTCTTTGTCATCGCTGGATGCTGCCAACCTTGTGTATGAATCTGTATCAGCGAGCAGTGTCTTTATTTCCAAGCTTGAGAGAAAGTGTGCATACTGCTCACCTTTGTAACCTGTTATGTGTATATAGTTAAAACACTATACAAAAATATGTAGTGTTATTGACATATGTACTGTATGTGAATGATTAACCACACAGATCTATTGATTAACTATTTGTTAGATCTCATGTCAGCGAGGTCAGGAAGGAATCTTGGGATTATATTTGATGACCAGCTCAGCTTCACAGAACACACAGAACACAAAACAACTGAACATAAGGAACCTTTTCTGATCAAAAGCTGCATACACATAGATCCAAGATTACTGACGGCCAGTACACATGGCAGAGGCGAAAGCAGTGTTAGACCCTCCAGCAAAGCAGACTTTGGATGTGTCCCTTATCTAACACACCAGATTAAACACATTAGCAGTGCTCCATGATATGAATTGGGTACGTCAGATTAGAGAAAACTAAAAGAAGTGCTTTCAAACGGAGCTTGCGCCAATGGTCAACTGAAAGAACATGCGAACGCTACATGATAATCTTAATATAGCTGTCACCAATTACCTGCCATGTTACCTAATTAATATTTATGAGCCAGGTTGACAAGCTATGGAATGTGTCCTTTACTCCGCTTTTCAATAATTCCTGAGAGATGTTAACCCACCAGGGTTGTCCGCCATTCAGAAATGTTTAGAATTTAGAATGACTTTTAAATTCCATCTCAGTTCCTGCAAATTAATTGAGGTAACAAACAGAATGCTTTATTTAATTTTAATTCAACTGAACTAGATTGATTGATCAATGTTATGCATTTCTTTTGTAGACCAGTGTGAAAAAAACAACAACATTCCAATTTAACTTCCTATGGGGCGTGGCCAATTCAACTCTCAAACTGAAAGAAAGCCACATATCAAACTCTGAATTATGCACAAACCGCTCTCCCCACCTGATGTAAAAGTTCTTCTTTGCCAACAACACTGCAGCCAAGAATACAACTTCTCCAAATGATGATCAGGTGCTGTCTGTGGCTGAGATTAGCAGACAATGCAAAAAGTCAACCTATGAAAATGTATTGGCCCAGATGGAATCCCTGGCAGGGTGTTGAGAGAATACCTTAGTAAGCTGTTTGATGTCCTCACAGATATCTTCAACACCCCGCAAACACTGGCTGCTGTGCTTACATTTCAAAACTACTACAATCATCGTTGTGCCAAAGAAATCAATGTTAACATCTCTTAATGACGACTGCTGCCTTGAACTGCACACTCGTCCTAACCAAGTGTTTTAAATGACTGGTCATAACCCACATTAGGCCTCAGTCCCCACCAACACTAGTATGCTTACAGCTAGAACAGTTCCACTGCGAGAAACATCCACCACCCACTTGGTTATTTCCCAACTGCACAATAAAAACACTTATGCTTCAATGCTCGTTGACATCAGTTCACACCACTGACACTAATTGGCCAACTCTCTGTATGAAGAACAACCACCGGCCATGAGAGTTTACAGAGTGCCTGTGAATTACATAGAACAATAGACAAAAGAGAGGAATTACATTATTATTTTGATATTCAGTTACTTTTTTTTTCTTTTTTTTATGATTTCTGTCAAACATTCTCTTAAGAGAATATAAAACTTAAGTTACCTAGGAAATATTTTTTTTAAATGGAGAAAGCTTTCTGTGATGGGTAGGTTTCGGGGCAAGTTTAGGGTTAGGGGATAGCATGTCATTAGCTCAATATAAAAACCATTACGCCTATGAAATGTCCTCATAATGATATGAATAGTGTGTGTGTGCAAAAAGAATGTTAAAAATCAATGTTACAGTTTGAAAGGACAGCCTCTAAAGCACACTTACATGACAGGTTAATGAAACTATATTCTTATGAGCGTTATTCTTATGAGCGTTATGAGTTTTCAATGCCATTGACATTTTAGATTTCCCCATTGTGCTCTGATATATTAGAGTGACAAATAATACTTAATGCTGCACATTTTTTAAGTTTATTATCAACCTTTAAAAGGAGTATTCAAATGACTTACAGTGCTGTTTTCAGCAAATGTACAGATATATCAGATAATCATACATTTCTATGGGGGCTGACAGCTTGATAGGATTTTTTAGGGGGGCTGAGATGACAAAAGCCCATCTAAACAGGGTCAAGCAGATGTCTCAGAATAATAGACATGAGTAACCAGATCTACAGGTTTGTGGCAGTACATGTTTAAGATGTAGTTTCAAGTTAACGTTTAGGTGCGTTCCAATTTGCTTACAGATGCACTATTTTATGATGTTTCAATAGCATACATAGTGCTGAAAAATAAAGTGTGAAATGTTGGACATGCACTCAACTGTCGCAGCTTTAATTGCAAAGCGGAGGGGGTGGGGTTATCAGACTTGCGATGCTGAATGACAAAATAACCATTTAAACTCATGCACTACACATTTGAGTACATAGTGCAGAGGTACATGGTGTATAATGCTTCGTTTGGGACACAACTTCTGATTAATTGTGCTCAGTTTTTTTGCACACATTAATTTAATTATTTAAATGAGCACAATTAATTTTTGAAGAAGTTGTGTTACAACCCTAATTGATGAATGTGTAGCTTTTCATTTCTTAAAGGGGCCAATCTCATGTTAATCTTGAGTGCCTATAGAGTAGTATTGCATCCATCATATCTCCGAAGTGTCTTTAGTTTTATCAGATTTATAAAAGACAGATAAAGCTGTAGAGCTGGGCGGTATGACCAAAAATCCATATCACAGTATTTTTCAAAATATACTGGTTTCACGGTATATGACAGGATATATATTTTTTCAAGCATGGCTGGGAGTTGGCATGACTGGGTGGTTTCCCCGGTAACGGCTGTACACAAAGCAGCGCAGCGCTCATACGCACTGCTTTATCAGGAAAGATAAAGAAAGATTCAAAGGAAATAACATCGAAACTTTTCTAAAGACAGTCAGTTAACAGTACATTCATATAAAAATACCCACGCCGCGTTTTGACTTTTGACTTTAAAAAACGTGCAGTGCTCATGTTTATTCAACGATGTCAATGACATCTAGGGTTGCAAAGGGGCGGAAAATTTCTGGTAAATTTCCGGAAAGTTTCCGGTAAATTTCCATGGGAAGTTAAGCTGGGGAATTTTGGAAATATTCCATATTAGAAACTTTCCATGGGAATAATGGGAATTAATGGGAATTTAGGGGAACTAACTGGGAATTCATTGTAATGTAATCGATCATTGTATCATATCCAAGCATAATATATAAACAGAAGTCATAAGAAAACATCCATGCAAAATGTTTTCAACAGATTTCAACAGATTTATTTGTAAGTAGTAGGGATGCACCGAATGTTCGGCAACCGAAATTATTCGGCCGAAAATAGCAAAAAAAGCACTTTCGGTGTTCGGCCGAACAAGTAAAAAGGCCGAATAAATTTGACCGAACAATGACGTTTTTGATGACGCGATCAAATAGTAACCAGCGTAGAGTGAGAGGCACGCGCTTTATAAATGCAGCCAACATGCCCCCTTTGAGGAGAAGACAAAAGAGAAGCTCATCTGATGCGTCTGTGGCAGACGTTGTTACTTGCAGCACTAAAGCGTCTTTTAACCCTCTAGTTGAGAAACGCGCCGCCGAGTTTTGCTGGATTTTTTTCACATAGCAGCAAAATAGACTTAAATACTCCGTCATTTATGGTCACTTAAATGCAGACTTAAGAAATATGAAAAAATAAACTCTTAAATGACTACTTGTGTCCACTTACAATCGAAACAAAACTGTGCTTTTGTAAAATAAAGAAAATAAACAGGGTGTGCTTTCTGCCTCTGTCTCCGACTAACTTTTTTTTCTGGAGCACGTCTCTAAAAAACTCAGCCAATACAATACTAGTCACACAGGCAAAGGCATATATCTTTATAATCATTGTCTACTTTTAAACGATCTAATTCAAAACGAAAACAAATATTCTCTGTTTATGTAACCTGTATGAAAAGAGAGAGATGAAAAGAGTCGTTCTCATGGCAACTCCTTATCTGCTAATCGCCACGGAGAGCGCGCGCTATATTGAAACCCAAGTGATCCAGGCAATCCATGCAAACCTGTCAACGCCCACGATAAAGTTTAAGTAAACCACAAAAGTAGGCTTATGTCTAGGACAGTTATTCATTTGTTGTGGGTTCATCCACTTTTGCACTTTTCAATGCACTTTTTTAGTTATATTCTTTCAGCAGTCAGTTATAGGCCTAACATAGGCTATTCAAGAAGGGGGGGCTTCAAAGATGGCCAAATAAAAATATAGTTTTTATTTTACTAATTTATTTATTTTAAGTTATATTGTGCTTTGTTTAAATAATATCTGCTGGAATGTAAAAAAAAAAAATCAGTGTTAAACAAATTGTATTTTTGGAATTTGATGTTTTTCTCAAGACAAAATAGTAAAAAAGCATATTTTTACTATTTAATTAAATGCAATGGTGAAAAAATTGGCAAAATAAATGGAAAAATTGTGAAATACCGCGTCGGGATTCGGTATTCGGCCTTCGGCCAAGCGTTTCATTATTATTCGGCTTCGGCTTCGGCCAAGAATTTTCATTTCGGTGCATCCCTAGTAAGTAGAACAGAACAAGTTTTAATTATTTTACTGAACAAACACTTGTTTCATGAAAGAACAAAAAGAGGAATATTGGGTTAAATATTACTCATCCTCCAACCCCACTCAATCAAAAATGCACTAATGAATTCACGAGCTGTAATAATAACTTAAATCCAACAGACAGGAATCTCTGAACTGCGGCCCAAACACGGCGCCCATCTCACGTTACAGATCAAGATAACTTATAAAGATTTTTTAAACTACAAAACAAACTCACTTATACACATATTTGAGAATCGGAATAGAAGATAATTTATGACATGGTAAGCAAGTTTGTTAATATTTAGAAATAATACAGCGCTATTTTGGCTGTGGTGAATCACGTGCCAAGCATCATGCGTCATGGGGGGGGGGGGGGGGGGGGGGTGGGGGGGGGGGGCATTGCGATGTCGCTAAACATCGTGATCATCGTCCATCGGCCCAACCCTAATAAGAATACTAATGCAATGGCATGAACAGATACATAAATAGTAAGGCTAGCTAAACAACTGGAATGATCTTGAAAACATATTGCAGGAGGCAGAGAAAAACAGCACATGAGGTAGCTAGCATCTGCCTTATGTGGTAAATAAAGTTATGCTAGCTTATTTAGCATCTAACTTATCAGCATTGCTACTAGATGAATACATTTGTATGTGATATTTGCAATTTAAACATAATAAATATATTTCCCTATAATATCATCAAAACTTACTTCATTTTGTTTAGTCCACAGGCTCAAATGTGTGCCTTCAATAGTCTTGTGCTTTGGGCTTCTGTACATGTGATGGAGGCATGCACAGTGCCAGTACTAGGGGGTGTGTCTCAATAGCCATGCAGTAAGCAGTGTTCTATGTGCATGTGATTGAGGAATGGCATGGATATTCAAGTGTATTTGAATGGCATCTGTTTGTTTTAGTCAAGATTATGCTAAAATATACTTTCCTCAACTATATTTAAGTTCCCTATGAAGAGCCAACTTTGCCCTCAACTTTGAAAATTCCCACTTTTTTCACGTTTATTCCCATAAATTCCTGTTAATTCCCTTAAATTCCCATTAATTCCCATGGAAAGTTTCCATCTTTGAAAATTCCCAGAATTTTGCAACCCTAATGACAACTACAAATAGATTTTCCAAAAGGCTGTGTTGATATTGTGAACAAATGTATGGGAAACACTGTAATATAATTATACAGCTATCAATTATGGTTTAACCTAACTATCTTCACCGTCACGCTTAGTAACACACAGCTCTGCCCTCAACACAGTGCAACAGTGAAAAGCGACCCGTCAAATGGTTGCGCCGCTTCCGATCGTTAAAGTGACATACACCAGTATTGCAGTATATTAAAAATTCACATCATAACAAAAATAAAAACCCGTATTCGGTATGAACCGGTATACCACCCAGCACTAGCAGTACTGCTTCTTTCCGAAAATAGTCAAGCTTCTGGAGGCTTGTCGTGAAGCACTAACGACGACTTTCGTAACACGAACGAAGCACGTTGATGGGTTTGCTCGTGCTCTTGCTCTGGTTGATGTGTGTGCACGCTCTTCCGGGAGAAGTGTCCATACAAGGAATTCTGCCCTTTCTGAAGTCATACAGGGCCATACTCGAAAAAAAAAAAAACTTGAAACTTAAATCATCACCGAAATATCGCCATATTGTAGGATGAAAATGTCAAGATTAATCTGGCTCAAATTGTGAAAGAATGGTTGGGAGGGAGCATGAAGATAAATGTTGTGATGTTATTTCCATCAAGAGGTGCATACATTTTTGGTCAAGATCTTGTTATGACATAGCCTGGTAATACCAGACTCTGCTACTTCACTTTGCTTCGTAGACAAAGTCTGGAATGGCATAATAGAGAAGTGTTTTCTCTCTCGCTATGGGGCGCTTGTCTGAAGTTTAAAATCATTGGTTAACCGTAAGCCAATCGGATAAGTTCATTTATGACGTATGTTATGCACCGACACAGCTGCATCGAACTCAAATCTATGATCGAACTTCCACTGTAAACCTGCTGTAAACACTTGATGATGCGAGCGAAATACCGGAGTGAACATGGCTGTGAACGACTTTTGCAGATTATGCGAAGTTAATCTACGCATCCACGGTACAATCAGGGCCTCTAAACTGATATTTGACAGTAGAGAGAAACAGAAAAATATTGGCAGACAACTGTCAAAGTTAGGATTAGTTCTGTTAAACACAGCTCTTTATTCACCTCGAGTCTGTCAGAAATGCTGCAACTTACTTGCAAGATTACAGCATGTCATGGCAATATTTAAGACCTGGAAAAGAAAGGAGACACTGACCTGTCAAAAGGCTCCCCAGTTTCTCGCTGACGATCGGTAATAGTTGATAAATTAAACTTTTCCCAAAGAGAGTAGGGCCACAATCACCTCCATTCAAAATGTTTAATACACACTCTTCTTGTTCGGGCTTCAGTTTGCTAATGCCGGGAATATTCTCCACAACAGAGCGAATTGCATCCATATCCGCGGTCGTTTTCGATTTCCATGACCTAATCTTAAACTCAGCACTTAGCGACTACGTCACGGCTCTCAGCCCGCCCTCTGTTCGTTGATTGGCCCGGCTGTTTGCAGGCTGGAGGAAAACGGATAGATAGGCCGCTATCTCAGACTTAGTACAGAAGCGAAATGAAATTGAGCGGAAGTACGAAGTCTGACGTAGTCAGGCTAGTAATGACAATGCAAGAGTCGAGAACTCTGTAAAGACTACTCCAGCACACCCCAACGACTGTCAATGAAATTAAGGTCTGACTCAAGAGGTGCCAATTCATGTCTGAAAATTATTCTTCATACTCCCTCCTAACCATTCAGTGACAATTTGAGCCTGATGCATCTTGACATTGTCATTTTGGAATATGGCCATGATGTGTCTTCCTACATGTTTGCTTAAGAAATGAAAATCTACACACTCCATACATTAGGGTTAGAAGAACTGTTCCCAAACATATAACATGCTAGAAACATAATGATCACTGCAATAATGATCCAACCATAGACTCTTAAGCATTTGTCTATTAAAGGGATACTCCACCCAAAAAATAAAAATTCTGTCATCATTTACTCACCCTCAAGTTTTTGCAAACCTGTATGAGTTTCTTTCTTCTGCTGAACACAAACGAAGATATTTTGAAGAACAATTGGAACCAAACAGTTGTTTGGCACCATTGACTTCCATAGTAGAAAAAAAAATACTATGGGAGTCAATGGTGCCAAAGTTCCAATTGTTTTTCAAAATATCTTGCTTTGTGTTCAGCAGAAGAAAGAAACTCATACAGGTTTGCAACAACAGAATTTTCATTTTTGGATGGAGTATCCCTTTAAAACCCAAACAGTGTATTTTTCTTTTTTGGCCGGGCAATGTGTATTCACCAGTTGTATTGAGCCCTTTGAAGCAGAAGTAACACGACAGAATCAGAATGTGACAGCAGATTACACTGTTGAATTACGAGAGCAGCTTTGAGATTTAGACTTGTTAAACCCACTTTGCTTTTAAACTTGTGCATCGGAGTGTGCATTTCTATAGTTTAACCTCAGTGAGACTGACATGATTATAGGTTCTATTTAATAACAGCAGAAGTTTATGTTCCATCCTATTTGAAACTTATTGCCATCCAATGCATTGAAGTAGCCATACAAATCCAACCCTCTATCTCACTGTACTGTACAGACCCATGCAGTTAAATATGCATGAAAGAAACACCTCCAGAAAGATCAGGCAAAGTTATGCAGGGGAAATATGAATGGAAATGAATCCTTAACTGCTTTATAATAGAGTGGGTATTAAAGACTTGAGCACATTACATTAATTGGGCAGTTCTCAGAGACCACAAACACAGACTGTGAAAAATGAAAAACTGAAGGAAAGCCAATAATATAGTGCAAACACCAGCAACTGTTGCCTTTTAGTTTATGGAGGCCTTGTAATTAATCAGTGTTCAGGAGGGTGAGGATAGTATTTATGCAGCCAAAATGTCACAGTTACTTTGAGGCACTGAATTTAATTCAGCTGAGATTCAACCAGGGCGCTCGCATGGTATAAACACAAATCTAGCCCTGGGCAACTTCAAAATTATGTTAATAAAATGTGAAATATGGCTGTGATATTTCCTCCCTGTTGTGAAAAGGAGGTATTTCTCTTTGGTAAAGATTGGCTTTATGGAGTGAATTCTAAAACTCCATCATAACTTTGTGCTCATTACTTCACTAATGAACACAAGCTTCTTGAACTGTTGTATGTGTGTGGGAACGTAAGTGAAATGTCAGCATTTCTCAGGGCTCCAGACTTAAAAAAAAAATCATATTGAGCTATATATGGCTGATAAAAGGAAACATTTTGGGGCCAAAAACTTATTTTCTAAATACAATTATCACTCAAAGACCAGATTTCAGAAGTGATTTACTTCATTACAGTAAGTGCATATTCTTTATTTAGCTTCTAACGGTCATTAATGAATTACCATTGTATTTTAGAATAAGACGATTTAAGTTTTAAATGTTTCTTCTGGTTGTATTTTGTATGAGTACTTTTTTGAAAAACATCCTATTTGATGATGTCACCCCTCTGATCCTGATTGTGCAAAATAAATGTTTCAGCCTTACAACTATGGCAAACAATATTTAAAAATAGTTTTGTGTAGTATTTAAATTATGTTTTATAAACGATTCATTATTGGAATAATTAAATATACATGTTCAATTATAACGTTGTCATGTGAACACTTCAGTGAACACTTGGCAGGTTTGGTTCGATTAAAATAAAAATAAAAAACTCTGGTGCGATTTCTCTGTTAATGTGGTTCATTGTAATCAAAAATGAATTCATTAGCCTGACTTCATTTAATTAAAGCAAGTATTCACACAATTTAATTTAGCCAACACAATTTTGGTAGTTTAGGTCAAATTAATTTACTCTAGTATGTTTAACTAAACTTTATTACATTAGAAAAACTACGTTTTTTGTTTTTATATTGGTCCAACTTAATGTTTTTTTATTAATTTACTGAGACTTAAATGTTCAAATAAGCAGTTTCTTACGTCAATAAACACAATGTTTAAATGTTACTGAAAAAAAAAAAAGAAGAAACTGGTGTCAGTAGTACTGACATTAGTATTAGTAGGCTTGATCGATTGCTCCTGTTTGCCTTGCTGCTGGACTGTGTCTGTAAGCTCCGTAGTTTTATGTTTGAATCTCTATTTACTATCATTCCTTGCTTCTTATTTGCTAAATTTAACTTATTCATCAACAAATATTAGATATTGTCTAATATTGCCCATCACATTAATCTGACATTGCTAGCTTTTATCTAAATCATTATTGGTAGCACAACATGCTAGTATATCGCTAGCCTGTTAACCTGCCATTCGTGCTTGCCATCTTTTTTTTCTTTTGCCACCAGGGTACCATACCATGTTTTGTAGCCTACTGTACATGATCAAAATCGAATTGCAAGCTTGTGAATCAAAATCGAATCGAATTGTGAAATTTGTGTCAATACCCAGCCCTAAAAGGCAGTCTCCTCACAACTGTGTTCCTTTTTAGAAGGAAATGGTATCTGCAAGGATTTTCAGTCAGGATTTAGACCGTATCATAGTACTGAGACAGCTCTCATCAGAGTCACAAATTATTTGCTCTTATAATCCGATCGTGGTTGTATGTCTCTATTAGTGTTACTCGATCTTAGTGCTGCATTTGATACCATTGACCACAACATTCTTTTAAATAGACTTGACAATTATTTTGGCATTAGTGGAATTGCATTAGCATGGTTTAAATCATACTTATCTGACGTTATCAGTTTGTATTAGTAAATGAAGAGATGTCTTATCGATCAAAAGTTCAGTATGGCGTACCACAAGGCTCAGTGCTAGGACCGTTGCTGTTCACTCTGTATGCTACCCTTAGGAGATAGCATTAGGAAGCATGGCATTAGATTTCACTGTTATGCTGATGATACTCAGCTCTAGATTTCTTCACGCCCTGACGAAACCTACCAATTCACAAAATTAATGGAATGCATAGCTGATATAAAAAACTGGATGACTAGTAATTTCCTACTACTTCATTCTGAAAAAACAGAGATTCTAAATATTGGACAAAAGACTTCCTCACATACTAACCTAGAATACTGTCTTAACACTTGATGGATGCTCTGTCAAGTCTTCGTAGTCGGTTAGGAACCTGGGTGTGCTCTTTGATACCATTTAATTTGAAAGTAACGTGTCTAGTATTTGTAAAACCACATTTTTCCATCTTAAAAATATATCAAAATTAGGGATGCTCATTTCGGTTAATTTTCCCGACCGACAACCGCCACTCGTTAATCGATTATTAACCGTTAACTGATAAGATTATATTGGCATTAAATAAAAATAAAATTGACGCGTATCTGTGACCCATTAAAAATACCAAAAAAATATGTTTTTATCAAAGGGTTTATTTTAACGTGCAAAGTGCAAACAGTAGCATACAGAACAGATCAACAACAGAACAGCTTCAAAAACAGGATTCAAATCAAATTTCCACGCACCGGCCGCATTTCTGACAGTGACAACAGAGAAAAACAGAATAAAATAATATAAATAAAAAACATACAATAAGCCTACAATAAATATTTTTTTAGCTTAAATAATTAACAAATTACGATGCCAAAAAGAAAACACTGAATCAGTTTGAAGTGTTGAAAAACCGGCTTTTGTTTTTCTCCATCAGACTAGACTACGTTTTTCCGTCAAATAAAAATAGCAGGCCTACCTCAATCCACAGCTTGTCTAGTTTTTATTTTAAAAAGTAGCATTACAGTCTACATGCTGTTGTTGTGTAAGTCTGGAGCGCAGCCTGTGGACTGTTAGACCCGCGGCAGAAAACACCGTCTCCGATGGCACAGATGTTCGGGAACACAGAGATAACGTCTCGCTGGAATGGCCAGCTTCGGGAAGCGCCTTTCATTTGCTTGTGGGTGTTTGCTAAGCAAGTGATATTGCATTGTAGGCTACTAGCACTATTGCTTTATTTTAATACCCCGTAGCATATTTTGCAAGTAACTTTGTCGCCCTTTCTGTCCACATAGTAGCTACTACTTTTCGCTCGCTTCATTTTGCTTGCTCAGGGAGAATATGTCTGTCCGCGCGTGTGGTTGCGCAACCCGCATATCGACGTGCCCGCAGTGAGTTAACAAATATTGGCTATAAATAGTATGTTTTTTATTTAACAATGAAGCAAAAATATATATATATAAAAAGCTTTAAAAAAAAAAAAAAAAAAAAAAAAAAAACGTATTATTCGGTCAATATGAGCATCCCTAATCAAAATTAAGTCATATGCTCTCAATGAAAAATGCAGAACAGGTAGTTCATGCGTTCATGACATCAAGGCAAGATTATTGTAATGCTATTATGGGTGGTTGCCCTGCACGCTTAATAAACAAACTACAACTGGTCCAAAAAGCAGCAGCTAGAGTTCTTACCGGAACCAGGAAGTATGACCATATTAGCCCGGTTATGTCAACACTGCATTGGCTACCTAACTTTGGAACAGTCTTCCTAACAATGTCCGGGAAGCAGACACACTTTTATTCTAGAGCTGCTGTAAAGCCAAAACAATTTCTGTTACTTTAATTTCCTATTATCACTGTAAAGCTGCTTTGAAACAATCTATATTGTTAAAAGTGCTATATAAATGAAGGTGACTTGACTTCACTATTGTTTAGAACATGAACGATTTGTTAATTTTGAACGAATCTTTAATATGACTCGAGAACAACGAGTTGTCTCAAAGAGTGATTAGTTCATTCTGTGTTGACCGAGCATACACCTTCCTTAAAAACAAGCACTAGTTTGTTTTTAATTCTTCCAGTTATGTGATGCGTTGCGTGTATCAAATTGTAGCTTTTTTTTATTTCTTACAATTTATAAATGTGTGAATTTCTGTCATGACGGTTCTTTTCCATAACACTGAATGTGGTTAAGACATGGTTAATGCTTTCAACTTTATCTGTATGATGGAGGAAATCACTTTGGTAAAGCAAAAACGCCTAAATGTAATACAGTCAATAACACTAACGTAATGTTGTATTTGTTGTAAGATATAGGCTACCATACCATATAATATAATAAATACCATCACAAATATGCACATACCACGAGTGCATTTAGCCCAGCACACAGCATTATTTTGAATGTTCGGTAAGTTCCATCACAAAATATGTCATAAAAGCGTTTTTGTTTTGTATCTTTAGGTTTGGTGTGAAACAATTACAGTGTGAATGCTAAGTGAACCAGGACTAAATGTATAATTTTCTTTTTTTGTTCGGACCAAAAGAACCAAGAAAACCAAACTACAAGTGTGAACACCCTTACGGCCAATTTATACTTCTGCGTCGAGTGTACGGCGTAGGCTACGCACGTAGGCGATGCCGTCGTGAGCATTTATACTTCTGCGTTTAGGTCTGCGTTGCTCTGCAGTACAGCGACCGAAACGCTATTTGGCGGCGGAGGGATTTAATGTTCCACTTTTAGATTCCTCGCGACTGTTTTGAGTTTAGGTTACTACAAGCAATGGCGACTGAAAAGGAGCGGATCACGTTGGAGTTGGAGCTTATCGAGGTGGAAAAGCAGTTAATTTTTCACTGTACTTAGAATTTAAAAATGGTGGGCGGTGCAGAAGAACACGGCGGAAATGCGTAGGAGGAAACGCGATGCTACCAAGCCGACCAATCACAGATCTTGCGGTCCGCGTCGTCGCGACGTGTAGTTACATTTTTGAGGAGGTGCGCGTCAGGTCTGTGCGTATGCTGCGCCGTACCTACTGCGCGCACCCGACGCAGAAGTATAAATTGGCCTTTAGTCTCAAGAACCTAATATACACATTACAATACTGACTTCCAATTTCAAAACAGGTATAACCGAAAAATTATTTGGGGTTCAGAGAGGGAAGTCAGTTGTAAACTCAGTAACGGCTCTTCATAACAACTTCCTCATTTTAAAGAACCGGTTCCATTTGTGTGTTTGGTGCTGCCCGCAGGAAACATGAGCACACACATGTATTTGATGAATCCTTATGTGGATACACTCAAAGATTTCCAGACGGTTTCATTTTTAATTTATTTGCAAGCATCAGAGTCTGGATACCGGTTTCTTTTTGGCTCACTGGCTCATTTGCTTTAAAGCTTGTATTCAAATATCTGCTTTTACAATCATGCACTCTCGCATACAAGGTGATATTCAAAATGTACACTCGGTAAGCAATATCATTCATCAGGCCAGCACAGTAAATGAGCTTCCCCCTCCATCCAAACTGCATTTACACACAGATACAATGGCTTTTTTTTTCTGAGGAGCTCTATTCAGGACAGGCTATAAATGGCTATATAAGGACATCTATTTGTTTCATGTCAAAGACTGAAGTACTGTGAATTGAAGAGGTACACAATACACACTAAGGCATCTTTTCCCAGTCATAACTCTACCTGGAGAGAATTTCTATGCATACATAAGAGAGTGCAGGAATTTATGAGTATTGCTTTGCAACAATTGCCTTTGATGAATTGTGTACCTATACAAATTGCTGGTGCTCTTCATATGCTCTCTGTCTTGATAAATATGCTTTATGTATACGTTGAGTTATTCTTTTTCCAGAAAATATGCTGGAATTACAAGTAGCTTATTCCTAATTGTTTTTCATGAGTACACTGAGTACGCTTACAGAACATAGATTTATATGGACAGCTCTAAAACTGTAAAGCGATGCAGTCGGGTAGAAGCCGTTTTTGAAGGAGAAAATCCTCGTGTGCTATTCCTTCAACCTCCCACACAATTAACAAAGTGATTTTCACAGCTCTCTATACAATTAATCATTCAACACAGTTCCTTGAACACAAACACACCACAATCTACACAGAATGGAAGCCAAACCCTATAGGGATGCACTGAAATTTCAGCAGCAAAAATCTTTCAGTTTTTGGCCAGAAGAGAAAGGCTGAAAATATATGCCTCAGTGTCAGTTCATAATTCATCATAATTAAGCATGGACATATATATTTGCTAAACAAATTAAATCAATGAATAGGCCTATGCATTTGTCATTTTTAAATGTATTAGGTAACTTTATATGAATAAGTGAAAATACAGCTTTAGGTATCGGCCATGTTTTGGAAAAAGTGGTATCAGTGTATCCCTATGGATACTGAAACTATTAATATAGGCTCTGAAATAAGCTTGATGACACATATGGGCTGCCGTTACAATACACCTTTGCTTCAACTACACAGTGACAAGAGCCCAGCATGATGTCACAATGTAAATGGGCTTTTTATCAGTGTGTAGGAACAGCAGTGAGGCACACAGCAACACAGTTATGAGTTAATAAAAGGTAGGAGACTGAGATGAAAGTGACACCCAGCACCTGCGAGTCAGAAGGGCAAAGTGAGACAGTAAAGCCAGAAAAAATGTGCAAGGGTGTCTCAGAGGAGACGTCTGCATCTCAGCACGAAGGCAGGTTCAAACGCAGGTACAGAAGCAGTGCTTCTGGCCCCAAATGTGCACTTCAGAGCTCTAGAGAGATGAGAGGAGAACTCTTCGGCCAAGACCCACATCCCAAGCCGAGTCTGCCAGCCATGTGGAGGTGCTTAGGAAGATAGATGGATTTGGAAGGAGTTCAGAAGGATTTGATGGTTGTCGCTGAGGTGGCAGCACCGTTTGGCCTGTAACACTGTTGACATCTCCATGACGGTGCAAAAGTTTCAGCTGCTTGGCGAGTGCAGGATGCCAGCGAGAAAGGGGATGTGGTGGAGAGAGAGGTATTGAGATTCAGCTTCCTCTGCCAATAGTGCCGAACACTTTTCCTCGGGGATCTAGTGTTTTATTACCCCTTAAATGGCTACTGACTGCTCTGTATTTGAAGCGTGACAAGAGTGTTTGCTTAAAACGTGTGACTGGAGAAGCAATTGTCCTATGCCTGTCGATACCAAAAAGAGTTTTGAATAATTAGTAACGCTGAGATCTAGAGGAATAAAAGGCTGATTACAGAACCCATCATGAAAAGTGGGGCGTAAACAATGTTGCCTCTTGTTCTGCAGAGTCCTCTTGGTACAGAATTACTGCAACCCTATGATCATCGTGAGGAGAGGAGAGGAGAGGAGAGGGGAGGGGAGGGGAGGGGAGGAGAGGAGAGGAGAGGAGAGGAGAGGAGAGGAGAGGAGAGGAGAGGAAGAGGAGAGGAGAGGAGAGGAGAGGAGAGGAGAGGAGAGGAGAGGGCAGATAATATAAAAGGACAGTGCGCTGGAGAAAAGAAAGGATAGAAAACCCCAGCCAAATAAAATCCTGCTTCAAATATTTTCTTAAATAGATATTCTGTGCCCGGTTGCATAAAGCACCTTAAGTGTAATTTTCCCTTAAGGTCGCCCTAATGTTTCCCTTAAACCTAAGGATGTTGCAAAAAATACCCTTAAGTGTTACTTAACGGTTTTTTTAAGTGAAACGTCATAAACACTTAGAATTTCCCTTAAATGTTGTTTTTTCACTTAAGTAACCGTTAAGTGTTGCATAAAACCCCTTAACGGTAATTTCCCTAAGTATAACTTAAGGTTTGGAAATCGTAACCTTAAGAGTAACGCGGACAAAAATAAGACGACATGGCTGAATTTACGCAACCAGCTGAAGGTCATAGGGAATAGGGAGAACCCTTTGGACCAATTTAGCTATGAAAAATTGTTGCAAGAATACCGATTTGATCGATGCGCAATATTTGACATCGCTATCAAACTAGACGGCTGCCTGACTGTCATTACACGCGACTCGCATGTAGACTATCACAACGTTAAGTCAGTGCGCGCACGGAGAGTGTGTGGCCGACCCGTGCAGAAAAAAAAATCACAGGAGAACGAGCTGATTCTGTGATTTAATAGGAATCATGCCAGAAGAAAACAGGTATGCTATGGAAATATACTCATCTGTATTTCGAGACACAGAGCCAGAAGTGCATTCACAAAACCTAAACAAATGCCAAAGCATGAGACGGTGAACAACACAAACTGCCGCCACTTTCGGAGCTAACGCGGTGTTGCGTGATAGCGTGACTGACACGTGATATTCCGACATGTTAGTGTTTTGCGTATCTATGGCAACAACAGACTTTTATAACGTGAATCCAGGATCGCTGTCGTGAAACACTTAAATGTTTCCCTTACCTAAGATAACCGTTTAAGAGATTATATGCAACACCCTTAAGTTATTATCTTAGGTAAGGGGAAATCGCCCCTTAAATATCATACTTAAGGGAAAAACTTAAGGTACTTTATGCAACCGGGCACTGGTCTTTAGCTGATTTAGGTCAGTTCAGTTCAAAAGTACCCAAAATCTCTCTAAAACCAGCAAACAGACCAGCTTGGAGACCAACTAAGAAGACAAGAAAACCAGCTTAGACTGGTGTAAAATTTCAGCAAAGAGAAAAATAAGCAAAAAAAATTAAGACAGAAAGTAAAGAAAATGGTGAGGGAAAAAAAGAAGGAAAGGAAAAAAGATGAGAAAATAAAGGAAGAAGAGTGAGCAGAAAAGAAAAGAGTGACTAGAATGTATTGTTTCATTTAATTTCATTTCAAATTTCAAAATCAAAGAGTTTAAAGAACCCAGTAAACAAATGCAGGTTGAAGTCAATTAAGACAATACACCAAGCAGAAAGATGACTCCTATAATTTACAATTAAACTAATTTTCTTTTCACAGAATCACATCAGTTATCCAGCAATAATAAACAAGCACAGCAGCATTGAAGGAAGCATCACAACATAGCCGTCCAAACCCATGCTTATGTATTGATGGCCTTTATCACTCTCAGTGTCAGGCCAAATAGTCAATGAGCAGGACTGAACACAGATCCTTTCTCCACGTACAGGTTGGCTGATTCCATCTAGGCAGAACAACAGCTGAAACCGTTCAACTGAAAACAGGAACTTTTAGTTGCCCCGATAAAGCAACATTTGCCCTGCTCTTTACCGTCAGCGTTGATGAAATGCCACAGACCTGTTCTCATGTGAGCAGGTGGGCTGATTTTGCCAGTGGGTCTAAACACCGTTTCTTAGTCAGCAGGGAGTCGGATTGGGCACTAATTTACAGCAGTTGCCCAGGAGCCCTGGGATCTCGCCAGCTGGACATTTGGCAGTTTATTGAGTGGTTACATGATCTGGCGACACAGTGGACTGATTCATAGTCCGGTTCTGCCACCGCTGAATTCATAAAGAGGCTCCTCAGGGAGTTTTTTTTCTGCAAAACAGCACACAAACTCATAATGCATGTCCTTATCTTTACTGAGATGCCAGCGGTGTTAGCGGGCCGGACCACACCTAATGGGAAACACAGGACAGAGTGCAGCAGACCTGAGAACCCCTGTCTATTTCCAACACCCTTCGTCTAAGCCTGACACCCGTTTCCTTGGCAACCGCATTGACAGTACAGGGGGCTGTGGGGGTCGTGAAGTTCTGAGACATCTGAGACAGAAGAAATGAGAACTACTTATGCAGGTCCTGACATTACTGGCTAGCTTTGTCTAAAAATAAAGCTCCTCACCCCCATATTCTCCCTCACTTCCCTGCCTAATTGAAATCAAAATTTATGCAAACCAGTTTTATTTCATTTTAATGCCTAGCGCCATCCTCTTGTTACTTTTTGTACGCATTCAAAGAAACCACAGAAAGAAATTACATTTTATATTAAAGCTTAAATTTAAACCCACTCAACTATTTTACCAATACAATGAGTTAGGGCTGCTTTCCTAAATCTTTGCACATTTTTATTATAACTAACACAGTTCGTCTTTTCATTTAGGTAAATGAAGGTCACTTAAACTGTCATTTATTTTTACTTTTCAGATTTATGCAGTTTTATTGTTTTAGACCCTTGTTCCAGACCCAGACATTTAATCTTAAAGTATGAACAACTATTAACCCAAAGAATTGACAACTTTTTATTACAAAAGTATATACAATTATAATGATATGACAGTCCCAATAGCTTTTAATGTTTTGCATTGCTGTTTGATTGCGCACGCTAAAGCTGAAGAGAACGAGCACCGGGAAACCAACGAAAAGCATCCCATGTGAGATAATCGGATATTCATATACAGAAACTTAATATTAGAGGTTGCACAAGCAAATTTCGTTGTATGGTTCTACTGTACAATGACAATTAAAGTCTATTCTATTCTATTACGACTTTTATCTGCACAAAATGAAGTGAATGCACAAGCGAACTTGACTGTGCTGGTCAGAATGTGTAATCCCTTTCTGGACGCACTATTCCCACAACAACGCGCTGAAACGGCAACTAACCCTAGAGAATTCACAACGTTTTATTACAATAGTGTTCTCATTATAATGGCATGTATATGACAGTCCCAATTATAGTTATAAATGTGCATTGCCGTTTGAGCTGCGCACGCTAAAGATAAAGATAATCACCGGTACAATAAAGCACTTTAATGCATCGTTCACTAACTCAACCAAACGCATCCTATATGATATTAATCAGATATATATATATATACACAAAATAAACATATTACAACTTACAATGGCACAACATGCTGTGAATGCTCAAGCGAACTTGACTGTATTTGTCATGAAAGCTTGACTCCATAGACGCACTCTTTCTGTCACAAAGCGCTCATCGCACTGAAAAACTGGTGAACACTGGCGAACAAGAATTCACAACATTATTTTACAGTCTTGTTCTCATTATAATGTTATGAAGGCTATGTGACAGATTTGTGCTGCACGTTGCACTTAACTGTATCTTCCTTTTCGAAGTGATTCCAATCATTCAAAACCATCATGGTGAACAGCGCTCATCTCTCAACTGAAGTAAATAATCTATTATCTATCGGCTTTGATATGTCTGCCTAATTTTCTTACCGGACCGATAACCATAACATAAAAAAAAAGATGATTTATCGGCCGATATCGATATGTGGTCGATATATCGTGCATCCCTTGTCTACAGAGAATGCCCTTTTCTTTCTTTGAAGAATAATGTATGATGTTGTTTTCATGAGTGGCTCTCTGTGTCCCACAAACCCTTTCCTGGGATTATAGTGAATGAATAATATATGCATTTTTGGTTTTGATATGTTAACCTCTGCTGAAAACCTCAATGGGCTGGTGGGCCAAAATGTGATTAAAAGAGCAACTTGCACTTGAAAACTGTCATGCTTGTTCCGAACAGAACAGTTGAAAAGCCCAGAGGTGTTTATTGATCCTTCCTGCATTACTCCATATATTGAGGTCTGCCTCTGTAGAACATAAGGGGTATTGCTGGATAATTTAGGCTCTCCAATTTGTCTCCTGGCACCAGCAGCGCACTGCAACTGACAGATATGGCACAATGAACAAGGACTAGTTGTTATTATTGTTGTTTAATAGCATGGGCGAGCTTAGATTATTTTGAAGCAGTGTTCCAAAAAAAATTAGGTAAATGGAAATCTAAGAACTGTGGCTGCTCAGGCTTGTTTAAACTGAATCACTAGTCACAAAAATTTCACTTTAGAAATATGTTTAAGCCCCTTCCAATAATGCATGTCTATAATGAAGTCTCTTCAAATGAGGCAGTAACTTTTTCACTGAGCATTATTATTCTTTATTTGAACAGTCTGGATACTTTGAGCAGTACAGTGAAGACAGATATAGTGCTTAAGTCTTTAAACAAACAGCTGTGCCACATGAAAGGACAGGTACGTGTAGTTAGATGACAGGAAGTGGTATTCATGTAGATCGCTGTAATCCAATGCATTTCTCTAAAGCTATTTTTTCTTTTATATCTGCTTTTAAATCTGAAGTGTGCCATTAATGCCACCAAATCAAAAGGCTGACATTATTAACTCAAATAGGTTTCCCCCGCTGTCTGCCTTTTGTTGGACAAACAGATAATGTGCGATCACATTAGCGAACTTTTGCAAGCAAAAAGGTCAATGATCTATTGGCAATATTGTAGCGATGTACACAGCTATCACAAAAGCAGCTTTCTGTTGGTCTGTGTGGCAAAACCGCAATACCAACTTCAATACTTTTGTCAAATCTGCATGGGGAAATCTTTTACCCTTGTGCAAAAACCATGATCGCATGGATTCCTTATTGAAATGACTGGATTTTGCAGATGAAAATTTGCCAAACAACTGTATGTGACCGCATCTGTAGCCCTGTACCAAACTCATGACCTTTGTTGCGCAATGATGTTGTGTCGGGTTGGTATACTCAGCAAACAACGACAACAACAAATAGTAGTAGTTGTAGTAATAATTTAATATTTTATTTACTTTAAAATTCAACCTTATTACATAGTATTACCATATTTATTTGAATGGGAAAATAATAATAATAATAATAATAATAATAATAATAATAATAATAATAAACTATTATTATTAAAGAAAAAACATTTAAATTAAAAGCAAATAAATATTATAATTAATTAATTAATTAATTAAGAAAATTATTGTTACAATATTTATTTTACTACTACTACTAATAATAATATAGTTAATATGTTAACTCATGTGTATAGATACTTTTATTATTAAAAGTTCATTTTATTATAATTTTTTTCCCTATAAAATAAATTAAATACATTACATTACCTATTAATACATGTTTTAAAAATTGTGATACCTAATGCAGTAAATGATACTTAATGCAGTAAATAAGGCTAACAAACTGGACCTTTCTGTAAAGTGTTACCATAAATATAACTGATAAGAATATGATAAGATGCAAATGGTATTGAAAGTTTGGGCATATGTTGAGGCTGGGGTCTAAATTGCAATGATGTTACCCAGGATAAAAATGTAATTTTCTCTCAAAAACATCAACCCTTGGGAAGTCAACCCACTGATATTTCATTCTGTCTCTTCAAAAGGATTTTAATGATATAAATGTGACCACTTTTTTATCCCCCACTTCACAGTTTCTTTTGCAACATAATTGATTCTTTAGTCCGAAGGTCTCTCAACCATAAAGGTGTGCACTGTAAATTATGGTCAGATTTGAAAAGCAGTGACCTTTGAAGTGCTTCGCGATAGTCGGCTCTTCATGATTCTTGCCCATGAGTTGCTTCTTCATTCTAGTGATATAAGAATGGCTAGAGGACATAGGAAGGAGGGCGATCACTAGAGGCTGACAATAAGTGTGTATGTGATCCAACATGTCTGCCTGAATATGTGATTTCACTCAATTTCAAGCATGACTGCCCCTGCACGACTCCCGCGTTTCCTTAAAATATTCCCAGAAAACATTTATCTAATCCCTTTCAGGGCTTCAGTGTACAACCAGGTCGGCACAAACGTCTGCACGGATAACGGTCCTGCAGGAGCTGTTTTGGAAGAAAAGTGTCAACTTTGCACATGGAAGTATTGTATTTTTACTGCTAATGCTGTCAGTCAAAAAATACCAAATTACAAATTAAACACCTTTTTTTCAGAGATTGGGTTTTCCTTCTCTGTTTCCAGTTCACTTTCTCTCATTTAACTCTGCTAGCTATAATTTGAATAATCAAACTTCAAAGGCTTCTTGCTTTTTCTTGCTACTACCACCGTGTGTCTGTGCACTGAACGGCTGCCATTCTACTCTGAAATGGTTTGTGCCTTATCTCAATAGACAGATGTCTTTTCATCTTCACTATGGTGACTTCAACTTCTTGTGGGTCTAAAAATTTGATTCAGTGACCAGCAACAAGCTGGAGGTTGTAAAGTGTGGGGTAAAATCTGTTTCTAAACCAGTTTAACTGGCTACCACAAAAATGTATTCTGCTACAGATAATTTATTAATAAAACCAATAGAGCAGGAACAAAATGTTGGTAGGCTTCCTGTCCCGAGGCCGGATTAATAATGTGGATATTTGAGCACATACCCACCATGCAAGGCACCATGCAAAATAGTGAGAGATGCAGTACAATGACCATGATATAATAAGTACACCAATCCAATCAATGAGCATGCAAATTTCATATGCAAATAATGACAAGAGAAAAGCACTACATGACTTAAATGTCTTAAATATCAGCAATCTTGCCAAGTACAATGGAGAGAAAAAGGAGGATACATTTTCAAATAAAAATAACATACTACTAGGTGACAAACTTATTGTTTTAAAGGGGTAGGCAATTTTCGGAGAGGCTAACAATAGCGAAGCGAGCTAGCTTTGAAAGCATAAGATCACACCCTCCCTTCAGAGCGTCTCCAAAGCCAAACAAAAGCATCATGAGAGACGGCATTAACCCTCTAAGACCTCCCGTTTCCCTGTGTCTGTTTAAAAGCCTATAGAAACTGAAACCAAATGGCTAGCTCAATCATTCTTTTTGCATACAACACCAGAGATGCAACATCTTCAGATCAAGCCTCCACCATGCCCATGTTGCGTTGTTTTCACCCTTTAATCAGTCTGTACAAACTGCGTAATATGCGTTTACAAAAAAACAAAAACACAAAAATGCATTGCACGTCTTTGCACACATGTTCTGTAGATCTGCGATTGATTGTTACGTCTCCCGATGGCTCATTGACGTATCACGTTCTGTGCACTATGACCCCCGGGTGTGTCACATGTTGTGACGTCACACGCTGCGTCATTTGACCATGCGTTTGACTCCCGTTTGACTCCCGTTTGACTCCCATTTGCTATATGTTCCTTATATTGTTATTGTCTTTTTACCATTGCTTTATTTTATCATTTCTTTCTCCTTTAGACATTCACAAATACAAGGACATTCACACACACACACACACACACGCGCGGGCGGGCGAGCGCACACACGCACCGTTAGGTCTAAACGAAAGTACACGTCTTTTTTTTGAATGAGTGTAAAAATGTGTATCTTAAAAACTAATTTATAATAAATTCTGTATAGTTTTAAATTGTTTTATGCACGTTTTTCTCATTGACAAGTTTGAGGTTGATATTTATCCATTTTTTGTATTGAATATAATATGAAAAAAAAAATATTATTTTTTTTCTTTTTGTTTATTTCACTTTTGAGATGTATATAGTTACTATTGATTTATTACAAACATAGCCTTCAAATTGGGAGTGTAAGGATTATTTTGATGTATGGCATATGAAAATGCTCAAAAGAATGACACCACAGCATGTAAAAATACAAAGATACACTCTGGTGGAATTGTTCTATGGTAGGTCATAAAGGGTTCAACTAAACTAACATTACAATTATAAAGAACAAACAACTTGCACTTACCTACACCACCTGACTGCAGCAGATGAATTTTGGTTATGATAGTGTTGCCATTGAAATGCATAAACTCAAGTCACGCTACGAGTATAACAATCTCTTACAAACTACGGAGTGAACGCCGCATAGGCGTTTAGACCAGTTTACTAAGTGATTGCTATCAGAATGCGAAAAACAAACATCTATAGGTGACTTAAATGTCTTAAAAATCGGTCATCTTACCAGTAAAATGGAGAGTGAAACATTTTCCAACAATGAATGCACTTCTGGGCCCTTCAGGATCCACCAATAATATACTTGATTTCTTTCCAAACATGCTTAAAATTGTAATCCTACTAGTAATCCTTTTTTTCTAACAAAAAGAAATAATATTCAGTTAGTCTCCTAGCCTGTTGATGAACACAAAGTGTGTGAACAAAACTGAATTTGATGCAGCAAAAAAGGATAGAGTCGAATTGGTAATGAATAGATGAAAAAACAAATAGAACACATGAATAACTTCTTATTTCAACTCAGAGGCAAAGCTGAATGTTCACAGAATACAAAGAAGCTCTGGCTATACAGACTGCTCTGAGGATTGGACTGTGAGAACAGTATAAAGCTGACTTTTTTTCCCAAACTGGAGCTTTTTTAAAGGAAACCTAGGCCTGGTTTCACAGTCAGGGCTTAGATTAAGCCAGGATTAGACCTTAGTTCAATTAGGATATTAATGTAGCTATTATAAACACGCCTTAGTAAAAACACAAAACTATTGTAATGACATTTAATGTCAGTGCAAGTTACTTTTAGTTAAAACAGCATGCATTTTAGTCTGGGACTAGCTTAAGCCTTGTTTGCAAGTGTTCTTAATTTGAAATACAGTATTTATACCAATAAATACTTTAAAAATACATAATTCATGCATTTGTATAGAGAATTTTTACAGTTCAATGGTTTTGTCCCTGATCTGGACACGGACAATAAAAGGTCAAAGCATTTTTTTTTGGTCAGTTCTGTCTCGCTACAGTGCACAAAGTCAATACACATTGAGGTCAAGTGAATATCGAGCGTAACGCATGGAAATGTCATTTTGTTTCTGTCTTTAGGATTTCAGTATAAATCAGTTGCGCAAAACAAATATGACACCAAAGCAAACCGATGTCCTTTGGCGATAGCTTCACCTCACAACACGAAGGCTTGTCAAAAGCTTGGATATATACTTGAAGGACATTGTGATGCCTCTCACAAAATGTCTTTGATATTGCACCTGTACCGAGTGAAGCTTTTGTAGGCTGCATCTGGTACACTGCATACACTGCATACACTGATTCACCTGCAACCAACAAGTCATTCTTTAGAAACATTCAGCGCAGACTGGGTCGGAAACACTTGACAATGCCTTATTACAGTGAAGCTGAAGACCTCAACCATGTTCCCAAATTATTTTCTTCTTTTTAACACAAAAGGAGAAATTATGAATGTTTTATTTCATTCCTTTATAATGTTAATGACTGCTAGAGATAAAAAATATTCAAAAAATCATAAAAGCAGTCCATATTTTACAAAGTATTATATAAGTTTTATGTCACAAACAGATCAAACGTCAAGTCATTTGAGTTGTAAACCTGGATAATCGAGTCAGATCAGTTCAGACCAGTTTTGTGAACCAGCTCAACTGATTCATTAAAAAGTTCTGGCTTAAAAGAATGATTCATTCATGACATTTTCTGATAGAAAAATCAGATAATTATCGCAACAATGATCATAAAAGTGCCAAAGGGGTAGATGAAAAAAGTGCATATAAATTTAACAACATACAGTATATAGGGTGAGTAAATAATGACAGCACTTTTCATTTTTAATTGAACTATCCATTGAAATGAAAAGGAAAGAGCCCATTCAAGACAGCCTGATTAGAACAAAGAGCTGTTGCCAGTTCTCGTGTCCGTTCCCTCATAACAGTAACACATGCACACACTGCCTGCCTAGAAAGGCCTCATTGTACTGGGCTGCGCTGGTGGGTTAATGTAATGTGAAATATGAATTCAGACTACGCAGATCGTGGCTAGATTTTATAAACGCTAATCAGACAGGAGATGTTTTCTCCAAGGATGTGTGTTCCATAGGCCAGCACACATTAACACCGCTTAAAAACATGCACAGGCCATTTTGGCTTCATGGCAGTGGGGAGGAGGAGACGTGTCTTGCTTGTTTATGAGGAACCAATCTGACAGAAAAAAAGCTGTGAATAGGATGACACTTGTGATGTGCAAAAAAAAAAAATTGGAAATACTGGACTGAATTAATAACCCACTGTTTGCTGGTTGAGTTCTTGAACAGATTTAATTGTTTTTATGTTACTAGAAACTATGCATACTGTAGTACTACATTTTATATTTATTTATTAATTAGTTTAATTAATTTGGGGATAGATCTCCCAAAAATTCTGTTCAAGTCCAAAACAGTATGATTTTCTTTCTTCTGTGGAACACAAATGAGATGTTAAGCAGAATATTTTAAGCTGCTCTTTTCCATATAATGTAAGCGAATGGTGACCAAATAAAATAGCACAATAAATGCAGTTCTAACTACTTTTTACCAGGGACACAACGGTTCAAACAGCTTACGGTTGGGTTTGTATCACAGTTTTAGGTTCACAGTTTCGGTACGTGCTATAATCATGGAAAAAAGGACTACTGTCAAATAAAAATAAATAAAATAACAAATTAACTACAAGCAACAGCACAAATAAATACAAGAGAGCAAAGATACAAATAAAATAAACAGTGTTTATTTAGTTTTCAGGTACAGAAATTGATTTAATTAATCAAATGTAAAATAACATTGCATATTTGACTGTTTAATTTAAAGATGAATCCTTATTAAAGTAACAAAAGCTATTCAATCCAGAGCTGTGAGTGATTTCCTTGTCTTCTGGCATTTGTTTAAAGGGTACCTATTATGGCATTTAAAATGTTCCTAATATTGTTCTGGGAGTCCCCAACAACAGTTTTACAAGCATGCAATGACAAAAAACACTTTTGTTGTCTTATAATATGCATTTATTTTTACCTGATTTGCTCACCGACTCCCATATGAATCGTTTAGCGAGTCATTTTTCCAAACCCCGCCTTTGCGTGACGCTAATCTGTGGTGATATGTTAGACACCCAGCCGACGGGGTGTCATTGGTTGTTGCGCTAGATCTTACCCAGATACAACAGTGCTATTTTCTGATTGGCTAACAACACCAGACGAACAACACCAGAGGAGACCAGGGTTGCCAGGTCTGCACAACAAAACCAGCCCAATTGCTCATCAAACTAACCCAATCACGGCCAAAAATATTCAAATAGCGGTCCCGGGTGTTTCCTCAATAACAATCATGTTCCAGTGGATAAAACAATCGCGTCAACCAGCGTGCACTACACAAACAACCCGCGGAAACAGTGCAGGCATACGGACCTGGCAACACTGGAGGAGACGCGCTTGAATCCTGCTGCCGGTTCCACAGTGAGTGAGTTTTGGGCATTGCGGCATATTAAATATATTACAAATAGTTTTTCAGCGTGAGAAATACAATGTGTGGCCGGAGAGCGTGACAAAAGACTGAAATGAGTGACTGTCACGCTCAATGCGTGATGCGTGACACTCGAGAGCCCTGTGACAACTCCATCAACAACGACAAACACTTCACATATTTCAATACAATTGACATTGAAGACCTAAGTTAGCTGCTAGAAGCTGCGCTGTGCCTGTGCGTACACAACACGCAAAATAATTATAGAACATGATACAAACATAAAGGCAACAGCCTACTTACAGATTGTGATTCGGAGAAGGAAGCTGATCCAAATAAACTCGGTACTGAACCTCCCTCCTTCAGTATCAGCCGACTCGCAAATTCATACTTTATAGCATTTAGGTTTGTGAAGCAATCATCTTCAAAATGACGCGAACACAGAACAAGTTCGGGCTATAATACTTCTGTGGTATAGTTATGAACTGTAGCCACTGTCTTCAAATGCTCCTCACTGGGCAGATGAAAAAAGTTTGCTTTTGCGTCGCACTTCAAAACACAGCAGCGTCTCGTCGACATGATGTTTTCCCTGGTGTCTCCTAATGCAATGAGTGGGCGTATCTTATTCAAATAACTTGGACAAGTGACGTACGAAAGTTAGAGAAAATGCATCGTTCGTCTATCGATTCATATCAACGACTCAGAGTCGACTCTTACTTTTGAGAGATAATAACTTTGTATACGGTGAACTTTCATATTTAAAACTTTGCAGGATGTTTTCGTTCACTTAGATCTATGTTACACACTACATGAAAGGTAATTTTCAAAATTCCATGATAGGTACCCTTTAACATTAAAAACACAGACAGCAGGAATATTAGGCTGCTGTCCCTATAAGACATAATGCACAGATCCAAAATACTGATAATTTACATGCGTTGTCTCTCGACCGTAAATAACTAGTTTGTTTGATTATCGCTGTTGTAATGTATTATTGGGGAGCGAGCATGTGCATCCATCGACATCTCTTTTACGTGTTATTTTCAACAATCCACATTATAGATGCGTCATCAGATTTGAGATCAACCGTGGTGCAAGTGCGTCCCGAACCGTGGGTGGAGAACGGTACAGATTTTTTACAGAGAACCGTTACACCCCTACTTTTTGTTATGTTGCTATAATGCTATCTTTGTGAAATGTTACATCATTTACATCAACTTCCCCTCCCACTTGCAATAAGTTCACTTCTTTTCTTTGATGATGTTTACTGGCGCAAGAACCTGTCACTCACATGAGATCACAGCAATAGCAAATGACAACGATCCAATCAATTCCCAATGGACAAAATCGCCCTATCTTTTTCTTGTTCGAGAAGCCGTTTCACTTGGATATAAATCACAATAGGAAAGAAAAGACTATCGCAAGTTCCATTTCATTCCAACTTTAACCAATCACAACCTGACAAATTGTGAATGCACATTTATTTTTTATGTTTTGTTTTTTTTCCTTTTTGGAGCCTTCTGGTTACCATTCACTTTCATTGTATGGAAGAAAATCAGCATAAATATTTTAACTCCTTTTGTGGTCTAGAAAAGAAAGCAAGTCATGCAGATGTGGAACTACAAGAGGGCAAGTAAATGATGACGGAATATTCATATTTGGCTGAACTACTGTATCTCTTTAATCATTTTGAAGACGGTCCTAGAAGTCTCTTTGAAATGCCTAGAGGCAACTACAAACAGCTCTTTCTACGACAAACACAATGTTGACCAAAGGAATTTACATCAAATGACAACATGGCTCTGCTGCGTCGTATTTGAAATGTAAATCTCCGAGTCCCCTCGCAATTCCTCACCGACTCAGTTCGGCAGGCAGAATCTATTTAAATATTACACTCGTCAGCAATTTAGTTGGCTTTTGTTTAAAGATAAAGTCTCTCAGACAATCACAATGCACTTGTACATTCAAATAAGGCACACACTGATATTATTCACATGCATTCAGCTGACAAATCAAGACTATTGGTTAGCCAGAAAAAAATGAAAGGGGCAATGAAATGATAGCTGGACCGCTTAGTGAAGACACAAAGGATCCAAAAATGCTTCAATTTTCTCTTTTAACTACAAAGCAGGAAGGATGGCAATTGGCACAAAAAACTTTATGTGGGAGTGTTCATCCATCTGCCCGCACAGATGGGGAGAACTAGCGAGTGAAAGACCAACATGAGCCAGCCACACAACTACAAACAGTAGGTCAAAGCAAATATCCACATAACAGATCTGCTGATTCCTGCTACAACAGAAGAGCTGTGTGTGATATATATCTATTTTTCAACAAACCACTCTTTTCAATCTTTATCTATTGACAAAAGGACAGGAAAGTCCGTTGCACAGAATATCAATGTGCCTGACTTTTATTGCACTTCTCAAACCGCAGTCATCTGATTGGCCTAGTGCTTCAGGGAGAACAGGAGGCAGGAGCGGATGGTGGATGTGTTCGTGAACTGGACTGTGTCTCTGTGGGAAATCAATGAAATTTGTTTAATTATTGGGTGAACTTAATCAGTTCCACTGATGTAATTACTAGCACTGCCTAGAAGTCATATTAAATCATTTGTTTTATACCATCTTGGGCTTAAATAATAAATACAATATTTTGGAGTGCAAAATTAGAAAAATATTTATCCAAGGTACTTGTCTCTCTCTCTCTCTCTCTCTCCTCTCTCTCTCTCTCTCTGTCTCTCTGTCTCTCTGTCTCTCTGTCTCTCTGTCTCTCTCTCTCTCTCTCTCTCTCTCTCTCTCTCTCTCTCTCTCTCTCTCTCTCTCTCTCTCTCTCTCTCTCTCTCTCTCTCTCTCTCTCTCTCATGGCAAGCGTGCGTTTCCATAAGTGCTGTACCCTGTGTCCTTTAGCAATATAGATTTGACACATTGTCAATGATTGCTTGTGACAGCATTCATTGACCATGTCTCTTCCGGAATTCAGTTGAAATGTAAGAAAACTAGCAATAATTGAAAATGACATTGTATCAGAAAGATTCATATATTACATGTAGGTTCACCTCAGTATCTCCGAGGGTGTGCGTTTACAGAGCTACAAATAAAATGTGACCAGGAGTCGGCACATTTCCATTCCCAACATTTAGCAGAGGAAATTTGTGAGCAGATAACATATTAAGTTAATGATACAATTCTAACTAATTGAAGACAGATGGAATCTTCACTGGAGCAAATAATTGTTTTACTCCTTAATCACATGTCAATTAACAGGCTCAAGATCCGCAGCAAACCTCATTGGCTGAAATAAATGTGACCTCACCCACGCTGGAAATCTAAAATTACTGTGCTAGACTAAAGAGATAACACATTAAAGTTTATCTATTTTGCCAGCTTACCATAAACAAACAGGCAATTTAAAACTGTGAAAACTTTATTCTTTTCTTGAACTTATACAGTATGTATGCCTCAGTTCAAATCAAAGTGTGAACTTTTAATCACAGTTTTAATGCAGCAACTGCATGGACTAGTCTTTAAACAAGCAAGTGTTAGCTGTTTACATTTCAGAAATAACATCTAGCAACCAGTGTGGTCATCAAAAGGGGCTGTTAACACGACACCGTTTTCAACTAAAAAAGTAATACTTTTTATGCGTTTTGGCTGTTCATTTAGCCTACAGGACACCAGCGTTATGTGTGCCTGAATATGCAAACTTTCGAAAGCGGGTTTCAAAGTGCATGTTTTAGAAAACGGTCTCCGTGTAAACAACAAAAACGCAAATATCTGAAAACGTACTCGGTTACTAACGTAACCTCGGTTCTCTCTAGAGAGGGAACGAGTACTGCGTAATAGCTTACGCTATGGGGAAAACTCTTTTCATCGAGATATTGAAGCCAAAAAATTATCCTTAATTTTTAATCAATGTAAAACGCTTTGCAGCAGCAAGCAGACATAGGCGAGACAGCTTGCGCGCCTATTGGCTGTCTTGCGGCAAAAGCAGCAGCCTATCGAGAGAGGCTCTGCGTGACGTCATGACGAATGGGGGCACTTCGCGCCCATATCGTCACGTCCCGCCAGAAAGGGCGTGGTCTCGCCCTATAAACAAACTCGATAAGCTGCCATACACTGATTTTTCATCGCCGAAGCGAACCAGAGCGTATTCCAAGCACGGCAAGATACGCAGTACTCGTTCCCTCTCTAGAGAGAACCGAGGTTACGTTAGTAACCGAGTACGTTCTCTTACGAGAGTATCTCTCGTACTGCGTAATAGCTTACGCTATGGGGAACACAGTGTAACACGCCGTGCGGATAGGGATCCAACACCAAAGTCCCAGGGGCAAAGGCCCAGGGCTCATGTAGTGCATAATCACCATACACTCACAGAGAGTAAAAAAGGAGAGGCTGGAAGCATTTCTCCTTATAGATAGATCCACAGGGGCTAACCATATTACCATTAAACCACGCAGCCAGGGTGAAAGCTTTCAGCCTAAACTGGGTGGCCCTACTTGTGCCAGTACTCATGGAGCTGCTGCATCGGTCTGAACGATGCGCATGCCAAACACTCAGCATCCGAGCCGCACAGTGGGCAGATAGCACTGAAGTCTAGATAGCCAAAAGCTTAGCTTGTAAGGCAGGCACCTCCAGGTTATAGTATTTTATAAATGTAGACGGCGAGGCCCAGCCCGCGGCCGTACAGATATCTTGCAGGGTGACCCCGCTAGACCATGCCCACGACGAGGCCACGCCTCTCGTGGAGTGCGCTCTGACACCCAAGGGGCACTGCAAGCCCTTGGAAGTGTAAGCCAGCGCTATGGCATCGACTATCCATCTGGATAGGCTCTGTTTCGAAGCGGCAAGCCCCTTGGAACGCCCGCTATACGAAACGAAAAGCTGCTCGGTCTGTCTGTACCAAGACGAGCGGGACCAATAAGCTCTTAATGCCCTGACTGGGCAAAGAAGAGTCGCGTCGTCCTCCTCATTGAGAACCGGAAGGGCAGACAGGGAAATCACCTGGGCCCTGAACGGTGTGTTGAGGGATTTCGGCACGTAGCCGTGCTTAGGTTTGAGTATGACCTTTGAGTCATTAGGCCCAAACTCCATGCATTACACGCTTACTGAAAGCGCTTGTAAGTCCCCTACGCGCTTCACTGAAGCAAGAGCCGTAAGAAACGCTGTCTTGAAAGACAAGTGTTTCATGTCTGACGACTGGATTGGCTCGAATGGGGCACCTTTCATGGCCTCCAAGACCGTGGAAAGGTCCCATGTCGGGACTGAAGGGGCCTGGGAGGGTTTAGCCTCCGAGCTCCTCTAAGGAAACGCACGACTAAGTCGTTCTTTCCCAGTGACTGGCCAGACACCGGTTTTGCAAACGTTGCTATGGCCGCCACGTATACTTTGAGCGTGGATGGGGTCCTGCCCTTATCCAGTAGCTCCTGAAGGAAGGAAAGCACTTCCGTAACCCCGCAGTCTACAGGTGAAAAAGCCCTGCGCTTGACACCAAGCAGAGAACACAGACCATTTCGAGGAGTAGAGCGTCTGGTAGACGGGGCTCTAGCCTGCGCGATCGTGTTTAACACTCCCTCTGGGAGGTAAGCGAGTACCCGTTGATGGCCCATGCGTGCAGGGACCACAAATCCGGGCGAGGATGCCAAATCGAGCCTTCCGCCTGAGAGAGGAGGTCTCTCCTCAACGGTAAAGGCCATGGGGCAGCGCTGGTCAGCTGCATCAGGACAGGGAACCAAGACTGGTTTGTCCAGAGCGGAGCTATGAGTAGCACTGGGCATCCCTCCCTCCTGATTCACTCAAACACCAGTGAGACAGGGGGAAAAGCATATGGGGGGCGGCGGGGCCAAACATGGGCCAGCGCGTCCCGGCTTTTCGAGAACAATCTCGGGCAATGAGCGTTTTCTTGGGACGCGAACAGGTCCACCTGCGCTTTGCCAAACGTTTCCCACAGCAGCTGGATCGTCTGCGGGTACAGCGACCATTCTCCTGCTGGGACGTTGTTTCTGGACAGCCTGTCTGGCCCCACATTTAGGTGACCAGGCACATGCGCCGCTCTCAGCGAGAGCAGGTTGTGCTGAGCCCAGACCAGGAGGCGTTCCGTCAGCCTGTAAAGGTTTCGGGACCTGACGCCGCCCTGGCGATTTATGTACGCCACCACTGACATGTTGTCTGATCGGACCAAGACGTGGTGGCCTTTTACCTGGGGACAGAAGCGCCGTAGCGCTCTGTCGACTGCTATTAATTCCAAGCAGTTTATGTGAAGGAGCTTCTCCCGTACTGACCACAGGCCAGCTAGCGATCTGCCCTCGAGCAGCGCTCCCCACCCCGATGTGGAGGCGTCCGTAGACACCACCTTCACACCCGAGGCGATCCCCAGACTCACACCTGACTGATACCAGTCGGTCACTTTCCACGGTTTCAGAGCTGAAACGCACTGAAGGTCGACCCTGAGGCGAAATAGACCCGCGGTCCACGCCCTGGGGGAACTCGTGCTTTTAGCCATAGCTGCAGTGGGCGCATGCGGAGCAGGCCCAACTGGAGTACGGAGGCTGCTGAGGCCATCAGACCCAGCATTTTCTGAAACCTTCTGAGCGGGACTATAAAGCCGTGGCGGAAGGATTTCGCGACGTGCTGAATATTTAATCCGTGCTTCGGTAACAGGCGTGCCGTCATGGATAGCGAGTCCAACACTGTTCCCAGAAAGGAAATTTTCTGACCGGGGAGCAGTGAGCTTTTCGCCCAATTGACTGTAAGGCCCAGCTCCTCGAGGTGCTCGAGTAATGCGGCCCTGTGTTCTATGAGCTCTGTTCGTGAACGAGCTAGAATCAGCCAATCGTCCAAGTAGTTCAAAACTCGCATGCCCCGAAGTCTCAGGGGGGCGAGTGCCGCGTCCATGCACTTCGTGAACGTACGGGGTGCTAGGGACAGGCCAAACGGCAGGACTGTGTATTGATATGCCTGGCCCTCGAAGGCGAATCTCAAGAATCGCCTGTGATGGGACGCCATTTATATTTGGAAAAAGGCGTCTTTCAGATCTATTGACATGAACCAGTCTCCTTGGCGCACTTGCGCGAGGATTTTCCTGGTCGTAAGCATTTTGAACTGGCGCTTCACAAGCGTTCTGTTCAGCAGTCGCAGATCTAGAATGGGTCTGAGCCCTCCATCTTTTTCGGTACCAGAAAATATCTGCTGTATAAGCCCCCTTCGCCCTGAGATAGAGGTTCTATAGCCCCTTTTCTCAGTAGTTTCGCTATCTCGGCTCGAAGTAGATGAAACACTTCGCTTTTCACCGTAGTTTCGATGCGCGCCGTATAACGGCGGGGGCGTCGAGCGAACTGTAGCGAATAGCCTCTCGTTATAGTGTTCAACACCCATTCTGATACCCGGGAAGCCTTGGCCACGCATCTGCGTGAATAGCTAGGGGCAGAATGAAATCCGGGCTCTGGCCGCGGCAGGACGGCCGGTCGAGAGCCCCTGTGTACTGGGAACACAACACCGTGTTTACAGCGTTCGAGGCGGGGGGGCGCGCTGATCACAGCGGGCAGCCTGGCCGCGCTCAGCTTCTCTATGGCGGGACGCGCAGAGAAAGCGAGCGGGGCGAATCCCGTGGGATTCGGCGTGTGTGAGAGAATGTGGGCACATTTACTGCACTGAGAACACTGTCGGCTCGCGCCGACTGAATGTGTGTTAGTTTCGTTTTTACAGAAACCAAGGGACACGCATCGTGTAGTGTAAGCGGGCATTGAATGGGCGCGTTCACTACATTTTCTGCACAACCGACCTGAGTCGGTTTTATTTGTGCTAGCCCTGCACCGTGGCGGGCTGTGTCTGGGTGTGGGAATGGGCACTGGGACGTGGGCATTCTTACAACACTCGTAACACCATCGGCCGTGGCCGGAACACCAGAAAATGCACTCTTTATTAGATTTATCTGGGTAGCCATAGAAACGGCTTTTGTGCGCAGGCAAGCGGGCTGAGACACCGGCTGCTTCACTGCGAAATACACTGGGACAGTCACAACGCATGGAACTGAACGAGCGAGAAGTTTTGGTGGAAATCCGGCCGCAGCGGGCTTTACCTCAATCCTCGGCCGGGGCCCGCGCTGAGGGGGCGGCGTCCAGCAGAGCGAGAGCGCGGTGTTTGATCTCGGGCCTGGCGGCGCTGTTGGTTAGCCGAAACGACGGCCTTTGTGCGCAGGCAAGCGGGCTGTGGAACCAGCGTGCTCACTGCAAAATACACTGGAACAGTCACATTGCTTGGAACTGAACGAGCGAGAAGTTTTGGTGGAAATCCGGCCTCAGCGGGAACTGAACACCGTCGCTTTCCTAGAGAGACTAGGAAGGCCTTGAGACCTCGGGGTTTATCTCCATCTCAGACGGCGGCCGTTGTCCGTTTGGAGCGACTCGAGCGAAACCGGCGAAGCTGGCGGGCGAACCGGCGAGCTTTGGCGGGCAGAAGATAGCTCGGGAGCGCGCTGGGCGCGGCGCTTCTTGCGGCGCGGCATCACGGTGGGCTGGAATGCGGGTTCGGAGAACGACGCCAGGCGAGTCCGCAGAGTCACCATAGGCAGCCGCTCACAATGATGGCATCCGCCGTCAGCGAGCGCGATGGCCGCGTGATCCTCACCCAGGCAGGACACGCAGATGACGTGGCGGTCCTCATCGATGAGTGGGGCTCGGCAAGAGCCACAGGAAGGCATCTTTAAAAAGACGCAGCTCTTTTAGAGGTAGTGGGAGAAAAATGCAAATATAGCAAACACACACACACTCTAAGGCAGAGGAAAGGATATGTACGCCGGAAAGCGCAGCAGGTACGGTGGCTGAAGGCGGCGAGGCCAGCGACTCCAGGCTCAAAGGCACGTCCCGCTGAAGGCTACAGGTCGACGGCGCGGCTTCTCATCCGGATCCAGCGATCCGTGAGCTTCGCTGAAGAGTTGAAAAATCAGTGTATGGCAGCTTATCGAGTTTGTTTATAGGGCGAGACCACGCCCTTTCTGGCGGGACGTGACGATATGGGCGCGAAGTGCCCCCATTCGTCATGACGTCACGCAGAGCCTCTCTCGATAGGCTGCTGCTTTTGCCGCAAGACAGCCAATAGGCGCGCAAGCTGTCTCGCCTATGTCTGCTTGCTGCTGCAAAGCGTTTTACATTGATTAAAAATTAAGGATAATTTTTTGGCTTCAATATCTCGATGAAAAGAGTTTTCCCCATAGCGTAAGCTATTACGCAGTACGAGAGATACTCTCGTAAGAGAACGATAACTTCATGCACATGCATATTACATGGTCAGTCTATAGTGTTTAATTGCCATCTAATGGCCTGGCAGCAGAACACAGCATTTTTAGTCGTTTTCGCAGATCAGTGTGAATGGGAAATGTTTTGACAATGGTGTTGTCTGTATGCAGAAAACTCAAAGGAAAAACTTCTCAGTTTCAAGCATGTTATAGTAGAGTAAATGTACCCTATGATATCATATATTTTAAATCAACCGAATTGCTGAATTATATTCAAATTAATTAATTTCAAATATATCACAAAGGGGAGAAAAAGGTTCATTGAATGCATTAAGGACGCCAACCAAAATGAGGTGCCAAATTTATATTTATTTGAGCGTTAATCTTTTTTTCTTTTTTAATTAGCCTATGTTTTAATTTGGTTTGCAGTGTTTTTGACATAGATTTTATTGGTCTTTTATTGGTTTTCTAATCATGTTTTATTTAGAAACTATGGTTGAGTTCTTTAATTGGCTGCCTATCTTGGCAAGATAGATAACTACTTAAAAGAGATGTTTTCCTGCTCCACCCGATGACCCTCCAGTTCAACAGAGATAATCGAAACTGACTTTTGCTTGCAGTAATTTTCAATAATGCATTTTTTAATAAACACATGAACATGTTAAATTATCAACCCTAATGTATACTCATTCAGTTTCAGCTTTCAAATTCAGCATTATCAACAAAACAATTGACAAATTAAATAAATAAACATGTCTTATTTGTCTATGGCCCCTCAGTATAGATGAACATAACTGGCTGCTGACTACCTGCTGTCTTCTCACTTCCTTTCTTCTTTTAGCTGCTTCTCCTTTACAAAACACACACACAGTAGATCAGCACACTTGACCATTCCTGATAGGAGCTAAGAAATACCTGGCTCTTATCTGTGCGTTTGTAAATCACTCCTGATTTATTCATTTCTTCCATTTCCTCCAGAGCTTTACAGAGCAATCAATCGCCCTGTTAGCTGGCCCTGATCGAATGCGAGCTGATAAGTTAAATGTTCTTTGTCACTGAGCACTATATAACAGTGTTTTTAGCCCTATATTGATTGCTGATTTTCTTTCGCTCAGCAACGCTTTTCAATATGTTAGCAGTTGGAAATTTATCTAATATTGCCAGGCTACCTGTCAGGTATACCTGATATAATTCCAATAAAAATACACGAAAAACCTAAAGTGCTGACACCAAGTTTTTTCAAATTTCTTTCTTTTTTTGAATACCAAGCATAAAATGTTCAAACTATGACAGACATCACTGGAATAGGTGTCCTGAGAAATCACACCGGTTTCTGTGACAGGCAATGCACAGCTCACAGTGTTTTAGCCAATCAGAAATGCTCTCTGCAAGTAAATCATTTTGCACTTTCGAGCTTGCTGACATGTCTGTGGTCGGTGGGGTTTTTATGAGTATGCACACAGTCGAATTCATTAGCAAAGTCCGGCAGAACTAAGCATATTCTCTTACAGCACATTTAAAATGGAAGTGTGTAATTTCTTCACTACTAGCAGCACTAAAAAGAATTGCATTAGAATTGCTTGGGCAACTCGATTGAGACGGACATGCTATTTTCTTATTCACAGGCATAAATTTGGGATGGGACTATGTTTGCTGAACAATGGCAGACGGAGTAAGTGTTTTGAATATATTCATAATGCTGTTTGGTGTCGCTACACTGCACCTTTAAATAATGTTAATGAGTCTGTTTTTTTACAAACAGGATTTATTGCACACTCTGAAACTGTTCAATCCGATTACCTCGTTAATCAGATTAGCCAAATAAACATTAATCCCATTAATTTAGAGCATCACGCTGCAGCTCAGTCATTGTCTGATGTTCTGAAATGATCATCAAGCCACAAGCACATTTTCAAACCAAAGCAAGAGCTCACCGTCTCCCCCTATTGACTGAACTGGAGTTTGGGGATCATCTGCAAGATTGTTAAGAAGGATTGGGACACGTTTGTAGGCAGAAAAATGTGGCAGGAAAAAAACAGGTGCACAAGCAGTGGGCAAGGGTTCAAGTAATTTTCTTTCCCCAACTCTATTTGTACCTAGGTATTATTTAAAGCTAGTGTGGCTATCAGAAGGTGACCACCAAAACAGCACAAAGCCGGCGAAGCATTTATCAAACAGATTGAACCCATGACAGAACAGACCACGGCTTCATGTTTGATGGGGTAAATGCGAAATGCCTCCTTTATATGGTATAATTTTCGTCAGCAACAACAGTTGTCGTCGCCTAGCGTGTTCTTGGCTTATGCTGAACATTGAGGGTTCGTAATTAAATTGAGAACAATAGTACTCAAAAGGGTCATTTTGAACAGCAGGAGCGCATTAAACTGCACACAAACTGCAATAACATAGCGTTATAATAAACTGATCCATCAGCTATGCTGTATTTAAGTCAATGACAAAAAAACAAAGTAGTCATAGTAGTCATACTATGCATGACATAGTAGTCACTTGAAAGCCATTTAAATGGAAGTTGAACAGGGAGTGCTTGGAGAGCAGCCGCCTCAACCTGCTTTCATGACAATGATTCTCGTGTGGTCCAATATATGCAGCCCGATTTCTTTTTTAAACGTTCGCGTTCTTCCGCAGAGTGCATGCAAATGGGGCCCTGGCTTAATTACCATTTAGCAGTGTAATAGCAAGAGTAGAGGAAACTTCTGCAACAGTCACTGCTGGGCATTGTGCAGAGGCAAAGCCCCTGGACTGAAATATTATGTAAATTATTAATTTCCTCATAGACTAACACAGTTGTGCTATTTGGTTACCCACAAGCGTGCAGCTACATGTTAATTAATCTCACTGAGAGGGAAAAGTATCAGAAAATTTTATTATGCAATCATGATTAACACAAGATACAGCTGCGCAGATGCGTTTATATTAAATTAAAGAGGTGGCTCATATGTTTTACTTACAAAAACCTCACAGAATTGATTAATTATAATTAATTAAAACCATTAATTATACGGCATAGGCTATCTTTCCCCTCTTCTTTATAGTATTTTATAGTAAAATGTTATGCATGTTTATGGCCGTTTTCACCATATATTGAAACATCCGTTTGCTTTGTTCTGAAACAGAGGCCAATGTTGTATTTTCTGCTTGGTTCATTTTGCTTTACGTCAAAACGAACCTAAATCTAAGCAAACTATCACCTCATTGGTCAGAATATTCAACACATGGTGACAATTTCAAATTTTAAGATGGATAGGCAACAGCTCTGCAGATTAATAATGAGCACAGAAAGAAAGCCATGATTTGTCATTACATTACGTCATCTTAAAGGGATAGTTCACTCAAAAATGAAAATTCTGTAATAATTTACTCACCCTCATGTCGTTCCAAAACTGACTGACTTTTTTCTCTGGAACACAAAAGAAGATATTCTGAAGAATGTTTAACTGCTTTTGTACATACAATGAGAGACAGTGGGGTTCAAAACAACATTGGACCACATTGGCTTTCATTGTATGGAGGAGGAAAAAAACATTAAGGAATTTTTCGAAATATCTTCTTTGGTGTAAAAGCGCCATTTGAATTTGCCTACATTTTTATTAGAATTACGTCTTTCCATTTAAATGCCATTCTCAGTACCTTTGTCCTAGCAATGAGTGTGCCATTTCAGCCAAAGCAAACATTTTAAAATGTACTATTTGCTGGTCCACATTATTGATTTCCATTTCCATAAATTTGACTGTGTTGGTTGAGAGAGAGCCTTCTGACGGCTGCAGAGTGTGTTATCTGAATTCTCAGACTCAGGAAAAGCTTTGAAATCATGCCTAAGACTAATGAAAGAGGAGCAGGAGGAAGGAAGGAATGAGCAGTGGAGAGGTGTGATCTACCTACGGAGAGATTACCATGTACCCCTGGGCTCTCATCTTACACTGTGTGGGGAGGCATGCGGTATCGTTCGTTCACATGGCAGCGCGGTGAAGAAAAGGTCTCGTAGCTGAGGTGTTAAGATTTATTCGCCACTATAAATCTGCAGAAAGAATCCCCCACACCAGATTTTTAATATCATGCCGATACCACACTATCTGCCCATGGACAATATGTTCAACTGACTTTGACAAATCAAACACTTAAGAAAAATGACAATATCCCTCACAGTGCAGCTCTGCAGGGAGGACGAATGGATGAACAAATAGTGTGTGAATATTTCTCCTAAAAGGTGCCACAGAATGTAGTGGAACAAATAAACAGCCAGTTTATCCACAGGATGGATGTGACATCATTATCTGCCCATAACAGCATCGCCAACTATTTGGATGGAAAGTTTTCCCACTGCACAGAATAATTGCTCACTCTGGGGTACAGTGAGTCTGGCATTCAGAAAACATCTATGCAAAAAGCCACAGAGCAATCAGATCCTACTTGTTCAAATCTTGAAACAAACTGCATCTAGATTTGAGGGAAATTACTGGGATATGTCAAACTTTGAAATAATAGAGCTGACCTAAAAAAACATGTTTATGCTGATATATTCAGATATGTAATTGTGTCAGTTGTTCAATATACTTCCATACAGTATAGTTTAGCATACATCATATAGAACATTCTCTTCCAACAATTGTAAATACATTGTTCATTACTAAACTATATTCATTGTCATTATCTAAATTACAGATATTACTGAAAATAAAAAGTTCTCCAATCATAATATGCATCAAAAGGGCATATTAAACCAACTTCTTTAAAAACCATCCATGCAATGTTTTTACTCACTGTACTTGCACTTGTGAGTCATTCAAAAACAACAAATGCATACTGACTACAGATACTTCTGGAGTACTGTTTTAAAGAATTCAACTCAATGCATGTTCAAATAGAATAATAATACAGCTTTTGGTTACATCAGACACAGTCTTATCCCTGATGTGACTTCAGTAACCTGACATTAGCTCTGAAGCTCAGATTGATAATGTTTAGATTGATGCAGAAAAAACAAACCCCAATCAGTCCCCTCAAGTACAGCACAGCCTCGATGAGAAGAGAGCACTTATTAAACACAAGCCGCTCAACTTACCTAGTTTTGGATCCCGGTGCTGTAATTGCCTCAGATCTTCACCTTATCTGCTCCACCCTGGTCCGTGAGCACCTTTCTCCCTCTCACAATGTTTCTGGCAAAGGTCTATTGATCGGTCAAGCTGTGTTTTCTGTAGTCTATTGTTGCCACCGGTTAGATTGGAGCTCCTCTCTGGCTGCCTGTCGCGGCTGCAATGAGGATGGCTGAGCAACGTGTACACCTTGCTCTTGCACTAACTCCGTCTCTTTCTGTCTATCTGCCTCTCGCACCCTCCTCTCTCTCGCTCTCTCTCTTTCTCGCACACGCAAATGCGCGCTCTCTCTATCTCCCTCCCTCACCCGGCGACACCCCCCGCTCTTGTTCTCTTTCCTTCTCCTACCCTCCCTATGCCTCTCTACCCCCTGTCTTGTTCTCTCTCTCTCCCATTGTATTGATCTGCTAGCGCTGGCGTTCTCCTCCTGCAGCCTCTAGAGGGTGTTCCAATAGCCGACAGTAGCCAGTCCAGAACTAATCCCACTAGCTTCAGTTCGGCTTCGCTCTAAAAGAGAAAGCTGTAGAGAGAGGAGAATGGAGAGAGAGAGAGAGACACAAAAGGATGAGATGTGGATTCCTCTCTCACACACTATATAAAAAGCTAAATTTACAGTAAAAGCTGGCAGCTTTAGTTGGCACAGGTTCACTGTGAAAATACAGTGACAACATTTTAGGCATTACTGGAGGCATTATTTTGGTGCCTGAATGTTCATTACTAATATATATCTATATATATCTCAAAATGATGGGATGTTAATATACAAGCCTGTTTACACAAATAAGATTTAATTTGTACTTGCCTGTCTAAGAAGATTATGCATGTACTGCTACCATATTCCAATATGAGTTTTTTCCCCAACTGTCATTTGATTTCTTCTGAATATACAGTTGCAATTGAAATTATTCAACCCTCATTGCAAATCATGTTTACTGGCCAAATTTACAAACCTTCAGTTGTTTACAATGAACAAATCAAACAAAAGTAACTGAAATAGCATAACACAACAAATGTCTCAAGTGGTTTCCCCAAATTTAACTGGAATGCAACTAAATGCAACTTTTAATGACTTCTGCAGGTTCAAAATTATTCAAGCCCCTGAATAGAATATCTCACAACAGCACAAATTTGCAAAAAGGGCGTTGTCTCAAGCACCCAGATGCAACTAATCAAGGGCTTCATTAGTCGCACCAGGTGTGCTTGAGCTAGAACACACACAAAATATCTGAACTGGCTAGGTTTGTTGAGTGTCACGTTTGACTGCATGTTAGAAATATGCCAAAAGTCAAAATAATGGTCCAAAAAGTTAAATGAAAGTCAATGACTGCAACCAGATTTCGGAGAAGGCAGGTTCAGAAAAACCCTTGAGTGACTGCAAAAGACCTGCAGCAACACTTGGTGGCAACAGGCACTGATGTTTCAGATTGCACAGTAAGGTGCGTACTAAACGCATGCCAGAACTCAAAGACGTACAACACTACTGACCCAAAAGCATAAGAAAGGTCAGCTCCAATTTGCTCAAATTCATATAAATAAGCCACAGAAGTTTTGGGATTCTGTTCTGTGGAGCGATGAAACAACACTGGAACTTTTTGGCCCTATGGTTTAGGGGTATGTCAGGAGGAATAAAAGAATGAAGCATTATGCTGAAATGAACACTGTCTACTGTGAAGCATGGTGGTGATTCAGTGATGCTCTGCGGCTGCTTTGCATCCTCTGGCACTGGAAACCTGCAGCACATGGAAGGAGAGATTTATTGAAGCATCAGGAAAGAAGAAAACGTCATGCCGTCAGAGAGGAAGCTGAAGCTTGGGCACCATTGGACCTTCAAACAGGACAAATTATCCCAAGCATACCTCAAATTACAACAAGACTTGGTTGCAGAAGAAGACCTGGAAGATTCTAGTGGTCATCATAGTCACCTGGCATGAACCCCATAGAAAATCTCTGGTGGGATTTGAAGGCGGCGGTTGCAGCATGCAAACCCAAGAATATTACTGGAGGTCATTGCTCATGAGGAATGGAGTAAGATTCCTCAGGAACGCTGCCAGAAGCTGGTGTCTGGTTCTACATCTCATTTGCAGTAAAGAGTCTAAGTACTGAAGATGCTTGCTATGGAGGGGTTGAATAATTTTAAAACTGCAGAAGTCATTAAAAGTAGCATTTTCAGATGAATTTGGGGAAACCACTTGAAACATTTGTTGTGTTAAGCTATTTAAATTACTTTTATTTGATTTCATTATTGCAAACATCTGGAAGTCTAACTTTTAACTGCCCAAAAAAAAAAAACTGATTTTGATTGCAACTTTATATAAAGTTTTGTAATATAATTATATAAAATAAATTTTTAAAGATATATAATAGTAATATATAAAAGTACTTTATATTTTTATATTTAATTTAATAGATGTGATTTAGTGACATCTATGGTCAGGACGAAAAGCATAATAGAGTGGTAAAATAGAAGATTAAAAAGACTATTTGTAAATAATTTTTGATAGGACATTACATGATTACATTTAATTTAACTGTAAGAATAATAATGGATGGTTGAATTAAATTTGAATTAATAATCAAAATTATAAACACTTTTGTTTTTGCCCCATTTGTCATGAGCTTAACTCGAAGATCTAAGACTTTTTCTATGTACACAAAAGGCCTATTTCTCTCAAATATTGTTCACAAATCTGTCTAAATCTGTGTTAGTGAGCACGTCTCCTTTGCCGAGATAATCCATCCACCTCATCAAGATGCTGATTAGACAGCATGATTATTGCACAAGTGTGCATTAGGCTGGCCACAATAAAAGGCCACTAAAATGTGCAGTTTTCCTTTATTGGGCAGGATCCCAGAGGGATCCAGTCAGTATCTGGTGTGACCACCATTTGCCTCACGCAGTGCAACACATTTCCTTCGCATAGAGTTGATCGCATAGAGCATGGTTGTTGATTGTGGCCTGTAGAATGTTGGTCCACTGCTCTTCAATGGCTTTGCGAAGTTGCTGGATATTGACAGGACCTGGAACACACTGTCGTATACGCCAATCCAGAGCATCCCAAACATGCTCAATGGGTGACATGTCCGGTGAGTATGCTGGCCATGCAATAACTGGGATGTTTTCAGCTTCCACGAATTGTGTACAGATCCTTTTAACATGGGGCCGTGTATCATACTGCAACATGAGGTGATGGTCGTGGATGAATGGCACAACAATGGGCCTCAGGATCTCGTCACGTTATCTCTGTGCATTCAAAATGACATCAATAAAATGCACCTGTGTTCGTTGTCCATAACATACGCCTGCCCATAGCATAACCCCACAGCCACCATGGGCCACTCGATCCACAACGTTGACATAAGAAAACCGCTCACCCACACGACACCATACACGCTGTCTGCCATCTGCCCTGTACAGTGAAAACTGGGATTCATCCGTGAAGAGAACACCTCTCCAAAGTGCCAGACGCCATCGAATGTGAGCATTTGCCCATTGAAATCGTTTACGACGATGAACTGCAGTCAGGTCGAGCCCCCGATGAGGACGACGAGCATGCAGATGCGTTTCCCGAGATGGTTTCTGACAGTTTGTGCAGAAATTATTTGGTTATGCAAACCGATTGTTGCAGCAGCTGTCCGGGTGGCTGGTCTCAGATGATCTTGGAGGTGAAGATGCTGGATGTGGAGGTCCTGGGCTGGTGAGGTAACACGTGGCCTGCGGTTGTGAGGCCGGTTGGATGTACTGCAAAATTCTCTGAAACACCTTTATGGTAGAGAAATGAACATTCAATTCACAGGCAACAGCTCTGGTGGACATTCCTGCAGTCAGCATGCCAATTGCACGCTCCCTTAAAACTGGCAACATCTGTGGCATTGTGCTGTGTGATAAAACAGCCTATTTTAGAGTGGCCTTTTATTGTGGCCAACCTGTGGCAAAAACAAAAGTGTTGTGAATGTCCCATTCAAAGTTATTCACAAAAAAAAATTTCATATTTTTTTTCACTCTTTTACTCTCACTGTCTCCCTCTTTCTCTCTGGCAAAGCGCAATCTGTGCTGTCAGCTGGGCAGCGGGACCCCTGCCTCAGTGAGAAACAGTGAAACTGAGACAGGCATTAATGTTTCAGCAGGCAGTCTGAAGCAAATGAATACAAACAGAGAAGGTGAAGTCATATCCCCGCTGCGCTGGTCTTTACAAATCAAAATTGGAAAAGAACCTTTATAGCACCTCCTAGGAGGATGTCAGACTATCATTTGTTGATACGTTTCATCATATCGTCATGGTGACAGTGTTCAACTTGCCTTTCAGGAAATTTTTTGCACAATCAGCATTAGTGCTCGCAGCAAAGGGGCTGTCATGTAACAATCTTTCATTAAATCAACACGCCTGTGGCGCGACATGCAAGGTAATTTACAATGAGACTAGACGTCTCATCTCAAAATCTCATCTGAGGCAGGGTTTCCCCACAACAGAGAAAAAGAAACAATTATCCTTGTATAGTCATTATTACTAGTTGGGTAATTCCTTCAGTTCCTTTGCCGCAGCTTTTTGTCACAGACTAGTAGTACGCCTAGCTTCAGTCTTGTATTGTGCACTGTATGAAAATTCTGTCATCACTAAAACTTGTGTGGTACCAAACCATTTCATTCTGTGAAACACAAAAGAAGGTTTTCAGTTTATTTGGTCTATACAATTGTAGACTTATTGTAAGGACCTTCATTGTATAGACAATAAAAAGTCCACATAAGGAAATAAAAGAGTAATACAGGTGTAGAATAATGAGAAAATGATGACAGAATTAAGTGTGAACTATCCCTTTAAGCTGTGAGAAAGCCTTCACTGTGTTAAAGAGGGGGCTGCTTCTGACAATAACAGGCATCTGGAAAAACCTGCAATATCATGATGAATAATTGAGAGCGCTCATAGTTTTTTGGAATTCCCAGAGCCTCTTGTTTCCTGTACAGTAGACCACCAGCTACATTAAGAGTGTTAAATAGGTTGTCAGCGCAAATAGAGGGCAAAGCTTAAAGGCAGCAATAGAATAGTGATAGTGCTTGTGCTCTGGCCGAGACAGAGGTTAGGAGAGTCGACAGCTTTTGCAGCACAAACTCAGAGCTCCTTAGAACAACTTTAAGAGTTTGGTGAAAGTGAGTTTTGTATGTGCACGCTGTAAGTTTAGGGCCATTTTAAGTGTTATGTGAGGTAAAATATGAATCACAATACACAACTGTCTTAAAAAAAAAAACACCAATCTTTTTGCATCTTAAAGAGTAGTTCACCCCAAAAAAATATAATTTGCTGATACTCACATGTTGTTCTAAACCTGAATGACATTCTTTTTATTTTGAAACAAAAGAAGATTTATCTTGTTCAGCGAAAGTCAATGTTTTGGACCCCACTGAAATTAGGGACAAAAACACTTTTGCATTCCACAGAATCTCTTAGTGATACTTAGTCAATCATTGTGATATATTTTCACAAACATAATCATTATGCTTTTGTATTATTGTTTATTCTAGAAAGAGTCACAGAAATCATGACAGTAATTATTATAATTAAAAAAATAAATCATTATTCAATGAATCATACACTGAATAAGGATTGTTCAGCCCAGAACAGTACTGTTCAAACGAGGGTGTGCCGAGTTTGATCTGCAAAAACAAGCACTACATTTGAGTCTTCTTCAATTCTGTTGTGCTCCTGCTGTATTTTTTGTTATTTTTGCTGATATCAAATGTATTCCATTTCCATCATCTATTCATTAATACAATCACGAATAAAACAGCAGGACATTATCGGTCGTCAAAATCATCTTTTAATGTATTTGTGAGAGTTTCCTGATTACCTGGCACTATTAGTGCCTGTCTTATATAAAGATATGATTAGCTGGTTTTGTCATTCACCTCATTTATACTTATATTATGAATGGCCAGGGCCTTCAACTATTCTGCTGAATACCCAAGTCAGGAAATTGCGGTGATTACAAAAATAAAACCTGTAATTTCAGGCACAACAACACTGAAATTCGTAGGGGGAAAATCACAGCCTAATCAGAAACCTTCTGTGGGTCAGCTGACAGCCATTTTAAGTTATAAGCAAAGACCAAGTGTACACAAGCTGGCAATAAAAGTAAGCAAGTAACTCTCCAAATCTTGCTTGAAAATTTGGTTAATAAAACTGTTCAAATTCTGTTATGCCTCCAATCTATTGCAGGCTACAAAATTCCCACTTCAGCCTTTATGGAGCTATTAACTCAAAGAGGTCCGGTCTTGACAATTCCTTACATTGTTATTCCAAATACTTACTCTAAATTTCCAAATTGTAAACTTAAAATGTAAAAATAAATTGTAAACAAAATATAATCTTCAAAACTGCTTTTGTTGTCCAGTATACACAATAAAAAGTGTAACTGTGCTGCTCTTACTTTTAGTAGCTATACAGAGAGAGAGAGAGATAGAGCACAAACGTGTGGAAAAGGATCTATTTGAAGTTTTTCCTTTGAGTTTTCCTGCATACAGACAACACCATTGTCAAAACGATCCCCACGAAAACAACTAAAAACCCAGGAATCTGCTGCCAGGCCATTAGATGACAATGAAACACTATAGATTGAACACATAATGTGCATGTGCATGACGTCATCATCTTCAGAGATTGGTGTTTCAAAAACTTGCACTTTGAAACCCGTTTTCAAAAGTTTGTGTTTTCAGGCACCCAAAACGCCACTGTCGTGTTTTTTCTACTCATCAAAAAATACTGGATAATGCATCACAGTATTCACAAAACAAAATAACATTCAAAATGTGTTAAATAAAATATTTCACAATATTACCATTTTGACCTTGTTTTGATTTTAGATTAAATAAATGCAGCCTTGTCGAGCATGAAAGTCTCCATTCAAAAACTTTTCTTTTTTTTTTATCTCATGACCCCAGACTTCTGAATGCTGGGGTATAGTGATTGCAGCATGTACTGTAGATCTACACAGAGTAGATATAAATAAAAGATGATTTAGGTTAGTAAGCCAGAGCTCAGAATTAATCACAAGCAGACTTTGATGTAACAGTCATTCAAATTATTTAAATGCATAACAACCCTTAGCAAATCCATATATAAATATAATTTTATTTCAGTCAGACAGGGAAAATTAAGTAGTTGAATAACTGCACAGTATCTAAAATATTTTTGTTTATAATATTAATTTATGAGAAATGATTCACAGTGTGGATGAAACCAATCTGGAAACTGTCCATGGCCAGTGCCAAAATTGCATAGAGTGTAATTGGATGCTAAAAAGTAAAAATACATCTGTGATCAGAATATTTAGCTAGATAGTGACCCACCAGTTGAGAACCACTGCAGAAGGTCTTGTTAGTGTTGTTATTTTGCTTTCAAACACATTTAGAAACAAGGCAAAATCATTATTTATTTATTCATCCAGTCTCACTGTTTCTAGCTAAAAGCAGTGTTGCCCCAAAGCTTAGTCTACATGCCATTTGTACGATTTACAGTGGCACAGTAGGCGCTTGCACAGTCACCATAGAGATATATCTGGTATCATAGCAATTCTGTAGCAGCCATCTTTGATCTACCACTCCAAATTGCCATGGTACAGTGGCCTGATCTTCTCATTCTAATTCTATGCGCTTCTCAATGAAACTGCAGTGTTTACTCAAGCACTTACCGAATATATTGCGAACCATATGAAGTGAAACGAAAACATTTTAGGTAAAACATCCCTTGCATTCCTGAAAACCTTCTTTTAATCTAATCATAATTAGCATTTTTTTATTGACAGAATATTAATAACCTGAGAGAATGGCAGATGTTCAGATGCTACAAATGAACGGCTTCCATCTGCAAAGCTGTTAAAATAAATGTAGGTGCTTTTCTTTAGAATAAAGATCCCTTGGGCTGCTCGAAGCACGTCAAGGGTTAGCAAGTTATTATAACACATTGGCTGATGCATCGTCATCTAGCACGTTATATCTAAATAGGTTACAGTTTAAAAGTAAATCCAAATTGTTCTTAAGAAGGGCATTTCCCCCCATATTACCCAACGTTTATCCAATGAGCCTGGGTTGCAATTGAAAACCACAGCTTTCAGTAATCTGAGGGTAAAAAGTCATCATTGGACACTCAGGCAAAATAATTTTCTAATGAGAAATATCAACATACGTCAAATGCTAAAAATAAAAAAACCTGAAGACCCGTGTGTCTTCTTTCTTTTCACAATGTTTTTATTTTTTATTGTTGACAATCATTTCCAAGCAAGCAACCCACAGTCATAAGAGCACTGCATACATCGGCGGCAGGCGGGGATTGGTGGTTGTCCTTGTCCTTGTGTGGCCTTTCTTAACAGTAGGCTCTGAGTAAGCACCCTTCTCCAAAACTGAAACCAAAATCACCTTTGACAAATGAGCAGTAAGAATGAGGAAGATTAATATTAATTGTTTTTATTTTTTAACTGAACTGCTCGGGATGGACAAAACGTTGTTACTATCTTGCTAGCTATCCATTTGTGCACACAGCAGTGAGTCAGTAATGGGTAATTCCAGCGTTATGGATGTGACATTTGAACTCATAATGACAGGTGAAATGTCTCAGAAAAAAAAAAAACTTCTTACAATATTTAAATTGGAAATGCATTTTCTCAGAGCACCCCATCTGGGGAATTGACAGGCAAAATATGTTTTTCTAAAATATATTTAAGCACCCCCAAAAAAGGAAAATATGCATGCGTTATGGATGTGACGGGAAATGACAGTTCCCCTTCAGTCGCTCACGTTCGACGTGACGTCGATGTGACGACGTCAGGGGATCACTTCAGGGAGCCCTATCAACTTCGAGTGTCTACAGAACAAGCCAATGAACGTTGGCGTGCGTGAAACGCGTCACGCGCCCCGCCCCGCAGCGCGGGTATAAACAGGAAGCGGACGCACGCACTCATTGTCTTTCGCTTCGGAGCCGAGCTTTCGTTTTGACTCTGAGTTTCTGCAGACTGCTGCATCGATCGTTGAAGACTTCAAAGAGAATACTCTGTTCCAGTGCTGGTGTGACGGCGCGATCAGCGGTGGCCGCGAGCATTACAGCTCACAACTGCTGTTTTCACAGCATTGCTTGTGTGTGTGTGTGTGTCTGTATGTGTCGATCTCGGTGGGCGTTCCTCTCGTGAGTGTGTACCCCGATTACACCGCGGCTATCCCTGGGTGCTTCAGCACTGAGAGAGTTATTTTTTCTCTTTATATTTTTTGTTTTCAACTAAAAGAGCAACACAAGCGTGACGCTGCGTCCTTTTCAGGATGACATTCCGCTTGTGCGTTTCTGGGTGCGGTTGTTCCCTGGCGCCAGCAGACGGCCACAATTGTTGCCTCTCGTGTTTGGGCATTCAGCACGCTGAAGCAGCTTTTGTGAATAGTTCATGTTCTCATTGCGGGAATATGACTATGGCAGCGCTTAGATCAAGACTCGCTTACCTCAAGGGAGGTGCAGTCCCCTCGCCTATGCCCAGATCTAGTGTTTATTCTGGACCTCAGAATGGACCTACTTTTGCGCATGGTCAGGGTGATCTGAGGATTACCGTGAGGGCTTCCCCGCCGAGGCAATCTCCGTGGGCCCCTCACGCCTCTCAAGCGCTGCCGCCGTTGGAGCCCCCAAACGAACGCACTGGCCCCTCTCGTTGTCGGCCAGCCGTGTCCTTTGGGGCCCCACCTGACGATCAGATGTCGATCGCAGCATCGGAGGGGGAGCTCAGTCCTCTGGAGATGAGGATTCGGCTGCGTTACCCCTCTCTGGGAGTGTGGCGTTGCCCGAGTCAGATCCAGAATGGGCGGCTATGCTTTCCCGGGCCGCCGAGAGGGTCGGGCTTGTGTGGAACCCTTCACCACGTCCCGAGCCTTCTCGGTTGGACGATTGGTATCTCGGGGCGGGCCGTGCTGGTTCTCAGCGCTCCGCCCCAGTGCCATTCTTTCCGGAAGTGCATTAGGAGCTTACTAGGACGTGGAAGGCGCCGTATAGTGCCAGAAGCTGTCCTAGTGGCTCCTCCCTCCTCACCACCCTCGACGGCGGGGCGGCTAAGGGGTATGTGGATGTTCCCCCGGTGGAGCGTGCCGTCTCGATGCAATTGTGTCCGGCGTCCGCTTCCTCCTGGCGGGGCAATCCACGCCTCCCGTCCAAGGCTGCAGAGCCTGTGGACAGGCTGCTTCTGCCCTCCATGCCATAGCGCTTCTACAGGTCCACCAGGCCCAGGCGCTCATTGACATGAACGAGGGTGGTTCTGACCCAGAGCTCCTCCGGGAGCTCCGTGTGGCAACCGACCTCGCTCTCCGAGCGACGAAGGAAACTGCACGTTCAGTCGGTCAGGCGATGTCCACCTTGGTGGTCCAGGAGCGCCACCTCTGGCTCAACCTCGCGGATATGAGGGACACCGATAAATGTCGGTTCCTGGATGCCCCTCTTCCCAGGTTGGGTTATTCGGCGACGCGGTCGAGAGCTTCGCCCAACAGTTCTCAGCCGCCCAGAAGCAGACGGAGGCCATCCGACACATCCTGCCCCTGCGGACCGCTGCTGCTCCCTCCGTCCGCCGGCCGCAGCTCCTCCGTCCGCTCGTCGCCGAGGTCGACCTCCTGCGGCGTCCTCCGCTCCCGCTAAGCCTTAGCAGCAGCAGCCACCATCCAGGCTTCGGCGTGGGGCAGGCCGCAGGAAGTTGACCATGCCCGTCCAGCCCGCTGCCAAACCAGGAGGCAAGCGCAGGTTCTAACGACCCTGAGACGGGCGACCCAGAGTGAATCAAGTTGCTCTTCAGGAGGTGGTGAAGGCACCGCTCCTTCCCCCGGTGGAGGGCTGGGTGGAGAATCTTTGTTTCCTTTTCTGTTCCGCCACTGACCCACGGGCCAGTGGTACCCTCATTTTCAACTAAAGAGCAATTCTGAAACCTCTGGGTCCCAAGAGGGCGCGCTTGGCGGTCGACGACGCTATGCCTTGTCACCCTCGAGCCCCTCTTCTTCGCCAGCGAGCAGCAGTGGCTGTGTTCTGGACGCACTGACGCTTCCGCACACTCACTCTGCCATTCGACGGAAGCAGGTACGTGTTGCACCACACACTCAGACCCCACTCCGGGCCGCTATACCGTCCGAGTCGGGTCCCTGCATTCCGCCGCGCTGCCCCACCCCGGGTATGTCTGTGGTGCCGTTGATTCCGCTTGCACGGTGTCTGGGAGCCTGGCTAGCGCTTCCCAGCCCGTCTCGCTGGCTCATCCGTACTGTCAGACTCGGCTATGCGATTCAGTTCGCCCGGCGTCCCCCTGTATTCAGGGGCGTTCTGTTCACCCGTGTTCTGGCGGACAGTGCCCCTGTGCTCAGGGCAGAGATCGCAGTCCTACTGGCGAAGGACGCGATCGAGCCGGTCCCTCCAGCCGATATGAAGACGGCCTCTACAGCCCGTACTTCATTGTACCCAAGAAAGGCGGTGGGTTTACGGCCAATCTTGGACCTGCGTGTCTTGAACCGGTCCCTTCAACAGACTGCCCGTTCAAGATGCTTACACAGAAACGCATTTACAAATGCATCTGTCCCCAAGATTGGTTTGCAGCGATCGACCTGAAGGACGCGTACTTTCATGTCTCGATTTTCCCTTGACACAGACCGTTTCTTCGCTTTGCGTTCGAGGGACGGGCATATCAGTACAAAGTCTTACCCTTCGGGCTGGCCCTGTCACAACTGGCTTATTCTCGCCCAGTCGAGAGAGCAGTTGTGCGAACACAGGGACATGGTGCTCAGTCACCTCAGCCATAGGGCTTCGGGTCAACTGGGAAAAGAGCAAACTCACCCCCGGGCAGAGGATCTCTTTTCCCAGTGTGGAGTTGGACTCGATCAACATGACAGCGCGCCTCACCAAGGCCCGCGTCCAGTCAGTGTTGAACTGCGTGAGCACGCTCAGACGCAGAACAGCGGCTCCACTGAAACTGTTTCAGAGGCTCCTGGGGCATATGGCATCTGCAGCCGCGGTACGCCGCTCGGATTGCTTCATATGAGGCCGCTTCAACACTGGCTCCACGGTCGAGTCCCGAGATGGGCGTGGCAGAGCGGCTCGTGCCGGGTCCAAGTGACTCCGCACTGTCGCCAAACTCTCAGCTTGTGTCGGACCCTTTGTTCCTGCGGGCAGATGTTCCCCTAGAACAAGTGTCCAGGCATTCTGTGGTCTCCACGGATGCCTCTGCCACCGGCTCGGAGGCCACGTACAACGGGCATGCAGCTTCAGGTCTGTGGACGGGGCCTCAACTGCATTGGCACATCAACTGCCTCGAGTTGTTAGCAGTACATCTTGCATTGAGCCGCTTCAAAATGCCGCTACAGCGCAAGCATGTACTGGTCCGTACGGACAGCACTGCGACCGTTGCGTTCATCAACCGTCAGGGTGGTCTACGCTCCCGCCGCATGTCACAACTCGCCCGCCATCTCCTCCTTTGGAGTCAGAAGCATCTGAGGTCGCTTCGTGCCATTTACATTCCTGGCCTGCTCAACTGTGCAGCCGACGAGCTCTCACGGCAGCAGGTGCTACCGGGAGAATGGCGACTCCATCCCCAGGTGGTCCAGCTGATTTTCAGGCGCTTCGGGACCGCACAGGTAGATCTGTTTGCCGCCCCGGACACGTCTCACTGCCAGTTGTTCTATTCCCTGACCGAGGGGACCCTCGGCACGGATGCCCTGGCACACAGCTGGCCCCCGGGCCTACGCAAGTATGCGTTTCCCCCAGTGAGCCTTCTTGCACAGACTTTGTGCAAAGTCAGGGAGGACGAGGAGCAGGTTGTGTTAGTTGCCCCGTATTGGCCCAACCGGACCTGGTTCCCCGAACTTGTGCTCCTCGCGACAGCCCTCCCTGGCCCATTCCTCTGAGAGAGGACCTGCTCTCTCAGAGACGGGGCACCCTGTGGCACCCGCGTCCAGACCTCTGGAAACTCCATGTCTGGTCCCTGGACGGGACGCGGAGGTTCTAGGTGACCTACCCCCAGCGGTAGTTGACACCATCACTTCAGCCAGAGCCCCCTCTACGAGGCGCCTCTATGCATTGAAGTGGAACCTATTCGTTGAATGGTGTTCTTCTCAAGGAGAACCCCCGAACTTGCTCGATCAGAGCCGTGCTTTCTTTCCTGCAGGATGGGTTGGAGCGAAGGCTGTCTCCCTCTACCCTTAAAGTGTATGTTGCTGCCATTGCCGCACATCACGATGCACTTGATGGTAAGTCGTTGGGAAAGCATGACCTGATCGTCAGGTTCCTGAGGGGAGCAAGGAGACTTAATCCTCCTCGCCCACTCTCTATACCCTCTTGGGACTTGTCTCTGGTCCTTTCGGCATTTCAGAGACCACCCTTTGAGCCTTTGCAGTCAGCTGAGTTAAAAGTTCTGTCTTGTAAAACAGTACTCCTGGTTGCTTTGGCCTCCGTCAAGAGGGTAGGGGACCTGCATGCATTTTCGGTCGACGACTCGTGCCTAGAATTCGGCCCGGCTAACTCTCACGTGATCCTGAGACCCCGGCCCGGATACGTGCCCAAGGTTCCTACCACTCCCTTCCGGGACCAGGTGGTGAACCTGCAAGCGCTGCCTTCGGAGGAGGCAGACCCAGCCCTGGCTTTTCTCTGTCCCGTCCGCGCTCTGCGTCTGTACGTGGACAGAACGCAAAGCCTCAGGACCTCAGATCAGCTCTTCGTCTGTTACGGAGGCCAGCAGAAGGGAAAGGCTGTCTCCAAGCAGAGGATGGCCCACTGGATAGTGGATGCCATCGCCTTGGCTTACGAAGCCCAAGGCGTGCCTTGCCCGCCCGGGTCGAGAGCCCACTCCACTAGGGGTGTCGCTTCTTCTTGGGCGCTGGCACACGGCGCCTCGCTGACAGACATCTGTAGAGCTGCGGGCTGGGCGACACCTAACACGTTCGCTAGATTTTATAGCCTACGTGTTGAGCCGGTTTCTTCCTGTGTGCTCGCTTCAACCAGCCGGTAACACCGAAGTTTCCGCTCTTGTGTCGGCTTGCTGCGCCACTCCCCTCCACATGGAGCGGATACGTGCGCTTTTTTGCTCCAGTCGAGATCCCCACTCTGGCGAACCCTGTGAGTTCCTCCGCACCCCTCCGGCAGTCGGACGTTGCGGAGCGTCCGACGCCAGGCCTAGTGCTCGTATGCCTGTGTAACTTGTGCTAGGCTGGGGTCCATATGTGGTGATTCCTGCGGCGATCCCATATGAGTATTCTTCCACGACCAGCTCCCTGCGGTGAGCCCGTGTCTTTCCCTTGGCAGAGTCCGCTCTGCCGTCACATTCTGGTGCTGCCTCCCCCTCCTCAGGCTGGAGCCACCCCAGTGACATTCCATATGTTGCACTGCCCTTCTGGCCAGTCCATATGTGTATCCCTCCACATGTTACCTCCCTTCGGGCAGGATGTGGCTTCCGCAGCGTCCCTCTCCCCTGGAAAGGCACGCTTTCCCAGTGTTATCCAAGAGTTCCACTGTGTGGGTTAACGGAACAACAGTGAACTCCCTCTACGCAGGTCTTCCGCCCCAGCCATTGGGGGTCTGAGAGCCTTCCGTAGGGCGCTGGATGTGGCAGCAACCGATGGCGTCTTCCATGGGATCCCCTAACGTCGTCACGTCAACGTCACGTCGAACGTGAGCGACTGAAGGGGAACGTCTCGGTTACTAATGTAACCCTCGTTCCCCGAAGGAGGGAACGGGAGACGTGACGTCCCGCTGCCACAGTTGCTGACCATCGCTGTACGGCCGTCTCTATCTCGGCTCCTCAGCGAAAAACAATGAGTGCGTGCGTCCGCTTCCTGTTTATACCCGCGCTGCGGGGCGGGGCGCGTGACGCGTTTCACGCACGCCAACGTTCATTGGCTTGTTCTGTAGACACTCGAAGTTGATAGGGCTCCCTGAAGTGATCCCCTAACGTCGTCACGTCGACGTCACGTCTCCCGTTCCCTCCTTCGGGGAACGAGGGTTACATTAGTAACCGAGACGTTTTTGGTATACTGTTCGATGTCCATTAAAGTCTGTGAACTTTTAAATCCAATGTATAAATATTGCAATCCACATGATGAAGGGGTCTTAGCTGAACATAAAAATATCAATGTTTAAAACATATATTTTTATGAAGTGTATTATGAGGAAAAACCAACGTTATGGATGTGACAAAAACCCTGTTGTGACATACATCTGTCTGAACCCGTCTGAAATACATAGAATCTGTTTGGAAAATCAACAATCAAACCATCATGGCACTTTTGTTGACGCATAATGGCTGTGTTTTCACATTAAGAAGACTGTCTGAAATGATTCTGAAGATTATTAAATAAACTAAACCTTTAAAAACGTTATGGACGTGACAGTGCAGACAACTTTTTTTGAAAGCATGAAATATGGCTGGTTGAAAATGTAATTTAAGCATTGTTGCTCACCTCATATCTGGTGGATAAACAAGGCAATTTTCTTAATTTTTGTTAAAGCACATTAATACAGTATATTACAGACCTAAATGAACAACTTAAAAAGGGTTTTGTTCTTTTGGTTAAAACTTTATTTTTTCATGGTAAAGATGACCTTTGCATGGAATTGCGCTAATGCATTACTGGTTAGCTATTTTTTGTTGCTTTTTTTTACATGATGGCACAGTAGCTATGTGTCCGTCCACCAATTTTGATGCGCATTTTGGGACATCGCACCCACAAACATCGCATATGCATGTAAATATACACATATATATATAAAAACGCTGGATAAAAAAACAAGATGCATATAAATCCTAAAAAGGGGCATAAAAGAAACATATGCGGTCAATCAAGGCTGATAACATTTTTTACCCAATAAGAAGTACATAAACTACATTTACTGAATAGGGCCTAAATCCCTCAATGCGCAACAAAAAAACCCTCATGTGACTTTGCCTCAGCAGTGGGCGTGACTAAAATGGACTACGGTAACAACAATTTCATTGCACAGACTTTCAAAATTTGTCAGACGTTTGTTCATTATACAGTGGTATGTCGGTTCATAAAGCGATGACAAGATGGATTATTTACATAAACAGAACTTTGTTGCTATGGGTTTATATTTGTAAATATAATCATACAGTATGAGATTTTCTGCAAAATGTGTCAACTCTGACTGCACAGAGTCTGCAGAATGGCTCTATCTTTCGGCAACTGACACTGACTCATCCAGACTGTAAATTGGGCCAAAAAAAAATCTGGGCAAAAGTTTTGTTGTGTATGCCAACAAAACAAAACCACAGGGCCACAGTGTTCACATCTTTTGTGGAAATCAACCTATGAATGACCTGCCTATAGTTGTCTCTGCAAGTTTTCTTATAAAATTTTATATTAAAAAACTAAAATTATGGAGATATTCAGTTCACAAACTGAGCTTCAAAAACAATCCAGTAAGCTTTAAACGTCAAGATGTGTTTAAATAAAACATTTTAACCTTTAAGCTTGCAATCCCGTCAAACTAAATACTCAATCTAATCTGTGAATCCTGCGGCAATTCTTGGGAAATGCAGGATCTGAACATCCCAGTTTCATAGAAGAGTTTTAAATTAGCCAATGTCATGCTGACTGAAGGTACAGGCAGACCATGATCAATACACTTTTCTCATTGTTTCACATGCGGTCCTGCCAATGCCAATAATCCAATTACAGGCTGCAGTCACAGATACACTTTGACAAAGGAAAATAGCCAGAGAGAAACTGAGTGGGAGAGAGTGTCACACTAACTTAACTCGCATATGGGCTTTGACAGAGTCCAATTAATTAACACCTCGGTTTCATCACGGGTCTGTTAATGTAGAATCGATATGTCCTTCCGAACTTAAACTTAAAATGTCTTTAAAGATTCAACAATGGCTGAATGACCATTTCTTTAAAGGAAACATGCAAACTGCATATGCTGCATCTTTAGAGTCCCAGGGAAATCAATGTCTTGACGGCAAGGATTCAAATCCTTTGCAAGTCAACAGAGTTGAAAATAAATCTGTGATTCAGTGTTTTGTCAGAGATTGCTGAATACTCCAATCATGTGAAAGCAACCTGAGCAAAGATGTTATTCAGCAGCGAAAAATGAGTACAAGATCTTTAAAAACATGAATAAAATCTCAATTACTCACACTGTCCATGCCAGTTTGGGATTGATCTCCCTCAAGATGGTCTATAATACTATGGAGTAAGCGATCAATTAGCATTTCCATTGTTACTGACAGGAGGGAAAAAAACACTTAACACTCAAACATTTAAGATGCATTCAGATCATCATTGCTTACATGCACATATATTGCACATGTATGCAGTCGTATTATTATTTTGCGTAGTACTTAGGTGGTGTGCAATGCCTGGTTGTGTATTGCATTTTAAGTTTAAGAAATGCAATGAGTCACAGGCAGCATGGCAGAATGCATACATTTTCTTTCACCACTACTTGTGAAGTGATATTTTGATGTACACCTGTTCCCTATGCTGTTTGCAGTGCCCTTCAGACTGATGTGTTTTATGTGTTTTGAATCTCATGATAGCCAAGCAGCCTGTGAAGCCCACCCACGCGCAGGGTACTATTGGATGATTGGCACATACACACAAGGATTTGTCAGGTTGTTAATTTATGTGTTTTGTTCAACCAATAAAAAAAAAATTAACTTATCAGACATATAAATAAATACATAAATAAAAAGTTCAGTGGCTGGTTGCACCAGCTGTGCGTTAGTTACAACTTATCCTTGTTTTGACGTAATTTCTTACATTTTTTTTTTGTATCAAGTGTTTATTTATTGATCCATTTTCATTTATTTTCAAATAAAGTTTCTGAATGATATTTACATATAAAACACCTTATTCATGACTAAGTATCATTTAATGGAACATTGTTTTTACTGTTATTTATTTAAGTCAAAAGAAGTTCGAATGAAGGGTAAACTGAAATTCACAGCATATAAACAACAACTGCTGCTCGGACATATTTGTAGGCTGCTTTTAGATCATAAATTATGATCTAAAATTGTCAAATGATCTAAAATTGGTAAATTGTCAAATGCACATTACTTTACGGAAAGCTTACGACCTACTAGCAATCTTCTGCCTTGAGAACAAATGGTGCAACCCAATAAAGTTAGTTAACAGAGTTAGTTACAAACAAGCTAGTAGTTACTAAGACAAAGCTTAGGCTACTACTCTTACTATTTCGCAGTATCCAGTATGCATAATGTGAGTAGTACGCACATTTTCTGTATGCATGGAATACCCGGATGACCTAGGACTACTATTTGCCAGCATCTGCTAAATACAACTCAAAAACACTAAAATCTGTGTTCGGTATGGCATACTACCATAAAACTCCTACTATATTGCAATATGCATTGTGTTAACTATGAATAGTATGAGAATTTTCTGTATGCATGGAATTCCAGGATTACCTACTAAATTTGCTGAAATGTGATGTATGCATCTGAGGACACTGTCTGTATGGGATACAGTTTCCCACAGCGCGACTGTTGCATCCTTGTGAAGAGTGCGGTGTGAGTGAACTGGAGGTGGGGATAATTACACTAAGAAAATATATGATCAATAAGCTATGAAAACATGTGTTTTTACATTGCTTTAACTCATCAAATTAAGTTTAAGTTATAAAAGATTCAACTGATTGTTTTAACCAGTTTCATATAATTTAAGTTTAAATTACTAAACATCCAACAGTGTTGGGCAGTAGCGTCGCTACAAGTAGTGACGCTACTAGTTTAACTACATTTCTCAGTAACGTCGCTGTTTTCTGAGTCAAATAGCTTTTCAGTAGCGAAGCTCTTTTTTTGATTAAAGTAACATTAAGTATTTTTTCCTCTTCGGTCGCTCTACTGGTTGGAAACGAAATTGTCCATTGCCGCTGTCGTAAATAATTTAGCCTACCGTCGCACGCACGCTCGCTGTTTATCCAGCACCGGCTTTATAATGAACGATGTCCACAGACAAGGTAGAGTATGTTACATGATTTCATGAAAGGATGATGTATTGCGACATCAGAAACGAAGAAAAACTAAATAATGACTATTGTCGCGCTTGACGTAAAGCAGTCGAGTTTGTAGTTCTTTTTTGTGCAGGGGTTCCTACCCGAAACCCAAAGTTACATAGTGCCAGTAAAAGCGATACAGACCCCGTCAGGCGATGGTAGACGAGTCATTTAACTTATTTTAAGTCGATGTACCATCACAAGGGTCTTGGAAATATATTATGAAGGTTGAAAAACTACTTAGTGTTACTTTAAGTAGTGCGGTAGTGTCCACACAAGCTTACAGTTACATTTTCCCAAGCATTTCTAAAGCTCAAGCTCAAATTGGAAATACAACTGCTAAGTATCACCAAGCGTGCCGCACAAGCCCTCAAAAGTGAAGCCAAAACGTCTCGATCGCCCCCGGTGACCGGTCCTAGTATACGTCATAAGCCCCGCCTCCCTTGTTTTTCAACGGGACGCGAGACCAACTAAACAATTAAATTACACTTCACATATCTTTTTTCTAAAGATAGTTTCTGTCATCTACTGTAGTTTCTATCACGTTAATGTAATTTCAAGTGTTTGTTTTTAAAATAAGTTAGTTTTTAGTTAGTTATTTGATGCTATAAAAACGGTGCTGTGACATCATGATTGACAGCTGTGATTGACAGGTTCTCTGTGCGAAGTAGTCACTGAAGCACCAACGGACTTTTTTTCAGAATGTTGACTATGTGGTTAGTAGTTGTATTTACCTTATTCTAACGAAGTACTGCAATCAGCAGACATCATTGGAGAGGAACGGAGCAGACAGAGGCCACTTAAGAAAAGTGCAGGGCGTGTGATTCAACAAGAGTGAGGGCGGGGCCTTGATTTCGCGGCTTTACTTCCTGCTCACAACTGCGCATGACTGGTCCCGAAAACGCTACTGCGCAGACTCAAGTTCCAATATGTCAGCGCCATATCGGGACGCTGGCGGCTTCAGTTCTCTCCAATAGAAAAGAGCGAAGGGGCGTCGTCCATCTTTTTTTACAGTCTATGAGTATCACTGATGCATAAAGACTATTTAAAAAGGAATCATGCATGCATCTAAGAAACGCCGCGCGCGGATTCATTTATCTTTGAAGAAAGTTTTGCTTAAATCATTAGGCCTACATTTTAAAAAAATTGGTCATTACAATTTAAACCATTAAAATCATAGTGCCCTTAAAATGTAATTTATTTTAAAAATGTAATAAATTATTGTTAAATTGTATACGTTTCATGATTTCAATTAATTACACGTTTTTGATTACTAACATTTTATTTAACCATTAAAATGGGAGTCCAGAAAAATGAAAACAAAATAAAACTGAATTTGGAATGTGGGAAAAAATGAAAACGGTTTTCATAGGGCCCTACAAACCAGCTTTTTGTTGCATTACCACCACCTCTGCTCCGTATGGTGTGAAATCACGTACCAATATTAATCCTTGAGCTGACACGTGAGAAATGTACTTAATGGAAAAAGATGCACACACTCTTGACACCTGGTTTTGTTACAGTTTTATATAGTTATATGGTTTTATATAGTTATGTTAAGGTTTTCGACTTGGAATGAAGCATTGACTTAGAATGAAGTTGGTTCAATATAAAAAAATAAAAAAATAAAAATAGCTTAAACTACTTTTGCCATTTGCTACATTTTCCAGGGTGGTAGCTTCAGTGTAGTGAAGCTTCATTTAATGTAGACTAACTGCTAGCTTAGCTCACTACATTTTCTAAGTAGCTTGCCCAACACTGCCATCCAAGTTGATTGTACTTAATTTAAAGTAACACTAGGTAACTTTTCAACCTTCATAATATATTTCCAAGTCTCTTGTGATGGTACATCGACTTACAATAGGTTGAATGACACGTCTGCCATAGCCTAACGGGGTCTGTAGCGTTTTTAATCGTACTTTTAAACTTCATGGTTCAGGTAGTAACCCGAGCACAAAAAGAACTACAAAATTCGACTGCTTTACGGCATAGGCTACCTCACTTCCCCCAACACGTCCTCACATGCTGTCGGACTTGTAAGTATATTGCTTATATTGTATATCACTCGGACAAGCTTTCACTCGTTGATGTGAGCTAAAAAGCACCTGGCGTTCTTGTTGATGAACAAGTCAACTTGCCTCAAGTTACCTCAGTAACTTAAACATCTTCGGAGGCTAGCTGTGCTTGTTCGATGTCCGACGATTTGTACCGCTTTGTGTTTATTCCCCAATCGAACTCGTGTAACTGTCTGTCACACGTTCTACCGTCCACAGCATTACTTGATAGACAAAAATAGGAGCATCAAACAGAAACAACTCGCTTACAGGGTGTGAGGCGCACATACAATACAGACTGCCGACAGTTATTAACAGGGCGCACGCAGCTCTTAAAGGGGACACACCTTATTTCCACTCGTTACAACTTCCACCCAACTGAACAGGGACCGGTATACAGGGTGGAGGGGATCAGGCCGTGAGTGAAGAGACTGCTCTGCGTGAGTGGTATACGACAGTAATGTTAAATACAAGTAGTCCACAGTGACTCTAGGGGTCGTTGTTTGACCAAAACGGAAATCCTACCTAGTGGGGCTTTAAGGCAGCAACTTTTGTTATAGTGTAAAAATATAGCCTAACACTTTTATAAGTTGCCTAAGTTACTGTAAAATACAAATTAGCTGTGTCATCGGAAAACTATTGTTACATAAATTGCACTTTAATTTCTACGTCACGTTTCAGATCAAGTCAAATCAAATCACTTTTATTTATATAGGTCTTTGTAGGCTACAATACGGATTTCAAAGCAGCTTTACAGTGATAAACAGGAAAATTAAGATTCAGTGGTGCAAACAGTTTAATGCTTCAACAGATCAACAAGAAAATAGTGTCATTGTCATTTAGTGTCAAACAAGTCCGTTTAGTGTCGATTCAAATTCGTTCAATGTGTTAAGTTAATCAATTAGGAAATAAGTTCAATTTGGCTATAAAAGCATCGTTGTTTAGTAGTACGATGAATTTAACCCTTTGTAAATTAACGAGAGCCTTAGACCACTTAGGCTATTTAGACCATTACATTAACTTAAGTTACATTAAATTATAACTTTGATGCTGGCCGGGTTGAGTCAGTCATATGAAATATTCTCTTGACAAATAAAACCATATATTAGCATATCAATAACTTATGCTGTCAAAATATAGCTTGTTTACCTATATAGGGCATAATCTACCATAAATCTTAAAGTCCCCCTTAATAATTGTACCTTAAAACTCATCTTTGATCACCGAAATGACATATTTAAAAAATATCACTCACTTACTCACGCCAACTGAGAGATCCACTCGTTAATGATCACGTTGACGTGATTGATTAGTGTGACATCAGAAACACCAGCGATTTCAAGCCGCGTTTTTGAGACTGTCTTTGGTTCACTGCAGTTTTAAGGAGAAAATACTCAGCAATGGTGCTGACTTATGAATTTGCACATGGTTTGTTTTAAAGTATATTAATAACACCACATAGACATATAAACAACATTAAAGGTACAATATGTAGGAATTTTGCAGTAAAATATCCAAACACCACTAGACCAATGTTATATATTTTGTTTAGTTGATTACTTACTTACAATATCCCAAATGTTTCCAACTATTTGTAAATCGCTGAGAAAACTGCAATTTTAACCAAGGAAACGGGGCGTGTGAGCAGGGGTGAGGAGTCGCCAGTCAATGGCGTCATATCCGTGTTACCACCGGTTTCCGCTCGTGCTGCAATAGTAACCATGGCGACAGACGTTGGCAACCGGGTTATGCCTGTTATGCCTAACAGGACGCTCACGCTGTTGTTGTTTAGTTCAAACATTAAGGACCATGGCAAGCAGACTTTGAGACAAAAAGAGGACTAAAACGAAGATCAACATCTTTCGAGATGCAGAGATCCACGTCCACGACTAACTTCGACTTGACAGAGTGTTGCATGTACTTTATTAGACAGGTGAGCAAATGTACATAAAACTTAATTTATTGCACTTTAATATGTGAATTATGTTATCAGAAAATTGAACATTTAGCGATGTCATGCTTTTATTTGCGCTTAATGGATAAAACAACGATGCTGCGCACTCGGGTTTATGGCTGCTATAAATTTTACCTGCCACAAGATGGCGCTGTTTTCAACACTCTTGATGCTTGGAATATTTTCCCGAAACATTCAGGGGAAAGTCTCAATGCTTTATGAGGCTTCATTTGCCCATTCCTAGTAGGCAGTATGCACAGTGTACTGAGCAGTAAGTTAGTTTGACATTACAAAAACAGCCTAAGCCTTGGCTTAATTTAAGAAAGAACTTACGAATGACTGGTGCAACCCTACCCAGTTGTACAGTCATACTCTTGGAAATCTACCTTCCTGCAGAGTTTAGCTCCAACCCTGCAGGTGAATTTCAAGTCATCTCAACAGGTTTTGATTAGCTGCTTCAGGTGCATTTGATTACAGCTGGAATTAGAGCTCTGCAGGATGGTCGATCTCCAGTAGTATTTGGCATGGCTGGTATAGTTGGACACTCATTAAAGCATTACCTTTAACACAATGTTCTTCAAAGAACATGCAAAGACATTTTTTGCCAATTATATAAAGGTGATTGTAAAGCAGATCAGATGCTAGTCTCAGAGTCTCTCAATTAAATCATGAAAGCATTTCTTTAGAGTAGACAAAGAACTCTCAACTTGATGCTGAGGGAATAAAATTGGTTATCATCCAGACCTTTGACCTCTTTTTCTACCCTAAATGTCACTGGTAAAACCAAATCATATTTTTGATCTATATTTCTGTCAATCAGTTCATATTTGATTTTTATTTAAAATAATGAATTTAATTAATAAAAAACACAATGAAGACAGTGTATAAATATACAATTTTAGGGTCAGTATCAAAGACTCAAAGTAGGGCTGGGCGATATGGCCTAAAAAAAAATCCCCGATTTTTTGACAAAAAATCCGATTTACGATTTAAATCGATTTTTTTCTCTCCCTACTTAAAATCAATCCTCAGATGACAAAGAAATTGTTCAAAACAAGTTTTTACTTTATTTTGTTTTGATATTCCCTTCTGGGATATTATCTGGATTAAAGTGCAATCAGAAACAACAACCCAAAAATACCAGAGGGTCCTGTCATTGTAAATAGCCTAGTGTAAATGTAACATAACATAAAATGGGTGGATTTTACACACACACACACAAACACAACACAACACACACACACACACACACACACACACACACACAGAAGCACGTGTGACGCTTGGCGCTGTTTTTTGTTTATATGAAGACACAAATGCATGAACTTTCTCTCCAGGCTCTAGATTATATCTCCATACTAGATCCACTCCGAAGGTCACTTCGTGATTATTTAACCGCTGCATTTGAGAAAAACTATCATCATGACATAAACACACAGAAACTCAAAAGGTCTTCACGGCAACCTGTCAAAAAAAAGTTCGGTTTAACTTGACAGAAATATATGTTGTACAGTAGAATTTAGATATGTCCCAATGTAATAATAATACTAACACTAATCCAAATAAATTATCATCAAAACTGATTTTAAGGAATAATCAATTTTTCTTCCATGTTTTAATTTTAACAGTAGCTCATTGTGTAGCACGTTGTTTGACAAAAAGTTTATTTAATTTCATATGATTAAAATTGATGATAAATGATAAAATTTGTGTTTTATGTCTTCATTTTATTACCAGAAAAAACACAACACAGAATTAGTGTGAACTTTTTTTTCATATATTTTTGTTTAAAGTTTAATGATTCATAATACATGATTTCAATTAATTAGATATGCTTTTTGATTGCTAAAAAATTTACACTAGGTATCCGTAACACACCCCCCGTGAAGAAATCTAGAGCTGAGTATCATCAGCATAACAGTGAAAACTAATGCCATGCTTCCTAATGATATCTCCTAAGGGTAGCATGTACAGAGTGAACAGCAACGGTCTTAGCACTGAGCCTTGTGGTACGCCGAAGTGAACTTTTGATCGATAAGACATCTCTTAATTTACTGCTACAAACGGATAATGGTCAGATAAGTATGATTTAAACCATGCTAATGCAATTCCACTAATGCCAACATAATTGTCTATTTATTTTCTACATAAAAGTCTATTTAAAGGGTCATATAATGCCATTTTTGTACAAGTTAATATGAATCTTTAGGGTCTAAATAAAAACTTTGTAATATACTTTTATTCAAAATTCTCATTAGTATTTTAAGAAAACACTAATTTTACCTGCTCAAAAACAGCTCTGTTTTCAGTACGCCGTTTCAGTGCATATGCCTTTAAATGAAAATGAGCTTTGCTGACTCCGCCCCTCTGTTCTGTGCATACACCGTTTTTAATAACACAATAACCATAATGCGTTGTTCATTATAAACGTGGGATTATTAATTATATTGAGAACGTCGTAACGTTACACAGAATACATGCCGTAATGTACCCTGAGTATAAACATTAGCCACATTCATCGTGAAGCGTGCAAGCGATTTGCAAAGATTCATATTTAAAGGTTAATAAAACGTTACACTCACTTCTTCTGGAGGTGCAGCAGGAACATGAATAGTTGGTACTGATTCCTTTTTCAGGAGCAGCGTCTTAGCAAAACCAGCTTTATATTGACTCTCGTTTATAAAGCAGTCTGGTGAGAAATGATTCACGCAAACATGAATGCATTGACGTTGATTGTGGGGAATATTCTTATCGTAAACAAAACTCAGCCATTCAGCGGTTCGGATTTAGGAACATCAAAATGACTGCTGTGTTCGTTATTACACCCAAGAACAGAACACCACAATCGCTCAACGCCATTCTGCTCCAGTGTATCAACAATGACGGACTATGATGACAGCTCGCTCAGGGCGGGTCTGTGTTGAAACAGTGCTGTCAATCAACAATCGTGGGAGGGGCGTCCGTTCTATCTACGTCACAAAAACGAACGGCTCAATTTGAGGCAGAGAAAAACATATAAGGAGATTAAAACAAAAACACTGGATGGATTTTTATCATTATATGATGGTTGTGTACAGGCACTGCCAACACACATTTCAGTACAATCAACTTGTAAAAGTGCATGTACCATTATATGACCCCTTTAAAAGAATGTTGTGGTCAATGGTGTCAAATGCAGCACTAAGATCAAGTAACACTAATAGAGAGATACAACCACGATCGGATGATAAGAGAAAATAATTTGTGACTCTGATGAGAGCCGTCTCAGTACTATGATACGGTCTAAATCCTGATTGAAAATCCTCGCAGATACCATTTCTTTCTAAAAACTAACATAGTTGTGAAGATACTGCCTTTTCTAGTATCTTTGACAGGAAATGTAGATTCGAGATCGGCCTGTAATTGACTAATTCTGTAGGATCAAGATGCGTTTTTTAACAAGCGGTTTAATCATAGTCAGCTTAAAAGTTTTTGGTACGTATCCTAATGACAAAGATGAATTAATGATATTAAGAAGATGATCTATGACCTCTGGAAGCATCTCTTTGAATAGCTTATTCGGTATAGGGTCTAACATACATAGTCAATTTAGAGTATTATTTTGAGTTTCGAAAATGCTTCCTCTCCTATAGAAATTAATGAATAAAAATTGTCCTCAGCGAGACTACAATGCACTGCCTGGTGCGATACTGTAGTAGACGGTTGTATAGTTTTCTCCCTGATATTATCAATCTTGTAAGTAAAGAAGGGCATAAAGTCATTACTGCTGTGCTGCTTGAAAACATCGGGGGTTGAAGCTTTATTTTTTTGTTAATTTAACCACGGTTTCAAATAAATACCTGGGTTTTTTTTTTTTCTTCTAATAGGGTTGAAAAATAAGCAGATCTATCAGTTTTTAAGGCCTCTCTGTACACAATTGACCCTTCGCAAAGACCCGCCCTCCTTAGTTACTGTCGCTATGTTCCGACAAGCTATGCTGCTCTCATGCTCTCACCATGTTCTCACGCAGTGAAAAATACATCGCGGAGCAGAGAGGAGACTGACAACACGCGGACAGACAGGACAGACCAGGTTACTTTTCGGTTACTTTTGATATTAAACATATTAAACAAAGTCTCAGCTTTCAAATGTGCTCATTTTTTGAAAGAAATTTAAACAATAAATACCGTTTTGGGGCTCTTTAATGTGCCGTGACAGATCGCTGTAGAGCATCCGTTAAAGCTGCTCGTGATCCGATCATCTCTTCCTTCTAGTTCATTTATAGCATCAAATAAACATGAACGAACATAAGAAGTAATGTTGTTTTAACCGCGGAAAGGCGTCAGTATATTCATTTTACCAAGTTAAAATCCTCTTAACTCTACTGGCTGCTTTTTCGGACAAAATGGCGGATGGCGAAGTATGATTGGTTAGAACACCTGTCAATCAAGCTCCACGCGAAGGGTCAATTGTGCTCTCTTTCCAGAAAATGTGAAAAAAACTTTTATTTTTTTAAATTTATTTAAATATATAACTTATTCAAATAATGTATAATATATATTGTTTACTAAATCTATTTATCTCTGCATGGAGATTTAAATATGAGAAATTAGTACATTGGTGGTGGTAGTATATCATTCCTTATGAGACATTTCTTTGTATAATCTTTAATCGAATATACTTTTTTTGTCATATGAACAAAAATCATGTGCCTAAATTCAGCATTGCTTACACCTTTTACAAGTTTTTGATCAGCAGGCATGTTTTTCTATGTCCATTACGTCTTTTCTATAGGAGACTATTTGGTTCACCCCACCCCAACACTGTAGTCAACAGCATTCCTGAAAAAAAATGCTGAGTAGGAGAGTTCTGCACAAAGAGCCGATCAGGAAAATGAGCTACAGACTGGCAGTGTGGGTGTCACTACTCAACAGATGGAACGTTTGATTGAGAGGCTGCAATTATTCAGAGAGAAAGGCAATATGCACAGCCCAGGTAATATTATAAGCCGTTCCATAAAACCACCCATACTGCTGTACAAAAGTATCCTCAAGCTGATGAAATCACAGTGTTGTTGTTATACATTTTGCTATTTGTTGTCTTCCAAAAGCCATTTGTGAATGATGCATGGTCTTACATCACCTAGTGCCATTCAAACTTCAAAGCTGCTCTTCTTTTCTGTATACCAAATTACTGTTCTGCAACAACACTGCAGTTCTATCCAAGAAAAACCACTTGAAGCAAATTAAAATGACAAAGGGTAGATCTTGAGGTCATAGCACATGCTTCATGCAGACTATAGACAAACATACAGTATAGATTGCATCTGGCTCATCCTTTATCCTAGATATTTCACATGAATCTTATTCTTATACTAGAAATATTACACAACATAAAGTTTACAGTTAGCCTAATACTCCCATATTCATGAACTTGCTGTGTTCTTCTTGTTGCAGTCAATCACCCTGACCTAATACTCATTGCCCACTATAATTAACCACATATGGGTATGCAAATGCATCTCCCGCAATGTTGATTGTTAATGTAGTAAAACACCAGTGCTGATTTCCTTGCTTTTGCTCTTGTTCTTGTTCTTATAGTATGAAGGTAAAGATGCAATAAAGAATTGCATGTGCAGGGTAAGATTTGTGAAAGTGTACATAAGATTGTAAGCGTAAGTTAAAGCGTAAGTTTGTAAAGGTGTAAACTGCGATTCAAGTGTAAGAAAAAAAATATTTGCAGCATTTTACTGTAATTCATAAGTGTAATTCATGTATTGTGAAACTGCAGTTTCATGCTAATACAAAAATAAATATCTGTATTCTTTTTTTGCTCCAAAATACAGCTAAAAGCATTGCAAGCCTGTAAACAGAGATTTGCAAGTGAAACTGACTGAACCAATCTGTAAAAAAACAAACTGTTGTATGACTTGTGTACGTAGGGCAAAAATTATGATATGTACCGTTTCGTCTTTCTTTGAGCTGCGCTTACAGTTTTGGCATGACTCTTTCACTCATTGATTTTTGTAAACGTGAGGAGGAAGGCGGGTCCCACCTTCTTGAAGCCAATCAATTAATCTTCTCGCGGACTCTCGTTTTACTCTTATCTGATTGGTTCAATAAACACGCCAGAAGGCAAGATCTTGGTACCATGGTACTTTTAACGCACACATGTCTGTGCAGTGTGACATATGTTGCACGTGCTACAGGAAAAAATTGGTCTGTGCGATGAATAAATTTTCCACAGTAGCACACGTGCGATACAGGTTTGCATGTGTGAGACAGAGCGGCTTGTTTGTGTGAAGTGTATTGTGCCTGAAAAACTATTTGTTTAATTCATATTATTGTATTTGTCCTATTGTTTGTAATTTGCTCCTTTTTTTCTTATTTTTAATAAAAGAAATTAGATAAAATAACACAATATAACTACATTGTAATCTATATCGTTTTCGTGAAATAAAATTTCTCATGACGTGAAATAAGAATTCTGTCATATCGCACATCCTTACGAGGAAGAAATACACATTTACCTTCACATACCTATACAATGGTGAGTATGTGCATTAAGTTATTACAATTATCCCTGATCTCCCCTATTCTGAGGATAACCATTGTTCGCTGATGCCAGTTAATTCATTTTAGTGTTTCCCCGCAATCTACTAAAAGCATATTTATTATTGAGTTACTGTGGCATGACTCAACAATACGACTGTTTTCTGAACACAGGAATAATACACTCTTGAGCAAAGATAAATAAATAAATAAACAAACAAACAAATAAACAATGGGCCAAGCCCAAAATGGCTAAACACTAAACTTTTAATTTTCTTCACCACAAATTATTGGTCAGACAAATAGCTAAATTTAAGCAAATTAACTACTTAAAAAGCCATTGCTGTCTCAAAAACACATCAAGACAGAATAACGTTTTTGGCAGAATGCAGGAATAGTGTACTGTAGTGATCACAATGAAACATGAGTTGCATGGTAATGCTCCAGAGTGGTGTCTTCAGAAATATGTTAAGAAATGTAATAATAATTTCATCTCTACCACAGTGAAGCATGGAGGAAGAGCAATGATTGTGAGTGAGGAGCCTTTTTAGCAGCTAATATTGGTGTACTTCTTCACTGAAAAGTCATTTAATGTTTTGTAGTACAGAAGAATATTGCAGAATGGCTTGCTTCCCATCAATGAAAAGGTGTTATCTCAGGGAGTGATGATCAGATGTTATTTTTCAACAAGAAAATGGTCCTGCCCAAGTTTCAAAGACAACCAAGTGGCTTGAGAACAAGTCCATCAGGCTCATGTTTTGGCCTGGTCAGAATCCAGATTTGAAGTTGAACCCTAATAGTGAATATTAGGTCTCACATTAAACTCAAACAAACTGGAAGACATTTTTCAACTACTCGTGAACTGTTTGAAGCCATTAACATTGAGTGGAACACTCTCCTTCCTGACTCTTCTTCCTGTTAAAAGCTGTCTGCAAGTTGAGGAAGGCTATTCCATGCTAAGTTACTTTATCTACAGTATTTGTGAAATTCTAGTTAATTTCCTGACCAGTGATTTGTAATTAAAATGGTTAGGATTATTAAAAGACCACTAAATATTTCCCATCCTATATATTTAACCGTTCACAAATCAGTTGCAAATAGTTTAAAAATTTGTAATGTCTAAAACACTGATCTGCCTATACATTAACATATAAAGTATTGTCATATTGAAAAATGGACATTATGACTGAAATATGCCCAAATGAATCAGAATCAAATTGGGGATTCTGCATTGATACCCAGCCCTATTTACCAATATAAATAACATCCTAGCAGGCCTTTAGTGCATGTAATTGATTTTATATCCAACTGGTCATTCAGTAACAGTACTGCGCTTTGTGGTCATTTGAAAATGTTTGGTGGTTAAATAAACATTACTATAACTTGATGACTGGTAATTGCAGCCAATTACATTAGGAGAATGTGATCCTTTGTGATGCAATATTAAGCAAACCAATTGCTCAAGAGCTTGAGGCCATGAGGACCACTAATATTGAAGATTGGGTTGTCAAAAGACCTTTGAAGTCAGTTTGTTCTAGCTAACATGCCCAAAGGCTTATTTGAACATTCTTCAAACATTCCCCAGCGTCAGTACAAAAACCTGACAACAACTTTCTGTTGGCCTCTGGGTTATATGGGGAAAAGATCCGTTCTTTATTTTGATTAAGACTTTCATAACAGAATTCCCTAAAGAAGCGAGTTTGTTTTGCCGTTCTGTTATTGGGAACAGTACTGTGTGTACCTCATTGTAGATGGTATGTTTTGAAGTCATATCATTTGACAGCTGTGTTGAAAAAAAAAAAACCACTGTAGTGCAGCAACTTACAAAAGCTCAACATGTATGATGTCCATGGCCTTCCACTCTTAATGATTACCATAAAATGTCTTAAGGGTGAATTTATTGATACAAGCACTGGCAAACAAATAATATTTTAATATGTTTTAGCAGTCAGCTTAAAAATCAAGTGAATGAAACATGCTTTTTGGTCAACTGCAGGGTTCTGTATGATGGCCCTAGAGCAAAACATTGTGCATTATAGCAAAATGACAAAAGTTCCACATCAACAGCATGGACGAAATGACATTTCTTGGAGAGACAATCAAATATTTAAAGTTGCTAACAAATAAAGTGCTCTGGACAACAGGGAGTTGAATGTGAGAAACGATTCATGCCTTTTTTGTGTTAAAGGGTACCTATTATGGCATTTAAAATGTTCCTAATATTGTTCTAGGAGTCCCCAACAACAGTTTTACGAGCATGCCATGACAAAAAACACTTTTGTTGTCTTATAATATGCATTTATTTTTACCTGATTTCCTCACCGACTCCCATATGAATCGTTTAGCGAGTCATTTTTCCAAACCCTGCCCTTGCGTGACGCTAAACTGCTGTGATATGTTAGCTACCATAGCCCAAAGTTTAATGGTAAAAGCACATTCAGTCTTTGTTTGCGTTAGCCCAACGCATAAACATATTGATAATGCAGTACTAAGAGGTAACGTTATTCTTTATGACAACTCCATTAACAACGACAAACACTTCACATATTTCAATACAACTGACGACCTATGCGCTGTGCGTACACAACACACACACATACTTATTGAGCATGATACATAAAACATAAAAGCAAGAATTAATATTAATAATACTTACAGTTTGTGATTCGGAGAAGGAAGCTGATCCAAATAAACTCGGTACTGAACCTTCAGCCGGCTCGCAAATCCATACAGCATATTTAGGTTTGTGAAGCAATCATCTTCAAAATGACGCGAACACAACAAGGTCCGGGCTATACTTCTGTAGTTGTATATATGAACTGTAGCCACTTAATGTTAGTCTTCAAATGCTCCTCACTGGGCAGATGAAAAAAGTTTGCTTTTGCGTCGCACTTCAAAACACAGCGTCTCGACATGTTAGTTTCCCCTGCCTCTCCGACAGGGTTGCCAGGTCTGCACAACAAAACCAGCCCAATTGCTCATCAAAACTAACCCAATCATGGCCAAAAATAGTCAAATAGCGTTCCCGGGTGTTTCCCCAATAACAATCATGTTCAGTGGGTAAAACAATCGCGTCAACCCGTGCACTACACAAACAACCCGCGGAAACAGTGCAGGCATTACGGACCTGGCAACACTGGTCTCCGAACGCAATAATTGGGCGTATCTTATTCAAATAACTTGTCAAGTTGACGTCAACTAGACAAAGGAAAAGCATCGTTCGTCGAACGATTCATATCAACGACTCAGAGTCGACTCTTACTTTTAAGAGACAATAACTTTGTATACGGTGAACTTTCATGTTTAAAACTTTGCAGGATGTTTTTGTTCACTAAGATCTATGTTACACACTACATGAAGGGCAATTTTCAAAAATCCATAATAGGTACCCTTTAATTTTTTTTTTTTTTGGTGCTTTTCTTATGCCATTGCATCAAGGTTAAAGACATGACTCTGAATATAGTAAAAATAATAAAGCATGGAATTGTGGCTTAATGTAAATGCTTAAACTTCCTTTTTCAAACATCAGTCAACTACACTACAAGCTATCAAAGGGGTCATGAACTGCATTGTTTTATATAAGTTATATAATGTTTCCTGTGGTACACTTATAATGTTAGTATGATATTTAAAAACTGTCATAATTGACCCTTCGCAGGGAGTTTGATTGACAGGCGATCTGACTAATCATAATCCGCCATCCGCCGAATCCGCCATTTTTGTCCGACAAAGCAGTCAGTTAGTAGATTAACATTGGAGGATTTGAACTTGAAAAACAGAGCGCATTGACGTCTTTCCGCGGTTAAAACAAAATTCCTTCTTATATTCATTCAAGTTTATTTGATTGCATAAATTAACTAAAGGAAAGAGATGATCGGTTCATGAGCAGCTTTAACTGAGGCTCTACAGCGATCTCTCAGACACATTAAAGAACCACAAAACGGTATTTATTGTTTAAATTACCAAATTTGAAAGTTGAGAGACTTTGTTTAATTTCAAAAGTAACTTGGTCTGTCAGCGCATACAGCAACATATTTGCATATGAAATGGCTAGTATTACATGTGGAACTCTCTCGAAAACTTTTAGCACGTTTCTCTAACAGCTCTCAAGGTTAACTTATCGTGAAAAGTGTAGATTAAAGCATTGTATTTAGATTTATAGCATTAATGATTATATTCAGATCATGCCATCATGGCAAGAAATGTTGCAGTGATGAGCATTGTAGCCAATCACAGACATGTTGAGCGAATGAATGCAGTGTTCTCGTGATTGTAACTCGATTTCTGCACACTAATGAATGCTTTCATCATAATTTTCATATATTCATCATCATATATTACACGGCTCTGTGGAATACTTAATTCTGATTGATCAATCGCGCCATCCACCGCTGAAAAAAGATAAGCCTAACCCAGGCACATCAGGGTTACTGAAGTCTGCAGCAATATACGCTTGCTAGGAAAGTTTTTTCATCGTGGAAGTTTTGCTTTTGGTGAGCTAAAAAAATATTAAATATATTATTTATTAAAATAAATAAAATATTTTATAAATTACTTATGTGGCAAGTAGCCGCGTAATAAGCGGGATAATGTACATCCAGCCGGTTGTTATCTGAGAATAAACCTCTGACAGGGTGATGAGGACCCCTACGCTTTGCTTCGCTTTATTTTCAATTCTCAGATAACCACCAGCTGGATGTACATTATCCCTTACATATGATGACCTGTCAAAAAACAGAAAATTTGATTTCTCAGTTCACAACCCCTTTAACACAAAATTGTTAACCACATTGAAGGCCCTTATAGAGCAAATTTTTATTAATCATCAGATTGCAAATGGTGTCATTTATCTGTAGCAAACACATTTAAAAATTAAAGCTGCTAGCAGCATTTAGCGGTGTTCAAGCAATTAAGGCAGTTAAGGCAGTTATGCTCAAAAGCATCAAAAAACATCAAGTTTTATTTAGCATAAATTTAACCACTGACGTAATAGATGGAAAACACCATTTATAGCCAATACAGGCAATTTACCATAGGAAGTATATGGTTTTAAAGCTTTTTAACAGTTATAGCGCTACCAATTGTCCAATCTCCATAAAACTTTGCATGCCTCTTCACTATGTTATGTCACATCTGCCCACCAATTTCTGAAGTTCTGAGTTTTTATGTATGATTTATAGGCTTTTGAGTGTATTTTGACACACCCATTTTCTAAATGACCCTGTTATAGTGAACCAAAGGGCAAATTTCAACTTTTTTCCGATAATTATTGATCTAGAGAGTCCAGAGAATTGTCCTAGACTGGTCTGGTTCCGATCGGGCGAAAAACCAGGGAGTAGTTCGCAAAAGTAGGTTTTTAACATATTTGTGAATATTTTAATGAACAATTTGACTGACAGCAATGGTTCTAGAGGCAAAGTTGTTCAGCATGAGGAGATCTATCGACTGATATGCATTTTATGGGGATTTGTGTAACACCACGTGATTACAGAGCCGTAAAACTCGTTAGCGCCAACTAGTGGCCGATTTCTTTCAAAACTCTTACAGACCTCTTGGGCCAACAGTTGAACATGCCCATCGAGTTTCGTTCCGATCGGACACCGTTAACCTTGTTTAATAGGTGCTTTAAATTCATTGGCTAATGGCGGCCATGTTTTTTGAGATACGCAAATATCCTTTTACACATACATGGCACCTTGGACCAAGACACTGCATACCAATTTTCAAGTCAATCGGACTAACGGTCAGGTGGCCACACCTCTTTTTATGTTTTTTTAATGTTATAGCGCCACCTAGTGTTCGATTTCAACTTTTTTTCGATAATTATTGATATTCAGACTCCAGAGAACATTTCTGCACTGGTCTGGTTCCGATTGGGCAAAAAACCAGGGACTAGTTCGCAAAAGTAGGTTTTGGACAAAATTGGCTATAACAAAATTTGTTTTGCTCCAAAGACTCTAAGTCTTGACTCTATTTTGACTCTAAGTCAAACGGTCTAGGAGTTATGAGCAATTTAGTACTTTTGGTTGCTGTAGCGCCACCTATGGGCCAAACGGGGTCATACTCTGATAGGTTGTCCCCATATTTGAGGCCTACCATCTGGGCGAGTTTCAAGTCTCTAGGCCTTACGGTTTGGGCTGCACGATGCGTTTTAGGTTTTTTTTTTTTTTTCAAATAGCAATTACAATAGGTTTTCAGCACTAAAGTGCTTGAACACCTAATAATAATGAGACCTTTTTGACGATTATAGCGCCACCTTTTGTCCAATCTCCATGAAACTCTGCATGCTCCTTCAGCATGGTATGACACATATGCTAATCAGTTTTGGTGAAGTTTTGACTTTTTTTGTAGGATTTATATGCTTTTGACCGTATTTGGTCACGGACCATTTCCTAAATGACCATGTTATGGCCAAGCAAATGCAGAATTTCAACATTTTTTCGATAATTATTGATATTCAGACTCCAGAGAACATTCCTGCACTGGTCTGGTTCCGATTGGTCAAAAAACCAGGGACTAGTTCGCAAAAGTAGGTTTTGGACAAAATTGGCTATAACAAATTTGTTTTTGCTCCAAATCGAAATCTGAGATATACATCTTGTTCGACTTTAGCCAGGGATCACGGTGGTGTAAAAAGCTTGATTCTAAGTCAAACGGTCTAGGAGTTATGAGCAATTTAGTACTTTTGGTTGCTGTAGCGCCACCTATGGGCCAAGCGGGGTCATACTCTGATAGGTTGTCCCCATATTTGAGGCCTACCATCTGGGCGAGTTTCAAGTCTCTAGGCCTTACGGTTTGGGCTGCACGATGCGTTTTAGGGTTTTTTTTTTTTTCAAATAGCAAATACAATAGGTTTTCAGCACTAAAGTGCTTGAACACCTAATAACAATGAGACCTTTTTGACGATTATAGCGCCACCTTTTGTCCAATCTCCATGAAACTCTGCATGCTCCTTCAGCATGGTATGACACATATGCTCATCAATTTTGGTGAAGTTCTGACTTTTTTTGTAGGATTTATAGGCTTTTGACCGTATTTGGTCACGGACCATTTCCTAAATGACCATGTTATGGCCAACCAAATGCAGAATTTCAACATTTTTTCGATAATTATTGATATTCAGACTCCAGAGAACATTTCTGCACTGGTCTGGTTCCGATTGGGAAAAAAAACAGGGACTAGTTCGCAAAAGTAGGTTTTGAACAAAATTGGCCATAACAATTTTTTTTAGCTCCAAATCGAAATCGGAGATATACATCTTGTCCGTCTTGAGCCAGGATTACGGTGGTGTAAAAAAGCACTAAAGTGCTTGAACACCTAATTAAATCGAGGCAACGGCATCAAAGTGCAGATACTTGTGAATACCTTCTTAGTGTCACTACTTGTAGAGGGTATTTACCACAAGTTATAGTGTTTTGGATGCCAGTCACACGATGCTTTTGTGACTAGGTCCACCAGCTAAATCAGCTCCAAATAAGTACACAAGTCTAAAAAACATGCAATGGAAATTCATTCTGGTCTTTTTGTCAAGGATGCCAGTGGGTAGAAATGACCACCTGCTGTTAAACTACTTGCCATCTCTTGCCAGACTGCTGGCTGAACTAATTAAACTGTCACAAATTTCACTTTACCCAAAATCATGTTATCCTTATTTTATTATAATCCCACCAGAAACCAGAACATAAATGAGTCCTTTTGAATTGAATGGCACCACTGATTAATGTTCCATGCCACAGTCACCACAGTCCAGCTGGCTCTGCTGCAGAAATCCTCACTTAAACTCCCCATGATGCCCAGCAGCATTAAGTTCATTATCTCTTCAGCCCTTTATAACTGGCACAGTCCCAGCAGACATCTGAGAAGCTTCCTCCTGCCTCTCTGCATGCTCACTAAATAGCCAACCATGTTATAGTCACGTTGACTGGATGCCCCAAAAGAGGTAGATCGATACTAGTCACCTTTGTCCCACTAAATGTCCTTCGATCAATACAAACCGTTTCATTACAAATGTTTCTGGGCTTGAAGAGATCCCCGGCACAGGGGAAGTGGTTACGCCGTAATGTGTTGCGGCTCTATTGAATTAATCTCAATGTCACTCAGCATCATTCTGCCGTGCTATAGAAATATATATCTTGTATGATTGAGTCTTGCAGGCATTTGTGGTGCGCTAAAAGAGACACGGATATAAGTATGCTATTTTTAAATCGTTCATATTTTTATAATTTACAGCGTGATGCAAAAACGTAGCCCTTTATCTTAAAATATAGCATTTAAGTGTTAACATAGCGCTGTGAAAAAGTAAGTACACCCCATACACTCAGTTTTGTCATATTTACTGGAATGTTATTTGGATAGTATTTATGAGTGAACCCTAATCATGACAAAAAAAGCTACACTTTTTCACAGCTCTGTATTTATTTATTTTTTTATGTACAGAATGTATGTTTTTGGGAACCCATACATGCTAGTCCTTCGCATCCATAAAAAAAAATGCAATGATGCAAAACTGAATTTTCAGCAGCCATTACTGCTTAGCCATGTGTCAGTAGTCACAAGACATATTATTGTGGAAACCAAAGTTCAAAATTACATTATTAGAAATAGACATAAATGTCATAAATGTCTTTAAGGTCAATTTTGATCAATTTAAATCTTAATGACCCCAAAGGTTTAAAAGGTATGCATATATACACACAGTAAATTTAAGATACAGTGCTGTTTTCCTGTGGGAAACAAAAGGAAACATTACTTCAACGTGATGAGCATGATGATCACTAGCTGTCAAGTTAGTTACCTTTTGTGGTAACACTTTACTTGAAGGGGTGTGCATAAGACTGACATGACACCTTCATAACTATGACATGACACATGTTATGAATATGAAGTAGGGTTTATGCATGTTTATGACAACTGTCATTAAGTGTCTTTCGCTAAATGACATTTTTAATGCAAAAATGACATTAAGATGTCTTTGTTATGACATCTTGACAAACCATAACATCATAACCTGTCAGTGTCTTTGTCATGACAACTTGACATTAAATTAAGTTAAACTGTCATGGTTTTGACATTGGCTGTCATGAGGCCATTATAACTGTGTCATTAATATTTTTCGTGACCTCAACTACAGTGGTACAAATTGAATTTGTCATTAAAAAGTTATAATGGCTTCATGACAGCCAAAGCTAAGTGGTTTCTAAAGGTTGATAATTAATCTGCTATGTCATGTTTATGACAGGTTGTGTTGTCTTAGTAATGTCAAGTTGTCATGACAAAGACACTGACAGGTTATGATTGTCACGTTTTGATGTGTTCTGTTAATCTTTTGTGATCTTGTCTTCCCCTGTCTTTTGTGATTTTGGTTTAGTCCTGTTAAGTTTTCCCGCTCCTCGTTTGTGTTCAGTCTCATCACCTGTGTTCAGTTAATTATCCAATCATTTCAAGTGTATTTAAGCCCTGTGTTTTCTCCCAGTGTTTGTCGATCGTCGTCCATGTGTGGTTGTGTGTTTCTGATTTCCTGGAGTTTTGTTCCTGTTTAAGTTTGGAAAGTTTTCATTTTGGTATTAAATCATTTATATTGAAGCTTTCGTGTCCTCGTCTTCAGCACCTGCACAAACCCTGACAGAACGATCGACCTTAACAAAAAAAAAAGGGGATGAACTACGAACTCTGTGTCCCACAAGACGGCCGGTCTCTGGAGGAATATGCGGAGATATATCTCCATCTTTTCCGGGACTCTAATTGGGACGAGGAGTCCCTAACACATGAGTTTTGGAGTGGGATGGACGATACCCTCGCCCAGATACTGTTATTGGGAGATCTCCACCTCCCTTTAGTTAAGTTCATTGCCCGTACGCTGTGGGTGTGTGGTTCCTCACTCACCGTGGGAGACATCCAGCCCGATCTCCACGGCCAGCCAGAGCAAGAGCCCATCACCTGCACGCCAACGCCTGAGCCCATCACCTGCACGCTCCCACCAGAGCCCATCGTCTGCCCACCCAAGCCTGCACCACTGGTTCCATCCAGCCAACCCGCGCCAGTGCCCATTGATCCTGCGCCTGATCCATTTGATGACCTCCCAGAGCTTCTTCCGCCAGAGACCGTCCCGCCAGAGACCAGCCAGCCTGAGCCCGTCGCCTGCCCGCCAGAGCCTGAGCCCGTCGCCTGCCCGCCAGAGCCTGAGCCCAGCCCCGAGTTTCCTGATATGCTGGTCCCGTCCAGCCCCGAGTTTCCTGATATGCTGGTCCCGTCCAGCCCCGAGTTTCCTGATATGCTGGTCCCGTCCAGCCCAGAGTTTCCTGATATGCTGGTCCCATCCAGCACGGAGCCCGTTGACCCAGAGCCAGAGCCAGAGCCCGTTGACCCAGCGCCAGAGCCAGAGCCCGTTGACCCAGAGCCAGAGCCCGTTGACCCAGAGCCAGAGCCCGTTGACCCAGAGCCAGAGCCCGTTGACCCAGAGCCAGAACCCGTTGACCCAGAGCCAGAGCCCGTTGACTCAGAGCCAGAGCCCGTTGACCCAGTGCCAGAGCCAGAGCCCGTTGACCCAGCGCCAGAGCCAGAGCCCGTTGACCCAGAGCCAGCGCCAGAGCCCGTTGACCCTGACCCAGAGCCCGTTGACCCTGACCCAGAGCCCGTTGACCCAGAACCAGAGCCCGTTGACCCAGCGCCAGAGCCAGAGCCCATTGACCCAGCGCCAGAGCCAGAGCCCGTTGACCCAGCGCCAGACCCAGAGCCCGTTGACCCAGAACCCGTTGATGTCAAGTCAGTTCCCGATCATGAGCCTGTCCTCCCCAAGAAAATTTTGGGGGGGCGCCATACGCCTTCACCGTGGCCGGCCAAAGATCCACGGAGGCCCGAAAAGATAACACCGCCATGGCCACCTGAAGGGTCTGCACCGCCATGGCCACCCGAAGGGTCTTCACCGCCATGGCCACCCGAAGGGTCTTCACCACCACGGCCACCTGAAGGGTCTGCACCGCCCTGGCCACCTAAAGGGTCCTCACCGCCATGGCCACCCGAAGGGTCCTCACCGCCATGGCCACCCGAGGGTCCCACAGCTCCGCCCTGGACGCCCGAGGGTCCCACAGCTCCGCCCTGGACGCCCGAGGGTCCCACAGCTCCACCATGGCCACGCCCACAGCCTGCTCCACCATGGCCACGCCCACAGCCTGCTCCACCGTGGCCACGCCTACAGCCTGCACCATCGTGGCCACGCCCACAGCCTGCACCATCGTGGCCACGCCCACAGCCTGCACCGTCGTGGCCACGCCCACAGCCTGCTCCGCCGTGGCCACGCCCACAGCCTGCTCCACCATGGCCACGCCCACAGCCTGCTCCACCGTGGCCACGCCCACAGCCTGCACCGTCGTGGCCACGCCCACAGCCTGCACCGTCGTGGCCACGCCCACAGCCTGCACCGTCGTGGCCACGCCCACAGCCTGCTCCGCCGTGGCCACGCCCACAGCCTGCTCCGCCCTGGAGGCTTCCTGGACCTGCACCATGCCCTCGTCAGCCTCCAGGGCGCCCACCCTCCCACCCCTTTGGATGTTATAACGGCGCGAGGACGCGCCTTCGGGGAGGGGGGAGGTACTGTCACGTTTTGATGTGTTCTGTTAATCTTTTGTGATCTTGTCTTCCCCTGTCTTTTGTGATTTTGGTTTAGTCCTGTTAAGTTTTCCCGCTCCTCGTTTGTGTTCAGTCTCATCACCTGTGTTCAGTTAATTATCCAATCATTTCAAGTGTATTTAAGCCCTGTGTTTTCTCCCAGTGTTTGTCGATCGTCGTCCATGTGTGGTTGTGTGTTTCTGATTTCCTGGAGTTTTGTTCCTGTTTAAGTTTGGAAAGTTTTCATTTTGGTATTAAATCATTTATATTGAAGCTTTCGTGTCCTCGTCTTCAGCACCTGCACAAACCCTGACAATGATGTATTGGTTTATGTCAAGGTGTCATAACAAAGACATCTTAAACAATGTCATATTTGCATTTAAAAATGTCATAAGTTGTCATAAACATGCATAAAACTTCCTTCATATTCATAACATGTGTCATGTCATGATTATGAAGGTGTCATGTTAGTCTTATGCACACCCCTTCAAGTAAAGTGTTACCAATTTTGTTAAGTTTGATCGGGATTTGAACCCATGCCCCCAAACCAGCTGAGAAAAATAACACCAGTCAAACATGTACATATTTTCATATACATTTAAAAATAAAAAAAACTCACTTTTGCTGTCTTATCTCACCTAAAGAATCAAGAGAGCCATAAATATCACTGTTGCCCCCTTAGAAAACACAGGTTAATGGCCCTCTACTTCTCTTTCATACCCATGAGAAAAAAGCACTACAATTTGAGATCAGTAGGACCTCATTGGCTTAAAGGAAAAAAGGTAAACTAATTGGAAATTGTTTGGGCATTAGAATAAGGCATACATCATCTCAGTGTGGCTACAGTGGTGCTCTCAGCCTCCTGTGGGGAATTCTATTGAGGCTATTCATATTAACAGACAAAAGGATGGAACGGTTCAGGCTCTCAGATTTGTGGTCGCCAGAGAGAATCACATGGCCCACAAACACATACAAAGATGGAAGCAATCAAACGCCGTCATGAAAATATAATGTTTCTGTGGTTCACTATGTAGCTACCTCAGGCAGCGTTGTTAGCATGTATGCAATGCTGAGGTTTCTATAGTTACAGTAAGCCAAGGGTCTATGGGTATGTTGTGATGAATCAAGATGGTCAACAGGTCAAGCTGTTTATGTCAAAAACAGCATTCTTAATCAAAAGCTCAACGCTTCTCTTAGCCCACTGAGCTGGGAGACTTCTCACTGTTAGCTCTGTGGAGATATACATTTACATTTGAGCCTTTTTAGACTTTGAATAATAAATGGTTTTAAATATTCCCCCTGGATCTAAACAGTGCAGCATTGCTCATCCACTCTAATGGTTTGTAAGAGGATGCAATAGTTGCTTGGGGAAATGTTTAACTCAGTGATGTCCTGATATCGTCTGTTTATTCTGATGTATTTGGGATAATTTGCATATAGATCTTATTTTTCTTTTATTTGTGTTTTTGACAGTACTTTATACAGAGGTGTCACATCCCATTATTTGCACACATTTTTTTCTTCAACCATTCCTCTTTGTTTTATGTATCTTTTGTTTGATCGCGTCAAGGGGTTTCAATGCTTCAAATGATTGTTTTACTTGTCAAATGTGCAGGAATACAGAATAATTTCTTACAGTTGAAAGTAAATTATATAATAATTTAAAATTAATTATATGCTGTGATATATATATATATATATATATATATATATATATATATATATATATATATATATATATATATATATACACACACACGATTTTGGGAAATCCCTATTGCTGTAGCTGAATAAAAAGGAGATTGAAATGCTTTGATCAAACACTAATAAACACACAACTGCCTTATTCTGAGTAAGAAGCCACATCATCTCACAGAAAGATGCTCAAATGTCGTTATGAAGCGAGTTTGGAGTAAAAGCATGTTATTAAATGTTGTGTTTTGTTGGTCACAAAGTTATTACATACTTCTCATGTTTCATGGAAAGCTTTTTCAAATGCACGTTACAAGTGATTCAAAAGAGTGCTTTCAGATGGAGCTGCGTTTACAGAGCTGTACATCAATGACAAGCTGTGCATACAAAATAATCGCAGCCTTTGCGATTTCAAAATCGATAACCACATAAGCTAATATATATATATATATATATATATATATATATATATATATATATATATATATATATATATATTTTTTTTTTTTTTTTATATATATATATATATATATATATATATATATATATATATATATATATATATATATATATATATATATAATATATATATATATATAGTTCAAATTTAGTCCTGTAGTCTACAAAAACAGGATTTTCAAAGGAGACTTACGATTTAGAATTCAATTTAGTTAGAATGGGTTTAATCTGTCCCTGAAACAGGCTCTGAATAATTACACATTAACAGCTGATGTGGCATTACAAATGAAATGACAAATTCAGTTAAATTTGCTTAAATGTGTTATACATCTAATTATGTAAGCCTCATTCATTAAACATTCTCTCGCCCTTGTAGACCTGATTTAGATGTTTTAATGTATGCTATTTTAATGTAGGCTACATCATTAGCCATTCCACTTCAGATATAACAATTAAGTAAGTTGTGTGTCTTATCCCCAGTACACATTGTACGATTTTGGCCTGTCCCAGATGAAAGATGACTGATCGTGGTGATTTCTGTGGTTGGGGCTCCTAAACTGTGGTCCTACGTCGTACAGTAAGAGAGGTTCAAAGACAGGCGCTGTCCCGGCAGCGTCAGAAATTTAGCATGATCATCTCACAGTGGCCCTCATTTATCATTCTTGCGTAGAAACGGGCGTATATGTTGGCGTAAGATTATGCTTACACTCCTCTCACCGCCTGATTTATGAAGCTGTGCGGACCTTTGAATTCTAGTATGCAATTCCTGCCCTTGATAAATGCCGCGGCTGAATACGATCGTCATTAGAATAACACGCCCCTATATATTCAAGTCTCCGCTTCCCTTACGCCCTCATTTTACGCCATGGATACACGGAAGACGGCAAAGAAGAGAAACTTCTCCGACGTGGAGATCGAGACCATCACCAGGGAAATGTAAAGAAACAAAATTGTTTTATTTAGGAGTTTAAAGAGTGGGATTAAAGGTTAAAGTGGATTAGGGATTAATTCAACCTAAATTACGAGTTCTGTTAATAGTGTGGGGGTTGAGAAGCGCACTCCAGCAGAGTTAAGCATGTTTTATTGCTTAATATAGACCAATAGTGATCAAGTTAAGCATGAGTTTTCTTGTTTATTGTAGGTGAAAAAAAAGGTGCTCAGATCTAGAATCGCCACAAAGAGGCGCCACAAAGGCGCCACAAAGGCGCCACAAAGAGGCGCGTCTCGGCACTGAGGGTCTACTTATTTATTTTTATGATTTTTATTATTAATGACGCTTATTGTTATTTAGAAGAAGAATGTCGTTATTATTATTTATTTAAAAGAAGAATAATGTCATTTTTATTATTTTGTCATTCTGAATTATTTTTTGGTCATTCATTGGCCTTTCATTACTGAACCCAGTCCGTGCGCACTACCTAACCCTGAAACGTCAGGTAAAGCGCACGTGCTCGCAACTGAAGGAATAGGCTACATGCTTACAAATCAAATGCTTTGGTAAAATCACACGAATTAAACATTGAAGACCATGTTGCACAAAAATAAACACTGAAGGTTATAATTACTTTGTTGTTGTGTGTGTTTTTTTAAATTTTTTACAGTGGGTCATAATATATCATATATTTTAGTTTGTCAGTGTGTTTTGTGGTGTTAGGAATTGTTTTTCTGCGCATTTCCGCACTAACTTAAAACGTGCGTACACCACCTCCTGAGCTGGTGTAGGATTTGAGCGTGCCGTACGCCAAAGTCCATATTGATAAATCTCAAAGTCACTATGGAAATTTGGTGTACGCACTTTTGACAACTGAGGGCCAGTGTGTTTGCTGCTACAAACTACGTCTACTGACTTACATAAAATGACGTATTGATCATCCCGACATTGTGCTAAAACCTAAAAGTATTACCCTCAAGATCCATTTGCAAAATTGGCATGCCAAGTTTGCCTTTTTTTCCTAGCCATGATCATTTCCATATTCTCCTCTTTCTTTCACCGCACATAAAAACCACAATGGCAAAAAAAAGATTCAGCTTGCTCCGTTTACCACTAGTCCATGCTGATAGCATTTAATTATTCTATACTCATTTGCGTCGTAGCCACGATTTTATAGCTGTCATCATCGTACAGCCAACATATATGCCGTACCCAAGTTTATTATATCCATGTCGTACAGTGTGATTTGTAATGATCTTATAAGATTGCCAAAATTGCACGACTGTAGCGGGAATTAAGAAAAAGTTGTTCAACAAGACTACATACATACTCTGAATCAGCGTTAGAGCTTTTCAGGAACAGACAGCGGGGGAAATTCATCAGTTATTGGTCTCTAACTGTCATTTAAGCCTAGTTAAAGATGATTTGAAGAATTCATTTTGAATTACATTTTTTTGGAGCAGAAACAATTTCACATCGAACCACAGTTGGGATAATAAACTACGTACGTACTATGACTGTCTGGAACCCTTGATGTAAGGAGAATGGATAAGAATTAAAAATTACGCATGGACTCATTGTCTATAACTGCAGTATTGTGCTGTATTACTACTCCATTTAAGACATTTCTGAAGTATCATTTCAGCTTCCCAGAAAAAGAAAAACTCACTTTTAATCAGACCTTGGAGGCATGTCATAAGACTGAACTTAGAAACCCATTTCGTAATGTATTCTCTGTCTGGGCAACGTGATGTTTTCTCACCACAGGCTGACATCTAATTCCACTTAAGCTCTATTAACCAGACATCTCTGCAACAGACAAGAATAACCAGATCGGAGACTAGATCTGTTCAGATCCTTTTGCACACCATAACAAAAAGCTAATTTCACATTGTTATTATTCTAACAATTCAGTGGAATAACAATGCAATCCTTAATTCATTTACTCATTGATGGAATTCAGTGAGTCCATAGGTAGGCATAATAAGATACATTTGTACAGATGATCTATGGAAAAATAGCAAATAAATAGATTTATATTGCACAATTTTCTAATAAATTTATTTGAGGAGTAACAGTGTTCACTTCAGTTAAACCCCTGAAAATGACAGGAATCTAACTGAAGCAGAGCAGATACAATTGGTGTTCAGAGACAAGGACAACATTAATCACAGTCTATAATAGATAAAGGCCCAAAGTGAGAGGGGTGGTGGGTTGGGTTGTGTACGGGCAGAAAATGAAAGGCCACGTGATCGCTCACCTCATTTGAATCACATGGATGGTAATTAATGTGGCCACTGGGATGCTGTGAGGGGTGTCAGTGTGCTGTTCTAGGTTTTTGCCCTTGAGGAACATTGCCACCATGACACACCCTGCTGGGAAAGAGCAGTGCCATGATTGCGGTGATCCATAAATAAATTCATTATTCATTCTCTAGAGGGTGGGTGTCAAGTGCAGGGCTATCCTGACCCTCTTTGTTAAAAATACTGTATGTGGGAACAAATGCATTACTGAATGAGTTACTCAAGCTACATACATGTAATGTTAAACAAACAACACAAAACAGAAAGTGAACAGTTCAGCGAAGAGTGGTGATGCAGTTTTACTGAAATGTTCAGTGTCCAGAGAAACTCCAGTCTTGAGTAGAATGAGGCTTGAGGCTTTTTTCCCTCCATTATATTACTTTGGTCTTACCACTCTCACCACACTCACAGTCATCTATCATCTGGCCTCCAGTGATCAAAGTGGATGAGGCAGTGTTTTTTTTTTTCAGCTGGTTTGATGGATCTAGTGCCACTAGGTTCGTCAGCAAATGAAAGGCTTACCAATTCCCAACACACCTGGTCAGCGAGCGTGCAGGCCCATGACTTTGATTTGTACCAAATACTTTTTTTCCTTTTGTATCCACTTTGGAATCTTATGTTCTTAATGGTACTGAAAACAAAACCTGTATGACTTGAATGGAAAATAAAGCTTTTCAATGCGAAATTCAAGCTTCTATGAAAAATGATTCAGTAAATGAGCAAAACCTCCTACATATCTCATGTTCACTTAATTTCTCATTTGTTTACATTAACAACATTTTAACAATGAGCAATATTTGTACTCCATTTATTAACCTTTGTTAATGTAAAAAAAATATTAACAGATACTTGTTATATAACTTGTGATATAACAGATACAACAATTTTTTAACTTAAACATTCTTAAACATTTTTTAACAAAACTTCCAAAAAAGAAATGGCTGAATCGTGTTCAGTAGACGAAGTGCAGACGTTCATCTCGTTGGTTGCCAAGGAGCGGATAAACTATAACGATCAGTCTATAATCCCACCCACTTTGAAGCGGTACTAACTGCAGTGGAAAAGCAAACCAAGTTAAAGCGAGCCGTGCCGAGCCGAGTCGTACCACGCAGTGGAAAAGCAAGCGAGCCGAACTGTGCCGTGCCGAGCCGAACCGTACTGAGCCGCACCATGCAGTGGAAAAGCGCCAAAAGACTGTGAACTGTGAAGTACTGAATTGTGGAGTTAGACCGTTAAACAGTTTTACACCATTGTTGTGTTCCGGATTTTTTGGGCGGGGCTAAAACAGGGACTCGATGACCCACTGGATTCTAGGGCTGTAGCGATACACTAATCTCACGATACGATACGATACACGATATTCAGCTCACGATACGATATATATCACGATATTCAGCCAACGATACGATTCGATACGATTCGATATTATTCGATACACTTACATCATTTTCTGAAAGATTTAAAGGGGACAGAGTGATTTTGGTGACATCTTGTGAGTGTTCCATTTACTTGGATTGAATTAATTGAACTGAAAACTAAAAACATCAATTACACAATATATGTCTCTGACTGGACAGAGTCTACAGCTTGCATGCTGGACAAAATGAATTAAAGATGTGTTTAGAAAATTAGTTCCATTTATTGAAACAGTGCAAACTGTAGCTTGCAAGCCTTTGAAAAGTAAATAAAGTGCAGTATTGCAATTAACAATGGAGAGTTAAAAAGTGCAAATAAAGTTTTGAGAAAAAAGGTTTTATAAAAAGATAAACCTCACATATTTCAGCCTTTAAATCATTTTTATAAAAAGAATGAGTCGAAAAAGATAAATTACAGACATTTACAATGCACATTAGCTTATCTTTTATTATTAATAGTAAAATTAGGTCCGATTTTCCCGTGGCGTCTGTCGTTGCTAAGCAACCATGACCTAAAAAACGCTTGCTATAGGGCATTTCAGAATGTTTGTAAACAATAGGCAAAAGATACTTCCGGGTGGCAGAACGCGAGCGGCTCCTACTGACTAACTGAAGAGATCCAGCCAGCTACTGTAACAGTTACTTAGTTAAAAACATTGTTGTTGATAAAAGTTGAAACAATGATGAAAACCGTGTTGTGTTTGAGGTTATTTTGCTTAGAAAAAAAGAGCTAGAGAGTATTTTGCTAATTATGTGTAGGTCTACTATATTACATATTTATTATATTTTTTACTTATATCATTAAACATAGTTGTTATTATGATTAAAAAAACGCATTATATTTAATTACATTTTTTATTTTTATTACATTTTTACTGTCGACAGTTGGTTTCCCTTCCAAGCAATTTACTAGCGTTGCCATAGGAACGCTTCAGCTTTTGCCACCCGGAAGAACGTCTGTTACTGTTGTAACGTCATGGTGAATTGTCGTATAGCTCTGCTACAAGATTTATCTACGGAGAAAAGAAAAACAACCGTAGTGTTTGGGTGCAGCCCCATGCTTCATGTTGACCGAGCTTTTAATGTTGTTATGGAAAGGGTGAAGCTGATGGTTGGTTCTTGTCACATGAACTGCGGTCACGGTGCGCTTGCGCCATTCTGAAAAGTTGAGGTGTTTTCATCTCGCTGCGTCTGGAGAAAATGAGCGCGTTGCTTCAATTATGAGCGCGCTTGCCGCACGCCTACATTTGAAATAACGAACTTGAGCGCGGAAAAGACACGATATGTGAACGGCCCCTTGACGAGCAAAGTTAAACACGGGGGGGTTGAATGGGACTTATATATCGATACTCGCGGCTTAAAAATCGATACTTTCTTGGGGGAAAAAATATCGATTTATATCGCAGAATCGATAAAATCGCACACCCCTACTGGATTCCCTGAGCTTCTGGACACGTCCCTACTTGATGATGCACTTGAGCCACTGAGGCGGCCCCTCCCCTAACAATATTTAATAGAGCACATTCACATCAGTTTGCCGCTCAATCGCGAGTTACTATCAGCCTACATTTTGCTAGCTAGCTATGCCTTCGTCACGGAAATGCGTACTACCTGGATGCGATCACGTACAAAACAAGAAGAGGTGGATTCAATTTGTGAAGAGCCACCTTGAAGGAGAGCTGAAGGATAGTTAAAACAGGATAGTTTTATAAACTTTCGTCGGAGACAACTGGTTATTTTGTAATTATTTTGGAAACAATTATTTTGTTTTTTGTAAACATTTAATTACACAGACAGCAAGTATATTAGGCTGCAGTCCCTTTAAGAGCTAATTCACAGATAAAATATACTGATACACATCCGGTTTCTTTCTCAACAGTTTACGTTCACTTAAGTTAAAACCTGCCTGTGTTTATGTGAATACATGCCAAGACGGGCATTTTGAAATAATTGTGCGTTTCTGACCATTTAAACTCAATAAGCCGAGAAAAAGCACTCCGTTTGGTACTCAAAAGCTGTTTAAAAGGCCCAGTGAGCAAGTCTTGTATCGCAGCTCGGTTGTATAGACAATCTGGTGATGTGAAGCCATGTGAACATTTTTAAAGAGAGATAGAAGACAGTAGCGCTGAATCCCTCTCACTGTTTGTGAAATTATGTCTCAAAGAATGTTTTCAAATTACTGAATTGATCTGATAATCTGTGTGGATTTATTTGCTCATTCAACCAACAAGCTAATTGAATAAATGTTTGCGGGAATTTCCCACCTAATAAGTGCAAAACCTGTAGAAATGACTAAAATTATGCCCAATACCAGGAATCTTGTGCTGAAATTTGAGCCCTGTTGTGAAGATTATGTACAATACAAATATGTGATGCGATCTGGGAAAACCCACCACATGGTGAAATTTGACATATTACAGGTTTTGCGATCATATTAAAGCTTGGTTCAAGCCCTTTCTAAATCTGTTTTTATTTATTTTATAGTTTGTCTGTAACAAAAGTTATGGTTATCTGAAGTCGGCTGATCGATGTGATTTTCAGAAATGGAATTTTGAGAAAAACAGGTTTAATTAACTGTCACGTCCTGCTAGCGGGACGACGGGCGCTCTTTTTTTTATTGCCTTTTTTTCATATCACATATTTTAGTAATCATCATAGATTAGGTATCATTCGAAAGCTTACAAACTCAAAATTCATCCTGTGAAAACCGTTTTGAAATTGGATGATTGAGAGGCGAGCGAGGTCTTTTAAACGAGCAGCTTCAGACTCTGTTGTTCTCTTGTGCTCCGCATCACATAACGCTGGATAAAAATAAATAAATAAAAACTTGCGTGCCGTCATAGTTTACACAGGACTGGCGGGACCTTTATTCTGTTATGTGGTTTATTTTGATAGGCAAAACTGTCTTTGTAGTGTTAAGAGAAGGAGAACTAATAATAGCCGTTGTTGTTGTTTTTTTGCACCTCCGCTCAGCACGTGTTCTTAAAGAGAAAGACACGTCTTTTCAGCTTGCCACAATAAATCGCTATTTTTCTGCACTAATCTAGTGAATTTTCACTAGATATATTCAGAGATGATAAACAAGATGTTATAGAATAATAATTTATTGAAAACCCAAATTTGACAATAAACTGACATTCAATCTATTTTTAGACTTTACTGAAAATGTACAAGCGCGACATCCGACGGGTTTTCCCAGATCGCATCACATATGTTTTATATACACAGGCTCAATAAATCATTTCCAATAAAGAATTAAATGAGAAATCCACTATTAGTGCGCCTTTGACATTATTTGTACACCGGATCATTAGGTCTACGCCACATTTAATACACTTCAGCAGTTCTGGAGCTAATGGTCTTTGGAAACAACTTGACCTATGTCTAGACAAAGTGTACAGGCAGTTTTAGTTTTCAGTTTCTGGTCAGAAAAGCGATCCATAAACATTTATAAGGTCATTCAACTAGTCTGAGCAACCACAATGTCCAACAATAAGGGACGGGTATGTTTGGGAACAGACTTTTTTTCTTATCTAACTCTTTAAAATGAAAGGCCAGGCGAGTGCAAGGCCAGTGGTTGTTCTACGTAAATGGGGGCAGAGGGTTATGGAGTGCTTTCGTGATATGTGCTTTGACAACTGAAAATCTAATTATGTGTGTATACAGCAGAATAGTGAAAGTAGGCCTGCCTGTAGGCATGGCTGAGTACTTGTCAATGTGCCGTCCTTGACTGGGGCCCTCAAGGTCAGGCAATAATGGCTTCATTACTCTGCGAGGCAGAGAGCTCATGAAAAATGAGTCTAATCATGAAACAATGATCTTCTCTTAAAAGTGTGATCTCTTCTGTAGAATCTTATTTTTTAATACTTTCGTCAGATTTTAAGCAGGCCATTGACCATTTTGGCTAGACTGTTAGACAACACAAATGAAGACCGATCTAATAGGAAGCTCTGTGAAAGGAATTCAGGAATTTACTGCCAAATGCATTTTCTACAGAATTACTAGAACTCAATTAGTATTACAAATCAATATGATCAAATGTAACAGCAGCACGAGATTCTATAGACCTACAGATATATGTCAGCATTTTCTTAGAGTTAAAGGGCCTATATGCGTTTTTATGAAATTTAAACCTGTGGCCAAAAAACAGAACTGCTTTTCCTTTCTGCTAGCTCTCGCAGCCAGGGTTGCCAGGTCTGCACAACAAATCCAGCCCAATTGCTCATCAAAACTAACCCAATCACGGCCAAAAATAGTCAAATAGCGTTCCCGGGTGTTTCCCCGATAACAATCATGTTCCAGTGAGTAAAACAATCGCGTCAACCCTTGCACTACACAAACAACCCGCGGAAATAGTGCAGGCATACGGACCTGGCAGCAGCGCTCGTACGTGCGTGCACACTTCACACGTCATCTGCTGCCTGCAAGGAGGTCAACATTATGTTTACAGAGGTAAGAACAGTCAAAAACATATATTGTTTGAGATAGGTTTGCGAGTGTGGGCTACTTGCTGACTAGCGGTGGTGGCAGAGTGATCTGAAACGTTTAAAGGGATAGTTCACTTTGGAATTAATTTTTGATATGTTTTAGCTTACCTCAAGGGCATCCAAGATGTAGGTGTCTTTGTGTCCACAGTATTTTCAATTTTGATATTTTTAGGTCAAACCGTTCTTGTCTGTCAGTCATATAATGCAGATCTATGGGGTTCACCTTAAAAAGCATACACAGAGAAGTCCAAATTAAACATGATTTAATGACTCGTAAACGTAAGTACACATTGATGACCTAAGACACGAAACGAGTGGTTTTTGTGAGAAAACGAACAGTATTTATATAGTTTTTACCTCTTGTAAACACAGCCACGTCCAAGTGATCTGAGAGGTCGCGAGCGCTTCGTTCTTTTCCGGAAAGCACCGGAAGTGAAACCTTGCGCGTGTAAAAACTATATAAATACTGTTCGTTTTCTCACAAATACCACTCGTTTCGTGTCTTAGGTCATCAATGTGTACTTACGTTTACGAGTCATTAAATCATGTTTAATTTGGACTTCTCTGTGTATGCTTTTTAAGGTGAACCCCATAGATCTGCATTATATAACTGACAGACAAGAACGGGTTGACCTAAAAATATCAAAATTGAAAATACTGCGGCCACAAAGACACCTACATCTTGGATGCCCTTGAGGTAAGCTAAAACATACCAAAAATTAATTCCAAAGTGAACTATCCCTTTAACATGAACGCGCTTGACGTCACATCCGCAGACAGCGCGGGAAAATCCAACCCGACAGAAAATAGGAAACATAGGATACAGGCTTATAGGTGCACTCACTGTGACAAGGTGTCAGTATGCTCAACAGGAGATGTTTGAGTCATAAATGGTAAAATAAAAAGGCTATTGTTACGTTTATTTTGGGGAAAAAGTTCCATATAGTCCCTTTAAGTTGATGTGCTAGTCTGATCTCACTCTAGTCTGTCTGTCTGTCTGTCATGATTGGCTGGACATACTGGTCAATATGGATGCACATATGGTAAATAATAACCATAAAGTATCTATTTTATCATTTAAAACACAGTGACATGCTATGGCAAGCCATTTTAGCTTTTATTCATTCACAGGATGCATTTTTGATATCGTTAATTAAATTTGTACCATTTAAAAAGTGAATTCTTGATATTAAGAATGTATTTTTTCTAGTAACAATAGCCGCGTTTCCACTGTCGCGCCAGTGCTAGGCCAGGGCTTTAAACGGGCCGTGCCGGGCTAATAGCCTCGGGCCAGTAGCACCTGGCCTGCGTTTTCACTGTCGGGCCAGAAGCTCCACAGCGCGTCACTAAAACACGCCCGCAAAACGCCTCTCTGGAACAACATCACACTAACCCATCATTTCACCAACAAATGAAAGTTTTATCAGAAAACTAATCAGAAAGAAATCACTGGAAACAGCATGCATCGCAAAACAAACATGATAAAAGCGGCCGTTTGCTGGCATTTTTGTTGTTTACTTGAATATTTAAAACCCAAGCATCGATCTTTTACCACAGGTTTACAATAAAAAGTGATACATTGATCATAATGAATTAGGCCTAATTTATGTCAAAATTGCACATTAGTCACACAGAAATAAATTACCGTTAGGTCTATTTCACAAAAGAAAGAGGACACACTTACATTATTCAGTCGAGGCTGTTTCTGTTTATTTGGTAGTTACAGGACATATATCACATTTAGAAAGAATGATAATTTCTACAAATAATGTTATATGCCACCAAAAATACGACCTGAGGAGCGTTAGCACAGTCTCGACTCCCAGTATACGGATATATTTTCAGTCAGAGAAACAAACAGGAAGCTCCCGAAAAAAAGTAGATAGTCCGGTATAAAGAGACGAGACGTAGGCTACTGACAGATAAAATAAAAACATGATTGTGATAGCCTTTATGATTGGTCTGACTTCTTCAAGCGTTCACCGTGTTTTTTTACTATGCGTATCTTCAAGCGTTTACTATGTTTACTATGGTAATGGTTAGCGCGCATAGTCTTTTGCATCGCGTATAACTATTTCTACCTTATACGGTGATCAGAATCCACATCGGATCACAAACAGAAGGCATTAAAACATGAAAGTGAGTTAAATTATTTTAAAAGTCTTTAATGCTGACAGAATCATTCGGCGCTCCTGTCTCTCGACTCAGGTAATCCCCGCCTCTGTTCGTAACCACTCCTCTAGCCCGAGCTGGCCCGCTTTGGCCCAAGGTATTCGACGGGCCAGAAATCCTGGCCGTTGGCCCCGAGTAAGCCCCGATTAAGCCCCGGAAGTGACAGTGGAAACGCGACTGGCCCTGGCACGCACCAGCACGGCCCGGCCCTGGCCCGACAGTGGAAACGCGGCTAATGTCTATTTCTGATATCAGGAATTACATTTTCATTAGTACTAGTTTAAGGAGGGAGGATTGTAGTGGAGCACTGGGGTGTCAGGTGTGACTGTGTGGCAATTTCAAATGGTTTACATGGCTCATGGGTCAGGCAGGAGGGCCCCTTAACAGAATTTTGCTTAGGGCCCCAGGGAGGTTAGGATCGGCTCTGCTCATAACTATAACAGTGATTAAACCCAAAGTTAAGTGGGTGGGTGTAATGAACCCAATATGCTTGTTTTATAGCCGCAAATGGTCCCCATCTGTAAATATGGATTTTTTTAATAATACAGCAACACTAGGTCAAACTAAGTTGTTAAAAAAAATAAATCAGCATATCAGTCACATTTAATACATAAAAAATAATGTAAAGTAGCAGTGAATAGAGCAATGTTTACAAACATTATAAAAATGTATTTTAGTTTATATAGTTACTTATGTATACTAGCCTTTAAAGTAAACATACATTTTAGTTAGGGCTGGGTATTGTTAGGAATTTCACAATTCGATTCGATTTCGATTCTTGAGGCTTCGATTCGATTCGATTTCGATTCGATTCGATATTGATTTATTAGCTTCGATATCGATTCAATAATAAGTAAATACACAAGTAATTAAGTGCCTGGGTATATTTTTAAATAATGTGTGCAGTATTACCAATGTTTAAGTACAAATTATTGACCCCAGCATATTTCCTGTCATGGTTTATTTAGTAGAACAAACTGTAGGCTACAATATTGTACATGTGTTGAATACAAACCACAACTGTAATAAACAGGTGCTTTATTAACACCTATAAAGTGCATGTAACTGTAAGTAGTAGAAAGTATATTTCTTTCATCCTATACATTCAAGTTATAAAATAAATGTAAACAGAAGCACAAAATGTGCATACTCATAAAACAAAGTGCAACCATAGATATTATAACATTACAAAGTGCTATTTTGTCAACACAATAAATAACACTGAACAGCTGATCAGAGAACCTTAGGCTTATTTACTGTGCCTATATGTAGGATACAGGCATTTCCATCATATAACACGTAACATTTTAGTACAATATATAATATGTTAACTAAATATAAATAAAGCATTTGTTATCAAACTAGTGCACATGCAGGTTTTTTGATCGTTGCGACGTTCGTCTGTTATAGGACAACTTAGTTTGAATAAACGAGCAGACACTGATTAGCTATTGTTCTATGTTTATTTAAAATTAACACCAAGACAACTAGAAGTGAATGCGCTTTCCATTAAATGAATCACACACAGTAAACAAAACATTAACAAAAAAAATGTCAATGAACTGCAATTGTACATGCGCGGGCAGATATTGGGCTTGAAGTCGTTCATCCTCGGATGCGGTGCCGCGCGCGCTGTTACAAAAAAAAAGCCTTGCACACAGCCAAGCGAAATGAGGTCTTGCGCAACCAACGCGTCATTTTTGCCGCGCGCACCTTCGCGCTCGTGCGGATTATAGACACTAAAAGAAACGGACGCGTCGAGTTTAAACAAGGCTTTTCTCCGTGTCAGCGCGCGCTCTGATCGGCATCATGATGTCTATGGTATTTAAACATTCTCTGATGAAAACAGCGTCTTATACAACGCTGAACGCTCTCACTAGAGTGTTGCCCACAGCGCCGCCACTGGCCGTTGGGCTGAATCGATTCATAGGATTTGATGAATCGATATTGAATTGAGAAACAAATAATTGCAATGCATTGATGAATCGATATTTTTACCCAGCCCTAATTTTAGTGGCCTTCATTACAAACAATATTTATTTTAAAGCCTAATCTAATTTATTTAAAGCAAAACAAACTGGCATTGGGCTCCTCTCTCATTTGGCACAAATCCAAATGTTTCCATATTCGCATGTATTTGGATGCTAAACTATTATTTATTATGCAAGCAAGGCTTTGTACTTCACTCGTGTCCCAATTTCCACATAAAACGGCATCCAAAAATGTGTTTGAATAACACCAATGTGACGGTAAGGCAGTGGTCACGCTGACCAGCGTAGCCTGCATATTGTACAACATACTGTTTAAATTGAGCCAAATAACTTTCTATTTTTGGTTGACTGCATTTTTAGTTTGATGATGAATAGGCTGTGATATCAAGTTAGCAACACTAGAACTGATATGTTGTATGTGGGTGAGAGGAGCTGGTGCGATCACTTCGATTTTTAAACTTATTTTACAACTTATTTATGAACATACAGAAAAGAGCATGACATCTTTCAAAACTGTATTATTTTTGTGTACATTCAAAATAATAAATTTTTTTGCTTTTGTCAAATAAAGAAAACAAAAAGGATCCACTTTCTGCCATTTCAGTCTCCGTCAACTCTTCTCGAGGGTGTATACTTGCCTCACAGACATGAGAACTACATGTATAAAACGTTCTGCTTATTTGATGTTATATAAGTCACTTTGCAGCAAGCGACTATAGTCTGTTAAATACGGTATAGCAAATTATTTCACTGACCCCCTGGCTATTGGTCAAGGACCCTAATGGGTCCACGGACTCCACTTTTAGAAACCTTGCTTTACAGAATTGTTGTAAAAGAATGTACGTTTTAGCTTTGAATTTAATAGCTGTAGTCACACTTGTCAGCAATTTGGAGGGAAATAATGTGTACAAAATTAGATACCTTTTTATATGCAATGGCTTCAAAACCCCACAGAACTTAAATTTTGTGCTGACATTACTTAGGTCTTAAGATGTGAATTTGCACAAAGCTATTATACCTACCTTTCTGAATGCGGTCAGATTCCTATAGCTAAAGAATGTGTCTAGATTGCAGAAATGTCAGAAAATAATGAAATCAAATCAAATCCTTACATCATACATAAATCGCACTTATGTTATGGAATAAAGTGTTGAACTATTTATAATTGCTCAAATAAATAAATTATATCTATAAAAATATATATATAAATCGTAAAACAGGTAACATGGCTATGGGAAAATTAAAAAAGATTATTTATTTATGCATTTATTTATTTATCTCAAAACAGGTAACAAGGCAATGAAATAAATAAGTAAATCAAATATTTTTTACTCTCAAAACAGGTAACAGGGTGGTGTAAATAAATAAAAAAACCTTGAAAAACCATCTTTCAGTTTGTCATGACTGGCTTTTTCTTCAGTTCTGTATTGTGAATGTTGTACAATTTGTCAAGGGCTTTCTGTGCACTTTGGCACATTGAGCTTCAGACAGACACCAGTAACCCCTTGCTCATAACAGATTCAGTTGGTTCGTCTAGCTGCCAATTATGTTGATAGACAGAGTGAGTGCCATTGACAACTTATTTCAAGAGATTTCTTTTGGGACCGAAGTAATAGATGCCATAATAACTAGCATAGTAACTAGAGGAAGTGGAGTTATGAAAGCCGATTGTTAAGGAGATCTTGTAAGGAAAGTCTTTGACTCTCCTTGAAGCTGCTTTACTGAACGCCTTGGGAAAAAAGGTCCTGGTTCTTTCCAACAGCGCTGCTCACCTGTGACCCCGAGAATACGTCACAGCTAGTGTGCTATAGATAGAGCTGATATCACTTGCCTTGTGGTTAATGGTGGAATGGTGGAATTAATGGTGGAAAATGTGTGTGTGTGTGGGGGGGGGGGGGAGTTGATAGATTACAATTGTTGGACTGTGCAAAAAAATCACTAAATGCATTAAAATAGCTATTATGTCAGAAATAAACCTGCTGAGTATTGTGAAAAAAGCAAACTAAATAAAAAAAGATTTAAAAAAATATATCAAAATATGTTTTTGTCGTGTTAAGAAACACAACAAACATTATTGTGCTAGAATAGGGAAGAACAAGGGTAATTGTAAACATTTTACAATGCCCTTCAAAACTTACAGACCACTACAATTCATATGACATCTTTTGATATAGCCAACTGCCAAAATAAACTGCACTCTAATGAAAAGATTGTTCTATAGAATACAACTAATCATGAGCGATTGTAAAGGCGGAAAATTAAACCCAGTGTATCTTAAATAAGATCATACATCAAAGCACCCATAATTACAGAATAGTTTTAACATATAATTGTTTTAGCTGCCAGGAATGTTGTATGATTAAAACAAAAGCCTAAATTACAATGCTAAAGTAGGACAAACATTATAATGATCTAAAATAAGTTAAATCCATTTGAACGGTTTTTAATTATATCCTTTGCTGAAATAATGTTAATTAAACAGTTTTTAGTTACGCAATTTTTATTTCAGTGTTAAAATTGCCACCGACCTCACAGTCAAGGCAAAATATTGCATGTACACTATAGTGACAAGTTTGTAAGAAAATGTCTTAACATTCAACCAAGATAAAAAAGATATTATTTGAATTCAAAATTATGAAACAATTGCACCATTTTCTCTCAAGCAGAGAAAATGTTCATGTGCTGAGTAAGTGTCATCATTTACTCTGATTATTTTTGATTAAAGGAATCTAGAGGGTTATATTCATCCCTACCTTAAAAGCTGGCAGAAATTTTCATCCATTTCAAGCAACCATTTAACAGGAACCGGATTGCCGGGAATGAAGACTATCATTCATTCAAGGTGCATTCATTTGGATAAGCCGATTGACATTAATCAGTGTTTATTGTTACAAAGATAAACATTAATTTATCAATTTATCCTAAAGATTCCCTGTATATAATAGTAACATTTTTAATTCGTTTAAACCTTCTAGAGGACACAGGCAATTTCAAACTGTCAGTCCGATAAAGCCATCCTCTGTGAACTTACTGGCAGTGTGTGGTATGACTAAGAGAATCTAAGCGTGCACTTATAGGCGCTCTTTTCTCTCCTCCCTCTCATCAAATCCAATTACTCTTCCTACCCAGCGGGCTCTGGGAGAGCAGTCTGAGAGACGTTCAAGAGCAAGTATGGAGCTTCAGTGTTTGCCACATGCTGTCAGTGAACCTCTGTTTCCTAGTGTTTCACTGCAGCTGTATAACAGCATCCAGGAGCAAACAAAAACAGAGACTAAATGCCACATATCCTGGTACCAGCTGTCTCATTTGAACCATCCAAACGCTCTCGGAGCGGTTCAGCGTGTATGTGAACAAACAAAGTGATCTCAGATCACCCTAAAAGGAGCAAAAAGCAAACCGTAGCCTACTCAGACCACTTCAGGTTTGTGGGTCCGTTTGTGGATCGATTTCTTTGTGATATGTGAAAGCAATGAGGTCCTGGTCCACTTTGCGTTTCGTTTCAACATATGTACTCATTTTGAAGAAGTATTGTACTATCATGCTAGTGTAGCCTATGCAGTTCTAGCGCCTCTGTCCCGACATACTGTACAACACGAAATCGATTCACTTCACGTTAACGCAGCGGTAGAGTTACACTCACCAGTCATGAACGTGTATAATTTGCATGCGTAAATAAATGCATAACATTTCATTCACGTGCTGTTCTGCTCTAGAAGCTTGCAGCGCATGAGTACTGAGTTAAGTTATCTTTCGTCTTGTTGGGCTTAAACTGTCAAATACACACAAACAAATACATAAACAGTCGGTTCTATCTAAAGTGAAAGTATACAGTTGGAATATACACATGCTGCCGCTAGTCCTTAAAGGTGCTCTAAGCGATGTCACGCATTTTTATGGCCAAAACATTTTTTGTCACATACAGCAAACATCTACTCACGATCCGCTAGCTGCCTGTCCCCTGAACACACTGTAAAAAAACGCGGTCTCTGCAGACACCCCAGGCTCCACAAACGGCTACAAAAACAAACTCTAGCAACCCGCTCTAAGAAACATAACAAACTGTTCCAGCCAATAACCGACAAGAAGGGTTTGGGGGTGGGTTTGAGGGGTTAGTGCGCGGATGAGGAGGAGGGAGGATCTAGCTAGCCTCCGTTTTGTTTGACAATAGTTTGAACGTCAACAAGAAGTGACGTCACCCAGGATCGCTTAGAGAACCTTTAATTAAAACAACAAAAAACTTCAGTAGCTTAAATAAGATTCAATGTGTAATTTTTACAGTGAAGTGTAGCAATTTTTTTTTTACATGGGTTTATTCAGTTTCGTATTCGAACGGTGCTGTTATAAACCAACGGTGGCTGAAAAAATAAAGTACTGTTTATTTCATTTGTATAGTATGTTTTGTATTTGTAATGTGCAGCTTTGTTCTTATTTTTAATAACAAAGATAAAGATTTGTATCTTCGCACACTACAGCCTGCATGGTCTGTCTTTCATTTATCTGTATATTTTGTTGCCTTGCAAGAAAAAGAAAATGTCATGATTGAAATAAAAATACATGCTATCTTGCTGCAATACTAACTCTCATTTATGAAATGTGGGTCCTTTGGTGTTATGTTCTTTATGAGGGGTCCATCATGCCCCTGGACACCCCTAGAGGGACATAAGTTGTAGGGGTGTAAGAAAAAATCGATACACTTGAGTATCGCGATATTTTATTTTGCAATACTGTATCGATTTTCAAAAACGCAATATCGATTTTTTTTTTTTTTTTTTTTTTTTTTTTTTTTTTTACAAGCAAAAGTATTCATGGGACCGTGGTTCCCGTTTACCGGTATGTTGTGTTTAAATCCCTACCACTAGATGGCTATGCTGAGACGCACCACTAGTGTCATCCTATTTTGATTAATATATGCGCGAGGGAGAGAGAGCAAGACCATAGAAATCATGAGCAAGACAGCGCGCGTGTTTGAAGACGTGCGAGTGCGCGCGCGGCCGGGGCTCTCTCTCTCTCTGCTCGTTTGCGCAGCAGTCATTCTACATCACTCACGGATCAAAAAAGGCTTTGGCGGGACACAAATTTGCTTTGGCGGTGCCAAAAAGCGGACGATCTGACGGGTTTTAGAAGATTAAATACAACCCGAAACTAGAAAACAGACCCGGCCTTATTTGAGACCGGCCTTTATTTACCCAAACCTGTTGCCACACCAGGCGTGTAAAAGAGACATGCTTCTATTTGGGACTCGGCTATTATTTGAAGTTTTACGGTATGTTGTGTTGGATGTGTATTAATAATAGTGCAAGCATTTTTTTAATGACGATGGCACCTCATTGCACCTTATGTGTTATGCATTAGCCTAGATGTCACAGACAGTCAGGGCCTATGTATTTTCTTTAACTGACTATTTAGCTACATTTGTTCCTCAATGTTTCCTTTAGGAATTGTGTTCGTGTTTTTGCAACACAAAACGTGTTGGACGTAGCCTACCCTGTGTACTAGGAAAAGTGCAAGCATTTTTTTTATTGACACATAAATAATTATAATGATGAATAACATCACCCATAATGTGTATGTGTTATGTATTGTGACAGGGGCTATGTATTTTCTTTTATTATGGCCTACTTGAGCATATACAAATTTGCTCACTAAGAACCTGTGAACCACAACCCCAAACTGGCAGTTTGATTTTCTGTGTACTGAATTGTTTACCTAAAGTAAACTTGTTTGACTTTTATGCACATCATGTCTTTTTTTAAAAAAAATAATACTTTTTCTAAAATTATAGTCCTACTTTAAAAAAAGAAGAAAAAAAAATCGCAATATATCGCCTTATGCACAGTATCGAAATATATTGCAATATATTGAATCGTGACCCATGTATCGTGATACGTATCGTATCGCCAGATTCTTGCCAATACACAGCCCTAATAAGTTGCATATTACCTGCTATTCATTTGCACTGAAATGTAGGCCTAATTGTTTGACAGTTGGTGACATATATATCCTTGGGAAAACTAACGCCAGCACATTGCCATTGCGACTTACCTATGATGACTTGACAGCTGAGCGCAGGCATTTCACTCACGTTGGATAGGCTATGCGTCAATATCACATTTGCACAGTCTGTACTATTTGAATTTGTGATTGTTGACCGGCAAATTAAAATATTTAACAGAACGATAAAATAACCAGTTAATAACATGCAAATAAGCATGTCTGTTCAGAACGATTACATTTGATTTGGTTTCCGTTTCTGGTTATGTTCCTGTCAAAATTTCGTTTGTTTGTTTTCGTTCATTGAACAGGTTCAGAGCCCTGATTGCTGCTACGTTTTAAACTTGAAAGTACAATGTTTACATTTGGTATTTTATATAGCAATATTTTATGATTAACCCTTAAAGACCTAGAACATTTGGTTCACCCAAAAATGTCATCATTTAGGCTACTCAACCAAGTTGTTCCAAACCTGTATGAGTTCCTTTCTTCTGTTGAACACAAAAGAAGATAATTTTGAAGAATGTTGGTAACCAAACAGTTTTTGGTTTGTTTGGTAACAGTTTGGTCACCAAACAAATTTTTCAAATGATGACAGAATTTTCTTTTTTGGGTGAAGTATGCCAACATTGATGTATCATAAGTTGCTATTGAGGAGCAATATAGTCAGTAGTAGTACTGTACACTGTATATAAGCAATAGTCAATATTGTACACAATTAATATGCAACATTTAAGAGGTAAAAAAAAAACATTACTATTTCCATCTACAAATCTTTTTTTTTTTTTCATGCCTATGGTACAGTTTGTTGAGTCATGATGAGTCAGAAAATATATTTTGTTAATGTTGCAAAATCTGGGTCCATTTATCTTACATTAAATACGTTTAATTTGTGTAATATAACAAATTGCATGAACCCATGTGGAGAGGATAGGCCATCTTTTTAAGTAGATGGGTTTATAGCATTTGGAGAAACAAAATAAAAAGCAGATTCTCTGTTGACCCAATTCAGACAAGATGGCTCGAGGAAGAAGTTGTGCCAATTTTTGCATCATTTAACTAGGCAAAAAAAAAATTTAAAAGATGGCAATGACAGCTTTCTGCTCCTCTTGATTCTTTTTGAGCTAAGAACTCTGTCAGACCGGAGGGAATTAAAGTGCAAGCTGTTGCCTGAGAGAAATCGGGAACACTGCCCAAGACATCGGGTGGACCATTGCAAAATATGGTGACAATCTGACTTACAAAATGTGTATTCATAAAATGAATCCCATAAAAGCTGTTGTTATGCATTTTGACATCCTGCAATTATTACTAATAACTAAGGAAAACTTTACAATTGTTACATTTAATTATATTTACTGTCTTTATTTCACAAATAAAACAAGAGTTGTGTAACAAGTGGCAAATTCTGAAAAAACCCTGCACAAATTGAAATGCGGGACAATAGCTACATCTTGCTGGACGCGGGACAAAGCTCCCAATTTCGGGACTTTACATGCATCTAGCTGATATTCTTCTGGTCAATCTTTCATAATCACTAGTCAATGCACTTGTAAGTTGCGTCTTAAGGGGTTGTTTAAAGTAAAAACAATGTCCTTGTTTACAACCTCAGTCCTTTTCATTATAAAAGTTTTTACTATTGACTTACTCATAAAGTAAGTTTGTTTCAAGCAATAATGAAACTTTAACTGGAAAATTTCTCAATACCAAATACAGCATGTTATTCATATAAAATATAATAAACAATAATATTATTAGCCATTATAAAAGTATAAGAAGTTTGTACAATAAGAAATAAGCAAACAGTTCAGTTGAAAGTACAAAAGCAGCACTAGTTTCATTCCAATAAAAAGTTAAGAAACTTTGCCCTTGGACAAATCGATTTGCCTGGGAACAAGTAATAGATTAATAAGACCAAAGATACCCCTAAAAATCGATACGTGCGTTGAACATGTGCGATACAATGTGCGAACCTACCATAATCCCCCCACCCACCCCGCTACGGTGCACCTCGCCGCTAATCATTCAAAACACCCTCCCCAGAGTAGTGGGCGCAAAGCTGGTGTCAATCATATGAAAGTTGTTGAAACTCAGGCAAGACAAAAGCCAGCTAGTGCGGGTCGCTCGGTGGCCGCTTGAGCAGACATCACAAAAACAAAGAGATGGCAGCAGTTGGAGCGGTGAGACAGAAGACAGCAGGGAGAAGATAAGGAGGTTTTGAGTTGAGTTTTGCTAGCTGGCTATTTAGCTATATCAGGTGCCTTTTGTTTAAACATGTTCAACGTTTCATAAAATTGACGTGCTCATCAGTTTCACTTTTTGTAATCTGACCAATCACAGCCTGGATGGGGCGGGACATAAAAAAAAGTTTGACGTGCTACAGTAAACTTACAAATGTTGAACTCATGAATAGTTCTGATTATTGATGAGATAGTAGAATTAACAAATTATAGACCAATGTAGGCCATTTTTCTTGCCCAAGGATTTAATGAATGAAAACAACTCACAAATATGAAACTGCTGTTTTGTCCGACTGGAATAAATATTATACCTGTGGTGACTGGTGAGCTATATAGCATATTATTAGATAAAATGACAACGCATTTAGTAAAATTAAATCATGAATATATTAGCATACTAACAGTATACTATTAGATTAAAGTATAACTTATTTAATGTTATTATAATAATAAATACACTCATTTATACTAGTTTCTCCTGCATGTTGTGGAAAGAGCCTCTGCAGTGGAAAGATGCAGATTTCCACAGCACAGGTGTGCCAATGTGCTCCTGCCTCCTGAGAGCAACACGTTCCCCTTGTTCCGTTTTACTAAAGTGATTGTAAAGTGTGATTTATACTTCTGCATCAAATCGACGGCGTAGCCTACGCGTTAATACTGTTTAGTAGTCTTGTTAACATTAGGTGTGTTTGAGTGCTGCTTGTGTATCGTGAATCCGTCGCTGGTTCAAAAAAACGAAATAAGCACCAATCACAGTAAAGTTTTTTGTGATGAGTGATCAGTGTTTTAAAAGTCGTTTTCATGTGTCAAATTTTCAAAACATCTGTTTCAGTATTTTCAAATACTTCGACAAACTTTTAAGGCCAATGCTGAGTGTGCAGATACAAGAGTCATCACTTTAATAGTCCTTCAATGGTTTCACACATTAGTAGAACACAAAGAGAAGGAGCACACACGTAGTATATGTATACAATAAATAGTTTGTTAAACTCTGTATATGTTATATATACACACACACATACATAAACGCACATTTTATTAAATACTAAATGGTTGTGCGTGTATATAATGCCTTTTATATGTGATTTCTTGGATATTTAGGCTAAATAGTTTTCATTAATAAAAATCTTAAGGAGACTTTTATATTTTGAGAATGCCCAGGTACGGAATTCTTGCAAGGTCTATGGTCTATGCACAGACTTTAAAACATGCAAGGACAAATCCAAATGCAACTGCATACAATGGCATCCTGGTGCTTCCGACTTTGTGGCAACAGTTTGGGGAGGGCCATTTTCTGTTCCAGCATGACAATACGCCTCTGCACCAAGTGCCATAAAGAAAATGATTTACTGAGTCTGATGTGGAAGAGCTAGACTTGCACAAAGCCCAGACCTGAACTCCACTGAACACCTTCAGGATAAATTGGAACACCGACTGAGAGCAAGACCCAATTGCTTGTGTCTGAATGGAAGCAAATCCCTGCAGCCATGTTCCAATACAGTTTAAATCAACCAAGAAAAGTGCATGCAGTTATATCAGCAAAAAGAAGAAAAACTCCCTATTATCACCAATCATTTTAAACCTTAAATGCTCCACAAGCACATACAGTTGTAGTGTCCACACACTTCTGGCCATAGTGTGTAATATGTTAAATGTATACATGTAGATTATAAATATGCAAATTATATGTAAATGTAAACATTCATATACATTTCATGTTTGCATATTTGACATGTAAATACGATGTTAGAAGCAAATTGGATTGCAAACCCTAAAGCATAGGAACGTTATTGAGCTACAGGACTGCACAGCCAAGCAATAATGTTGCTATGGAAAAATCAGCTCATGCACAGGGGGGCTAATTGAGCTCCCTCTCAGAATAGAGGATTTTCTCAGGATAACTTCAGCATCTGCAAGTTTTAAATCCGCACATTGCTTCTTTTTAGCATAGGCTATACTAATGTTCAAAAGTTTTGGGTTGGTACAATTTTAATGTTTTTGTAAGAAGTATCTTATGCTCACCAAGGCTGCATTTATTTGATCAGAAACAGTAATATTGTGACATATTACAATTAAAAAGGATTAAAAAGTCACATGACAATTTATTTACAATTTTTTTTTTAAAAAAATAATCTTACTGAGCCCAAAGTTTTGAACGGTAGTGAAAAAGTAGTGAAAATTAAGCAAGCTGCATTTTGTCCGTACTGCACATCATTTTAAACAGCTTTGACAATCCACCTTAGAACAACAGAGAATTGTCTCTGACTTTAACTAGTCTGATAACACCGTATTTGTTTTGTCTACGTTCTGCTTGTCAGAGATAAAGAAGGGAAGTATTTTATTATTGTCCGGATTCTTTGTATTCTTATTTCGATGCTCTCAGGCAGAATGTGGTGTCGTGGTAATGGAATGAGATTCAATCTTTCTTCCATTCAGACTGACGGGCATTTTTATGTTTGTAATTTATGAACTGTTGTACAGAGCTTCATGGAACACCGCTTCTAAATTAGACCATTGTTTAGCATTCATGACGGCTAGCATGAACCTTTAATGGTTTTAGTCTTGAGAGAGGAAGAAAGCTTCTTGGAGCCACACTTTGACCGGCAAGGCTGAATTCCTGATTTGATGGACCTGCATGTTACATAATTAATTTTTTTTCCTAAACCACTTATATAAAACAAGAATTAGTGTTTGGTAACTCTTAACATATCGACTAGCATTGGGGAAAAATGTTGAAATGGATAAAACTTTTCCTTTATTAATAATCTATATCTTGGAAAGGAACAAGCCAGACAGGTGCGTGCACGGTCCATATCGATCGTCTGATAGAAATGCTGACAACAGAAGTTCCTTAGTGTGCTAGTTAGTTCAATGTTATCCAATAATGAGCATTACAGGACTGTTCTGTTCTAAGCTCCGTTTAATGACATGCTGTCATTTTGACAACATGAAAGTGCTTTTTAAAATCACTGTGAACTCAAAATGGGCAATTCTTATTTTTTTTATGGAATATTGCAGTATTTATTATAAATGATTATTCTGGGCAAACCATTATTTAAAATCAACAACATCTCTTCACTAATTATGTGTTTTCTGGTGCGAGGGCGGGACAAACTGTCAAGTCACTTTAGATTGCAGCGATAGCAAACCACAGTATTGTTCAATCAGGGGTGGGCAATCTTTCCAAAATTTGATTTCACGATCTTATAACAAAAATATATATCGTATAAATGTGCTACACAGAACCAACCCAGACTTTTCTAATTGAAAGTTGGAGCCAGACCCGCGCAGAACCAAGAAATGCTATGTACTACCCAGAACCGATGCACACCCGTCTATTATTTGAAAGCTGGCCAGGAAGACACAGACCGACACAACTTTTTGTAAGCAAGTCATAACTCTTTATTATTTAGTTGTGTATAAGAGCGGCTTTGTATGTTCTAATTATTCAGAATACGTAAGTCCACAAGCATTATTTTTGTATGAGAGCTGCTGGTACATAATTTTATATTTTTGAATGTAAGCTGTTTGTGATTTTGCAACAGCAAAATGTTTTTTTGTCTGAAGGATTATATTGCTCATTGCACATAACAGTAGGATGTTGGTTAGAAGTCTACTATTAAAGGTTGTGTAGGTAAGACATTTATAAAAAACTTTTTTCCAAATTTGTTTAAACTTTTTTATATATATCAATGCATAATTAAAGGTGCCATATGTCAAAAAATCAATTAATACTCCACACATTCCATACCAGATGGGGGCAGTATACCTCCAGAAAGTTGGCCTACTCTAGTCTGTTTTTTTTAGTTTCAGGTTGTTAATCTTCTAAAACCCGAGGCCCTGACTCTCTGTGGTCATAAAAAATCCCAGGATGTCTTTCGAAAGAGTAGGGGTGTAACCCCGGCATCCTGGCCAAATTTGTCCCTTGGCCTCTGTCCATCATGGCCTCCTAATCATCCCCATATACTGATTGGCTTCATCACTGTCTCCTCTCCACCAGTAAGCTGGTGTGTGGTGAGCGTTCTGGCGCAATATGGCTGCCGTCGCATCATCCAAGTGGATGCTGCACACTGGTGGTGGTTGAGGAGATTCCCCCCCTTCTATGTAAAGCGCTTTGAGTGTCCAGAAAAGCGCTATATAAATGTAATGAATTATTTTTATTATTTATTATTAAAACCGCCAAATAGTCCGCTTTGTCCCGCCAAAGCCTATTTTGATCGGTGAGGGATGTAGACTAGAATGACTGCTGCCGCTGCGCTTGACAGGGCGCGTTACGAGCAGAGAGAGAGAGAGAGAGAGAGAGAGAGAGAGAGCGAGCGAGCGAGCCCTGGCCGCGCGCGCACGCACTCTCACGTCTTCAAACAACACGAGAGTGGTCCTGCTCTCTCTCCCTCGCGCATATTAATCAAATCAATTGACACGATAGTAAGACCGCAGTTTCACGTGGAGCATTTTGGAGATTTTTAGAGATTAAAGAGATACAAGCAGTGCGAGTTATTCGTGTGTTGCAGTTTGGCTGGTGGTTATGCATGTTGCCCGCATACCGCCTCCCATGGCCGAAACTGGTATTACAACAACTGTCGGGCCGGGGCTATTAATGCTAATGCTAATTTAGGTTGATATCTCTGCAACACTATAACTTTTCATTTTTTTAATGACATCATCGCCCTTATTTCTTCTCATTCTTTTGATGCGTGTAGCTCATTTTTTGGATATTTTTACCTCAATTATTACACATGGCACCTTTAAAATCTAAGTACTCTGAAAAAAAGAGTATAAAAATCGATTGACTCTAGACCGTTTAATCTGCATTAAACACAGCTCATTATTTCGAACCGGGACGAAACAACGGATTGGCCTAGGCGACTGTCACTCTCTCGCAACCATGGCAACCACCCCTTCGCCACACAGGACCTGCCCTTTTGCGCGCACTCGTTTGGTTTGTGTAATTCAAGAGCCACGGAACCTAGGATTACCAAAACAATGGCAGAGAAAGACCAATCTAAGTCCACATTTGCAGTTCACGAAGGCAACCCAGTCAAAAAAAGGAAGTCATTTACATTACAAGAAAAGGTAATGAACAAAAAGTTGTTGGATAAACAAAGAAATAAAACTCGGGTGAATATCGGCGAATACCCTAGTAGCACGACCTCTTGCACGACCTCCTCTGCTTCGCCCTCGACCACGGTTCTGTCCTCGAGCTGACGATGTGGTACTTGTCTCGGGACTGTAGTCCTCATCAGAATCAACTATGCTTTCATCAAGCAAACTCTTACATGCAGAACATCATATATATGTTATAAATCTTACACGAAATTCATCTACATCACAGTGTAAATGATGGCAATGGAACAACGTGTATCACGCAACCTGTGTTTAGCTTTGCCTTATAGATAACTAGCTCGTTAGCGAATCAATAAATATATATTGTAAAGTTTACCAATATCAATATGCTAGTTTGATAGTGAGTAATAAAATACAACTTATTTGTTTAACTTCATAATGATAAAGTTAGATTTTTTTATTTACATGTGTGTCTGACATGATGTCACTACATGCACTCGTTCCTCTACTCTTCGCTCGTCTCAGGTAAATAATGCGTCTTCAGCTCAGCTGTCAGAGTTGCTCGTTCATGTGTTTTGGGGGTGTGGCTTTGGAAGGAGACCAGAAGGGAGGGGGTGAAGTGAATGGAAATAATGAGCTGTCTTTAAAACAGTCGTGAGAGGTCTACAGACACTCGATTTTTATACTTTCTTTTGCAGAGTACTTAGATTTTAATTATGCATTGATATATATAGAAAGTCTAAACAAATTTTGAATTTTTTTTTTTTTAGAAATGTCTTACCTACACAACCTTTAAAGTAGCACTATGCAGGAATTCCGTTTTTGTCAAACAGCGACCCCTAGAGTCGCTGTGGAGTACTTGTACTGTCGTAAATAGCACTCACGCAGAGATGGCTCTGCACTCACGAGCGGATCCCCTCCCCCTGTACACCGGTACCTGTTCAGTATGATGGAAGCTGTGACGAGTGGAAATAAGGTGTGGCCCCTTTAAGAGCTGAGCGCGCCTTGTTTGACTGTCGGCAGTCTGTATTGTATGTGCGCCTCGAACACCACATGTATACGGTGCGGGGTTATTTCTGTTTGATGCTCATTTTAGCAGAATTTAATCAGATCTTTTTTGCCGTAAAGCAATTCGTTACATCGCGAGACCTGATATTACGCGACACTTCCTGATGCTGCGGCCGCCGGCTCAAAGTTGCAAGTGCGTTTTTTCCGCTCACATGCGATGGGGGGGGGGGTCATATAACCATTCCAATGACTCCGAAGCTGATCGGTTGAGGTAAAAAAACCTGCATAGTTCACCTTTAAATGCTAGAGATTTAGAATATGCTGAAGTTTGTATTCATTTGCTACAAGTGACTACTACAAGTATGCTGCTAGTACAGGGACACATTTATTTTCCTGTTGGTTCTTTGCAATGTTTGGACTTAAATCACTAGAGGATGTAATGGTTATTGGTAAAAAAATAAAAAAATAATAAAAATCGAACCATACTGTTCTCCACCCACGGTCTGGGACGCATTTGCACCACGGTACATCTCAAATCTGATGACGCATCTAATACTGTTTGTTGAAAATAACGCGTAAACAGACAATTCTGCTAATGTATGTTTCTGTCGATGGATGCACAGAATGGCTCCACAGTAATACATTAATTGAGTGATAATCAAAAAGCGTGAACAAAACAGTCACTCATTGTAAACTTTGTTCAATGCGAGTGCCGTATGCTCGGCATGTCGTTTACGCACTCATCACACGGGTGGTGATAGCATGCGAGCACAGGAGAAACCTGAACAGCACACGTTGCTATCTGGGTTTAAACTAAACTCATTTAAGCCTTGACAATTTAAACATTCACGCACATGTTGCCATGTCACTGGACATAGAGCCATCAGTATCCCAATGTGTAGTGAGTCAATGGCCTTACCAGAGCCCTAATTTGTGTACATGATACAGCTAGGGAGCTGATTGAGACGCACCCTTGATGTTCCCCCAGGAACAGGGCTGCCTGCTACTGGGTCAGAGTGCATTTATTTTATTAATGTTAGTTAAAGGGTTAGTTTACCCAAAAATGGAAGTGAATGGTTGTTTCTGTTTTTAAGTCCATCAAAGTGCATCCATCCATGATAAAAGTCCTCTACACGGCTCAGGGGGTTAATAAAGCATTCATAAAAAGATGCCAATAAACAGGTAGGCCTATGTAAAATATACTTTAAAATATACAACCTTTTGTTGTCTCTACATTCATTTAGAGATTAGATGTGACATTATTACATTAAAATATATAAACTAATATAAACCTATAAAAACATAAGTGAAAAGTCATATGAAATGTCTTCACAGAGATATAGAGAAATCAGCGACTCCAACCCACCTCTTGGCAGGAGACATGATGCCCATATACACCTTTAGCAAAAGGGGATTTCAGAAAATGATCCACAGACTGAGTTTATACAAAGCATATTACATACATCCTGCCTCAATGTCCCTGTTTGTCTGGACAGAATGTTCAAACTATCTTATTTTCATGAGCATACAAATGTTGTTATTGTATACTAATGTGCTATTGAGACAATAACAAGTTTGCAGTAATGCAAATATGTAATTATTTAATTTTGTAAAAAATATTGTTTTCATTTCAAAACACTGCATTAAGTTGTTTTTGCTAGTTTTAGTTGAGAAATACACATTTCAGCATTATCACTAATCTGTGTGTGCATTTTCCTTGACAACCAAGCAAGTTGACTCATTAAACCATTTGTTTATTATATCGCAAACGCATATCACAATTGCAATATGACATTTTCCCCAAATTGTGCAGCCCTAATACACACACACACACACACACACACACACACACACACACACACACACACACACACACACACACACACATCTTTGTGGGGACTCTTCATAGGCATAATGATTTTTATACAAACTGTATATTATATCCCCTTACACTAACCCTACCCCTAAACCTACCCATCACAGAAATCTTTCTGCATTTTTACATTTTCAAAAAACATCACTTAATATGATTTATATGCTGTTTTCCTCATGGGGACCAAAAAAATGTCCCCACAAGGACAAGGATTTCAGATATTGCTATATTTGTGGGGACATTTTGTCCCTATACTGTAGGGTTTGTCAGACCACACACACACACACACACACACACACACGCACTAGGTCTTGCATTATATGCAACTTGACTACTAATGCTATCCATTTCTGTCTACCAATTGATAAAGATAAATAATAAAGATGTAAATCGAATGTCAAGAGAATGTCTATTGTTTTTGTCAACTTTTTGCTTCATTGGAATATCAGGCTTAGCTCTTTTAATACACAAATGTTTTATGACTTTGTTTATATATTTTTCTATCCTCTAAACCTGGTTATTAATTAAAAAAAATATGCAATAATGAACAATATATATATATATATATATATATATATATATATATATATATATATATATATATATATATATATATTTAGTAGGCTATATAAAAAGTATAATATGAATTAATTTAATCACTTAAAATCAAATTCACAATTGAGTAGCTTATTATTCATACTCTCATTACTCTCTTGTCATTATTTGCCTTACTGCACGCTTGCTATAAGCGACAGGTAACACTTAAGTGGCAGGTACTGTCGACTGCCAGTGGCAGCAACTTCCGGCTGCCAAATTCACGATTCGCTTGAAAAGTAGATTGTGGACATCTTCAAGATCAATCATGATATAATCATATTTTCCTCGCTTGAGAAGCCATTTCATTTGAATAAATGTCATAGACATTCAACAATCAACAGGCCAATCAACAGATTTCTCCATGTCGAGTCAGGAAGCTTCCACTCCTCTTTCTTTGGGTTGTGCACTAATGATATGGTCTACTCTAGTAGCCTACTGGAGACTCACTAAACCTCCACATCAAAGCAACCTGAAGACAGCCCTAAGACCTTGGGTCCTCACGGAGAGAGTACACACACACACACAAAAAAAAACTTGTAAGAGAATAGCCTAACACAAGACCATGTTAAGAGGGAGGGTTTAAAAAGCACCAATGTACCAGTATTATGACCAAATGTAGGTTATAAGATTGATGCACTTTATATGACTGATGTACTGCAATATTTTTTGTCCAATGTGTTTTTATTTTTATCAGCACTTTATCAGTACTGATCTGGTAGCTGAGCTGTACAGGAATGAACATACTGTAACTGGGGGAAAAAATTATACATACTCTAAACTGATCGATATTTTATTAGACTTGACCATTAAAGGGATACTCCACCGGTTTTTCATATTAAACTATGTTATTCCCTTAACTAAGAGGAGTTGATACATACCTCTCTCGTCTCAGAGTCTCACTATATCTCTCTGTATTGCCTGCTGCAAAACTATGTTAGCACTTAGCTAGCACAGTGCATTAAATATGGGCCAAAAAGAGAAGCGACCAAACACTTCCTCGTTTTCCCTATTTAAACACAGTTACTCGAGTAGTGTAACTCGACCTAGGCTGGTGACACAAAATAAAACGTTGCGCTTTTCTAAGCATTTAAAATTGATGTAAATAACAGGGGGCAATATAGTCATCAATTTTAAACGCTTAGAAAATCACCACGTTTTATTTTGTGTCACCAGCCTAGGTCGAGTTACACTACTTGAGTAACTGTGTTTAAATAGGGAAAACGAGGAAGTGTTTGGTCACTTCTCTTTTTGGCCCATATTTAATGCACTGTGCTAGCTAAGTGCTAAGATAGTTTTGCGGCAATACAGAGCGATTAAGCGCACGCACTGAGACGAGAGAGGTATGTATCAACTCGTCTTAGTTAAGGGAATAACATAGTTTAATATGAAAAACCAGTGGAGTATCCCTTTAAATGGCTGGTTAGACATTCAGTACCCTTACAAAGTATTTACCCCCCTTCGAGTTTTTTGTCTTTTGTTCCTGGCAAAACTCCTTTGCACGCTTGTTTATACCAGAGTAAAGAAATAAGGTCATTGTAATTTCTCAAATTGCATTAATCTGACATTATATTTAAAATTGAGACTTTATAACCTGACTTTAAATCTCAAGATGTGACTGTCATAAAATGTGACTTTAATCATCAAAAAGGGACTAAAATGTAACAATGTGACCTTATGTCTCACAATCAGACTGTATCTCTCAAAATGATAGGCTACTTTACATCTTAAATTGTTACTTTGTAGGCTATGTCACTATTTGAATTAAAGGGACTATTCATTGAATCGCTTTTTATGGCCACTGTGCGAAAAGATTGCACGGAAAGTAAAAAAAAAACGATACATTGTCTATAAAGGATGTGAAGTTTACAGAGCCTCTTTTCGATTCTAAATTAGCAACTTAGCTAACGTTAGCTTAAAGATTGACTCCACTAACAAACGCACAGCAACATGATCTGCAATACAAACTAAAATACAGTTTTCTGTAGGCCTAGCAGTGACATAAAACAATGTAGGATTCAACGAGGTCAACAACAATTGACACTTGAAATGAATGCTTCCAAATAATGCCGCAATTATAAATGTCAAAGTCGTATAACTTAGTTTGCTTAATTCAAACTATATTCTCAAATAGCCAGATCTAACATATATAGTCTGTCTGTCTCACATATAGCAATAAATGAAACTATCATAACAGCTAATTACCTCATCTGAAGACATGATGGCGGTGAATAGCAGAGATGGACCAAGCATCCACGTCGCTGCTTTCTTAATTGCTGTTTTCTCACCGTTGTCAGTTTTGTTGTGGCTTTTGTTATTTGAGAAAAGCGCGCAGCACAAACATGTTAATCTCAACGTCGCTCTCAGCACAGTGGACGGCATCTGGATGTTGTATCGCTGGCTATTTCCAACTTATTTTGTACTTCTAAACAGAGAAAGAAAAAAAACTCGGGAGTGGCCTTCAATTCAATCACCTGCACGAGCAGTAAGTTGCTGGCTGCAGTTCACTTCACGTCCACCTGTGTCGCTAATAACAAGGGTTTCTGAGGGAAAGAGGGACTTCAATCATGACTTTAGCTGTGTCCCAATGTGAAGGCTGCATCCTCCGAAGACCGCATTTGAAGGCCGCTTGGCCGCATTTGAAGGCCGATTGCGTCACAGCGGCGCGACGAAGGCTGTCCCAATTCAAAGGCTGCATCTTTGAAGGCCGCATTTGAAGGCCGATTGCGTCACCGCGGAGTTATGAAGGCTGTCCCAATTCAATTCAGCATCCTTCGAAGGCCGTATTGGAAGGCCGGTTGCGTCATCGCGGCGCGACGAAGGCTACCCTGATTCAAAAGCGACGCCAAATGCACCCTTCGTTTCCCCGTGAAAGGAAGGATACTGAGGCCCTGTCCCAAATGGCACACTCCGGACTTGTGGACTTCCTCAGAGTCCACACTTCAGTGACGTCATGAGTGCAGACCTATAGGGCCCTTAGCGCGAGTCCGCGAGGGCGCATTGAGAGGTATTTTTGGGACAGACTCGATCATCACGCCGGAAACAGGAAGACAGTCTGTTTTTTTTTATTTTTTTTTTTTATTTTTTTTATTGAATTTTCAAAATCACAGAGTTTGATATCAAGTTGACATTTCTTTTACATATTTTCTGATAAGTATCACCTTTGACAAGTAAAACATGAGACAACAATAATTTGAAGAAAGAAAAAAAAAAAGAACAAACAGAACAGAAAAAAAGGGGGGAAAAAAGGATAAAGGGCATCACGGACATATATTAAATTCCTTTAGCAGAGATACAGATCCCTTGTCTTAAATTTGTCATCTGTCTTACTTCATACAAATGAATTTGACTTTTGTATAAAAAAATGTATGTTATTGATTTGTTTCTATTATTAGGAAAATGTCATATTCATCAAACTAAGTGGAGTAACTCAAAACCCAACTTTGCTCATTTCAAAGCAGTCTTTAACATGTATTTTGAGTCTGTAAAGTTTATTAAAAAATCGGAAGACAGTCTGGTTGTTGTTATGGACAGGAGCTGCAGGTTCGGGGAAATATGCTGACTATTGTTGTTGTGTTTATGACTCAGTAAAGCCCTGACATTCTGTTCTATTTATTTTATGAATCATGATATTATATTATTATATTATTCAGCTCGCTATTATTAGCCTATGTTATAGACATCAACCACTGGTTGATGATCATAATGTTTGTATAAACTTGTGTCTTGTCATAAAAACCGTAATGATAATTACACTTAAATATTTTCTTCTCAGAGCCATGTTAACAATTGTCCGTGAGTGAAATATCCTCCCATCTGTTGTCTGATTGGCCTTTCGCAAGGATTCCTGGGTAGTTAAAGTGCGTGGAGCCTGCTTCTATGCGGGCTTCGCGGAAGACCGCTTCAAGGGTACAAAGGGGGCGCTGCTGAGCACACTTCAGAGCGTTAAAATGCTATTGGGACGGCCTACGGACTCGTAGACTCGGCGAGCACGCGCAATTTAAGTCCACGAGACCGAAAGTCCGCATGAAGTGCGCCATTTGGGACTGGGCCATAAATGGATCCTTAGCGGCCTATCCTACCCTGATCTACCCCATAATTCATTGCGCACCGGTGACAACAGCATTTTTAGTGCAGCATTTGGTGTGTAGCCTACAGTTCAAATTCAAATGTTGGCGTTCAACTTTGCATTTTAAAAATAGGCCTACAAAAACCGTTCATTTTTCGTTGTTCAATTACGGGTTAAAAAATGAAAAACGAATGGATGCAAATTTACATGGATTATCAAACTAAAGATAGTTTAGTGATAGTTATCACTATTTTAGTGATAGTTTTTAGATTAAAGTATTTGATTTTACTAGTATTTTGATTGACAATCAAACTTTTCTCCAAATGCATTATTTGAAATATTTAATAATAGGCTATATAATTGCTTCCATTCGTTTTTCTTTTTTTAACCCCTAATTGAAAAACTAAAAATGAACGATTGTTGTATTTTTAAAAGGCAAAGTTGAACACCAACATTTGAACTGTAGGCTACACAAATGCTGCAAAAAACAAAAACAAAACAAAAAACAAAAACACCTTTTGCCCCTTTATTAAACATTTAAAATATTCACAAATTACTATGGAAAAAATGTCGATTAGACAGGCCAGATTAGAACCTGTAAATTATATTTTTTTTCCGCAGTGCTGAATGAGAAGAGCCATGTCTCTGGAACCATGATTTATGATAATAAATGTGTCTGAATTAATAACGTGGCATTTTAATTGTTCGTTTAAGTGATAATTTCAAGCTTTAGGCTAGGTATATTTTGTTTAAATTCATTTTTGAGACGCGCTTGAGTTCACGGAGATCATGAAAGCGTCATTGATTGTTTTATTTTATTTTACAAAAGGACAACGTTTTCTTGTTATGTGAATTTGGACAAATAAAAGTAGTTGCGAATGATGTAGGCTATTATTCTTTTCTGTATGACCAGAAATTATAGAGTAGGCCTATTTTTCAAGTTGTTTCCACTGTTTATAATGCAAGTGTCCGCGGCCGCTCCTTCATGCCATGCAGTGCACGCTCACACTCCCACACACTTGCGTCAAAATCTTGTTTTTATTTGTGATAATCTTAGCCCTGTATTATGAGTGACATTTGACGAATTTCTTTGTTCCTTTTTTTGAAAAAAACGCATTCTAAATGTGTAGCCTATGTAGGCTAATATATTATTATCATTTGCGTTGAGTTCACTGAAGACAGTAGGCTGATATGTTAATCATAAAATAATGTATGAATGTTTTATTTTTATATAACCTAATCTTGTGTTTGTGTTATATTTATTTTTTAAATGTGAAGTCTTTTTTTGCTTAGGCTTATTCTATTATACTGAGCTTTTTCCTCCTATAAAATTTGACTTTAAAGACAAGTGGCCTAAATGTCGTTTTTTAGAAAATTCAAGAAATATTAAGTTTAAACATAATGAAATGCATCCCGCATAAACAGGAGGCCAGGTTGGCACAGACGAGGCCACAAATCCGTGAGTTTACAAACCTTTGGGAACGGATTGGAAAACCCGAGTAGGCCTACTGTAAATAAATTCACCATGGTCCATTTATGTACATAAAAAAAAAGAATAGCCAATAGCCTTGAACCTTTTATATATAGGCCTAAATATATATATATGTATATGTATATATATATATATATATATATATATATATATATATATATATATATATATATATATATATATATATATATATATATATATATATGCCTAATGTGTTTTCTTATCTTTTCATGTATTTCATTAGGCTACATTATTTACGTAAATTAACGCCCAATATTTGAACAGTTTAATCCGGCAATTCAGTCAGTAGGCTACGCAGCCTCTGAATTCGACGCAGTAAACCAGCTCTGGCCACTGTTTTGGCTAAACCGAAAACACATGAGTCAAACATCCTCACATGTCCTCCAGTAAAATATAAAACATAAAAATGACAATAGCCAATTCAGGCTCCATAGCTGTTTACTCAATTATAACAAATTAATGATCAGGAGGGCAGCTGTCTCTCGCACTCTTGCTATAGGCGCCAGGAGCGGTAATCGGGAACACCTGGATGCGCAATTAGGAAATCCTACGAAGGCTACATGGTGCGTCCTTCGAAGGCCGAATAGGCTGCATCCTCCGAAGTCCGCGGCCTTCGGAGGATGCAGCCTTCACATTGAGACACAGCTTTTATTTCTCAAATTGTGACTTTTTTGGTCACAATGTGACGTTGTATGTCATAAACTAATTTTATATCTCATAAGTGACTTAATAGCCCATGTCACAATATATCTTAATCTGACATCAATAACTCAAAATATGACTTTATAACCTGACCATCTCTCACAATTTGACTTTGTTTAATGTGACTACATATTTCACAATCAGACTTGATATCTTGTTTTAAGATTTCTCGAAATTACATATAAACAGGCTTCCATAACTACCAATTTTGAATGGGATTAAATGGTTTATTTTCCCTTCAACATCTCAAAACACATTTATAATATACATTTTCGAAGAATTAATTCTCATTAATAAAATAAGTTTCTACTTGTCCATAGTCGTTTAGTAATAATTAAAGCTAGTAGTCTTCTAGGGTTTATTTTAGACTGAGGAAATCACAGCACATTCATCAGAGCAAATTTGCTTCAACTGCCAAATTAGATAGAGAGTGCCAGTACAGGGTAATTTTCAGGTTGGCCTAATACCTAATTTCAACTGGACTCAAGTCTGGGCTTTGGGCCATAACTGTATACTAATTTCCTTTTCTTGTCTTTTTTCCCCTTTCCTTTGTGTTTTGGGTCATTGACCAACTAGAAAATAAACCTGCATTTTGCAGGTGACTTAAAATGTTTTTGTCATGGGTTTCTCTATATTTTGGTCTTTAAAAGTAGAAAGCCTTTTTTTCTTTTCAATTCTTTCGAGCAGCCTGACGTTGCTGACTCCATGCCTGACAGTAGGGGTCCCGTTATCAGCGTGCCAGGCTAAATTTGTTTGCGCCACAGTGTTGTATCCCTATGGTGTTATAACATGGCTTCTAGCAAGCTTCCTTCTAGCCACTTTCTCAGAATAGAAGAAATTGGTCATCCCTGTCATGCAATATCTCTTTAACTTCACTTTTAAAATGCAATTTACTAAAAATTTAATTTACTATAAAATGGAATACCATACTCAAATTAAGGTCAAGTTCAGGCTCAACTAAACAATTAAATAAATAACCATGGCAAGATAAAAAAGGACGGGGGATTGAGTTTGCTTAAATGAGGGCATCAACTAAATTTTTGATATTTTTTAACCACCTTTTAATATTTTGATATTGTCATGCTGATTTCTGTAATTGTATCCCACAGGATGGATGTTTAAAAGCAAGACAAACCAGCGAAGACCACGAGCATCACATAATTCATAACATACTTTGCTAACACTTCCGTTTGTGCTGTTGCTTTGCCACCAACAGGTCATCACTTCCTAGAAGATGAATAAGGATCTGGCTTTTCTTAAAGGAATCTTATATAATCCTTAGATGATGGGAAGTGATATAACATAATAAAACCACATAAAAATGATATACTCCCAAGACATATTTACTTTGAAACATTTCACTTAGAGAAAAAAAACCCCAGAATATTATAGTTTTTTTTTTTAAATAGAATAGTTGTTTTTTTTCAATATTAGAAAAATAAATGGCACAAAAAAAGTCTATGTATACTTAATTCATTGTGATATTGCGATGAAAAAAAACAACTATATGATTTAATCTTTACAGATTTTTGAGTTTAAGACATTAAAACATGTCAAATACACTGCATAGCAAGAACGACCCAAACCCATAATTGCAAATGCAATTATCTTCTTATGTCACTGCTTGACTTCTACATAGCCAGCAAACTACTTTAAAATATAATACAGTGGAGAGTAGGCAGTAAATTTACCCTGATGAAAATCTGTCTGCAATAGAAAGTGTTTGAAACTTGTGTTCTCTAATATTACAGTCCAAATACGTTTTAACACATAAATGCAAAGATAAACACAGTATATAACCAAAGGGGAGAAATTCATTTATTCATTCAAATGAATGTTAAAATGAGTAAATAAACAAAAAGAATTACTGAGATGCAACAGAGGACTTACGAATAAAGCTTGAAACCTAAAGGCTATTATGGGTCCAATGTTCACACAATTTCTATAAATTATTAAAATAAATAACACTTGTACAAGAAGATGAAAGAGCAGCAATGTTATGGGTGATGTTAAATAATCCCAATGAAGTATACATAGTGTCATTAAGCCTTGACGAGTTATAATTTAGTCCAGGTTTGATCAGTTGTGACCATGTGGAAGAGCCCTGCGCATCATAGAGAATAAAGACAGTCAAATATTAGATCTTGAAAACTTAGAAAAACTGAGAAGAACCTCATGCAAAGGTCTGATGAGTATATGACTTCCTGGTACCTTACGATAAATTAAATTATTTCAAAATGTGGTAAAAAACAAATTAGGAGTATATTATGAATACCTAAAAAATACCCTTGATATAGACATCCACTTAACCAACAAAAAAGCTAAAGAAAGTCCAGTAATTTAATTTGGGGAGACCATCGGAATATGCCAAAGCTTACACATATCTTATGGATAAACAGACACATTTTATCAAAAAACAAAACAAACAAGTAAATGGATACAACAGGCTTGAAAGAATCAAAGACAGCTAATTTGTAGAACAAAAAGTATTTCATTGTGTTATGGTCTTGTGCTTTGGCCTTAAAACGCCTCATAGCTCTTGTTCTGACTAGAATAACCTCTAGTAAAAGTTTAAAACCAGTTTCGATTGAGAAGGTTTCTTCCCTTCCACATTTAAAGATGTTCAGTTATTCACCAATAACTTGTTAATACATTTATTCAACAATTTATTCAAAAAGGCATTCACGCTCGTCTCCCTGTCAGCACAAACAGGTCCTCACCTCAACATTTCACATACAGCAATAGTATGACGATGCAGAATGATCGAGTCTTTTACAAATATAATGCTGATAAAAACCAGTTCTGCTGGTTGTATCCTTGGAAATGTTTGCTTCAGTTTTGTCCAGCTTTAGCATCCTTCCATCAACCCGCCAGTGAAGCAACAGTTCTTTAGTAGGCTCCGACGACTGATTCGAGTGGACTTTCAGACCAGCTCAAGTACCTTCAGAAATAGAGGGAGACATTTGTAGGGCACAATTCATGCTTAGTATCAATTTAGAGTTTTGTGAAATGGATGCAATGTTCCAAAACTGAGCGAATGTGACTACAGATCCTCCTGCTTTTAGTAATAGAGCTCTCAGCAGTAAATATCGACCTGTATGTAGCTATTTAGCTTGTTTTGCAGTACAACTCACCTTGATTGTTCCTTGACTGTTGGCTGCAATCAACACATTTGACTCCTGAAAATCAAAACAGAGAGAGTACATTGATTGAATGTGGCAAACATTATTTGGTTGAATCTCGTCTGACAATGTATTTGCCTGTCTGAGATATTTGGCATAAACCATCCTGGTCATTCCAGACTCGATCTCAGTTTGTGCTTCATTATTGTTATATGTTGACAAAAAGGCCTTGACATTTTACTTCTACATAATTTATGTACGGATGAGAAAGGCAATTAATTAAGACCAAGACACTAAGCAGAAATTCAGTCCTGTCAGCACATTGGTTTTGCACACAATTATTGTGGGTTTTTTCTTTTTTTTCTCTGGGAAAATGTCAAGTATAAAAGGTATGTAATACACAAGGGATCTGGAAGCAGACGTACATGTTTACGTGGAGGGTTCAGCTGATAAATCAGGCGCAGCATGAATCCACATTTTGCATTTTCTAAGATTTCTGAGCTGACAAGGCTTGATCAAAATTACTTGCATGTTAATTCTTTGGGAAACCACAATTACTGTGCGTTTTTATAATAATACAGTGTTTCCCCTACCATTGTTTTGGGGGGGCGGCCCGCCCCCTCAAAACTGCCCCCCGCCCCCCCTGAATGAAAAAATTCCCGAGAAAAAAAAAACTGGACGCAAGACAGAGCTCCATGTAGTAACTTTAGCGGCTATGCTTTTCGCGATAGAGCAGTTTAGTACACTTGAAATCAAATCACGACAGACTAGTGTGTGAATATTAAACGGCTAAAATACTATTTAAATATGAATCACTGTGTGAATGAATGAACTGCAGAAGACGCGCAGTTTCATTTCACACACACACACACACACGCTCGAGCTGGTGCACGTCCACACACGCACGCGTGACGATCGACCTGTTGTTTTCATTGACAGTAAAAGGTTGTTTTTGCCTATATGAGGACACAAATGCATGAACTTCCTCTCCAGACTCTAGATCCGCTCTTAAGTAACTCCGTGAGCATTTAACCGCTTCATTTGAGAAATCTATCGTCATGTCATAAACAGAAACTCAAAGGTCTTCACGGCAACCCGTCAAAATAAAAGTTCGGTTTAACTGGACAGAAATACATTACTGTTGTACAGTAGAATTTAGATGCATCTCAATGTAATAATAATACTAACACTAATACAAATAAATTATGATCTCAACTTTATTTTTTAAGGAATAATACATTTTTCTTCCATGTTTTAATTTTAACAGTAAAGATCATTGTGCAGCAGGTTGTTTGACAAAAAAGTTTGTTCAATTTCATATGATTAAAAGAAATGTAATTAATGTTTTGTCTTCATTTGGTTACCAGAAAAAACAACAGAATTTGTGTGGGAAAAAAAACATTTAATAGATTTAAAAAAAACAAAAGATTGTATAAGTTTAATAATTGTTTATAATAAAAGTTTTATGATTTGAATTAATTAGACATGATTTTTGATTACTAAAAAATGTACACCAAGTATCCGTAACACGACCCCCCCCCCTGAAAAAAATCCTAGGGGAAACACTGTAATATAATAAATTATATGTGAAAGTAGAAATTGCACATTTGTATGTCAACTGAGTTGTGCGAGCACACCAAATCAACTGGGAATGTGTCAGCAAATTTTGCCTTGGCAACTAACTGAAACAAGTTTAAGATGAAGTACTAAAATTGCTCAAACTAAAACAAAAATAAAGCTAAACAGAAATATTTAAAACAAAAAATAATTACAAAAGCACAAAAAAATAATACTTGACTTAAACTTGAACTAAAATGTAATGAAAATATAAACGCTAATTCAAAATATTAATACATACTATAAGGCTATATAAATAATACCAACATAACACCGGATCGCAGAGTGCTTTGGTTTCACTTAACTTTAACATTTGCATAAAGGCACATTTTTGGGCCGTTACAGACACATCATACAAAGTTAACCGATACACACACACACAAAAAAGATGACCCACTTACTCTCGATGAAAGAATAAAAATTTTTTAAAAAAACTGAAACTGAAAGGTCTTCCATCATCCGATCCAATTTAATAGGACTGCCTTGAAATTACGCAAGTAAGATTTTAGGATAGAAATCTATCACTGTTCCCTAAAAACATTATCATGTTCATCATCAATATTATATTGCCATAATACATCATTTAGTTTGGCCGTGTTCGGAAAACGAAAAACTAAAGCGATATATTTTAAACATTAGTAAATATTTCAAAATTGAAAAAAAAACTGTTTTTCATATCATTATGACCCCGTGAAATTTGCCTACAAATTTTTAAAGAAAGCCAAGACAATTAAATCATTAATCACAAAATGTCGTGATCGTGACATCCCTGTTTGGTCGTCCTCCTAAAGAGGAGAGCAAACATTATAAATCTTCTTGGTTAATAAATACAGCACTTCACATGGTAAATTAGCCACATGGGCTAAAATATGACTTTATAGCAATGCCCTTTTACTGCAAACCACACTATTTAGACAGTGAAGCAGAGGAGTGTGGGTTTAATAAGCATGGATTTCTGAAAGCGGATGTACACCAACCTTCCCCCAACCCACTGCTCTATTCTACCCTGCCATTACTTGTCCTTGATGTACCAACAAGTTCAGTTGTCCTGTCCCCATGTGCCCCCATGGCCCTACCAGGTCATGTTCTACTGTTGGTTCTAGAAGAGTGATTTATCATGTAAATGTGAGTGAGATAAGACTGAATCATACCCCATCAGGAAGAGCTCGCCAGCACACTGCACTGACAAATTCATTGGTGTCATCCTCCTTTTTGTCCTTGTCCAGCACACTCTTCACAGTGTCAAACTTGAAAGTCAGCAGCGTCTTAGAGAGCCCCTTGTAGTACAAGTACAGTGAGTTGTTTTCACTTCCTGTGGGGTATGAAGTGAGAGCATTATTGAGGGTTTTTACACCAAACATTTATTACAGTGTCAAATTTAGTTTTACTCTCCTTTTTCTTTAATAATAAACTGATTTGAATGATCAGAAGAAGTTTAAATCAAACAGCATTATCACAGCTTTGATTATAAACCAACTCAACTTGTTTTGTGCCAAAAAGAAACCTAATTTTTCATAGTGCCACTCACCACATGCTACATAGTCTCCATTAGATGCCAGACCCACAAAGTTCTTCTCGTTGATGTGGCCTTTGAAGGAGCGCAAACAATGAGGCTTGTTCACATTCCAGAGTTTCAGCTGGCTGTCCGTTGAGCTGGGGATGTCAAAATGTAACTTTAATGTTGGATTTTTAACTCAAAAAGTTGTTTGTAATCAGTGGTGCAACAGATAAGATTTCTCATGTATGGTTTGGATCATGGTTCTAGTTGATTTAAAGATTAGGAAATGTATAACCAATATTTTTGTAACACTGTAAACCGCTACTGTTCCAATAGCTGATGCTTTAAGTATCCTGATACAATGTACAATATAGGTAGTTACTATGACATGCATTTTCCACTGATAAAAGAAAAAGTACAAGAGTTTTCAGTGTATACATACGCAGACACAATTTCTTCTCCATTGACAAACTTAGCGTAGGACACTGCTTTCCTGTGGCCTTTGAAAACCATGATGGGCTGCTTAGTGTTTCTCAGGTCATAGTAGTGCACACAGTGGTCTGGAAAGGATTTAGAATGAGCTGAATTTTTTTACGATTATTGCGGGAAGTAAAACTTTTAATAGATCGATTCAAATGAATTGTGTACCTGCACAACCAAAGGCAAGGTGATATCGAGAGGATGGACTGAACTTGACACAGCATACATTGGCCTTCGCTTCAATGCTGGCTACTGAATTGTCCAGGTTGGTGGACCACAACTTGACTAGGATAAAAAGAGTGTATTCATAAGTATTTATAGAAGAATATCTCTGTAAGAATCAAACAACTAGATCAGAACGGTTCAGTTGCAAAAATACCTTTTGCGTCATCTGATCCCGATGCTAAGAGCTTGGGATCCATGAGGTTGAAATCGACACTCCAACACCGCTTTTCATGCTCCTGTGAAAATCAAAATCTAACTTAGATTAAGTCTCAATGAATTGCAAATTACACATGTCATGTGTTATATGGCATTATATTAAATTCAAAATGAACCCATAGCTCAATGTAAATATATTTTAGGCTGCAACAGCCTTTTATTATATTTTCAATATATTTTAGCCTTTTTAGCACATTATGTATAGCATAGCACAATTATTTTTATATCCTTTTAATTTTCACATTGTTTAGAATACGTAAAATAGATATTTTTGTACTCATTAATTGAAGAATAAATACTCAAATAATTCATCAAATCAAACATACAAAACAAACATTTGGGGTCAGTATGATTTTTTTCTTGAATAAAGATCACAATAAAAGCTGTACGGTTACACAATATTTCTATTCTTTTCTATTTCTAACTTTCTATTCATCAAAAACAAATCATCATTTTTTGACCATGTTTCTACAAAAATATTACGCAGCATTTTGATAATAATAAGAAATGTTTCTTGAGCACCAAATCAGTATATTAGAATAATTTCTGAAGGATCATGTGACTAAAGATTGGCGTAATGGCTGCTGAAAATTCAGCTTTGCTAATTGCTATCATAGGAATCACATATTATATTAAAATAGAAGTGTTATCAAACAAATGCTTCCTTGGTGAGCATAAGAGACTTCTTTTGAAAAAAATAATAATAACCGCAGACATAAATATAATAGTACTATTATTTTTTTTGGAATACATGTTTCTTACAACAAATATGACATATAGATCTGTAATAGTTTGTGAGTTAATAATGAAAATGCAATAAATTGCTCTCCTACTGAAAGGGGTACAAGAAAAATGAATGTCATCTGGTGCAGCCCTACACATAAGGGTACCTGGTAGACCTTTGACCTCTGCCCCGTGAACCCATCCCAAAGAATGACAGTCCCCTCGTAGTCACTGCTCGCCAACAGATTTTTGTGGTAGCTACTCCAGCTGATACAGCTGAAAAAAGACAGAAGAGAATGTGACATACTGCTATGGCACTGCATAATCCACCAAGAACATTCAGGCCAACCCCTGATTGCAGATACTCTTTATACCTAATTTTGGAGTTACATGTCATCTCGTTGACAGGATAATGAATGTCCACAGCATCCTGGATCACAGTGCCGTATTCAAACACTTTAATTTTCTTAGTGACACCAGCAATGGCAAAGTAATCACAGTCACGGTCAAACTCAATGCTGCAAAAGAGGGGAAAAGAGAGGAGACGAACAAGTGTTAGCACAGCGAGTTCTCCTGACTGTGGCATGCTCATTATCTGCTCTACTTCCACTCAAACACGGATACTGAAAGAGAAAGTGCTGTAATGCATCCAAACAGCCTCTCAGCCGATCAGATACAAGGATGTCTGAAAAATGTGTGTGTGATGAAAGCCGAACAAGTTTCTATGGATAGTTGAGGATTGGTGTAATATTACTGAAAATTACATAAAATACAGAAAAATACATAAAATTACGCTTGGTTTGAGCCAATGATTATATTTATAAACCCAGTTCTATGGTTGGGAATTGAGAACTGAACCAAATGATTTATATGACGTTCAGATTCGTTAGCAGTTCCTGAACTTCTGCCATCTTTCACCGATGCGGAAGAAACAATTCTGAAACACTCGGATAGTTTCCTGCACTGTTAAATCTGAACAAGAAAGTAACTTGTTTTTGAAAGTCTCATACTCATTAATTATTTTAAATAAAATACAGTAAAAAAAAATAGTATATATTATATATATATATATATATATATATATATATATATATATATATATATAATGAGAGAGAGAAAAAGAGAGAGAGAGAGAGAGAGAGAGAGTGAAGTCATTTTAAAATAACTTCCTATCTTAATATATTTTTTACATGTAATTTATTTCTTTTACTTTTGTATTACTATTTTAACTCCAATTTATTCATTTTGTCATTACTCCAGTCTTCATTCAGAAATCATTCTAATATGCCGCTTAACATTAACGTGTGCAAGTAACACTTTCTATTATCAATGATGAAAACAGTTGTGCAGCTCAATATTTTGTGGAAACAGTGATACATTTTTTTCAGGATTATTTTGATGAAAGAACTGATCAAAAGTGCATTTAGTCAAAATCTTTTATAGCATTAACTTCTTTCCCCAAAGAATAGCCTGAATCGTGTTCTCAGACAATGTCCTAGCTGGTAGCTCAAAAAGACAAGCATACAGCGAGATCTGTAGTCCAGTTTATACGTTTTGTTTTTCTTTTTAATGAACCTGTCAAAGCAATTTTAAAATAAGCCAAACAAATCAGCCTACCTGGCTCATTCACTCACTCAAAAAAAAAAAAAAAAACACAAGCTATTTATTTCAACAATAAATAAGCTGAGAACTGTCAAGGCGTTATGTTGTACTTAAGTTAGAAGACTGTAATTAATGACTGATTAATGAGAAGCATTGTGATGGAGATCATGAGAAATGATATATTATAAAAAAAAATGGAAAAATGGATATACATCAAAGCACACCTTGAAACAGACCACAATTCCAACTTTTGGAAAATAGATAGCCTTCAAAATGCTCAGTCAGCATGTGTTGTTATTCAGTAATACAATACTACCCTCTGCTGGTTACTTCAGAAAAGGAGCCGAACAAAGATTAAACCAAAATTCTTAACCCACTTTAATTAAGTTTTTGCAACCTTACCTGGACACAATACTGGAGCCATTATAGAGGTCACTAGCGTAGGAGAGGGTGGCCAGAGGCCTCACAGAGTTGTAACGGGTAAATTTTGATAGACACTCCATGAAATCATCCAGCTGATTAACAGTCCTGCTGTCATCTATTACCAAGAAAAGCGATTGTGTAATAACAGTATCCATTTTTTTTAATAAACAGTATAAATTGGTTTGAATCAACCAACCCGTTATGCGAGACATTCTATTGGAGAAATAACACTGCTCTAGATCCTCAAAGTGTGCCGTCAGTCTCTTCCGCCGCGATGCCAGAGTGCTGTTGTACCATGTTTGTCTTTTACCCTACAAGTAATAACAATAATCAGTGAATATCAGCATTACTCCAAAGGATAATAACCAGCTATAACCGCAAACGGTAACAATTCATGAAAAACAACAACACAAACATGTTACCTGCGAGCTTCCACCAAAAGGGGGCTGGATGTATTCTGGGGGGTCTATTATGCTACTGCTGCAGACAGAAACAAGATTAGAATTTTTTTTTATGTAAAAATATTGCGTAAATGTCAATAATTAGGTTAGCATCTCATGTGTGTAGAAATGACATTCATTTCTTTGTATGAAATACTTTTTAATGAGGAAATAAATACTACGTGCACCTGCAATTGCAATATAATACACAGTCTTACCTGGGTGCAGGTGAGGGAGCTTCAAACTGGGGTACAGTACTGTCTAAATTGGGGTCCATGTCACTCACTGGTGAGTACATACCGCTCATTTCCTTAAAAACAAAAAATGCATCAGATGTACAATACTGGTCAAAAGTTGAAGGTCAGTGACGCTTTCATTCAGCAAAGACACATTAAACTGATCATAAGTGACAGTATACAATTATATTACAAAAGATTTTGTATTTAAAATAAATGCTTTTGCTTTGGAATTTCTATTCATCAAAGAAATCTTAAAACATATCGTAATTTCCAAACAATTATTCAGCAGTACAACTTTTGATAATAACAAATTTTTCCTGAACAGAAAATCAGGATATCAGAATGATTTCTGAAAATCATGTGACACTGAAGACTGGAGAATTGGCTGCTGAAAATTCAGCTTTGCCTTCATAATAATAAATTACACTTTAAAATATTTTAAAGTAGAAAAAAGTTGCTTTAAATTGTAATGGCATTTCACTCGATTCTTGTTTTTACTATATTTTTGATCAAATAGTAAATATATAAGACTTCCTTAAAAACCATTAAAAAAAAAAAACAGTTCTAAACTTTTGAACGGTGCAGTATAATCGTATTGATAAATATATTACTTTTTACACCCATACATCGTTTTCTTTGTTCCGCAAAAGGGACTTAATTTGTTACAATGTTGCATTTTCTCCTTGGTTCGGTTTGGCTTTCACAAGGCAACATTTCAAAGTGTACCAAAATGTGTTTATGCAAATCAAATGCGAGTAAAATGGTCCCCTCATTGGGTTCACCTGTTCCTCTGCATCAACAAGTAACAAGTTCGCTTTGTGGGCTTATTGTGGCTTTATCTGTAGCTGTTGTGACGCACGCAAACACTTATATGAATGTAGCCTTGATTCCCACTCTGACTGATAAATTATTTACATTTAATTATATTGAAATGATCTATATATATATCATTTAGAATGCAGTTAGAGTGCGAATCAAGGCTTCGTCGGCAGCATTCTTGCAATGCACGGAGAAGAGCAATTACATAGATGAATAGGCTTTGGTTTTCAACCACAAAAACAGAATCAGACACTGTTATGTTAACATTTCCCGTTATGAATTATGATACTGCTTGGTCCGTTGGGAACCAAACCGCCCCAGAGTTCTTTTTCAATCAGACTTGACCACCTCATTCAGGCGGTCTCGGAACGATTGTTTTGGTACGGATCCAAGCACAATTGCCGTGTTAATGTAGGCTATGCCTAAATGAACCAAACTAAGAGAGAAAAATGCACCAGGTTCCGAAACAAATGCTCCAGGTGTGAAAATATCCTTAGAAAAATACAAAACATCTCTATGCTAGATCATAAAAAAAAAGTTCCTGTCTCTGACAATTCTAGGTCACCATACTAAACTGACCTCAACTCGTTTGATATCCTCTTCCAAAAAATGCAGTTCTTTTTGTAACTGCTCCAGTTGCTGTTGAAGTAAAGACAGGAAGACTTTATGAGTTAATGACCTCATACCTGTGAACTCTGCATTATTCAACATTTTTAAAAATAGATGTGGAGGCTAAACCTCTCTTTTATTTCTTCTGGCTTCTTTCAGGAATTCCATTAAGATCTGGCGCTGAGCAGCTTGTGATTCCTGTGAACAGAGATCAGTGAAAGATCAGCAAAAGATGAGCAAATGGTCTTTATGAGTCACACAGCGGGGTGGTGGTTGGGGAGTGTTGTGTTCCTTTATAAGAGAAATTATTATGGCCTATCATGATAATCAGCAACGCTTTCAGGCTCTTCAAACAAGCAGCTTTAAGCGACAAATCTTTTAAGCATTATATATAATGCTTGTTAATGCGGATTAAGCTTTAATAAAAAGTTAATATAAATTGATCACATTTAACCCTTGACATCGATCAGACTTTCTAACGGCAGGTTTTAAACAAATGTATTCCTTCACAAGAACTCAGTATGTGCCATGTAGCGGTGGTAAAATAGCGGTTTGTGGTTTATTTGGCCTTATATTTGTCACAGAAGTTACACTTTGGAATTTAAAAACAGTGGTTTGTAACAATAGGGCCTGAGTGAGCATAATTTCTGTCAAATTTGGGTTTAGTTTTATCCCCCAAAAACAAAATCTACAGAATACCAATCTTCAACAATCCTAGGTGTTTCAACACCATAGGCAGCACTTTTCAGTCAATTCCAGCTGAATGTGAATGAAACGGTAATATAAAACGGCTATTCCCAGAGTGTCTGAAGAACCCAGAAGTGTTGCATCAAGCAACAGTAATATTATATGTAAGTATACCAACCGCCTCCAGTTGTTTCTTTTTTTGCAACAGGTACTCTAATATGTAGTTGACATTGGCTAAATCCATATTCTCTTGATCTGCACCAAGGACGTCTTGGAAAACCTGCCACTTGGTTCCATTCTATAAACAGCATATGAAACAAACAATAAGACATATTTTTTGTGCTACAAATTATCTGCAAAAGTCAATCAAATTTGTTTAAGAAATTTCCACTCATTATACAAATGGTGAGCTTGGTGCACGTACAGGATGATCTCGTTTCAGACGCTTCTCTTCAGATCTCTGTTTTTGTTTCAGGATCAGTTCATTCACTGTAAAACAATTAGAGAATCAGACCATCTTATAAGCAATTCGCAGACTGAAAAGAAATCTCAACAAAATATCTTATGTGATATAGAAATATATACTTTATGTGGTAACAATAAGGTTTGAGGACATCAAGCATGCAAAAAACAACTGACATGCATTAGCATACACATACCTAAGAAGTTGGGGTAAAGTTGATCCACATTGTCAATGATATAATTGCATTTTGGGCATCTGTTGCTGTCCTCCAAACTCTGTCGTATACATTTATAACTGAATAGAAATGAAGACATGATTATTTGATCAAAATCTAAAAATGGTCTGGAAAATACATTAAATTATCGGTTTAGAGAGAACAAGTGCTTCTCACCAGAAACTGTGGCCACACTTTGTCATGTGAGCTTCCTCTATCATCTCAAAACATATAGGGCTGTTGAGAAAAAAACAAAACAAAAAATCATGACACATGCAAGGCTTGCTTCCCTTTTCTAACACATCAACAAAAAGCTGAGACTTGACTGATATTTTGAATTAGAGTAGAGTTTAAAAGTCTTGAGACCACTATTAAAACTTATTTTCAATGATTTACACATCACAAATTATATTATTCGCATAATTCTGACTGAAAGGGTAAAGCATAAAAATAATTTGAACACACCCACACGCGTAAAATTAAAATTATTTTGAGCTTGTCACATATACAAGACTTTCTGGGATTGTTGACAAAACTTTTTGACAACAAATTGTCAGTTTCTAACATTATGGCCTGGTTTCACAGACAGGGCTTAGATCAAGTCAGGATTGGGCCTTAGTTCAATTAGGACGTTTAAGTAGCTGTTAATTAATACTAAAATATTAAGTATTACTAGTGTGCATCTTGAGACAAAATGGCAATGACATATTTTAAGATATGCCAGTGTAATTTGCTTTCAGTTAAAACAGCTCAAACATGCACTTTAGTGGCTTAAGCCTTGTCTGTGAAACCGGGACTGTGTGTGAATTTCTGATTTTGTACTAAACACACACACAAAAAGCAAATCATACAAGTCCGAAACAACATGATGGTACGTAGTACACGATTACAGATATTCCTTTATGGGGGAACTATCCCCTTTAACATCATGTTGACAAGTATCAATTAGCTTTATCCTTGGGATTATCTGATTAAGTGCGGAGTAAATCACAGGACTTGCCAGATACACCTGCAGTTAAGCCCGCGTGTGGGAAATTGTTCAAAACAAACAAAGTGATGACGTTCCTTCTTTATCAAGTGGATTTAGACCTCTGCAAGGACTTACCATACAAAATCATTACTCTTGTCCTCATAGGGATTTATCAGACCGTTGTACAGGGGTCGTTTCCTGCTTGACGAGGCCAGTCGAGAACTCTGTCCCTCGGCTACCGAGCCCAGAGTCCGCGAGGACACCCCGTTACCCGAGCTGTTACCATTCTGAGCGCCGCTGCCCCCGCTGTTCGCTCCACCGGCTCCACTGCCACTGCTGCTGCTCGTTCCCCCAGAGCTCGTCCCAGGAACGGACCCCGCTGCACCGCCGGACTGCTGCTGCTGCTGCCGAGTGCTTGACATGATTGAAGCACGTCGGAAGGCCAGAGCTGAAGCTAAAGCTGCGGGGCTTCACCGCATCCGGGCGGCTGTGGGAGGTACGCTAACAGGCTAAAGCGTCACAGATGAGAGAAAATAGCCAGAAACTTTCAGCAAGCGCACTGCTAGCACTGAACGGCGCTTATTTGACCACAAATGAGATGGTTCTTCAGCATGCACGTTTGTATTGGGTCAGCTCGGTGCTAATGTGGATATGCAGCTCCGCAGAGATTTGTTGACAACTCTGAGAGCTTTGGAAATTTCAATCCACTGTCTGCAGGATGTTCACGCGAGAACTTCCCCGAATGAAACGTTCGTGTTATTCGGAGTTCAGCGGCACCTTCTGGCTTGGAGAAAACCCGCAGGTATCAATCAAAACAACCTTTCCAAATCTCAAAAATCGTTCTCAAATTCTGTCAACTACCTAACCGTCAAATCAAATAACTCAAGAACATTCATCACCATCGTTCTTATGCAGCAACTTATGTTGTTAAAAACAGATGGACTATAATGTTTAAGGCAGGCCTATGACTAAATGTAGCTAATTTATATTGTGACCTAGAGCAAAACGTCAAAGCCTCTTTATGTAGCTAGTACTGACCACTGGCCTAGTTTTACTCATGAATAAAGAAATTAGGATTATCAACTATTTATTTAATTATTATTAAATAAATTATTACTATGAATTATTATTAAATTGTTTATGTAGCCTATAGCCTATCCATGTATAGGCCTACGCAACTTTATGTTAGGGTGACCATATTTTGTCCTGAAAAAACAGGACACTCGGCCCGGCAAACAGATAGGCCTACTCAAATGATACTCGAAGTTTACTCAAAGAAACCTTATTAATCAATCAATACATTTAAAGTAGGTTATGCCTCCTCTGTATGGATAGAAATTTGTTATATTGTTATATGAAAACAGGACATGTCCTGGGAAAACAGGACAGTTGGTCACCCTACTTTATGTAACATTGGCAAACCATTGCATTGGCTTTGTTTTGGTTTTCCTTAAAACAAACAGAAAGAAACCATGAGATTAATCATGATTAGTTGTTTTAATTTTTTTCTATTTTATAGGTTTAATCTTCTCAAAGACACCACATGTGAAAATACATGTATTCAAAAGCTGCATTTTCAGGACCTGATTTCTATGACCTTTTTTTGTATGTATTAGCAGTTCATACACTTTATAACTTGGCTACTATTCAATTCTGTATTGTTATTATAATTTTCAGGAATGATGTAGTTGTTTGTAAAAATGTATATAGGCCTATTGTCCTAACCAACCCCTAACCCTAAACATATGGCATGTCACAATAGATAGATAGATAGATAGATAGATAGATAGATAGATAGATAGATAGATAGATAGATAGATAGATAGATAGATAGATAGATAGATAGATAGATAGATAGATACGGAAACGTAATGCATAGACTGTTCAGAGTTTTTTGTCTGTGAAAGCAGTGCAGCGAAGGGTTCAGCTGAATCCTTTTTGCATTCCTCATCAACTTTTTTTTACCTCTTTACTTGCAGTGTATTCAGGATGTTGTTCAGTAGCTTTATTTGTTTGTGTAAGCTGTGCAGTGAAGGTTTCAGCTGAAGCCCCCCAAAACATCTTCATCTACTTCAAAAACAAAGTGGTCAACATCAGTAGCCCGCAGCCGAATACACGACCCACTCTGATCCAGACTTTTTGAGACCATGCCAGAGTAGAAGCTGCTAAGCTTTCTACCACCCACCGTGTGGCCACCTGCCCTCTTGATCCAAAATATCTTCTCTGATCTTGTACCATACTTTCTCTCTGTCATCGGTACATCTTTGACCAGAGGCTCCATCCTATCAGACTTCATAAAGGGATATTTCATCCAAAAATAAAAATTATGTCATCATGTACTCACGCTCATGTTGTTCCAAACTCATGTGGCTTTTATTCTTCTTTTACCTGCTTTGAGGATGACCAGATGAATATTTCAAGATTCAATAAGAACATAAAAGCACTAAAAGTATCATAAAAGCCCATATTATTTGTGCACTATATTACAAGTCTTCTGAAGCTATTAGGCCTACTACAGCCTTGTATGAAAAACAGAGCAAAACCTCAGTTTATCATTGCCATGTTAAGCATACACTCTAAAAAAGGTTGGTTTGGGTCAAATATGAACAAACCCAACTGTTGGTTTACATTTTTACATTGATTTTTAAACCCATTTGAAACAACCCAGCATTTTTAGAGTGATACTTGGTGTCAACTTTATTCATAAAAAATGTTGAGATCTGCCTTAACTCACCTTAGTACAAAACTGTTCAAAAGTTTTAAACTTAAAAGAAATTAATACTTTTATTCAGCAATCACACATTATATTGATCAAAAGTGGCAGTAAAGACATAATGTTACAAAAGATTTGTTTTCTAACATTAATAAACGTATAATGTAATTTAATATTGTACACGTACACTTGATATTTAACACTATTTGCCTGCATTGACACCATTATATGAGAACTGAACTGAGCTGGACGATGACAACACTGTTTTCTCTAGACGAGTAGGTTATATTCCTGCTTTCACTGTAAAGCTGCTCTTAAACAATATGTATTGTAAAAAGCGCTATATAAATAAAGGTGACTTGACTTGACAAGTATTGGACTGATCTAAAGTCACTGACTCAATGTTTAGTTGCAGTTGTTAACAACACACTGTAGGGGAAGATCATCAGTGAATAATGACTAAACCAGTTTATATCTCACGCAAATTGTCAGAAGAATTGGAATAAAGTGCAAAAGTTGTATGAACTAGTTTTTATCATGATGATTTTATGTCCTTTTTTAGAAGCATGCGAGCTTTTGCCTCAATTCAGCTGTATTAGACTATATTCAAATAGAGCACAAGTAGTAGAGAGGCAAACAAATGTAAAGTGCTGATATGAAGAAAGCAAATGCAATGTAACAACACAATGAAAATACTAATTAGCGCATGCAGTCATCTAGTGACATTCAGCGATTTTTTTAAAGCATGTGTTAGCTACATTCTATTCAAAATAGTTTTTTGCAACAGTGCATACATTTGAAGACTATTTTTTTCCTCAAAGTAGGCTAATGTTAACCAGTCAATCACTGAAGAGCTTGAGGATATTAGTGAGATTAACTAGTGTCAGTCTACATGTTAGGTCATTGTATACAATTTGCATTGTTCACACAGAGACTGAATGACAGTGTAACAGCGATGAATCAGCTTTAATTCCTACAGACACTCATGACTGAAGTTTTCATTTTACACAGCAGGGGGGTTATTATTGTATCTTTAGAAACATTACAGATTCAAACAAGGACACTCACATATAGCCTAACTGTGCATATATTTTACTGTCAAATATGATTTTCCAATGCTCAATTACACAAATTAAAATCAGCTTGACACTTACCACATAATTGGATTTAAACGCTTGCTCATTTAATAATTCTAACTTGTGGGGTTTGGGTATATAAAACATTCAATTTGGTTTAAATGATTGTTATTCTAAGTAATGGATTTTTTTATACATATTGAAATGTATGTATTTTTTTTGTTGTTAAATTGTTATTCATAACGGATTATCACTGTCCATGATATTGTACACTAAGAAATAAAAACGGAAAAAAATACTGGTAATTTTCTGCTTGGACATTATCCAGTAATTTCATGAAGATTTTCGTTAACCCTAAACACAATATTCTGTAATTCAAAATACAGGCAAAACTAACCACCTTAAAATAAATAAATCAAAATGAATATAGGAAATACCTTCATATTTATAAAGTACATTGTGCCCTGTTGTCACAGACTGTATAAGCTGGTCATATCAGGTTTACTGGATAGCTTGGAGAACATTAATTTGACTGAGGGACACATGTAGAAATAATCTTGTAATATGTATTTAACAGGGAACCATATCAAAGATGAGCTTTGCTGATACTATTTTCATTGTACTCCACTATTATATGTTCTTTTGGCAGCACAGATCTTTTTTTTTTTTCAAATGCAATATGTTAATTACAGCACTGCTCTCACATGACCCCCATAATGGAGCACACTTCAAAGCCCTCCAACACTTACTTTTGTTGATTCAGATGTTCTATACTTATATCTCATTGGAAATTAAGCTCTAATAGCTGGCATTGTTAACAGTTAACAGAAGCGTTTAAAGCCAACTTAAATTCCAAATGGATAAGCCATCATGGGAGGGGATCGTGCAAAATGTCTGGATGAGTTGTGTCTGCTCACATTGGCCAGTGCTGTGTCTCAATTACAAATGGACTAACTGTGGTTGCCATTTCAAACATTTATATATCTCTAGTGCTTCTGTTATGGCTCTAAAGGGAGAAATAAACCCCTTTTAACTGATAGTAATATACTTCAAATATATTGGAGATACTTGACTGATCTGCCACTGTTGAGTACATTGTGTTTTGGAAGGAAAGTGGTAAATTGCACCACACACACACACACACAAAAAAAAAACACAGTTAGGTCGCTAATATCATGTCTTTTCTTATGAAGAAAAATAATTACAAATTCTGTTCTGGCTAGAATAGACTGGATTGATTTTAAGACTTGTTATGTGAGTGTCTTTCTTACTGTAGTTAAAAGTGTATCATTTCATTTTTGAGACACACAGATTATTTGCTTGGAGTCCAGTGATCTAAAAACAATAACATAATTAAATCTGTTAAAACATTAGGCACTTTAATTGGATCAGATGTCTGCCTTCGATATTAATGGGCAACACAGGAAAATGAGTAACAATTCCCAGCTGTCCGCCTCCCGCCTGCCAACACACACATATGCAAACACACTGTCATATGGATACAAGCATATAAAACAGAAATGATGCACTTACCTCTATTATGCCATCAAAGTGCTTTTATGAGGCGACACAAAAGGCAATACTATGAGACAATACCACTTTATTTAAAGAGTCACCTTAAAACCCTTTTTGAAATGTTAACATTGTTGAAAAACACAAAACTTTAATTATTAAGGTAAAACTTATTTATTTTTTTATTTTCACAGCATCAAGAAAAAGTGATTGGAAATCATTATAGAGTCCTGGCTTGTTGAAGATGAACAGCGACAACTCCCTCTGCAAAGCAGTCGAATCCACTGAGACGTGTTTTTGATGTATATCTAGAACATAAGGAAGGGAAATGAAGAAAAAAGAACATGCCGTCAGATGCTCGCTCAGAATAATCCAGTCTTAAAGCCAAGCCAGCCATGACTAACTAGGAAATGACGTTATAGTTCACACAGTGCACACCTGCTTCCCTCACTGTATCTTTTCAAATATCTGTTTGGTGGAATTATTTGCTCCCTGTGGAAGTGATAGAATAACTGTTTTGTCACTGGTTGAAAATGTAGTAAATATCTGCAACAGATTTACTTTTGATTTTCTACCTCTGCTGATAAGTGAATGGGGATTGCCTTTGGACTTTGCCAGGCTCCTTGTTATTTGTCCGGCACATCAGGTCGGATTTTCCCATTGCGTTTCTGGTCATTTAGAATTGGATTGGGGTAGGGCAGCCTCAAATGAAGGATAATCTCTTAGAGGTCCTTTGCAGTGGGGGGTGAGGCCCGGGAGCGACCATTCACTTTTTTTTTCCTTTTTTTTTACACAGTTGCAGCTGTGTCTCAAAGCACTTTGATACAAAAAAAGCTGAATGTTTTGCAGGCAGATCCTTGGGCTGGTTGCGGAATTCTTACCTCCCACTGTTAGGGCCCTTTCTACCCCTGAAGGGGCCCCTGTCGTAACTGCCAGTTACCCCAAGTCGGGGCCGTTTGCAAAATTGAGCCTGACAAAAACTGGTACGTTTCGGAAATTAAACAGCGGCATGTCTAACTTTTTGACCATTGCGATGAGATGTTGTACGTGGTTGCTGAGTTGTTGTGCGGTCACAAATCTACTCATTTGCAAGTCACAGCACTCCATATGTGCACCTGCAGTGCTGAATGCCATTCAGGGCTATTATTCACTGTACAAAACAGTAAAGACACTCTGACTGACCACATATTTAAAATGTGGCAGGCGAACATTGACATGTTTGAACTCTCAGCTGAAAGTGTCAATTCCTGGATATTTTTGGGAAGAAATATGGCACACTAGCATTACTGTAAGATCAAAGTGCTTATACAATGGCACTTCATGATTCTGAAAAGAACGAGATGGCTATATAAACTTTTCTCTATCATTTTAGATTCTTTAGATGAGAGGAAATAGAATGTTAGACGAGGTGTAGAATTGCCTTTGAAATGCTCAGAAAAGAATTGGCACATTAATTGCAATGTGCAGTTTATTCACAAACATGATCAAAAATATAATTTAAATCATTCATAATTTATGGGTCCTTCGGTCAAGATTTTTCACGCATGACAAGATAAAGTCAAGATAAAGAAGTAGTTATAACGATAACGGGGAAGCACTACACTGTAAAAAGTGAATAGTTGGATCAACCTAAAAAAATTACTTCAATTGGTAACACCTAAAAAAATTAAGTTTTCTCAACTTAAATTATCACGTTAAATCGTGATAATTTAAGTTGAGAAAACTTAATTTATTTAGGTGTTACCAATTGAAGTAATTTTTTTAGGTTGATCCAACTGTTCACTTTTTACAGTGTACGGCTTTCCCAGCTGCACGTCTTCATATGACTAGAGCATAGCCCAGTGACTGAAATAACTGTTACTATTCATATACAGTAGGCTACAGAAGGAAAAAAAGTCACATTAGTATATTTAAGTTGACTTGCATTATGAATTAATTTGATGATAAAACTCTGACTGAGGAAGAGTGACAAAAACTAAAGATTCTCTTAGATTTGTGTGAATTCTCATATATGCACTGCAGAAAAAAGCACTGGAAAGAGGGAAACTTCCACACCGGGATAATTGAGGCACACAGCATGTTGCAACCGACATTTTAATAATCAGAAATAGTTACATTTACTGCAGTCATATTTTATTATGCAGTCGTCTCTCTCTCAAACCGTTTCACAACTGAATAAGTAAAGAAATTCAGGAAAATGTGTTTGGTGGTAACAGACTGGATCTATAAATACACAGAGATAAATTAGATACTGAATTAGTATTTCATACATTTTAATGATCATTATGAAGTATAGAGGCTGAATTGTGTAATGGGACCTTCATGTGATATTCATTTATCAAAAAATGTTTATACAAAAAATACAAATGGCAAAAATTGGCATATATATATATATATATATATATATATATATATTAATAATATAAATATATATATATATATTTAAATATCACATGTATCAATGAAATAGCATATATATATATATATATATATATATATATATATATATATATATATATATATATATATATGCTATTTCATTGTTACATGTGATATTTAAGGCATATTGTGAAATTCAGCATTTTTTTTTAAGATGCAGGTAGAAACAGGATCAGCGGTAATATTAATTTACACTCCTGGGCAAAAAAAAAATAAATAAGAGAAAAGAAAAAGGTGGCCAAGTGAAAAATGGAAAAATATTTAGTGTTCTTTTAATGGTCTTAACAGTTTTAATCACAATTCTCTGGTCAGGAAATTAGCAAGAATTGCACAAATTCTGTAGATAAAGTAACTTAGCATAGAATAGCCTTCCTCAACTTGCAGACAGCTTTGACAGGAAGAAGAGTCAGTGTTCCACTCAATGTTAACAGCTTCAAACAGTTCTTGAGTAGTTGAAAAAAGTCTCCCATTTCGTTTGAGTTTAATTTAGTTCAGTATGTTCTTGAGTATTTCATAAAAGTCTCCCAGTTCGTTCGTTTTCAATTTAGTTCAATATTCTCCTGTACTCCAAAGCATTAAATGTCTTTTCACAGTGAAGTAGCTCCCCAATATTAAAAGGCTCCCCACACACAATCATAGCTATTCCTCTATGCTTCACTGTGGTAGAGATGCATTTGTTATTATATTTATCACCAGATTCTCGAAGACTCTGGAGCATCATTAAATTTCCATTATGATTAATCTCCCCACACCCCACACACAACTTTCCAGTAAGTAAGTAGCCCAGGTATATTTCAAAATAAATACATTTTAATCAAATAATTGTTCTATTGAGAGAGAGAGAGAGAGAGAGAGAGAGAGAGAGAGAGAGAGAGAGAGAGAGAGAGAGAGGAGAGAGAGAGAGAGAGAGAGAGAGAGAGAGAGAGAGAGAGAGAGAGAGAGAGAGAGAGAGAGAGAGAGAGAGAGAGAGAGAGAGAGAGAGCAGAACTCATATACACCTGACTATTTGCTTTATTTCCCCTCAGCATCTTTTAGCCTTTCCTGTTAAGTTCTCCATAAGAGAGTGTTCTGGAATTGGTCATAGGTTCATCCCTGTTTTTCAGTGTTTACACATCCCTCACTTGTCTTTTCCTATTTCCTACATGTGCAGCGTTTCAGCCCTGCTTCACATGCCAAGCAGATGTGCTGTCTCTTGCATTACTGTACAGAAGTAGGTGTAGCAGCTAGATGTCAATGGCACTGGGGGAGAAAGTGAGAGTAGCCTGCATGCGGGGCTGGGTTGGACCTGGGTGAAGTTTACTTTCCTAATGGTTGGGTAAGGGGCTGGGTTTGTGATGTCAGGCTGCAGGAAACAGATAAAACGTTTAGCGCGTTAGTTTGATCTGATGTGGAGATGTGGAGAGCGCACGCAGCGGGACTCAGCCTGGGAATATAAACACACACGGAGCGCAAGAGGAGTCTCCGCACCATCTCAAGGTGATCCAAAGAGCCGTTTTCACTTGGAACAGCATGACAAAAAGACAAACCTCCTTTCAGTACCTTCACAGTATTGGATTTTGATCCATATTTGTGAGAAAAATAAATACATTTTTAAGCTGACTTTCACAGCTCCCTGATATCTGAAACACTCCACTGTTAGATAAACCTCGACTTTTTTTAATTTTATTTTAACATTTTGGCGGTTTATTCGGGGGAAGAAGTGTGACCACGAGCATTTGGACGCGACCAATTGCGCGCCGGTGAAAGGTGGCAACCTCACATAACCTTTTTCCAGCGTGACATCTCTTCAAACAACCTTACACTGTACAGACAGCAAGCTATGTAAGTCTGCAATCAAACGCGATATTAACGCTTTAATTCGACCTCAATGAGGATGCATTATTTCGCGCGTAAATGAACTATAAGTGAATGACAACTATACCTTTGCGCTGTCAGAGCGCGCTACAGAGACCGGTTTGAGGAGATCCACTAGGCACGGGATGTTATTTGTTTGGAGCTAAGCACTAAAAAGGAGGGAGAAAAGACTTAAAGTAGACAGTTTGCTGTCAGTTAGGCTACTCGTTATTAGCGACATCCAGTTGCAGACTGAGGAACAGACTATCCACCTTAATGCACTGACAATTTCGACTTCCCTTGATATAACATTTATTTTTAAACAATAAAAAGGATATTCATTAACACACCTATTTTAACTTAAACAGTATATACTATCGTTGAAGAGAGAAAAAAAGCACCCAAAACAATTAAAGCGAATTAAATATTAGGCTATCTCCCTTCCCAAGTTCAATTCAAAACAATCAAACAGATGTTTTGAAAGCTGCACTATCTCCTCAATAAAATGAAGTTTTTTAGACTACTGGCTATTATTCTCGCAGTATTTTACACATGGCTGCTAAACAGCGCTCAGTCAGATCATATCCAGAAGTATAAGCGGACACTGGCACAGAGAGCGGACCGAGCGCTGGCTGGAGAGCAGTGCGGTTCTATCAGCCGCAAGCGGCCGCCGCGCTCCACAGCGCAACAGTTCCCCCTAGTGGGTGTGATCGGAAAGTACGCTCGCCTGATAGACTTGCACTTAAGGAAAACTAAAACGGCGAGGTCGTGTTCAGGTGAGTGCAGCTCTAGTGACACAAATGCGGTTGAATTAACCAACTGGGATAGTAATGAGAAGGGAAAATATTATGAACTACAAGAAGAGACTTTCATATTGAAGAAAGAAGGCAAACAATCACAGGGGGCCACTGCGCCTGGATCTACTAAGTCAAACAGACCCTTTAAATCCATATCAAAAGGACACCCTTTACAGACAGAACAGGGTGTTGATTTGATTGACAGCTTGTCCTCATCAAGTAGGGTTGCACGGAGCCTTCCAGAGTTCAACAAAGAAGAAGATGCCCCAAAAGATACGCAGGACACCAATATCCACCATATCGACTCTAAAGATAGTGATGAGTACTCTGGGGAGCAAGAAGGGCTGCAGAGCACTGCTGGGGAGCTATGGAGGGCCGATGTACGAGATGTGCCTGCAAAGTGGATGACAGCTGTGTATTTCAGAGGTCAGGCGGAGCAACTAAAGGTTAACCCTGCATTTGGCATAGAACTTCCTCGTTCCAGCTTCACTTTAGAGCTGTGGGTCAAGCCGGAAGGGGGCCAGAATAATCCTGCCATCATCGCAGGTGGGTGTTCATTCATACATCAATCTCATATTCTCAAATCACTCTTTTCATGTTGGAAGCAGGGATGCAGATTTTCTTCTTTTCCTTTTTTTTTTTGGGTTCTCAAAATTGTTTTTCTAGGAATTGGAATTGTCATAGGCTATTACTTAAAGCAGTAGTTATTACTTGAAGGATACATAATTCACAATTAGCAACTGTCTAATCAGAATAAATTCTGCTGTAAGGCATACAGCCATGCAGACCAAATTGATTATGGGAAGTCAGATTCATTCCTCGAACTCCCCTCAGTTCATCAAGTGCGCCAAATGGTGTGTGGTAGAATCTGTGTTGTGTCACAGCTTTGACAAGTTGTTGTTTCATTTAAGAGGCCTTTGTTTGAGGATATCAGCTGACAAGCAGATGAAAGGAGAATGGGGAAATGAGGTGCAAACGATGAGTAGTGCTAGGGCGGAGTGTTAGAGGGACAAGTGGCCACCACCTGCTCAGTGTGTCCTGTCTGCTGTATTTAATCACTTGTTTAGTGCATATGGCACATAGCGTTTCCAAGATTTGATTCATAAGCAGCATGTTTTGGACACCATACTCACATTGACAGCTACTACCTTCCATCCAGCTCAATAGTTTGGTATATTTAATACATTTCATTTGCTGCAGAAAGTAGGTGTTTTTTCATATGCAATGCTGATTGCTTGAATCTGATTGGTTGATGAACATAAGGTGTGCAATTATTTTCAGGAAAACGCACAGCTAAAGTAGTTCCAGGCAGGTCTTGATCGCATTACATGTCCATATCACTTCGCCAAATGATTTCAGTTATTTCAAAGGTCCTTACTAGCCTGGTCCCACCAGACTCTCGTATATTTCATATCATTTGTACATAGAGTCTGGCACCGCTCCATTGACAAGCGTTAAAGGATTAGTTCACTTTTTAAACAACTTTTGCTGATAATTTACTCACCCCCATGTCATCCAAGATGTCCATGTCTTTCTTTCTTCAGTCGAAAAGAAATTAAGGGTTTTGATGAAAACATTCCAGGATTTTTCTCCATATAATGGACTTCAATAGTAGCCAAAACGGTTCAAGGTCCAAATGACAGTTTCAGTGCAGCTTCAAAGGGCTTTAAACGATACCAGACGATGAATAAGGGTCTTATCTAGCGAAACGATGCGCCATTTCGAAAATAAATAAAACAGTTTAAGTATTATTAGCACAAATGCTCGCCTTGCTCTGTTCTGAGATGCACGTTCGTGAATCTCCTGTTCAAACTCGTTCATCAAAATGAACAAATCTTTTTTCGAGTCATTTTATTCATTCAACGTACGAAATGACTCGAAAAAGATTTGTTCATTTTGAACGAGTCTTTTTTCGAGTCATTTTGTTCATTCAACGAACGAAATGACTCGAAAAAAGATTTGTTCATTTTGATGAACGAGTTCAAACAGGAGAATACTGTAGCTCTTAAATGGCATTTTGGAATTAGCAACGGAGGCATGGGATGAGATGTGTAACAAATTTGTCCTACACACAAGAATGATTTAAGGACAAAATCCTGACAAATGTCTTGAAATACATAATCTAAACAATGTTGTGATTTATTAGAAAAATAAAAATCTTTGCGTCTTGGATGCATTACCACCTCAGGTGTGCATTATTATCTAATAATTCGGTCCCACTTTATAGACCTTATGTAGCCACGCCCCTTTTCAGCGCTGAGCTCGTTGTCTTTTGACTTCCGGTCTGTATTTTCACAGCTGTCTTGCGTAGTTATGAATGATTACAATGCTCATGATAACTTTCGTTAACTCTACAATAAGTAAATCAACTTCACCAGCTAATTACTCCCGGACAGCGATGCCATAGAAATATACAGAGCAACCGCAAAAACGGAAGTTCAAAGACAATATTCTAAAGATGGCGGCGACCTCGTTTCTCTGGTGCATAAGGTCTATATTAAGTGGCTTTAGGTACTTCGACAAATAAGTACAATGTACTTATTGTGTGGATGTTTTATTGTAAAACATGTGCTGCTATTGAGGTGTGATACAGGTAAGGTTGGGGTCAGGTGTGCTGGTATGGGTTGGTTTAAGGTTGGGTTAAGGTGTAAGACAAGGGTCAACATTGTAATTACAAATGCAATTACATAAATTAATTACAGCTGTAATTACATGCAGGTATTTTCAAAATATAAGTACAATGTAAAAACATATGTACACAATAAGTCCATTGTATCAAATTATTAATTTCAATGTAAGTACATTAAGTACTTAAAGCCACTTAATATAAAGTGGGACCAATAATTAAATGGGTCGGGGTCAATTATTCCGTACTTGATATTATAATAAGGAAAATATATTATATTATTTAAGTGAATAAGTGAATATAAAAAAATATATATATATATATATATATTTTAAAATAATATATATATATATATATATATATATATATATATATATATATATATATATTATATATATATTTTTTTTTTTTTTTTTTTTTTTTTTTTAATTGCAAACCCATCACTAAAATTCATGAAATTATTATTATTTAATTTCTATAGAGGACCTTATTGTGCCTTCAGTAAGTTATTGTTATAGGGCTTAGGGCAGCGTTTCAGGTTTTCCTTAACTGTTATATGATATATGGTTTTGACAGGCAACTGAGTTGACGTTTGATGCACATATTATGATTACCAAAAAAAAAAAAAAAAAAGGTGTGGAACATCACAGAAGGTGCCGGATCCCTCAAAGGAGCTTTCATAATCAGGTAAATGGGCATTTTCGTATGGCTGCTGACTGAGGAGGGTCAATGTGGAAATGATTATATCTGGAAGTGCTTCTGAGACTAGTTCCCAGTAAGAAGAACAAAGCCCAGAGTTTTCTGGTTGTAACCTGCACAAGGCTTTTCCTCTACCATGGATGCCAAAATACATGCTTTTAGGCAAAAAGGGGTGCAAATATTATTCATATGTTTCTAACACTGATGAGTATCAGACCTCAAAGAAAGCATTAGATATTCCATTTTAAATTTATCCACCACTTGGATAAAATCAGTATTCCCCAATGACGTCAAATCTCACAAACCTCTTAAATAAATGAGGGTTTCTACCATCTTGCTATTGTTAAGATTGCATTATTTCACTTTGACATATTCGTCATCACTAAAATCATGTGAACATTCACTCCAGCTCCTTCTGAGGTCAATAGCTTTCTTTTAACAATCAGTGGACAAATCTATTGTTATAAAGCCAGTTAAAAAAAAATCACTCTCTTTGCCAAATGAGCGTTCAAAGGCTTTACTGGAAGTGGTCGTTTCAGCGCTAACTTTTCTTTCGCTAATAAGTGATACTATTCAAAAACATTCGCTTTTTCTCTGTCTCTCATAAACACTTATCATATCGAAGCCATCACTCATACAAAAAGGTTTTTTTTTTTTTAAAGTATTTCTTTAGCACACTTTGTCTCAAGCCAAACTCAGCACTCCAGGCCAGTCTGAGGTACTACTTTATTTAGTGGGAGACAGACACTATAAAAACAGTAAGATAAGAACCTGGGCTTTGAAAGTGTAGTACCATCCAAGTGGATAATACTCTGGGAAGGTTTATCTTTAAATTCACAACTTCAGGGCTAATACACACACAAATTAGCTGATGTTGTCACATGCAGGAGCTCCGTACACACATCGGCAGGCTTTTCCAATAAATGAAATGGCAGTGCGGTCCACGTCCCTCAGGATATTTTGTTTAAAGCTGCCCATCTCTCGTTCCCCTGTTTGCAGGGAATAATACACCGAGTGTGTATGTGCTCGCATGTGCGTGTGTTGTTGGGAGGGTGAAGGGGTTCCCTGACCTCTCTCTGTCCTTCGACGGTAACATCTGTCTGCCAGATGTGACTGCTCCTTACGAAAGGCAGCTGGGAATATCAGTGGATTTGTTGAATGGAAATGACTTAAACTCTTAAACTCTTCAGATAATTAAATGACAATTACTCTGTGCTTGATGAAGCTACATTTCTGTTCATTGATTTTTTTCTTCTTCTAGGCGTGTTTGACAATTGCTCGTATCCCTTGAGCGAAAAAGGCTGGTCTGTCGGTATTCGAGCAGCAGATCCTACAGGAAGAAAAGATGGCAGGTTTTTCTTCTCCCTTCGCACGGATCGCGCGCTCAAATCCACCACTATTGTCGGACACCAGCGCTACCAGCCCAACAGCTGGACTCATGTGGTGGTCAGTTATGACGGCCACAAGATGGTGCTGTACGTAGACAACTCCAAGGTCAGCGAGAGCAGCGAACAGTCAGGTGACCTGTACAGCCCCTACATCAAGGCCTGTCGGTTGTTTCTGCTCGGCGGGGACCAGTCTGATCATGAGCACAGTTTCCGTGGGCATTTGGGAGGTGTCACGCTATGGGGATATGCGCGCACTCACCAAGCACTTAAAGGTCACCAACCTCATGCAGAGAGACAATCTCCCCTCATGTCCCAGTGGGCAGATTTCTCAGAGGTCGAGAATCTTTGGGCGCCCTACAAAGATCGTCACAACCCAGTCATCGTGGCTCTTCCCATCCCAGAAAGACAGCTTCTGTCTCCATTTCTGCCACCTCCATGCGGCGTGACTGTGTGTGACAACGCCGACATCGCCCTCAGTTATAACCAGCGTTGGCAGCTGCGCACCGAGAAGCGTCTACGCTACCGCATCGTGAATATCTGTAAGGATGACGGCACTGACCCAACAGTCTCTCTGCAGCAGATCCAGCTCCAACACCAAGCCTTGGAAGACGCCTTCCGTCCTTATAATATCACACTGGAACTTAGCATTCACAGCGTCTACAACTCTTCTCTCCAACGGCGCTTCGTCCTCAGCAACTGCCACATTGCAAATGTGGGGAACCGCCAATGTGATCCCGAGTGCGACCATCCTCTCACGGGCCACGATGGGGGTGACTGCTTGCACATGGGGCCTTGCTACAACTGGAAGCGGAGAGATGGAGTCTGCAACCCAGAGTGCAACAGTATTCACTATGATTACGATGATGGTGATTGCTGTGACCCTGAGGTCACAGATGTCGCAAAGACCTGCTTTGATCCAGAGTCTCCTCAGAGGTAAGCTTGTGCTTCAATATGGTTCCACTTTGGCAACTAACTTGAACCCAGGCATAATTTTAGTGGTATGTGCAAGAGGGTTCATGTTTTGGTCCTCAGGATGATATTTGACTGACTGATTGCCTCTATTGAAATTGATTCAGGTACCGTAGTCAACTACCATAGCATTACATCAACTATGTACATTTACATATCCTTTCCTTATATTCCTACCAAATTGCTTGAATTTAAGTTCTAGGCCTTAAAGGCCAAGACAAAATGATTGAAAGCATTCCCTATCCCTCGCTGAGGATCTCTGCAAGTTATGTGCTTGTTAAATGTTCTCATAGCATCACGAAAAAGGAAACCAAAGTGTCTTATTGTGAAATAGTGTTCGCTTGTTTTCTTTTTCAAGATTGTCAGAGCATTTTGTATTACTCAACATGCAAAGCATACAAATCGGCCTTCTGGAATAGCTTTAAAAAGCATGCAAAACTTGGATGTAGAACTGAGCCAAAGTATACGCTTAATATGGCTAAACAACAAAACCAGAGGTCCCGGCTCTGTTCGCTGTGAAAAGCAGGACAGTTTTGCTCCTGTACAGACTGTTTGATGGCTTGTCATAGAGTCTTTACTTTTTCTAATGCTACAGATATAAAAGTAGATGTTCACAAAGTCGCACTATAGCGTTATCCCAAAAATGTGATCTATTAAGATCTTTTTTTTAAGAAAAAACTTTTTTTATACACGTTTTAAACTTTTTAATACTTAAAAATAAGATTTTGAGTGTACCATTTAGGAGATTAGATTATTCAATTGGATATCATATATAATGTAAGATACTGTATATGGTAATAAATGCATAATTTTAACTTCCTACCTTTAATAAGTGCAAACTGCACTTATTGTATTGTATAAATGTTCACATAAATGTTTAATCATATTCAGTCTGAATCTTGTAGCAGGATAAAGTTGCTATACATTAACATTCCATGGAAGTGTTGTTCCAGGCTCAGTGTGCATAGAGACCTAGTGTCTCAGCCTCCAGCTGTTGTCATTTTATAGTTGCTTGAGAACAAGCTTTCTTCAAGGTATGCCTTTCTGTTCCTGAAGGGTTCCTATAGAGATAAATAGGGCCCCAGTGATACCATTGGATGGTGGTCTGAGATACACTAATTTGGTAGATTTGCCCTGGGACACTTTTAAAGAGGACATCAAGTTTATAGCCAAAATCCACAGGCAAAGAATCTTTTTTGGTTGGTGGATAATAAATCATTTGAACGCCATCTCAACACTGTTTCTACAAGGCTTAACTGGTTAGCATTGCCTGTTAGATGGTGGTAGATCTTGCAGCCAAAAAAGCTTCTATCTTTCAGTAATTCAAAAGTAGTTGAGTATTCTGACTAAATAATATTATAATACATTATTATTATTATTATGAAAGCTTGTTTCCGCCACAGAATAAAAACTAAAAAGGGTAATTGTGACTTTTTATCTCGCAATTCTGAACATAAAGTCGCAATTGCTAGTCATAAAGTCAGAATTGTGTGATACAAAGTTGCAATTGTGTTATAAAGTCAGAATTGTGAGATATAAAGTCGCAATTGCGAGTTTTAAAGTCCGAAACAATTGCGTGATATAAAGTCGCAATTGTGTTATAAAGTGAGACTTGTATGATATAGAGTGGCAGTTGCGTGTTATAAAGTCAGAATTGTGTGATATAAAGTCACAATTGCGTGCTATAAAGTCAGAGTTGTGAAATATAAAAAATCTCGCAATTCTGACTTTATAACACGGAATTGCGACTTTATATCTCGCAATTCTGAGAAATAATGTAAACAATTGACAGATAGAAAGTCGCAATTATCTTTTAAAATGTTTTATTCTGTGGCAGAAACAAGTTTCCATATTCTAATAATAAGCAGTATTTTTTTTTTATCTTATTTTTAAATAAATTAATACATTTATTCAGCAAGGACAAGACGTTATGGTTGATTACTCCAGTCTTCAGATTGGCCATTACAGGAATAAATAGCATTTCAAATTGTAATAATATTTCACAATATTACTTCTTTATATATTTTTGATTAAATAAATGTAACCTTGGTAGGCATAAGATTTTTCTTTAAATATATATAAAAAAATCTTACCAACCCCAAACTTTTGAACTGTATTGATGTATCGCTAATATTGAATTGTTTTACCATTTCACAGTTTTCTTTTGAAAGGCTCTTACAAGTGTGAAATAGATTTTTCCAGGATAGTCACTAGTGAAGGGCTTGGGACATTAGCATGATGTAATTTTCTTTCGTTCCTGTGCCAGCCGAGCAACTGCCATTGAGATGAATAGGAATGCTAAAAGATAGATTTCTTCAGGGAATTTAAGACCTCCTTAATACTATCTAGGCCAACATTTCGTAATAGTAGTGACCTGGAGTAGCATGCTGTCCTTGGCACTCCATATTCAAAAAGCAAAGGTTCATTCACTGGACTTATTTTCCTCTAAATATGATGTGTCAATAAGTAGAAATGCTAATAGCCAATGGGACCGGATTAGCCTTGGACTCATAGACTAAGCCCTTAGATAGGTCTTTCCTTACCATGCTGGAAGCGCGAATCGCTAAGGCAGCGGTCCAGAGTTTGCAGAGAATTAATGCAGGGATGACATTTTGATGGCAATTGTATAGCATACTTTTTATGTGGATGTCTGGGATTTTAATGCTTTGCTGTGTGAGTTATAGCCCAGGTATCTGCTGCTGGGCAGTAAAGCTCAAGTACCTGCCAATGGCTGTCACTACTCAAATTTGTTGTTGAAGCAGAGAGAAACAGCACAGGGGAACCACCAGGTGCTTTTTGGCAAGCTCCCGAAATGGAACGAGAAGAAAGCAAAGACATTTTAGTTCAGACATTTAAGCCAATAGAACTGAACTACCTGATATCTCTTCTGTTGAGTAATTTTCTTTGATAGATGCTTAGCAATTTTGGCGATTTATGATGTATTCATTTCTTTAATCATTCTGCTGCAAGATATGTGGATTGGTGGTTTTGAAACTACCTGTTTCAATAAATCGGTTTTAGTTTTTCTTCTTTTTCTCTGTGTTATTCAAAAGGATTGTGTCCACCTATAAGGTGAAGTGTGTAGTTTTTTTTCTTTCCTTAAAATACTTTATTCTATCCAAGTAAACCCACTTCTCTGAAGTGTTGACCTCCCGAAAAACTCAGAACAACTGTTTTTAAAACTTTACTTTGTTTGAGTGGTCTGACATGTTGGAGGATATGAAAAATGGAGGACGGGGCAATTGGCGAAAGGGGCAGTATTTTTATTATTTTTGCTGTTCCATTAGTTCTGCTAATAGCACAGAAATTAGGGGAGACTGGGGTTTGTTGGCACAAGTCTCTGGTGAAATGAACATTAACCCAAGATCTTAAGTAATTTTCAATGTCAAAATATTTCATAAATCGTGTTAAATTATATGTTTTTTAAAATATGTTTTGTAAACAATATAAAATGATTATTTTATTTATGTTTTATATATGATTTATTTATGTTTATTATCGAAAATTTTGTAAATGCAATATATAACATTCAATCATTTACAATTTAGTTTTGACCGAAACAAAATGGATAGCTGTCCTCACCTCACTATAGGCTTTGACCTTGTAATGTCTCAACAGAATCAATGAGGGAAGGTAAAGATGGCAAATACTGAGTTTATATTCAATATTAATTTTTGTGCCAGAACCCAAATAAACCCTGTGCCAGTCAATCCGTGGAGCCGACCAACTCTAGTCTCCCTGACAAATGTGATTGCTCTGATTAGAGGACTGTGCTGACATTTTCATTTGCTGTTGTTTTTGACATATTGTGTTTGTTCCCTGAATAAGCATTTTTGTGGCATCAGTTGGTTTTGTGGTTAGTATTAGATTCCCCTGTGCAAAAGCTTAGGGAAAAACGGACAACATGTTTTCTTTGTTTTTTTTGGTAATTGATTCGATTCATCTGTATAGAAATATGTTCTTCCTTAAACATATTGAAAGACTGGACTGGTAAATACCGTCAGCAGTCACAGCTTACAGTTATTAGTTAACCACTAATGTCCGGGCATGGAGGAAGTATTTGTTTATGTGAGGCTTGAGACTGAGTGTTGTTTAAATAAAAAATAATAAAAAAAAATGATTATTGAAGCCAGTAGAAATAATATTTGCTTTAGCCTCTCACACTGTAAAATGTGATTTGTTGCTTAAAACTACAACGTGATGTTTTGAATTGATTTAAAATGTTTGGTAATTTATTAAAGCAGCATTATTTGTTGATAAATTACACATTTAACTTGACTCAATAACTGCAGTGAATTCTATGTGCATTTTGTTTCCTCTTCTACGCAATTCGTCATCTTTCCACGAGCAATGCATTTAACGTAAGTCAATGCATCTAGGTTTTGATTAACTTTGTACTTTTTTAATAGCATTTTTGTCTTTACATCTGATAAGACGTAGGAAGTAGATAGGACGCAGGCCGGACTTAAATTTGTGTCCTTGTGAGTACACAGCTTATATTTGATTTGAGCTATTGTGCCATGTCTCTTATACATATACTTTATTATTTAACCTCTCATAATCCTTTACCAACTTCCTCCTACTGTTGCTCCATACTTAATGTATGTTTTCTGAAGATTTGTTTAAACCACACATTGATTGGATTTGTTTTTCAAATCCAATCTTTAGGACTGACTGACCTCACTGCCATACTGCAGTTCAGTGATTTCAGATCTGTCATTGTAATGACTTAAGCGTCAGCTAGACGGCTAGAGTCATAAGAGAGATGTTGTCATTTTGGAAAGGGAGGACAGATGCTCATGCTCACGTCTTTCCCCCCTCTACTTTCTTTCTAGTCACGTGATGTGAATGTTTCACTTTGCGTGTCGGAATGTTTAAACCCAGAACATACTCTTTGGGTTTGGATGTCCATTTACTAAATTTTTATATATATAGCCTATCACATTATCATAGATTCTGCCCAGTATAAAAACCATACAATATTTAGAGCACCATTTCTTGCCACAAGATGCCACTGTTTTCGACACTCTTGCATGCTTCGAATCTTTTCCCGAAACAAAAGGTTCAAAGATTTGGAAAAATCTTATTTTTTCCATCCCTATACTCAATATTGTATGCCCACCCCCCACATATACACACTTTTGACGTTACAACACACAATCGCACACCTTTATTTATTCTCATTTATTCTCTTGCTTTCTCAATATGTCATGAGTGTACACAGATAGATTAATAATCAATTTAAAAAATAGGCCTGCCTATGTAAAAAATAAAAACGACATTACTTGCGCCCTCTCATGTACAGCTGCAAGCACCACTGATAACACAGTCTCATCCCAAGACGTCAGATGACTGTCAGTTTTGACCATACGTCAACATCCGACGTTTTAGGGTACCCTTTAACATCAGTTAGATGACGATCCCGGGGCGTCATATGACTGACGCTTTACCTTTAGCGTCAGTTAGATGACGCGGGTAGGTTTAGGTCTGGGGTAGGGTTAGGATTAGATAGCGTCATATACTGACGTTAAAGGGTACCCTAAAACGTCGGATGTTGACGTATGGTCAAAAGCGTCAGACATATGACGTCCATGATGTTGAATATTTAGTCTAAGCATTCAAATGTAAGTCAGGAAGGTTTTTAGAAAAACACTGATATCCATAGAAATTATAAATCACAGAATTTTAATTGCAAATAATCTTCTCTTAATCAGCATTTTGTCTTAATCTTTTCCTAATCAGTTTTGTGCTTTCTAATGAATAAACAAGATAACATTTCTTGAAAAGATACATTGCGAATAAAACCAATAACGTAATAATAAAACATAACGCAACTTTTCAGAGAATGTATTTCAAATTACATTTATTTTTCTTACCTCTTTGGCAACTGTTTAATTTGGTAACACGTTATAATAACTGCATGCTATTAATCATTAATTAAGCATGAGTAAACAGTTAATTCATAATTTATAAAGCATTAATAGACATTAATAAGCAGTGTATAAATACAGCTATAAATGTTTTTTTCTTGATAAGCATATCTATAATGTGATTAATAATTGAATTTTCATACTTTGTTAATGATTAATTATTATAATATTATATCATTTATAAATGAAATATAGCATTATTTACAAACCAGTTATTTAAGAGTTGTCAGTGGTTCATAAGATCAATTAGAAAGTGTAAGTATAATTGAGTAAATTCAGGTAGTTATAAAGCATTTAGTAGTGGTCAGTTAACTATTTTTGTGAGCTCATCTAAAGTGAGACTATTCATGCCTTGTAAAACATTTATAAAGAAGAATTAAAGACTCTGTTATCTTCTTAACAGAAAATGAAACAAACACAACACTGTGCTACAGAACATAGAAATATATAACAGCCTTTAAATCTCCTTTGTAAATGCTTTACCAGGCATAACTAGTCCTCACTTTAGATGAGCTCACAAAAATAGTTAACTGACCACTACTAAATGCTTTATAACTACCTGAATTAACCCTGAATTACAGTAGAAATACATGTTAACACACTAAGTAACTATTACTATATGTCTGAATAATAAGATGTATGAATGTAGATTGAAATAGTTTATTAATCATTTACTTACACTTTCTAAGTGATCTTATGAACCACTGACAACTCTTAAATAACTGAGTTATAAATAGTGCAATACTTCATTTAGAAATGATAATTTTATCATTGATAAAGTATGAAAATACAATTATTAAACACATTATAGATATGCTTTTAAATCAAAATAAAGCATTTATAGCTGTATTTATACACTGCTTATTAATGTCTATTAATGTTTTATAAATTATGAATTAACTGTTTACTAATGCTTAACTAATGATTAATAGCGTACAGTTATTATGAATGGTACCTTTAATGGTAGTATAAATCTAAAAAGTTTATGATTAAAAAGGAAAAACAAAATACTGATTAAGAACATGATTTTTTGCAAAGTGATTGTCACTAAGAATAATAAAAAAAAAGAATAAATCACCTGTCATAATGTGCAACCTTCACTTTTGCTAAAAACGTGTTTTATTTCCAATATTCTGCATCCGATTGACTTTTCTATGAACAACAACAAAAAAAAGTGGTCCAAAACATATTTGTAGCACTTATTTTCAAGATCACATCTGGAAAAGATTGTTCACCTTTAAATCATGTGAATATAAATAGTTAAATCATTTGAATTATTTGCTGAATTTGCCATATAGGAGAGATTTAGGCAACTAGGGCACTCAAAAAATTGGCTCTGCTTTTGCTTGTTTAATAAAAAACGACGTCAGAAGTACGATGCTTGGTTTATTCTCGCATGGAATGGGTCCAAGAAACAGTAGGTGGTTCAGCTAATAGGCTCGACCCTTTGGAATGATCCAAAGGGCATTAAGAAACCGGACCTCTTCAAACCAACGGGCCAATGATATGAGGTGCAAAGGCTTAAGCAGCTATGAAAGCAAAAGTGAAAAAAAGATATGTGACATATTCCAAAGTAAAAATAAGTTAACATCACACATCAAAGCCCGTCTATGGCGATTCATCACAGCTGGGAGTAAAATGAAAAATTGGGTAGTCGTTTCATGCGCCATAACCAGTTCGAACAATTATTATCTCTAATCATTGTGACATAAAGTGATTTTTTAACGACTGTTGTTACTAAAACTGCTAATAAAAGTCAAGAGGCAAATTTAAAAACACATACCGTGTATCACATCGTACAGATGTTATGTTAGTTCTCTTTCAAATTCCAGTTGATTATTCTTCTGATGGCATGTAACATAAGTAAAGGTGTCGTTAAAAACCGTTAATCAAGTAAAATTTTTAAATGTCAGTCCCTTTTAAATCAGGGTATCCGCGGGGTCTTGAAAAGTATTAAAAGGTGATAAATCAATTTTGGGAAAATTAAGACCCTTAAAAAGTATTAAAAAGTCTTATCACGGGTTTATAAAGTCTTAAATTTTGAAAGTATTTTTTCATAATTAGCTGTCCAACAGTTTGAGTCCCAAAAACATCGTAAAAGTGTGTGAATTTAGTCATTTTTATAAAAAAAAACGAACAGGTACATAAAAAACTAGGCTATTTTGGGTGCGTTCTCTGTCATGTCAATCACAGTACTGATTGCCTACACCAAACACTGATCCCTAAACCTACCCATCACTGTATCCTAAACCAATGAAATCGGTTGCAGGGCGGGAAAAAAGAATCACGCATATTACAACGTAAGTTAAAAGTATCACTGATGTAAATGGTTACAGCTTGAAGTGGCGGTGAGGTATTAAAAAATATTGAGAAGGTCTTGAAAAAGTCTTGAAAAGGTATTAAAATTAACTTCAAGATTCCTGCATATACCCTGTAAATCTTGATTTGACAGTCTCAATCTTTCAAAGAAAAAGTGAATAACTTTGATATTTGAATAACTTTAAATAATAGTCAATGTTTCAAAAAGAATTTAATTCTGCTGTAAAACAGCTCTAACAAAGACAGTGTCATTATTCAGCAGAAGTCAGTTCAATGTTCAATCACCGTGTATCAATTATCAATTATAAAATGAGTTTTTGAGCAGCTCTGCCGAAAATGGTTGTGTCATCGTCTTTCTCAATTGAGATCATGTTTGGTTCTCATCCAATAACGCCAGTGCAATCAAACCAATAATATTACTGAATATTAAGTGCCCCCATAAGCAAGCCAAAGGCGATAGTGGCAAGGAACCAAAACTACATCAGGAGAGAGAAATGGGAAGAAAAAAAACAACTTGGGAGAAGCCAGACTCAGTTGGGGTCCGGTTCTCCTTTGGCCAATGTCTTTCATGCTGTTCATTCATGTTTATGACACTTCTCTTAAAAATAACTTATTTTCTATGCAAAGTGGTTTGACTGTGTGTCAATATCTCTGCTACAGGGCTTATCTGAGCATAAAGGAGTTGAAGGAGCTGCTTCATCTGAGCAGTTCAGACATGCTCAACGTGTTCTTTGCTAATAATTCAGCACGTGAGGAGCTTGCTGGAGTCGCCACCTGGCCATGGGCAAAAGAAGCCCTTACTCATCAAGGTAAGATGTCCACTCAAATGTAATGCAAGAGCTCATGAACATGACACAACGAAGAACCCAAGTCCAGTTAAGCTATAAGCATAGACATGATTCAGCTAGACTAGAATGAACTAGAATTGACTACAGCATTCTAGGTGTAGTCGATTGTACATCTAGACCAGGGGTTCTCAACTCTGGCCCTCGAGGTCCACTTTCCTGCACAACCCTTATCCAACACACCTGATCAAGCTGATCAACATCTTCAGGATTACTAGAATGTTACAGGCCGGTGAGTTTTGACCAAGGTTGGAGCCAAACTCTGCAAGAAAGAGTTGAGAATCCCTGATATAGATTAAAAATACCAAAACAACGACATGACATGAACACAATTATAAACATAACGTGATTTGACTAGACTATAGACTGAAATACTGGACTTGAGTCCCGAAAGCGCCGAAGGTTTGGCTGGTTAGCATTGTTCAGTTAGCCCCTGCCGGTAGATACACCATCTGGTCTTAAAAAGCATGTTTCTATTGATGGCCTCTTGAAAGGCAGAAAAACTTTTTTTTTGCAAGTAACTTATAAATCACAAATATTTCACCACATAATAGCAGATGTTTTATTTCTTGTTTTTTGAAATGCTTATAAAAGCGTGAAATGGATTTATATTTCCCCCACATTTGGCGTCATAGCTCAGTATAGTCGCTAGTGAATAAGTACTATGCATGTTTTTAGATATAACATGAGAACAAAACTTTAAGATAAAAGACAAACTAATATTTCAAAATAAAAGACCAGGGACTTAACACAACAGATCTACCTCTTGGCCTCCATACCCAACTGGGTTCATTCTACCATGGACAATGTCAAGTTAAGACCCCAGTTGTTTCCTATCGCTACATTCCCCAAAGCACATGTGTTTTTTTTGTACCTAATGCCATACATCTTCTTGTTCATGACTTTCTTTTTTTTGATCACCTTAAATCTTTTCTTTAAAGAAACACATTCTTGTCTCTTCCTCCTTGTTGTCTGTATTTGCCTTTACGAGATTAATGGGCCGTAATCTCAAGCATAAAAGAAAACACTTGCGGCACGCATAGATTTCCCTGTAGATTGGCCCTTAATCATTAAGGCTGTCCACCGGGAGAGAAGAAAAGGAACTCGACAACAACCAAACAAAAACAAAAGAAGGGTATTACCCTGTTGCCATCTCCATCAGACTGCCAGCTCATTTTATAGTACCCGTCGCTGTTGTGTTTTAGAGCTCATTAAAATGGCCTCGGTGAAGTCCAGCTCCTTTTAAAAGGAGATTTCTCTCAAGCAGGAAGGTTTCTTATATAAGTCCCCCTCCCATTGGTTCAGGATCCATGATCAGACATTTTGGTCTTGGCTTTTTGGGTTATAGCTTTTGTTAATGAGATGATTTTGGCCTGTGTGTAGAATGTGAACTTTTAAACCGACATTAGCATGAGTAATTAGCACCAACCTGTTTTTATGAGCTTGAATTTGGCTACAGTTTGTTTCTAAAGTATATATGATAACACTTTACATTAGTGTTTAATTTGTAAACATTTCATTCATTTATTAGGTATCAAACAAACATTTTCACAGCATTTATTAATTCAGAGTAATGCTCCTTTGTTAATATAGTATTGTTCATTTTAAATCAATCATAATTCATTAAGTGATTTTAATTCATAGAACTTGTACATGTAAAAATAAAAATGTATAAGAACATGTAAAAAGGACCATTAACCAAGATTAATAAATGCTGTAAAAGTATTGTTTGTTGTTTTATTAACTATGTTAAGTTATAACCTTATAGTAAAGTAGCTATATGAGTATATGACAGGTGATTTTATATTTTGCATATTAATACAATTCATTTGATTTTATATTGTATTTATTGATTTTATATACCTTAAAGATTTATTTTAATCCCTCAAATGTTATATTGGTATTGATTACTTGACTGGTAACTTATTTGTCAAAAACTTGTGACCGCTAAATTGTATAATTGCACTATTGTTTTTTTATTTGGTAGTAGCCATGTAATAAACAGGATAGTCCGCACATCCTGTTGTAATTACAACATAAACCTCTTCAGGAAGTGGTCCTTGGGGTCCTGATCATCCTGTCATGCTTTAAACAGAGCCAAGAAGAACTGTATCCCAATAACCATGGCAAGTAAAGTTAAGAAGGAAAAATTAAGAATTATGAAATGTTCATAAAAACGATTGACCAGAGTGATGAGTCTTAAATTGAAAAAGTTAGTTTAGTTTTGTATTCATCTTGGATGAATAAAACAGATTCCAGAGGTGGTCTGAGACATGAAAGGTAACATAAAATACATGAATGACTGACCACACTGCTTTTAATCACTCAGAGATATGGCTCCATTCGTATTATTCCCATCATCCACCTCTGCTTTTGATGTACTGTCTTTGGTGCAAGACAATCTTTGTCCACAAATGTTTCGGTGGACTTGCATGGATGTTAAATGCGAGATTAGTTTCTCATAAATTAGGGGGCTCAGGTTTATGGTATGGGTTTGGGCAACAGCCTGCCCTGGTTTAATTCCACATAAATCATGAGCTTATTTGCGAGAGTACCTTGATGTCTATTGAGGAACAAGGTCAAACTACTGCTCTGAATGCTTTAAGTGAAATCAGACCATAGCATGAACTGCTGATGTTGTGGTATAACTGTAAATGATCTGTGTCTGTCAGACGTGTCTTGCCAAGCTCTGAACGTTTGGCTGAACTCCCATAAAACATGGATATTTCCTAAATAAAAAAGGTCGTTCTCTCTGATCTAGTATATCCGCTGTAAATGGCCTGTCTGTGGTGGAGCACAAATCTTTCTCAGGGCCACATAAACCAACTTCTGTTTTTAATTAGTAAATAAATTCCTTTTTTTTTGCTTTAAAAACCTTATAAAATGTATACACTATAAGTGCTATATATAACAAAAATTATGCAAATTATTCTCACAATGTAATTTCATAATTGCTCTTAAACAGCCGAACATCTGCATGGATTTTAAGCAGTTATAAATGTCACATTGTTTTAAGATATATATTTTGCAGTGTTTCAGAACAAATCAGTTTGATATACTCACAGACTTCTGGCTTTGAGATTAAAGTTAAACTTAAGAATCTACACCTCAGTGTTCTTTCAGGTTAAAGTTTATATTGTTTCATCAACTGCAGAGATGTCCATTTGTGTCATTTTTCAGGTGGAATGATTCTTAACCCCTCCTACTTTGGCACCAAAGGACACAACAACACCATGATCCATGAGATGGGTCATATTTTGGGACTGTACCATGTGTTTAAGGGTGTGAGTGAACGCGAGTCATGTGATGACCCCTGTCAAGAGACCACCGCATCCATGGAGACTGGAGATCTGTGTGCCGATACAGCACCAACGCCAAAATCGAAAGCTTGTCATGACCCTGATCCAGTCAATGACACTTGTGGCCTTACCCAGTACAAAAACACACCGTATAACAACTACATGAGTTACACAGGTAGTTACGATCAGTTTTCTGCTTCTGTTTGCCCAACAAGTAGAACCAGTTTCACTTTAAAAATATTGATGTTAGTGTTTAACTTAAAGGGATACTCCACTTTTTTGGAAATAGGCTCATTTTACAACTCCCCCAGAGTTAAACTGTTGAGTTTTACCGTTTTTGAATCCATTCAGCCGATCTCCGGTTCTGGCGGTACCACTTTTAGCATAGCTTAGCATACATCATTGAAGTGGACAAGACCATTCCGACGGTACTAAGACCGACGGAAAATGAAAAGTTGTGATTTTCTAGGACAATATGGCTAGGAACTATACTCTCATTCCTGCGTAATAATCAAGAAACTTTACTGCCGTACCATGAGTACAGCAGGCATAATGATATGACGCAGTGCCTGAAAATAGCCTACCTTCCGTCAACATTACGGAACTATTTTTAGGCGCTGCGTCATATCATTACGTCTGCTGCACTCATGGTACGGCAGTAAAGTTTCTTGATTATTACGCAGGAATGAGAGTATAGTTCCTAGCCATATTGTCCTAGAAAATCACAACTTTTCATTTTCCGTCGGTCTTAGTACACGATGTAACTACAGAAGAGTCAAGTTTTAAATAGGAAAAATATCGAAACTCTTTGGTCATTTTTTTTTAGAAATGCTAATGGTCTTGTCCACTTCAATGATGTATGCTAAGCTATGCTAAAAGTGGTACCTCCAGAACCGGAGATCGGCTGAATGGATTCAAAAACGGTAAAACTCAACAGTTTAACTCTGGGGGAGTTGTAAAATGAGCCTATTTCCAAAAAAAGTGGAGTATCCCTTTAAGTAATACATGCTTGTATATATACACACGTTCAAATTCTTGGTATCTGTACGGTCAGTTTTTTTAAAAAGTTCAACAGGGGTGCATTTATTTGATCAAAAATACAGCCAAAAACAATAATATTGTGAAATGTTATTATAATTTAATGTAAATTATTCTGGTGATGGCAAAAATCATTACTCCAGTCTTCAGTGCCACATTATTCTTCAGAAATAATTCAAATTCTCTGATTTGCTGCTCAAGAAACATATCTTAGTATCAGTTGAAAATGATTGTGCTGATTATTGAAATGTTTTTTTCCCCAAGATTCTCTGATTAATAGAAAGTTTGAAGACAATTACAAATCTTTTAACACTATATGTCTTTCCTGCAATTTTTAAACAATTTAATGCATCTTTGCTGAATAAAAGGAGCAATTTCTTTAAAAGAAAAGTGATCCGAAACATTTGAACAGTAGTGTATAGTAGTTAATAACATAATTCGATTTTTATTAAATTAAGGATCAAATTCATGTGAATAAAACAATGCAAAATTTCAAATGTGAAAGATTTCATTTTTTTTTTATTTTTTTTTTTACAGATGATGACTGTACAAACCATTTTACACCCAATCAAGTAGCTCGGATGCACTGCTATATTGATTTAGTCTACAAAGCCTGGGTCCAAGGCAGAAAGCCCACCCCTGTTCCTCTTGCACCAGTGGTTATTGGTCAAGAATCAGATTCCATCTCAATTCATTGGCCGTATCCAATCAGTGGGCCACTTGCCCACAGGTAAAGTAAGGCGTGTACATACAAACAACGAGGAAATACATATTTCTCAATACAAATGTTTATGCATTCATGTTACATTATTTTTTGAATTTTCAAAGCTTTTTTATTTACTAACAGTCAGCAATGCAGTTTAACCAGATGTTAAATATGCTGCAATACATATTCAACTTCAACTTTCATTCTATTAAGTGAAAACACATGGAAATAGATGGATGTACACTTGCTTTTGTAATGTTTTGTATGTGATTGCATTGCTATCCAAATGTGTTTTGGAGGCCTTTTTTAAGCCTTTTTTCTATCATCATCAGATAGCTCACTATCAATAAAAGTGCATAAAGTGATCCAGTCTATATGGCACTACAAAGCAGGGCAAAAATTTTTTTTTTAATATATCACTGACTTTATATTTCATCCACTGTTTAAAAGCTATTCTCTGTGGCTGTTTAGGGAGGGTGGCATAAACTGCCATCTCTGTGATGAGAACGGAGCGCTCCATCAGTACGCCCATGAGGCCACTTCTCCTCACGCCTGTGATTCCACTGGATACTGGACACCAGAGGAAGCAGTGGGTTAGTACTCTGTCATTCTTTATTATAATACTAGATACTTTAGTGCTTGTGCAAAATACAGGCGAGCTGAATGATACAAACAGTAGAAAAAAAGTCCCCGTCGCTGTTGGACTGTATATCAGCACCCTTGAAATGATGTTCAGGCAATCAAATTAGAAGACTGGAACTAACTGCTGTATTATAGCATTATACCAGGATCCTACAAAGTTCTTCCACAAGCATATGTCATGGATTGTAAGATGGTGAGCGCATGACTGAATGCTGTCTCTGACATAAATGTTGTTGGACGTGTGCTTGATCCTCAACACACCACTGAATATGTCACGAATGATCGTCAATGTTAAAAGCAATTCCTGCACTTTGATTAATGAGGATAGAGAGAGTTTAGCCCTGGCTTCTTTCTCCGAGGTTGTGCATTCATATTCAGGTGGATCGTTCAGTCTCATGCAGGCCAGGTGCGTGCAAGTCTGGAAAAATTTAGGGAATAAATCATTAAATCATAATTGCCAGGATAAAGAACACTCGTTTTGCCATCAATGAATAAAAAAAGACCCTTGGCACAGCATCAAGTTTTGGTAATATTGGTTGGCGTCCAGAAGCGGCTGTCATAAAAAGCGATGTGTATCCTGTGCAGCTTTTCAACTTTATTCCTCACCTAACAGATGTTACTGATTATTCTAATCAGAAATCTCTTAGCATCTGGTCTTCCCACTCACTGACGTGTCACGGATAAGATTGTGCTTTGAAAAGTCCACCCAAAATGTGGAAATCCTCCCCTGGTATGCAGTCGTTTTCATAAAGCACGGTATCATGAGAGAGGTCAAACATAAAATCATCCACTTAGGTGGTAGTGGAGAGTGACTTTTGGCCCAGAGACTTGTTTTGAGAAACAGATTGATGAGAAATGAAGCCTTAAATTTTAAAATAAAAATACATATCTCTAAGAAAACAATATCTTTGCGATATTCATGATGAATGATATTTACTACCATCGGTTCAGGTCTGTAATAAATTACGGTAACCTATTGTTTTTGGTTTATTTTTAAAAACATGATGAAGTGCATGATGACTACCTAATGTGAATTATTTTGTCGGTCAGTTAATCACGTCAAAGACTTTAAGAGCAATATGACACTGTTTGTGTAGTATGAAATAATGCTTATGGTAATACCACGGTCAATCATTTGATAGAATAGCACAGGCCAATTCAATACCAACAAATCATACTTGGATCTCTGATCTCACTCGCCCCTGCTTACCTGTACCGTAGCCTCTGTATGTACCACAAGGCAGCTTTTTAAGAAATAAGGGTTGAGTCAGAGCGAACAGAGACCTGGTAAAGGTTGCTGAAAGAAGGAAGGATGACACACTCACAGATCTTGCCGCATTGCTTCTCCCTGCGGTAGCATTACACCACATCTGATACAGTCATTAATTCTACTGTGTGTGGAGGCCCTTGCTCTGTTTATCTGACCAATTGAGTTTTATGGTTTGCCTTGGCCTGCTGCTGTTTACCCTGTACACATCCACACATGTGAGGCCACGCTGGGTGCAAAGGAGCGCTCTGTGACTCAAAGCTTCTGCCTGTCTATCTGTCTCTCTCTTGACCGGGAGTGCAGTTTAATCGATCATTGTAAAACCTTTTGGAGGCAGGGAGTTCACATGGCCTGATAGTAACATTTGTGCTCTTTCATACAAGCATATAACCTGACATTATGTTATGTAGTCAAGCATGCTTTTACCATTCAGCCATTTTTTAAACCTTTGATTTTGACTAATTTGGACTTATTTTTCTTTGTTTTCTGGTGTGGACTTTCGGTTTTACCTAATAAAGTTTAAATTAATTAATTAATTAATTAATTGATTTATTTATTATTTATAAAGAGCTGATTATACTACCATTCCAATGTTTAGGTTCAGTAATTTTTTTTAAAAGGGTGCATTAAATTGATCAAAAGTGAAAATACATCTATAATGTTACAAAAGATTTCTATCTCAAATAAATGCTGTTCTTTTGAACGTTGCACTCTAAAAACTGTTGGGTTGTTTCAACCCAACTTTGGGTAAAATATGGACAAACCGAGTCGTTGGGTTAGAATTTTACATTACATTTTAAACCCAACGTTTGGGTTTGTCCACATTTGACCCAAAGTTGGGTTAAAACAACCCAGCATTTTTTAGAGTGTGTATTCATCAAAGGATCCGGAAGTATTATCATTGTTTCCAAAAAAATATTAATCAGCACAACTGTTTTCAACATTGATAATAATAAGAAATGTCTCTTTGACAACTAGTCTGCATATTTAGAATATTTTCTGAAGGATCATGTGAAACTGAAGACTGGTGTAATGATGCTGAAAATTCGGCTTTGCCATCACAGGAATACATTGCATTATAAAATATGCTAAAGCAGAAATTGTCATAATATTTCACAATTTTACTGTATTGACTGTTTTTTTGATCAAATATATGCAGCCTTGGTGAGCAACCCTCTACAGACACACTGAAGCTCAAGTCGCCATAGGCTAGCAAATTTTATTCGCCAGACTTTTTACATGGAATGCATGAACAATGCAAAAGAAAAAAATCTATTATTGACAGAAATTAAAACAGAAACTGAATAATCAAATGTAAAAAACAGGCTTCACTGTATAAATTATGTAGTATATGTAATATAGATGAATCCTTATTAAAGTTACAAAAGTTATTTAGTCAAGAGCAGTACGTGTATTTTTTGTTGTTTGGTTAACATTAAAAAAACAGACAGCAGCAAGCATATTAAGCTGTTGTCACTTTAAGACATAATGAATGGTTTCAATATAACGATACTGTTACACATGCGTTATCTTTCTCAACTGTTTACATTCACTCCAACATAACCAACTATGATTATAGGATACTCGCCAAGACGGCCATTTTGACCTAATTTTGTGTAAAATTGTTCATTCAAGTGGAAGAAGATGTGAAAGAGAACTTAAAGGTGAACTATGCAGGTTTTTTTACCTCAACCGAACAGCTTCAGAGTCATTGGAATGGTTATATTACTCTTTTTGGGGTTGAATGGTGGTCGTTTCGCACCCCCCTATCGCATGTGAGCGAAAAAAACGTACTCGGTTACTAACGTAACCTCGGTTCTCTCTAGAGAGGGAACGAGTACTGCGTAATATCTTACGCTATGGGGAAAACTCTTTTCCACGAGATATTGAAGCCAAAAATTATCCTTAATTTTTTATTAATGTAAAACGCTTTGCAGCAGCAAGCAGACATAGGCGAGACAGCTCGCGCGCCTATTGGCTGCCCTGCGGCAATAGCAGCAGCCTATCGAGAGAGGCTCTGCGTGACGTCACGACGAATGGGGGCCTTTCGCGCCCATATCGTCACGTCCCGCCAGAAAGGGCGTGGTCTCGCCCCATATCTAGGCTCGATAGCTGCTCTTACGTTGGTTTTCATCGCCGAAGCGAACCAGAGCGTATTCCAAGCACGGCAAGATACGCAGTACTCGTTCCCTCTCTAGAGAGAACCGAGGTTACGTTAGTAACCGAGTACGTTCTCTTACGAGAGTATCTCTCGTACTGCGTAATATCTTACGCTATGGGGAACACAATGCAACACGCCGTGCTGGTAGGGATCCAACACCAAAGTCCCAGGGGCCGAAGCCCGGGGCGCATATAGTGCATAATCACCATAAACTCACAGAGAGTGAGGGAAGAGAGGCTAGAAGCATCATTCCCTGTAAATAGCATCCGAAGGAGCTGATCATGTGACAAATAGACCATACCGTCAGGGTGAACATTCAGCCTGAACTGGGTGGCCACAAGTGTGTCGACATTTTAATGAGCTGCTGTACCGGTCAGTGAGCAATACGCAGGTCAAACTCAGTATCTGAGCCGCACAGCGGGCAGATAGCACTGAACTTTATACCGCCAAAAGCTTAGCTTGCAAGGCGGGAACCTCCAAGTTATAGTATTTTATAAATGCAGACGGCGAGGCCCAGCCCGCGGCCATACAATATCTTGCAGGGTAACCCCGCTAGACCATGCCCACGAGGAGGCCATGCCTCTTGTGGAGTGCGCTCCAACACCCAAAGGGCACTGTAGGCCCTTAGAAGTGTAAGCCAGCGCTATGGCACCAACTATCCATCTGGATAGGCTCTGTTTCGAAGCGGCAAGTCCCTTAGCACGGCCGCCAAACGAAACGAAAAGCTGCTCAGTCTGTCTGAAACCAGACGAGCTGGACACATAAGCCCTTAGTGCCCTAACAGGGCAAAGGAGACTCGCGTCCTTCTCCTCATTGAGAACCGGACGGGCAGACAGGGAAATCACCTGGGCCCTGAACGGTGTGTTGAGGGATTTTGGCACGTAGCCGTGCTTCGGTTTGAGTATGACCTTAGAGTCATTAGGTCCAAACTCCATGCATGACGCGCTCACTGAGAGCGCTTGCAAGTCCCCTACGTGCTTCACTGAAGCGAGAGCCATAAGAAACGCTGTCTTGAAGACAAGTGTTTCATGTCTGACGACTGGATTGGCTCGAATGGGGCACCTTTCATGGCCTCCAAGACCGTGGAAAGGTCCCATGTCGGGACTGAAGGGGGCCTGGGAGGGTTTAGCCTCCGAGCTCCTCTAAGGAAACGCACGACTAAGTCGTTCTTTCCTAGTGACTGGCCAGACACCGGTTTTACAAACGTTGCTATGGCCGCCACGTATACTTTGAGCGTGGAAGGGGTCCTGCCCTTATCCAGTAGCTCCTGAAGGAAGGAAAGCACTTCCGTAACCCCGCAGTCTACAGGTGAAAAGCTCTGCGCTTGACACCAAGCAGAGAACACAGACCACTTCGAGGTGTAGAGCCGTCTGGTAGACGGGGCTCTAGCCTGCGCGATCGTGTTTAACACTCCCTCTGGGAGGTCAGCGGGTACCCGTTGATGGCCCCTGCGTGCAGGGACCACAAATCCGGGCGAGGATGCCAAATCGAGCCTCCCGCCTGAGAGAGGAGGTCTCTCCTCAACGGTAAAGGCCATGGGGCAGCGCTGGTCAGCTGCATCAGGACAGGGAACCACGACTGGTTTGTCCAGAGCGGAGCTATGAGTAGCACTGGGCATCCCTCCCTCCTGATTCGCTCCAACACCTGAGGCAGGAGTGAGACAGGGGGAAAAGCATATAGGGGGCGGCGGGGCCAAACATGGGCCAGCGCCTCCCGGCATTTCGAGAAGAATCTCGGGCAGTGAGCGTTTTCTTGGGACGCGAACAGGTCCACCTGCGCTTTGCCAAACGTTTCCCACAGCAGCTGGATCGTCTGCGGGTGCAGAGACCATTCTCCTGCTGGGACGTTGTTTCTGGACAGCCTGTCTGGCCCCACATTTAGGTGACCAGGCACATGCGCCGCTCTCAGCGAGAGCAGGTTGTGCTGAGCCCAGACCAGGAGGCGTTCCGTCAGCCTGTAAAGGTTTCGGGACCTGACGCCGCCCTGGTGATTTAAGTACGCCACCACTGACATGTTGTCCGACCGGACCAATACGTGGTGGCCTTTTATCTGGGGACAGAAGCGCCGTAGCGCTTTGTCGACTGCTATTAATTCCAAGCAGTTTATGTGAAGGAGCTTCTCCCGTACTGACCATAGGCCAGCTAGCGGTCTGCCTTCGAGCAGCGCTCCCTGCCCCGAAGTGGAGGCGTCCGTAGACACCACCTTCACACTCGAGGGGATCCCCAGACTCACACCAGACTGATACCAGTCGGTTGCTTTCCATGGTTTCAGAGCCGAAATGCACTGAAGGTCGACCCTGAGGCGAAATAGACCTGCGGTCCACGCCCTGGGGGGAACTCGTGCTTTTAGCCATAGCTGCAGTGGGCGCATGCGGAGCAGGCCCAACTGGAGTACGGAGGCTGCTGAGGCCATCAGACCCAGCATTTTCTGAAACCTTCTGAGCGGGACTATAGAGCCGTGGCGGAAGGATCTCGCGACGTGCTGAATATTCAATCCGCGCTCCGGTGACAGGCGTGCTGTCATGGATAGCGAGTCTAACACTGTTCCCAGAAAGGAAATTCTCCGACTGGGGAGCAGTGAGCTTTTCGCCCAACTGACTGTAAGGCCCAGCTCCTCGAGGTGCTCGAGTAATGCGGCCCTGTGTTCTATGAGCTCCGTTCGTGAACGAGCTAGAATCAGCCAATCGTCCAACTAGTTCAAAAACTCGCATGCCCCGAAGTCTCAGGGGGGGCGAGGGCCGCGTCCATGCACTTCGTGAACGTACGGGGTGCTAGGGACAGGCTGAACGGCAGGACTGTGTATTGATATGCCTGGCCCTCGAAGGCGAATCTCAAGAATCGCCTGTGATGGGACGCTATTTGTATTTGAAAATAGGCGTCTTTCAGATCTATTGACATGAACCAGTCTCCTTGGCGCACTTGCGCGAGGATTTTCCTGGTCGTAAGCATTCTGAACTGGCGCTTCACAAGCGTTCTGTTCAGCAGTCGCAGATCTAGAATGGGTCTGAGCCCACCATCTTTTTTCGGTACCAGAAAATATCTGCTGTATAAGCCCCCTTCGCCCTGAGATAGAGGTTCTATAGCCCCTTCTCTCAGTAGTTTCGCTATCTCGGCTCGAAGTAGATGAAACACTTCGCTTTACACCGTAGTTTCGACTCGCGCCGTATAACGGCGGGGGCGTCGAGCGAACTGTAGCGAACAGCCTCTCGTTATAGTGTTCAACACCCATTCTGATACCCCGGGAAGCCTTGACCACACATCTGCGTGAATAGCTAGGGGTAGAATGAAATCTGGGCTCTGGCCGCGGCAGGACGGCGGCTCGAGAGCCCCTGTGTACTGGGAACACAACACCGTGTTTACAGCGTTCGAGGCGGGGGGCGCGCTGATCACAGCGGGCAGCCTGGCCGCGCTCAGCTTCTCTATGGCGGGACGCGCAGAGAAAGCGAGCGGGGCGAATCCCGTGGGATTCGGCGCGTGTGAGGGAATGTGGGCACATTTACTACATGCGGGCACATTTACTACACTGAGAATACTGTCAGCTCGCGCCGACTAAATCACTGCTGTGTTTACAGCGTGCGAGGCGCGTGCTGATCACAGCTGGCAGCCTGGCCGCGCTCAGCTTCTCTGTGACGGGTTGTGCAGAGAAAACGAGCGGGGGCGAATCCCGTGAGATTCGGAGTGTCTGTGAGAAATGCGGGCGCGAGACAGCGGGCACATTTTCAGCACGGAGAACACTCGGCTCGCGCCGACTGAATCAACGCTGTGTTCACAGCGTGCGGGGTGCGCGCTAATCACAGCGGGCAGCCTGGCCGCGCTCAGCTTCTCTGTGACGGGTTGTGCATAGAAAGCGAGCGGGGGTGAATCCCGTGGGATTCGGCGTGTCAGTGAGGAAATGCGGGACAGCGGGCACATTTACTGCACTGAGAACACTGTCGGCTCGCGCCGACTAAATGTGTGTTAGTTTCGTTTTTACAGAAACCAAGGGACACGCATCATGTAGTGTAAGCGGGCATTGTATGGGCGCGTTCACTACATTTTCTGCACAACCAACATGAGTTGGTTTTATTTGTGCTAGCCCTGCACCATGGCGGGCTGTGTCTGGGTGTGGGAATGGGCACTGGGACGTGGGCATTCTTACAACACTCGTAACACCATCGGCCGTGGCCGGGACACCAGAAAATGCACTCTTTATTGGATTTATCTGGGTAGCCATAGAAACGGCTTTTGTGCGCAGGCAAGCGGGCTGAGACACCGGCTGCTTCACTGCGAAATACACTGGGACAGTCACAACGCATGGAACTGAACGAGCGAGAAGTTTTGGTGGAAATCCGGCCGCAGCGGGATCTGAACACCGTCACTTTCCTAGAGAGACTAGGAAGGCCTTGAGACCTCGGGCTTTACCTCAATCCTCGGCCGGGGCCCGCGCTGAGGGGGGCGGCGTCCAGCAGAGCGAGAGCGCGGTGTTTGATCTCGGGCCTGGCGGCGCTGCTAGTTAGCCGAAACGACGGCCTTTGTGCGCAGGCAAGCGGGCTGTGGAACCAGCTTGCTCACTGCGAAATACACTGGAACAGTCACATTGCTTGGAACTGAACGAGCGAGAAGTTTTGGTGGAAATCCGGCCGCAGCGGGAACTGAACACCGTCGCTTTCCTAGAGAGACTAGGAAGGCCTTGAGACCTCGGGCTTTATCTCAATCCTCGGCCTGGGCCCGCGCTGAGGGGGGCGGCGTCCAGCAGAGCGAGAACGTCGAGGAACACGGAGCGCTCAGCTTCCGTCATCTCGGATAGTTAGCCACAAATGTTTCTCACCATTCAGGGGGGAAAGGCGCGGGTCTCGACTGTGACGGAGCTTCGTCTTTCCCGAGAAAGCGTCCGTCCAGCCTATTGCGCGTTAGTTGCGCGAACGCCTTTCAGTCGAGGCCGATGTAATCCACGGCTTGAGAGAGCGGACGCATCGGCTCAGTTTCAATGCCGTCTCCGGTAAGTTCGTCGAGCTCAAGTGCGGACGCGGCGGCAGACGGCGGCCACTGTCCGTCCGTGGGCGACTCGAGCGAAGCCGGCGAAGCTGGCGGGCGAACCGGCGAGCTTTGGCGGGCTGGAAATAGCTCGGGCGCGCGCTGGGCGCGGCGCTTCTTGCGGCGCGGCGTCACGGCAGGCTGGGATGCGGGCTCGGATAACGCAGCTAGGCGAGTCCGCAGAGTCACCATAGGCAAACGTTCACAATGATGGCATCCGCCGTCAGCGAGCGCGATGGCCGCGTGATCCTCACCCAGGCAGGACACGCAGATGACATGGCGGTCCTCATCGCTGAGTGGGGCTCGGCAAGAACCACAGGAAGGCATCTTTAAAAAGACGCCGCTCTTTTAGAGGGGTGGGAAAAAAAGGCAGATAATGCAATCACACACACTCTAAGCAGAGGAAAGGATATGTACGCCGGAAAGCGCAGCAGGTACGGCGGCTGAAGGCGGCGAGGCCAGCGACTCCAGGCTCGATGGCACGTCCCGCTGAAGGCTACAGGTCGACGGCGCGGCTTCTCACTCTGGATCCAGCGATGCGGGAGGCTTCGCTGAAGAGATGAAAATCAACGTAAGAGCAGCTATCGAGCCTAGATATGGGGCGAGACCACGCCCTTTCTGGCGGGACGTGACGATATGGGCGCGAAAGGCCCCCATTCGTCGTGACGTCACGCAGAGCCTCTCTCGATAGGCTGCTGCTATTGCCGCAGGGCAGCCAATAGGCGCGCGAGCTGTCTCGCCTATGTCTGCTTGCTGCTGCAAAGCGTTTTACATTAATAAAAAATTAAGGATAATTTTTGGCTTCAATATCTCGTGGAAAAGAGTTTTCCCCATAGCGTAAGATATTACGCAGTACGAGAGATACTCTCGTAAGAGAACACACTTGCAACTTTGAGACGGCGAGTCGCCAGCTGCAACATCAGGAAGTGTCGTGTGATATCAGGTCTCGCAATGTAACGAATTGCTTTACGGCAAAAAAGATCGGATAAAATGAGCATCAAACGGCAATAACCCGGCATGTGGTGTTCGAGGCGCACATACAATACAGACTGCCGACAGTTAAACAGGGTGCGCGCAGCTCTTAAAGGGGCCACACTTTATTTCTACTCGTTAGTGTTGCACGGTGCACCGATACTTCAATAGTATCGCGATACTCGGAAATTAAAAACGTCACGATACCTAAATTTATTAGTATCGATACTTTTTTCAGCAAATAAGCTGCAGTTGTCATGTGACAAACACTACAGCGAATTTTTGTCGCGCCAAAGTCTTATTTGATCGGTAATTAATGTAACTTAGATGATCTGCTGGACATGTGACAAGGCGCATGTTTAACTGAACGAGCAGAGAGAGAGCGAGAGAGAGAGAGAGAGAGAGACCCGGTCGCGCGCGCACTCTCTCTCTCTGTGGAGCCAGCGAAAGTATAAACAAGGCTTCCGTTTCAAAACTTAGCGCTGTCTTGCTCTCTCCCACATATTAATCAAAATAAATCGACACGATGGTAAGGTCGGGAGACTAAAGTTTCATGTGGAGCATTCGGAGATTTGTTTTCCTGAATTACCGCTGGGTGTGAATTGTGCTAAAATACGTTGCCTTATCTTCTCTGAAAAGCGTTCCGCACATTCAGCTAACATAAACCACACTTTAACCCTCTGAGCCCGACGGCATCGTCGACGACGCCACACATCAGCTCCGAGAAATTATGATATAACTCGCTGACAGTTTTATCGATTTTCTTACCGTTTTTTTCAGCAGAAAGCTAACGAGCTAGCCATCACGGTGTCTTTCTAGCCTTTACAGAAGGTTTTCTATCCAGCCTGGAACTTGTGCATACTTTTGGAGTTTTTCAGCAATAAATCCAAACGTTTATATCCAACTTTGATACACTTGAAGTCCATAATTTGTAAATATTCCGTCATATTTGCTCGATGCTAGCTGCCATTTTGGATATCTACGTGATGGTTTTTGACCAATTACAGGCTGATCCGTCGTAAACATTGGGTGCGTCTTTGTCATGACGCACGCACGAGCCAAGTGGAGAGAGCGAGAGAGAGAGAGAGACATGCAGGGAGACGCAGGTTTCACAGAGAAACAGAGAAATGGATCTAAATCGAGCGCTGAATGATGGATTTTCAGGAGAACAGAGGTTTTTGACAGATGAGGAACTAGATTACCAGGATAGACCCAGCTGAAGTGCCATTTATTTATTTACTGTAAAAAAGTATTATAGAAGTATAAATGTAGTATAAAAGTATAAAAAGTATAGAATAAATAAAATAATAAATAAAATAAATAAAATATAAATGCAAAGCCTGTGATGTGGCCCTCTTTGTGATTGCTGATAGGAACTGTTTTGAGGCTTGGCACCAGTGAATTTCATGAAAGCACCTGGACTTCTTTTGGAAAAATGTAAATAGTTTTGGTTCTGTACAAGTTATAATGTTTATTCCTGTGCTCCAGGACTCCAAAGACATGAACAAACTGTTTTCCAGAGGAAATTTGCTTAGCTTTTATTTATTTGTGTGTGATTTCCATAAATATTTGAGTAATTCAATTTCCGATTTATTTTTTCATTTGTCTTTATGGTCCCATAACTTATTTTACATTCAGGTGACATCAATGTAACACAAATATGCTGAAAGTTCAATTTGTCCTGAAAAAAAAAAAAGAGGTGTGTCAATTGTCTGTGCACAAAAGGGTTGATGTTTTACAAGCTTTTTCAGTTAATAACACCAGACAGAAAATTTATTGTAAAAATACCCTTAGGTCTCTGAGGGTTAAATAAACGAAAAAAACTATCCAGTGATGAAATGTTTTCTGTGATGACACAAATCTTGTGGGAATGTCCTAACCGCCAGGATAATCACACAACGCGCACACGTCCGATAATGACACGTCCAATTCGCGAACTAATGACTCATTCGTTTGAAAGGGGGGGTGAAATACTCAGTTTCACTCAATCTCATGTTAATCTTGAGTACCTATAGAGTAGTATTGCATCCTTCATATCCCCAAAAAGTCTTTAGTTTTATTATATTTAAAAAAGAAAAATAGGCTGTACCGAGTCTTTCCGGAAAAACCCGAGCGGGTGGAGGCGTGCCGTGTGGGCGGGAGCGCGCAAAGCTTTTGCGTGTGTTGTAAACAGACAGACTCGTGGTTTATGAGGACATGATTTAGTTTTACAATAAACAAACTGACACCTACAGTGGCCAGCTAAACAACTGTATTTAAACACACAAACACACACACACACCATACATCGCATGCTCCATCGATACATTAACTGTACGTGATCATGTTGTTTACTTGCTGTGCTTAGCTTACACGCCGATAGTTAACAACACACAGACATTTGAAGCAGTTTTACTCACCGCCTGCGGTTCCGTGAACCTTTATCGTTGGGACTGCTCCATCTTTAAGTATTAGGCGATCTGCAAATCGTCGAACTGTGCCTTGTTTATAAAACTATTAGCAGCTACCGCCGAAATGAAGGGAACAAACAAAAACACTTGCGCAACTCTGTTGCTGCTCTGGAAAAACAAAATCCATCCACAGGTCCCTTAACTCTGGGTTCTTTGGACATTTGTGCAGTGTTGTCTTGCCCTGGCAACCAAAAACACACTTTTTGGTGCCATTGTTTTGATTGCAACGCAGCAGAGCACAGCGCTCTGATGGACGCTCTCGTACGCTAGGCTACAGCTGCGCGCGCGCCCTTCCGGGAGAAGTGTTCTTAAGACCCGTATAAGGAAATTCCGCCCACTCTGACGTCACGTAGTTACGTATTCGAAAAAAACTTTCCGAAACTTGTGACAAACCGGAAGCAGTATTTTTGGAACAGAAATACTCCATCAAACTTACAACTTCATTTTTGAAACTTTGTCGATGTTTACCATGGTAATCCAACTCTTTAACAGTGTAAAAAACTCACTATGCATGAAACAGCATTTCACCCCCCTTTAATGAATGGTTTAAACAACTGATCTTTCCAACACTGAACTCACGAGACGTCTGAATCGATGTATAACTAATCATTAACACTTTACAATAAGGTTTCATTTATTACATAAATTACATAAAAATACAGTTTGCTTACTCAAGTGTAAGCTTGAGCCCCCAAGTATTTTGTTCAAATGTTTAACATATCTGCTGTTCATATGTTCATTTAGTGTGTTGTATGATTAGAATGTTGTCCCGGTTTTAAAATAAAGCACAGCAATGATATTTGAGAGTGTTTCTCCCTTTTCAGGAAAAGTATCGAAAAAGTATCGAAATCGCAATTCTTGACTTGTTATCGGTATCGAAACAAAAATTTTAGTATCGTGACAACACTACTACTCGTTACAGCTTCCATCATACTGAACAGGTACCGGTGTACAGGGGGAGGGGATCAGACCGTGAGTGCAGAGCCATCTCTGCGTGAGTGCTATTTACGACAGTACAAATACTGCACAGCGACTCTAGGGGTCGATGTTTGACAAAAACGGAATTCCTGCATAGTGCACCTTTAATGCAGTATTTGTGTCTGTCAGACATGGTTTTCTGGGATTTAATTCTGATAATTAAATTTTTCTCTTCACTATTGAGAATTAAATTAAAATTGAATTCTCTTCCATTGAATTTGCTTTTGAATATTTAAATTGGCAAGGCTTTAAAAACTTGATGCAGCACTGGCCCTGTAGGGACAGTCCTTATTGTCGAGCCCTACATTCAGATCTAGTGCAACAGAGGGTGCTTTCAGCCAAAGCTCAGCGGGCAATGAAATTATGGGCCCTATTTTAAAGATCTACACGCATGCTCTAAAGCACACTGCGCAAGTGCACTTGGGCGTGTCTGAATCAACTTTTGCTAGTATAATGACGGGAAAAATGCTAGGCGCGTGCTGTGTGTGTAATAAGCGTTGTGGGCCCGCCTATAGGCGCACATTACTAACACATTCTTTAAATAACCAAAAAAAATATTGCGCCATTGACCAACATAAATCTGGTCTAAAGTCATTGGCGCAATATTTTTTTGTTATTTAAAGAATGTGTTAGTAATGTGCGCCTATAGGCGTGTCCACAACGCAGTCTATTTCAGTTGCCTCAAAATAGCAACGCGCCAACAATGCGCCTGGACACACCTCGTTTTCAGACTAGCGCACATGGGCACAAATGCATTTGCTATTTAAACAACGTGACGCAGGACGTGAAAATGATAACTGCGTCAGGCTGAAACTAGCAAAAAACACTTCGCGCTTGACTCTGCATTGCGCCGGGTTTATGATAGGGTCCTATATGCGTTAAACTTATTTTTTTGCTTCTAACTCTCTAAAATTGTGAAATTTACTATTGGCTATACATAAACATAAATTATACATTGGCTAATTAAAGACTATTTTTAAAGCTAATTTTAGTCACCTAGTGTGAAACATGGTTGCATATGCGAATGATTTACTCGCAATGTAGAAGGTTCTTGAGCGGACATTAAAGGGGTCATCGGATGCCCATTTTACACAAGTTGGTATGATTCTTTAGGGTGTTCATGTAAAGTTTGTAATATACTTTGGTTAACTCAATGGTTGTGTAAAACAACACTCTTTTACCTCTTCAAAAACAGCTTTGTTCACAGTAACCTGTTCCAGTGCATGTCTCTTTAAATGATAATGAGCAACTGCATACTCCACCCCTCTCTTCCATGGGGGGTGTCGAATGACTGAGGGCAGAAATATGCTAATAGAGCCGTCAGTGGTCGTGGGCGGAGCATGTGCATGAGCATTATGACATCATAGTGTTCAGAAAATCCAAATGGCCTGATTGTGTTTAGACTTTTGAGATTAAAAAAAGTGAGGATTTTTTTCATTGTATGGTGGTTGTGTCCACACACTGCAAAGACACATTTATATGCAAACACCATATAAAAGTGAGTTTTGCATCCGATGATCCCTTTAACAAATCTTTGAAAAACATACAAAAATCTTACGACCCCAAACCTTTGAATGATAGGGTAAGTTCCTGGATCACAGTTGTGGAGCGATACTGCACACTCCCAGAAAACTGTGCCAGATTGCAGTAGTCTGCTGCATTCACCACATCTGAACACTGACATGGTGGCAGTGATCGTGTGTGCAATAAATGTCGCTATCAGCGGGCACAGTATAAAGTCCCAAATGTGTTTTTGTGAGTGCTGCCCCAGGGCTCCTGGGATTACTTTCCCCTGTCTTGCTTCTGTTCTTCATGCCACCGAGGACATTACCTCTTAGTTTAATAAATTATTTTGTGAGTCCTGTCTGTCCCAATTAAGGCGCCAATCTGTCTCCTTTGCCAAGTTGCACCTGGGTCTTACGGTCGATTGAGGTCTGGGGAAACGTGCTTCACATCCATTGCCAAGACATGTGGTTTTTCCTAGACACTCTTTCTCTGTTTTCCCTTTCACTTGGTTTCTTCCTCTTTGCCTCCCATCCTGTCTTTTTGTAAAAATTGTCATAACAAGCTGGAAGATTCAATAGATTAAATGGTTGTTCATAATAAACACAGAATTGCTAAGTTCCAAAACCGAGTGAACTATCTGTGGAGGCAGCATTTTAAGGTGAGATCCCCAAGCAAATGCTGTTCTAAAAATTTGCAAATTAAATATGCTGCCTCCCTGGATTTAATTCTAAGGAGTATTGCATACATCACAAAGAAGACAGTCCCAGAATATGTTTTGATGAGCACAATTTACCCTGCATTCAAAATGAAAAAAAAAAAAATCAAAGAGGATGAAAAAAGCAAGAAAAATTTATTTAACAATTTAATATATTTAAAATGAATTACATTTAATTCACTACCGAAAATTATCAATAAAAACGAATGACTTTTACTCCTTTTGTATACTACCCTATTGTTAGCTTAGCAACATGCTAAGAATCGTTGGAATCGTTTGTGGGAGCAGAGTTTGTGAGCGAATTTGCTGCATGTAAAGTGTTCCAAATCAGTCATTTTGAGTTTTCATGACAGTATGCTGCTTTAGAAGAAAGTAGCTATGTAGGCAGTATGGCAGCTAACTAGGTTTTTACACAAAAATAGTGAGTGTGCATGCACAGTGCAAAGCAGTTCACTATTTTGCTAAGTTTTTGAATGCATTACTATGGAAATGCTGTTTTAGGGCTAATATGCCAGTTTTATAGCAATGAATTATCTCATCCGTTCCAGGTGTATGCCCCATTTGCCAAAAAGATCCTTAACTTTTGATGGCAAGTTAGAGTAATTCTTTTTTGTTTTGGATGAGATTTGCATATGTGTTTTTGCAGGGGCCCCTGATGTGTACCAGCCATGTGAGCCCAGCATGCAAGCCTGGAGTCCTGAAGTCAACCTGTATGAGCCCAACATGACCACACCGTGCCCCCAGACTGAGGGCTGCGTGTTGGAATTGCACTTCCTTCATCCGGTTGTCCCTGACAGCTTGACCGTCTGGATCACCTACACCTCAGCCAGTTAGTACTGTCTGAAATAAAACACCTGACATTATGGAAATATACAGTAGGGTACAACGGGGCTAAAGGCGCACCGGAGTAAAAGTCGCCTTTGATTTTTTTCCCTCCAGACCACTAGATGGCACAAAAACTTGCCGCACCACTTTCCAATACGTCCTTTCAAGATGCACATGGATTTCTTTAGCTGATTCTTGTTGCAATCGCGGGCAAAAGCACAAAGTTAATTCTTTTCTACTTTGATCTAATATTTGATTTTTTTTTTTAAATGTAGATTTAAGTATCGCTTAAATGATTAAATGTATATTGGAGACGAAGGTCTTCTTAATGATTTTCAGTTTTGTTCAAGCTAATTAAAGCAACAGTTTTTCAATAACAGAAGAATATATAAACGTATGATATTTTGGGGGGTAAAAGACGCCCCTGCTGTTGGGGCTAAAGGCACAATTATTAACATGATAATAAAAAGCTGGCTGACTTTTCCACTTGTTGATATGACACGGTTAGATTCAGATGGTAAAGATCATATATTAATTTGGGTGTCCACCTATAATCACCATATTTATAATTAAACCATCTATTTAAAAATAACGATATTAGTCATATCATAATAAAATATAATTTATTGTTACTGTATATCTATAATACATTATTTAGGGATCTCCTTCAATGCTTTCAGAATAAATAATTTTTTAAATAATTTTATTTCTGTATTTTTAAAATATGTTTTTATATTAACATTCTAATGACAATATATTTATTGAACAAAAATGAATTATTTTATTCTCAAAATAAACAGAAAACAGTACACACTTTTCTAAAGTGGTTGCTTTGAACAAGTATTAACTTAGACATTATTAAAACATGTTTTACTAAAGTATTTATATCACTAATTTGTGCCTATTTTGCCCCATGGTTGTGAGCCTTTTATCGCGTGTGTGTTTAAAAAAGATTTTTTTAAACAAAATAAATGCTATAAATAAATAAATAAATATATATATATATATATATATATATATATATATATATATATATATATATATATATATATATATATATATATATATATATATATATATATATATATATATTTCTGCTATCATACACTATGGGGCCAGTGAAAAAAACACATTTTCCTAATGTGTGCCTTTAGGCCCGTTGTACCCTATTGTTGAAAAGTTTGGGGTCAGTAAGATTTTTATTTTTTGGAAATAAATTAATACTTTTATTCCGATCAATTGATCACCAATTTTACTTTTAAGCGTCAGTTCTATGTTTACATTGGTACAAAACATTTTCTAATTTTTTAAAAAAATCTATTTCAAGTAAAATTTCTATTTCAAGTGATTGTTGTTCACTTGGTGAGCATAGGTAACTTTTTTCAAAAATATATTAAAAAAAAAACTTACTGCCCTCAAACTTCTGACCAGGTTTAATGAATGTATTAATGGTTTATTTGAATCCAATCCTCTGTTTCTCCACAGATCAAAAAGCAATTGCTAATATTATGTTCATAATGGAGAACGACGAATCGGTCAACACGGGTCCCCAGCATGCATTCTGTGATATTCCTTTGACACTCCATTTACAGACTAGTAAGAAGGTCAAGGCCATTAAAATCTCCACCTTTGACAAGAAGCTTGAGATTGATGCTGTTTTGCTGACCTCGGGACCCCAAAATCCCCATTGCTCTGGATGCCACCCCTTCTCTACAGAGTGCTCAGAGAGCCACCAATCAGAGAGGACCGGAGTCCCGTCACCGTCAGACAGCTCACGTACACTGACAGGTAGGAACGTGTGTGTGTGTGTGTGTGTGTGTGTGTGATTAATGATAGCACTTTATTTTGTATGTAGACACTATTATAAAGTAAAGGCTATATTTGAAATAATTATTTGAAATTGGGAAACCTACATTAGTAATACTGTCAAGCATTTTTCAAATTATGTTTTTGTCATGTTTTATTGTGTTTCTGGTTGATTTACAGTATTTCTGGGAGTATTGTTTTTAAGTGTGGCTTAAGTATAAATGCTGAACATGTTGCATTTCTAAAACTGCCATTGAATTGTATCTTCAGTGTATCACTGTTCAAGTTTGCTCAACTGTTTTCGAAGCAACTAAAAAAAAATCATTAGCCATTTCATTAGCCAGTCAAGTATCAATGCATAGCCAGTTTCTGTTCTGTTCCTGTCACATTTTATTATGCTTGTTCCAATAGAAATTCATCAACGGGGAACTGGATTGTTATTCAAGTACTTGCAATAGGTCAAAATGTCTAGAGATTAATAGTGTGGATCAGAGAATGTAACATATCCAGAAAAGTTCCCTCCACAAGTCCTGTAAGCTCCGAAAGATGGAAACTCTACTGGGAATTGAGCTATGTGGATAGGGAAAGGAAAGAAAGACGGATTGAGAGGAGAGAGAGAGAGAGAGAGAGAGAGAGAGAGAGAGAGAGAGAGAGAGAGAGAGAGAGAGAGAGAGAGAGAGAGAGAGAGAGAGAGAGAGAGAGAGAGAGAGAGAGAGAGAGAGAGAGAGAGAGAGAGAGAGAGAGAGAGAGAGAGAGAGAGAGAGAGAGAGAGAGAGAGAGAGAGAGGAGAGAGAGAGAGAGAGAGAGAGAGGAGAGAGAGAGAGAGAGAGAGAGAGAGAGAGAGAGAGAGAGAGAGGTACAATGAAACCCTAGAATATAAACCAAATGTGACCGCTTTACCCGTAGAAACAGTAAACACCCAAGGCTGTTTGTAGCTGCTCTAAAATTGTTTCCAATCTCTGGCTGAAGTTAGTAGTGCACTCAGTGTAGTTAGTGTGCAGTAAGTGACAGACCTGTCGTTTGACATGGAAGACAAAAAGAGTGACAAGGAGAAGAGAGGAAAATGGGAATGGGATTAAATATGGTTTTGTGGGAAAGTGGGCTACAGTGCCACCGTGAGGTCTGCAGCAAAAACAAAGCACTTCCCACAAATTGGGTAGTGCAATGAAGACATGCTATCCTTTTCTATGCTTAACCTTCAGATAATGTTGATCATTAACCTCAGGAGGACCCATACAAAATCTATCTATCTATCTATCTATCTATCTATCTATCTATCTATCTATCTATCTATCTATCTATCTATCTATCTATCTATCTATCTATCTATCTATCTATCTATCTATCTATCTATCTATCTATCTATCTATCTATCTATCTATCTATTATTATCTATCTATCTATCTATCTATCTATCTATCTATCTAATCTATCTATCTATCTATCTATCTATCTATCTATCTATCTATCTATCTGTTTTTTTTGGAACATTGACATTACATATTTCGATCTTTCGACATTCGATCTATATTTATATTACAGGTTTACACATTTTTTAACACAAATATAACACTAAAAGTTAGTTCAAGTAGTCGTTTATTATTGTATTTGCCATAAACTAAGAAATATTTAAGTATTTCTTACAATAACTTTGGTAACAGGGTTGATTCATAGATGAATCCAACACCACAATATTTGTACTTTTGCTGTAAAAAGGGTCTGAATGGTATTTCTTGAGTGTCTTCATTTTATTATGTTTTGAAAGATAATAATAATAATAATAATAATACATTTTATTTAAAGGCGCCTTTCATGGCACTCAAGGACACCTTACAAAATTCATAAAAAAGACATTAGACAATCAAACCAGTACAGCAAAAGAAACATTAAATCACATAAAAGCCTGCCTAAACAGATACGTTTTAAGACGAGATTTAAAAACTGAGAGACTAGAACTGTTGCGAACTTCTACAGGAAGAGAGTTCCATAAATGTGGAGCAGCATAGCCAAAAGCTCGTGACCCCATAGAAGTTGTCCGAGTGCGTGGCACAACAAGTGTAAGTGCAGAAGCAGATCTTAGAGTACGGGAAGGAGTGTGTATATGAAGAAGATCTTGAAGGTATGAAGGAGCCAGATTGTTAAGTGCTTTGTAAGTTAAAAGTAAAATTTTAAAATTTACACGGAATTTAACTGGGAGCCAATGCAACTTCCGTAAAATAGGAGAAATGTGTTCAAATGTGGAAGTTTTGGTAATGACTCGAGCTGCAGCATTTTGTACTAACTGTAATTTATGAAGAGATTTGGAAGGAAGCCCATAAAACAAAGCATTACAATAGTCGATTCTTGATGTTACAAGAGCATGCACAAGCGTAGCAGTACTCTTGAGTGAAAGGACTGGACGCAAACGATTTATATTGCGAATATGAAAGAATGCAGAACGGGTAACTCTATTTATGTGAGATTCAAAAGACAGAGTTGTGTCAAGAATGACACCCAGACTTTTGACCTGATTCGATAATAGAACAGAACAGTTATCTATTACCATAGAAGAAATATTAGACTTACTTATTGTATTTTTTGAACCAACAAGAAGAATCTCTGTTTTATTACTGTTCAATTTTAGAAAATTACTAGAAAACCAATTTTTTAATTCACTTAAACACTCACCAAGAGAAGTAGAGGGAAACTTTGAAGAAGGTTTAGAAGACAGGTAAAGTTGGGTGTCGTCAGCATAACAATGAAAATGGATATCATATTTCCTAAAAATGTTGCCAATAGGTAAAATATAAATAATAAACAGAAGAGGTCCTAAAACAGAACCCTGGGGAACACCAGTGACAACAAGAGTGGATTTTGATTTAAACTGTTTAAGTTGTACAAATTGAATGCGATCTGTGAGGTAAGAACGAAACCAGCTTAAAGCCATACCAGTAATTCCAATGGATTCCAGCCTGCTCAAAAGTATGGGGTGTGAAATGGTGTCAAATGCTGCACTAAGGTCAAGAAGTATAAGTATTGATAAAAGACCAGCATCAGCAGCTAGTAATAGATCATTTGATGAAAGATTATGTTTTTCATTGAATGATTTAAATAGTAGTATACAGTCAAGAAGGTCAAAACACCTGAAGTTAGACAAGACCAAATGTGTACAGACATTTGATGCGTTTAAACTCAAGTGTGCTAAGTTCTCCTCTCCTTAGTCACAGAGATAACGTTTTTAAGCAACCCTGTTTTTAAGAGACTAATGGCTATAATGTACAATTGACAAATAAAATGTTACACCTCACCAACACCATATTGTGCTGCTGTAACTGTCTCTCTCTATAACTGTCTGTGCTACGAAGAGATAAATATGACTTTATCTTATCACTTGCAGAATCCTTTATCGGATCTCCCTTTGCGACCTCAGAACAATAGCTTTAAGTAGTCTCTCTCCCCTTCCCTGTCCCTGGAAGTGATCCATAATTAATAAGGGCAATTTGTTGAGTAATAAGAGGAGAAAGTAGATGATGCTCAGTTAGCTAGGCATCCTCTTACCACCAGCCGGAAAATGACTGAAATCAAACAAGCCTTGGCAATCATGGCGAGACTCTTTTTATAGGGTCATTGAATCAGATCAGATCGATACCCTGAGGTACATCACAGTGGGACATGCAGTGATACCCTCAACATTAAAAGGTCGTTTCTATTTATAACAAGGTTAGAATTGAGATCACTCTGAGAATAAATATAGCTTAGATCAAGTATTACTGCTGCATGTTTTAAATGCATACTGTGCGTTCAAGCAATAGAGCAATAGCAATATAAACACACACGCACACACGCACACACGCACACGCACACAAACACATCACACACACACACACACACACACACACACACACACACACACACACACACACACACACACACACACACACACACACACACACACACACACACACACACACACACACACACACACACACTAATTCATTCAACTTTTTAATGTTCTCACCACTTGCTCATTCTTACTAGTATCCTTTTCTGTATGTGTTTGTATTTGTTTGCTTAGTGATGTGCAGAGGGATGTTCAGTACCTGTACAGGATCCAGGTGGAGTCGGACGGTTTTTTCAGTGAACTTTCCCCAGGCTTGATTCATACTCATGGAAAACATTTCTGTGGTGATGGCACATTTCAGGGGTCAGTGTAAACTTATTGGGTCTGTCAGAGGCTTTGCATGTTATGTGCTTGAGTCATTTTTAAAGAATGTTTTATATTTTTGAGTATTTGTTTGAGTCTTTCATGTTTTGAAGGATAGCCAAATAACTTCCACATATTTCATAACTGTAACCCTTGGCTTCAATATATTTTCCCCACAGGACAGAGGATTGTGATGACGGGAATCTCTTAGATGGAGATGGCTGCTCAAAAAAATGCCATGTTGAACCAGGTTTCAAGTGTCATGGTGAGTCACTCTCGCAAAAACAAATACTCTCACTGTACACTGAGAACTCTGGCCCTCAGACTGTAAACACCACAAAAGAAGCACCAGCAAAGTCCACGCAGGATAACGAACCAATAATCATAACCAGCTTGCAAAACAAAACAAACCAAGCCAAAACAATATGTCTCATGTAGATTCGTATTTTTCTGCTACTGTTTTTCTCTCTCAGACTGAATTAAGGAGAAAATGTGGAGGTCTTCAAATGAGCCTGTCTTTATTTTGGTATCTATTCCAAAAAATCGAAATGCCTCTACATTTTCAGCATTGTGTAATATTATATCTTGAGTATTTCTTGAAAAGACAATGACAAATTCCTGAATCCATTCTTATAACATTAGACTATCTGTCATCAGATGCACATAATCGTTACTCTTTTAACATTGCCAAAGTCTTTATCTATTGTCTGTAGATGTATGATCCGTAGAAAGAAACTGTAAAAGCAAACAATATTTAGTTAATTGTTGGATATTATATAGGAAAAAAACAGAAATCCTTAATGACTTTGTTGATGGTGTTAAGGGGCATCAAATAATATTCAATATCCTGCATACAGTGGCCCTCATTTATCAAAAGTGCGTACACCAAATTTCGAGCGTACACCTGGCGTACACCCAAAACCACGGTGACTTTGAGATTTATCAATATGGACGTTGGCGTACGGCACGCTCAAATCCCACGCCAGCTCAGGAGGTGGTGTACGCACGTTTGAGTTAGAGCGGAAACGCGCAGAAACACAATTCCTAACACCACAAAATGCGCTGACAAACTAAAACATATGACAAAAAAACAACAACAACAACATAGGCTAATTATAAACTTCAGTGTAAAAATCTGTCACAAAGAACCGGCAAAAGTAATGATTATGAATATGTAAAATATAGCAAGGAGATATTTTAATTGTGTATTAATAAAGAAGTGTTTTCTTTGTGTCGGCTGCAAAGATGAAGTTGAGATGCTGAATCGCGATCTTCGCAGTAGTGAACGCGCCAGAGAGAAATGCACATTTCAGATTACATAAGCAGAGAGCAGTCTGCAGTCTGTTTTCTTTCGTTTTGAATTGTTCTGTTTAAAAGTAGACATGTCTGAGGCACCTTATACGCTGAGTTTCGGTTTATTTATGAGATGAGCTCAGTTCACGCGTCCTCCATTTCATATCATCTGCTATTTACTTTCCTATTTGTTAAATCCAGGTAGGCCTAATTGGTTGACGAAACATTGTTTAAAATTAAGATACAATTAATACAAAACGAAATTCAGTTTAAAGAAAGGTTTTGTGCTTTATGTTTGATGTCTCTGTGAAAGTTTTAAAATATATTTTAGTGCCGCTTTTAGAGCGCTCATGTCCGTATCATTGTTTTTTTCCTCATAAATGCGAACACGAATAATAATAAGAATAAGAATATTACAAATGGACATGCAATTATTAATGTGAATGAATGGTAGGCTACTCCACATCACATCATCATCACTATTGTACATGATAGGATATTAAATGCTAATTGTTTCAAAACACGTGCTGTAAAATAATGCAGTGTGATAGGTCATTTGATCTCCACGTCGGAGAAGTTTCTCTTCTTTGCCGTCTTCCGTGTGTCCATGGCGTAAAATGAGGGCGTGGGGGAAGCGGAGACTTGAATATTTAGAGGCGTGTTATTCTAATGACGATCGTTTTCAGCCGCGGCATTTATCAAGGAGAGGTATTGCGTACACCAGGATTTCAAAGGTACGCACAGCTTCATACATCAGGCGGTGAGAGGAGTGTAAGCATAATCTTACGCCAACATATACGCCCGTTTCTACGCAAGAATGATAAATGAGGGCCAGTATGTGTATATGAACATGTGAATAAAAATCCTGGATAAATTAAAACAAAAACACCTTTCCTCTCATGATACTGAGGTGTGGATTATCAAGAAATCGATGTTGTTTTTATTTCAAGCCAAAAAAGAAAAAGTAGAAAAAACACTTCCCCAATATGAATTCTGAGTAATTTCCTTGACAGCAGTGATGTCTGATCATCAATCTTTACACACTATATTAATTCCAGATTTCAAAGTATCCAGCCCAAACTGTGGATTTTAGGTCATTTACTGCAACACAACTGGTGCTATTTCATATAATGAAGATGTTCTTGTTGTAGGCTGCAATTGATCTTCACAACAATTATATCATCTAACTGTATGCCATTTTTACACAATGGAAGTTTTGCACAAAAGAAAAAAATGTTCACCAATTTTTTCAATGGTGTCTTTGTGACTGAAAGTGCATTTTCTGTGAGCGTGAAGCATGTGAAGTGTCTAATTCAAACATGATCATAGACTCAGCAGCGACTGCCTCACATGCCTCAAACACCCCAATGTTTTCATAGTAGCTTGTAAGCACATTTTTGTGGATTTAGGACATTCAGGAATGGCTTTTTTGCGATATTTACTCTAATGCCACATTAGAAGCTCTCATATATTATCTCCACGAGCGTATTTGGGGAGCAAAGATCAACAAAGCTTAGGAGTAAATCCTTTGGCATTGGCATGTGGGTTAGGTCAGCTGTTCTGCAGCAGTGGTGGCCAATCAAATGCTTGTGTTTTTAATTTGTTGTTAGAACCCTTTTGAGCCCCTTGCCTTTGATAAGCTGTTCCCACCAATGAGTCATCTTCCTCTTACCTTGCAGCATTCTCAGACAAGAGCTCATGCAAGACTCTGATGTCATTCACACGTGTCCCTCTAACGAATTCACTTTAATGACACGCTAATTCTCCTTTTACCTCCACGTGCACTTCTGTCATAACTCATTCATATGTAATGACATCATCCACACATTTCAATGCGACGTCTTGATTGTTTATTTAATCGTCTGAGAGGAATCACGTTCCTTTTATTTTCAATTCGCACACAAGTGAAGCCTATTCTCACTGACTTGCTATGAAAACACAATTTCAACTTGGCAGTGGAGTCATTACTTGTTACTTATGATGAGTTTGTGTTCACTCTCTCTCACTTTTTCTGTCTCTTTCAGGTCAGCCGAGCTTGTGCTACGTGTTTGAAGGGGACGGAGTGTGCGAGGAGTTTGAAAGAGATTCCAGCATCCAAGACTGTGGCTTTTTCACTCCCCAGGGGTTCACTGATCAGTGGGCGTCCACCGCCTCAGGCTCACATCAGGACCAGAGATGCCCTGCCTCTAGGGTCACCGGGGAGCCTGTGCTCACTCAGGTACACAAATATTGTCCTTCGAGCTAAGCCCTTTGTTTATATGTCATTCATCGTTATCAATTATTTTTCTCAATTATCATCTCAAATTAACCACTTGTTACAAATTAACCTTATGATTGTTATGGATGAAATCATGTATATTTTACATTTCTTTTTTTGCTTTCCTTATCAGATGTGCAAGTCGCAGTATTTTGACATAAATGAAGTAGTGGCTCATGATGCATGGAGCCCCTGTACTGCCCATCTGAACAGCTATTATACTCAGGATCAGTCTGTCTGGCTAAAGGTACACACACATGCTCAGTGTAGGAATGCTGAGTGTACAGACTTTCAAATAACTTTCAATTATTAAAATAATCGGGTCTATATCAGGCCTTTTTTATATCTTGTCCATAAATAATGCACATTTAGTGTTTCCAGTAAATTTTGAATAATGTTTTGTAAAATAAAGGAAATCAAATAGTCTTTTAATTTGAGTAGTTTTATGTATGCTACCATTCAAACATTTGGGCTCAGTAAGAATATATATATATATATATATATATATTTTTTTCCATCAAATAAATGAGTACTTTTACTCTGCAAGGATGCATTAACACTAGAAGCGCCACAGGGGTTAATTTTCCCATGGCTGTTTTTCAAATGTACTTAGATTTTCTTCTAATTCTTGTCATCATTGCAGGCTGTTTTACCCTATATTCAATGAATAATGTAGCTTGAATAGCCTTGAACATAAAACAATAGGACAAAAACATAGTTGATGATTAAAAATAATAATTTCATGACTCTAGACATTACTTTGTGAAGACAGTGAATACAGTGACATAATACGTTTTTTAAACCATATCAAAACAGTAGTCGTGTGCATGGGTAAATTTTAACCGCAGGCGGTTTTTGTGTTCAAATGATTAAAAGTGACAGTAAAGACTTTTGTAATCTTACAACATATTTCTATTACAAATAAATCCTTTTCATTGTATTTATCAAAGAATCCTAAAAAATGTACAAGGGTTTCGACAAAATCATTAAAGTCCCCATGAAATGAAAATGGACAATTCTTATTTTTGATGGAGTATTGCACTGTTTATTATAAATGATTTATCCATGCAGTTATACAGTATATATAACTTTTAATGGGACAACCTGCCATTCACATAAGAAGGCAGGAGCATCAAGTAATGTTTCATGCAGTCTTTAAGCAGCACAACTGTTTTAAACTCTGATAATAAGTAAAATTTTTTGAGCACCACATTTAGCATATTAGAATTATTTCTGAAGGACCATGTGACATTAAAATTCATTTTTTCCATCATAAGAATAAACTACAATTTAAAATACAGTAAAACAGAAATTTTAATAATATTTCACAATATTACAGTTTTTACTGTATTTTGATCAAATAAATGCAGGCTTAGTAACCATAAGAGACTTCTTTCCAAAACATAAACAAATCTTACCAACCCAAACATTGAAACGGTAGTGCATGTTCAGAATTATTCTATATTTTATATTAATGTTTTAATATTTGTATGTGGTGTCCATGCCCACTCACACTGTTAATAAATTATGTTAGCCAAGGAGTTAATATAAGCATTTCTGAAACTGATATATTGTTTTTACAGGTAGGATTTGAGCGACCGGGTGTAGCAGCCTCTGTTATTATCTACATCGCCTATGATGGTAGTTGGCATGGGGAAAATTGCAGGAAAACAGTGACCATTGAACTGTGTGACACCACCGGAAAAAAACACATGCTTGGTAACACATATAATATCTATCATTTGTTTTGGAAAGTTTGTAATCCTTGCATTATAATATTTGTGTGACTTTTACATGTTGTCTGTGCTTGTCCACAGGTTCGTACGAGCTGTCATGTCAGCGTAACCCCCTAGTGGTGAATGTGACTCATAACCTGAGTGTGCCGTTCTACCAGACTTCAGCAGTGCAGCTGAACTTCTCCTCCTCTCAAGTGGCGGTGCTGGCGGTTGCATTGCGTACATCTTGTCACTTCAGCGCCTTTGCCCTGACCGGGTGCGCTGAGGGTGGGGTCTCCCACGACTTACAAGCACAAATACATACTTGCACGTTTACACAATATATTCACTACTGTTCAAATGTCTGGGGTCGGCAAGATTTTTTTTATGTTTTTGAAAGAAGATGTTTAAGCTTACCAAAGTTGAAGGTGTTTTGATCAAATATATTGTGAAATACTAATATCATTTTACATTTTATTTATTCTTGAGATGGCAACATTTTCAGCAGCCATTACTCAAGTAGTCACAAGATCCTTCAGAAATCTTTTTTTTTTTTTTTTTTTTTTTTTTGGCCTCAAGTAGCATTTCTTATTATTGTCAATGTTGAAAACAGTTGTGCTGCTCCATTTGTTTTTTAAACCAGGATTAATTGTTTTTAAAGATTATTTTATGAATAGAGAGTTAAAAAGAACAGCATTTATTTGAAATAGAAATCTTTTGGAACATTATACATGTTTTTACTGTCAGTTTTGATCAGTGTAATGCATCGTTGCTTAAAAAAAGTATTACTTTATTTTGAAGAAAAAAAAAATCTTACTCGTCCCAAAAGTTTGAATGGTAGGGTAAATAGTAGAAGATATAATACATCACAGAGACATATAGACAAATACATCATACACAAGTAAAAATAGAAAAATTCCTTCATGTTTGACAACGGAAATTATTTCTGTCTATGTCTGCCAATAATAATCAAGCTTTATATGTGTTTTTCTCACTCAGATGTGTGCGTAGGCTGTGCAGTACCGAGTCATGCAGCCCTCTGAGCATCGAACACGCTTCAATCCGCTGTACTCCAGTGTTAGATTCTAAACACTGCTCTGTTTCTTGTCATCGTGGCTATACGCTCACTGTTCTCCATGGCCAGGGCCTTCCTTCTCATCAAGTGTGTACAAGAATTGTTAACTGCCTATTTCTCTCTCTCTCTCTCTCTACAAATCTCTTTGATGTCTAGTTTCTGATAAACAGCAGTAACAAATTGAGACGGTTTTTGCAGAGAAGAGATCTCAACAATGACTGTTGACATGCACAAGAATATTCTGATATTAATTGGATTAGTAATTTTCCAGTTAGGTAAGCTTCAGGTAAACATGTTTACATGACCCAAAATTTTGATTAATGCAGCCAAATGCCAGCTGTCTTATTCAGATTTCTAGGAATATTGGCATAATCGGGTGATGTAAACACCTTTTTCAGAAAGTCCACCGTAACTGGAGGCTCATTTATATCTGTGCATGTTCAAAAATAATACGGGTGATATTTTATATAGACAGTGTTTATTCAATAGCTTGACTTTTTTAGATTAAGAAACAGTTTGCAAACATTAAAAGGAAGGTCGTGGCCTACTTTTGTAAGTCTTGTGACCTACATTTTCCATATCATCATACACCTGGTGATTAAATTATTGTGGAGAGCAGGAATGCACAGCTTTCAGTTTAATCAGATTATATAGATTTAAAGAATTTTCCCATAGCTGTGGAGAACATAAACATCTTAAAATCATGTTCACATTGTCATTGTCTCGAAATGTGCTCACATTGCAGAGATTCCAAAGTCTGTGAACTCAACATTTCTCATCAAATTATCTAAGATGCTGTGCCATATTGTCGAATTAACCAGTCATAAACCTATCTGTTTCGTCCTGTCTTCAGACGGAAGCAGACCTGATTTGTGTGCATGGAGTTTGGGACCGTGTAGTGGGTTGTCAGCCAGTGGACTGCGGCCCACCCCCTCAGTCACATGTCTACTTTGCCTCCTTCTCATGTCCCTGGGGCACCACATTCGGCAAGCAGTGCAGCTTTTCCTGTAACGCCCCGGCGATCCTGCAAGGTGAGGATGGGAACTAGGCTACAGTGTGAGACCTGAGGGTTTTTGGACTCACTTACATTCAGTGCATGTGTCTGTTTCTGAGAGACCTTGGGCTTCCTTTCTTTCTAAAATAATAAGACTGTAAGTCAATAACAGTTTGTGGATGACATGAACCTTTCTTGTGTGTTTCTTGTACACTGGAAACAAATCCAACTATTAATTGTGCTTATGAGCATTCCTAAGGTCCTTTTACTCTCAACTGGTAATTAGGCCAAAAATTAATATCATGTAATATTGTGTCCTGTCCTGTCCTGTCCTGTCCTGTCCTGTCCTGCCCCTGCCCTGCCCTGCCCTGCCAACCTAGCAGAGTTGCCTGGAAAACTCATATTAAGCATTGTTGCTTCTTACAGTGTTACTTTTATATTCCCAGCATGCATTGCTGCATGTATAAATTACATGGTTACATGGCTCAATATGAAAGTGTTTTCCAGGCAACTCTGTTAAGCTAGTTGTGCATGATATTATATATTATATGATATTAGTTAACATTAGTTAACATGAACTAATAATAAACTGTACTTCTTCAGCATGTATTAATCTTTTTTAATGTTAATTTCAACATTTACTAATACAATATTACAATCAAAAGTTATATTTGTTAATATTAGTTAACAAACGTTAACAAAGATTAATAAATATAACAAATGTATTTCTCATTGTTAGTTCATGTTAGGTATTACATTGACTAATGTTAACAAACAAAACCTTATTGTAAACATAATATATAAAATTATATTATACTATTTTTTATTATTCTTAAAGATATATTTTTTAATGTTTTCTTTTCATTTTATACTATCATTGATTGCATCTCTTTTTTGGCATGATATGGTATTCAGAGCTCTTTTTTACATAATTGATGTGTTTGTTGATTGTCACAGATATTATGTTTAATGTGTAAAATGTATTTATGTATATAGTAAACAAAAATTAAACATCTTTATGCTGCATGATCTTCTCATTTAGAGGCAAAAATGATTTAAAGCTGTGCATGATACAGATCATGAGAAGCCACAATGATAGTCAAAGAAGTGCATGTGTTAAGAAAACCCCATGTTTCCTAGATTTTTTTAATTCATTTTTTTTAAACACTAAAAAGCTAAATATTTAGATTTGTTGTTGTTTTGTGTGTGTGCTTATGCATACAGTATACTCATTTGTGTGTCAGTGTTGCTCTTGCACTCATTCAGGAACTTTGCATCGGTCTGGCTGTGGTTCCAGCCCTCTTTCCTGGCTGTGTAAATAGGAAAGTAATCCTGAGCTGCAGGAGAACAGCATACAGGTGGAGATAGGAAACATGCAAGTAGGCGAGAACAAGAGTGCATTTCATCCCATAATACTGAAGCCCCCAGAGAGCTCATTTCAGGCAGTGTAGAGCAGGGTGGCACCTGGCCCTCTTGCCCCTTCATGGGTAGCAGGAGCCCTGCTAGGGCAAGGTGGCTCTGGGGTCGAGGTCCTCACATTTTCACTATTTGTTTTAAATTCAGGCCTTTGATGAATTGGTCCAAATTATTTCTTTGGCAGGGAGTGGTGCAGTCTGTGGACAGTGGCTTCACTGGAAGGTCCAGAACATTGCATCACTGTGTAGCTATATGCTTATTGGTCTTGATGGCAAGGTTCTTGTACTGTAGTGTGTTACAGTGATGGGCTGTATTGCTCCTTTGGGAATTGTTTAAAATCTATTCATGACTTGCCATTAATTGGAACACATAAGAGTAATAGTCAAGTCAAGTCACCTATATTTATATATCACTTTTTACAATACAGATTGTTTCAAAGCAGCTTTACAGAGATAACAGGAAAATAATGTTGTAATAATATTGTTAAATATAAAATTAAATGTCCCCACTAAGCAAGCCAAAAGCCAATGGTGACAAAGGCGAAGAAAGGCGAAAAAGGCAACAGTGGCAAGGAACCAAAACTCCATCAGGTGACAAAATGGAAAAAAAAAACAGTCGGGGGTTCTCCTCTTGCCATTGAACGAACAGTGTATGATTATGAATCAGGCAGCATTATAGGTCAGATGTCAGATTGGATCAGAACCTTCAGAGCCTTCACAGGGCTGCGTTGTCATCGTGTCCATGCGATGGTCCTTCATCAGATCTGGATACGGCCTGGATACAGTGGACTGCGGTAAACCTCGGGGATAAAAAGAGAGACTAATATTAGTGTAGACGCCATCCTTCTTATGATGCATCAAGTACATCAGGATTTATGGGAAGTGTTCCCAGTTCCGGCTGATCTAAACTATGCAGCCTAACATTGAATTATAGAAGTCTATAATGTGTTATGTGTATTCTTAGCTAAAGAGATGTGAGTGTTTTTAGTCTAGATTTTAACTGACAGACTCGGTCTGCTTCCCGGACAATGTTAGGAAGATTGTTCCAAAGTTTTGGTGCTAAATAGGAAAAGGATCTCTCGCCAGCAGTCGATTTTGATATTCTAGGAATTATCAACTGGTCAGAATTTTGAGATCGCAATAGACGTGAAGGACTATAATGTGTTAAGAGCTCGCTCAGGTACTGAGGAGCTAAACCATTTAGTGCTTTGTAAGTAATCAGCAATATTTTTAAATTTATACGATGTTTAATAGGTAGCCAATGCAGTGTTGACAGAACCAGGCTAATATAGTCATACTTCCTGGTTCGGGTAAGAACTTTTGCGGCTGCATTTTGGACCAGCTGTACTGTAGTTTATTTTTTTAACGTGCTGGGCAACCACCCAGTAGAGCATTACAATAATCTAGCCTTGATGTCATTAATGCATCAACTAATTGTTCTGCATTTTTAATTGAGAGCCTATGACGTAATTTAGATATATTTTTAAGATGGAAAAATGTGGTTTTACAGATACTAGACACGTGAGTTTCAAACGAAAGATTGGTATCAAAGAGCACACCCAGGTTCCTAAACGACGACGATGACTTGACAGAGCAGCCATCAAGTGTTGTATTCTAGGTTATTACGTGAGGAAGTTTTTGTCCAGTAATTAGAATCTCTGTTTTTTCAGAATAAAGTAGTTGTAAATTACTAGTCATCCAGTTTTTTATATCAGCTATGCATTCTGTTAATTTTGTGGATTGGTAAATTGTGTCAGGGCGTGAAGAAATATAGAGCTGAATATCATCAGCATAACAGTGAAAACTAATGCCATGCTTCCTACTGATATCTCCTAAGGGTAGCATGTACAGAGTGAACAGCAACGGTCCTAGTACTGAGCCTTGTGGTACACCATACTGAACTTTTGACTGATAAGACATCTCTTTATTTACTGCTACAAACTGATAACGGTCAGATAAGTATGATTTAAACCATGCTAGTGCAATTCCAGTAATGCCCACATCATTTTCGAGTCTATTTAAAAGAATGTTGTGGTCGATAGTGTCAAATGCAGCACTTAGATCGAGTAACACTAATAGAGAGATACAACCATGATCGGATGATAAGAGCAAATCATGTGTGACTCTAATAAGAGCTGTCTCAGTACTATGATACGGTCTGAATCGTGATTGAAAATCCTCGCAGATACCATTTCTTTCTAAAAACGAACATAGTTTTGAAGATACTGCCTTTTCTAGTATCTTTGACAGGAAATGTAGATTCAAGATCGGCCTGTAATTGACCAATTCTGTAGGATCAAGTTGGGTTTTTTTAACAAGCAGTTTACCCATAGCCAGGTATTTGGTATATATCCTAATAAAAAAGATGAATTAATGATATTAAGAAGAGGATCTATGACCTCTGGATGCATCTCTTTCAGTAGTTTAGTCGGTATAGGGTCTAACAAACATGTTGTTGATTTAGATGATTTAATGAGTTTATAAAATTCACCTTCTTTTATAGCAATGAATAAATCTAATTTTTCGTAAGGGAGACTACAATGCACTGTCTGATGCGATACTGTAGTAGACGATTGCATTGTTATAATTTTCTCCCTGATATTATCAATCTTGTCAGTAAAAAAGTTCATAAAGTAATTTTGCTACTGTGCTGCTTGGAAACGACTGAGCTTAAAGCTTTATTTTCCGTTAGTTTAGCCACTGTTTCAAATAAATACCTAGAGTTTTGTTTATTTTCTTCTAATAGTGTTGAAACATAAGCAGATCTAGCAGTTTTTTAAAGAGCCCCTATCATGGATTTTTGAAAATGACTGTTCATGTAGTGTGGAATATAGCTCTAAGGGAATGAAAACATCCTGCAAAGATTTATATCTGAAAGTGCACCGTATATAAAGTTATTGTCTTTCAAAAGTGAGAGTCGACTCTGAGTCTATGAAATTAATTGTTTTTGAAACGAGTCATTAGCTGTTTCGTAGTGACGTAGATACGAAACGTTAGCATATTGGCCGCGCACAGACGGAAGTGTAAACTTGAAGTCTAGAACACATTCAAATACTTCAGCTGAACAGCATCATGTCGAGAAGACGCTGTGTTCTACAATGCAAAGATAGTTCAGCCACTTTGTTTTCATTGCCCAGGGATGAGCATGTGAAGAATCAGTGGTTAGAGTTCATATTTGCAATGATACCACAACAGTATAGCCCGAACCTTGTGTTGTGTTCTCATCATTTTAATGACGAATCATTCAAAAACATAAATGAATTCGCAAGCCGGTTGTTCCTGAAGGAGGGCTCAGTACCCAGTGTATATGGATCAGCTTCCTCCTCCGAATCACAACCTGTAAGTATTATTAATCATTGTTGCTTTTATGGGTTTTGTAGCGTCGGGGGCGCGAGGAGGGAAGACGCAGTAAGTATGTGTGTGTGTTGTGTTCTACGCTCAGCGCAGCTTCTAGGTCTAGGTCTCCAATGTCAATTGTTTTTAAATATGTGAAATGTTTGTCGCTGTTATTGGAGTTGTCATAAAGAATAGAGCAATACCTTGTAGTACTGCAGTGCTTTATCAATATGTTTATGCGTTGGGCTAACAAACAATAACTGACTGGGTCATCTGACCAATCACCGCCGATTAGCGTCACGCCAAGGAGGGGTTTGGAAAAATGATTCATTGAACGAATCATTAGGGAGTCGGTGAGCAAATCAGGTAAAAATAAATGCATATTATAAGACAACAAAAGTGTTTTTTTGTCATTGTATGCATGTAAAACTGTTGTTGGGGACTCCCAGAACAATATTAGGAACATTTTAAATGCCATAATAGGTGCCCTTTAAGGCCTCTAGTTTTGTTTTCTTTCAGTTATGCTCCATTTTTCTGGCTGCTCAGGGCCTGAGTGTGCTCGTTGTACCATGGCGTTGGACTATTTTCTTGAATCTTCTTTAAGCGCAGAGGAGCAACTGTGTCTAAAGTACTGGAAAAGAGAGAGTTAAAAGTTTGTCGCAATATCGAGTTCTTCTAAGCTATTTCAGATGCTGAGATGATGAAACTGATCAGGAAGATTATTTATAAAGCAATATGTAGTGGCAAAAGTGATAGGTCTAACATATTTGTTGCGCGAGTCGGCTTTGCAGCCTTGGCTAAATTAAGTTTTCACGAGTCTAGATTATGATCTGAGATGTCATCGCTCTGCTGCAGAATTTCTATGGCATCAACATTGATTCCGTGTGATAATATTAGATCTAGAGTATGATTACGACAATGAGTAGGTCCTGACACTTGTTGTCTAACTACAATAGAGTTAAGAATGTCTTTAAATTCCAATCCCAATGCATATTTTTCGTTATCCACATGTATAATAAAATCACCAACAATTAGGACTTTATCTGCAGCCAGTACTAACTCTGATAGAAAGTCTGATAGAAAGACAGCAACCCGAGCTTTATCAGTTGTTAATTTGTATTATACATATTTTTTATTTGCTGAACATCAATTACATTTTTACCCTTAGAAGTTTTTTTTATTTCCTAATTCGGGGAACAGACACAGTTTCTATATGATGATATCTAGGTGAAAAAATCTCTATGTGATGGGATTTATCTGACCTCAGTGACGTGAGACTGCGAGCAGACGGTCGGTTTAGCCAGTTTGTCTGCTTCCTGACCTGAGCCCCAGATTGTCATGTTTGAGCTTTAAGACTATGTGCCTTATTACTAGAGAGGAGAGCTGCACCATCCCAGGAGGGATGAATTACAGTGCCTGACATCATATTTCTAGTGATCTCCGACTGGCAAAGTCTAATATCATTAGTGCCGACGTGAATAATAATCTTAGAGAATTTACGATTAGCATTAGTCAGCACTTTTAAATTTGTTTTGATGTCAGGCGCTCTGGTTCCCGGCAAACGTGACTATGGTGGCTGGTGTCTTTCAAGTTCTGTGTAATAGAATCACCAATAACTAGGGCACTTTTAACAGGATTCTCAGTGGGTGTTTCACTGAGTGGGGAGAATCTATTTGATGTTGTAATCGGAATGGAAGAGCAGTGTTTTGTCCCCCGACTACAGCGTCTCACGATTGCCCCGCTGCACGGGCTGTAGTACAGCCGGAACCGAACAATGTACAGTGTTCTCTATGCTAATCGCATACAAAGTAGTATCTAAAGCCCCTGCACGCTTACAATTAACCTCAATTAAAGTTTGGATGCGTGTCTCTAGTTCTAAAATCTTCTCCGTCAGCATGACTATCACCCTGCATTTATCACTTGTAAATCCTGTACTGACAGAGAAGGCTATGCTATACATGTTACATGAAGTGCAAGTGACAATAAGAGGAGAAGATGACATGACTCCCATGTTTGTTTGACTGACTGATACCAGAGACAATTTATATGAGACATGTCACTTCCTCAATCCTCAATAGAACTATATAGGGAAAACCTGTAACGCCAAAGATGGCGGTTGTATGCACATGTCCCGCCCCTCCCGCTTGACAGCCAATCGTCTGCTTTTAACAGTCAAGCCGGGAAACATTTAAGCCTATCGTCTGGTTCCTCTGACGCATGCGCACAGTTGAGGTTTGCGACAGCGGAGAATACGTTACTGTTTGAAAAGGCGGCAGATTTTAAATGTACTGTATGTGTGCGTTGTGTAAATATAAGACATTATATTGTCTCCCGCATATTGATAGCGGCTCCCTGATGCCAACAAATTAGTCAAAATCTCCCCGAATCTAGAGCGAGTGTGCTTCAAACCGTGTCTCGCGCGCACCGTACGGAAGAGAGGGAGAGAGCGAGAGACCTGCGTGTTGGTGTGTGAACTCTTGCGCATGCGCAGTAAAAGTATAACCGGTGGGGGAAAAGGCGTTTTAAACCTTATTTTGGGGCAAAGTTGTCCAACTTTTTCAGCGATTTTTATCATATTTTACTGCTGTTTCTATACATGCAGTTTTTATGTCCCGGTGACCAGTGAAACTGCAGTTCTGACTCTCTGCCCATTCATTTAGATAGGAGCCTGGTCTTGTTATTCAGAAATAGTTGCCCGGAGGCGTTGCCAAGATGGCGGCCGAGTGGCAGGACTTGCCTAAAAGGACTTTGCTGATACTCACCACAGTTGTTTGATCAATTTGTAAAAAGTGCGAGTGTGTGAGCTAAATAAATAAATAAATAAAGAGCGCACTGATGGCACTTTAACAGACTAGCTAATTTCTAGCGTGTTGTGCTAGCAACGATTTAGATTGAAGCTAGCGATGTAAGGTTAATAAGTGATGTTGAATAAGTTATATTTAGCAGTATAAACAACAGGAAATGATAGTAAATAATTATTCAAAACAGAAAGCTATACGAGGCTTACAGACGCAAACCAACTCAGCAGCAGCTGGCAGCAGGCAGGTAATACAGTGATTTATGTACTTAGTGAGAGCCTTCTTTTTTTTGGAGTAGAGTAAGCTGGAACTTTTCATGTATGTTGGATAAACGCAGTTTGCAGCCATTTTTGGTGTATTGCTAACTTTAATCATGGCTACAAAGTAGGCAGACACCTTAAAAGCTTTGCAGTGGTATCATTATATTTTATTGACCAATAAAATTGCTTTAGAACTTTAACTTTAAAATATAATTAGACATGTTTCTATAATAGAACAATGAGAGAGTTCTATATCACATGGGCCTTAGGTGCCAATAGACCATGTGCACATAAGGCATTTTTGTTTAAATTTAGTGCAATATTTCTCTTCTGAGTTAATAGAAACATAATGCTTTTTAAATATATGATATGACTTTTCATATAACTGGAAAAAATTTAGACCTACACAAAGGTATAATTCCAAGATCAATGAAAGTCGTAAAGCTTTTTGTCCTATTTATACATGTTTTATGCATTATAATGCTTTTTATTCATAAAATCATTTTAATACACCTCTTCTATGATAAAAAAGAGAAAGATTTTTATTTAGCATGATCTTTTAAAAATATTATAACAAAACTACTTCACTGCTTATCATTGTTTGTCCACTAAATGAAAGTCATAGGTTAGACCCACAAAATCTTTGTGGTGCAATTGCAACATAATGCAGAAACATACAAAAAATATTTTAATTAAAAAAAAAGTATGATTAAGCTGTGTACTCCCAGAAATAAAAGAACTGACTCTCTCCTACTTTCGAAGAGAGCTCTGCCAATTAGCTAGTCTTAGAGAAGACAGTGATTGTTCCATTTTAATGCAGTTTTCTTATCAGAATCTGTTTTTCAGGAGAAAGTGACACATTGGTTTGTCTTGAGGATGGACTATGGTCATACCCAGAGGCTTACTGCAAGATTGAGTGCCCGGATCCACCTTCCATACCCAATGCCACTCTACTAGTTCCTCAGTGTCGTGGAGGCAGGCATGATGTGGGCACTGTGTGCCGCTACAAATGCAACCCGGGCTATTACATCACTGGCACTCTCAACAAAAAGCCAAGAAAGTGAGTTGCAACCTTTACATTTTGATCTGCTTTTTGGTTACTGTGTTGACAAATTTTGAAGGGAAAATATCTGTTTCCAGCATCTAGGTTGCTCACATGGTTCTAATAAGATCAAAATCTCACTCCATGTGTTTCCAAATATCTTTCAGCAATGGAGTCAGCAGTGCACTTTGATGAATGGTCTGATGGCGTGTTGTTTTGGTATTCCATCCAATCAAGCTATAGCATATAGCATATTTTAGCACATCTGAGGGGACTAGCGTTTGCACCTGCCTCGTCTTTATGAGTTATTAAAATGGCTGGTAAAATACCTCTGTGTCTTTTAACTGCTTTTAATTGGACATTAATACCAGAAGCGATAGCCAACGTGTCTCATAAAGCCATTTAAATGATTCTGTTTATTAAGACCATTGGCATGTTTGCTCTAAAAGGCGTTTCATTATGAAGGTTCAGAAAATGGTTTATGACAGTCTAAAGAGAGGTGTTATGCTATTATCAAGGTAGTTTTAGCCTGTGCTTCCGTATGATCTTTCTCAATGAACACTACACCCCAATTAATTTCTTCAGGATTTATTGCCTATTTAGTCGTACCAGATGGTTTGTCACATGGGTTAGATGTGAATAAATCCCCTGTGGCTGGAGGGGAATGTCACTCAAGAAATCGTGTTGTGTGAAAATTCACACCAGAAGCAGATCGAGATCCTTCAATTTAACTTTCACAGTGTGCTTACTGTAACGCTTTTATTGGCTGTCTCAAAACACTATGAGTAACCTATCTATCTATCTATCTATCTATCTATCTATCTATCTATCTATCTATCTATCTATCTATCTATCTATCTATCTATCTATCTATCTATCTATCTATCTATCTATCTATCTATCTCTATCTATCTATCTATCTATCTATCTATCTATCTATCTATCTATCATCTATCTATCTATCTAGGTTTTTGAGGCATCAAAGGTGTATTCACAAATTTAAAGCTTTTTGTAAACAACAAAAATATGATTTAGTATTAAGTATTGAAAACGATTACAGTTTTTCTCATTCGCTTTGGTCATTTCTCGGATCACAACTGAAATTCTCAAAACTACTTATTCAACCCCCACATCATCTAATCACTTGTGCAGATCAATTTCTCATTCTTTTGAACAAATTGCAAATGCTTTGGTACATTCATGCAATTGAATATGTACAATTGTCTACTGTTTCCTAAATTCTTAATTGCTTATATCATGTTGATCAAAATATATTATACTGGTTCTCTGTTCTAGTCTTACCCCTCAAAACATCTAGGCATTCGTTCCTTGCATAACTCATTAAATGCAGAATGGTTAAACTAGTTGTCATAAACTGTCAAGCATATTTTTTATACATTTCTATTAGACTTTTTAGTTTGTAAATGTGTCCTGAATTGTGGAATTGTGGAAAGAATTGTGTGAATTTCACTAATGTAAATGTAAGGGAAAAGTAAAGGACTAGATCAACCAATGATCAACCAGTCCTCTAAAATAGCTCAAGAGGTGCATCTCATAAAGCTTAATTTGGCAAACGTCTATAGAGCACAACACAGTGTTACAAATTCTGACGACACGGAAACAGAGGAGTAAGGATGCATGGTGGAAGGGTATGGAGGCAAACAGTGGAAGAGGTAGAAGATGTCCAGATTGTAGAAATGTTTCTGATGAAATAAGGGGCTAGCTACTATTGTAGACCATGTTCTCAAACATGACATGTAGCGGGTCGAAAGGTGCAGCCGGATGTTGGGAAATCAGCATACTAGAATGATTTGTGAAAGACCATGTGACACTGAAGACTGGAATAATGGCTGCTGGAAATTCAGCTCAGGAATAAAAAGAGACTTCTTTTAAAAAACCTTTATAAATCTAGTAGTGTAGGCCTTGGAAACAGCCAAAGTAATAATTTTGTACTGTGTGTGTGTGTGTGTGTGTGTGTGTGTGTGTGTGTGTGTGTGTGTGTGTGTGTGTGTGTGTGTGTGTGTGTGTGTGTGTGTGTGTGTTTTACCCCTGTGTTTTACCCCTGTTTTACCCCTACTTCATGCCAATGACTTGCTTTTCTCAGGAAGTTTCTGAGGTTGGAGTGTTTGGAGGGTGGGTCGTGGCAAGAGGGCAGCTGTTCACCTGTCACATGCCCTTCTCTTCCACCGATGTTTGAGGGCATGTACACCTGCACCAACAATTTGGACTTTGATAGCATCTGCACCCTACAGTGTCCCGATCCAACAGAAAGGGTATTGTAGCACTTTGTAGGCCAACTCTATATGTATTCCTAAACTCTACAGTCATGAAACACTCATATTTTTTGTCCCCGTAGTCCAGCATTCGATGCATCAAAGATGGCAGATGGACTGAGGACTTCACTATGTGTAAGAAGATAGAAGGATCATGCCAGGCTCCTGTTGACATTAACCTGGTGGAATACATCTGTGAGGAGGGCTTTGACGTGGGTAAGGATTTGGCAAGAAAATTTGCAAATCAAAGTTACTTTTTTAAACTATGGAAATGACTAGTCAGCAAATTTATAAGAAAACATAAGAAAAATCAGATTTCTAAAAAATCTCAGATATTTGTCTGAACATATATTACAATATGCATCTTCTTCTGCATTGTATTTCGAAATATATTGTTTTTATTTGGTTATATATTTAGCCCACTGCATTTATCCTTTCCAATACGCAGTCTAGACATACCCGAGCCGCTAGACCACAGACAGTCGCATGCAGTAGGATACATTTGAGTGCCAACCTGCCAAGCTGTTCAACTATGGATGACTAGTCTGGAGCTTGGCTATTCATGTGCTCACATGAATAAATTCAACAGATGCAAATGATGGTTAAAGCAAAGCTCGCTTTGTGTCATGACAGGTGCAGTCTGTTACCCAACATGCATTGTGGCCTTGAGTGACCCTGTGGTGTTAGGCAATGGCTCCAGTGCTGATACAGTAGAGCATTGGATGATTCCCAGCAAGGTTCAGGTGAGGTGGTCGGGCCACAAATTGTTATTTGATATCATTGGCTGTTCTTGTGCTTTAACCAAACTCCAAGTTCAAGACTTAATGCAATCTTTATAAAGTCCAAACCATGTTTACTAATTATAATTTATTAATTTAATCTAAGCCAATTTAATTTAATTTCTGCTTTTTTATTTTTTTATCCATAAATATTTTAAAATATAAATGTATCATGAAAATAAAAAATTATTTATTTAACATGAAGTTAGATTAATAAATGCTGTAAAAATGTTCATTGTTAGTTAACATTATAATGCATTATTATAGTAATGGATTTAACATTATTGTGAAGTGTTACCCTATTGTTTGAAAGATCTTAGTCTTTATTGTACTTTTGTAAGCAGATAGACAGACAGACAGACAGACAAGATAGATAGATAGATAGATAGATAGATAGATAGATAGATAGATAGATAGATAGATAGATAGATAGATAGATAGATAGATAGATAGATAGATAGATAGATAGATAGATAGATAGATAGATAATAGATAGATAGATAGATGTCATAGTCAACAGCATTCTTGGATGTGATCTAAGAAGGTGGAAAATTGTCATGATGTATTTTAAGGGGACATTATTTGGCTCTAAGAGGTAGAGGAGCTACAAGACTGAATACTTTGGACACAAAATTGGAATTGTGTTATTGGCACATCAGAGTGATACGTTGGATTAGGTTACCTTGTTTCTCGCTCCAAAACCAGGTTCACCTTACTGTTGAAATCTCTCTGTGAAAGTGTTGATTCTGTCTCTCACTGTCATATCAGCTTGTGTGAGTAATGATTAGTGTGATGTTTTTATAAGAGACGCTTAAAATGCCACACGTCAAGCATGACGCCTCTGAAGGTGTCAGACTCTCATTGTTTATAAAGATACATCAGCACCCCTAAGAGCAGCCTGCTTTCCAGGAATGTTGTCCAAAGTATTGCAGATTGGGTAAGAATGATGGAGGAAAGGTCACAGTAGGAGGGAGATGAATAAGAGATAAGCAAGTTTCTTTCCAGAAATTCTGCTGTAGAAACAGGTTAGCTTTCCAATTCTGAGAAAATGTCAAATCAGTGAAATATGTGTTCAAATTGAAAGGACAGGATGGAAAAAGTAACTCTGTCATTGTTATTAGATAGTAATTTGCAATATTATTTTTAGGCACCATTGCTGATTTTTGTCTTTTAAAATTAAGTTAGGTATGATTAGATTTCTGGAAAAGTCAAAATAAAATAGAAATAAATAGAAACTCTCTTTTCAAATGTCCTCTTTAAAAAAATACACGTTACAAGAAATCAATCAATAGTAATAAATCAGTACATTTTTGATTCAATGCAGTTCAATTACAATGCAGTAAGTTAACTCTGTCCTTCCCCTTCCCTCTCTTACTCCTTTATTTCTCTCCCTTTTAAAGAGTATTGTCTGTACTGGCATGTTGAAGTGGCATCCGAATCCAGCACAGATCCACTGTATTCAGTCATGTGAGGTGAGTGACAATTATATGACTTGAAGTCTTTCTGTCAGAAGTCACACAAGACCTCTGTCACACAAAAGAGTCAAAAGAGTCTGTGAGATAATGCGATTTTATGCAACATGTAAATTATTCTAGATGCTTTCTATATTCTAAATGCTTCTGTCACCCTCATATCATAGGCTTTTTTTCAGTAGAACACAAACAAAAAGGTTCAAAAAAGTTAAAAACAAAGAATACAAGCACCATCAAAGTAGTCTATATGACTTTAGCACTATGTTTCATGTCTTCTGTATTCATGCAATTGTCATCTAGACAATTATAGAAGTATAGAAGATAAAATAGTTTTGAAATTAACAGTGGAATGTTTTGGAAAAACTTTCTTTTTGTAGTTCTCTCTGGATTTTAGCTCTACCAGTGGTCAAGCAATTTATTTTAAAGTGAAAGGGTGAAGAGGTGTTTAGTAAAGTATACCATTTAAATTAATGAAGTGTGTGACTTGTATATATTATATAAGTATATTATCAAATATATTTCTTTCCAAGGTTTTTTTTAGGGGTCAGTAAGACTTTTTTTTTTTGACAATAAAATGAATGTATTAAATTGGTCAAAAGTGACAGTAAAGATATAATGTTACAAACGATTTTTACATACATTTTAAATAATTTTGTTCGAATTAAATTGTTTTAAAAATTTTTATTGACTAGCGCAAACCTTAGTAAATCACCTTACTAAGTACTACTATTAATCATATTTAAACACTCTCTTCCCATTAATACTGCGACTGAAAGAAAAACTTCTACAAATCCATATGCAATAAGGTCAGCCACAAAAGTGTGTCTACTGTCACAGGTGGTTGCAGGAAGGCAGACGGAGACGAGAATATATTTCCAACACAAAGGTTTAATGGTAATTATACAGGACAGCAGAACAGAGAGCAAAAAACACTAAATACAACGGTGACAGAATGCCCCTCCACGCAAGGCCTTAACGAGAGAGATGAAGGTGGGGAGGTGGGGGTTTGGGAGGAGGAAGATCAGGAAGAGTATCAGGCGGAGGGCTGGCAATAGGAGTAGGCGAAGGGCTGGAGAAGGCAGGCAGATTACAAGGTGTTGTATTTCTATCCCGCAGTAACCTTTAGATCCTTCTAAAACATTTCCATAATCCGCTGCAATCAAATATTGCCCTTACCTTTGGATTAAAGATGTAAGATGTCGATCCAGGGTCCTCGGTGGTGCCTCTAACCAGTTCAACCCTTAAGTTCGCAGGCCAAGCTCAAATTAGGCTTTAAGTAATTTGAGCTTGTCCTCCAAATTTGTCTGCAAAAAAAAAGAAAGTCTCAAACAGTTTATTTCATTTTCAACCATAAAACTGTTTGCAATGTGTATTATCTTCTTATTTAATCGTTCGGCTTGTCTGGTAATTTTTATTAACTGCTGTGCACAGTGAATCAGTTTGTTTCGAGGAAGTTGAGCCTCAGTGGAAATCTTCGCCAGCGCCTTTCTCTCCTTCTTCTCCGTCTTGTGAGCTCTCTTTGCGTTGTCCCTCTGGAGGTGTTCCAACTATAAAATCATCCATAAAAATCTCAACTTTGTCTGTGACATTAACATTTCTTATTTCTGGGTCATCCTCATCTGTTACATTCAATGCATTCAGTCAGTTTTTAATATATATAATTTCTGGGGAGTTATCAGAAAAAAAAAGTTTTTTCAGAAGAAGATTTATCAGAAGGTGAGAAGGGGAGACAGAGGGACTGAGGACCAAGGAGGAGTTGAAGGGAGTGAGGAGTCTAATAGATGAAGGGATGAGGCGAAGCCAGAGGAATGTAGTCCAGAGGTAATGGAAGGTCGATGAGCGACCAAGATGGATCCGGGGGACGAGGGAGCCTGGTGGAACGGATGAACTGATGGGCCAAGGCGGAGATGAAGGAGGTAGGAGCCAAGGGTGAGCCAGTGGGCTGATGGGCCGATGAGGAATCCTGGACGCGGTGGTTGGAGTCTGATCCAGGGCATCCACTGTCCATGATGGCACTGAGGACTGGAAGCCCCTCAGCGAGCCCACCATTCAACTGGTGTCTTGAGGGTGAGTGACAGGAGGCAGAGGAGATGAGGATGACGGCTGGATGATGAGAGGCGGCAGGAGAGGGAGGTTGGGTGGAAATTCAGGAACAGACTCAAAAGTAGCGGCGGCCATCTCCGCTGAGAGCTCGGGCGGCGAGGCGGCGGCCGTCTTGGGATGAGGCTCTGGAAGGGGGGTCTCGGCGGGACGAGACACTGGATCGGGCGTAGCAGTGGCCATCTTGGCCGGAGACGAGGGCTCAGACATGTTGTGAAGTTCAGGCTGGGCAGGCATGACTTGAAGAAGCTCAGGCTTGACAGGCATGACATGAAGAAGCTCAGGCTTGACAGGCACGACGTGAAGAAGCTCAGGCTTGACAGGCATGATGTGAAGAAGCTCAGGCTTGACAAGCATGACGTGAAGACATTCACGGGGTGTGGTGATTTCGAAGGCTGCTGGTGATTGTGGTTGTTTTCTGGATCGGGACTCGACGCTCACCAAACACCTGCCAAAGGCTTCCCTCCCGTTCAGTCCATTAGTGTTTTGTAGGTCGGTGGCCTGGTGGAAATTGTCCCCGATCCAGAAAAGCAGCTTGAGGGTTTCGTCGTCGAGGGGGCTAGTGACGGCTCTACGAACAAAGTTCTCCACGAAGGAAAATTATTCTGTGCTCTCTTGAGCAATGGCGACAAATATAGCTCTGTCATCCATATGTACTGGTTTAATGGTAATTATACAGGACAGCAGAACAGACAGCAAAACACTCTAAATATATCGGTGACATCTATGCCTTTTCAGCGCAAATTTTTCACTGCGTGTATTTAGTAAATCCTGACAGTAGATTTTAAATGGCAAAAGATTGTTTGTTCTGGCGCAAGCTGTTATTAAATCTTGACCTAAATGTGTCCTGTGGTATCTGGCACGTTAGGTGCAGATCCTTCAAGGATATATATATATATATATATATATATATAAAACAATATAATATACAAATTATTGCTATATAATAACTATTATAGTAATAGTGTATTAGTAAGATGTGTTGTTGCTATAGGTTTTACATCAATGATACTTAACAAAACAGGTAAATGAGAAGAACCAATGACATCCAATGCCATATTTGATCTGCAAGCTACAACAAAAGGGGAAGATTTTTAGTGAAAAACATCTTACATTCTGTTCTTCACACAAAACCATGCTCAATATTTTTTGTGGCAAAGAAATTAAAAATTGAAATACCACTGATTAAAAATTACAGCATATGGGTTTGAAACAATATTAGGGTGAAAAACAATGATATTATAATACTGATTAGTAGTGTACACCAGCAGTATTTTGGTGTTTAATGGGAGATGTAGAAACAAACAGCAGAGTTCACATCTGTTCCCTGTCAGATCTAGAGAGGAAAGAGCTCTCTGACAGATAACCACCAGCAGAGCATTGAGGTTGTCCAGAAGGAGCAGGGAGCACCATAATCAGTGATGAATGATGACGGTGTTGATTATTTTAGTTTTAGTTTCCAATTATTGTGTCATGAAGGTCCAATGCATGGGGGGAACCTGTTTTGCTCTTCACTATCTCTGTAGTCATAACCATATGTACGTCTATTAACACAGGGTCATTTATAGATAGATAGAGATAGAGAAACGTATTGATCCCGAAGGAAATTCAGGTGTCCAATATCATACATACACATAGAGACACAGACAAGACATCCACACAAACTACAAAAATATAAAGAAAGATGTCAATAGTGTGCCAGTAGTGTGCCATTACCGTAAGGTTAGATTAGTAACATGTTAAAACAGCGGTATGGGAAAAAGAAGAGAGTACCATTTCAAGTACACTACTAGTGCAAATTCCATATCCTATTCAAGTACAACAGGCTACGCAATCTATCAAAAATATAATAATCATTATTTAATTAACTATACACAGACAATGAAGAAAAGTTTTAAAATAGAAAACTGCGTTTTCAAACAGAAATTGGTGTGGTGTATAAAACCATACAGGCAAACTAGCAGATTGGGCAAGTGGCTAATGTAGCCAATAAGGGAGTCAAACAGTGCCAATCAGTCCAGTCAAGGTAGTCCAGGGTAGATTATATTTATGTATAAAGGCACCCAGATGAAGGCATGGTATAAAGGGTAGTTTGAAGAGCAGACTCAAACACTTAAATCAATCACACTCCACAATCACACTCATCCCCTTCTGTGTAGCAATAGCCGCTTTCCGAACGGAGGGACTTTTGCAGTTCCTAGAACCTAACGTTCCTATAACCCTTTTTTTTCGCGTGTTCCGACCAGACTAAGTTGGGGATTTTTTAGTTCCTCAGACCGTAGTTCCTATAACTCTTTCAGTACCTAGTCTAGCGCGAGAACTTTTTTAGTTCCCTTTCCCTAGGTCTACGTTGATTACTCCAGTTCCATGCCTACCACAGAGACAGTTTTTCTCACCAGCCTGTCCAGTCGTCCAGCATGCCTCTTCCTAATGTTGCCTCCCCAACATACCACAGCATAGAAAAGGACACTAGCCATGACAGACTGGTAGAACCAAAAATGGAACTCGCAAATCAATTCCTGTGATCCATTGAATTTTTTTGAACGCATGTATAAATAAAGCATAATAGGTCAAGCTAGTAGTCTTAATGTAATATGTCTCATGAGTGATTTTGGCTGAAGCCATTTATGCCCACAGGAATTCAGAGCTAGAGAGCAATTATTGAGGTTGTGATGAACCTAGTCCAAAGGGTCAAGAAATAGAATAATTTTGTTTTCTATTTTTATTTTGTCTGTGTATATCTTGAGTTACACATTCCCGAGTTTACATTTACATCAGCAATGAGGCATTTTGCTGTCAGGGATTTCCGACACCATCCGCTCTTATATGGAGACATCTTGAACATTTCCCGTGGCCAAGAGAAACATTTAGCGCAATGGTTGATGGACTGCGTGCCACATCTTCCCACAGCATGCTGACAGATTGATTCTTACCGGTGCTCCTTTTATCGCAAAAATAAAACCGAATGAAAATCTCATTGCCACTGTAAAATGTGGTATATACATGATCATAAAACATTATTCCGGTTTCTGTTCCTCCAGAGTCCTTCCCGCAATTCACAGAATCCTGTTTAAATTCACCCCAAGCACTAACTCATCAGACTTTGCCGACAATTTAGTGCCAAAGCAAATTAATGATCTTATCGGTGTGTGTGTGTGCAGGTCAGTTGGACAGAGGGAATTTACAGGATGTTATGGAACTGATGGATGCATTAAACCAGTTGTAAAATAATCACAAATGATATGTGACGAAAGTAACATACCAGGCTTCGCTAAAAGTCAAAGTAAGTAATGAAAGAAGTACAAGAAGTAATGCAGCAGAGTCATGTGAAGCCTGGAAGTGAAAAGAGTGTTGAAATTAACAGTCGTGTTTAAAAAAAATAATGGATGACTGTTTACTGTAATTCTCTCTGGATTTTTAGCCCCATGTCTTGAATGTGAAAGGGTGGAGCAGTGTTTAGAACAGTATGCCATTCAAATGTTAGTGACTTGGATCAAGTGTTTCAAATGAATTTAAATATTATATACAGCAATATATATATATATATATATATAATATATATATATATATATATATATATATAATATATATATATATATATATAATATATATATATATATATTAGGGGTGGAGCCGAACCCGAATACGGTATTCGGAAAGGCACAAATAACGTGTTTTTTACAAATACTTATTTCGAACAAATACTTAAAAAAATATTTGTATTCGGGAACAAGAAAAACTTTATATCAAAAAGATGCGTCTTCTCACGAGACCGCATGCCCGGATGAGCGAGTTAGAGTGAGTGAGTAACGTTCAGGAAGAGGTGACTGACAGCTGCACACAGTAACAGAGAAGGCTCGGCTGCAGCGAAAAAACACTTAACTGCTTCACTATTTTTGTTGAATAGATTTGTGTACCTTAACTGGGTTCCGGAAGCAGTTTATAACGGGAAGCGGAGTTTGATCGGGAGATTATTCCATTACGCTGCATTATTGACGTCTGCAGTCGGATGCTCTCATGTTCGCTCTGTGTACGTAGCTCTGTTAGCTCGGTAATTTAGACAATGAATAGGCAGTTGACAGAGTAACGTTAACGTTCGGTTTTAAAAGGTTAAAAAAATGCTTGTGTAGGTGTGTCGAATTGTATGCACCTGTGGGAGTTATATGCATAGACATAATATAATGTATTATATTATGTCTATGGTTATATGGCACGCAGACATCCCAAGACTCCCGGAAGTTCAGGGAATCTCCCGCATATTGATAGCGCTCCCTGATGTCCGCAAATTAGTTCAAATCTCACGTAAATCTAGAGAGCGCATGCGAGACGAGCGCGCGCACGGCAGTAAGGGAGAGAGCGAGAGACCTTGCGTGTGTGGGTCATGAAAGCTAGTCACCCAACCCCCACCCCACATTTTACCCGAATACAAATACGAATACAAATACTTTTCACCCCTCAACGAATACAAATACAGATACAAATACCGGCTACTTTGCACATCCCTAATATATATATATATATATATATATATATATATATATATATATATATATATATATATAATATATATATATATGAGCAATATCACTTGAGTAGCAGTGCGAAATGGCTGTATATCATCACAGCTGTAATTCGGCAGTATAATCAGAACGTGCTGATATACAACAGATACGCAACAGTTTGACGGCACAAGTGAATAAGAAACAACAATGGAGTGTGTTACGACCCCTTGGCTCAAGGAGTAGCAACATGAATCGAGAGGCCATACAACGTAATCAAATTTACACAAATATGTATTTAATCAGGAAAATGTCTCGGTTACGGATGTAACCCTCGTTCCCTGAGTAGGGAACGGAGACGTTATGTCGGATGACGACGAATGGGGTTTCGCTTAGAACACCTATCGACTTCGAGTATACAAAACGAGTCAATGGAAAAGAAATGCCATGGGTCTGCGGAATTTGCATGATGTAACTCTGCCTTACCTCGTGGTATAAAAGGAGGACGCCAGCAATATGCAGATATGTTTCTTCACTGAGGAGCCGAGACTGAACTCAGGCGATCCCTGCGGTACAGCGGAAGTGGCAGGGAGACGTAACGTCTCCGTTCCCTACTCAGAGAACGAGGGTTACATCCGTAACCGAGACGTTCCCTTTCGTTGTCACTCCGAGTTACGTTGGATGACGACGAATGGGGTTACCGGTCTAATCACGCCACCTTCACATGTGTCTTCCAGTGCCCTGCGTAAATCTTAGATCACTGTTGTGAGACTAGCAAGGACGAAGGACTCCTATTTAACACAGGAATACCAAGGTACACTGGGAAGTAGTGGTGTCAACAATAATTGATTCGGCAATGCATCGCAATGCGGGAAATGCACAATTCAGCATCGATGCGGCAAAGGGCCATAATCGATTATTTCACTGTTTATTTTCTGGCCTTGGACAATAAAGTTTTGAAGTTTCAATTACTTCCGGGGGCATAATAACAACAATGAAGATGGCTGAGGTGGAGGGAGATGACCGCGTTTGAAAATGCCATATTCAATACCCTGTACCAATCAATTTAATTTAATGACATTGATGTCAAAGATACAGGAGTTATAATACACACATAGCAACCAATAAAAATCTGTTGTTCAATATGCTTGTATTGCCTCATGACTGAAGAAAAATGTGCCTTGTTGTGTGCAGTAGAATTTTGATGCATCGCAATGCATTGTAGAATCGAATTGAATCGAATCGTTACCTGGTGAATCGGAATCGAATCGAATTGTGAGGGCAGTGCCAATGCACACCCCTACTGGGAAGCATATTCCATAGCTTAGAGGAAATATGCAATTAATGCCAACCCAGAGGGGGGGACTTAGAGAATACACATATGACCCGAAGGAAGCATATGGAGAACACTGGGGTGTCCAGCCGCAGGTGGAATATTTCAACCCCAGGGGTGGCAAGGTGGCTTGCCAAGGGAAAGACACATGCTCAGAGAGCTCAATCCTAGTTATGATCAAACTAAATGTTTCAATGTGAGTGAAAAAAATCTAAAATGATCCTGCAAATATACACAAGTCCTGCATCTGAAATATACAAACAAATGACATGGAATTCTTTCCAACTTTCCAAGCAAACATTGGATTTACAAGTACAATCAGTCAGTCCATAAATGTTTCTTTTAATTATTATTTTATAATTATGAGTAGTTCCCTATTGAAGGGAACTCCACAATGCATCGAGAAATCGATACTTTGGGGACGCTCCCTAAGCAAGCGCCTCTGAAGTAAAATGAAACTAGTCCAATCCTGATTGGTGTTGCGTCGTGACGTAACATGTGACGGCATACCCGGAAGTATAAAGGTCACGCTGATGCATACCATGCCAGCTTTCGCTCTTCAGCAAGCGCTCTGTGTTTTTGACTGTCTGTCTTATTTGGTGTTGTATTGTCTGATTCCCAGTTGATATCTATTATATCTCATATTATGGCCGAGCAGTTCAAGAAGTGTGTGCACCCCTGCCCTCGTTTCATTACGGGTGGGGACACGCATGATTTGTGTGTGAACTGCTTGGGAGCGCAACACGCACAGGCGGCTCTCGAGGGAGCCGCTTGTGATCACTGTGAAGCACTGCCCATAAGAGTGTTGCGCTCCCGGTTGGCCTGTTTTGATGAGCACGGTCGGGCTCGCGCTCCCCGCGGTTTTGGTCCCGCGTCTGCTGAGGCAGCGCGACGGCTGAGATCGTGGGGATCGCAGCGGGATCTTGCAGATGAGAATGAGACTGCTGAGGCACTTTCTCATTCATCATCTGAGGATCCTGAGCCTACTGTTAGTGGTGCAGAAGCCCGCATCGCGGCTTCTTCTGCCCACGAACAGGTCCCAGTGCTTGAGTTATCTGCTTCCGAGGAAGTGGAAGCGCTCAGCACTGGTGACGACGACCGTGAGTTAAACATACCAGTTCAGGTCAGGCTTATGAGGAACTGGTTGAGGTTGTGACGCGTGCCGTTGCCAGACTGAATATTAACTGGCCACAAGATGAGCAGGGAACGCAAGTTAAAAGCAAGCTAGACGAGCGTTTCCTGCGGCACAGATCACAGCCTCAGCGCCGGGGCTTGCCGTTTTTCCCCGATCTCCATAAAGAGTTGACGAGATCGTGGGATAAACCGCATTCATCCCGTGTCTCCAGTCCCAGTGTGGTTGATTATAGCAATGTGGTGGGGGCACGGGATATGGGTTATGGGAAGATGCCTAGTGTGGAGGAAGCTTTAGCAGGATATTTATCTCCTGAACTAGCATCTTCCCTTAAAGCCCCGGCGCTGCCTAGTAAGCCCTGCAGAGATGCATCTGCTTTAATAGGCAGCGCTTATATGGCGGCAGGTCGCGCCAGTTCATGCCTGCACTCTATGGCGATCTTGCAGGCATACCAGGCGGATCTCCTGAAAGATTTAGATGAGGGGGAGGGGCCGACTCCTGAAGATATTGCGGAGTTGCGTAAGGCCACAGATTTATCTCTCCGGGCCACTAAAGAGACGGCCCGCGCTATTGGCCGCTCTATGGCAGCTATGGTGGCCACGGAGAGGCATCTGTGGTTGAATTTATCCGGAATAAAAGAAAAAGATAAATCATTTCTTATTGACGCGCCGCTCTCGCCTTCTGGCCTGTTTGGCGACGCCGTTACAACGGTCGTCGACAGGTTTCAGGAGGCGAAAAAGCAATCGGCGGCGTTCCAGCAGTTCCTCCCCCGTAAATGTAAAACTAAATCGAGTAGGGTGGGGCAAGCAGATCAGCCCCAGCCATCAGCCAGTTCCTCACACCGTGCAGAGCAAAAGGAGAGTGTTTCCTCTAGAGCCCCTCCTCCGGGAGCTTGGCAACGGAGGAAACACTCCCAGCAGAAGCCCTCTAACCCGAGGGGCGATTTAAGGGACGTCCTTCAGGCTAGGAGGGCTTCTGGAAAGAGGTCCTAACCGAAGTGGTAGGACCTCTGAGGACTGCCCCCCCCGCTGCAGAGCAACCGAGGTTGTTCTCACAGCGGAGTCCTCACGAAATCGATGTAGGTTTCCCGCCGTCTCTGACGCTTCGGGCCACATCAATTTCCAGCGAACGCACATCGTACCGTTCGAGTCAGAAAATAAAAAACGAGTGTCTGTTATGGTCACAAAAAACCGTTTCGATTAAATCCTGCCGGTCTCTCGCTTCAGGAGGTCGAGAACAGTGCTCGAAAAACACCCGAGGCCAGCCTCGAGAGGCTGGTTCCCTTAGTAGATTTTGTAGAGGCATGGTATCATCTTCCCAACATATCTGCATGGGTCCTGCGTATAATAAAGTCAGGGTACAGACTGCAGTTCGGGCACCGCCCCCCCAAATTCGCGGGGGTGGTGCAGACTACAGTGGTTCCAGAGCAGGCTCAGGTGATGGAACAAGAAGTGCAAGCTCTGCTGCTAAAAGAGGCCATAGAACGTGTTCCTCTTTCAGACAGGGAGTCCGGGTTTTACAGCCGGTACTTTATAGTTCCAAAGAAGGATGGGGGATTAAGGCCGATTTTAGATCTCAGGGTGTTGAACCGGTCTTTGAGAAGGTTCAGGTTCAAAATGCTTACAATTCCTGTTATCGTGAGTCAGATCAGATCCGAGGACTGGTTTGTCACGATAGATCTAAAAGACGCTTATTTTCACGTTTCCATCCTTCCATGTCACAGGAGGTTCCTGAGGTTCGCTTTCGGGGGCGAAGCTTACCAATATCGGGTTCTTCCGTTCGGCCTAGCACTCTCTCCCCGCACATTCACCAAATGTATGGATGCAGCTCTTGCTCCACTGAGACTTCAGGGCATCCGCATACTGAATTATATCGACGACTGGCTCATTCTGGCCCAGTCTCGAGATATGGCGGTTCGGCATCGAGATGTCGTCCTTGGCCACATTCGGAATTTGGGGTTGAGACTCAACACGAAAAAGAGTGTGTTAGAACCGTCCCAGTGCACAACGTTTCTGGGCGTCGTGTGGAACTCGATTACGATGCAGGCACGCATGTCTCCTGCACGTATCGAGTCCATTCTGGGGATGGTGTCCAAGTTAAAACTAGGCCAGGCCATCACTGTAAAGCAATTTCAAAGAATGCTGGGCCTCATGGCAGCGGCTTCCAACATTATACCTCTGGGCCTTCTACATATGAGGCCCCTTCAGTGGTGGCTAAAAACCAAGGGGTTTTCCCCCAAGGGAAATCCATTTCGTATAATCAGAGTAACGCGCAGATGCCTTCGTTCTCTACAAATATGGAAGAAACCTTGGTTCCTGTCCCAAGGGCCAGTGCTGGGAGCGTCATGTCGCCGGAAAACCGTTTCGACAGACACCTCCCTCACTGGCTGGGGCGCGGTCATGGACGGCCGCTTTGCCAGGGGTCTGTGGCAGGACCATCATCATTCGTGGCACATAAACTGCCTAGAGATGTTGGCTGTGTTCAGGGCTCTGAGGAGCTTCCTTCCAGACATCAAAGGTTACCATATCTTGATACGTTCGGACAATACATCAGTGGTAGCTTATCTGAACCGACAAGGGGGACTCAGATCGCGCCCTCTGTGCAGACTGGCGCATCAGATTATTCTTTGGTCCCAGGGGAAAATACTGTCTATCAGAGCAATGTATATTCCGGGGGTTCAGAACCAGGGAGCAGACATCCTGTCGAGGCAGGGGCTGAGGCCCGGGGAATGGAGACTTCATCCAGATGTGGTGAAGTTGATATGGGAGAGGTTTGGACGAATGGAAGTGGATTTATTTGCGTCTCGAGAGACGTCCCACTGCCCACTTTGGTTCTCCCTCTCACATCCAGCCCCACTGGGGTTGGATGCCATGGTGCAGGCCTGGCCGAGGCTTCGCCTGTACGCATTTCCCCCGATCGCTCTGCTTCCGGGGATCCTGGAGAGGGTCCGTCAAGAGGGCATCAGTCTACTTCTGGTTGCCCCAATGTGGCTGACCCGAGTGTGGTTTTCAGACATAGTTTCACTCCTAATAGCTCCGCCATGGCAGATTCCTCTGAGGAGGGATCTGTTGTCTCAGGCGGAGGGCACAATTTTCCACCCTCAACCGGAGCTGTGGAAACTGTGGGTATGGCCTCTGAGGGGGTTCAGTACCTAAATGCTGGTCTGTCAGCTGGGGTGGTGGAAACCATACTTAGCTCTAGGGCTCCGTCTACACGGAGATTTTATGGCTCAAGTGGAATGTTTTTGTCACTTGGTGTAGAGAACAGGAGTTGGATCCAGTCAACTGCCCGGTGGCTTCAGTTCTGGAATTCCTTCAGAATCGTTTCTCTGCGGGTCTCTCCCCTTCCACGCTTAAGGTGTATGTGGCTGCTATTGCGGCTTTCCACGCACCATTAAGTGATGGGCCTCTGGGGAGGCACCATCTGGTCATTCGTTTTCTCCGTGGTACTTGGAGGATGAGACCGATGATTAGGTCCAGGGTTCCTACCTGGGACCTGGCGGTGGTTCTCGAAGGGTTATCCCTGGCCCCCTTTGAACCCCTTCAGTCGGCTTCGCCTAGGGATCTTACGCTAAAAATGGTGTTTCTCTTAGCTATTACCTCTCTTAAGAGGGTGGGAGATCTCCAAGCCCTGGCAGTAACACCAGCTTGCTTGGAGTTTGCCCCTGGCAGAGTAAAAGCCTTTTTGCATCCGAGTCCGGGCTACATTCCTAAGGTTCCTATGAATACGGCTCGATCCACGGTCCTTCAGGCATTTCATCCTCCGCCTCATGTGTCGGCAGAGGAGGAGAAGCTTCATTTGCTCTGCCCTGTCAGAGCTTTGAGCATGTACCTTGAGAGGTCCTCTTCCTGGAGGAGGTCGGTACAGTTATTAGTGTGTTTTGGGTCACCTAAGAAGGGGCTCCCTGCATCCAAGCAAACCATTAGTAATTGGATTGTTCAAACTATTATTTCAGCTTACAGGGTGCGCGACTTGCCTTCACCTTTAGCTGTTAGGGCTCATTCGACTAGAGGCATGGCTTCCTCTAGGGCCCTCCTTTCGGGAGTTCCCCTCCAGGAGATCTGTGAGGCAGCCGGATGGGCTACCCCACACACTTTTATTAAGTTCTACAGTTTACACCTCCCTAGTACACCTGGTGCACACGTCCTTTCGTCCTAGTTGAGTGCCTAATTAAGTTTCACTCCGGGACAGGCCTATTCAGTGCGTGGCCTAGTGGGCATTCGTTCCCCAAAGTATCGATTTCTCGATGCATTGTGGAGTTCCCTTCAATAGGGAACGTCTCGGGTTATGACTATAACCCTTGTTCCCTGAGAAGGGAACGAGACAATGCATCGTTCTGCCACGCCCCTCTAGGCCTTAGAGCGTCTTGCTTCATCGCGAGGCTGGCATGCTATGCATCAGCGTGACCTTTATACTTCCGGGTATGCCGTCACATGTTACGTCACGACGCAACACCAATCAGGATTGGACTAGTTTCATTTTACTTCAGAGGCGCACGCTTAGGGAGCGTCCCCAAAGTATCGATTTCTCGATGCATTGTCTCGTTCCCTTCTCAGGGAACAAGGGTTATAGTCATAACCCGAGACGTTTTGTGCACATAACAAATAAATGCCTAACAAATAAATGCCTAACAGTTTAAATTAGAAGGACCTGCAAGATGCAACCCATGAATGTTTAATGAATGTGAATGAACTGCACTGGGTCTACAACGCCCAGTCTTGTTCAATCTCTTTCAATCAATGTACTTGTAGATCACACAAACACACAATCCAGCATAGAATGAAGGTCTTTCATCAGTCCATCCTAGATATTTATAAATATGTTATCTCATTTTATCATCAGCAGCATGTCAACGGTTTTCTTTTTCCACGAACATCAGAGTTTATCATTTTAAATGTAGTTTCAGAGTAAAGTTGACAAGTTTTATGAACAATTCATTCTACTTTGGAACACATCTGTAGAGGTATGTTTTATGATATTCAAATACCCCTCATATCTGCCAGACCCTTTCATCTCCTCTTGCCCTCATTTGTTACCAAGCAAAACAGTTGCTTTTATATTGGAGACTGAATATAAATTATACCACAGCACATGTTCCAGTTGCTCTGCACCACATCTAGAAGGTCTTTCTCATTTTAGGCTGATGATAAGTGAAGAGGTCGGCTCAGGTTATGCTTTAGTTTATGTGTCATGATTAATATTTTATTTTTAACCAACAAGGCCAATCATAGGTAGACGTTTAGTCTGCTCTTGTAAGTCATGGTTCTGGAGGAGATTTTTTTACTTTTTTTCTGAGATGAATGAGAATGCTAACAGAAAGTTATCTTTTCCCTGGTTTCACAGCCAGAGTTTAAGCCTCTCAGACTAAAATGCATATTTGAGCTGTTTTAACTGAAAGCAACTTGCACTGACATATCTTAAAATATGTCAGTGCCATTGTTTTGTCTCAAGGTGCACACTAGTAATGTTTCTTCCTAAGGAATGCTACTTGAATGTCCTAATTGAACTAATGCCTAATCATGGCATAATCGTAAAAATATAATAATAATAATAATAATAATAATAATAATAATTCATTACATTTATATAGCCCTTTTCTGGACACTCAAAGCGCTTTACATAGAAGGGGGGGGGGGGGGAATCTCCTCAACCACCACCAATGTGCAGCATCCACTTGGATGATGCGACGGCAGCCATATTGCGCCAGAACGCTCACCACACACCAGCTTACTGGTGGAGAGGAGACAGTGATGAAGCCAATCAGTATATGGGGATGATTAGGAGGCCATGATGGACAGAGGCCAAGGGGCAAATTGGGCCAGGATGCCGGGGTTGCACCCCTACTCTTTCGAAAGACATCCTGGGATTTTTTGTGACCACAGAGAGTCAGGGCCTCGGTTTAACGTCTCATCCGAAGGACGGTGCTATTTTGACAGTATAGTGTCCCCATCACTATACTGGGGTGTTAGGACCCACACAGACCACAGGGATAGCACCCCCTGCTGGCCTCACTAACACCTCTTCCAGCAGCAACCTGGTTTTCTCAGAAGGTCTCCCATCCAGGTACTAACCAGGCTCAGCCCTGCTTAGCTTCAGTGGGCAACCAGTCTTGGGCTACAGGGTGATATGGCTGCTGGCTATCGTAGTCCTGTCCTGTCTGTAAAATCCCTGTTTGTATGTAGTTGCTTGGTCTTGATTTGACCCTTGTTTTATGTATGCGTTTGATTTTGTTTATGATCTTCTGAGCTGTGGACTATTGGGGTCATTTGTTTTGTTTCTCTCTCTCTCTCTCTCTCTCTCTCTCTCTCTCTCTCTCTTCTCTCTCTCTCTCTCTCTCTCTCTCTCTCTCTCTCTCTCTCTCTCTCTCTCTCTCTTCTCTCTCTCTGTGCTACTGTCAAGCACAACTTTTTTTGACCGCATCAAACCAGCATTGGAGTCAATATTTTCCTCTTTTTGTGTGGCTCCATTTGAGAAACTTTACAGATGATGCCACAGGTTTATGAAGAACGTCTCGGGTTACGTATGTAACCCTTGTTCCCTGAGAAGGGAACGAGACACTGCATCGGTGACGACGCTAGGGGAACGCCCTTCAGCGTAGCGCGTCTGAATTTATGAATGAAACCGAATCCAATCCTATTGGCGTTGCGTGATGACGTAGGGTGTGACGGCATATGCGGATGTGTACAAAGCACGCCGGCACACATGAGATGTCAGCTTTTGCTATGAAGCAAGTGCTCCAGGCGGGGTGAGGTGTGGCGAACCGATGCAGTGTCTCGTTCCCTTCTCAGGGAACAAGGGTTACATACGTAACCCGAGACGTTCCCTTTCGAGGAACTCGAACTGCATCGGTGACGACGCTAGGGGAACGAGATACCCACTATACCACAACGAACCCCGCTCATCCTGGTGTGAAACTGTCTTCAGGCACAACCTAGGACGAAAGCACTCGTGCACCGGGTGTAGAGGGAAGGTCCAGACTGTAAAACCTCATGAATGTGTGCAGAGTGGCCCAGCCAGCCGCCTCACATATGTCATGGATAGAAACCCCTGAAAGGAGGGCTCTAGAGGACGCCATGCCTCTGGTGGAGTGAGCCCTCACGGCCATAGGTGAAGGCAAATTGCGCACCTGATGGGCCAGGGAAATAGTCTGAACGATCCAGTTGCTGATGGTCTGCTTAAAGGCGGGAAGCCCCTACTTGGGCGACCCAAAACACACCAGCAACTGGTCCGACTTCCGCCATGAGGAGGACCTCTGGATATAACATCGCAGTGCTCTGACAGGGCAGAGCAGGTGAAGTCTCTCCTCATCCGCCGTCACATGAGGTGGAGGATGAAAGGCCTGCAGAACCACAGGCCGTGCCACATTAGATGGCACCTTGGGCAAATAGCTGGGCATGGGATGCAAGATGGCCTTAATGTTGCCGGGAGCAAACTCCAAGCACCCATAGGAAATAGAGAGCGCCTGAAGATCTCCTACCCTCTCCCGAGAAGTAATGGCCAACAAAAAGACCACCTTAAACGAAAGGTTCTTGGCCTCAGCCGACTCCAATGGTTTGAAGGGGGCCTCGGCCAGCCCTTCGAGAACCACCGCCAGGTCCCAAGAGGGAACCCTGGTGCGAGTCACAGGTCTCATCCTCCAGGCTCCACGGAGGAAACGTACGACCAGGTGATGCCTCCCCAGAGGACCATCACTCAGAGGAGCGTGGAAAGCCGCAATGGCAGCCACATAAACCTTGAGTGTGGACGGGGTAAGCCCGGCAGAAAAGCGGTCTTGGAGAAACTCCAGCACTGAAGCCACTGGGCAGTGAACTGGGTCCAGATCACGCTCTCTGCACCAAGTGGAAAACACATTCCACTTAAGGCCGTATAACTTCCTCGTGGAGGGAGCTCTGGAAGTGAGTATGGTTTCAACCACTTCTGCTGACAGGCCGGCTTCTAGGTACTGTGCCCCCTCAGGGGCCAGACCCACAGTTCCCACAGCTCGGGCCGAGGGTGGAGAACTGAGCCCCCTGCCTGAGACAACAGGTCCCTCCTCAGAGGGATCTGCCATGGCGGGCCTGCCAGGAGCAGGATGATGTTCAAAAACCATACTCGGGCCGGCCAAAACGGGGCTACTAATAGTAGGCTGACCCCGTCCTGACGGACCCTTTCCAGAACTGCTGGGAGCAGAGCAATTGGGGGAAAGGCATACAGACGCAGCCTCGGCCACGTCTGCACGATGGCATCCAACCCCAGCGGGGCTGGATGTGAGGGAGAACCACAGTGGACAGTGTGTCGTCTCTCGGGACGCGAATAGGTCCACTTCCACTGGGCCAAACCTCTCGCATATTAACTCCACCACCTCGGGGTGGAGTCTCCATTCCCCGGGCCTCAGCCCCTGCCTCGACAGCATGTCTGCTCCCTGGTTCTGGTCCCCCGGGACATACATCGCCCTGAGAGACGACAGTCTCCGCTGGGACCACAGGAGGATCTGATGCGCCAGTCTGCACAGAGGGCGCGACCTCAGACCCCCCTGACGGTTTAAGTAAGAAACCACCGACATGTTGTCGGATCTTACTAGGACATGGCGACCATGGAGGTCTGGCAGAAAGCTCCTCAGAGCTCGGAACACCGCCAACATCTCTAGGCAATTTATGTGCCAAGAGGAATGATGGTCCTGCCAGAGACCTCTCGTAAAGTGGCCGTCCATGACCGCGCCCCTGCCAGAGAGGGAGGCGTCTGTCGAAATAGATATCCGGCGACATGACGCTCCCAGCCTGGGACCCTGGGACAAGAACCAAGGCTTCTTCCAAATTGATAGGGAACGAAGGCATCTGCGCGTAACCCTTATCAAGCGGAATGGATTTTCCCTCGGGGAAAACCCCTTGGCTCCTAACCACCACTGTAGAGCTCTCATGTGTAGCAGGCCAGAAGGTATCACACTGGACGCTGCTGCCATGAGACCCAACACTCTCTGAAAGTGTTTGACAGTGATGGCTTGGCCTAGCTTTATCCCGGACACTGTGGTCAGGATGGACTCGATCCGAGCAGGAGAAAAAGGTGCCTGCACCGTGACTGAGTCCCACACCACTCCCAGGAACGTGGTTCTCTGGGCTGGTGTCAACACGCTCTTCTTCGTGTTGAGTCTCAACCCCAGGCTCTGGATGTGGGCGAGGACGACATCTCGATGCCGAATCGCCAGCTCTCTCGACTGGGCCAATATTAGCCAGTCGTCGATGTAATTGAGCACCCTGATGCCCTCGAGCCTCAGGGATGCTAGAGCTGCATCCATACACTTGGTAAAAGTACGAGGGGAGAGTGCTAGGCCGAATGGAAGAACCCGATATTGGTAAGCTTCGCCCCCGGAAGCAAACCTCAGGAACCTCCTGTGAGATGGAAGGATGGAGACGTGAAAATAGGCGTCTTTTAGATCTATCATGACAAACCAATCCTCGGATTGGTTTTGACTCACGATAATATAAATAGTGAGCATCTTGAACCTGAACCTCCTCAGAGACCGGTTCAGATGCCAAAGATCTAAAAATGGACGCAGCCCTCCATCCTTCTTGGGAACTATGAAGTACCGGCTGTAGAACCCGGACTCCCTGACTGGTGGGGGAACATGCTCTATGGCCCCTTTTTCCAGCAGCGAGTGAACTTCCTGTTCCAACACCAGACTCTGCTCTGGGTGAACTGAAGTCCAGACCACCCCGTTGATACTTACCTTGGTGGGCGGACCTGGAACTGCAGTCTGTACCCGATTTCTACAGTGCGCAGGACCCATGGAGAAATATTCGCGAGGTTTTGCCATGCCTCTGCAAAATTCGCCAAGGGAACCAGCCCTTCCGGGCTGGTGTCCGGTGTTTTGTGCGAGTCCTTGACGGCACCCTGAAGCGGAGGACCGGCAGGGGAAGACCGACAACGAGTCACAGTGTGCGAACCTGAACACTGACTGACTGCAAGCCTTTGGGGCAGACAGACCAGTGTGTGCTCGCTGGAAGCTAGCGTGTCCCGAAATGTCAGAGACGGCGGGATACTGACGCCAGCTTCCCGAGGGCCCAGCGAGAGAGGGGACCGCAATCGCTGTCTCTCGGGGGCGGGCCCTTGGAGGTCTTGTAAAAATTAGGACCTCTTTCCCTTAGCCTTCCTGGACTGAAGGACGGTCCTCAGATCCGTCTTCTCAGGAGGCTCTGGGTAAGAGCACCGCCTAAAGTCCCAAGCTCAGTCAGTTTTTTTTTTTTTTTTTTTTTTGAGGGGGACCTCAAAGCGATACTCTCCTTCAGATGGTAGGCTGAATTAATATTTAATTACTTTAACTCCTAGGAATTAAATGCAGCCATAACACTGGATAAGTGAAACACGGTCTGAATGGTAGGCTGTAGGAAATAAATGCAGCCATAAACACCAGAATACCGTTTTATATTTAATTATACGATCTCATAACCTACACGCTGCCTCGGCAAGCGCGAGATTCGAGCCGTTATAATTTGGCTTTCATCCCTCGAGAAGAAAGTCAACAGGCGCGAGACTGAAACAACTGACAGCGCACGGCTGTACGCGTCAGGATATTTCTCAATGAACACAGCCAGCACCCTCAGGGGCTAATAATAAACAGTATTATTTATCAGATCGCGTGTGTCCCCTTTATTGTAGACTCATAACGCGCTGCCTTAACAAACGCGAGAGTAGTACAATATATTTGGCTTTCATCTCTCGAGAAGAAAGTCAACAGGCGCGAGGCTGAGACACCCGAAACGCACATGTGCGGCGAGTTTTTTTTTTTTTTTTTTTTTCTCAATGAACACAGCAAGCACCCTCAGGAGCTGACTGTTCATGCCTCGTACTCACACAGCAAACTGCAAAGTAGACTCGTAACCTACATGCTGCCTCGGCAAACACGAGATCTGAGCTACTGGATTCTGTATTGCAACTGCAAGGCATTAAACCTACGCGCTGCCTCGGCAGACGCGAGATCCCAGCCACAGAATCTTACTGGAAAGTACACTCGCAATCTAAGCGCTGCCTCGGCAAACGCGAGATCCGAGCTAGATTCTGTGTTGCAACTGCAAGGCAAACATTAAACCTACGCGCTGCCTCGGCAGACGCGAGATCCCAGCTACAGAATCTTACTGCAAATTGTGTGTATGTGTGTGCGCTTCGTGCAGATTCTCCTCCGCGATGCTGAGCACGTCCAATATTCCTCGGAATCAGACAGCTGCAACACCGGGTCTACATCCCGAACGGGAGAAGCCGCGGGGCGGGCTCCCGAACGGGGGATAGGGGAATCTGCAGCTTTCAGATGAAGATCGGGAAAGTGCCTCGGCAGTCCCGATCTCCTCTGAGAGCTCTCTCTGCGAGCCCCACGATCTAAGCCGCCGCATTGCCTCAGCAGATGCGGGACCTGATCCGCGGGGAGCGCGCATCTGACCATCATTACTAAATAAGGCCAGGCGGGAACGCAGCACTCTTATAGTAAGAGATTCACAGTGGCCGCAAGCAGCAGCACCCTCGAGGGCTGCTTGAGCGTGCTGCGTTCCCAGACATGACACACACATCTCGTGTGTGTCCCCCGCCGTGTTAAAACGAGGGCATGGGAACACACACTTCTAATTTGCAAAATAGAGAGACAAACAACACCAAATAAGACAAACTGGTTCAGACAACACAGAGCGCTTGCTGAATAGCAAAAAGCTGACATCTCATGTGTGCCGGCGTGCTTTGTACACATCCGCATATGCCGTCACACCCTACGTCATCACGCAACGCCAATAGGATTGGATTCGGTTTCATTCATAAATTCAGACGCGCTACGCTGAAGGGCGTTCCCCTAGCGTCGTCACCGATGCAGTTCGAGTTCCTCGAAAGGGAACCACTGTTCACATTCCTTGCTGCAAATATGGTTAAAAGAATGGTCATCTGATTCCTCTCAGGGCATGCACTGGGTTTCTTCATCTTAATTTTATAAGAAAATTTGACAACACACACACACACACACACACACACACACACACACACACACACACACACACACACACACAAACACACACACACACACACACACACACACACACACACACACACACACACACACACACACACACACACACACACACACACACACACACACACAATTAAAATCTTAATTCACCCTTTCACTGTTGTGATGTGTTACCTAAAATTAGTTTTTCAGCTTGCATTTAAAAACAAAAAGGAAAAGTTTACATTAGAAATGATATGGAGAGGAACATAATTAGTAGTCTTTTGGGAACTCTAGAGAGAGCCAATCAAGGCGTGCATACTTCAGTAAAGTGAGATGCCAGCACTAACATGGGGCCTCAAAACATTGTTGTCCATGAAAATATGTTGTTGCCATGGAGTTTTTGTTTATTCTATATTTCTCTTAGCATTAGATGTGGTCAGTCAGTCAGGCAACCTGTGGAGTGTGTCATCCCTTGTTCCCGTGGGATGTTTAGGGATTTCATGTCTCCCGACGTCATGTAAGGTGAAAATATACCTTTATTCTTTGCTTCAGATTAGATTTTGTTTCGTTGTTCTCCGGTGTCTCAGATTGCGAACTCTCATTCCAGAAACTGTTGCTAGGGGTTAATTGTGTTTTTTGAAAATACATATTTTTAAGTGACTCATAGAGGGTTTCATTTTCAATAAATTTCTGTAATCTAAATCAAGCGTTGCATACTGCCCAGAAACCTAGCAGGGTTGCCTCCGAAAAACCCCTCTTTGAGAGGAGGCCTGGAAAAATAATTTTAGGATAGATACCTCAAAGTAGACAGCTTAAACTTACACTGAGCAGTAGGCTATCTGAGATAAATATATAGTCATCATCGGATTACAGTAGGGTCATGGTATCTTTACTATTAAAGTCCTTTTATCAAATCTTAACAAATTGCTCCGCAGGTCCTTATGCTTAAAATACAACTAGGTGACACTTTATTTTATAGTCTCCTTGTTACACGTTACATGTTACATGTAGTTAATGTAGTAATAAATACAAGGTTCTGGCATGAAACTCTAGAAGGCACAGGCTGATAGGTCCTTAACTTAATTTGGTTGCGATCGCATCGTCATCCACATAGCGCAGCTGTTTGGTTGCTGTTGCATTAGTGGCCAGTGAGCAGTGGCTCAACATTCAAATACCGGTAGTGTTGCTGTTAGCTAGCCTGGATGCCAGCCCGAACCCCGCCCACAACATTTTTTGGTCGGGAAGTTCGGTCTGGACTCGATCCATTGAGAAGTAATTATGATTGGTTCAGAAATCGTCGGGCCAATCAAATTGCCAGGGCAGGCTTTATACGATGACGGACAGATAATCCATCCAATTACGTAATCATCACGTCATCAAACGTATTTCTTTCAAAAATGCTTTTCGTGTTTGCAAGTACTCCGCGAATCCTTAAATTCTTTTTGAAACACCGGCAAAGATTGTTAACACTCATTATTTTTTTAATACTTTTTCCAGAGTGCGTGCAGTTGAGTTCTGTTGACAACTATGTGTTGCTCATCATACGTCACTTACTGCGTTGCTCTGATTGGTTGTAGGTCTATCCAATTGAGTGCAGAGGTTTTTTTTTTCCTGGTTCGGTTAAGACACGCCTCATAATCAAAGCCCTATGGAGCAGTATCAGACACACATTCTGACTAGAATATGAGTATGACGAAGTCAGGCTAGCTGTTAGCAGTCTGCAGCGCGCTTTCAGAAACCCTCCACCTTCCCCAACTCCACCTGTACAGATCTCCTATACAGGGGTTATTTCATGTATGTGCAGCAGCATGTCTTACATGCTTACACCATTGTCTGTGAATGTATTGGCAGGAGCAAGTCCCGGTACTCAAGTCAGCAGCAGCATAGCAGATCTATTCCACCAAGACCAAATACATTACCATGCCAATCTCTCCAAGAGTTGTCATGATGCATAATTGCGTGTAACTAACCCTAAACCAAACCCTAATTTTAACCCTACAGTAAGTACATGTAGTTACTTATTATTACTCAGTACTTAAGTGTAATTACACTGTATTAAGGACACCATAAAATAAAGTGTAACCTAAAACGCGCCAAAACAGAAAGAATGATTTTTTTTGGCTTTCAGTTTAATGTAAAAATTTAGCAAGATTAGATATGATGAAAAAACAAGTCAACATGAGGCTTAAATGTGATTTGTATTATATTGTCTATTGTTGTGGTCATCTGCGTGTCATGATTTGGATATTTCCTGAATATTGTTTTGTCTTGTGCCAGATTTACACGAGGTCCAGGTCAGATGATTTTGTGTAGCGCTTCAGATGGTTGAGTACAGCGTTGTTTAACATTCACTGGCAGTTTTCCTCTTGCTGGCCGGGACAGATGCATTCCACACATCCTTCCCATTTACTGTTACATGATTCTTTAGTTTAGGCATTAGGTCATTTCTCTTTTTCCAGCCTTTTCTAAAACAACATTAATAACGCACGTGTTTTAGATTCAGATATTTAACTTGTAATATGCAGCACGTTCATTTAAACACAAGGTTGTAAGATAGGTTTCAAATTGTTATTGCCAATAAATGTGCAATGTGCTTAAGGTAATAAAATGGATGGAGAGCAAGAATAAAGAAATAAATGAAGTGTACACAAGCTTGAAACTGAAGAATGAAAAATGCTATTGCTTATGACTTGGAGAATGGGACCACGGCAGGAAAAACATTTTGGATTGGGTGAATGTTTAGCAGGGATAAATTCTACAGAGTTCTCCTTGCCAGCTGCTCTTGCACAGGGATGTGGAATCAAGTAGAAGCTGGGCTCTATGAAAGGACTCCACAAGCACAAGAGAGCCAAAAGTATCTTTGGCAGACTGCTCTTTTTTTCCAGTTATTGGCATCAGATCCTTTAGGTTAGGTAAATTCCTTTAGGAAGGCCTTATTACACATTTAAAAGCGTTTATGCATGTTAAATTTGATAATTGTAGTCCACTCGGGAAGGTTGGACTTCGCTCCCTTGGGCATTGCAAATCGGGCATCCATGCTCTCGCACAGGTGAAGTAATGACATTGAAGGAAGTACAAGGAACTTAGGAAGTTTTGTCTGGAATAACAGATGCAGTTTTATTTTATTTGAAAGGAATAAATGAGAAATGCCACCTACCATAAAATATACAGAAATCCTTTTGGCATGATTCATGCATTTCATTCCTCTGAGATTCAAGGAACATCCGTACAGCCTCATGTTCAGAGAAAACTCTTAATTGAACATTGTAAAATGAAGTAACTCATGCATGAACCTTTAAAGAACTTTAAAGGCACATTTACTAGTTCAGTCTGTTTAGGTTTTTTGGACACGTAAATGGGTTTTGTAAGGTTCTGCATATAGAAGGCCATAGTTTGCCTGTTGGAATAAGATTAATTTTATTGAAACTTAGATTCATTTTGTAATGTAAGTATGATTTAAAAAATATTTTTTTTATTTTACATCATTATATTTTCTATTTTTGGTATTATTTTCATGTTATTAACAGTGTTATTGGCAACAATTTACAATAAGGTCCCATTAGTTAATGTTAGTCAATGCATTAACTAATATTAACAAATGAGCAACACATTTGTTAGAGTATTTATTAATCTTTCTTAATGTTAGTTAATAAAAGAAAAGAGTTCATTGTTAGTTCATATTAGCTGAGGTCTATTAATACTGTAATATAACAATAGAAAGTTTGATTTTAATAATATATTAGTAAATCTTTTAACATTAACTAAAAATAGTAAATTATTCAGAAGTATTATTAATTGTTGGTTCATGTGGTTAACTAATATTATGGTACCTTATTATAAAGTGTTACCTTAAATTATTAGTGTTTTTCAAAAATGAAGCGAGTGAGATGACGTCAAAGATAATTTAAATGAGCATGCACAATTAAATATCCAATATTCCGCAATACTGATACATTTATTTCAAACATAATAATCTCTTAACCGATATGGAATAATTTAAAAATCTATTAACATGAATAATACCAAACCATTTTTTCTTTGTAAATTTACATTAAATAAACACTTACGTACTACTCCTTATGTAATCAAATGTCTGCTATTTTTCTTTTTTGTTTTGCAGCCGTTCGGTGGAGATGGTTGGTGCGACACCATTAATAACCGAGCGTACTGCCAATATGATGGAGGAGACTGCTGTCCATCCACTCTCTCGTCTAGAAAGGTAAATCAAACCCTCTAAAGCTCATCTGAAGGGCTATTCCTCTCATCCTCATTCCATGTCGCTTAGTCATTTTTTCATTCCTCTCCCAGAGTGCCAATCTCAGTCTCATATTGTGCCGTCACATTGTCAACCCTTTCCATGAACGTCACCCACATCATTAGGCACTCAGGTGTTCTCCCATAGAGAGAATGAGCTCGGGGAAAGTGTCTGTCATAAATAAATGACTGGATAGAGCAGCTTTTATTAGCAGAGGCCAGGTGTCAGCGGCCATGGGCAACTGTAAAACAAGCAGGGTCTGAGAAAGTGAAATAAACCGTGAGGAACAGCATCCTGCCACTGTTGGTCCGACGGAGCTGCCGTGCTTCTGTTTACGCAGGCCATGGAAAAGTCAGAGTACGTTGGTGGGGCAGTCTGGTTTAAGAGCGTCTAGGACGAGAGCCAGAGAGAACGTTGGACAATAAAGAACAAATTCCTCTCATCCCTCCTTCTGTGGCTCATTTTCTATCATCCACATACCTGCCACATGCACAGGAAACAAAACGATATACTCAGATACTCTTGCTCTATTTTGAGTGGATTATCCAAAAGCAAATATTTGGGTATTTTAAAGCATGAAACTAAAGCTAAACTTTAGCGTTCCAAAGAAATGCATCACAAATGAGTGAATGGCCTCGATTGGACTGCAAATGGACAATTGCATCCTATAAACAGGTGCATCAGGTGAAATCAGCACTTATCCTCCTCGAGTTTCATGTTTACTTTTCCTGCAGTAGGCCGCGTTGCTGGGAATTTGGGTTTATTTTGTAACCTGTGGTGATGGCACGAATTCCTCCTGTTGATTCTTAACATGTGTTCTCCTTCTTCTTAACATGTGTTCTCCTCTCCTCTCATCTGCTCACAGTCGGGCTTGCTCTCTCTTTTTTGTTCCCTGCAGCACTGAACGTGACCGTCCTGTCCTAATCAATCCTAGAAATCCTTCTAGTGTAAAAACCCCACTCCTTGATTTTCTAGTTATGAAAATAAACACCCGATCAGGCCATTCTCCAAGTTTTTGTACATATTTCTTCAATACACTGTTTGGTCATTTTGAGTAATTTGGTCAACAGTTGATATCGATCACACATCTGGAAAAAGGTAACGCTCATTGTTTTGATCTACTGCGATGTATTTTCGAGCCGAATTATCCAAACCACACTTTGATCTCTCGTTCAAAGACTGCGTGTGGCTCCCACATACCGTATAAGATTTTTGTGGCCGAATATTTTTTGGACGCTGTTTGTAAAAGTGTGTCCGATTGATTGACAGGTCATTCAGTTTGGGGTGGACTGCGATCACGATGAGTGCACCTGCCGTGACCCCGAAGCCGAAGAGAACAAGGGCACAGCCAAGCGAAAGGAGCCAGGACCGCTGTGAATGATAGCAAGGCGGAGAGCGCGCAGACAGCTCTCAGACTGGCTTGAAAAGAAAATGTCAAACAATAACCTGAATGTTGTTTCTCGCGCCACATGAGAGAGAGGCTGATCAAAGGCAGTAATTCAAACCATAGCATTGCATAAAAACAACCCTCTTCAACACTAATCTATAAAATAATACCTAATATATTTTCAAAAACTCTAACATAGGTGTAGATGTAGATATGACCAATATTTTAGCCCACAATCATTTATCTACACTATCGAGCACACAAAAATTGTTTCATGTGTAGCATAAAAATCATAAATATTTTATACAAATAACCTTTGCTTGTTGTGAGCCACATTCTTTAAACTATCTTCACCTATATGTCATTAATACAGGTATATAAACAAGTGCTTATCTTCAGAATTCTGGATTTATTTTATACCCTCTACATTTACATGCAAAACCTGTGAAATGCATGTGTGCTTTGGGAAGAGACAGTTCATTTATAGCATTTGTAATTGAAATATATGATACTATTTTTGTATGCTCTTCAGTCTGTTAAAGTGTAGTGTCACTGTCATATCAATAAAGTATAAATATACACTATTAAAGACAAGTTTGGTGGGATTTAAAAAGTCTATTGTCCATTATTGTGTGCAATATAATATTTTTAACTATCAAATGGTGGAAAATGAAGACTTAAATACAATATGAAATCAATATTATTAAAATTTAAAAAATTTAATAATATAAGGAAATTAAATGGTAAAGAAAATCTGTTTTTTTTTAAATACGTTATTGATCTTACTGTGAACGATCCATGCAAGTTTAATGTTTTTTACCTTCAGACTCTCTGTTGACATGTCAGACTTCTCTAATCATTTAGTCATCTTAAATTTCTTACAATCAACTGCAAGCTTGCATTTAGATCTGGCTCCAACCAATCAATAGAACCAAGTCCCCGCCCTTTATCCACCGATAATTCATTTTACTCGGATGTAGAAGAAAATATCTGCCACTATACTTCCAATTTCGACTTGAGAGAACTGTGTAACTCTCATTACTTTTGTTCAAAGTTCAGTTGAAAAATTAAATAAATCATTGATTTAATTTGGCCAGTTTTATTTGGAATAGGAAATAAAACATAAACAAGACATGTTTTTGTACACAACTTTTAAAATTATTATTTTCATAATACTGCTTATACTTTAAAAAACTTCTGTACAGTTGCTTGACCTCGCATACCTTAGTTTGAATACTACATTCAGCACATTATTAATAGTTTTAATATCTAATTAACATTTACATTTGCTATAGCTCTTATATGCACTACAGAGACAGACATTTTCATCACATGAAGAAGATACAGTTTTAGTTTTTGTGAAAAAGTCTTACCTATACAAGCTGGTGTATGCACTATTTGGTAAAATACACCACTAGTTCTAAATGACACTTTAATGCAACTTTCCTTTACCTGTACACTGTACATTTGTATGTTCAAGCCCAAAGACACATCACTTGAATGCTTCTTGAAAAATCATGATGGATTGCTCACGTTCCCACCAAATACTTTCCCCTTCATCATTAAATGGCCACTTAATGTTAAAACTGATGGAGCAGATTCTCTAGAGAGAAGCCCTAAAGAGGAGGTACAACCCCTGACTAGTCCTCTAGTTGTCCAAATCGTTTAAAGTTCCTTGGGTTCTCCATAATCATTGTACATTACGGAGAGCATCTGATCTTCACATGCCTTACGTAAGTCTTGGCTGAGATTCACCCAGCTGAGCCCGAATGCTTTAGTATCTGTATACCGACAAGACAGATATTTAAGGGATGCTCTGCGCAAGCCAATTTTTGGTTCCTGGAGGAGACCCCGGCACCAACCGCTGAGTTCATCCAGCTGTGACAGGATCAATCCTGCTTTCCTGCAGTAGCAAACACAAAGATGATTGAATTAGTACTATATGTTAATATAGATACAGATTTCCTGGGTTATATTCATATGGAACACATTTCAAGCAACTATACTATATTATTATTATTAGGGGCCAAACATCAACGGTATTGTATATCCGTTAGTTTTCTTATTACTCTTCTTTTTCCACTCTTGAAGTCTATGGCAGCCTATAGAATAGTTTGTGGGAAAATTATGAAATTTGGAGGACAAATATAGATTATAAAATTAAAATTTTAAATATAAAATTAACAAATATAGAGGACAGTCCTGCCCTGCAAAGCAAAAAGGCAGTAACTACGCAGAGTGCAGAACAGAGAAAAATGACTTTAAAGTTATCCTGTCATCCAGCCTAAGTAGTTGTACAGTAGGTAGATTATTGGACATGTGGCTGTTTTGTTACTTTATATTAGCTTATTCTTTGTACATATCAATCCTCATATTTAATTTGATATTTTACCCCTATTTTGCAGTTACTGTATTCTTGCTTTGTATTACTTAACAAAAATGTGGCACCATACCAAGGAAAAAGGCAGTAACTACAGATTCTCCAAAAACTATTTTGCCAAAACTTGCTCTGGGTGTGTTAGATAGACTGTTTTAGATAGATAGATTATTTGAAATAATTGGAACCATTTGGACAACATTTTTGTGTTGCGAAATAGTGTTGTGGAGCGGGCATGTTACGGATACGTGGTGTTCATTTTTAGTAATCAAAAATCATGTCTAATTAATGGAAATCATGAAACTTTTATTGTAAACTATTATTAAACTTATACAATTTTATACTATACAAAATTCTAATATATTATTAATTACATTTATTTTAATCATATGAAATTAAACAAACATTTTTGGTCAAACAACATGCTGCACAATGAGCTTTACTGTTAAAATTAAAACATTGAAGACAAATTGTGATTATTCCTTTAAAAATTAAGTTTTAATCTTAATTTATTTGTATTAGTGTAAGAAGTTTTACTACATTGAGACGTTTCTAAATTCTACTGTACAACATTAATATATTTCTGTCAAGTTAAACCGAACTTTTATTTTGACGGGTTGCCGTGAAGACCTTTGAGTTTCTGTGTTTATGATATGACAATAGTTTTTCTCAAATGAAGCGGTTAAATGCTCAAAAAGTGACTTTAAGAGTGGATCTAGTTTGGTAGAGGAACAATTAGGGAAAAATTACAATCAAACAAAATTTGTGTGAAGTTAGAAGGGTGAAATCGCAAATGGTAAAATCGTCCCGTGAGGATGCCGCGAAATCAGCTGTGTGTTCACCATGGCAACAGTAACTACACTGCGCAGCAACACTGTGATTTTTTGTTAGGTAGCCTAAAACATAACAAGAATACAGTAATGGATGTTACTGTACTCTTGCTTTGTTTCACTAGGGCTTTTTGCAGTTACTGTACAAACGACTACCATTTTTCTCCAAAACGACACACATTTGAGATCAGATATTTTGTCACATAACAAAGGATGCCTTGAATGTCATGAAAATGATAATAACTCATTTTTGACCAAAAATGCAGTTACTGCCTTTTTGCTTTTTAGGGCAGAGTCTGTATATTAACAAAATACATTTTTGAGTCTCTAACTCAATCCCTTTAGCTCCACCAACTGTCCATATGCAATTACGTTTATGCCAATAAACATAAATTTATTTTTTACACCGATTCATTGTCTCAAGATGATTCAATTGATTCTATTTTTGAAGATTTTTCAGCCATTTTTGACTAAAATAATCTAAAATGGCTTTTTTTTGTGCATGGCCCCTTAATCGCTGCTTGCAGCTATATTTATTATTACTGTTATCATTATTATTATGATATAAAAGTAACAATTTAATTGAGCAAGGATCCATTTTAAAGTCGGCATGAAATCAAATTTGACAAATCTTCTTTTTATATGTAATATTGTAGTGTTTATTATAAATGATTTATCTGTACACTTCATTATTTTTTTAAAATTCATGTACCCTTATAATCTTTAATCAAATACATTACCCTTCCCTCCCCCCTCGAAACGACCTCTCTTCTCTTCCGGTCACGTGCAATGGCGAAAGGGTGCGGCCAGAGCCGATGAGGGTGCGGCTATCGGAGCACAGCCTCTCAGAGAACCTGTCAGTGTCAGTGTCCTCCAACGATCCAATCAATTCCCCGAAGGACGGAATCAAGCCCCGCCCTACATTTTTTCAAATTTCAGAAGCCGTTTCACTCGAATATACGTCACAGCAAGGAAAAAATGACAATCTCAACTTCCGTTTCATGCCGACTTTAATTGAACAAAAGTGACTATAAAGACATATAATGTCACAAAATATTTGTATGCGAAATAAATGCTGTTATTTTAACTATTTATTCATTAAAGAATACTGGAAACTTTTAAAAAATTAAGCAGCACAGCTGGTTTCAACATTGATAATAAGAAAAGATCCCTTTATTGTAATATTTGTTTTATTTTTGTACCATCTAATTACAACAAGGTCTTGGTATGGACGCACACAGCACATTTCTTGTTCCGCAAGTGATGTGCAAGTTAGTATTTTCTGCTAACAGCCATTGTGATATTCATACCACATAGTTTTTATAATATTGCTGTTACGCAATGCTCTTGACACTGGCTTGAAAGTTTTCTTCCTTCGGTGGTTTAAACATTGAGCATTCCATTCCGTTTATCCATTCTGAGAATGCCCACCTCACAAGCAGCTCCGGAGCATGAGACTGAAAGATTGATGGGAGACTCCAATATAATAAATATAAACTGCAGGCGATGGCCATATTCAGCTAAAACACAGGTCTTCTGTCTGCACCCCTTAAATGACGCTCTTCAAATTCTGGACTGAGGAGATTGATCATAAATCAAGCCTGTGGTGTGCTCTAATGGCAAAGCCTTTAAAAATGAAAAATGTTCCCGTCAAGAATCTTTTGAGGTAACAGGACCGATTAGGTGACCGGCAGTTAAGGTTAAGTACCTGTGAATTCTATTAGCGACAGTGACTTGAGAGGACGTTTATTCAGTTTGTGTTAATGTGATGAAGCGCCAGTGTCCTTCGCAAAAGACGAAAAGCTGAAATGTGATACCAAGAGTACGGAAAGAGCACCTCATTCCTAAGTCATAGCTTCACTTCAAACCCCTGCCAAACCAGAAGCTCAACACTTTACTGTATAAATACCAAAAACCAAATCTGTGTGGACCAACCAGGCTTTTGGGGTAGCTAAGTGCATTTTTAAGTTTACGATTAAAATGTGGCTTTAATCGATTAAACTGATCGCACAGTGTTTCGATTGGTTGTTTTTGAAATCATTGAACTAAAGTATAAAATCAGTATTCTCTTTGGCTTCCACTAAATGTACAACGTATAATAATGGAATTTTAATGATGTCAGAAATCACTAGCATATTAAATGAAAAATATTCCCATCTGCAGTAGAGATGCTGTCATTTATATCATTCTTTTGAATGTATTTGTGTTTTTAATATCTTGCCACATTTCAGTGGTTGTAGGAATTTGGATGTTTATTTGCTTAAAACAAAACCCTGTGGTTTGTTATCCTTTAATTTTTCAAGAAAGTCCGTTTTGGTCTCCAAATAGCAACGGTTGTCACCATAAATTCCTGCATGTATGGAAGTGGAAAGTGGCCTCTAATTTCCAAGGTACGTTTTCAACCTCTTGGCCTCTGCCAGTGCCTCTCTCACTCTCGCTTTTCCGAAATCTCTAGCACTAGTCTGAGAGGAAACAATCAGCTGCATTCCACTGACACCCACAGTAACACACCAACCCACCTTTCATAACATCCATTTGAAATAGCCTCATGAGAGAGTGACAACGCTCCTTATAGTAACTGTATAGCATTAATCTCCTATGAAAACAAAGAACTTTGGACCGAACACTGAATTCCACCAATTATAGCTTGAGTCAGTCCAACAAATAGGCCCACCAATTAAGAGTGAGTCACAAGACGAACTTTATGATATCTCAAAGAGAAAGAAAACATAGGAAATATATTCGTCTTTTTAATCCATTTTGTTCCAAGTCAGGACCTGAGTGGGACCAGTTTAGTGACAATTATCTTGTATTTTGAAGAAAATTGCATTTATATGAGGAAACCCCAGTGAACTGCATTCCTTTTGTATCAAAACTTAGAAACAAATTTTCTTTGTTTATACTTCCTTCCTATCCTATGCCTTAAAAAATGCCGTACGGGCGTAATGAGATTGGAAATGACGCATGTGAGTTGTTTGGAAGGCATATGCTGTTGAGATAATGGCCCATCTCCCCAGACCTCCACTTGAACGGCTTATCTGAAGTCTAAAAACTTACGCAATATTTCATGGAACTGGGTCGATCACAGGGGCATGATCACACGCTCCAGTCATTGTGCAAATATCTGGATGAATTCGTATGAATGAAGGTTGTTTTTGAGTTATCTTGATGCATTCGTCGTAGGAGACAGCTTTAGGGCGTCAATTAATACTAATTGATCTACTATCATTTAAACTCAAGTTCTCAAACCTGAATGATGGCCAGTGACAGTATTACGACATCACTTAACTCAACATTTGCCCTTTAGCACTCATAGGGTCCTCCTTATGGAAAGATTAATAATAAAGTAACTTTATAAATATTGCAATGTATAAATGAAATTTGGTAACTTAGCTAACTCACTTCAAATAAATATAATGAAATTATTAAATGCATCATAGAATGGTGTAATAAATAAATAAAAGAATAATGAAATATAAGTGCACATTAAAATGAAAAACGAAATAAAATATACAACTTGAAATAAAATGTAGCAGACAGCATGACGAAAATCAATAAATGAAGTTGAAATTGCACATTAAATGTATGTACAATTAAAAGTCGATGATATTGTTATTGATTGTGATTGACAGATTACAATTTTTTTGCAATACAAATGTTTCTTTGAAAAAAATGATTGCATCAGGATATACAGCTACTTTTGAAAGTCTGTCAAGGGAGAAGTAAAGGGAAGAGCAAACTGGAACATGCTAAATCATGTATGACTGAGAAAATATTCTAGGCCTGAATTTCGATTAAACTACCACGAATCCATGATCTTGGTTTGAAAGCAGCACTGTTGATGTCCTCACAGCGGTTAACTCTCATCAGTCACACTGGGTGGGATGGAGTTTGATATGAGTGTGTTTTAGAGCAGTAACTCGGGAGCAAGAAAGGAAAACCTTGCAACATGGAGACGATTAAATACAACCTTTTAATTTGAACCGAGGCCTCAGGTACGGTCGTCCAAATGGCCTTAATTAAATTCACCTGCCTCTGTGCATCAGCGAGGAAGCGTTCAAGTTTTATATCGCACACATGGCTACGTTTACAAAGCGCTTCAGTGCAATTCTAAAATCCAGACCTTATTTGTCTTTGGTTTGTTTTGGAGGGTGTATAAAGATTGCCACCCTGTTCTGTGGTCAGCGTGATCCCTTTAAATGTACTGTAATCAGTTTGATTGCAATTTAAACCTAATTAGCACAAATTCCCTAATCACGTTTGACGCAAGAATCCATAATAGAATAATCTGCGTTTACTATGTAATTTAAGGAGCAATGAAAAAACATAAAAAGCACATAAAAGCTTGTGAAACAAGATTTAGGTTTAATTGCAATCAATAAAAATTAATGTGTCCCCCTAACATACCCACATCCATTCCAAGGTAACATCCCATAATGCACTGCACTGAGCTCAATGAAAATATTAATCCAAGATTGCTTAAAAAGCGAACGAAATGTTAATTATAAATATATTTAATTCTATACTAAATAGCTTATAAAATAGTTAATATAATTAATTAAATTATTTAATCATTCAAATAAAAAAATAAATAAAACTAATTGATCATTTTATGTAATATTTGTGTTTGTTTTTAATAGCATTGCGCTGTTAGCTTAGCAACATGCTAACATCAAACGCAAATGAAATCAATTGCAATTGTATCCAGTGTGGAGTGCAATTTGGAATCAATTAGGGACACTCTAATTCCAGAGCCACTCATGTCCAGAGCATCCCAAGCTGGTTCTTATAAAGTTACATACTGGTCGTAATGCTGTCTAAAAAGTTGTTACAGAGCTTGACAATCGTTTTACAAACCTGGGCCCCAGTTCATCTTCACAGCGCCAAGTGAACTCTCCAAAGCTCTCATAGCGCTGGTTGTAGTGATAAAGTACTCGGTGGAGGGTTGGTGAACCAAGGTCCATAAGCGTGTTGTAGGCCGTCTGCTGTTCCTTCCCGCTGGTGTAGCCATTGAACAGGTTGTAAATCTTGTCTGCTATTTCTGAGGGGATATTCAACCAAATCAAATCACTTCTGATCTTCTGAATATTGTCCTAACCTAAGAAGTTCATTCTACAATATGCACGCAGTTCGCTACCTTGAGCCTTGACGTCATCCACAGCAGGACAGGGAGTTTTGATCGTCACCTCACTCGGACTGGAACGCCGACCCGTGTTGTCCACCGCCCACAGCCGAAACCTGAAATTGCACAATTAGAGATTTGTCACATACTCAATTCTCAAGTTACACTTTATTTTGATAGTCAACTTCAGACTATAAGTAACTTTGCAACTACATGTCAACTAACTCTCAGAGTATTAGACTGTTAGCTAAGGGTTAGAATTAGTTGAAAAGTTTTATAAACGTTACTTTAGTATGTAGAAGAGCTGGTCGAGAGCCTGGGACATTTTACACTACTGTTTTTATTTTGCTTATATGCTGCAGTCAGCCTCTGCTGGTCCTTTCGTTTGATGTTTTTTTGACAATTAAAGTTACGATTAAAGTTGCATCCATCTCCTTCTTCCCTAAACATTGTTAGTTACATTTGATCACTTAATTTAACATTATTTTATTTTATTCTAATGAAAATGCCTGAATTACTACTCATACATGTCACTGTATTCGACTAATTAAAATTGTGGGTCAATGCAGCACTGTTTTACTTGGTCAAAACAATCATACTAAAAATAAGTTAAAATAGCTGATTTATCCGGATTTAAACATTGTTGGAAATATTTGGGATAATGTAAGTACACAAGTCAACAAAATATATAAAATTGTTCTAGTAGTTTTTGGGTATATTTTAATACAAAAATCTTACATATTGTGCCTTTAAGCAGAAAGTAGTTGACGTGAAAGTGGACCAAAAAATAAAGTGTTACCAATTTTTTTTTTTAAATCTTTGAGCCTTTTACAATATGATTGGGATATATGTTGCAGGCCAGATTTTAACCACATTTTCCAACATAAGCACCACAGCTCAACATGTTCAGAGCATGTTCATTAAACAAAAGGCGATGATTCCCAATAAAAGATATCACTACTACTACTACTACTACTACTAATATAAATAATAGTAATAATAATAATTTAAGATGCATGTCTCAAACAATAACATTTATCAAAATAAGCTCAGGGTTTAGGTTAAATTAATAAATACGTGTATTTGGATTCATTCCTAGATTTGGTTGGAAATAACACTTCCAAATAGATCTCGGAAATGATGAACCATTAACTTTTTAGGAGTCCTTTGAAGTTCAGAGTCAAAAAATTGTTTCAGTGTGTGAATTATGTAATCATATAACAGCATATACCTCCATTAAAATCAAAATGCATGACTGCACCACTCCCATTACATAAGCATGAGTTTACCTTCGGCTCATGGCTTTGATTTGAGAATCCCTTAAGTACAGACAACTCAACTTGAACAATAGCAGCTGTGGTGGTGTACCCACTCACTCCGAGAAGATCGCTGCAATGACTCTATCACTGATGATATGTGCCACAGGCTATGAGAGACAGGTTGTAAAGATTACGTTGAACTACATCCCCATCTAGTGGAAGATATAATTAACAACTACCACCTGCAGTATCACAGCAGTGAGATCCTCAAAGTGCCAGGAAGAGAGTGCAAGAAAGCTAGGGAAATGTGATCCACTGTTGTGTGTGTGATTTGTTAACGAAAGGAATCTAACTTATGAACATCGGCGCTCTATAGTCTTTTCACATCAAGGAGAATACAATATAAAACCTTGATTATTAATATTAATAACTATATTTAAATTTCACACACCTGTTTTGGTGATAGTAGTGAAAATAAAGTCTAAGACCACTGATGTATATCAATGACTGGAATGCTTATTGCGTTCTAAATTGCCAGCAAGCGATGAAGCCACCGGAAGTGTTCGAAGAGCGGCCATCTTACGATTCCCTACCAACAGAAGGCATCATTGACTAACAGCCAAAACATTGACATTAAACCACCCGATTTGCAGCGTATCAGTCGCACGATAATAGTTTTTAAGGTGCGGGAAATATTAAGCATGAACAATAAACATATATCTGTCACAATCTGTGTGTTTAGTTTAGTTTTCATGGACTTTTAGTTTGCATTCATCAGTTACCCGTTTCCTGTGTTTCCTTTGTTCCTAATTGTTCGCCAGTCATCAGTTGTCATGGACACTCATCTAATCATCACATCTGTCCGTTATGTTGTCATTATCACTGTGTATTTAAGTTCCTCTTTGTGCTCCTGTCTCGTCGCTGGTGGATTACCCGAGTCTACTTTGGCTTACTTTATTTAACTAAAACAACTTAAATTTGATCTTCTCTGCCTTTCATCATCCACGGACTGACAATATTACGATATCTGGGATTATTATCAGAAATTGATTCAAAAAAATGCTTGGAAATAAAGCTTCATGTCTTTAAAACCATACGCAGTCAGAGCCATTTCTCTGAATAAGTTGACTCGTATAAAAGTGTTGACTCGTTAGGTAAAATTCTCTCTTTTTCAACTAATATTTACATTTTATTTTTGCTTTATTTCAATTGAATATAAATTATTTTAGTTTTAAGTTAACGATAATAAACCTGCTAAGACCACATTGAACATCTTGCAATTCATTTTTGGTGGACACATACACCCAAATAAGAAATTCACTGTTAATTTGCTGATATAATTTAAGAAATTATTAAAATTGAAAAATTAAAATGAAGCATTTTCACCAGCAGTCTCAGACTTTTGTACCCTACTGTGTTTTTCGTGAAACTTTAAACTCTGAGGTGAACCAGACAATAACACTGAACATGTCCATAGATAATATCAAGACAATCAGTGCTTCTTTGAACAATGGTTAAATATCAAAAACATTTGGAAAAAAGTATACTAAGGAGGACTCAATCCGCCCTCTGGGCTGGTGTAATCTCTCCAGCATGCCCTGCATGTCCACTGTGCATTTTGTGTGTGTGTGTGTGTGTGTGTGTGTGTGTGTGTGTGTGTGTGTGTGTGTGTGTGTTGTGTGTGTGTGTGTGTGTGTGTGTGGTGTGTGTGTGTGTGTGTGTGTGTGTGTGTGTGTGTGTGTGTGTGTGTGTGTGTGTGTGTGGTGTGTGCTAACTGCCAACATATGTGCAGGACATGTAACACAGGAAATCAGGACGAAAGGTAGCAGGGCGTTTAAATTCAAGCACCTACATGTTGGAATACCCACATGAAAGTTGCACTAACACAGACCATCACAGGTAATGCTGCAATGTGTTAAACTGCAAAGACAGATGTTTGCAGACTTATGGGGTTATTTTAGAGTAGGAATATATAGCAATATTAAATGCTAACCTCAAAATAATTGTAAAATATTTGTCAATAGTTATAAACAACAAATGCTGCCTGCACAACGCAAATCCTTTTTCTTATTTTCCATAAAGTAACAGTGTTTGTACACACATATATATAATATACATATGGATGAATTATGTAATTTATTTCTCCATTTATTAAAAACTTATTTTCAGAATTCTAAAAATGTAGTTTAATGTCCTTATAAATGTATAACTTGACTTTATATATAATTTAATTAATACATATTATTGTTATTATTATTAACCATATTATTTTTAACCATATTACGACCCTCTGATGAGAACAACAGATTTATATTGTGATTTATCATTATTCATATATTGCGGTTCCTGTTTTTGTATCTACACTCACAATATATGGCTAATGTCAAGTGTTTACTTAAACCTTTTCATGTTTTTGCAGCACTGTTTAACACATCAATCTTTCTATTGCTGTTTCTGCTATTACCGCAAAGTGCACCCTTTGACGCACTTTAAAACCATTCCAAAGTATGAAATGTTTCCCCATGCTGTATCTGAAGCATGTAAAACTCGCCCAAATTGAATAGGCCCACTGGGCGAGCAAACCATGTTCTTCCCCGTGGCACAAAATTGAACGTTCCTGAGAAAAGGATGTAATACATCACATAACTATCCATGGGAGTCTAAACAGACAGGGGCCCACCACGCAATTACCACTTCCAAGGGAAGACGTTGGATTGATGTCACCAGCTTTTACACAAAAGCGATGATTGGGCCAATTATACTTTCCAAAAAGACTCCTTACCTGCTACAGTGACTGCCAAGCTATTTAGTGAAAAGCACATGCTAAATCAACTACTGATATTGGACAATTGACATAGGTAGGAAGTACTCCAGACATATTTTACACAAATCATTATCGGATTTTCACAGCCTTAGTTGGATATAATTGCTTAGACTCACGCAGATATTAAAACCCCTCATCTGACTGAAGACATGCAACTCAACGTCAGTTCAAAGTCCAAGTAAATCATCCAGCCAAAAGTGGGGCCTCTATGTTTTGTTTCTCACTGAGCGCTCAATGACGATGCCTCTTGCAAAAGCAAAGGAAACAGGTGTTCCATAATGAAGAAACCTGGCATAACACTTAGGTTAAGAAACATAGTGAACATAAGTCCTGGAGATGACCTCTTTGCTTTATATTGTTATGATGGTCCCACTTATTATAGTATGTGAATTTATGTAATAATATTTCAATTAATCATTTGATACAATGCACTTATCGTGTACATATATGTTTCAAGTGGTGCTTATGTAATATAATCTTGATTAACGAGTTCGTTTGCCCATAGAATCTTTAAGATATTAGGTTAAACTTATTTGGCTTGCTGTCCACTGGAGAGGGGCTCGATGAAGCAGCTTCAACTCGAGCTCTGATATACCCCCCAGTGGCTACATGTAGGACCTGGTAATTAAAGGGCAAGGTACCTGAGATGAAGGTGGAGTTTGGGGAGGTGGAGGGATACTGGGACAGCTGATACTGGAACAGCTGATGCCAGGGAGAGGTAAGCGGCTGCTTATATAGGCTGTAGGCTGTTGATTGAAAGATTATATTGGCTCGCTCCTCCCTAACTTACGTTTAGGAACTTCATTAAAATTAAGAGAAAATCTAATAAATCGACACTTTTGTGTTGAGAACATTCTACTGTTCATCTCTTATAATTTGAAAGTGGAAATGCTGATATTTTAATAAAAAGACTCAAATGAAGTCATGGGTCATTATATACCAGCAGAAACTCACATGTATGTGGTGTCTGACTCCAGGCAGCGTATGATCAGCGAGATAGATGAGAGGGGATCAGGGATATCCCCAAGCATCACACATGGAGATTTGGCCCCGGACATGATGTCATCCACAAAACTCAACATAGTCTCTGCGAAGAGGAGAAAACTTTGTTTAGCGCGCACACACACACACGCTTACATGACCTAAAAACCCATTTTGATCTCCCAAGATATGATCACCAAACCATTTAAAACATTCTGTTTGTTTGTTTAGTTTCAAGTGTTTCTAATGAAGTATGATTAATGATATGTCATAGACAAGCATGCATGTGCAGGGAAAACAAACATCAGCAAAACAGCCCATCTTCTCAGAAAGCCTTCCGCACCATGAACACTGATGCTGTTCCGCATGAGATTTCCTCATCCTGAAAAGCCTGCTACTCTGACCCAGTGCTATGCAAACAAGATATTTTCCCCAATTCCCCTGCTTGCTGGAACACGAACCTTCCAGAGACGGAGACCCTGTGGTTTGGACACTTCGAGGAGATGTTAGTGGTTTGATTTCACACGAGACACGTGACCCAGATCGAGCTGCGAGTGTCAGCCATGTAAAAACCCAAATAAAGAGCCCATACAGTAGTCACCTGTGCTTTGCCTTTCTTATTACAAAGTGGACAGGAAGACTGTTTGCCCAGCTGGCCTGCATGCGTCACAGGACATAAGCACGGGGGCCTCGTGCGCCTTTAATAGCAAAGAGAAACCTCCCGTCCGTGGATGGGGAACCTTTTAAAAGCGGTGGTCACCATGCCTGTCTTCCTGGAGGCCTCCTCTTTGAAAATACCAGGCTTCTGAGAACATGATGCCAGGATAAACGTGGAGGGTGTGTGTGTGATTATGTGCTTGCTGTCACCAGTAAGTATTTACAGTGCTTGTGGAGAAGACAGTCGATGAACACATGCTCTGATGTTAATGAAAAGTGACATTGTGAAAGACTGCAGCACTTCGGGTAATATTTATCCAGTCATACAGTTCCACCGACAACAAGCTCTAACATCTCTGTTTTATGTCGAAAAAAGGTGAAATGTAAAAATGCAATAAAACGTTGATGTGTGGAAAATTTTGCAAGTGTGTTTTTATGAGATATTTAATTGTGTGCCATTTATGAATTGAGGAAGACATGATGTTTTAAGATTATTTATGAAGAACATTTCAACAGGAATACAAAATGGAAAAAAGTGATGTAGGAAGAGCCTGTTTTTTTTTAACCATGTTACAGAAAATAATTTATAGGCAAAATATATATATATTTACTTATTTCATTTATCCAAAAATAAAATGTTTTAAACATTTGAATTATGCTTATGATTTTAAACATATGATTTTGTTCACCGACTCAATATGACCTTGGCAAAGACTGACCAGCACCCTGGCAAACCTGTTGGTGTAGTTCTCAGAAAACAACAAAGACGTGGGGAAATTTAGGACTTAAAATTTATGATTTTACTTTTCTATGAAAGATTATAAAGAACATTTCTCTGGAAAGGAAGGTAAATCTGATGCATTCAAAGATAAACATTATGATGACCGCACTATATTATCCAACGCAGTCTCATGAAAGTGCGTGTCAATACCACAAATGTTATTTCTCGTGGCATTTATACGCCAAATATGCTACGCACTGAAAACCCCTTGGGTAGGATTAGGGGGATGGGGGTGCGTGCGTATCACACGCCATAAAGTGCGTATCATATGCACGCGGAAACTGCGTATCATATACACGCAAAAACTGATTTTGGCGTATAAATGGCGCGAGAAATAACATTCGTGGTATTGATACGCACTTTCATGAGATCGGGCTCATATTATCAGTATAATTATAGAGCAGTACCCTTTCCTTGTTTCTTAAGCATAAAACATGATTTGCTCATGCTTATTCCCTCCATTTTAAGTGTCATCATCATCATGCGTTGGCATGCAAACTTTGTCCAGTTCCCTACAGAAACAGGTCAGCAGGAAAAAGGCTTCCAATAAAACGTCCACATAAAATTAATCAGTCATCAGATCACATAAAGTCATCAGTATCAAGTGTACACAGTGTTTCCATAAGGTACTTCAACAAATGTGTTCCCTGACACTTTAAATCTCTTTGACAAATAGTGATATGAAAATAATAATAAGTTCAATAAAAATTAAAAAATGAAATTAAAAAAGACCTATCAAGATCTCTTCAATTCTTTATCAAACTAAAGCTTTGTCTGACAATCGTTACAAATACAGGTGTCTGGCAAATACGGGTACATTTATGTTCTTTCATCATGTTCCATGCTCTTACCTCAGTCTCATTTTTCAACGGGAAAGACTTATGTTGACATGACCACACTACGATGTCTGGCTGCCCTCTGTTAAACTTTCATGGGTTTAGACCAAAAACCCTCTCTGATTCTCATTACTTTGTTAAAACATCAAGGTCCAGCCAGGTATAAAGATCCCAGCTTATTCAAGAGAATTTGCAAGACATTTTGGAAAAAGAATCTCCCACAATGCTGAAGAAACAATACAAATAAGGCCAAAGCAAATCAAAAACTTAATAAAAAAACATTTAGACAATCCATCACGCTCTTTAAGGTCACAATACCCTGGGCTTCTAGTAGCACATAGAATATCTAAGTCCACTAAAGGAGAGAAAGTGTTTTGACATTTGGCTCCTAAACTCTGGAATAGCCTTCCTGATAATGTTCGGGGGTTCAGACCCCTTCTCCCAGTTTAAATCTATATTAAAGATTTGCATCTCTTTAGCCTAGAATTCATATAATGTATCTCTTAACCTTACAGTTATATCAGATCAAATGCACATGGTTATTCTTGCTTAATGTTATGAACAGCAGCTACACTAATTATTTTCTATTTGCTTCTCTGTTTTATCTTGGGATGCCCATCCTGAGTTACCTAGAGAGTATGTCAGCTCCAGTTTGGATCCAGCCCATTAAGAAGACTTCAGATGCCCAACACCTATGAAGAGACGACGCCAACTCCTGCGATACTTCATATGACGCAAACTCTGAATCAACATGCACTAATGCTACATTCTGTAAAGCTGCTTTGAAATTTACATTTACATTTTTAGTCATTTAGCTGACGCTTTTATCCAAAGCGACTTACAATTGCTATATTTCAGAGGTCGCACGCCTCTGGAGCAATTAGGGGTTAAGTGTCTTGCTCAGGGACACATTGGTGTCTCACAGTGGATTCGAACCCGGGTCTCTCACACCAAAGGCATGTCTCTTATCCACTGCGCCATCACCACCCCATGATTTGTATTGTTAAAAGCGCGATACAAATAAATGTGAATTGAATGGAAACAGGTCTGTCTATAGCAGCCCGTTCTCATCCCAAGGCGTCATCTAACTGACGCTTTTGACCATGCATCAACATCCGACGCACATGGCACCCTTTAGCGTCAATATGAGATGCGCCTCCTAGTGGTCTAACCCTAACCCTACCCCAGACCTGAACCTACCCATAATGGAAGCGTCATCTAACTGACGCTAAAGGGTGCCATGTGCGTCGGATTTAGACGCATGGTCAAAAGTGTCAGTTAGATGACGCCTTGGGATGAGAATGCATTGTCTATAGTTGTTAATCAAAACTTGCTTCCTCAACTATTTGGCAGAAAGGAAACCGTTTGCTAAACAGATCAAACACGTGAAGTCACTTTACCTTGGTCATATGCTGCTTCTGTCAGGATAAACAGCTGACCCAAGAGCGAATGCAGATACAAACAAAGATTTAATAGTAAAGAGAACAAAGGCAGTCAGCTGCCAGGCAGGCAGAAACAGAAACAGAAACAGCAGGGGTCCCCGAGCTGGGTAGCAGCGGTCAGCGAGGATAACACAGTCTTAGACCAGTAGTTGTAGAGCGGCAGGTTGAGTAGCAATCGAAGGCCATGAGCTGCAGGGTGGCTGGGCAGAACGCAGAACACAGTAAGTAGACAAGACAGGACAAGACAAGGCAAGGTATCCAGTAGTGGAATGGCAGAGTCGACAGCAACTGCAGATAATACCGGAGTGAGCCTTACAAAGCAACAATAATCTGGCAATGAAACAGGGAGAATGGCAACTAGAGGTAGCAGGGCAAAGTCAGGTTGAAGAGAAAACAGGTGTGGTGACAATCAGTGTGAGTGTGTGTGTGTGTGTGCGTGTGTGTGTGTGTGCGTGTGTGTGCGTATGCGTGTGAGAGAGAGAGAGATCAACCCTGGTTCATGACAGCTTGCTTCTCTGTGTACAGAGAATAATACTTACAGTACATGTGGAGGGTGACCATCTATTTGGGAATAACCTGTCCTGGTATGACCTCATTCAGGGACTGAACAACAAGTCATTTATTATCCCTCTGATTTATCCAGAATCAAAGAAAATAAATGGGACGGTTACATTTATGGAAAAACGCTCAACTTTAAAGCATTTATTGTTTTAAACAGATGTTGGCAGTGAAAGAAAAACAACAGCAATATATTTTCTTAAAAAAGCTGGCACCTTATATATAATAACCAGCCAACCAATGGGACAATCTTAGACCAAAAGATGATGTCTTACAGAGAGTGCATAACATCTTCAGCAGTTCAAGGCAAGACCACTCTCAACATCTGAGCCAAAGACAACATTCCTCAAATGACTCCTACATTCAGCCTGAGAAACATCAATACCTTGACGCAAGTATCAGATTTGTGCATTACTGAAACAAGATAAATCAACTGCAAATAAAACGAGAACATAAACCTTGACTGAAATACATGTGTCTATGGTAAATATTGAGCCATCGTGTACAAAAATATTTATTTCTCCAATGAAATACTGAGGATTCCATTAAAAACATACAGAGGCAACAGCTGTGGAGTGGATTCATGTGAGCTGCTAGTGTTTTAAGCCTAAAGCTTTTCCACAATGTTTGCCATATGTTTCCCCTAAACTAATTTGTTGCTACTTAGACACATAGACATTACTGTTTCTCCCCTGCGGTCAACCAGGAAGCTGAAATGTGTATAACTTAAATAAAGAGAAAGACAGAGCCAGAAAGGTAGAAAGAAAGGAAGGAAAGAAAAAACACGATATAAGATAAGGTTGCTATTAGAGATTTAAGGAAAGAAAGAAGGAAGAAAAATAATAAATAAATGATGCAAGGGAAATAAAGAAAGATAGAAAGAAAGAAAGAAAGAAAGACAGACAGACAGACAGAAAGAAAGAAAGAAAGAAATAAAGAAAGAAAGAAAGAAAGAAAGAACTGGAAAAATGGAGGAAGGAAAGAGGTGAGAAAAGCAAGCAAGAAAATAAATAGGGAAGTGAGAAAAGGAAGGAAGGGAAACAGGAAAGAAACAAAAAAGGAAAGAATAAGGCAGGAAGAAAAAAAAAGGAAAGAAGAAAGCAGAAAATAAAGCAAGTTTCTGAGGTCCAGGATGCATGAGGACTTTGTTTCTACCAAGTCAGGTAAAATTTACAATTAGAAACTCCGAAATCAGAAAGAAAAGAAGAAAGAAAGAAGAAAGAAAGAAAGAAAGAAAGAAAGAAAGAAGAAGCAAGAAAGAAATGAAAGCAAAGAAAGAAAGAAAGAAATGGAAAAAAAGGTTTCTGAGGCTCTTGGATGCATGGGGACTTTATTTCTACCAACTTAATTTACAATTAAAAACTCCAAGATCAAAAAGAAAGAAAGAAAGAAAGAAGAAAGAAAGAAAGAAAGAAAGAAAAAAGAAAGAAAGAAGAGAAGAAAGAAGAAAGAACGAACGAACGAACGAACGAACTGGAAAAAGCGAGGAAGGAAATAAGTGAGAAAAAGAAGCAAGAAAAGAAATAGGGAAGACTTTATTTCTACGAACTCAGGTCAAATTTACAATGAAAAAATCACAAATCAAAAAGAAAGAAAACAAAGATTCTATTAGTCTTGTGGGAACAGCCTGAGCCTGACCACACATAATGAGGATCTTGTGTTTCTGTTAAACAGGTAAACATTTCAATTAAACATCTCCAAATCCATCACAGGAGCAACTCTGTATCCAAAGTGCTGGAAGTTTTACCAGTTCCATTAAACAGCAACGCTCTGGTACCAAACACACGTGGCAGCTCCGCAAAATACTTCACAAACAACATCTGGCCTTCGTTGTCTACTTTGATGAACAGAGAACGAGTGATGGATAACAACGGTTTGTAATGTATCAATTCTTGGCATTTCTTCGCAAAAATGATTAACAGACTCGATCTCCCACGTGGAACATATTGTCTTTTTCAACGAAAAAATCTTTTAAAAGGTTAATTGTAGCAGAGGAAAGGTGGGTGTTAGTGCTATGCAGAGTTGGAGTGGATGGGAGTGAGACAAAAACTCTTTAATCTGCATTCATTTTCGTGCAAAGAGCTTTTGATATAGACGTTACACTTGCCATCTACGTCATAGCGCTGCTAAGAGCTTAGCTGCCGCTCAGCTTCGATTAAATTGTGAAACATGCTCTTTCCTACAATTTGATATAATCCCACACTTGACAGAAACCAACAGGTGATAACACTTAGACTCCATGTGCTGTGAAGGTAAGAAAATAAACGCAACTAAAGACCGACCTCACCAAAGCAAGCACAGAATGAGAAAATATATTGGAAAGCACTCACACAGAACACATTTGAGAAAAAAAAGAAGCGATAAAATAAGCAGTTCCAAAACCACAGCAAACATTCCTCCTAAAATTATTATAAAACATAAAACAAACAAAAACTACTATTAATAAAAACGGCAAACCTAATAATACGTTTATTTATATTCCGCCTTTCCAATGCTCAAGGACACATTTATACATGTAATAAGGAAATGATAACACCAATAAGGTAGACTTAAGTAATCATAAAACACAACACGATCAAAAACATAAGCAAAATTAAAGAGGAACCAAATGTAAGTTTGAGTCTGGTATTGAAAAACTAACTAACTACAAAACTGCATTTGACCAATCAGAGTCAAGCAAAGCATGGGGATAAGGTGAATATTTAATTGTTGTGATATGTATAGTTTGATATTAATGATAAACAGAGGCAGTATTGTCGGGTGGAGACACGTTCGGCAGCTCCTGGTCAAATGGGCATTTGACATCTGGGCAGGAAATACATGAAGGAGGGCCTTAATAGCACAGCTCAAGCCACCTTCATTTCTGTTATATCTGTAGATCAGCAACTGTACATCCTAACATCATCTGCCTGGACAGGAACCCTGAGGCCCTTGAGTTCCAATAACGGGTGGAGACAACATGCTTTTATGATGAGGAACTCCAAGTATTGCTGGACTTTAATATAATCCTGTTGTTGTTCACTGGATATTATGTCTAGCAATTTGCACAGGTGCAAATGATCACGCACACAGTGGGGCCTATAAATCTGAGGTCACATTGAACATTTGGGATTCTAAATGCAATTAAAACAAGACATAAATACAGCAGTCAACATTTGAAGTGGATCAAAAAAGTGAATCAAAGTTGTCCTAAGACAAGAGCGGGTATTGTTCAAAATGCATGTAGAACTTTAAGGAAAGGTTTTGATCCACTTCAAATGTTGACTATTGTAGAATGTTTTAGGACATTTATAATGTTACAAAAGATAAACGCTGTTCTTTTAAAATTTCTATTCGTTTCCCAGAAGAAGAAAAAAAGCAGCACAACTGTTTTCAACATCAATTTGATAATGAAATGTTTCAATAAAATATTTTTGGTAAAGCATTTTCACTAGTGGATCACGGTGCATATACCAAAAAATGAACACACAAATTCAAACTTCTATATAAAAATGCATATAAAGACACAGACACGCATACATACATGTGCACAAACTTCAATAAAGACAAATATAAAAGCATACACCCAAAAGAAAACAACTCGTAACACAGTTAGATGCCTGTGCAAAAGTACGTAGACACACAGACACTTGGATTTGTGTGAGTATGAGTGAATCAGTGTGAGCTGTGCCAGCTTCCGCAGTGCACCTGCTCGGGCTCCAGAACCTGACCCCTCTCACAGACACCGACAGTGAGATCATCCTCCAGGAGCAGGGCTACGGAAACATTCCTCAGGAGTGAAACTGTGTCTTCCAACTATTAAGGGGAAAAACAACCCCCCTTTATTTTTTACAGAAGCCCTTGTTTTGCCTTTTGCATGGAGGATAGGGCCCACTACTTGACTTTGGGAAGTGTGGCGCCTGTTTCTATATGCCACCCCGTCTGTTTATGGGTAGGATGTTATGTCCCTCTGACCCTTGAGTAAACCCGGCTATTATGTGATCAAAATCCTGACATCAGTCTGGTGAGGAAAGCTGTTTGTTTTCACACTGTTTCTGGTCAGGGTGATATGACTGAAGGCAGACTTCCCATTTACTTGGTTCCCACACCACGAGAGAGAAAAGCAAGAGCTGATGATGTCACGTTGTGTGCCTGATTCCTATTAAGAGCTCTATTAGCATGCAAAGCTGGCAGTCTCCCTGTGTGTGTTATTTTATAGCAGACCAGTTTTGTAGTTTTTAGATTTACTAAAACTCCTAACACAGTATGTCCAGTAAACACTTTAAAATCCACATCAAGTCCATTTTTTTTTTTACAGGAATAGGTCAGCCAAAATGAAAATCATTATTTGCTCATCCACAGACAAAAGTAAAATGAGCCACAAGGTAAGATGAGCCACACCTCGTTTCTAGGCAACCGTACACAAAATAAAGCACTGGACACCATTTTCAGGAAGAGACAATCATTTCATTATATACGTGGTGAAGGAAAGCATATGGCAAATGTGGTTTGTGTAATTTATTGCCAGAAATGTGATTTTTCCCTTTCCAAGTGAATTCCCAGCATGTCCAGGGTTACAATGATTTAGAGAAAACTGAAGTAGTGTAATTGTAACCAAACCGTCACAATTACAAACTAATAATGAATAGCCATGGTGACTGCACTGTATTCCGAATCCCCTGAAGTCAGATGAGAAACAGACAACAATTAAAGCTGTTGTTCACTGATAATCTTCAACAGTCAAGCACCGTATTGAGTTAAACTGAAGAACCAGATCAATAGAATAAATCATTCTTTTGAACCGAATCTTCTCACCCGATAGATCCATTTCACAAATGAAACTGTTAGGGAAGATTATCAGTGAATAATGATGGCTTTTTGGCAGGCATGATAATGAAATGCCTTTGGAAATGATCTGAGTGAAGATTATTCTAACTTATCCTTGTGTGTTCCACAGGAAAAAAAAAATTATATATAATATATATATATATATATATATATATATATATATATATATATATACACACAAGTTTATAACAATATTTTAATTTCTGTTCACCCCAAAAAATCTGTCATCAGTAAATCATCTTCATTTCATTCCAAACCTGTATGAATTTCTTTATTCTCACAACAGAAGATATTTTGAACAATGTTGGGATTATGTGCTTAGTTTAATGTTAAAAGAATTTAATGTGAGTTTGAATATCGTTTTGCAAGACCTTTATAGCCACACTGAAAGCAACATTGGATAATTCACCTCAAAATAAAACAGAATCTATTAAAATGAAAAAAAACGTTCAAACTGTGAACTCAATGTGAACAAACAAAGTGCATTCAATGATTGTTTCAGTCACTCAGTATGTATATTTAATCGTCTTAAAATATTTTTGATTATGTATTTTTCCATAATCAATGGAAATTGATTTAGTCTTTTCTCATAGTCGTGTCGCATCTGGTGAAGACAGAAAAATGGCTTGTCGTTGTAATCTTACTGCATCGCATCTGGTTAGGCCGTTGTGTGAGACATCTCAAAAAAATCTTTTCAGATTCACATATTTGGAATGACAGTAAATGAGTAAATGATGACAGAATTTTCATTTGGGTGAACTATCCAGTTAAGTCAGATGAATGAAATGGTCATTTGTTAACAAGAAAATCTATGCTTTGTGCAGCAATTAGCACAGACTTGTCAAACAAATCCTGGTAAAACATAAACGCTTGCAATGACTTACAAGTTACAGCCTTTTTTTTTTAAAAGCAAATGAAGGACAGCCATGTATGCGATGAGAAAATCCCTCATGTTACTTATGAGACCTTACAAATCAAAAGAGGTTTTATAATCAGTTTTCTAAAAGCCTGTGAAGTACATTCAGAACCTTCCAGGCTGAAAAGTTGCGGGTTCTGGCCACCTTTAAATCCAGGGCTCGTAAAGAACAAGACGTTACCTCTAAGGATAAAGAGGAAAATGCAGAAACACTTTTCTGAATTGCAGCAGGACCTCTACGATCATCTCCTCATCAATCTCATTTTCACTATACCACATTTGGACTTCATTTCACATGGTGTTCTTTTCTGCTTTAACAGCCACAATGTGTCTGAAGTCCAACTTGGACAGGGCAACAACAACCAAGGTGGGGAAGGCAGGAAATGGGCATGTCTTTAAAGCGAATGTGGGGAACGGATGAAGATAGAGGAAGATATAACAGGAAAGCCAATGGTTGTCATGGTGCAAACACAGTTTGGGACTCTGCACTATATTTGGTAAAAGTACTGGTAATGTAACGTACGGGCAGAGACGGTCGGATCCATACGCAAAACTTTATTAAATAATCAGGCATACAAATAAACAAGGGCAATCCAATAAATTGTGGTACAAACAGGCGTAGGTCGAGGCAGGCAGAGCAGGTTCAAACAGTCCAGATAACAGGCAAAGATCAAGAGTCCAGGGAAACACGGAATACTAAAACAAGGAATAATGCTCAGAGATGCACGCTTACAGTGTAGCAAGACTTCGCAAAGGAACCAGGCAAAACTCAGGCTTAAGACAGGTGCACTAAACAAGATAATAAAACACAGGTGCATAAAATCAACCATAATCAGTCCAGGGTAAAACATAATGGAAACAATAAACTAGGAAGGAGTGCCTCCCAGAGGCACAAGCGGGCACTCCAGCCGCAGATCGTCACCTAACCCCCCCTCTAAGGAGCGGCTTCCAGTCGCTCCTAAAACGATCCAGGCGGGGGGCAGAGCGAAGGCGATCCTGGGGGAGGGACGGAGGGCCAGGCCCGTGCAGGGGAACAGGACCAGGACACAGGCAAGGCGGGCCTGGGCCGTGGAGCGTGGGCGACCAGGGCGGAGCAGGGCGTGCCGACGGCCAGGGCGGAGCAGGGTGAGGCGAAGGCCAGGGTGGAGCACGCTTGGCAGGGGAACAGGGCGGAGCACGCTTGGCAGGGGACCAGGGCGGAGCACGCTTGGCGGCAGGGGACCAGGGCGGAGCACGCTTGGCGGCAGGGGACCAGGGCGGAGCACGGTTGGCGGCAGGGACCAGGGCGGAGCACGCTTGGCGGCAGGGGACCAGGGCGGAGCACGCTTGGCGGCAGGGGACCCAGGCGGAGCACGCTTGGCGGCAGGGGACCAGGGCGGAGCACGCTTGGCGGCAGGGGACCAGGGCGGAGCACACTTGGCGGCAGGGGACCATATCAGCGTCACCTCCATGGCCCTCACAGGGTACCTACTGCCCCCCCCCAAAAAAATACTTGGGGAAATCCAGGGCGAGGCGCAGAGGCGGGGCCGGCAGGGCGAGGCGCAGAGGCGGGGCCGGCAGGGCGAGGCGCAGAGGCGGGGCCGGCAGGGCGAGGCGTCTGGGAATGCCCTCCGGAGCCTGGCGAGGCAAACGAGTCCTCCTCCTTCTCCTTCTGCGACGGCGCGTCACTGGGCTTGACTCGGTTGGCTCACTTGACTCAGTTGGCTCACTTGACTCGGTTGGCTCACTTGACTCGGTTGGCTCACTTGACTCGGTTGGCTCACTTGACTCGGTTGGCTCACTTGACTCGGAAGACTCACTTGACTCGGAAGACTCACTTGACTCGGAAGACTCACTTGACTCACTTGACTCGGGATTCGATTCTTTCGAGTCGGCTGGCACGTGCTCAAACTCCATTTCGGACGGCGAATCCGCTGTATCTGGATTAGCAAGTTCAACAAAACCAGTGCGGAATACGGGTTTGAGGGGTCCGATGCGATGAGTGGGTTTGGCTGGATCGGTAAACTTGAAAGCCCCTCTGACGGTCATCAAGGGAGGATCGAACAGTTTAGCGTGATGAGGCTTTAGCGGCGTGCGGAATGAGTGAGAGAAATCCGCCGCACACGAACCTCCCCGGCGCAGAGACAAGAGCAGTTCCTCGGGATCCTCTTCTTCTGCGGGGAGTTCAAAAGTCTCTCTGAATAGGGCGATAAATACCTCATAAGAAGGGAACGACATCCGACCTGGTTCCCAGAGCGCGCCTGCCCACTCCAGAGCCTTTCCAGTGAGCAGTGAGCAGATGAAGGAAACGCGGTCGTTATCCGAGGTATAAAACTGCGGATGATGATTCATGTACAAGCTACACTGCTGAAGAAATCCTTCACACGCCACAGGTGAGCCATCAAACTTTTCGGGAAATGACTGACTGGAATAGTTAGATGCGCTACTCACACTGGTTTGCGGTGGAACAGGTGCAGCGGGGGCTTGGGCTAGATTAGCGGCTGTGCTTGAGCTCTGCGGAGACCAGGATTTCACGGAGCTTGCTAGTTCATCGAGGAGAGAAGTTAGTCTCGCCAGCTGAGAATGATGAGAGGCTAGCATGGAAGCTCGGGTCTTGACCACGGTGGATAGATGCTGAAAGTCTGCTGGATCCATGTTTGGCGAAGTCTTCTGTAACGTACGGGCAGAGACGGTCGGATCCATACGCAAAACTTTATTAAATAATCAGGCATACAAATAAACAAGGGCAATCCAATAAATCGTGGTACAAACAGGCGTAGGTCGAGGCAGGCAGCACAGGTTCAAACAGTCCAGATAACAGGCAAAGATCAAGAGTCCAGGGAAACACGGAATACTAAAACAAGGAATAATGCTCAGAGATGCACGCTTACAGTGTAACAAGACTTCGCAAAGGAACCAGGCAAAACTCAGGCTTAAGACAGGTGCACTAAACAAGATAATAAAACACAGGTGCATAAAATCAACCATAATCAGTCCAGGGTAAAACATAATGGAAACAATAAACTAGGAAGGAGTGCCTCCCAGAGGCACAAGCGGGCACTCCAGCCGCAGATCGTCACAGGTAAAGTGGGAGGACATGTGTTCCACATCAGTTTTTATTTTATTTTATTTATTTTATTTGATTTTTGAGCTAATGATACAGGTGTAAGCCTGACATCATTTATAAACAGTACAAACAAGGATGTAGCAACTACGGGGAAATTATCCTTTCGGAAGCTTTTCTTGGCCACAGTTCCAGTGTAGCTTGCCACAACTTTAAGACCAAACAGAAGCATTATCCAAAAGATGTCAAAGCACAAGCTGATAAGAATTCAATTTCTCTCTCTCTTTAAAGGGGACCCACAAAATTCACTTTTTTATATATATATTTTTTAACATAATTATGTCTCTGCAGTGTGTGTACACAACCACCATATTGTGGTAAAAATCCATCCACTTTGTTTCTTATTTTTCCACCATAAATAATGAAACAGTGTCTCAAAATGTGCCATTCACAAATGTGCTCCAATGTGATGTCACATTGGAATAAGCCCCGCCCACGACTGGCAACGGAATCTGCCCTATTATCTTAGCCCCTCCCCTGAATGAACTGTACACAGTTCGCCATGTTTATCTCCTCACCAGAGCATTTAACAGCAGCATTCAAGGAAAAAAAGGTACTAAAGTTTTTATTTAGTATTTAAAGTTACTAAAATAATTCAATCAAGAGCAGCAAAAAATGGGCATTTACAACATGGTATAATAAATGATCTGTGGGGTATTTTTAGCTGAAACTTCATAGACACATTCTGGGGACACCTGAGACTTATATGTCATCTTGTAAAAAGGGGCATAATATATATAATTTAATTAAAATAATAATAATAAAAATGAATATTGTGTAATAATAATTTAATTAAAAATAACTGTTTTCTATTTTAATATATTTTAAAATGTATAATATTTATCCCTGTGGTGGCAAAGCTGAATTTTCAGCAGCCATTAACCCAATCTACAGTCACGTGACCCTTAAGAAATAATGCTAATATGATGATTTGGTGCTCAAGAAACATTTCTTTCTATTATCAATGCTGAAAACAGTTGAGCTCTTTAATATTATTGTGGAAACTGTGATCATTTTTGTCAGGATTCTTTGATGAATAGAAAGTTCAAAAGAACAGAATTTGTTGGAAATAGAAATCCTTTGTAATACTGTAAATGTCTTTATGGTCACTTCAATAATAAAATATAAAAACTTAAAATATAATAATAATAATAACCCCCACATCCTCATGTTTACCATAAGACAAGTTGAATTATAATTATTAAATACCCATTAAAGTTCCATTATTGTTGCATCAGACAGTGGCGTAGGAACCGGGGGGACGTGTCCCCCCCAATATTGGAGACAGTCGCATTTGTCCCACCCAAAAATGACACCGTGGAAGACAAAAATATTTGCCAACTCCCACCCATTGGCCGTGAGACACACGTATTTGATTGGTTTCCCTATCAAATGTCGAGAGCGCGTAGTACATTAATATAATGCGCGAGCTTGAGTCTCTCTGCTCGCGCGCGGAATATAATGTGCCGAGCGAGCGCAAATCTCTCTGTTGCGCGCGGATTATGATGTACCGAGCGCGAATCTCCCGCGCGCACTCTCAGATACACTTGTAAGAATTCTCTCTCTGGGCTCGCTCAGAGAATATACCTGCACTTAAAACGTGTTCGTGCAATCGCGAATCTCTCCTCTTCCCCATCTTACAGTTTTAGGTTATAAGAATGTTTTCATAACGTTCCCATTAAGTTATATAAAAACGTTATTTCTGAATGTTTTAGGGAATTTCAAATAGTCCAGTTTTTAGACAATGCATTAACGTTATTTCCTGGTTATAATAACGTTAGAACGTTCAATTCTTCCTTTATATAAACGTTGTATTAACGTTCTTGCTTGGTTATAAGAACGTTATTCAAACGTTCAATTCTCCCATTAAGCTATATAAACGTTCTCTTAATGTTTTTCTAAGATAATGAAAAACGTTTCATTCACTTATTAAAACCTTTCTTAATGTTTTTTTTTATATAACAAGATATCCTATATAATAGGCATGAAGAACCTAAAACAAGAACTTTCAGATTTTAAAATTAAGATAAAAAAATATATAGAAAGATAATTTTAAAAAAGACTAATACTAACTATAGACATGTCTATGTGTAATGTAGTCCACTGAAGTCGAGTTGAATTGAACCCAAGTAGTTTATTCCAATAAACCGACTTGGGTTGAAGTGACAATATGATGTAGAAAATATGATGCAGAAAATATGATGCAGATATCTAAATCAGAGAATTCATAGGTTCGTCGATTGGCGGGTGGATTATTTATTTTCAACAGTGGATTTGGATGACTCAAAGTGCACCAGATTAATGAATTTATCTTTAAAATGTACAAAATTTTCTTCCCGGGGGTGCATGCCCCCGGACCCCCCTAGAGGTACTGGGCTACATACACAAAACTACTGTGGGAATAACAGCCTATATGGTCTGTGCAAAATAAAATTCTAATTATCTTATAAATACGTACATGATCAGGATTTCATGTCTTCCTCTTGGTTTTGAGCCAGGAAAAACCCCTGTATTCTCATTGGGGACTGAGCCTCTCTAAAATTAAAATCACCCCTGGTCCCCCCCAATGTAAAACTCATTCCTACGCCCCTGGCATCAGATATACAGTAGGAGATACAGTAGTTATCTACACTTATACTACAGTCTTGTACTAGTAGTAGTCGTCCCTCTGGGTTGACTGATCATCACGATTCTTGGTGATGATTCTCAGGAAACTGGTAGCAAAGGGAAGTGCCCTGGATTAAAATGTTCTGGTGTTCATCCAAGGTTATTTAACATATGCCCATTTTTGCTTCATCCTGAAAGGCTTAAATCCTAATCATTACCAGAATCAACTCTTGCCATGGTTCTGCCCTTCCCTTGCTTCAAGGTGGTCTTTCTCATTGTATTTAAAACACTTCACAGTTTAAGCTGTGAGCAGATCAATCAATCATTGGATAAGTCTGACGCATACAAAACAGCATTTTCTGCGAGCCACATGTGTGTCTCACGTCCTTATGAAGCACAGCAAGTCCAGTATCAAGACCTGCTTTCAAGGCCTTCTGAAGAACCATTGATCATCTATGTGACAAATTTATTTCAATTCTTGACTAAAGTGGAAAAAAATATCTGGCGCTGGTATAGAGCACAGTAAGTACTGAAGTACGAAAACCAGAGGGACACGAGGGGTGAAAAGCACAACTTTAGAGTAGGAAGCACAGGGCAGAGTGAGGTGGGCTTCAATTTGGCATTCCAGGCTTAGAGGAAAGGGGCCCATTCACGTTAAGACATATTCAATCAACTCCGCAATCCCTGTCAGAACAATAACATGGTCTTCATCCAGCAACATGATAAACATGGCTTTGAATGAACATACATTCACCCTGAGTGTTTTTGATGTTCATGGATAAATCCCATGTGATGTCCATTATGCAAAGGATAGAGATACGAGACACATGTTGACTTAATATTCACCTCAAGGTGTTTCATTCTTTTAAAATTACACAAATACATCACTGTCTATAACCTAAAAAGAGGGAAAGCATAACATGCAGGGTATTTCAGATCATGTTGCAGGGTTATTTCAGATTATTATTTATTTAAAGGTCAAATGGGACACCTGTGACCTCATAGTGGTTTAAGAACAAAATATACTGTAGGCAACATGTCCCAATTGTCAGGCCACAGTGAATGAAATCAACTCTATATAGTGAGAGGTGGTCAGTTTACATTGAATTCAGACTAAAATGCTCTATTTTGGTTTCATCTGACCACAAAAAAAAATATGGTGCCATGACACAAATGGCAAACTCTAGATGTGCCTTCACTTGTTCATTTTAGTAATAGCTTCTTGAATGCTTTCCTCCCTCATGGTCCGGCTGACTAGTCCACCTTTATCTGCTTTCTGCTACTGAACTCTGAAGCTACTGTAAATCAAAGTGACCATTGGCTTCTCTCATGGTTTTGTCTTAAATGATCACTCCGTCTAGAGAGTTTCTTTGCCTTCTGATGTGGCTTCCATTCCCCGATAATAGGACCAACAGCGCCAACTGAAACATCCAGAGACTTGGGTAATTCTCTAAATTTATGCATTTGTTTTACTTACTCTCTGGAATGGTCTTTAATCTTCATTTTTACAGCCATCCCTCAGATTTATAACACTTAGGGCTTTTCTCTAGAATTTGTGGTGGTTATTTTAATTTACAGGTAAATGTTAAGGCAGCTGTGTGAGAGGTTTTATTGTACAATCAAAGCCTCCACATAAGAGGATCTGAATATCTTTAGAAAATATGAATGCATTTTTATTCCATTGTTTTATTATTATCAACATAACATGTGGTCACATTTTTTAATTTTGTGGTTCAGTCTTTCAAATTCAATTAACTTTTTAATTTATATTTCAAATTAATTCTGAGGCAGTCAGTGAGGCAAAGGGATCTTGTATCACCCCGAAAGGGTTTAATTTGTGATAATGACTGGCTGAATGTACATTATCCCCCTTATTACACTGCTACTTCCCAAATAAATGGGTATTGTTTCTCCTTTTTGGTCTTTTAGCCTGTATTGAGGCAGACAGGAATATAGGATATTATACATCCCAAATGTTTTGTATAAGCTCATATTATAATTTATTTACCTGTCTCAACTTTGGAGTGATCGGTCCGCTCTGTCACCTTCTCTTGACTGATGAGGTAATCAACAATTCTCACTCCGATTGGTGGCTCTGCATGATTCCATTCTATGATGATCAGTGAACTGCTGGGTTCATATGAATCGGATAGCTTGAGCCTGACAAGAGTATACAATAAACAGAACATTAAGTTTGACCAGGATCTGAAATTTTACTTTGAAATCTCATTTTAGCCATTTATGCTAAGGATATTTAAACTGTAAATGTCAAGAACTCACATAGGTTGAGGCAGAGGAGCACAAGTCGGGAGTCCATCTGTGCCAAAGGCACTGGAATCACACCGACACCAGTCATCAATAACATCACCTTTAGCAGAGCACCACAGTACACTCATCATGGCCTCCTGCAGAGCCTGCATGAGAAGGCAAAGTTGCAGAACATGTTAAAAGTTTGAATTTAATACTAATAATAATAAGTGTGAGGAAATGCCCTTTACCTCCACTAGAGTGCAGCATCAACCTGGATGACACATTAGCATATAAACGGTATATTTTCCCTAACCTTAAACCTACCAATCACAGAAAAATGTCTGCATTTTTACATTTTCAAAAAACACTAAGTAGATAAGGAACTCCCGCACACTATCGTAACTTGCAATTTAAAAATTTATGTTTATTCACACACAACGTTTCGGTCACACGACCTTCGTCAGGAGTCTCCTGACGAAGGTCGTGTGACCGAAACGTTGTGTGTGAATAAACATAAATTTTTAAATTGCAAGTTACGATAGTGTGCGGGAGTTCCTTATCTGCTAAAACGACCAACTTGTTTGGTCCTATTATCCGACGCACCTATCAACTGCAGGTGTGCGATGGAGTTTGTTCACAAAAAACACTAAGTAAAATATATAAACGGTTTTCCTCATGGGAACAAAAAATGTCCTCAAAAGGACAAGGATGGGACATTTTGTCCACATAATGTTTACCTGAATCCCACACACTCACAATACACATATTTATTTATATGTTGTATATGTATATCTTATATATCAGCCTAATCTTTAATCATACTGCATTTCCTTGCCATTCCTCTGAAACAACTTTGGATTTCCCTTCCAATGTATGAAGAGAAAGAAAAGAAAATTAGATAAATTCTTAAATTACATTATAAAATACATTAAAAGAGAAAACAATTAAATTATAATAATATTTCACAATTACAAGCATTTTTGATTAAACAAATGCAACCTTGGTAAGCATTAGAGAATTCTTTCCAAAAATATTTCTTTATTATTATTATAAACTTTCCAAACATAAGTGTTTTTATTTGAATACTTTTAAAATAATTTTAAATATTTGTAAAAAATAAAAAAAATAAACTAACTACTGTATATGCTATATGTTTGATCATTTATTTTACTATGATCATGAGATACTGTATTGCTGATAGATTGGACATGGATACATTTAATCTTTTCTTTTCTTTTCTGAACACCTTGCTGTTTTTAATGACCAGGACAGAATCGTCCCGCATCACTATACTGGTGCAATTGGACACACACAGACCACCTGCTGGCTTCACTAACACTGTCCAGCTGCAACCTTTGTTTTCCCCAGGAGGTCTCGCATCCCGGTACAGGCCAGGTTTTTCGCTGCTTAGCTTCAGTGGGTAACTTGGCAAGAGCTGCAGGGTGAGAGTACAACATAATGACTCACAGATACCTGGTAGGTGTCGTTGCCGTTGACCAGTTCGTAGATTGGCGTGGCTTTCGTGATGTTGAGCAGCACAGGCTCTGCAGGACGTGCAGGCCCAGGGCTCATGTGGCAGAGGTGACAGGACAAAGGGCACTGGCCCTGACTGCTGCAGTCCATGCGCACCCCTGCCGCCATGCGCTTGGCACCCGAGTCCAGCAGGCTGGCAATGTATGCTGGGTAAGTGAGCGTGCGTGGTTCTTTGTCCCGCTCCTCTGACTCGTCTGACGGAGAGTTTCCTGAAAAAGACAATTCCACATGATTTAGATTTTAAAATGATAGTGTTAGAAAGTAATATTACAAAACAACTAATGAAAAAAATTGCATTATTAATAAACAATAATATAAAAGTAAAAAAATATGAAAATACTATATGATCAAATCTAAATAATTAAATAATGTTAAAAGGAATATGCAAAACAAGCTGAATGATTAAAATAAAAAAAGCATATATTATGTGCTCTATCAGCACTGTTTCAAACACTAAATCATAATAATTTGAAGCATACATTTATTCCGTAAAGCCTTGCTTCTATTTTAAGCACATGTCAAACTTAAACAATTAATTAAACCTCTAGTTCAGTCATGAAACTCTAGGGTGCAGGCTGAACAGGTACTTTACATGCAATATGCAATCCCATCATTACCACATGGCACAAGCTGATTGGCCTCTGCTGATCCTCCAGCCAATGAGATTGCTTGCTCAACATTTAAATAGTTTGGTTCATTGTTTGATTTAAGCAAGTCTTAATTCCTTTCAATCCCTCCACCATCCCCAGATTCACATGCCTAGAGCTGTTTAAAAAGATGTATTTTTATGTAGTAGCAGCAGTAGCATGTCTAACATGCTCACAGCAGTGTGTCTGTGCATCTATTAGCAGTAGCAGGCCCATACTTGCTCTGCAGCAGCAGCAGCAGCAGTCTAGCACATAGTCCACTAATATTAAATACATTAACATTGCCATATTAAATAACATGCTAAAAGTATTCAAATAACTGTTATGACCAACAAACTAAACTGCATATCAATGTTTGCTTTATCACCCCTATTTCAGACACTGAATCATCATTTAAGCATAAAATTAAACTGTACATTTATTCTGTAAAGCTTTGCTACCATTTTAAGCCCATCCCAAAAGTATATGAACTCATTGTTGCTTACTCTGCAGACCTCCACACATACACAAAGCAATCTGCAAGCTCAACTGCCAATTAGGGAATACCCTTTCACTGCAGCACACTTTAATAAAAGACACACACACTCAAGATTTTAAAGACACACACACACACACACAGATTTTATGAGTCAACAGTGTGAGAAGAAAATGCACTGTGAGAACACATTATTCCTTCAGCCTTTCGCAATATCATATGGGCCACGTTTAGCCCACCATTTTGCATGAGGGATACACAAGGAAATGAAAAGGCAGTCTCCCGTATACACTTAATAATAAGGCAAAAAAAAAATCCCTGTTGCAAACTGTAAACATGTCAATCAGTCCACCCAAACATGGTTTTGCTTTAATTTCAGCAAGCTTACAGTCAAAAATTTTACTAATTTACTTTTTTTTTATTATTTTAGGGGAATCTGAGCAGTTGCTCCGTTGTTATTCATTATCCAAGCCTGTGTCAGTGCAAAAGGTCATGCAGTTGACCTTTTGGGAGCTTTCTTAATTACTCATATAATTCTAAATCATCTAAATTGAATCTTCCATTGTATTTCTTTGATGAAAAGCATTGTAGCCGTGCCAAGAAAACAGCTCTTGAAAAGAAAAGTTCCTCAAAGTTAATGGATTAAAAGGCCTGGAAATTGCAAATTTTGGATGCCAATCAGAAAGCTCGGGCTCCTATGAAAATACTAATGTGTTAAAAGTGTTTCATCAAATTCCATGCCAGCTGTAGATTAAGAAGGCATTACCAATATTACTTTTAGCCGGTGCTTTAATTAGACAGAAAGAAAGAATGAAAAAAGCAAGAAGTGAGGAAGAAGAAACAGAGAAGGCTGGAAAAAGAAAACGAGAGAAACAGTGGGAGAGCAGCACAGTCTACAGTGTGCCAATTTGCTTTGACATATTTTCTCTACCGCTCTGGGTTTTGACAGTTATCAAACCGGCATGATGCATTGCAGGCCAAATTAAAATAAGAGAGTGAAGGAAAACATCTCATTAGATAACTTTCATTTTAGGTGGGTGATTTGCATGAAAAAGCCCAGAAAATCGTGTCATCTCAGAGCTTTTCACGGTGAAGAATAAGCCTTTGATATTCTCAGTGGTTTGAAGGATTGCCATTTAATGTCAGCTGTGACAAAGGTGAGCATACGGAAATTCCTCGGTACAGCACACTGTATTTTTTTTTTTTTTATCACCACTGAGTATAGAAATTCCCTAATATGAGACCTGCACCTAACAGACAAAACACTAGATGGTGCAAGAACTCTTTAGGAGGGGAAGCCAACCGTACATGAAACCAGAAGGGAGGGGGTGACCTAACAAATTGCATTATGCCTGCACAGATCCGAAAACACAATCTACACGATAAAGTACGAAGATAATGAACATTGCCTCCTCTTCTCATGCTCTTTGACAAGTAGGGAAAAGGATGAAACATCGAAATCGAAAGTAAAAAATTGCTCTGCGTGTATCGTAAATCCAAGGACTCGCCGGAGCTTTCAGTCAATAATCAGGACGTTTAAGCGCCACAGTCAAGCAATTTAAATGTGCTGCAATGTGTCGTCTGGGCTCAGGATATATTTGAACACTTTAGAAAATCCTTGACAAGCTAATCTTGCAGGAAAGATGCATGATGATTATCACACGGCCCTTATTCAAGCACCTGCTCAGTTCAGATTGTGGTTAGTTTATGTCTGATCAAAGGGAGCTGAATGCTAGTCCACAATGGCATGTAAATACTCTTCCAGACAGTCCCTTTCCATCTCACTTCTCTCGCCTCTCCCGACCAGGCTTTCAATCTTCCTTGTGTTCGTTTTATTCCACCGGTTTAAGCATGCGGCCAGCTGCTGGTCTTACCAGGCATTCCCCTCTGTCACTATGGCAAGCCGTTTTAGCTTAAATTGTACCCAGCCTTACTCGTCGTAATTACATTCTTACTAGTAAGAATTGAATTGGAGAGCTCTACAATTCAATTATTACTAGTAACAATTACAATTAGAGAGCTCTCTAATTCAATTCTTACTAGTAACAATTCAATTAGAGAGCTCTACAATTCAATTATTACTAGTAAGAATTACAATTAGAGAGCTCTCTAATTCAATTCTTACTAGTAAAAATACAATTAGAGAGCTCTTTAATTAAATTATTGCTAGTAAGAATTACAATTGCAGAGCTCTCTAATTAAATTCTTACTAGTAACAATTCCAATTAGAGAGCTCTACAATTCAATTCTTACTAGTCATATGTCTCCATTGACTTCCATTCATTTTTAATTACAGAGCTCTCTAATTGAATTGTTACTAGTAAGAATTACTATTAGAGAGCTCTACAATTGAATTGTTACTAGTAAGAATTACAATTAGAGAGCTCTCTAATTCAATTCTTACTAGTAACAATTCAATTAGAGAGCTCTCTAATTCAATTATGACTAGTAACAATTACAATTAGAGAGCTCTCTAATTCAATTCTTACTAGTGACAATTCAGTTAGAGAGCTCTCTAATCCAATTATGACTAGTAACAATTCCAATAAGAGAGCTCTCTAATTCAATTCTTACTAGTAAGAATGCAATTACAGAGCTCTCTAATTTAATATTTACTAGTGAAAATATGAATTAAAGATATGTATAATTGCAGAGCTCTGTAATTGAATTAAAGAGCTCTGAAATTGCATTCTTACTAGTAACAACTGAATTAGAGAGCTCTCTAATTATAATTGTTACTAGTAATAATTGGATTAGAGAGCTCTCTAATTGTAGTTCTTACTAGTAATAATTGGATTAGAGAGCTCTCTAATTGTAGTTCTTACTAGTAATAATTGAATTAGAGAGCTCTCTAATTGTAATTCTTACTAGTAACAATTAAATTGTAGAGCTCTCTAATTGTAATTCTTACTAGTAACAATTCAATTGTAGAGCTCCGTAATTAAAAATGAATGGAAGTCAATGGAGACATATGACTAGTACAAATTAATTTGTAGAGCTCTCTAATTGCAATTGTTACTAGTAAGAATTGAATTAGAGAGCTCTGTAATTGTAATTCTTACTAGTAATAATTGAATTAGAGAGCTCTCTAATAATAATTGTTACCAGTAAAAATTGAATTAGTGAGCTCTCTAATTTTAATTGCTACTGGTAAGAATTGAATTGTAGAGCTCTCTAATTGTAATTGCTACTAATAAGAATTGATTTGCAGAGTTCTCGAATTGAATTCTTACTAGTAAAAATGCAATTACGACGAATATCGCTGGGAACAATTTAAGCTAAAACGGCTTGCCATACTGTCTCTTAATAAAAGCTGCCGGTGTGGTAAAGGTGAGAGTGACTGAGTTTATTTACCTGTGATTGGGCCTGCCTGCAGACACAAAGAGCAGTGACATCTTGTTTGTGAGGTGCGAAGGCTAAACTAATTCGTCTGTTGGCACGGTGGAGCTGGTTACGCTCCCCGAGACCTCACTGTGCAATCTGACATGAACTGCTAGGCTGAGGGGCTTGAATCTGAAGCAATTTGCAACAGATCCTGACCTGCCTTACATACAACCGGCTGAGGGCTTTTTTTGTATTCTCAAACAAGAATGATGAGGCTTATATTTAAGCCATATTGCACAGTAATTGTCACAATGTACAACACGGGGCACTGTTTTGAGTCGGAAGGAGAGGCTGACAGGAAACAATTTCGGATGTTTTGGACAAAACCAGGTGAAAATGAGTCGCATCAAAGCAGGTGGTGACCGTACAAACATTGTTAATGGGAACTACCGCAAATGCAATTTGTGCTGTGCACTACACTATATAAACACTTTTTGTGCAGTGTTTTATTTTAGTTATTTTGGAGATTTTGTGCTGTCATATTTATTTTAGTCATAAAGGCCCCATTTCACAGATAGGGCTTATATTAAGCCAGGATTAGGCCTTAGTTCAATTAGGATATTAAAGTAGCTTTTATAAACGTGCCTTAGAAAAAAAAAAAAAAACATTACTGGTGTGCATCTTGAGACAAAACAATGGCACATGTTAAGATATGTCAGGACAAGTTGCTTTCAGTTAAAACAGCTCAACAAATTTTAGTCTGAGACTGTTGTTAGCATTCTCAGCGCAGTCTCATCCCAAGAAGTCATATATTGACGTCTTGGGACGTCTTTTGACCATACGTCAATATCCGCCTTTTTAGGGTACCCTTAAACGTCGGTTAGATGACGTTATCGGATCCTAACTCTACCCCAGACCTAAACCTACCCCTAAACCTAACCCGTCACCTAACTGACGTTAAAGGTAAAGCGTCAGTTGTATGACGCCCCAGGATCATCATATAACCGACGTTTAAGGGTACCCTAAAAAGGCGGATATTGACGTATGGTCAAAAGACGTCCCAAGACGTCAATATATGACTTCTTGGGATGAGACTGTGTTAGCATTTTAGGTGATGTGCAACCAGAGGTGGAAGTAACGAATTACAACGTTACTGTAATTAAAGGTGCCCTATAATGTTTTTTTTTATTATTTTATAATGTTTCCTGGGTTGCCCTTATAATGTTAGTATGTTTTTTAGATCAAAAATAGTCATAATTTAGAAATAAAAGGCATTTTTCCTAGCCTGATTTTAGTCTCTGATTTGAACACTCTGTTTGAAGGGGCGTGTCTGCTGTGAGAACCGACCACTGCTGTGATTGGCTGACCTGCTTGCATATGAAATGAGACATGTGAAACTCTCGAATACTTTCACTACAGCTGTTAAATACGTTTTAACTATTACAGCTATCGAGATTAACGAATCATGAGATGTTTTTAAAGTATTTAGATCTATTCCCATCACATAAAATGTTGCTGTGATGAGCATTGAGCAAAAGCAGATGACAGTTTGTTGATCGCGAGACAACGCAGTTTCTCTCTCTCATGCTTTCATCAATGCAAACGATGTACATACAGTAAAAAGAGCTTCGTTGTGCAGTGTAACAGCGTCATTGATTTCATAACGAGTTTGGCGAGAGATAAACTCGCGCTGTGTGGATTGTTCTTTGACTGCTTTCTGTATAGTTTATTCACTGAGAATTAGCCTATTTGACGTTAGTTATGTATGCTCGTTACTTGGAGTTTGCTATAAATGTACTATGATCTTGCGCTGGATCTAACACAGTGTAAATTATCTTAAATAAAATCACTACTTACCGGTTGCGGGAATATAGTTGGAATTACCCCCTTCTTCAGTTTGAGACGCTGAGAGAAGCTTGATATTGACCCAGGTTCGAAAATAAGTCCGTGGTGAAATGGGCAGAGCAAACTAACAACTTCGAATTAAACTGTTGCGGTATCCGATTATAGATAAACATCAACCACGCCTGTTGACATTTCTTTTCTGTGGGAAGGGTATGAAAAGTCCTCACATCCCCTGCACAGCCTGGAGCATAGCATTTATTTCCATGATCTGCCATTTTCTCTCTGATCCTCGCTTGTTCCGATGGTTCAGCTGAGCAGTGCTTGTCATTGAGGGCTGGGCTATGCAAATCTTTGGAGGCGTGATCCCCGACTGTTGCGTCACAGTCGGTATTGTGTGGAGATCCGACCGTTTTTCAGGGGTGTTTTTCATAAACGTGAATTAAATGAGAACGCGAAAACAGTCCAGTTTGAGATTCACTCTATGTCATGTCCATGCACTGAACTCCTGTTATTTGACTATACCAAGGTAAATTCAATTATGAATTATAGGTCACCTTTAAAGGAGCATTTCACCCCTGGGAACCTTGATCTTCATTGAAAGTGGGTCATATATGTATTCGAAATCTGTCAAAATTTTCAAATTTGGTGACTTTTTGACCGAGTTATGACAGAAAGTAACTTTATAGCGCATTAGTTTGGTAAACCACATTTCCCACAATGCAACGCGTTTGAACAGCTCCAGAAGCCACTCCCACTAATCCAGAACGCGGCATTACTGCACAAACAGTTCACTGTTGACGTTACGTTTTAAACGGGAATCATAACGTGACAATGCTTTAAGATATTGTTTATATTTGACAAGATTAATCATATATACATGTAAAAGACTTACTTTACAGTCAGGCGTCCATTTCTCCCTGCTGGCTTCGGCTGTCGTTTCCGGTTAATTTTCGGGATGCGGAAATATAGCTATATCTAGGACGCCTCTCTCCATATGCGGTGCGAAACTCGGATGGTTCACAACACAACACTCCATGTCCGTGTCTGCCTCAGACAGACTCTAGCTCGGTGTCCATAGGCGCACAGTTTTACAGCACGAGCACCACCAATTCGCTACAGCGCGAGCAAGCCCGGGATTCTCGTCTGCGCCGGGCTGCTCTCCTGCGGCGGCCGCAGCCGACGCCGCCGCCGCCGCCTCTTGTTCCTCCATCAGCCTCAGCTGCTCTTCGCTATATTGTGGCTCGTATAAATAGCCACGAACATCAGTTTCGAGCAAAAGATTTTCAAAATCCTCGTCTTCCATATCGTGTGTCGTAAATTCAGCTATTATGGTAAATCTAACTCCTTGAGCGCTTGTTAGCTTAGCTTGCTGTCTTCCAAGCAAGATGGCGGATTAATAGTTTAGTTTCTTCAGGTTTAGTCCCACCCACTGATCTGTAATAGGCCGGTGGGGTCAGTGGGTCCCAAGCCCTTGAATAATAATGAGCTAAAGGCTGTAGTTTTCTTAATATGCAATGAAATTTATCTTCCATCCTATCGTGACGCAAAATGACGATATTTACGTCACGATAGGACGGAAGTAAAACACTTAAATCCTTTTTTCTCCCATCTCAGAAAAAAAACAAGCAAAATTCCACCATCATTATAATATATGACTGGGTTTCTAACAATACAAACCTTAATGCAAATGGGTGAAGTGACCCTTCAAGGCCCAGTCCCAAATGGCGCACTTCATGCGGACTTTCGGTCTCGTGGACTTAAATTGCGCGTGCTCGCCGAGTCTACGAGTCCGTAGGCCGTCCCAATAGCATTTTAACGCTCTGAAGTGTGCTCAGCAGCGCCCCCTTTGTACCCTTGAAGCGGTCTTCCGCGAAGCCCGCATAGAAGCAGGCTCCACGCACTTTAACTACCCAGGAATCCTTGCGAAAGGCCAATCAGACAACAGATGGGAGGATATTTCACTCACGGACAATTGTTAACATGGCTCTGAGAAGAAAATATTTAAGTGTAATTATCATTACGGGTTTTATGACAAGACACAAGTTTATACAAACATTATGATCATCAACCAGTGGTTGATGTCTATAACATAGGCTAATAATAGCGAGCTGAATAATATAATAATATAATATTATGATTCATAAAATAAATAGAACAGAATGTCAGGGCTTTACTGAGTCATAAACACAACAACAATAGTCAGCATATTTCCCCGAACCTGCAGCTCCTGTCCATAACAACAACCAGACTGTCTTCCGATTTTTCAAAAAAACGTTACAGACTCAAAATACATGTTAAAGGCTGCTTTGAAATGAGCAAAGTTGGGTTTTGAGTTACTCCACTTAGTTTGATGAATATGAAATTTTCCTAATAATAGAAACAAATCAATAACATAGATTTTTTTTTATACAAAAGTCAAATTCATTTGTATGAAGTAAGACAGATGACAAATTTAAGACAAGGGATCTGTATCTCTGCTAAAGGAATTTAATATATGTCCGTGATGCCCTTTATCCTTTTTTTCCCCTTTTTTTTCTGTTCTGTTTGTTCTTTTTTTTTTCTTTCTTCAAATTATTGTTGTCTCATGTTTTACTTGTCAAAGGTGATACTTATCAGAAAATATGTAAAAGAAATGTCAACTTGATATCAAACTCTGTGATTTTGAAAATTCAATAAAAAAAAAAAAAAATAATAATAAAAAAAAAAACAGACTGTCTTCCTGTTTCCGGCGTGATGATCGAGTCTGTCCCAAAAATACCTCTCAATGCGCCCTCGCGGACTCGCGCTAAGGGCCCTATAGGTCTGCACTCATGACGTCACTGAAGTGTGGACTCTGAGGAAGTCCACAAGTCCGGAGTGTGCCATTTGGGACAGGGCCTAAGTAGTTTTTTCGTGTAGGCCTACTTGTACTTTTATGAGTATATTTTTAAGTCTGTAATTTTCCTTGTACTTAAGTACAAATTAAGTTAAGTAATGTACTTCGCTACTTTAAAAATCACATTCGTTACTAAGTACTTTTTGAATTAAATTAATATTCAAATCTTTGACCCGCATTTGGGTATCCAATAGAAATAACTGATCGTGGGCGGGCCAATAAAAAGCCTTGTATTTGGACCGGAAAAAAAGCCCGGTTTCTGGAGAGCTATTCGTCCTCGCACGTCCTTCACTGTGAAGGTGTATTTTAGTCTTATCAAATAACTTTGGCGTTATGGACATGGAGATTCGAGATGCTGAATCCATGGCCGCACCTAGGGGAGTTCACATACAGAGGAAGGAAAGGAGACAGCGTGCAAATGCAATGCAAACTTTGTTTGCCATCTGCAGTGATTTCGGCTTACAAAACTTCAGCCTCTAATCTCAAAAAACACATTATGGTAAGAAGACATATAACTATATGTATGTGATAGTTGTTTTCGTTTTTAATGTTGGGTAGACCTCACGATAATTTCACTAAAAACATCACTTGAAACATATGAGCTTCAGCGTTACAGGTGACGAGCACATAGACCGTAAAATAAAGATTTAGCATTGTAAAGTGGCGCTCAAAGTTACATTTTATGTCATTGTCAACAAATTGTTTTATTCATATTGAATCCGCGTTTTAAGCTTACAATAAACATAGATAATAAACGGTCTAATAATGACTCTTTGATAAAAACAGTCTCTTGCCGCGACCCACTGGCATAACAGTGTAACTGCACTGATTGACAGCCTGTCTAGATTGCGCATGTGTCAGTACTAAATGATGATAACTTTTAAAATATTAGTAGGGTACTTTTGGAGAGCTTTCTTGTCCAGTCAGATTTTTTCAAAAAAAAAAATCTGTTTATAAATAAAATATTTAATATTATATATGATCCATTCATATTTCGTATTTGATTCAATGGATTTGATGTTTATTCAATAAATATCACAGGCTAAAAAGTAATTAGTACTTGAGTAGTTTTTGAGAGGGGTACTTTGTACTTTTACTTAAGTACATTTTTAACACCAGTACTTTTACTTGTAATTGAGTATTATTTTAGCAACTACTTGTACTTGTACTTGAGTACAAATTTCCAGTACTCTTTCCACCTCTGTGTGCAACATTTAAAAACGTTAAAATTTGTCCTTAATGTGATAATATCCTTTCTAGACTTTTCTTCAAAAACAAAAGTGCATAGATAATATCTTAAAGTTTTGTTTCGAATCATATTTTCATTAACAATTATGTTTAATTTAAAATCTACAATAACAATAATTCTCTCATGACAACTCTCTGAAGATTTTTCACATGGTAATGGATATGACAATGTTAATGTATTTGGTCTTGGCAGAATAGATCTGCTACGCTGCTGCTGCTGTTATTGCTGTGGATTATTGCTTCTGTAGATTATTGTTGCTTCTGCAGAGAAAGTACAGAAACTTGCTACTGCCAATACATGCGCCGAAACGCTTCTGTGATTATGTAAGACATACTTCTGCTGCACAAATATAATATATCAATTACCCATAGCAGATCTATACAGGTGGAGCTGGAGGATTTAGACAAACTCTGAAAGTGTGCTGCAAACTCATATAGTGAATGATAACCAGCAATACAAATGTTGAACATGAAGCTCAACCAATCAGCTGTGCCAAGTAGTTAACACTGTAAATATCATAAGCCTGCGCCATCTAGATTTTCATGACAGTACTTGGCATTAATAATAATAATAATAAATGAAGATTTTTTTATAAGCAAGTCATTTTAGCTGGCATCTAATTTTAGTTGAAAAAAATAATTAGCTGGCAAAATTATTTTATTAATTTAAACATGTATTAAAATCCAACAACATACGAAAATTGTCCTTGACGACCTAATAATATTCTTTCCAGATTTTTCTTCTTCAAAAGCAAAAGTGCATTATTAATATCTAATATCTTGTTTATTTATCTGATCACGTTTTAATCAACAGTTTTTCTTAAAATCTAATAAAATAAATAAATAAACAAATAAAATAACAATAATAATATTTATCCGTCTTCAATAACGTTGAAGTCATAATAATAATAATAAACATTCATTACTAAACATTTTTGCCAGTCATTTCATCTAAGAGATTAACCCTTCTAGTTGTAGCTGCAGGTTTAAGTGAGCATGCACTGCATCCCCTACAGCAACAGTGCCATAATCAAATATTTGCAGTTGCTGCTAGTATCCCTTGGAGTTAGAGGACGATCTCAGCAACAGGGATTCTGTGCCAGCCAGGTGCGGTTTCCCGGTGCCTTATCTGCCGTGCACGGCAAGCAGCTGGCATGCCTTTCACGAGCGGATTACACGCTAACGGTGCTGTTCGCTCGTACTATCATTTCCGCTTTCCGGGGGACATGCTGACCTTCAAGCACAGCCAGAGGTGTATAAAGTACTCAAAATTGTTACTCAAGTGGAAGTACAAGTACTGAGGGAAAATTTTACTCAATTACAAGTAAAAGTATCTGGCCAGAATTGTACTTGAGTAAAAGTAAAAAAGTACCACATTAAATTTGTACTTGAGTATTAAAGAAGTAAAAGTAACAGCAAGAATGAAAACTAGAGATTCCCGTTTAAGCTTTTAATATCTTAAAAAATAAAGTGAATGAACCACATACAAGGTTTTATCCTGCTTTAGAACTGTATTTAGTTATCAAACTTTAAGAAATGCCAGTACACAACATGCTACTCAAAGTTGTAAAACCTTGCATTTAAGTTAAAGGATTAGTTCACTTTTAAAAAACTTTTGCTGATAATTTACTCACCCCCATGTCATCCAAGATGTCCACGTCTTTCTTTCTTCAGTCGAAAAGAAATTAAGGTTTTTGATGAAAAGATTCCAGGATTTTTCTCCATATAATGGACTTCAATGGGACCCAAACATGTTTCAAGGTCCAAATGAGAGTTTCAGTGCAGCTTCAAAGGGCTTTACACCAGACGTGACGTCACGTAATACGCAATTACGTTGAAAAGGTCGCGCTTCTGTCCTGACGAAAATGTTCTTTTAGCCTTTTTAATATTAAAACACCCAGGATATAGGCACACGAAATGGGCATTTTAAACGATAAACTGACACAAAGACATTTGAATATGTGTATATGGTCCTGCTTCCTCACATTTGTAAACACTGACTCGGTACTTCCGCCTACGCGTGACCTTTTCAACGTAATTGTGTATTACGTGACGTCACAAACGTGCATCACAGAACAGAGCAAGGCGAGCATATGTGCTTTTAAAACTTAAACTTTTTGATTTATTTTTTAAATGACGATGGTTTCGCTAGATAAGACCCTTATTCATCGTCTGGTATCGTTTAAAGCCCTTTGAAGCTGCACTGAAACTGTCATTTGGACCTTGAACCGTTTGGGTCCCATTGGCAGAATAAATAACATTTAAATTAAACTGGGCATCAGCGCAATTCAATTAGTTTGGTAATAGCAAGGGAAAATAGAATGAAGTGATCTCCAAAAAAGAAGTACTTTTTGATTGTAAATTAAATTGTAAGGAGTAAAAAGTACTTTTTTTTCTTAAAAAATGTAATTAAGTAAAAGTAAAAGTATTGATTTTTAATTGTACTCAAGTAAAGTAAAAATCCCCCAAAATAGTACTTAAGTACAGTAATCAAGTAAAATTACTCAAGTACTTTACACCTCTGAGCACAGCTCAAAACTTTCACCCTTTATAACTGATGGATGACTTAGAATGTGTGAAAGACTTCTGAAAGACGCAGAAGAAACAAGATGAAATGTAAAATGACAGATGAATTAATCTCAGATTAGAGTATGGTGAGTTATTAGCCTGAGGAACATTGGATTCTTATTTCATTTCTTTGTCCAAGGCTGAACTATTTTGAGTCTTAATACAAAAAAAAGAAGAAGAACAAAAAATGCTAGGAGTGCTGAAATATGCATTATACCTCTTATCAGTGAGAGATGATTCAACCTATCTGTGTTAAAGAAAAGGTGCAAAAATATTTTGAATGTGGAAGAAAAACTAATTTCACAGAGAGATAGAATTGTGCAGTTCAGATAAAAAAAGAGAACGGTTTCCTCTAAGCGTTTGTTACAGACACTGTTTGCAAGACTGGCTGTTTCCAGAGTTTTTGTAATACTTTATAACTAAATAAATGTATTTGTATTTGTATTTTGTAAATACATTATAACTGTTAAATCTCTGCTTAAAGGGACACTTTCCTCTAAAATTAAAATTCTGTCATCATTTTCTCACCCTCGAGTCAATGGGGTCCAAACACATAAAAAAAGGCATACAGGTTGCGAAACAAAACGAGGGTGAATCGTTTATTTTTTTATTTTATTTTTTTAGGTTAGCTACAGTATCTCTTTAAGAAGAGTTGAACATGCAAATAAACAGTAACACAATCTAAGAACTAATTGGTTTGCAGAATACTAATAAAGTTGGAGATATAAGTTGAAGAACGCCTACTAGCAACCAACAGAACAGACTATGGCGACCTCCAGAAATCAACAGGTCTTACTTTTAGCACGTTTCCTGTCAACTAGACTGATGAATTGCAAAATTTCCTAAATATTTTCCTCAATACGTGTAGAATTCCCCTGGTGCTTCTATCAAAAATGAAGCATGCCCTAACCCAGCACACATAGCGCAGCAGAGGCCAGCATTATTCAAGCGTGCCTGTGTTGCCAGTATGAAGAGACGGGTTCCACAGTGACCGGTTGAAAGATTAATTAAGAGGAGAAGTCACTGGGGTCCGGTTTGTCCTGACCTCTAAAATGAGTAATCAGGTCCAGGAGATGACTGCTCCATCAGGTTCCTGTCTCAAGCCCTCATTTGTCACACAAGCACATATACACACAGGTCACCCCGTGTTGACATGGCAACTGGCCTGCTCATTTTTAATCTTTTCTCTCCATTGTAATACAGTAGCTACATTCAGCTCTCTTGGCTTCACCTGTTTGAGGCAGAGACCATCTGTGAATGCTGTAAAGGAATAAAAAAATCACTAAAAACCTATACAATTAGAACAAAATACATGTATAATAGAAATAACCTTGAGCTTTGCGAAGCAAAGAGTTGGAAAAAAAGACCTTTTGCTGAACTTTTTTGCTAAAGTAGTGTAGTGAAATGACACCGATGACCCGAACTCATATATAATATAGACAGGTTCTACAGTATGCTGGAATTGTACATATACTTTAGCAATGGCAAAGTCTTTTCAATGTGTAATTAATATGTCAGTGATATAAAGTCAGCATGTCTTTTTACTTGGTAACATAATCCTGGTCATCTTGTGAACAATTTATTTGCATGTAATTCACAATACTATACCTTTCAGAGTAAGTGTGAAATAAATTACTACTTTTATTCAGCAAGTTATAAGACTGAAAGTTCAGACATTTACAATGTTAAAAATATTTATATTTTAAATAAATGCAGTTCTTTGTAATTTTGAACTTTCTCGTCATCAAAGTATCCACAAAACACTGAGAATAATAAGACATGTTTCTTGATTACTAAATAAGCATATTAGGATTTCTGAAGATTCATGTGACACTGAAGACTGCAATGGCTTCTGAAAATTCAACTTTGCCATCACAGGAATAAATTACGTTTTAAAATATATTAAAATATACAAAAACAGTTATGTTAAATTTCTATAATATTTGAGCTTAGTAAAATGTAGTGAAAAGTAATGTGAGCTTCAAATGGCCAAAAATAAGACTTTAATTGCTGTCCGGCAAGTGCTTTGTTAAGCTGTGAAGGAGAACATACAGTAACGACAGATTAATGTGTTTCAGCAGAAAGTGAGGGCGTGCTAAATGAAGTGGCACAGTTACTGTGAAGCTGGAATGATACATCCATCATGGAATCCACCAATGAAGCCTGCATATGGTTTGGGTTCTACGCCAGTGGTCTTTGAGTGGAAGAACAAGATAAATGGGTTGTATTATCAAGTTTTAATTGTCATTACTGCACAAAGATTAACCAAGTTGTCAAGTGTCCAGCCAGGTATAATTAAGAAATTAGTCACCTACAAAATAAGCAGTGCTTATCAAATGCAAATTTTAACACAGAAATCATTTCTGTGAGTATATTGATTGAATCACAGTAATAAAGCCAAGGACATGCGTTCAATTATTATGGTGCACAATTACTGGCTTTTCACACTGCATATGAGTTAAGCAAAGTTTCACACTTGTACTTTTGTGCATGGCGCTAACCATGAATTGCAGTGCTAAAGTTATACAGTGTGAAATAATGCAGTGATAGAATGTAAAGCAACTTGTTTAGCAATGGACAACCAATCAAAAAATGCCCTGGGTGCTTACCTTATTAAATATTCATGAGCGTTGTACAGCAGAAATACAAGGGCAGTGTGAGAGAGATGAATGACAATAACAATAAGTGTTAATATTTACAAAACTACAGTGTCAAATCAGGTTATGCACTCACTGCAAGTCAGTTTGGATAACTTTGGTATATACACTTTAGATGCTTTCATTATATATATTGTTTTACATGGTAGCATGTATATGCAAACAAAACTCTTAATGTGGAGATAATTCGAACATATTTTTGAGTCATAATTGAGATTTTCCAAACTCTCCCTAAACAACCACTCATTTGCGCTGAGAATTAATGATGCTGGTGTACTTTCATTTTTCCCCATCACCCACCATAAATCAGTCTCTCTGCAGCATCTGTAATTATGTACAACTAATCAAGCTGAAAAATATCATTGCCATGCTACATTATTATTTGATTTGTATCAGTTAGGGATGTTACAGTATACTGTATTTCACTTTTTATTTTAGTGTAATATTTTTTTACTAAAGTACATAGTTGTTTAGAATAGATCGAGGTGCATTTTATATGAACACTTAATGAGAGAGTGATAACGTGTGTCACTGTCAAGTCAAAAAACTTCACAAGGATCCATGGATCAAAGCAGTTCTTCCATCTGACAGGTTCAGCTATGTTGAAGAGCAAGATTCCAGGCTGGATTTTAAATGCAGCCAAATCCACAGACATTAATTTACTTTTATATATTTGGTAGATTTTACGCACAATGTCCTTGGCACTGTTAGCACCAGGAATGACCAGCTGAGTTAGAGAAACTTATTTTTTGCAACCAATAATAATAATAATAATAATATATTTAATGTAATAATATTTAATAATATGTACTAATATTAAAAAAGGTATAAGTTATAAGAAAATAATAAGAAAATTCCTGTAGCTCAAACAGTAGCACATGGCACAAGCAACACCAAGGTCATGGGTTCGATTGAAAAAAATGTATACCCTGAATGCACTGCTTTGTGTTAATGAAAATGTGACAATTATAGAGTAAAAAAAAATATACATATAGCACACAAGGACAACACATTCAATAGCTGTCATCACAGAGCTCAGCATCTGTTTAGGAGTAGATGGTGATTTTGCCATTTAATTTGTAGTCCACCGGGAGGTAAACTGAAGGGAAAAAAATACTGAAGCTTCCTGATGAGTCAGGCAACAGTGCCGGTTATGCTGCACAATTTAAAGAGCAAATCAATCAGCACGGGATAGCAGTCTGAACAGCTCAAACACAGACATCTTACTTGAACCAAAATACTTATTCTGGATTCCTCCTGCGGTCTCCCGCAGTGAGAGTTGGATCATGCCGGTTGCTGTCTGATTTCTATGATCAGTCTCTGCACTCATCTCCCACACATCAGATCACTGCCTATTATGTGTCTGTCCTTCATGGGGATGCCATTGCTTTCTGATGGCCTGCATCATATTATGTCCTTTTGTATATAAGCATTCATGTACTGTATCTCCCAGGAATGAACTGATATACCAGCAATGTAATGCAAGTCGCTTTGGATAAATGTGTAAATGTAAAAATGCTTGACCAACAGTGTCCTCCGTACTGACTAACCCATAAAAATCTTTATGCATAGATATGCGAGTTGGCAAGATTATGGAGAATAGAACTGAGACTCTCAATAAAGTGTCCTAGCAGCAGTTAAGTTTCAAGATGTGTCATTACGTGGAGTTATAATGGAGGGTTCTGTTTAATGAGATATTTAATGTCTTCACTGACCTGCTGCATTCCTACTAAATTAAGTTTCGTTCTTTATCACACCTGCCTGATGATATTGAAAGAAATATGCAATTGACCCTTCGCGTGGAGCTTGATTGACAGGTGTTCTAACCAATCATACGTCGCCATCCGCCATTTTGTCCGAGAAAGCAGCCAGTCGAGTTAGTAGATTAACATGGGAGGATTTGAACTTGAAAAACTGAATATACTGACGCCTTTCCGCGGTTAAAACAACATTCCTCCTTATGTTCATTCATGTTTATTTGATGCTATAAATGAACTAGAAGGAAGAGATGATCGGATCACGAGCAGCTTTAACTGATGCTCTACAGCGATCTGTCACGGCACATTAAGAGCTACAAAACGGTATTTATTGTTTAAATTTCTTTAAAAAAATGACCACATTTGAAAGGTGAGACTGTTTAATATCAAAACTAACCGAAAAGTAACCTGGTCTGTCCTGTCTGTCCGCGTGTTGTCAGTCTCCTCTCTGCTCCGCGATGTATTTTTCACTGCGTGAGAGCATGGTGTGTGCGTGAGAGCGTTGTAGCTTGTCGGGCATAGCGACAGTAACTAAGGAGGGCGGGTCTTTGCGAAGGGTCAATTGCATGTGACTTTGAAAAAAAAAAAAGTCTGGGTAAAATATCTAATTTACAGGCAGTACCTTGCATACCACTACACATTTGACCATATTCAGCAAAGATTCGATACATGAATCAAAAATGACAGTTTGACAGTACAAAAAAAAACATTGATAACAATGCTTATATGTACACAATATTATGGTTTTAGTGTATTTTTCATCAAATAAATGCAGCCCTGTAAGCATAAGAGACAAAAACCATAAACAAAAAAACTTTTGAAGGTAATATGGATGGATGGATTATGATTTTCCCTGGTGAATCTTAGTTAATAAAGCTAGAAGCTGGTGAAAATCACACAGCCCTCCGTATTTCTCCTGAACTAGAGCAGCTCTCAGAGAACCAGGTTTTCCACACGTCTCGAGCTGGTGTGTGGTGCGCTGTTGTGCCGTGTTGTTGTTGCAGTCAATGTGCCCTGAGTTGATGTGAGAGGAATGTGTTGGTGGTCATGCAGAAAAGCAGCCCAGAGGGTTCAGTCATGGGTCGGTGCACCCCTGAAACGTCCAGGTCTCTGGCCCTGTCCGATACCAGCCAGGTCTTGGTGTCAGATAAAACACATTGGCTTTCTCTCGCTCTTTCCCTATTTACTGCAATGGCAGTGACCCCATCTTCAAATTGAAATCCCTCCCAAATTATGCTGAAACTCCCTTTAGTAACACAGTCCAACAGTTTCAGACCACAGTCATTTTTTATGTAAATTTAGAAATAAATAGAAATGTAAAATTCCAGATTTTCAACCAACAAAACATTTTGACCTAAAATGAATAAAAGTTGCATCTTTTGAAACACTTAGCCACGCAAAAAATCAATTACAATGCATTGTTTGCTTTCTTGACTCCCCGATTCTGATATCAGCATCTCTAATATTTCATTCCCTTTAACCTCAAAGTGAAGACCACTTGGCTGATGATCCATAACACCACACATCTACACGTCTCTTCTCGTTCCTTTAAAATGATAGACAATAAACTCCCAGCACTCCCACTGCCACTATAAAGAAATCGAGAGTGTTTACAGATTAACAATTCATTCAATTTAAGTGTTGTGATGCATCAGAGAGGAGATTATTTGCCATGATGAGCCTGATAGATAAGCGAGTGTGTGTGTCCTCAAAAGTGGGGCAAAGGAATGAGGAATCACAGCATGGAGAATGGCTGGAGGATATATGAGTGGCACGAAGGGGGAGCTTGTTACTGAGGAGACCGTCTGCACCGAAAGCAGACTAGTGTGTAAGTGTGCCAGTTTAGCAATCGTGACCCCCCCCCCCCCCCCCACTATCTCTCCGTTAAACACACACGAACACACTAGCACACACACACTGCCCTTAGCGTTTGCAAGCCACTTTCCTCCACCCGCTCCTCCCATGAGATGTAATTAACAAAGAAATTATAGTGAAACACACTGCCGACGGGTCTCTCTGTCTCCAGCAACGCTACAATGAGAAAGAGAAAATGAGCGAAAGAAAAAAACCAGGGACAGTGCCAAAGTGTGTGACATTTCCCCCCTAAATTGAAGCGACAATTAGATGCGCATTAATTGTATTGTAAACGAAAGTCTGCAGTGTGCACAGGTAGTTCCTCATTCCCACCATAACACAAACCCTCGGAAGTCCTCATTAGTCTTAATTAAAATGCATTTTTCATTTAGCAAAACCCATTTCACTAATGCATTTCAATGACAAATATAATTTTGAAAGATGACAGCCAGGGATACTGGCATTGGCTTGTCTGTTGGACAAAACTAATATACGAAAACCACATGTTTTTTGAAGGGGCTGGCAGTCCCTTTGTGCCCAATACAAGACAAGACATGAACAAAGATATACATAATTAATATATATATAATATATATATAATATATATATATATATATATATAATATATATATATAATAACACACAAGTCTGTAAGATTTGTTATGCTTTTGAAAGAAGTATCTTGTGCTCACCAAGGCTTTATTTACTTAATCAAAAATACTGTAAAAACTGTAATATTGTGGAATATTGTTACAATTTAAAATAACCATTTTCTATTTAAATATATTTTAAAATGTAATTTATTCCTGTGATTGCAAAGCTGAATTGTCAGTAGCTATTAATTCAGACTATTAATTAGTGGCACATGTTCCTTCAGAAATCTTTATAATGTGCTGATTTGGTGCTCAAGAAACATTTCTTATTATTTTCAATATTGAAAACAGTTTTATTCGGGATTCTAACATGCATGACAAATTCATTACCGTCACCTTCATCAATTTAATGCATCCTTTTTTAAAGAGCATTAACAAAAAAAAATGGTAGTGTACATGTTTTGCTTGGCTTATCTGCTCTAGTGGACAAACACCACTTATCTACAAACTTTTTTTTTCATATTTGTTGCATTCAAAAGCCACTTGGCTATAATTGCCAATCTTCTAATCTAATACAGAATCATCCCATCCCAATTTCAATCTATGCGAGATGCCGTTCGTACATTTAACTATAAATGTGATGGAAATATAAATAAATATAAAGACAATCACTTGTTTTAAAATACAAAGCATATAAAAGTTACATTTTATTCTTGATCAGTTATTTATTTAGTCACTGTTCTCAAGTGTTATGTAGAAACTAAATTGATATGTGTGTAATGTTGTGTAACACCAGTAAGACATTAAAAATAATTTATTTTAATAACAGATATCATGGAGCTGTACGTCAGTACGTCAAAATCAAAGTGATTACATCCCAAATGCATTTTAGCACTTAAGTCAGTCAAGCAGTTACTATCTTTTTTATGCTTCAGGCATACACTGTGACTGTCTAGCTTTTTTTTCTAAACCATGCAGTCAATTGTCACCTGCACCAATGGTTTACGCAAATCTCAAATGACTGGTATTAAGAAAATGGAGAGTGACTCTTATTTTCCTTAAGTTGGCACACGCACGCACGCACGCACGCACCACCACGCACGCACGCACCACGCACGCACGCACGACCACGCACGCACGCACGCACGCACGCACGCACGCACGCAGCACGCACACACACACACACACACACACACACACACACACACACACACACACACACACACACACACACCACATGAGGTGGTGGGGTGGATATCGCACATCCCTAGGTTTTCTTTTATCAGAGCACAGTTGAAATCCACATCTCTCCAGCATAAAGATGTGCTGCTGGCAGATGGGCGCTGAGGGCTACGTGATAGAATGTGCGTTGAGGCAATAGAGTTTGACTGAACTCCTGAGGGAGTAAAAGCAGGGCAGAAATCTCTCTCTGCACACAATGAGATTTGGTTTCCAACCTAGGACGAACTAACTTTGCCCTCTGGCAAGAGGCTGTCCTTGACCGTGCCGGCACTGGACGGTGAGAGCATAAAAACCGTAAGCCTAGCCTGAGAGGAGTGAGTGATGTTTACTAAGCAGCTCTGCTTTCCTCAAACTCATCTCTCGATTTCAATGCGCTCATACTGGCTCTTTACTGCCTATTGCTCATTCAACGTCAATTCATCTTCATTTCTGTTGCTGTTAATTTGGATTGACTTTTCGGTACAAAGAATCGGCGACATCAATTATGGCCGGGGTGAAATTTCTAATTAATATGCGGCGCCTAACAAACTGTAGGGTACAAAAATGTCAAATGACAAACAGTTAAAGCAGCCAGAGGGAAAATCTTTTAATGCCTCTGCTTAGCAGCTGATACCCACTGCACCAGCCACGAGTGCTTTCCGAGAAGATAAGCAATGGCATGGAATTAGTATAGCATGGTGGTTTAAAAAATGTTTTAATGCAAACATTTTAGATGCTGGTATATTCACCCCTGCAACCTATTTCAGGTGTGTTGGCAAGGAAAACTGCTGAGGCTGATGAGAAGTTTATAGCCAGGAAATGCAGTTGAGCCAAAGTTATGGTCAAAGTTCAGATTTTTTTATGGACGGTTTCCAAGCCTGTTCATGTGTCAGTCTTAGTCAAGAAGAAAAATTGGAATGGCAAAGATGGAGTCTGGGCATTTAGTAAGACCATATAGTACTATCAAACATTAAAGAACTGTTACCAAACACTCTCAGCTGGAGACTTTGTAGAACAATCTGTAGAGCAAGAAAGCAAAACACCAGACAGATATAAGGAAGAAAAAATGTGTGAACAACTGTTATTTGAAGTGTAAAAAGACCTGGAGCCTCATGTATAAACAGTCTGAACGAACTGTTTGGGTTTCTAAAAGCGTGTTCGCAAATTGTCACGTGTACATCAGAATTTTTTCATTATGTTCTATTTATATTGACCCAGAGATCCCATGTGATGTAAAGTAATTGTTTAATATCTGGAGTCTTTGAGACTCCAAACATACATTTGAACCATGTTATCAAACAGAAAAAAAAAGAATAGTAAACTCAACACAAATATACACACTCCAACTCTACCAACTCTGGACTACATGCATGCATTTAGGACAAAACCAACACAAAGTTTTACACACGAGGCCTCTGATCTTTTCAGATCTTTACAGACTTTACACACACACACACACACAACACACCCCACACACCACACCACACACACACACACACACACACACACACACACACACACACACACACACACACACACACACACACACACACACACACACACACACACACACACACACACACACACACACACACACACACACCACCACACACACACACACACCATAATGCTGTTTATAGCCTAATGACATTTTCTAGCCCCTAACACTACACACACTCATCCTATTAGAAGTATAAAAATATTACTTCAACATAAACACTCCTTTTCTTTTCTCTTCCTTTTCATTTATTTCATCTCCAATCTCTGTTTCTTTATTGTCTTGGCTGATCTTCATCAAAGTAGCTAATGAGTTCCATTGGAACTCATTTGAAGTGGTGAGTATATTGCAGCAATAAATTATGTGTGTACGCAGCATGGTATTATCCTCCATTGGCTTTTCTCGATGGAGCAACACTACTGAGCTCTCAGGATGTCATCTTCATTAGCAGGCCTGGATTTCCCTGGCCTGGTCTGTCTCCGTCTATCTCTCACTCTCCTTCTTTTCTTTTTTGTCCCTTTTATTTCAAAATGAATTTTCTGCTCTGACTCCTACACCTGCTTGAGAAAAATGAAAACACCCTTTTGTTTATTTTACTTATCTTATTTAATTCTTAGCAGAACACTTGATAATGTGTATCAATGACTCAGTTTAATAATCTAAAATAAATTCAGCACGGTAATATGGCGAAAGTAAAGGCGGCAGCCCCTCGCGGACGACTGCCGCACACAGAAAATAGATAATAAACAACAAAACATAACAAATAGTCCAGGCCTGGTCCTCTCTCGTCCTTCACTGTCGTCGCTCCTACTTTAATGCTTCCGTAGCTCCTCCGTGAGAGATTCGAGACCGGTGCAGCGCGCATGTGTCGTTCATCATTAATCACGCCACCGGCCTCGCGCCGTTCTCTCACAGCTCTCTGCCTCTGCTTGCCACTTGTACACAGTTACGAGTAGGGGTAGGCATAAGGTTAGCACAAAATTTTGGGACAGGAATGTTGATCCAGGATCAACAAAATATGTCTTTGCCAACACAGGAGTAAATTACATTCTGAAATATAATTAAATAGAAATCTTTTTAATTTTAATTTGTAACAATATTGTATTTTTTTTGTTTAAAATATTACAAAAACAACACTAAGCTAGTATACTCTGAATTGTTTTGAAAAAACATACGTAACCATCTACTTGAGGAATAGATGATCGCAGTGAGTGTCTCATTTTAATACCATTGCAGTCCCTCCGTGCCCTTCTCTCATTCCCCAGCATTAGCGCTCTGCTATCGTTAAGCTAATCTGATGCCCTTGACAGAAGCAGCTGGGTGGTGTGTGCACCCCTGCAGTCTGGTATGGACCGGCACAGTTTGAGTTCGTTCGACAGCAAGAAATGGGTTGCTGAGCGGTGGGACACGTCGTTACATAGCACACTTCCCAATTCCTGCTCATTACCTCGCCATAATCTCCTCACATGCTGCCCATCCTACTGAATACTGTATGTGATCCAAGTAATATCCATTTTACATGGAAAAAGGAAACACTGGATGATGTGCTATCATATCATGATGACCTCATGTAGCCCTGGATCATGCGCAAAAAGCTTGAATTTCCAATTTCCTATGCTTGAAAAAAGGCAAGACAAGGAGGACTTCCAACTTGGAAAACATGTGTGAAGTTGTTTTGGAAGCAAAATGCCAATATGCCACTATAATCAGATTTACATGTTGGTTTGATGCCCCTTGTGTGGAGGAATGGGTGAACAAAACCATAATTAGAGGAGATTGACAGTTTCCTTGAGGTAATTAGGCATAAATTGATGGGAATCCCAGGTGAAAATGAGAGATAGAAGTGGCAACATGTGTGCTTGTTGAAAACTGATTATCTCGTGGAGAGCGTAAACAGGGAGAAGTGTCTTCCTTGCTTGTTTGCGAATCTGTTTGTCTCTGCGTTGCTGTTTGTAATGTGACCTTACAGGCAATTTCGCACTAATGGGCTTCTGTATATGATCCAGTAATTGTTAGGACTGACAATATGCATCCAATTACTGTTGTTATGCCATTAGGAAGTCATGCATTCATCTTGCCAACCTCGATTCATTACCCTGTAGCTCTGTAAGGACATTTATATACATCTAATCACCCTTTTCATTGCCTCTAAATGCAGGTCTGTTTTTCATAATGACAGTCCTTTCCAAAGTCCTAATGACATATCCTTTAAAAGACACGATTATAACTTAGATTAGGGTTTCAATGAAGCATCATTAGTTCCCTTATATGAATGAAGCACATTTCCTAAATGTATCATTTCAATGCATCATCAACTTTGTGCATGATCATTAAGCTGAAAACATGGGAAAAGAAAACACAACAAATGGAAAAGGAAATAGAAAAATTAGCGCACTGAAAAAAAAAAAAAAACATTTCCGTATTTTTGTATTTTTCCCCCCAGTAACAAATATCTAAACATCCTTAATACATGATGCGTTGAATTGAGAAGCAAAAGCAGAATATAAAGGAGAATAACAATACACAGAATAAGAATACAATTAAAATGGTTACAATTATATGTATTAAAATATGCTTAACTTTGCTGTAGGTATAAAATAATTCAGTTAATGTTGAAGCAAAGCATTTATGAATTTAGTAAATGTACAAGTCAATGTACCATCCTGGAGTCAATGGCTTGCACAATGGTGAAAGTTTACAGAACACGGGTGAGATATGAGCATATAATCTCTTAGTTACCAGCCCAGATATTCAACACTACCTCAACAACCTGACTACAGATGTGGAGCATTAAAAATTCAGAGGTGGATATTAATAATGAGATGAGCTCCTAATGAGATGTTGGAGTACGTTCCTCAACTGTATTACATGCAGGTCATCTAATCAATGCATGAACGGTCCCTGGGGATGGGGGGATGGTGGAGAAACATCTCAGGGCAAGGTCAGCATGTTCTTGCCCAGTGGAAAGCCTGGTATCCCAGCCTGGTACAGCACCATGAACACTGCCCCTGGAGGAGCTGCTAGATGTGTTAGAGCTGACCCTTCACTACTGTTCCCCAAAGGACTTGAATTACCATCCACAACACAGCATGAACAACCAACTGCTAAATATTAATTTATCTCTCAGCCTGTCTCCTCAGATACCAATCAATTTCTGAAATTGCTCAAGCTATGTATTTCCTCCATGGCCATGTTCTTTTTACACACACACACACACACACACACACACACACACACACACACACACACACACACACACACACACACACACACACACACACACACACACACCACACACACACACACACACACACACACACACACACACACACACACACACACACACACACACACACACACACACACACACACACACACACGTTTGTTTTTGTGACTTATGAGGACATTCCATAGGCGTAATGGTTTTTATACTGGACAAACTATATATTCCCCTACACTGCCCCTGTCCCTAAACCTACCCCTTACAGAAGACATGCTGGATTTTAACATTTAAAAAAAAAATGACTTTTAAGCTGTTTGAAATATGAGGACGCATGCAATGTCCTCATATTTCACGTGTAAGTTGTAATACCAGTGTAATACCCATGTCATTATACACATTTGTGTCCTCATATATCACAAAAACAAGCACACGCACACACACACACACACACACACACACACACGCACACACACGCACACACACACACACACGCTCTTTCTCCTTTGGTGCAGATCACACCAGGCTTAGTGTTTGGATTGCTATCCAGAGAACAATCCCTAATGGTTATCTGACAAGAGTGGAGAGCAAAGAAGGTAGAGGAATTCAGAGTAAGATCAACACTCTTGGATAGTGAGTTTTCCTATGTTAAAGGCCAACTCCTTCTCAGGAGGCCTCCCGAGGGTCAGATATGAGATGTTTACAAGGACAGAACATCATAGGTATCTTAAAAGCAAGCATGAGGGGAAAAATAATGCTTTGACTGAATCAAGTGTACCTTAACAAAGTCAAACCCAGACTAAACTCAATGTGTTAATGCTAACAAAAGCAAAAGTCATATTTTAGAGAAAAACACCAACAATGACATTAAAAATCCTCATCTCTAGTACATCATTGGAAAGTACAAAAACATTTATTCTCAAAGTTAATCTTTAAAAAAAAAAATCATATCGTACATTACAATTCTGTGATGCCTAAATTCACTTGTAGCACTGAAAATCATTGATTTTAGTTGTTTCCCTTCTTTTTTATAGGTATATCATTTTAATATTGGCCATTATAATAAAATTGATAATGACTAGAAATTCTCAAAATCTAATTATTTAAGTTACTACATAAATGAGTAATAGCTACATCTTCTGAAACATATGAGAGTTGAATTTCTAGCACAAATAACTATTTAGTGATATACACCATTACTGAGATACCAAATTTCATTCATAGCACCCGCAACAATTCAGATTTAAAACAAGGTTGTAGTATTTTCTTAAAGAACTGTTCTAGTAACCAAAGTTGATTATTCAAACCTTGAAAGATGTTTGGAAAGAAGCAAGACTCCCTTTCACTGCTGTGGCCTTGACAATGGCATGCTTCTCCAATGGTTCTCTTTACCTGGTTTAAAATGCAGTGCAAATAGCATCCAAATCTTGTATTGTCCAATGGATATAATGAACATAATAATGACTGACACAGTGTCAAAAACATTTTCGATTGACATGCACCTTTATAAGACAGAATGTGGGGCATTGCCTTAGTTCTCACACCTAGTAAAATCAGCAATTACAGAGAACAAGATGCACCCATAGCATACAAATAGCAAAACAAAGACGCAGTAACTATCTGAGGTATTAGCATAGAAAACAATTTCCCCAGAAGGTGCACATCTTCTGCAACAATGGATTTCAAACTATCTTTTTCACCAGCTCTGATCTATTATTTTCTTCGTAACAAGACATCACTGTTATCTTCTCTGCCAAACACTGACCTGGACACTCAATCCAACACTATTCCTTTGTTTTTTGTTATTGTTAAAATTCATTACATTCATTGAAACTTAAGTTAAATAAATGGGCAACATTTTGATACTGATTCAAAGTTCTGCAGTGTATTATTCTATTGATAGACTCTAAGACTATCAATCCAATTTTCTAGTTGTTTTCCTAAGTAATCTTCTCTTAAAGAGTTATTGGTAACGCTTCCTTTTACAGTCCAGTTACCCATGTACTATGTACTTATTTTAGTAACTACAATTACTGGGTAATAACTAGAGTTGTTCCGATTCCGATACTAGTATCGGAAATGCCGCCGATACCAATAAAAATTCTGGTATCGGTATCGGCGAGTACTTCTACCCATGTACCGATCCGATACCATTTTCTTAAACAATATCTAGTTATGCACGCTAGCTTTGCGTAACGCTGCAAATCCAGTGCAAATCGGAGATCAATTCTTCTTCGCTGCTCTAAACAGTGGTTGCTTGTGGAGACACAGGAAGTTGTGCTGTTGCCGCCACAAGCAACCACTGTTTAGAGCAGCGAAGAAGAAGACGCGCGCGAGAGATAGCAGTATGTCCGCTGTTTAAAGTATGTCAGACTGTTAAACAAGCCAGTAAAACGGCGACATGTTTCATATGCCATATCGTCGCTGTCCGATGAAAACCGCGTATGTCCATTTTGCCGATTTTGAGATTTTTCGACAGATAGAATGTCCGGGTTCATTTCCGTATACAGTGTGCGTCACATGTCTAAATGACCAATGAAAAGTTGTGAAATCATGTCATCTGATTTTCACGTATATCCATTTGGTGTCAAAGCTGTCAATCACGCCGCGTATCTCCCGCCCTGTGGAGGCGTCTCGCAGGTCTAAGCGTCTCTGGAAGCTCAGGATTGTATAGCCGAATAACTCTGTGAGGTAAAGTATAAGCAAATGTTTGTTTTTGACAACACTGTTCAAGTTTATTATATATTCGCAATATATTCACAACTGTTATTTACCGGTAAATGGTCTAGAGGAAGTAATTGTCACTGTTCATTGTGGAGATGTTAACGCACGGGTCTGTTAACAATAGCCTACTTTTAAGGTAGTCTAATATTTTTCTGACTAATAAATTACTGACACAGTAAAGGGTAGATTTAAATAAAGAATAACGAATAAAGAATAATGAATTTTAAATAAAGAAAAGCTAAATTCAAATAAAGAAAAAACTAAATTTAAATAAATAAAAATTACATTTAAATAAAAAAAAAACGAAAATTGAATGAAGAAAAAAACGAAAATTAAATAAAGAAAAAAACGAAATTTAAATAAAGAAAAACAAAATTAAGTTAAATTAAAAACGAGATTAATTTAGATTGATAACATAAAAAGGCTAATAAATGTTGGGTCGGTGTACTTTTTCGTTCATTTCGGAATGGAAGATGAAATGTAAAAAAAAGGGGGCAGCTTGTTTTTTTGTTTAAAAGAACAAAACAGAAATGGCTGTATTTTTTGTAGGCTACATAGCATAGCCTACTTTGTTATTGTTTTAGTATCATAATGATTAATGAATGCACGCACAATTATCCGTGAACATGATTTGAAGCCTTTCAACTTGTGTGTGCAAAATTCAGAATTAAATAAATGTGCAGCAATTTGTACAAATAGAGTCTGTAGGTCTATACTGTTGTAGCCATTAAATGAGCGCATTTAGTTTCATATTTGTTAAAATATTATGTTTTTTTTTTCTTCCATTTTTGTTGATTTATGAAAAGTGAACAGCACGAGTGATAGGATGCACAATTTGAGACATGGAGTGTCAGACATGATTTTGACCACTTCATTAAGTTTTATTTTGTGGAAAACCTTTCTTTAAAGTGAATTTCGTTTTCTATAAATTGTATCTTAATTTTAATTCATTTTTCAACAACCAATTGCCTGGAGTGGATTTAATAAATAAGAAGAAAATATATAGCAATATAATCATGAGGCGCCCGCGTGGTCACATTGCACGTTAACTGGAGCGCATCTCATCCTAACTTAACAGTGTATGCCTCACACAGACATGAGAAAGACATCGAATGCACAAAGCTTGAAAAGTCTTTAAACGAAATAATTCAAAACGAAAAGAAAAAGGCTACTCTCTGATTATGTATGATTATATGAGTGTATTGATTCATTGTGCCTTCATATTTTGCAAGAGACATTTAATAAACTCAGCGTATTTAATAAAATGAGACGTAGGCTATTTAATAAACTGAATGTAGGCTATTTAATAAACTGAGCGTAGCCTATTCATCTGTCAATATGAAACGCGACTTGGCCATTCTAATTAATGATCGGAAGAACGCGTATCGACCACCGTTACTGTAAAATATGCACGTATGTCCATTTAAACTCGATTTTGGTCAAATGTGGATTATATCATTACACTGGCAATTATATGGTTACATTTAAAGATACCGTACCAAGTATGACAACGCTATGTTCAACTGCTTTTGAATTACCTTGTTTTTTTCACTTCCTGAAAAGTAACCGTTTTGGACATACGTGAGTTTCATCGGGCAGCGACGATATACTGCAATTTCGAGGAGTGGGACAAGTATTAGCAACTTCAACACGAGTAACTTAAGCATTTGAAGACGCGTCACCCCGCAGAGCACGATTACACAAAGGCAAGGGCAGAGAAGAGTGAGCCGCGTCAGAATCAACAATCTCTGAAAGCTTCATTCAAACAAAGAGAAAAGTTTTCAAAAGACAGCCAACGAGCGATAAATATAACCGACAACATGTATCGAGTTTATTGTACTGGATGACCAGCCGCGGTCAAAACTGAAATGCCGTTTATTTAACAAAATTGTTTATGGACTTTAAATTATAAAGAGATTATTTTCTTATATTATTCATATTTCATTTTTAGATTCCTAGATTTATTTGTTGCACTTTTTGTATACAGTTATATTGTAAAACTAAAATACCTTTTTCAGTTTACAGTATTAGATGTGTGGTTGCATTTTAAGTTCTTTTTCACTTAAGAAAGATAAATAATATATTGCTGTGAAATGAATGTCAGATAATAAAAATACTCTAGTTCACTGTATGTATTTGTTCATGTTTAATTAAGGGATAAGTCTGAAGCACACCATAAAATAATTCTATCAATTCATACAGTGCTAGTATGAATTGCAGCTGTATAGATACTGTACACACCCAAGTATCGGATCGGTACTCGGCATCGGCCGATACCCTGAGTCCAGGTATCGGAATCGGTATCGGGAAGGGAAAAAGGGTATCGGAACATCTCTAGTAATAACTAGTACTAACCCTGAACCTACCCCTAAACCTACCCCTGTTCCATGTACTTACCTTATATTAGCCAGTACTTTCTAGGTTAGTACACTGTAAGTACACTGCAAGTACTGTACAGTAAAAGGAAGCGTTACCGTGTTATTTATCCAAAGGCCTCTAGAGAACATGAGAATGGAAAGATCTTTCACTTTTAATTGTCAACTTTCAAACCAAGTCAAATCTACATAGTTTCAGCCTCAAGCGGACTGCCCACCAGCTGATGCAAATTACTCATAATACTGGAAATAACTTTCTGGCAAGCTCTGATTAGCTGACATTACACAACTTTCAAGAGAGAACACACTGTTTTTTAATCAGTTCACTGAAAAGTACAAGGTACTAGGTTGACCGCAAGGCTAATCACAGAATTTGCCCAAATTTGCCAGAGTAGAGACATCAAAACTTTGGATGACACTCGAGATTTTTGATTGAGGATCTTATATAGTAAAAAAACAAACAAACAAAAAACATTTGAATATTCTGTTTTGTTTTCTGAGTGGTCTGTGAAATAGCATTTATTATGCTACTTGTAAACGGAAAGAAATTCAGAGTCTACATTTTCTCCTATTTTTCCATTTATTTCAATTATTATTTTTTAAGATAAACGGAAATTTTATTAATGTTTCTATAATGACCTGGGTTTATTCTCTGTGTAAACTTCAAGATGTTTAATTGCATCCAAACAACACTCTGTGATTTCTGTAATGTTGATTTTCTGGGAACTGAACCAATACCGTCGGTTTCACTCGATAGACAATAGACAAATGTAATGGCAATACAGTCATTTTTGGGAATGTCAACATTGGTGTATGAAGTGCTAGATGTCAGCACAAAGCTTATTCTACAAGCAGCATATTTGAAGTATGAAGAGGTGTCAGAAAGCTGGAAATTCTTCCTGCGGTGCTGAGCTCATGTGGTGCATCAGATAGAGTAGTATGTCCTTTATTTTCATGCTGCATACTGTGCAGTGTTGGGTATAGAATTGGGGGAGAATATATGAGTGGCTGTCACATGTAGTTCTCCGAGCATTTGATGACAGCAGTTCTCTTGCCAACGCCTTTTTATTGTCCTATTTCTACCAACTATGGAATGAGACGTGGGTGTCATTGAAATGGCAAACGTGTCACATTCTGAATGACAAAAAAAGAAAAAAGAAAAACTCCCACAGGAATTCGAATCTGACTGAAACGTTGCTAGAAATCTGTTATTTGGATTGGGTTCTAAAATGAATTTGTTTATTATTTTGCCTGTTTTTTTATGTATGAGAAATTCTGTGCGGTTCCATCATTATTATTTCATAATTCTGAAATGATGATCTTGAACATCAGAAACGAATGGTAACTAGTTATGGCAATGTTAACTGAGATTGACTAACTAAATACTGTGAGGAAAAATACATAGATATTTATGAGGACCAACTAGTCTTTTTCTTAGATTTATCACAACATAAATGCAGGTGTGTGTGGAAAAAAAATCAATACAATTACCCACAACATAAATCTTAGCCAGAATAGGCTAAATGATGTATTTACAACCGTAATTATATGTGGGTAGATTACAAATTGCAGTTTGTAACTGATTACAAATTACATGAAAACAATTGTGGTTAGTAATGTAATCTAGATGAATCATTTTAGGTAATGTAATTGGACTTTTAGGTTGCTTTTGACCTCATTTATCACACTGATCTGAATAGGATAATCTAGTACCATATTGATATAAAATATAAAGAGAAAGAAAATATATTCCATTCTTTGTTATCAACAACAGCTGACAAAAAAGTTGGGAAATCCCTGCATTGCATTTAAATATAAAATGACGTGAATTTGTACAATGTAATGTGTTAGAAAGACAAAAGCCTTCCAAAGACAGTAGGTTAAATGACTCACTGAGTGATGATTAAAATAATAACTATAATGTGTACATCAGGAGCCAATTAGATATGCAGTTGCAATGTTGAGAAAACACTACTTAAAAGTGAAATGATTTCTGTAAATCCAGTGATCAAATGCTGTGAGTCTCAGTTTTCAGTAGCTGGTCTCTGTGTGCAATTCCACAAACCTTGAAGACCTTCTGAATGGATATAAGTAGTATGCTTTTACAGAAAGGAAAATTTAAGAATTAAATGTATGAATAATGAATAATTATGAATATTTTACTGTTGAGAATAACATGTAATCATGCAATCAATAGAAAAATAGCTGTATTTAATTTACGATAAAACATATGACCGCTTCACCTGTGTATCACTACACCACACCCCTAGCAACCACTCTTAGCAACGTAAACATATGTTTTCCCATGCACTGACACTGACTGGGATTAGTCAAAGCATTTGTGTCTTTTTCCCCATGTCCACAGTCCTTTCAAAATAAAAGGTTTAGCTACTGAGTGACTCACTCATAAAGACAGTGTCTGCTGGAATCTAGGGGCGTAATAATGTAACTTCAGGGACAGGGACTATTTTTTTTCCAGCGGAAGGAAGGCTTTTTAGTGATTTTACTTCATAAAAGTTGCATTGATAGGCTACATATTTTTTGGCTTTAATATTAATTGTGTGGTAACCGTTTTATAAAAGCAATAAGAAGGCTATTGCTGTATCGTGAATAAGTCAAAGGGGTGCACCTCATTGCTGACATATAATCTAATTACAAGTACTTCTTTTTTGGAATCTGATTAGGTAATCCAGATTACATGTATCAGTTACTACCCAGCACTGACGATCAGCTGTTCTGTAAAAGGAAAATGTATTTGGGGGTGAAATCATAGTACTGGGTTGCTAAATCAGTGATACTCTCAGTTTGCCCTAGAGAAAAAACAGCATGATTTTCACATTTTGACACATCTGAGACGTGCTAACCGAATTCAGAGCCAAATCCCTTGGCTGTTTGAGACATTACAGGCAGTCCGATGCTTACAGCAACACCTGCTGTTCTCTCTGCTTACACAGGGAAAACATAGCTATAGCTTGCAGTAAGTACTGTATGCGTACAGCGAAATGACTGCCTACTTTACTTAATCATCATCCCAAAGTACTCTGCGGAGTGTAATAATACTGAAGAAGACGTTATATATATCATATCACGCCTGCCGGAGACTTTGACTGCATGTGTTTTCCATCCCACCCACAGGCTCCGCACTATTAAACTCACGAGGTGGATGAAAAGAGTGAGCGGGCAAATATACATTATTGAACAGTCCCTTTCCAATAGCCCCTCTGCTATAATAATGCCGAAGTATATCCACGAGTGTCTTTACCTCAGCGGATACCAGACCCCAGCTGAACCGACACCCACTCGTGTATACAGGGGAAAAAACACATTAATTATTAATGCTATGAAGAGTGAAGCACACACAAACCCTCTGGGAGAAAAAAAAAATCACCTATGGCTCAGGGCCGAAACTGAAGATTCCACAGCTCAGATGAGGCTGCAGTATGTTGTATTTGGAGTGCGGTAAACCATATCAATAGGATGATTGAATGCGACAAGGCATAAAGAAGCAACAAAATTCTCACTGGACCCAATGGCAGAGAAATAAGGTCACATTGTGAGACACAGCATGAAATTACATAATGAAAACAGTGATTGTCCTTTGTCTCAAGCAGAGTGCATTGCTAATATCCATTAGCTATTCTAAAATCGATAAGCAAATGAGGTAATTCACAGAAATTATGAATACCTTTTTATAATCATTGCAAATGAGAAAAAAACATATTTTCCTTTTAGAATACCCTATTTGCATGTTTTCTTCATCAGTTTCAGTTATTTTCATAGATTTAAGGTATACCTTCTTTTGGCCAAATTCACTTACCAATAGGAGGATCTTTGTTGACATCTTTGTACGCATGCGCGAGTGGTTGTGTGGCAACAAAACAAACCGTATGGCGGGCTGTAAAGACGCGACGAGCACTTTCAAGAGAGTTACCGGGCGAAATCCACAATATATAAGCACTTTAACATCTGAAGACCAGAGGAGGTTTGGAGAGAAGCTCAAAATTTGTATTGGTGACAATATCGAAGTTATTAAAAGCCCATATGAGATCTGGGATGACAAAAAACGTTGGTCCGACTTGCCCATGTCTTGGCCACCAATCTGCTGGGGAGACATTTATTCTTATTAACCCCTGGACCCTTCACTCATGAAAGATTAAAGGCTTTCAAAAGTCTCGAGGCCTATGATTATTTTGTTTCTCGAAAAGTTGGGCCGATCTTTTCTGCCAAACAGAAAGCAGTGATCGTGCTAAAAGCAGAGGTTACACCTGGCCAAGCAGAGTCACAGTGTGATTCGCATCTCCCGTGGGTGATCGCCAAAGAGAACGGCGAAATAATCACTGCTCACTGCGACTGCAAAGCCGGGGAAGTCTTCATTAATCAGTGTTCTTTATTTATTTATTGAAAATGTAGTGACTGTTGTACAAATTCAATTGTGTTCAGTGTGAGACTTTTAATGGCGTCTGTACTATAGTGAAAAATTGTATATCACAGCTTACACATTTCTCCTTCTTTAAAATCCAGTCTTGGAGAAACATGCAGTCATGTAGCAGCTTTAATGTTTAAAGTAGAAGCTTTCTTCGGAGCGTCCAGGTTCAATCGCCTAATTGCACGCAACCATTTCGTTCGTTTTTCGCGATCCTTTTCGGAGGGAATTTGAAAAAACTTTTTATCAGGCCCCCAACGAGCCGTACAATCGACCACACAGCAATAGTGAACCATCCATATTCTCTAGGCCTAAATTATCCTCCAAACGTGCAAAACAATCAAATTGCAGGTATCTAGCGGTGTTTCCTGCCACACGATTCCCATGATGCAACGCGACAAACATAAACAATGACGTCACAAAAGATCCGCCTATAGGCAGCTTGGGAAGTTTGGGGAAAATATGTAACTGAAGAAGAAGAAAAAAGAGGAAGAAGAAAATAACTACTCAAATCTGAATAAGGGTGACCTTTATGTGCAATTATGCTTCAAAAGCATATGATTAATAATGCCCAAACCATGATTTACAGTCTAGACATATTAATATACACTAGGCTACTTTTCAAAAGTTTAGGGTTATTAAGATTTTTTTGAAAGTCCCTTTACTCACCAAGGCTGCATTTATTCGATCAAAATACAGTAAAACAGTTATACTGCAAAATATTACTACAATTATTACAACTGTTTTTTATTTTAGTGTATTTGAGTTACAAAATGTAGTTTATTCTTGTAGTGGAAAAGCTGAATTCTCAGCTTTTTTTATTATTTTAACATAATCTAAAAAAAAATATTACTATCAATGCGTTTTCAAAAAACAATAAAAAAAATATATATGTATTTTGAAGCTATACAATTTTTAAGTTTTTCTTGTCACTGTTGATCAATTGAATGTGTCTGCTGAATAAAAGTATTCATTGCTTTAAAAAAGATAGAAAAATCTTCCTGACTTCCAACATTTGAACTGTATTGTATACTTCAGGTGATTTTATATGCAGCAGTTTACGCTATATCCATTGAACGTCTAGTTCTCTTGAGAATGCTTGCCAATTATGTATGACAACACTGGCTATGAAATGATCCCCAACACTTCTATTGAAGTGTTGTAAAACTGTTAAAATTCAATTCAAACAGCCATTTAGCTTTATTATAATTGCTGCCTTGCATAGATGAAATTGCTGTTTACAAACAGATACTAGACGACGACACTTCTAGGTTCTTCTGGCACCCTGGAAAAGTGCTGTTTTAGATTAGTGCTTCACTAAAAATTGGACTAGAAATGAGCGATAAACACCATGTGAGTGGTTGAAATAGCACATATCTAAAAGACCTGTTTCAAAGGCAGATATTTTCAGATATTTTTCATTTCCAAAGTGCAACTGCTTTGACAAGAAGGCAAAATGTGATCTAAGTATGATCATATATGTATAAACCCACTACGAACTGATTTTCTTCCCGAAATAAACCAATATGTATAAACCAGTTTCACTTTATAATAATGTTCATCAATTTGAAATATTATTTTAAAATGCTTAACATATTTAACCCTTGTGCTGCATTAGATTTTTTACGCCGTTGAGTGCATTAAGGGACAAAAATGGCCACATATTAAACATTGCCTAAAATATTATATATTATTATTATTTTCCACTTTTACCAAGTTAAATCTTTTAACCAGCATCAGTCCTCATCATAACTACCAAATAATTATTTTATTTCAGGATTTTAACCCTTTAAATACCAGTTTTGGTGGCGATAATATCAATTTGTATAAGAGGAAAAAACACAAAAATGTAATTATTTTCCATATACTAAATGCAAATAGAAAACTTTAGCTTTGGATTATCACAGTCTTGAATATGTCAAAGATTAGCGGCAACATTATTTCTGGTGCATTTAAAGATTTTGTGTTATGTCAGATTATTAAAAAAAATCTCTCTTAGCGCGTTAAGGGACAAAAATGGCCACATATTAAACACATGCCTAAAATATTATATATTATTATTATTTTCCACTTTTACCAAGTTAAATCTTTTAACCAGCATCAGTTCTCATCATAACTACCAAATATTTATTTTATTTCAGGATTTTAACCCTTTAAATACCAGTTTTGGTGGCGATACCATCAATTTGTATAAGAGGAAAAAACACAAAAATGTAATTATTTTCCATATACTAAATGCAAAGAGAAAACTTTAGCTTTGGATTATCACAGTCTTGAATATGTAAAAGATAAGAGGCAACATTATTTCTGGTGCATTTAAAGATTTTGTGTTATGTCAGATTTTTAAAAAAAATCCCTCTTAGCGCGTTAAGGGACAAAAATGGCCACATATTAAACACATGCCTAAAATATTATATATTATTATTATTTTCCACTTTTACCAAGTTAAATCTTTTAACCAGCATCAGTCCTCATCATAACTACCAAACATTTATTTTATTTCAGGATTTTAACCCTTTAAATACCAGTTTTGGTGGCGATACCATCAATTTGTATAAGAGGAAAAAACACAAAAATGTAATTATTTTCCATATACTAAATGCAAAGAGAAAACTTTAGCTTTGGATTATCACAGTCTTGAATATGTAAAAGATAAGAGGCAACATTATTTCTGGTGGATTTAAAGATTTTGTGTTATGTCAGATTTAAAAAAAAAATCCCTCTTAGCACGTTAAGGGACAAAAATGGCCACATATTAAACACATGCCTAAAATATTATATATTATTATTATTTTCCACTTTTACCAAGTTAAATCTTTTAACCAGCATCAGTCCTCATCATAACTACCAAACATTTATTTTATTTCAGGATTTTAACCCTTTAAATACCAGTTTTGGTGGCGATACCATCAATTTGTATAAGAGGAAAAAACACAAAAATTTAATTATTTTCCATATACTAAATGCAAAGTCAAACCCTTGGCTTTGGATTATCACAGTCTTGAATATGCCAAAGATTAGCAGCAACATTATTTTTTGTGCATTTTTATTTTTTGTGCTATGTCAGATTTTTTTTTTAAATCACACATGGCGCAAGTACAAATTTGGTCCTATTTGAACCCATTAAAATATCCATTTTTGAACCCACTGTCATAATATCATAAAATCATCATTTCTATTCAAATACCCTGTCATTACCAAGCCTTGGGGTAAAATATTTACTTTTTACTGTTTTCCACCAGTTGGTACCATTTTTCATATAATTGACATACTGCAAACATCTGTAGTACTGCAAACATTTTCCTGATTTCTACTAGGAGATTATAACCTGTGCCTGTCTCACTACACATGTAATTTGCTAAAGCAAAACTACAAGATCACCATGAACATGAATTTTTATTTTTTTCTATAAACAATTTAAATCTATGAACATATAAAACATATCAAAACTTCAAAACAAAATGGGGTCATTCTTCAGCTCATTTAGCTGCAGAATTGCAATGCATGCTCCTTACCGATGTAAATGCCACATTTTGAGCAGGTGGTAGAGATTTTTCTTTTTTTGTTAGGGCAGAAACTGCACCCCCTCCTCCTCTTGTCATGGGTGTCTGCAGACCCACTAGCTTTTCTTCATCTTGTCGAGTTTAAAATTGCCGCACCAAAGATGTGCACAGCTTTATAACTTCTGCATCAACCACACTTGTATGAAAGGCAGACTTTGTTTTAGATCCCTCGCAGCTACTTCTTTGTGTTGCCGCAAGATGAAAGGTGTTATTATTGTCTAAGGAATGACTGCATGGTTGTGTTTGTGCCTCTAAAATTATCAATTTGAAACATAGACTGCTAAAAAAAAAAAAAACGAAGCTGTGTCAAAGATGCGTAAAATTCAAAAGATTCATGTTTGTGCGTAAAATACCGAAAGAAAACAATGCAGTGAGAAGCGCGTTCTCTTGCTAAATGCACGCACACGCACACACACACACACACACACCCACACACACACACAAAGAGAGAGAGAGTAGACAGAAAGGGTAAAATATGACCTTTAGGATATTGTGATTTGTCACTCGCCTAAACACCATGTATTATATTTAGGCCCTACACACACACACTTTTGTCAACACAGACACACATTGCTCTCAGACATCCACACATACTCAGAAACATCATTTTAGATCATTGAGCCATTAAAATGCTTCATAAAACACTCCATAGTGCCCCTAGTGGAAACCAGGAAAATAACGTGCATTTCCACCCATAGGGAATACATATGTAGTGACGTCATCTGTTGGAACACACTATATTATGCAAATATAATGCTTTTGCTTCAAAATGAAAGGATGTTTCAACATAAATCATGATTTGTGTATTAATGACGGCCCCGGCTTTAAACGAGGTTTTAATGGGTTTCAATGGGACATTTTTGTCCATTATGGTGCTGAGTGTTACTATTTGTTCTACACAAAGTGTGTTATACATATTTTGCAAAATGGGATAATTTTTTTTACATTTATCCCAAAAGTCACAATTTTGCCAAATTACATATCATTTGCATTAAAACAGCCAAAATGGTCAAAGAAATGAAACTGCAAAAGACCAAAAATGTCCCTAATGCAGCATAAGGGTTAATCTATGAAAATATATACAAGGCAAAAGACAACCCTCTGTTTAATCTACAATTATGTTGACTTTCAACTGAAAAACTCCCCTTGAGTCACCAACTTACTTTCAGAAAAAGTTTGACAAGACAACAAAATCACTGCAATAGGATTTTGACAAACTGATCAATCAGAGTAAATGGCTTCAGACTCACTGTAATGTTTACTTGTGCCCTTCAAAAGGAAAGCCCAGCAGACTAACTTTCAGCAAGACACTTTTCAAAATATCGTTCAAAGAACAGAGCTTAAAATAGACAAAGACTGACTGATCATGATGTCAGAAATAATAAGGAGTCACAACAAGACAACACTCTGAACAGCGCACAGAGAGAGGAACCATTATAGCATTATTGTTGTGAATCTACAGGACTAGACTATTTTGATTTAAGCAATGTAGGACTGGCACAGAGAACATTTGAAATCCTGTAGATGTCAAACGTTTCCATCAGTGAATTATGCTGCCTTTTGAATATCAAATTATGCTGTAAATAAATAAAGATAAAGAACACATCAAAGATAAAGAGTAGTTCAATTGTTAACTAATCATACTCAGATTTGTCATCAGTTTTCAGTTTCATGGCCCCCAGAATATTTTGTTGTATGAATATTTGAACATGCAATATCAAAAAGAAAGAAAAAACCCTCTGCTTTTGAAATAAACAAAAAAGTATTTTATTCTAGCCTCATGTGTTATAATAATTTTTATTTTTATCAACAAAAAAACAAAAAAATCGTATTTTTGTCAAAGACAACGTCTAGATCGGATTCATTACCGTTTGGTAAGATTAGGAAATTTCTATTTATATGCTGTTTAATGTTGATATGTCACATATGCATCAGCTATCGCTTGTTGCTGCTTCTTCACATGTCTTTCGGTCTGGAGATACTGTACTCTTTCAGAAGATGCCTAATAGCGCCATGTAACAGTGAAAACACGGAAATGCAGAAAATTGCAGGGAGGTCAATGGGAAGGGTTGTTTCATAAATGATGGAAAATTATTCCGTTAATGGTGGGAAAAGAGTTTAATTAAAAAACAGCAGTGAACATAAGAAACTTCTTTCAAAAACAATAGTTTTTTGGCTTTAAGTATAAATAAGTTAGCTTTACTGTTACCTATAAAATAGTGTGCTCCAAAACAATTTAAAATTCACATTTAGAAGATATAAGCATTCAAAACTTACAGTCTCTCACCTCCACCAATATGGATCAATGATTTTGATGACATCACTCTGCACTTAAGCTTCTCATCAGACTTTTTGTCCAATCAAGTGCTCTCTAGAATCTAAAGCGTCCTACATTATAAATAGACGTTAAAGCTGCGGCTAAAATATGTCACTTTTTCACACATTTACTATTTTCTACATGGTGAATGGCACATAGTGCAATATAGAGGGAATAGGGAACGATTCAGAAAGCGTAAATATGCTTTCCATCGGGGTTTAGTTTCACGTCAGGGTAACGTGAACCGCACACACAGTCTGCTCCGGTCCAGAGACACAACTGCACAGACAGGATCATATGCACGAGTCAGCGCATACCAAAAAATGGATTAGACCCATCTGAATTCTGCATTGAATGCTATATTTTAAAGTGATATGGAGGATATTAGGAGGAGAAACGGTTAGAGATTAGAAGGAAACTGCATCTTTAGTGAGCTCGACAGCTCTGGCCAATCTGTGATATAAATTAAATGCTATTGGCTATTTTAAAAGAGGGGAGGAGCTGTTTGATATGTCCTGCCCTGTCTTCCTGTTTCAGTGGAAATGACATCAACACATTGAATAATGCTGCGTGTTTCAAGGCACATCAGTAGGGCTTTAAAACATCTTATCTTAGCAGCATAAACATTCAGCTAAGCATCTTCTTTTTTTGTTCCACAAATGAAAGTCTTACAACAACCTAAGGGTGAGTAAATGATGACAAAAGTTTTATTTCTAGTTGAACTATCCCTTTAAGCACATGACAATTGCACATCACAACCTTCAAACATCAGATTTGCATGAGCGCAATTTACATTCTTGCATAACGCATAATTAGATAATCAGCTGAGTCACGGTGTCATTAAAGATTCCAGTTTTTCACAGCTGATGGCTATCTGTCAGATATCAGAGATTGACAGAAAAAGCGATGGGCGCGCTCTATCACTAGATCTAATGAAGTCAGTTGGCACCACCCTGAGCTCTGAAATATGACACCCACTCTCGCCCGGGCTCATACTGCAGCTAATTAATGCTGTGATGCACATCCCACAAAACAACAATGCTCACACATGTATGCAAATACAGGAGTTATTGGGATGGAGAAACATAGTCTGCAGGGAATGGTGGACTACTGCAACAATATTGTGGGAAAGAATTCTGTTTTTCAAACACATTGATTTCTACACGTCATCTCTTAATAAATTTGTTCTACTTACAATAAACTTGTGTATCTTTATCTCAGATTACCATTTGAGTGATAGTTTAAGCATATTTTGACTCCACTAAGTCAACAGACCCTCTAAAAATGGGACGTTGGGATTGGACAGTCAATCCTCTCACTAACTGAGGCTGCATTACCGACAGCGACCAGCAGAGGGCAATTTAGCTGCATCCAAGCACACAATGGAGGTTAGGGAGTGAAGAGCAATATATATAGACTATATATATTTCTTCATCTTTCATTTCTTCCACTTTTTTCTCCGCAGCAACTACCGCTCTCTGCCAGTTGCAGTCCTGTTTTTATTGCTCTGTATTAATTAGAACATCCATTAGGTGGCTTAAGTCAGACACAAAGATATAAATCCCCTTGTTAATTTGGAAAGAAGAATCAGCGGCACTCATTATGATTAAATTAGCAGAGATCTGCCGGGTGGTTGGACCTTTATGACATTGATTGTGATCATCAGCACCAAACATCGGACGGCAGTTTGCCTTTAACCTCAATTAGCATTCTGTACCTAATCTCTGATTTATTACTGGTTTAAAGGTCTTCCTTGAAATAATCAGCTATTTAATCATGATAATGACGCTATATAATGTACAAAATCAAATTTCTATACAGTAGCCTATTTCAAATCTTTTGCACTGTGGAAACACCCTACATTACATTAAGTCATATTTCGAACAGCTTGAAGGGGTTTGAAAGCAACCTGGCATTGATTAAACCACTCATATTGAACTTATATTGGGACATATTTCCTGGAATATGGGGCCGCCAAGATGGGAATGGTGTTTTCAGCTTGCACATTGTTCCGTGAGATGGTCTTATATGACTATTGCCGTTATACTGTACAACCATGCAAACCAATTACTGGACCAAAGGACTCCCATGAGTTGGATGGCAATACCATTATAGATCCCCCATCGTGTGTAACAGTTGGTAATTGTGGCCATCTTTTGGTTTCCTCAACACATAAAGCAGTCCAGATGTTGGAAAGTGTGTGAAAGATGACCTATCAGACCATATTATGTTTTCCATTTTGGTCCAGGTTAGGTTCTGAGACAGGTTATGAGATTTTGCAACTCGGCCTCAGAGTCAAGAGGTTTCTGAATGGCAGTACTGCCATAAATTCTAGATCACAGTGTAGTTTTTGTTTAGACAAGGTCACAAAGTTTGCTGATTGAATTCTGATAAATTCTTTGAGGCTACAGTGACTTTAGCAAGTATGCTAGGTAGTGTCTTTTATTCATCTCAGTGAGATTCATCTTGAAACCAGAGTTTGCTTCCTGATGCACTTTGTACTTTCGGCATATGACGTAATTATTTTTGAGACTGTTCCTCTCAACACATACATTTAACTCTGTTGAACTCAAATAGGGCTGCACGCCTCTTTAAAGCTGCTGATTACCAATCAACCCAATATGACCCGCCTTTGCAGTTTGCATTTGTGATTGGAAATGAGCTTCTTCAAAGTTATTTTTGTCGGCCCATAATTAAGACATCAAAAAATGTTTGACATATTGAGTCATAAGTCAAAATGATGACAGAAAAGTCACATTTATAACAGCAGAAGTTAAACATTATCACATTAAAATTGAACTATGAAATAAAAAGTCATAACGAGAAAGTCAACATTATAACAAAGACAATTATGACAAAAATGTGACTCATATTTATGCTTTTTAAATCTTATGATTTTGACTGTCATAATTTTGACATAGTAGGCTATGTAATTTTTTACTTATCTCATAATTATATCTTTTTTTATCTCAAATATGACTTTTATTTCATAATTTTGACATTACACTTTACATTTTATGCCATTATAATGATTTACCAATATATAATATATATATAATGTGCTTTTACATAGTTGACCAGTGCTTGCAAAGTAAAACAATATTTTTTTTCATCAATGTAAAAACTCAGATACTCTAATTATTTGTACAAAAGATGTTCTAAAAAATTGGGGTAAATTTACGATTGAACAAATTTAGCTGAATTTTATTCAGCAAGGATACATTAAATTGATAAAATGTGACAGTAACGACATTTATAATGTATTTTTAATATAAATGCTGTTTATGTAACTTTCAAAAAATTTTTTTTACCAGTTTCCACAACAATATCAAGCAGCATGACTCTTTTATTAATTTATATAGTTCTTGGGCACCAAATCAGCATATTGGAATGATTTCTGAAGGATCATGTGACACTGAAGACTGGAGTAATGATGCTGAAAATACAGCTTTACCATCACAGGAATAAATTACATTTAAAAAAAAAATAGAAAAATAGAAGAAAAAAAAAATGAATTTTTAATCAAATAAATATTGCTTTGGTAAGTATTTGAGCATAATAAACGTCTATTGAAACCATTGAAAAATCTTAAGCAACTCTGACTGAAAGTAAATGTAGCAAGACAAAAAACAAAACAAAAAACAACAACAAAAAAAAGTTGTTTTTCAAAGCCACGTCTTCCATCAATTAGCTGAGAAACGCTGGCTTATATAAATGGTTTGTTTTGTGCTGCCTCTGGCTCTTTAATCTTACCTTTCAATACTGTCTTACATCACACATTTTAAGGCATCTTTTTGCCTACAGGAGCAAAGGAATGCCAATGGAAATCCATTTTCACAGTGCAACAGCTGAACCAAAGAACTATGGATCAGTGTCAGCCAATCACAGCACTGGATTGTGTTGATAAGACACACTTCAAAGCACTAGTGGCCTTGATAAAAAGCCTTGCACACCTTGCTCATCACTCTTCATTTAGCGCAGCAAATCAACCATCCCCCCGCACACACACACACACACACACACACACACACACACACACACACACACACACACACACACACACACACACACACACACACACACACACACACACACACACACACACACACACACACACACACACACACACACACACACACACACACACACACACACACACACCACACACATTGCAAACAATTCATTTGCAAAGTCTCACATAGACTCGAAAAGCATAGACTCACATCCAGACTTTTTCTTGCTCATAAATTGCAGTTAATACACTATTTAGAAGCTATAAAAAGATGAGTTTATTCCTCCTTTGATCTGATATAAAACAACATTGCTGTGTAGGAGAATATTATAGCTCAAACAATTTGACATCTAATTAAAGAAGATACTATAAAAGATTAAATAAACTTTCAAAACATTCATACAATTTATGTATGCAGAAAAAATCAAGCAAAAACAACCTAAGACCTACAGACAATTACTCTAAAGGAAGTGCAAGGTAATTCCCAACTGATATAGTCACAAAGTGAAGTCGTAAGATAAAAAAATGAGACCACGCAATATGAGATTGTTTACCCATTAAGCAGGGAAAAAAATAAAAACACACAGACAAAAAAAAAAAAAAAACGGCACCACTCAACAAGCCCCACCTCATTCAGTCATGATGGAGAGTCATCATAAAGTTCAGGGGATCTCTTTAAATCTCCAAAATGCATAACAAGTTTTCAGTTTTTAGTTGAAAACGGTGTCATGTGAATGGTCCCTAAATGATCTCTAGCTAAAGGTTAGGACCTCTAACTAACCAAACCTCGGTCCACTTATCTCCACTCTTCAGGAGCACTAACAAGATCAACGGGGAAATAGGGAATGTCAAAAGCAAAAAAATCATGGCTTGGAACAAATTTACTAAAGTTTTCTTATGGGAATGACCTCTAGACTTTTAAACTCCTTCATTCAGAACTATACTCTTCTCTTTTCTTATGGATAAAATGTAATACCGTCACTGATTCGCTGGTCTTTATGGATGAAAAAGGGATTTTTTCATCAACTTTGTTTGGGCCAAAAAGTTGACAAGTATCAAACTAAACAGGCATTAGCGGATACTTTAGATGTTCAGATTTTTTTTAAAGCTTGAAGCTAGTTATGATCTCATGCTCATGGCTGAAATGCTTCTCCCTAAGGTCGATTAAGTCATCTCAAGCACGTCAGATTTATATTTAGCTTTAGTTTAGCTCTGTGAGCTCTCGTTCCCAGATAAGGGCAATATCGAGATTGATCGGTGACTGACACACAGAAATAGGACTTACAAGTGTGTCTTGAAGTCTCGAGAGATGAAGAACTGAGGAAAATATGCCTCATTTGTGGTTCTCATGCGGGTCCACAGCTATAGTGACATTTACTGATCCCGTTCCCTCCTCTTCTCATTATTGATCATTTCCTGTCCTTTCTCTATCGTTCTCTCCATAAAAAAAAAAATTCTTCTCATCTTAACTGAAAATGTGAAGCCAATGTATTATACGAATGTATCTGTAAACAAAGTAGATTTCTTTTTTTGGGAGGAGTGTGGGTAGGGGGTTTGGTGCGGTTGCAGCAAAGTTCAGGACACGAAAACGCATGGCCTGCGTAAGCGCCAGGGGTAACGTGCCAGAACAATGTACACTAACCTAATACACAGTGCATAGCTCTGATGGTTATTCTGTTAATGAGACATTTCTGTTCATCTGCCCTTATTCACGAAACATGAGCAGAACAAATTTCTATGTAAATCATTTTCACGAATCAGCTCTCATTAATCTATCCCTACCTAAATTGTCACATTCAATTTAATGGGACAATTTATACCCAATTGGTTTTTATGCATGACGTACACAGAAATTCGTTCTGGTGTGGCTTCACGAAGGTCCAGTTCATCTAATATGGTTACCTCATTGTCGGAGCTCATTGATAGCGATACACTTTTGTATGATAAGTCAAAAATCGGAGACTGCTATGAACCCCACAGGATGTTTATCTAGATTATAATATTTCAATTAGTGAAGACATCTGCTTCCCTTTGATTTTAATTGTTTTACAGCAGAGCACCCAGAGCTCATTCATCAAGCTCCTGCACCACTGCAGGCATTGAGTTCATGGCCTGCAGATGTGCAGCTCCAGGGAGCTCCTCTATGACAGTCAGGCCAAGAGAACAGCCCTACACTCTTTCCATCTTTTAATCAGCTCGCTCTTTTTCTTCATACTCATACAGTTCTGCCTATAAATGTGCCTTTTTTAAAATAATTGCAATTAAATTATAATAAAGCATTTTATTCCATTGAAGATATTTGACAGACTATTTGACATTTGACAGATATTTGACAGGACAGTTTTATAAATATTCCATAACAAAAGATCTCTCTCTCTCTCTCTCTCTCTGAGACTGATTTTTAACATAATTAAACAATTTTATATAACATAATATAAATGTTTACCAAGGCTATTTGATCAAAAATACTGTAAAAATCTAGAAACATGTCTTATTATTAGGGTAAAGTACTGAAAGTATTACTGAAAGTAGGCACCCATTGAAATGATTGGCATTCTTCTTCTTCCGCTCTTGAAGTCTATGGCAGCCCAAAGAACCGCCTGTGGGAAAGTTATGATTTTTGGCACACTGATAGAGGACAGTCTGAACTGTCACCATAGCAAATTTGGAATCTCTTACTCAATCCCTCTAGTGCAACCAACTGTCTAAAGTTTCACTCATGTTTATGCTAATAACTTTTGAACCATAAGGGCTAGAAACAAAAAAACGTTTCCTCTGATTCCTTAGCTCAAGCCAATTCGATTGCACCCTATGACGTGACGTCATTTCCGTCATGAAAAATCCGCCATTTTGAATTCTCCGAAAAAAATACTTTTTCAAACTCCTCCTAGCCCGTTGCTCCGATTTTTACGAAAATGTAACCAGATCATCTTCAGACCATGCATGGCAAAAAGTATTTTTGTGGAATTCATGTTGATTCGTTAAACCGTTCTCGAATACCACGCAAACTTATTTTATTACAAACTTACAAACTTATTTCGCAAGTCTGCGTAAGCTGCTTATTTCTCGATTTTAATTGAATCCAATCACTCTAACCCAAAGGATCTGTTTTCTGTCATTCAGTCTGTTGCCTCAGATTCTCTGTGAAGGCTTCCTAAGATTTTCTATTAACGCTAAATTAAAATGACAATGCATTGATCATGGCCAAAATACATAGCAGTTTTACCCAAAAAGCGCATTGATTATATCTATTGTGTTTTAAACAGTCAATCAAATGACCTTCAGCAATTTAAAAATAAAAGAAATGTCCAAAAAACTAACTTTGCCCGAACTACAAAAACAAGTTTAAACTATTTAATCTAAACTACAGTTTAGCTTAAGTTACAGATTAATTTAATTATGTGTATGTATATATACAGTACGTACATAATTATGTGTATGTATATATAGTGTACGTATGTACACACAGTATATATACAGTATATTGGCATAAGAACAGATGTCATGCTGACATCATGCTGACAATCATAAACAAAAGCACGTGGTGTCACAGTCTGGTGGTCTTCAGAGTGCACCTGAAAAGACGACAAAAATGGACAGGACTCGTCTCATCGTGGAGGTTGAGAAGCTTAAAGTTATTTATGATCCACATAATGTGCTTTATAAAGATTTGCAGGCAAAGGAAAAATCATGGGATGAAGTTGCAGTGGCTCTTGGTGCCGATTGTAAGTCATTTAAACGTATTTTTGACAACCTTTCCCTGGCACACGAGCAAACAACTCAACTCAATATAGAAAGGTAAATAGAATAGACAGAATAATATAGCACACATACAGGGCTTGACATTAACACCCGCCAACCCGCCAAATGCGGGTGGATTTCACCCGTGGCGGGTAACACATTCACTCCCACTAGCCACTTTGGCGTGTTGAAAAATTGTAGTCTTGTCAAAAAGGCATCTGAAATAACAAAACACGCGGACTGGCCGTCGGACTGAGGGCTCCTTAATTATCAACTTAACCAGCAGCAGCGATGATATAGCGATCTTTTTTAATAGCAGGAGAATCCAGACCACAGGCGCGTCTCACGCTCTCCTGCAGTGCGCGAGGGTGCGCGCGCCAAATATGACATCCAGACATTTGTCAAATGATAAAGTTGAATCTGTCACAGGGCAGCCACAGATCCTCAGACCTGTATACCGTCAGCCTCCCGCCTGATTTTAACCTGATGGTACGTACGATCTCTGTCATCACACGCCACTGGTCGCATGCACACACACATCAACACAGCGTTCAGTCTGTGCGTGAGTGTGCGTGGCCGAGCAGTGCGTAGAAAAAATGCGCTGGAGAACGAGATAAAGAGAATAGGCAGAGCTGAGATAAAGAAAAAATTATCTTCATGATTAAGGGACACGGTGTAACTACCAGCAGGGCTGCCCTTATGTCACGTATCACAACAATCTTTCCAGAGTTAATTCTATGTTTTAATAAATTAATCATGCCATGAAAGAAAGCAGGAGATGCGTTTGTGGGAATAATCTGGAAAATAAAGACCTGTAGGCCTATACTTTCAGGTGGACATATCTCCAGTCCAGTTACTCAGAGAGCTTCATGATGATTATTAAACCAGTCAGAGCTCTGAGGAAATGCAGATGCAAAACAAACAATCCAAAGTCTCCAAAACGATCATAGGCCTATATAAAGATTGTTGCCTTAGTGGATTTTTTCGTAGAAAAAATAATTTATTCTTTGCTCGTTGTTTCTAATGCAGATAATTATTACAGTATTTACTGATAAAAAAAACCTGATGCAAAACTGTACACACAACCTTATCAGAGCTAATGATATTAGTACATTTTAGTACGTTTTAAGCCCCATTGTCAACTTTAATCATATAAAACGTAATTTTCCAACAACAAAAATGTGGCTAGTAAAAATGCTGCGTGGCTAGTAATTTTGAAAAACCACTAGCCACATTGGCTAGTGAGCAAAAAAGTTAATGTCAAGCCCTGCACACATACAATATCTATGATGTGCATGATTTTGTTTTCGCGAATTTGCTCATTTACAATTATGTCAAAGAACTTTGCTGGTTGTTATTACAGACATTTATGAATTATCTTTAAGATCTTTATGATGGGTAATGTTTGTAAATTAGATGTGTATCAGATATTTCAACAATCTAAATGATTTCGTAAAGTTTTTTCTCTTTTGCAGAACACTTTTCATGGAGATGAGTGCTAATATGTAATAAATATGCAAATAATATATAATAATAAATATAATTCAGATATAAATTACCTATCAATATTTATCTCTTCAAAAAAAAAAAAAAAAATACAAAATCTGTCAAAGTACTTACAGTTTTAGATTGACCACAACCTCAAAAGCCTGTGCACAAGCCACGGTTCAGCTGCCATTGTGACACACTGCCAGTGTGAAAGTAAAATGGGTATGTGCTGCTTCCGCTCACCATACACACTGATTCTGCGCTGCCTCCGCTCTCGTGCACTGTGAAACCGGCGTTAGTGTCAGCCCTAATTTAACTCTTCCCCCAATCTTGACCCCTGCTTCTGCTTTTTGGGAGATTTTTGATCATATCAACCTCCAGACACTGAAGGATGTGATTGTCAAGCTCAAACCTTCATTTTCTCCTAATGATATCAATAACCCAAAATTTTTAAAATTAAATCATCTGATTCGGTTGGGCCAGGTATGGTATCAGGCTCTTATTAACAAGTGTCTCAAAACGGGCTCTGTCCCCAACTTAAAGTGGCTACGGTCACTCCTCTACTCAAGGAGCCTTCACTAGATCCTTCTGTTCTAAAAAAAATGTTGGGACTATCTCTCTTACCTTTCATTTCTAAACTATTGGAGACAATTTTGTGCTGGATCAACTCCAACACTTTTTGTCAAATTATTGTATATGAGGTTTTTCAATCTGGTTTTAGGACTGCTCACAGCACTGAGTCCACCCTCCTGAGAGTGTTAAACGATATTTATCTCTCTACTGATTCCGGAGATACTGTGGTTCTTGTTCTCTTAGATATTTCTGCAACTTTTGATACCATTGACCACCCTACTCTTTTATCTAGAGTCTTGGGTGGGTCTAAAAGCTTCTGTCCTGAAATGGTTTCAGTCACACCTGTCTGACAGAAAGTTTTTAGTAAAGATGGGTAATTTCTCCAGCTCCATGACACCTCTGACCTGTGGTCTTCCACAGGGCTCTAGTTTGGCTCCTTTTCTTTTTTCTTTATACGTAATGTAATGCAGTTGCGTTGTTTCTGTTGTTTTCTGCTGTCTCCTCCTCCTCTTTTAGGATTGGTCCTGGACTTAACGCAACTGCATTACGTCACAACGTAACACATGCTACCTCTGGGCGCTATCAAACTAATTTTGATACTTCCAATCAACACTCAAATTTATATTCCAATTAAGAGAAACAACCCTGCAACAATTAATTCTCTTCTGTGATGCTTAGCGGAGGTAAAAGCATGGCTACCTCAAATGAAGACAAGACTGATGTCATTGTTTTCTGCCCCAAAAAACTCTCAGTGTATAAGTCCAGAGTTAGAGAGTCTATCGGCTTTTAAATCCCCAGGGGAACTTAGGGTCGTTCTTGTTCTTGTTCATCTCCTTAAATTCCTGAATCCTTGCCAATCTAACGATACCAAATATGCTAGGTTTTGCCTTACAGTTTGTGTAGCGTTGTGATTTAGCGCTTAAAAAACATTTGCCAATATTTTCGAAACTGTTAGACCGATTGAGACGGAACCACAGTAGAAGATTGGAAACATAGGTCGTTGAACATTCTCTAATGCCTAAATGTCAAAAATTTTATAGTAATTGGCAAAAAAATCCAATCAAAATTCACGTGTGGGTCATTTTATGTATTCCTACATATAATGTAACTCCTAAACGAAATTACATATTTTCACACAAATCTTTGGAATTGTGGGATTGTGCTTCTTGATGGTGCTATAATAAAACAAAACTAGAAATTGCCATTAATTACAATAGTAGTATGATATTAAATGCTACACTTTACGAATGCATTGGTGTACCATTACGAATCTCGTTATGTGTCTTTATGCCCTGAAAGTACTCAAAATGTTTCGGGCAGTGCCACCTTGTGGTCAAAAGTTATAATGAAATCCAAAAACGCTAATAACTTTTAGAGTAAATTAGCCTATTGCAATGAAACTGGTCTTAATAGATCTCTTGGGTCACGCTGAGAACATAGATACCAAGTTTGCCATATTTGGCAAATATTTCTATTTCAAATAAATCCAGTTCTTTTTATTAACATTTTATTAATAAAAAAAATCATGAAAAAAGTATCATGGTTTCACAAAAATATTAAGCAGCAAAAAGGTTTCCAACAATGATAATAGGAACCATCATTAATAATGAGCACTACATTAAAATCTGATCTGAAAGATCATGAGACACTGAAGTAGGCCTAATGTAATGTAAGATAAAGTATATTATACTGTATCTTTCTTGTACACATCTCCCACACCCTGAAATACACTCTCTGGCAGTGGTTCATAATCTCTTTCATTTCCAAGTTTCCTGATCACTTTTCTCCCCTCTCTCAATCCTCACCCTCATGCTGTAGTGGCCGCTGCAGTAGTAGGTAAGCCGTGCTTGGGTGTTACCCTCCCACCTCACTGTCATACAAGACATGTAATAGGAGAAAGATGAGAGTAAAAGAAAAAGCAAGAGAGAGAGAGAACACGTAGAGTTGCGGAGAGACAAAAAGAGCATGCATATCGTAGGAAATGGAGGAGGTGAGAACATTGCTGTCATAAAAACAATTCTTGTGTCTTTTGCTGACCTGCTTTTTTTTAGCACAGCTTGTCTGTAAAATCTATATTTTATCTCTTGAATTCAGAATATTATGATGTTGAGTTGGTTCTGCTATCAATAATATATTGATCATCAAGTCAAATGTTATATGCTATGTATTGCTGATGCTCAAAAAGCCATTTTGCAGGTATATATCGCAGTAAATCTTACAAGAGCATTAGACGAGACTGCAATAAAGTTTAAATGCCTATACGACATAAAAGTTTGGAGTGAATCAATCTGATCTGTAAACTATAAAGCTCTTATAGTTACAAAACCAAAGATGCCTTGCAAATGTATTTCTAGATGAGTATTTTAATCTGCTTTGAGTGGTGCAGCAGTCCAGAGTGCATCTTCACTGATAAATTAACAAATAACATCCATCCATTCTACTCTTGTATACAGGCGATGCTCATATCAATCGAATGCACATTATGACCGCAGAGAGAAAGATATCTAATTCAAAAGAGAGGGAGTCATTATCTCAAACACTTACTGTTAATTAAAGATGACTTTCAAAACTGGATTAATGTTCTTTTTCATGGTATGATTCAAAATTTCAATTTGCCTCTTCAAATTATAACCATACACACAAACACTCTCTCAAAAAATAATCATAAATAAATCAATTAATTAGGGATTTTCTTTAATGAAAATAAAATAAAACAAAAACTCATAGCAGTAACTCAAAGCCTTTCAGAAATGTTTAACATTCCCAAATGATATTACCAATTAGTATGTTTCACGTAATTTTTTGCTGAGGCATCATTCCAATATTTTAATTTCCTTCAGCCGATTTGTGAATATTCATAAGCTGTGTGGTAGACATTTCCCCCTAAACATTCATAAATGATTAGGTGGCACGCTTTAGTTGCGGAAGGTTTGTGCTATTTGGGGAAATATGGTTTCCCAGAGTCTCCAGAGAGCTCATTATCCATATCCAAAGAGCAGGACCTTTAGCTGAGTCACAGGGGGTATTAAAACCCTGCCCTGTGTCTGTTCTTATTCTCACAGCAGTCCACAAGCAGCTGCCTAACACCCAGCGTATGAATTCACCTGCATTCTCAGAGTCAGTTACATGGATTGGGAAGGTCATGATCGCAGATCTCCACTCATTTGTGGCACACGTGTAAATGTCATTGAATGATATAAATTGAAAAAAAAAAAATAATTTAAAAATGAGGGTAGAAATGCTAGTTTCAGCTCTACATTTAACGCCATCATAGCATGTATATGTCAGAGGCTGGCAAAATGAGAAATAATGGAGTTTTCCAAGCAGGGAAACTGATCTAAACCATTTGTCAGAGCTAACATTTTTGTGTATTGCAAGGTGATGTCCTTGGGAAGAAGGCAACGTGGTTGATTCCACCAAGGGAAACATGTTATTAGGCCGAAACAGCAGTTATAGGAGGGTCATTATTTATCTGAATTTATCTAAGATACCAAAACTACAGGTGTGAAGGTGGATGGCGTTGAGTGTCTCTGTTTTAAAAAATTGTGAGCATTTAAAATGTTTGTCAATTTATATTTGCATGCTACTTGTAAATTGAAAAACAGTCTGAGGTGGTGTAGAATTGGGCTGGTAACCAAAAGGCTGTAGGTAGTACAAATACATGCTGAAAAGTTTACGCACATCCAACAAAAAACTTAAACAGCATCACAAAAAAAAAAAAAAATTACCGAAATAAATCTATATGCTACTATGACATTACATTATCATTATTATTATTATTGAGCAAGATCTCAATCCATTGTATCTTCATCAGTCACTCATTAACATACAAATATTCGGTAACACTTTACAATAAAGGCTCATTTGTTAACATTATTGATGTATTAACTAACATGAACTAACAATGAGAAATACAATTGTTACAATATTTATTCATCTTTGTTAATGTTAGTTTAAAAAAATACAGTAGTTCATTGTTTTTCAAGTTAGTTCACAGTGCTTTGTTATAACAAATATAATCTTTGATTTTAATAATGTAAGTAAATGTTGAAATGAACATTAACTAAGATTAATACATGCTGTAGAAGTGTGTTCATTCATAGTTCAAGTTAACTAAATGAGTTAACTAATGAAAGATTATTGCTACCAAATATTATTTTACCTTTAACCATAAAAAGCTGTAACATCCATCCATCAAAACAAACTATGTCATCATTTGTATCATATATCAAACACTTCTAAGACATTTTTCGAAATATATTCTTTCATGTTCCAAATAAAACAAGAAACTCATACAGGTTTGGAACAACATGAAGGTGAGTAAATGTTGAGAGAAGTTTTATTTTTGGGTGAACTATCCCTTTAAAGGGAACATGTGTTCAATATGTAATGTTACACAAGGTTTTCTGTTTTGTATACTGTCTCTAAGTACATTGTGTCCACACGGACTTTTTGTGATGATACATCACACGGAATGTGATGATATATTTGATCTTAAACACTTTACCTGAATTTGGATGACAGAATGAATTATATTTTAATGTTAAGTTATATTGAGCATTAAACGCACCCATAATTCCCGGATGGGATGGGATGGGATGGATGGCAGAAAGCGAGTAAATTTGAAGATAAATCAGCTCTTAAAACAAGGCTATACACATTAGCAGGGGGATTGAATATAATTCATTGAAGACATCATGAAAAAAATAAATCGAGCTGAAGATGTGCCAGTGTTTAGGGTCAACTTTTTTTTTCAATTTAGAAAACAATTGTGCACCCAAAAATGTATATTTGGTCATCATTTACTCCCTCTTATGTTGTTCTAGTACATGCAGTATGCAAAACCTGTGCAAATATGGTGTTTTTATGGTGTTTAAGGTGTTTTTGCATACAGCACGCCAATCATCCAACTTATATTGTATCAGGATGTTAACCAACAAAAGCAAAAACAAAAAAAAACAAAAAAAAAATCATCTTCAATATAGACATGTATAGATTAGAGAGAAAAAAGTTGTAGGTACATTTTGCTGGCTTCCAGTGTGTTCCTAGTTCGTTATGATGGATGGGGTGTAACAATGCCAGTTTAACACATGTAAACATGAAGTGCAACTAATTGCCACTTGTCCTTTTTATGATATCCTAATTAGTGGTTAAATGTATTTTATACAATGTTTGGATGTTGTTTGGATATGTGCCACATGATTTATTGCAAAAAAAAAAAAAGAGGGAATATTATAACAGTGTGTAGTATCCCCCCCCCCCCCCCCACCACTTATTTGTAGGAACGGTCAAATCCCACAATATGTGATCTCTGAACTATCACCATTGTGGCCTTGAGCAAGGCACTTAACCTCAGGTTGCTCCAGTGTAACAATAAGCGTACTATCCAAAGTTTCTTTGCATAAATTGTCAGCTAAATGATAAATTATAGCAACATTAATGCATAACTTGTTCCCCCAGCTGAAAAGACAGACATGCATTTCCATTCTTGTCCAGGCTGGTCTATGCTTGTAAGTGCTGAGCTGGTGAAACTAGTCTGGTAAGCTAGTCTTGCTGGTTAAGGTACAGTTGTTAAGAAGTTTAGTAGTGACCAGCCCACCAAAAATCACATTCAAAGCACGACTTAGAAGAAAATCGTATTGCAATTGTCTCTGCATATTATTAAGGCACTGAAGAAGGTAATGTTGTGACTGAAAGGTTAGCCATCCGCAGTAAAGCTGTTTTTTAATCTAACTTTTTGTTCACTTCATATTGTTAGGCCTTTGTGCAAATTTTTGCCTTGCCTACTGTATATGAAAATTGTGTGGCTTACGCACCTAGACTTTTTGAACATTTCCTGAGTTTTTTTTTTGTCGTCAGGAATTAAAAAATAAACAAACAAATAATTAAATAAATAAATAAAATTACTGTATAGCGCAGCTCACATCATTTGGTATTGTAAGTATTTGATGAGAAATGTTTGAGTTCATATATAAATCTCTTCTTCTGAGAGACTTTTGACTTGACAAATTTGATCAACTATTTTAGTCTTTTTTTAGCAGGATTATTACTGTTACCACATGGCCATTAGTACCACAAAAAGCTTTTAGCAGAACAATGGAGTACTCACTGACACCTCGGATATAGATTTTCTAACTCCCAACAAAAGACACTTCCCAATGACTGGGTGATTATCACACTGCAGAGCACCCAAAGCTTTCATTTTGTTGTCATTCACCTTGTTCGTTCTCATCCCCTTTACCTTGTGTTTTCATTAAGAATAGAATAGTGCAGTTCGAGGCCTCTAGCATGCCTAGTAGGATGACCTTAGTGCTTATTTCACGGTTTCCGAAGAAATGCCCGCGTATCACAATGTATTTTCTTTCATGTTCACACTACTGCTATTTCATGAATGCCCAAGGGCACGTTGTCAATATACTAGACATAAGCATAGAAACCTAAAACCTTCATGGCTGAGTCACTCTATAGACTGTCTAGTCTCTCAGAGGTGCTTGTCTGTTAACGTCACACTTCTGTTTTAATAAGTTCCGTCCTAACTGACCTTGTACATATACATGTATATGGGCTCAGCTGAGTGGAGCTGAAGCATAAAAACTAGGTGAGCCTGCCCAGGGGTCTCCTGAGTACGGAGCAGCGCTGGCCTGCATTCAGCTTTAGCCAGCCAGCCAGCCTTCTCACATCTGCCCTTGCCCCCTTTTATTGGCTGAACAGATGTGACCAACCTCCCATGGGCTGTGTTGAGTTTTACTTCCTCAGCTCCTGTCCACATCCTCTCCAAAATGGAGTTTATTCTGACAAAACCATAATTTGGGTGCACTGGGCCAAACTACTAAATGCATATTTAGACAATAGTCTTTTTTTATAAATAATGACTGTTCCAGTATTAATATTTGATTCGTTTTTACATAATGTATGGATAGGCAAAATATTTTAGCTCTGTTTATTACCACAAAAGTTTTTAAAGGTTTATCTCATAAAATAAAAAGGTGCATCCTAAAGCATAAAAACAATGGGTCTTGTCTCATTCACTAACCATGGGTAACCAATGTGTAAAACCAATGTGTCTTCATGCAGAAAACATGATTTATCAATAAGATAACACTTGCATTTGTTCTATATTCAGGATGACATTTAGAACTAACTCAAATGTTACATAAAGAACATGAACAATTTAATAATGCATATTGTAGGGTTATTGTTATAAATAAATAACTTTACAATTAGTCTTACCATTAAAAATACAACCAACATAATTTGCACAGTATGAACGTTCATTATAAGTGAATGAGATGTAATATTAATAATATAATCAAAACCAGAAAATGAAATATTTTAAATTAATATATTTGTTTAGCTTACCTTTGCTGATATCCTGATATTCCAACCACAGCTGACGTTGGACTTGCTTGTTGGGATACCATATGGTACAGGATTCCTCAAAGCCATACACTGCCTCCTGGATAAAATGGTTGCCAAACTCTTTTAAAATGGACACATAGTCACTGCGCAAAGTAGCCCCATCCAGTGAATGAACTGCTGAACTGAAAGCTGAAGTAGAAAGGTAAAAGAAGGAGGCTTCAGAGAATCGCATTAGACCTTAAATTCAATTTCACATCTCAATTTAAAGCAGAGGCTGCATAAAAGACAAAACAAGAGAAAAGATTCCAAATGAATTGAGCTGTGATGAAGATTACAAAGCTTTACTAATAAATGTTGATTTTCAGTGCAGCTACAATTTGCTTGAAGTATTCAAAGCAAATAACCAAATGGTTATTTTTAATACAGTTACACCTACTACAGTGCAGTTAAAATGACAAAGCAAAGAATGTGGGAAGAGAAAGAGTGAAAACATAATCTGTCAGTGTGCTGAGTGAAATGCTATCTGGGGAAACAAAGGAAGGATAAACAACAAGGCCTGTAGAGGTATTGAGTGCTTTTGTGTAGGTTGATGTCTGACCTTTTAAAAACTTGTACTGCTTTTTTCAACAGAAAATATACATCATAAAATTAAATGTAAGCTTTTAGTCATAGAATTTTTATTTCCCTGCGGTACTTTAGAATATAAAGTACTTGTTTGCACACACTTTTGCAATACAAAAGTATTGAAGATCTCTGAAAAGTTTGGTAGACAGCAGAACTCAGTGGTTTGCAAGTTAACAATATTATTCATTTAATAGAAATGTTTCATGTGGGTATTCGAAGAATTGTCCAATATTTCAGCACATTGACTGAATGACAAATGTTAGCCAATAATTTTGGGAATTTGGCATATTCAGCTTTTCTCTCACAACCTTCATGCCCAGGTTTATAAAATGACCTCAAGTGATGCAGAAAAGGCAGGGTAAAAAAGTGGTAAAAATCAGAATTGAAAATGCAAAACCCCCACTTCTCAGTCATATAAAAAATGAATCCTTTAATGGTAATGTGATGAGAAGAGAGGGGAACTGGTGCAAGCAATAAGAGCAAGGAAATCAAATTTTAAAGGCCAGTCAGGCCATTCATTAATACAGAGTATTCTTTTAGAACTGCACTTGGGATCTGACATCTGCTCATTAAATATACAGTGTTCTCTAAACAAATGAAGCAAATGCCCTTGCAGTGAAAATATGAGGCCAAAATAAAACTAAAGTGCCAAAAACAATGCCAACTTTATCCATCTTTGAAGGTTGCTTTTTGTCTTCCTTGACGGCAAACTGTGTAATTTCTGCACCACTAGCATCACAGAATTGGAAAAAAATAATAAATGTTCAAACTGGTTTCCTGAACATTCCACCAATCTGCTATTGGTTGGTCAAAAATAGTCCCACCCCAAACTCACACTATTGGTTGAGTCAATGTTGCTGTTGCAGAATAATTAAACAGAGTAATATTTTGATACCAACAGGTGGCATTCTTTTGATTCACTCTTAATATTAAGCTAGGATAGTAAAAAAAAAAAACTGACTTCAGCTTTAAGTCCTCTGGTTTTAAACACACTCACCATCTGGGATCAACAAAGCACTGAGAACTGCCTTTTACACCAGGGACATATTTGTTGGTATTGAGTTTTGCTTCACTACCCACCCAGCACAACTGATCTGTCACAGTGAGGGCTCCATAGTGAGATCACTCAACGCATTCTCACCCCAAGGCGTCATCTAACTGACAATTTTGACCATGCTTCAATATTCGACGCTAAAGGTACCCTTTAGCGTCAGTTAGTTGACGCGATCCCAGGGCGTCATCTAACTGACGCTAAGGGTAACGCGTCAGTTAGATGACGCGGGTAGGTTTAGGTCTGGGTAGAAGGGCGTCATCTAACTGACGCTAAGGGTAACGCGTCAGTTAGATGACGCCCTGGGATCGCGTCAACTAACTGACGCTAAAGGGTACCTTTAACGTCGAATATTGAAGCATGGTCAAACTGATTCCCAAGGCGTCAGTTAGATGACGCCTTGGGGTGAGAATGGCTGGATCACTCCATTCTACCAGACCAAAAAAAGTTATTGCCAGCTAGCCTGAAACCTCTTCCTAACCACAGATTGTACTGTAAGCTTAGGCCAGTCACACATTTTTATTTTGTAGAAAATACTTGATCAATATAAATAAATAGAAGAAGAGTGAGGGTGTTTTACCTTGGGAGAGGGTCCACTGATTGAGCTTCACATGGTACATAATGGATCTTAGCTTCCAGTGCTGAACCAGTGGGTAACCTGTAACCTCACTGTAGTTTACCATTCCTAAAATATACAGAGGGCGAGAAAAAATCATATTTTAAAAAACAAATATAAGACCCAATTTAAGACCCAAAGCAATTGACGAGTTCATGGATCTCAAACAGTAAGTTGGGGAGTGATATATAGAAGCGATTTCCCCTTGTTGTATTAAAAAAATAAGATTGAAAGTTTTAAATGCATTTATCTGTGTTTTTGTGTACTTTTAGGAGTGCACAAGCATTTAAATAGCCTTAAAGCTAACACAGACTAAAGCCCACAAAACTTTAATTATGATAACACTGGGTATTAAAAAATGAAATGTAAGTTTACAAAACTAAATGATATGATGACTGCAGGATGTTGCTTTGGTTCTGCTTTGTGTTGTGTTGACAGTTGATGTAGAATAAATGTATGACTGTGAATTCCTAAAAACACTGACAATCCCAGTATGAAATGATTTTTAAAATAGTGTTTGCTAATTCTAACTTTGCTCAGTTAGGTACTTTCTCTAAACAGTTTTTCTGTCAATTCAAAAACAAGTCTGGAAAATGAAAGCACTGACTTGAAAAAATAAAATAATGCAGGATTTCTGATACATTTCTACACATTGAGAATATTTTGGCCCACACTAGCTGATATAGCTGTATTATCTTAAAGTATGAAAATACAATGTCATCAATGGTTATGTCAGAAAATAACAGTGATTCCTAGAAAATATTTACCATAGAGGATAATCATAGTATTATTAATAGAAGACAGAGTAGCTCAGCAGATTTGTGTAAATGAAATCCATTGTGGCATTCTTCATTTATCTCTTTTTTAACATATGAGGCATCACTTTTCTACCCGTGGTTACCCTGTGAGCTAGAATCCCACATATTGCCATATGTTGAGCGGGCGGTGTAATCAATCATCTCGTCTCCTACAGCAACTGTCAGCCGTGCCTTGACATCTAGGGAATACACAGCCATGTTTCAATTTAGCCCCACCTTAATATATAGCACATCTGGCTGATCGCACAAAATCTAAGCATATCTGGTCTGCAACATTCTGGCTGGGCATTAGAGAAAATTCCTTTCTAAACATGATCGCTGTATCTTTTAAACCATAACCATTCTGTTCTGTCTGTAAAAATTAATTCCTCTTGACATTACAGTATATTTACTCCGCCGAATCATTATAGACCAGTGCTAACATACCAATGATGGATTTGCAGAAATAAGGAATTCACTATATTTTAGGCTGTTGATAGGAAGGATCTCATTATAAAGCTCAGCTCAAAGCCTTTTGTCTTAATGAGCGGGACATTCTCAGATTCTTAATGAGAAAGCCAGACAATGAGTGTGTTTTCATGTGCATGCTAACATACCCAATAATCTGACAAAATGTAAGGTCATATAAACATTTGAAATTGTGTAAACCTAATTGGCACATATTTCCGCCTTTTCATGAGGCACGCTTGGTTTAAAACAAAATATAAAAGTAATAAAAATGTGTAGGTTAGCATGTTTATCTATTAGCAATATGCTAATACTTCATGGTAATCAGTTAGCTTGATATATATATATATATATATATATATATATATATATATATATATATATATATATATATATATATATATATATATATATTATTATATCCATAATATTGTGCTGGCTTTTTAAAAAGAAAATATATTTTTATTCCATGCACATTTTATTACTTTTTACTTTTTAGTTACATCAAGGATGCATCAAAAATGTATCAGTAAAAAAAAAAAAAAATCAAAAAAGTGACAGTAAAGACATTTACATGTTAAAAAAAATATTTCTAATAAATACTGTTCTATTAATCTTTCTGTTCATCAAAGAATACTGAAAATCAGCATGTTAGAATGATTTCAGAAGAATCTTGTCCCAGAAGAATTTCAGTTAAATCATGTCTTATTTAAAATAATGGGGAGCATAATATATCATAACATAGATCGCTCTCTCTCTCTCTCTCTCTCTCTCTCTCTCTCTCTCTCTCTCTCTCTCTCTCTCTCTCTCTCTCTCTCTCTCACACACACACACACACACACACACACCACACACACACACACACACACACACACACACACACACACACACACACACACACACACACACACACACACACACACACACACACACACACACACACACAATGCTGTTACGACAGCATTATGAGGACTCTCCATAGGCGTAATGGTTTTTATACTGGACAAACTATATATTCTATTCCCCTACACTGCCCCTATCCCTAAACCTACCAATCACAGGAGACATGCTGCATTTTAAATTTTTTAATAAAACATTGTTTTTAAGCCATTTGATTTATGAGGACTTTTGACATGTCCTCATAAACCACCCATAAGTTGTAATACCAGTGTAATACACATGTCATTATACAAATTTGTGTCCTCATAAATCACATAAACCAACCACACACACACACACACACACACACACACACACACACACACACACACACACACACACACACACACACACACACACACACACACACACACACACACACACACACACACACCGCTATATATTAAAAAATTTAGTTCATGCATTCATGACCTCGAGACTAGATTACTGTAATGCTTTATTAGCTGGTTGTCCTGCATCCTCAATAAACAAGCTACAGTTAGTGCAAAATGCGGCCGCTAGAGTTCTTACTAGATCAAGAAAATATGATCATATAACACCAATTTTATCATCTCTACACTGGTTACCTATTAAGTTCCGTATCAATTACAAAGTATTGCTACTGACCTATAAAGCCCTAAATGGTTTAGCTCCTGTGTATTTAACAGACCTCCTATCGCCCTACAATCCATCGCGCTCTTTAAGATCACTAAATTCGAGGCTTCTAGTCATTCCTAGGATATCTAAGGGTGTTTTCACACCTGTAGTTCGGTTCATTTGGTCCGGACTAAGGGCAAAAAATTATACTTTGTATCATTTTCAAGCGTTTTGGTTCCTTTTCTCACCACACTGATTGCTCTGGTCCGAATCAGTTGATGAGTTGATGAAACGGACCAAAATACAGTCACGTGACAACATCCACATCACTCATTGGCCAGATGTGTCTTGAACATATTTCCACAACTGCATTTCGATTGGTCAGAATTCACGTGCGGGAAAATTCCAACAGAATTCCCGGAAGTAAACAAAGAGAATGAAAATCCGGCAGACATGCGGAGAATTCGCTCACAATGTATGTTCAGAATCAGCACGAGCTTTATCCTTTCGCAAATCCCCTCATAAACAACAAAGTCTAGACGCGATATAAATAAGAGATTCCCTGTGCAGTGCGGACAACTCCAGTGTTTATGAGGAGAGTTTTATTGAGAGTGCAGAACGCGGTAAGTCTGTCATAGCTTAAAGGGAGCGATATTGACAATCTAAATAATAGTTTTGTTTGACTACGGCAGCTGATTTAGTCCAAAAATGCGCAGTTATTTGGCAGTTGGGTCGGTTCAAGGTCGGATCACGTTCTCACCACAAACGAAACCGCTCCAGAGTTCGTTTGAAAGCGTACCGAGACCACCTCTTCGAGGAGGTCTCGGTACGCTTGTTTGGTCCGCTTTTGGTGCGCACCCGAGTGCGATTGCTGCTTTCTCACCTGCCCAAACGAACCGCACCAAAGGGGAAAACGAACTCTAGTACGATTCAACCGAACTAAATGAGGCAGGTGTGAAAGCACCCTAAGTCCACTAAAGGAGGGAGGGCGTTCTCACATTTAGCTCCTAAACTCTGGAATAGCCTTCCTGATATTGTTCGAGACTCAGACTCGCTGTCCCAGTTTAAAACTAGATTAAAATCTCTTTAACCAAGCATTCACTTAATGCTTACCTTTTATACTACTTCTGAATCAGTTCGAATTCATTAATATTATGAACATCAGCTATGCTAATTATTTCCAATCTGCCTTTCTGCTGTTATCTCGGGACGCTAGTCCCGAGGTAAATAGCGTTCGTCAGCTCCAGTTTGTATCCAGCCTCTCACGGAGACTTCAGATGCCCCAACACCTGTGATGAGACGACTCGACGCCTGTGAAGAGATGACTCAACGCCGGCGATATGTTATGCCTAAATTAATACATGATTAACTAACTGTATTTTTCTATGTACATTCCTGAAATGCACTTTCTGTAAAGCTGCTTTGAGACAATGTGTATTGTGAAAAAATTGAATTGAATATATTAGCATCCAACCTGAAAAAAAGTCTTAATTTGAGTTATCAATTATTTATACTAAGCTTCTTTTTCATAACTATTAGTGTATTGTACATGTAAACACACGAACATGACTCATTTACACCGTTGAACAAAGAGCCCGATTGGTTTGATGCATAACACCTCAGAATCCACATGTTCCCCTGCTCTCTGGGGCAGACGGCTTTCTGACACGGAGCACAAATGTGATGAATAAGCTTCTAAATGCGCTGCTCTTGCACTATCCTCACCTTGTGCAGTTTCCACTTTAAACTATCTAAAAGAGAAACCGTGCGTGCCCCTGTAGAGTGTGGCAGTGTCAGTGCGGCGCACGTCAGAGTTTGGATAAATAATAACAAGCGTCAAACGCACAGCTCCTCTTTTCTTTTTACTCTGCTAAAACCCTCGGCTTCAGAGGGCCATGTCTCATTTTTACCCCATGGGTGCCTTGCTCTCATTGTCTGACAGAATGATTAATATGACTGAACTTCACATAACAAACACAAGTTCAGAGGCTGTAGTCATCTTTGCCATTCTGCTGCGTGCCTTTGGGTGGTGGCATCATTAGCGAGAAATGATCAGCCATGTAGGCAGACAATCAAAGCCCACACTACCATTTGAATATGAAAGTGAGCACAAAAAACAAGCCTTAAATAAATACATACTAGTATACATTTGTTTACAAGGGCTGAACAAATGTACACACATATGCACACTGTCAGACATCAAAGGGACAAGACAAGAAAAAATCTTAATATCAAATTGTTCGCTCTCTACACTAAACAGTGGGGCGACAGCCCATAACTCATGATGGCGTGGGAGAATCTCCCTGTTTAAAATCCTCTCGCTGGGAGATTCATAGTGACACAACCACTGGTAGCAGATATCACATGGCTCATGAAACCCCATTAATAGCTGTACTCCAAGTTCACTCTTGGATGAGCGGAGGAACAGATGACTACAGGGGAAATGATTGAACATTGGGACGTACCTAAAACTGCAACAGGCTTATCTAATAGAGGGCTAATGGTAAAGCAGTGAAGCTGACTCAGTCTCAGCACACTGATAAGACTATAAACAAACAATTCCTAAAAAAAAGCTTAAAGCTACACATATCAAAAGAATGAGAAGAAATAAGGGCGATGATGTCATTAAAAAAATGAAAAGTTATAGTGTTGCAGAGATATCAACCTAAATTAGCATTAGCATTACTAGCCCGACAGGTGTTGTAATACCAGTTTCGGCCATGAGAGGCGGTATGCGGGTAACATACATAACCACCAGCCAAACTGCAACACACGAATAACTCGCACTGCTTGTATCTCTTTAATCTCTAAAAATCTATAGAGATTTTAGGGCACCTTTAATGTGGTAACATCTAAATTAGTGTTAATAAAGTGAATACAAAAATGAGTGTAATATGAGTCAATCAACCTACATTAAGTTACAGAAACAAGTCCTTTTTAAGAGTAAGCTCAGGTAACTTATTTTTTCCACCAATTTTTAGTGTTGGAAACACATACAGGACCAACAGCATACTTTTTCAACAGCATATATTCCCTATTTTTTGGTGTTGGAAACACATACAGGACCAACAACATATTGGCAGTCAGCTGTTTGCAATGAACAAATCAAATCAAATTTAAATAGATAAACAAATTTTTTATACAGAACAAATCTGCAAAACAGGTGTTGTTTCAATCACACCTGATGCAACTAATCAAATGCTTCATCAGTTTGCCCTAGGTTTACTTGAGCTAGAACACATGAAATATCTGAACTGGCTAGGTTTGTGGAGTGTCACGTTTGACTGCATGTTAGAAATATGGCTAATTCAAAACAATGGTCCAAAAAGTTAAGAGAAGATATTATCGCACTTCACAAACAAGAAACAGGATACTAGATGTTACTAAATGTCACTAGAGACTACGTTGGAAGCATATCACAGGTTCAAAGTTAAAGGAACACTACCTGGACGGGTCAGAAAAAGGAAGCTATCAACGACTGCAACCAGATTCTTGACAGGTTCAGAAAAACGTACTCGGTTACTAACGTAACCTCGGTTCTCTCTAGAGAGGGAACGAGTACTGCGTAATATCTTACGCTATGGGGAAAACTCTTTTCCACGAGATATTGAAGCCAAAAATTATCCTTAATTTTTTACTAATGTAAAACGCTTTGCAGCAGCAAGCAGACCTAGGCGAGACAGCTCGCGCGCCTATTGGCTGCTCTGCGGCAATAGCAGCAGCCTATCGAGAGAGGCTCTGCGTGACGTCACGACGAATGGGGGCCCTTCGCGCCCATATCGTCACGTCCCGCCAGAAAGGGCGTGGTCTCGCCCTATATCTAGGCTCGATAGCTGCTCTTACGTCGGTTTTCATCGCCGAAGCGAACCAGAGCGTATTCCAAGCACGGCAAGATACGCAGTACTCGTTCCCTCTCTAGAGAGAACCGAGGTTACGTTAGTAACCGAGTACGTTCTCTTACGAGAGTATCTCTCGTACTGCGTAATATCTTACGCTATGGGGAACACAATGCAACACGCCGTGCTGGTAGGGATCCAACACCAAAGACCCAGGGGCCGAAGCCCGGGGCGCATATAGTGCATAATCACCATAAACTCACAGAGAGTGAGGGAAGAGAGGCTAGAAGCATCATTCCCTGTAAATAGCCTCCGAAAGGGGCCAATCATATGACAATAACCAAACCGTCAGGGTGAACATTCAGCCTGAACTGGGTGGCCACAAGTGTGTCAATTTTTAAATGAGCTGCTGTACCGGTCAGTGAGCGATACGCAGGCCAAACTCAGTATCCGAGCCGCACAGCGGGCAGATAGCACTGAATTCTATACCGCCAAAAGCTTAGCTTGTAAGGCGGGGACCTCCAGATTATAGTATTTTATAAATGTAGACGGCGAGGCCCAGCCCGCGGCCATACAAATATCTTGCAGGGTAACCCCGCTAGACCATGCCCACGAGGAGGCCATGCCTCTCGTGGAGTGCGCTCTAACACCCAAAGGGCACTGAAGGCCCTTAGAAGTGTAAGCCAGCGCTATGGCACCAACTATCCATCTGGATAAGCTCTGTTTCGACGCGGCAAGTCCCTTAGTACGGCCGCCAAACGAAACAAAAAGCTGCTCAGTCTGTCTGAAACCAGACGAGCGGGACACATAAGCCCTTAGTGCCCTGACAGGGCAAAGGAGACTCGCGTCCTTCTCCTCATTGAGAACCGGAAGGGCAGACAGGGAAATCACCTGGGCCCTGAACGGTGTGTTGAGGGATTTCGGCACGTAACCGTGCTTTGGTTTGAGTATGACCTTAGAGTCGTTAGGTCCAAACTCCATGCATGACGCGCTTACTGAGAGCGCTTGCAAGTCCCCTACGCGCTTCACTGAAGCGAGAGCCATAAGAAACGCTGTCTTGAAAGACAAGTGTTTCATGTCTGACGACTGGATTGGCTCGAATGGGGCGCCTTTCATGGCCTCCAAGACCGTGGAAAGGTCCCATGTCGGGACTGAAGGGGGCCTGGGAGGGTTTAGCCTCCGAGCTCCTCTAAGGAAACGCACGACTAAGTCGCTCTTTCCTAGTGACTGGCCAGACACCGGTTTTGCAAACGTTGCTATGGCCGCCACGTATACTTTGAGCGTGGAAGGGGACCTGCCCTTATCCAGTAGCTCCTGAAGGAAGGAAAGCACTTCCGTAACCCCGCAGTCTACAGGTGAAAAGCCCTGCGCTTGACACCAAGCAGAGAACACAGACCACTTCGAGGAGTAGAGCCGTCTGGTAGACGGGGCTCTAGCCTGCGCGATCGTGTTTAGCACTCCCTCTGGGAGGTCAGCGGGTACCCGTTGATGGCCCATGCGTGCAGGGACCACAGATCCGGGCGAGGATGCCAAATCGAGCCTTCCGCCTGAGAGAGGAGGTCTCTCCTCCGCGGTAACGGCCATGGAGCAGCGCTGGTCAGCTGCATCAGGACAGGGAACCACGACTGGTTTGTCCAGAGCGGAGCTATGAGTAGCACTGGGCATCCCTCCCTCCTGATTCGCTCCAACACCTGAGGCAGGAGTGAGACAGGGGGAAAAGCATAAAGGGGGCGGCGGGGCCAAACATGGGCCAGCGCGTCCCGGCTTTTCGAGAAGAATCTCGGGCAGTGGCGTTTTCTTGGGACGCGAACAGGTCCACCTGCGCTCTGCCAAACGTTTCCCACAGCAGCTGGATCGTCTGCGGGTGCAGAGACCATTCTCCTGCTGGAACGTTGTTTCTGGACAGCCTGTCTGGTCCCACATTTAGGTGACCAGGCACATGCGCCGCTCTCAGCGAGAGCAGGTTGTGCTGAGCCCAGACCAGGAGGCGTTCCGTCAGCCTGTAAAGGTTCCGGGACCTGACGCCGCCCTGGCGATTTATGTATGCCACCACTGACATGTTGTCCGACCGGACCAATACGTGGTGGCCTGTTATCTGGGGACAGAAGCGCCTTAGCGCTTTGTCGACTGCTATCAATTCCAAGCAGTTTATGTGTAGGAGCTTCTCCCGCACTGACCACAGGCCAGCCAGCGGTCTGCCCTCGAGCAGCGCTCCCCACCCCGAAGTGGAGGCGTCCGTAGACACCACCTTCACACTTGAGGGGATCCCCAGACTCACGCCCGACTGATACCAGTCGGTCGCTTTCCATGGTTTCAGAGCCGAAATGCACTGATGGTCGACCCTGAGGCGAAACAGACCTGCGGTCCATGCCCTGGGGGGAACTCGTGCTTTTAGCCATAGCTGCAGTGGGCGCATGCGGAGCAGGCCCAACTGGAGTACAGAGGCTGCTGAGGCCATGAGACCCAGCATATTCTGAAACCTTCTGAGCGGGACTATAGAGCCGTGGCGGAAGGATTTCGCGACGTGCTGGATATTCAATCCGCGCTCTGGTGACAGGCGTGCCGTCATAGATAGCGAGTCTAACACTGTTCCCAGAAAGGAAATCCTCCGACTGGGGAGCAGTGAGCTTTTCGCCCAATTGACTGTAAGGCCCAGCTCCTCGAGGTGCTCGAGTAATGCGGCCCTGTGTTCTAAGAGCTCCGTTCGTGAACGAGCTAGAATCAGCCAATCGTCCAAGTAGTTTAAAACTCGCATGCCCCGAAGTCTCAGGGGAGCGAGGGCCGCGTCCATGCACTTCGTGAACGTACGGGGTGCTAGGGACAGGCCGAATGGCAGGACTGTGTATTGATATGCCTGGCCCTCGAAGGCGAATCTCAAGAATCGCCTGTGATGGGACGCTATTTGTATTTGGAAATACGCGTCTTTCAGATCTATTGACATGAACCAGTCTCCTTGGCGCACTTGCGCGAGGATTTTCCTGGTCGTAAGCATCCTGAACTGGCGTTTCACGAGCGCTCTGTTCAGCAGCCTCAGATCTAGAATGGGTCTGAGCCCACCATCTTTCTTCGGTACCAGAAAATATCTGCTGTATAAGCCCCCTTCGCTCTGAGCCTGAGATAAAGGTTCTATAGCCCCCTTTCTCAGTAGTTTCGCTATCTCGGCTCGAAGTAGATGAGATACTTCGCTTTTCACCGTAGTTTCGACGCGCGCCGCGTAGCGGCGAGGGCGTCGAACGAATTGTAGCGAATAGCCTCTCTTTATAGTGTTCATCACCCACTCTGATACCCCGGGAAGCCTTGACCACGCATCCGCGTGAATAGCTAGGGGCAGAATGAAATCTGGGCTCTGGCCGCGGGAAAGCGGCGGCACAAGAGCCCGCGTGTGCTGGGAACACAGCGCCGTGTTTACGGCGTTCGAGGCGGGGGGCGCGCTGATCACAGCGGGCAGCCTGGCCGCGCTCATCTCCTCTGAGGCGGGTAGCGCCGAGAGAGAGAGCGGGGCGAATCCCGTGGGATTCGGCGTGTCTGTGAGGAAATGTGGGCGCGGGACCACGGGCACATTTGCTACACTGAAAACACTGTCGTTTAGGGCCGACTGAATGTGTGTTGGTTTCGTTTTTACAGAAACCGAGGGACACGCAGCGTGTAGTGTAAGCGGGCATGGGGATATGGGCGCGTTCACTACAGTGTTTGCACAATCGACCGGAGTCGATTTTATTTGTGCGAGCCCTGCACCGTGGCGGGCTGTGTCTGGGTGTGGGAATGGGCACTGGGGCGTGGGCATTCTTACAACACTCATAACACCATCGGCCGAGGCCGGAACACCAGAAAATACACTCTTTATTGGATTTATCTGGGTAGCCGTAAAAACAGCTTTTGTGTGCAGGCAAGCGGGCTGAGACACCGGCTGCTTCACTGCAAAATACACTGGTACAGTCACAACGCATAGGGCTGAACGAGCGAGAAGTTTTGGTGGAAATCCGGCCGCAGCGGGATCTGAACACCGTCGTTTTCCTAGAGCGGCTAGGAAGACTTTGGGGCCTCGGGCTTGATCTCGATCCTCGGCCGGGGCCCGCGGTGAGGGGGGCGGCGTCCGGCGGAGCGAGACCGCGGTCTCTGATCCCGGGCCTGGCGGCGCTGTGAGGCGGCGGCGGCGGAGGGCGGTGCAGGCTGGGGCTGAGAGCTGCGAGCAGGCGGCTTGGTGCGGCCTGTAGCGGAGCTCGAGCGCTTCGGCAGGAAGTGCTTCATAGCCTGAGAAGTCTTCTGCACCTCAACAAACCTGTCCGCGAAGTCCTTGACGGCCGTTCCGAACAGGCCCTCCGGGGAAATGGGCGCGTCGAGGAACACAGAGCGCTCGGCTTCCGTCATCTCGGACAGCGTCAACCATAAGTGTCTCTCGGCGACGGCGAGAGAGGCCATGTTCCGCCCCATGGCTTGCGCAGCGGCTTTAGAAGCGCGTAGAGCGAGGTCCGTAGCGCTCCTCAGGTCCGCCACACAGATAGCACCGGGTCCCTCCTCGTCCAGCTTGAGGAGGAGGTCTGCCTGGTAGATCTGCAGAATAGACATCGTGTGCAGCGCTGAGACTGCTTGCCCGGCGGCGGTGTAAGCGCGTCCGTGCAGCGATGATGTCACTCGGCAGGCTTTGGACGGGAGCGTCGTCTGAACCCGCCGTCCCGCAGAGGGCGGGCAGAGATGCGACGCGACAGCCGTCTCCACCGGAGGAATGGCGAGGTAGCCTCTACTTCCCGCACCGTCGACAGCGGAGAATGCCGCGGAGGTAGAGGTACGCATCCTGGCGGAAAAGGGGGCCTTCCACGACTTTGTAACCTCCTCGTGAAGTTCCGGGAGGAAGGGCGCGGGCCTAGATTTTGACGGAGCCTCGTCTTTGCCGAGAAAGCGCCCGTCTAATCTGTTGCGCGGCGGCAGCGTGGGTGCCTCCCAATCGAGGCCGATGCTTTCTACGGCCTTGGTGAGCAGACGCATCAGCTCAGACTCAATGCCGGCTCTCTTCCCAGAGGGTTGGCGGGGAGCGTTAGCGGAGGGGAGGTCCACAGAGCTCGCCCAATCCTCGCTATCCGAAGCCAAGAGAGAACACGCCTCGGTGTTGTCGTCCAACTCGATGGCGGACGCGGCGGCGGACGGCGGCCGCTGTCCGTCGGTGAGCGACTCGAGCGAAGCCGGCGAAGCTGGCGGGCGAACCGGCGAGCTTTGGCGGGCTGGAGATAGCTCGGGAGCGCGCTGGGCGCGGCGCTTCTTGCGACGCGGCGTCACGGCAGGCTGGGATACGGGCTCGGAGAACGAAGCCAGGCGAGTCCGCAGAGTCACCATAGGCAAACGTTCGCAGTGATGGCATCCGCCGTCAGCGAGCGCGATGGCCGCGTGATCCTCACCCAGGCAGGACACGCAGATGACATGTCGGTCCTCGTCGCTGAGTGGGGCTCGGCAAGAACCGCAGGAAGGCATCTTTAAAAAGACGCCGCTCTTTTAGAGGGGGTGGGAAAAAAGCAGATATGCAAACACACACACACACTCTATGCAGAGGAAAGGATATAACGCCGGAAAGCACAGCAGGTACGGCGGCTGAAGGCGGCGAGGCCAGCGACTCCAGACTCAATGGCACGTCCCGCTGAAGGCTACAGGTCGACGGCGCGGCTTCTCACTCTGGATCCAGCGATGCGTGAGGCTTCGCTGAAGAGATGAAAATCGACGTAAGAGCAGCTATCGAGCCTAGATATAGGGCGAGACCACGCCCTTTCTGGCGGGACGTGACGATATGGGCGCGAAGGGCCCCCATTCGTCGTGACGTCACGCAGAGCCTCTCTCGATAGGCTGCTGCTATTGCCGCAGAGCAGCCAATAGGCGCGCGAGCTGTCTCGCCTAGGTCTGCTTGCTGCTGCAAAGCGTTTTACATTAGTAAAAAATTAAGGATAATTTTTGGCTTCAATATCTCGTGGAAAAGAGTTTTCCCCATAGCGTAAGATATTACGCAGTACGAGAGATACTCTCGTAAGAGAACCCTCGAACCCTCCAACCCTAATCCTCTGGCACTGAAAACCTGCAGCGTGTGGAAGGCAAAATGGATTCATTGAAGTATCAGGAAATCCTAGGAGAAAACGTCATGCCGTTAGTGAAGAAGCTGAAGCTTGGGCGTCATTGGACCTTCCAACAGGACAATGATCCCAAGCATACCTCAAATTCCACCTAGGCTTGATTGCAGAAGAAATCCTGGAATATTCTACAGTGGCCTTCACAGTCACCTGACTTGAACCCCATAGAAAATCTCTGGAGGGATTTGAAGAAGGTGGTTGCAGCACCTAAACCCAAGAATATGGTGTTCTACTAAAGAAACTTGCCAAGAAGGGGTTTATTTATTTTGAGACTAAATAAATCATTCAAGGTTACATTTTTAATTGAACTTTGGAAAACCACTTGAAACATTTGTTGTGTTGAGCTATTTCAATTACTTTTGTTTGATTTGTTCATTGCAAACAGCTGAAAGTCTGTAAAGCAGCACAAGCACACATTTAAAATGAAATGACAGTTTGCAGGCTGTTATTGTGTGCTTTCAATGATGCTGTGAGGTGTAAATATGTGAAAACGCAAATATATTCAAATGTTTTTGGTTATTAAAGCTCCTTAGTGACATTTAAGACATATTTTATCTTACTGACATTTACCGAACTTTAAATTAGCATACATGAAGGAAGCACACATCTGAGTACATCCTGTAATTGAGTCAAAAAGTCATGCAAACAAATTAACACTGCAAACAATTTGGCCAACAGGACACTATTCATCAAGAGGATCTATCTATTCCAAATATAGACACTCAAGGAGAAGCCGACACTTCTTAAAAGATCAAGGTGACACACTTTCCCTCTCAGCCATACTGAGGGACATCATATCAGAATCTCCAGACATCAGAGCAGATAGCAGCCTCTGTGCTTTACTGGTCACTGGGCCATATGCTGCCATTTTAATTGAGAGGGGCTTTGGGAGAGGGACTATGTGCTACAGAATGAATCTCTGCCACTCAGACTGATGTCAGTGATTAACAAGGGTTCGCCAAACCAGCAAGACCACAGGGAGAACGGATGTTTGTCACCACCGCTGCTGTCCACATCCCTACCTAGATAGGAACCTATTCACATAAGTTCCTTCTTTCATTCAACTTATTGCCCTTGTACCTCCAGATCCCCGTAGATCCCAAAATTGGGGTGTTTGCATCGGCCACAGGCATCTGAGGGGCCACCCGTGAAGGATCCAGGGCCCATGCTGTGGCACCCACTGTATTAATTATCACATCTAATGTTGTCGGCTAATTAATTGACGTTTACAGCAGGAAATGGCTCCAGCAATTCTATGCAATTAATCAGTGTCGAAGAATAAATTAAACCCCAAATGTGATTACCATTGAGGACTACGCCCAAAATTGAATTTTAATGAGGCTTCTTTTTTTCTCTGTCTGTGAATGCCACTTTGAGTTCTGTTCTCAACTGAAATTATGGATTCATTCCACACTGTTGTTGAGTGGATATAGTAAAAACACATACGTTGTGTAGATGGTTCAAATAAATGTGTGTATACACGTGTACTGTATACGCTTAATTCCATCCACAAAAAAATATTATTTATTAATTAGGAGAGGCAATTAGCACCAGACAGGTTTGTTTAAGTTTGTACATTCTGTACAATGTTCACGCATAACTGGATCCAGTTGCATACTTAGAATACTTATCAGTGACGTTTGTTAACGGCTCAACTCCGTTTGTAACACAAGCTGGTATAATAAAGAGGGACACAAATGTCACATTGCCTTAATAACTGCACAATATTCTTTTCTCTACAAACGGGGGCATGTAATGGAAAGAAAGTCAAAAGTCAGATTGTGAAGAACGCTTTCTCAATTACAGAGAAGACGTGTGGAACAGACAAAGCTGTTTCACAATCCAATTCATTTTGAATTTGAACTGAACAATTAGAGAAGGGTATCATTTTCTTGGTGTTTGACAACTGCAGCATTACGGTAGACATAAATTCCACATTTGTATATTAATAAGTGACAGATGCAGCAGACTAAACAAACAACAAAACCCACACAACATGCTGTCATTGAAATGCATAAACAATAAAATAAACAAAGATGAAAAAATATATATTCTGACATTATATAGCAATTAAACATCCACAGCGAGGCTCTGTGTGCTTTCTACTCGAAAGCAGAGAATTAAATATCTGTCAAAAAGCTTCGGAAAAAAGTTAACCAAGATGAAAATAGTGTCAGATATGGAAACTTCCATGTTTTTTTTGTTGAGATATTAAAAGTTAATGCTTAACTAGAGATTTTAACAGCCTTTTATTCTTGAATGTAGTGTTGCAATGGCTTTGCAATAATCAAAATGCAGTAATGTATTTTATTGTATGTCCTATTTCTGCAATAAACTGTGTAAACAAATGGAAAGACACATGGGTGGTCTGAGAATCTCAATAATTTACTTTTTTAAGTATTACGGAATTAACAAATGACTTTAAGAAAAGTATGCAAGAAATTATGTACTGTATGTAAATAAGCCTCAATGTTTACCTGGGAGGAATACCGGGAAAACAACTTTATAGATAAACAGTAGCCTGGCTGCCAGCCCGAACCCCTTCCACAACATTTTTTGGTCGGGAAGTTCGGTCTGGACTCGATCCGTTGAGGAGCTACTATGCCCGATCAAAAATTGTTCGGACCAATCAAATTGTCAGGGCGGGCTTTATACAATGATAGACAGATGATCAACCATAGACATCATATCTATGTGAGCAACGCAACGGTAACGTAACCATCCACGTAATCAGAGCGCTTGTTTTGAATTCATGGCTGCCGCTGGAGAATTGAGTTGTGTATATTCCGCTATCGCGTGTGTTATAGAAGATATAGACAGCACATTCATTTTAGAAGAGGAACAGAGAACCGCGATCAAGGCATTTGTCGATGGAAAATATGTTTTTGCCGTCCTTCCTACGGGATTCGGAGAAAGTTTAATCTATCAACTTTAATCTATCTCTCAACGTCACTTACTCCGTTGTTCTGACTGGTTGTAGGTCTATCCAATTGAGTGCAGAGGCCTTTTATTTCCTGGTTCGGTTGACACACGCCCCATAATCACAGCCCAATGGAGCAGTTTCAGACTCACATTCTTTCTAGAATATGAGTATGACGAAGTCAGGCTAGATAAACAGAGCAAAAACACAATTCATGAAGGTAGAAGGCTGTAACACAACTGAGCAGCTAAGCTAATGTATAAAAAGATTGCTTTGCTGATGCCACGCTGGTTTGGGGACTGACTGGAAATGATCCCCTGAAGGTGTGACCTCCACCGCAATTCAAATTACTGACAGGTCTAATAAAGTATAGATAGCATGTGAAGTTTCCCAATGCGAAGAACACCTCCTAAAGGAGCACCTGTCATAACAAGAATAAACATGAACCGTGTTCTGTATACTGAGGCTACAATATACAAATACTCAACCAGCCTTGGAAGTCATTAGAGTTTTAAATTTATTTATTTTTACTGGGAGGTATTTTATTATGGTATTTATATGTAGTTTATTGAAAAAATTACAGACTGTATTGCAATTAAGCAAAAAATCAACTCATGCTAAGCTGTTTAATGTAAGCATGCATCTCGTTTACAAGAGATGTAAGTCTGAATCATTATTTATTAAAGATCTGCTTTCAGCTCAAAATACAGATGTGGTTTGGTCTCAGACTCCTGCAGGGAGTTTTCTTTTTCTGACTGGTCTTTATGAATCAGACAGACAGATACGGACAAACGGACGGACGGATAGATGGATAGATAGATGAGCATGACCCCAAACAACTTTTGAATGGTAGTGTATAAGAACCCTTCATTTCCCAGAATGCATCTACCAACTTTAATTCAAATTCATATTCATGAATAGAAAGGGAGCCAATTCTTCAACTTTGAATTGTGCACAACCTTCAAACACACTAGAGATATACCAGAGATAACAGATTAAAGATAACAAGCACACAGAGTAGTAAATCACAGAAGATGCAAACAAAGTTTGAAAATTCAGCGCAAGGTCACATATCAACTCACACACTCCTTCTGTTAGACAGCAAAACTGTCCATGATGGAACTCAAGCAGAAATAAAATACTGCCAAGCATTAAAAAGCACTATAGATACTCATCTGTTCCACTTCTTCCTGTGTAGCGACTAGAAAACCTCATGGACTGAAACTGCAAGGTGGTATCTGCACACATGAGCGGTGATGAAAGAAGATCCAAACATGAAACAGGAAATCTCCAGCTCATCGATCCTGCCAGGCCATTCTTTGGGATTACAGGAACTCCCACTGCAGAGCATCCACAAAGGCCTAACTTGATTGGATCCATCCGATTAAATCTGGACCTTGTCACTTCTGTGCTGACTTCAAGAGCTGAATTCGGGAGATTGCCCAAGCACAGCTAATTCTTAAGAAGCGGTGAGAAATCCATGTGTCAGCCATTTCAGTCAACTCTCCGCAGCCTCCTTTGTGTTTGATGATCAATGGCATCTATTCATCCTTCGCTCACCGCCCAGTACCTGCCCAGCAGGCTGTAGCACCTGTGGTGTTTTTGCATCATGTAATGTGTGTTTTGAAGTGAATTCTTTTAGCATTTTCATTTCGATTGCCATGAAACTGTGCTGGCGTGCGCACACCTTTGAAAGAATCCCCAGGCGAATTGTATGTCACAAAGACAAGTGTTGCTTAACCCGAAAACCCCCACCCTCAAAGAATCTCCATCTGTGGCCATGAATGCGAGTCACCATATGCATCAGGAGGCAGAGATGATTCCCTCCTTTCTTTCTTTCAGCAGGAAATCTGCTTAGTGCCAATGTGGTTTCTCCCTGCATTCCAATTAAATCAAGATGTATTTGCCTTTCAAAGTTTCTCGGCCTTCTTCCTTTCCCATTGGAATAATTGATGGATCCCTCCGGTCCTATGATGAATGACTTCTAACCCAGAGATGAATAGAAAGATGAATGCATTGCCGTGAGAGGGTTGGGAGGAACGGCTCCAGGAGTGCTGACATAGTGACAAATACACTGACCGTCGCACCAACTTGCCCAAATCAGCAAGGGAGGGTGGCAGAGGCCTGACAACTTCAACGACTGCTCGGGTATGTGCCACTTGCCCATACCGTATCCAATTACCTGAGCTAGTGACTAATTTAACCTCAGGTGAGTTTCAGAACTGACGCCTCGAGACAGTCGAGGGAAAAACACAGCGATGATGTATTAAGGGCATGGGCGAGAAACAAAAGCTTTTCTTAAAACAGGAGTTTAAACATTTTTTACCCCACTTCTCAAATGCTGCAGCAAACAGAGCTGTCAAGTAAAGAAGTGCAAATACTTCGTTACCTTACTTAAGTAGAAATTTTGGGTATCTCTACTTTACTGTATCTTTATTGGTTTGTACGCGATCTATCGCACCTGCACATGTAGTGCACATATTTGGTTCTTTAAAGTGCCCCTATTATGCTATTTTAAAGTTTGCTAATGTTGTTTTGGAGTCTCCTACAAAGGGTTTACATGCATCAATTGTAAAAAAAGATTTCACATCTACCCACATTTTCAATGATTCTCAAACGACTCATCAGGTAAATCAATCTCTTTAAATCCCTCCTTTCCGCGAGCTACTCTGCTCTGATTGGCCAGATGGCTTAGTCTGTTGTGATTGGTTTACCACAAATGCCCATTGCCAAAACGTCAGCTGTTTGTCCTGAGGCTTCCTACACCGTAAACTAATGAACAATGACGTCGATTTTACCACATCAATCCGAGCGCGAGTCCGATGATGACTAAACACTGGAAGAACTAGTTATTCAACCCAAACCTCCATCGCAAGGACGACTTGAGCAGGACGTTTCTCAGTGATACACTACTCAGTGTGAGGTACATTATGAGATGCTGCAATTAATTCCTCACCATCAGTATTAACAAGTGCATGTCCATCAACAAACCGATTATTTTACTTTACTTATTTATTTACCAAGTATTTTTATAATTTATTGAGGTGAACATGTGGAAACTGTATCAATAACAGTGCATACATTAGCCAATCGCTCTAGCGTGAATGACTGATGTAACATAAATATTGGTAAAACAAATCTTGCTCCATGCTTAATCTTTTCTCAAAGTAGTGAGATGTGAGAACGACAATCTGTATTAATAGACACAATTTTAGGTAATAGTGGACCACAACTGATGCAGAAGTATTTCAGTAATGGTGCGTTCACACCAGACGCGAATAGAGCGTCTGGCGCGAGTGATTTCAATGTTAAGTCAATGCAAAGACGCGTTACGCGTGTAAAAAATTCCTGCGCCGCGAATGAGGCGTAGAGCGCGGCACGTAGACGCGAATACGCCTCATTCGCATGTCAAGTTCGCGCGAATTGAGCGTCTGGCATGTACGCTCAAATTATTTTATTGTGCTTTTTGTGCATTCACACGTTTGAAGCGAATTCCCGTCTGCCGCCCGAGTTGAAAAATCTGAACTTTGGCGCCAATTCACACCGCGTTAACCAATCAAGAGTCTAGCTGCTTGTTGCTGTCACGTGGTGAAGTATCTGGATGCTTCAATAAATTATTTTGTAATATGATGACTAAATGCCTGGTGTGGTTCTAATGCACAACAAAGCAAATATTTTATCACATAAAACTTGATTTCAATATATGAGACATTCATTTTGTTTTGCATGCTATTTATTCCATATCTAGATTATATGAAATATTATTATAATGTAAAGACAACCAACATAGTGCATAAGTTCGTGTCTGGACAGTGTTGTGTGAGAGAGAAAAAATAAATCACAGGACAGGTTAATCACTTTTGGAGGCTGGCTCCATTTATCATCAAAACCAAAATAAATGACAGATTATGTGGGTGAGGGCGAGGCTGATCCTCGCTCCGATGCGGGACAACAGGTCATCAAACTGGGTGCGAGACAGGCGGAAGTATCATCCAGGCGCAGCTCCTGGAGCTAATAGTGAAACTCGCCAAACTGGGTTCACCTCAGAAGGGTCTGGTGGATACAAATACGGCGACGATGATCCCTACGCCGCCGTTCTGCTCTCCAGAACAAATACAGAGCGGTGACTCTCTCGAAGAATGCTCGAGCAACATAAAAAAGATGGCCACCAACGGGTTTCGATTCTGACGCGCGTAAATTTCGCTTCAAACTTTTGATTCAAAGTGTTCAAGCGTATAACTAGACGTGGTAGGCGGGAATTTGACGCGCTATTCACATCTGGTGTGAACGCACAGTAAGACAGTAATAATGTGAGTTATCCAGTTAGCAGGAGACCAACACAATATAAAACTCAAAACTAAGATTCTACATTGTAGAGCACAGCGTCATCTTGACATGATGTCAAGTATTCACAGGAATCAGCTGCAGTGTTTGAGGTTCAAGTTTTCCCTGGTGTCTGCACGCAATAAGTGGGTGGGCAATATGCTAATGTTTCGTCTTGACGTCACAACGAAACGGCTTATGACTCGTTTGAAAAACGATTAACTTCATTGACTCAAAGTCGACTATTACTTTTGAAAGACATAACTTTATATAGGGTGCACTTCCAGATTTAAAACTTTGCAGGATGTTTTCATTCACTTAGAGCTATGTTACACACTACATGAAAGGTCATTTTCAAAAATACATAATAGGGGCACTTTAATTGTATTTGCATTGTACTAACATGCATTTATTTTCAATGGACACATATGCGGCTGAAACAGGTAGCGTAGTGCATCCCACATTTTTCATACATTTCCTACATTTGCAAATAAAGCACCGTTTCCATCACATGTGTTCAAGAGACCAAAATTGTCACTCCCTAGGAAATTGGCACAAAATATCTGTATTAAAATGGAAGTTGCTGCAGTTGGGAGAAGCCACTATGGCTCTTTTTTTAAACATCATAAATTACTTTCACCTCAGAGCACGCAGACGAAACGCAATAAACAATGCTATATTATCTTCCGTTGTGTCGCAATCATGTGACAGTTCTGGGAGATAATAATACCCAATAGACTTTGGCTCAGGTATTTCAGAATGACCAAACCAACATTTGTGTCACGGAGTCACCAGATCAGCACGCTCCGCCCACTCGTTCACTCTCTCCAGAATTCTGATTCACCGCACCTGCACTTCATCATCAACACACACTATAAAGAGGCACTTCTCCTTCACTTGTTTGTCTGGTCTCGTCCTTACAAGAACGTACAGACTCTACTCGAATACTTTGATACCTACCTCGAAGATTCCTCACCAAACTTTGTCTCTGATCATCTGTCTCCTGCCATCAGCCCGCCGAATCCTCTTCCATCATCTGCCAACAACATATTAAGATTATCGTTCATCCAGTTCTGATTCTCTTATATCATACTCACCATGTCTCCTCTGGTGTTCCACTCCGTGCCTCTGTTCAATAAAACTCTGTGCTATTTACTTGTCTGCTTCTTTCTGTACCGTGACAATTTGAGACGGTCTGCAATGAAACTGTTCCGCTATTTAGTCCACATCCTTGATGATGCAAGGTTTGTTGAGCATCCAGGGATTTATTCAGTAAATGTGTTTCCATCAAAGTTTGTGCATGTCTTTGAATCGGATATATAAAAAAAAGTAAAAAATGTTTATTTCAGTGTTTTTATGCAATATCATAACATTATGCTACCATGCCTTATTTGTCTTTTTCAATTCCCATTTGCTATACATTTAAATTGACTGTAACAGCCTCATAAAGTACAAAAACAATCACGTATGACAAAAAGAGCTTTACTTGACTTGAAATGACTTGAAGGGTGGTGATGGTGAGATGACTCAAGATGTGCACTCCGAAGAGCTTTCTATGGTTGTAATTAAAAGTCTGAATGACACACATGTGTATAATATGACTAATGAATCGTGTATTAGGCATAATTTGCAGTTCTTGCAATAGGATCTTGGAGTGCATCAGGTGCAGGGGGATGAGTGTGAAAGTTTGGAGTGCTTCATACTGAACCATCTGCTTCATATGCCTCCAATCCTGCAGCACGTCTCACTTAAATAGATAAATAACCTGTCTTCATAGCCAAGGCCTCAAGCATGACTGACAGAGGGTGACTCTTCCAGATTACCCATTTTAATCTTCCAAGAATCCAATATGACCTCTCATAAGTCTCACCTGATGCCATGACCATTAGGTCTGAAGACCAGCTATGTCAACCATTGTTTCTTTGAGCGAAAGCACCTGCACCCTCCAGTAGCTCAGGCAAAATTACAGACCCACACCAGACCATTTCATACATTTATGTGACCTTTAGACTGGATTACAAATTGGAGTTGAATGGTGGTTGGGGAATCAAGTTGACTAATAAAATTGCTGTAAATGTGATAAATGCCAGCCATTTCTTCTTTAATTATAGCACAGGTCAAAATTAGCTGTGCTAATCTAGGAGTAGCAGTTTAAAGTGTTAATTTACTACAATTAAAAATGTGTTTTAAAACATACATTTAATCACGCTGCTTACTCTGCAAAAATGTAACAATAAATAAATATGTTTTTGTCATTTTCCATTAAACATTCTTAAATCCAGATAAATGTACTTGAGAAGGAAAGTTTTGTCAATTATTAAGACTTATACATAAGACAATACATGTTTTGTCTAATCCTGGCCTGTCCCTGGTCTCTTGGGGCAATATGCCCTTAAGCCCTCATGTTTGCCATGTGTTTTCTCAAGTATTATTTCACTGTAACCACTATTGGTAAGCTTCACGTCCATGTTACTGTTTTTGTTTTGAGTTTCATGCCATGCCTTTGTTTTATGTTTTATCTTGTTTTTGGATATTAAATAAATACTGCACTTGGGTTCTTCAAATTTGCCATCAGTGGGCTTACTTACAACTACTCACTGTCCCTTTTGTGAATGTCTATTTCGTTCTTTACTGCCTTTGAATTATCATTTGTAAGCTTTTCTCATGAAGTGCTGATAAATGCAATTAGCATTTTTAATCAGCATATTATGCAATTCCATTTTTTTGTTTAATTGATTGACGCCCTAGTAACAAGTCTAATATATGCCAGGAACATCTAAAGTAGAAAATCAGTCTAAATTTTTCAACCATGCATTACATATAGAATGCTTCAGATCTAATCAGGAACTTATGAAAATATATACAAAAAAGATACATGCTGAAACTGGCAACAGCTGCAAGATGAAGAAAAAATAAACAAGCACATACATTTTCTATTTTGTTTGGCCTTTCTTGCTGTTAATTTTACATCAGACCTTAAGGACTATAATCCTTCATTCTTTGGCAGTCTGATATGGGTGGCCAAAGCAAGAGGGAAAGAGTATGATGAAAGATGCAGCATTCTGAAGCCTCATTTGACATGACAGGATTTCACCTCTCCCCCTTTTTTTTCTCATTAACGGGAGCACCCCCCCCCCCCCCCAAACCCCCCCCCCCCCCCGTCAATACAGTATTTAGGGCAAGGAGCTGCCGCGCAGAATACTTGTACTGCGCTGAGCTCCAGAAATGAGTCAGATTGGTCAGCTAATGAGTCCTGACAGAGGCAGCAGCATCCAGAAGCCCCTGAAAAAATTATTTTGTTAATACCCTCTCCATTTTTATGTCTCTTCATCATCCACTTGATCTGGCAGAATATAATGCGAACCACTCAACTGTTTGCAAGAACTTATAACATATGCACACAAACACACACACATACACACACACACCACACACACACACACACACACACACACACACACACACACACACACACTGAAGATTAATGTGTTGCATCTTGATACGAAATGAGAGGATCGATTTATGAATAATTTTTCTTTCTTAATAAACAATTAATTAAGCATTAACGTATGAGAGGCTGTGCTGTATTCTGAAGTGCATCTATAGCAGCAAAGCCTGGACCCAAACTACAGTATCTGTTTTATTGAATATGTTTTAGCATTATAAATGCTGAATGGCGTTGTTGTGATCATGTTAAGTGTAACGGGTTGAGGAACGCAGGCGAAGGCGAGGATCTAAATGCAGGATTTAATAAAGTAATAACAGATAAAACAGAACAAAGGAACAAAAGCAACCATTACATGTATAACAACTGACAAAGTATCAAGTGAAACTCAAGGTCTATAAATACACAGGGACAAACAAGCTAAACAAGATAACAAGGGGGCGGGGCTAATTAGAAACACCTGGAGAGACTAATAAACAAGAAAAACTACTAAGGACTACAAAACTGTCACGGTATACTAATCCATTGCTTCCTTCTTGTCTCGTGTTTATGTTGTTGTATGAAAGCACGTGTGTAGTGGGCGTGAGTGAGTGTCATTCCTTGATCCGCTCCAGCTGATCATCATTCATCACCAGCTGCAGCCGATCTCATCTCTCTATATATACTCACCGTTTTCTCATTCCCATTGTCAGATCGTTGGTTGATGTCTCGTGTTCCAGTCCCATCCTCCTGCTCTCCCCGTCTTGTGTCGTGTGGATTCGTATCGTCTCGGTTGTCGGTTCGTGGTTCGTGTCTTCTCGTCACCTCACGGATACTTCACCTCACCGCACGGATTCTTCACTTCACGGACTCTTCACGCTGGCCATCTCGTCCCTGTGTCACCTGATCACGCCCGTGTCTGTCCACCACGATCTTGTCCAAATAAAGATATATTCTGAGTTTCACCTGCAACTGTTTCCTGGGTATTTCGTCATGACAGAACGATCTGACCATGGTATGGAAGCAGCAGGTGGGTCGAGCTCGGCTTTCCCGGGAAGAGAGGGAGAGGCGGAGGTCCCAGGGCCTTTGCCTATACTGTGGAGGCTCGGGACATTATGCGTACAACTGCCCGGTAAAAGGCCAAGCCCGATAGTAAGTATGAGGCTACTATCGGGTGGGATCTCCGCCGAGAAGACCTCATCCACATCTACCCTCCTCCCGGTAAGACTGAGATGGTCAGTTCACCAGCACGACTGTCGAGCACTTTTGGATTCTGGGGCTGAAGGTAATTTTATGGACAGTACTTTTGCACACAGATTTCAGATTCCCCTCAAGCCACTCACACAGAAGATTGCAGTACATGCACTAAACGGTCAAGACCTCCCCACCATTTCATTCACCACTGAGGACATTACACTCATCACTTCAGGCAACCACTCAGAGACTATTTCTTTTTACATTCTGGATTCACCACTGGCACCCATCGTTCTTGGACACCCATGGCTCATCCGTCACAACCCCCGAGTAGACTGGCATCAAAAGGCTGTACTGGAGTGGAGCAAGGAATGTCATAAGTCTTGTCTCGTGTCTGCTTGTCCGTCTGTGCCTGTTTGTGTGTTTCAGGAGGAGGCGGGGGATTTGTCTAACGTGCCCGAGGAGTACCATGATCTGAAGGAAGTGTTCAGTAAGTCTCGGGCTGCTTCTCTCCCTCCGCATCGTCCCTATGACTGTGCCATAGATTTACTGCCAGGTAAGTCTCCGCCTAAGGGCAAATTATATTCACTTTCTGTTCCAGAAAGGGAGGCTATGGAGAAAAATATTTCTGATTCTCTGGCAACCAAATTCATCCGTCCTTCCTCTTCTCCAGCGGGGGCGGGGTTCTTTTTTGTGGGGAAGAAGGACGGATCTCTGCGACCTTGTATTGACTACCGAGGGCTGAATAACATCACGGTAAAGAATACTTATCCTTTGCCGTTGATGTCTTCAGCTTTCGAGAGGTTGCAGGGAGCGTCTGTCTTCACGAAATTGGACTTGCGTAACGCTTATCATTTGGTTCGCATCAGGGAGGGGGATGAATGGAAGACTGCTTTTAACACCCCCAGGGGACACTTTGAATACTTGGTCATGCCGTTCGGGCTGTCCAACTCCCCAGCAGTCTTCCAGGCACTTGTCAATGACGTGTTGCGAGACATGATAGACCAGTTCATATATGTTTACCTGGATGACATATTGATATTTTCCTCGTCTCTCCAGGAACATGTGCAACATGTCAGACAAGTGCTTCAAAGGTTGTTAGAGAATGGGCTTTTTGTCAAGGCAGAGAAATGCGAATTTCATGCACAGTCTGTTCCCTTCCTAGGATACATCATTTCGTCTGAGGGAATGCGTGTGGACCCTGAGAAGGTTAAGGCTGTGGTAGAGTGGCCAAGTCCAGATTCCCGTAAGGCCCTACAGAGGTTTCTGGGGTTCGCCAATTTCTATCGGCGTTTTATTCGCAACTTCAGCCAACTAGCCGCGCCTCTGACTGCCTTGACCTCCCCCAGAACTCCGTTCAGGTGGTCAGATACAGCCGAGGCTGTGTTTGCCAAACTTAAGAGCCGCTTTGTTTCGGCTCCCATCCTCGTTGCCCCTGATTCTTCACGTCAGTTTGTGGTGGAGGTCGATGCGTCAGAGGTGGGGGTAGGAGCAGTTCTGTCCCAGCGCTCTCCCGCAGACGACAAGATGAATCCCTGCGCGTTTTTTTTCTCATCGTTTGTCCCCAGCCGAACGCAATTACGACATTGGTAACAGGGAGTTGTTGGCAGTCAAGTTAGCATTGGAGGAATGGCGTCACTGGTTAGAGGGTTCGGGGGTACCTTTTATCGTTTGGACCGATCACAAGAATCTAGAGTACATCAGAACCGCCAAAAGACTGAACTCCAGGCAGGCTCGGTGGGCACTTTTTTTTCGGTCATTTTGATTTTTCCCTCTCGTACCGCCCGGGTTCCAAGAACATCAAACCCGACTCTTTATCTCGTATTTTTGATCGTTCCGAACGCCCGTCCACTCCCGAGCGTATTTTACCGGAGACCCTAATTGTTTCCGCGCTCGTATGGGAGGTCGAATCGAAGGTCAAGACGGCCTTAGAAGGGGTAATGCCTCCGCCCGGGTGCCCACCGAATCGCTTGTTTGTGCCGGAGGGATTACGGTCTGACGTTATCCAGTGGGGTCATTGCTCCAAAGTGGCTTGTCATCCAGGAGTTAATCGTACTAAGTCCTTAGTCAAGCAACGATTTTGGTGGCCACTTATGGCTCGTGACATTCACAGTTTTGTTTTGGCTTGCTCGGTTTGTGCCACTGGTAAGACTTCCAATCGACCCCCAGATGGGCTCCTTCAACCGCTGCCTGTCCCTTCGAGACCCTGGTCCCATATCGCTCTAGATTTTATCACCGCCCTCCCGCCCTCACAGGGTAACACAGTCGTTTTGACAGTGGTGGACCGGTTCTCGAAGGCGGCTCATTTTATCCCCTTACCCAAATAACCCTCAGCTAAGGAGACAGCATTGACAGTCGTTGACCACGTGTTTCGTTTACATGGCCTCCCGATGGACGTGGTCTCCGACAGAGGACCCCAGTTTGTGTCCAAATTTTGGCAAGAATTTTGTAAATTACTGGGAGCGACGGTTAGTCTGTCCTCAGGGTTTCATCCCCAGAGCAATGGCCAAACCGAGAGAGCCAACCAAGATCTGGAAAGGGTGTTGCGATGTTTGGTTTCCAAGAATCCTTCCTCTTGGAGCCAACAACTGTCCATGGTGGAGTACGCACACAACACGTTACCAGTGTCGGCCACGGGCCTGTCTCCGTTTGAGTGTAGCTTAGGTTACCAGCCACCAATTTTTCCCAGTCTGGAATCCGAGGTCGCGGTCCCCTCCGCCCACGCCTTAATTCAGAGGTGTCACCGCACTTGGACCAGAGCCCGTGAGACTCTTCTCCAGGTGGGGGCGCGCACCAAGGCCAAGGCCGATCGCCACCGGTCAAGGCCTCCCGCATACGTCGTTGGTCAAAAAGTGTGGCTTTCTACCAAGAACATTCCTCTCCGATCCGTTTCTTACAAACTTGCTCCCAAATTCATTGGCCCGTTCACTGTCACCAAGATCATTAGTCCGGTGGCAGTCCGCCTTAGTTTACCTCCGGCGTACAGGAGGGTTCATTCCGTCTTCCATGTTTCAAAGATTAAGCCCGTGTTTCATGCTCGTATTAATCCGCCAGTCCCGGTTCCCCCCCCGCCGCGTCTCGTAGATGGGGATACCACCTATTCGGTAAATCGTATTCTGGATTCTAGGCGGAGGGGACGCGGATTTCAGTACTTGGTGGACTGGGAAGGTTACGGTCCGGAGGAGAGAAGTTGGGTACCTGCTAGAGACATCCTGGATCACTCTCTCATCGATGATTACAATCGACAGGTAGAGGAGTCTGGGAACGCCAGGAGGCGTTCTTAGGAGAGGGGGTACTGTCACGGTATACTAATCCATTGCTTCCTTCTCGTCTCGTGTTTATGTTGTTGTATGAAAGCACGTGTGTAGTGGGCGTGAGTGAGTGTCATTCCTTGATCCGCTCCAGCTGATCATCATTCATCACCAGCTGCAGCCGATCTCATCTCTCTATATATACTCACCGTTTTCTCATTCCCATTGTCAGATCGTTGGTTGATGTCTCGTGTTCCAGTCCTGTCCTCCTGCTCTCCCCGTCTTGTGTCGTGTGGATTCGTATCGTCTCGGTTGTGGGTTCGTGGTTCGTGTCTTCTCGTCACCTCACGGATACTTCACCTCACCGCACGGATTCTTCACTTCACGGACTCTTCACGCTGGCCATCTCGTCCCTGTGTCACCTGATCACGCCCGTGTCTGTCCACCACGATCTTGTCCAAAAAAAGATATATTCTGAGTTTCACCTGCAACTGTTTCCTGGGTATTTCGTCATGACAAAAACAGGAAATAACAAAACTCCACACAAGACAGGAATCGTGACATAACCCCCCACTTAAAGGTTCTCTAAGCGATCCTGGGTGACATCACTTCTTGTTGACGTTCGAATTATTGTCAAACAAAACGGAGGCTAGCTAGACCCTCCCTCCTCCTCATCCGCACACTAACCCCTCAAACCCACCCCCAAACCATTCTTGTCGGTTATTGGCTGGAACAGTTTGTTATGTTTCGTAGAGCGGGTCGCTAGAGTTTGTTTTTGCAGCTGTTTGTGGAGCCTGGGGTGTCCGCAGAGACCGCGTTTTTTTACAGTGTTCAGGGGACAGGCAGCTAGCGGATAGTAAGGAGATGTTTGCTGTATGTGACAAAAAATGTTTTGGCCTTAAAAACGCGTGACATCGCTTAGAGCACCTTTAAAGAGCGGATTCCAGACGCTCATGAAAACAGTACAGGAGGGAAGTGGAGCGGAAGAGGGCCTGGAGGCTGCGGCAGGACGGAAGGCCAGGGCGGAGCAGGCGACCATGACCAGGGCGGAGCAGGCTGTGCAGACGACCAGGGCGGAGAAGACCCATCGGGCGGCCACGGCTGAGAAGACCCTTCGGGCGGCCACGGCGGAGAGGACTCTTTGGGCGGCCACGGCGGAGAAGACCCTTCGGGCGGCCACGGCGGAGAAGACCCTTCGGGTGGCCACGGCGGAGAAGACCCTTCGGGTGGCCACGGCGGAGAAGACCCTTCGGGCGGCCACGGCGGTGAAGACCCCTCGGGCGACACCGGCTCAGGAACAGCAGACACCGGCTCAGCAGAAGTGACGAAAACCGTCTCTTGTGCGGCAGGGCTGACGTGGAGCTCAGGCTCGGCAGGACTGATGTGGAGCTCAGGCTCGGCAGGGCTGACGTGGAGCTCAGGCTCGGGAGGGCTGACGTGGAGCTCAGACTCGGCAGGGCTGACGTGGAGCTCAGGCTCGGGAGGGCTGACGTGGAGCTCAGGCTCGGCAGGGCTGACGTGGAGCTCAGGCTCGGCAGGCCTGACGTGGAGCTCAGGCTCGGCAGGCCTGACGTGAAGCTCTGGCTGGATGTGGCTGACGTGGAGCTCTGGCTGGACGTGGCTGACGTGAAGCTCTGGCTGGATGTGGCTGACGTGAAGCTCTGGCTGGACGTGGCTGACGTGAGGCTCTGGCTGGACGGACGGGACGTGAACAGTCTCTGGCTGGGCAGACGGGACGTGAATAGTCTCTAGCTGGGCAGACGGGACGTGAACAGTCTCTGAAAGGTTTGTCTTGGGGGAATGAGATTCTGGCATGGCAGCCTGGGGATTTGAGAGCGCTGAGACCAGTGAAAATCTTGGGATTCCGGCTGATCGGGCAGATGTCAGTGGTGGATCGGCCAGCCTGGACACCAATTCTCTCCACCCTCGGACGAGTCCAGTGGACCAAATTGTGCTGGCTGATGGTGCGGTCTGCGGTGGGCCACGCTCCACGTCGACGAAGCCTCGGCTGTATAGCCCCCCCAACCAAAAAAAAAAAGTTATGGGTGGATCCTCCTCCACCTCACCCACGGTGAAGGAAGATCCACTGAGCCGCAGAGCCAGATCTATATATTGGGCCAGGGTCCAGCCAGTATAATCCGCCAGCATCATTTGGGCAATGTTCTCATCCAGCCCGCTCCAAAAAATATCCATAAGCTGGGCTTCATCTAACAATGCTAGATGACAGCAGGCCAAAAACTCCTCCACATACCTTTCAATGGACTGGCCATCCTGAAAAATGGAACAAAGCACTCACATCCTTGTTACTTCCTGCTAGATCCATATTTTGGTCAGTTGTTCTGTAACGGGCTGAGGAACGCAGGCGAAGGCGAGGATCTAAATGCAGGATTTAATAAAGTAATAACAGATAAAACAGAACAAAGGAACAAAACCACGAGGAACAAAAGCAACCATTACATGTATAACAACTGAAAAAGTATCAGGTGAAACACAAGGGCTATACATACACAGGGATAAACAAGATAACAAGGGGGCGGGGCTAATTAGAAACACCTGGAGAGACTAATAAACAAGAAAAACTACAAAGGACTACAAAACAGGAAATAACAAAAGTCCACACAAGACAGGAATTCGTGACATTAAGCAGGCAATCCAAGTGAAGAGTGTTACTATTATGGATTTATAAGGTCAAGGGCGAGATTAAGAGGCTTATTTAATCAAGACAAACATTTATAATCTGTAAGACTAATATAATTGTTTCAAAGCTTTGTCAACACTTGGGGAAAGTAGCAAAAATTACAATTTGTCTTAAATAAAAAAGGATCAGGGGGAGTAACAATGTATTTTATCCAGTATTACTCATATTTATGTCTTTCTCACACTGAAGAAATATTTTTTTATCAAGTTTTCATATACATATTAAATATTTCTATTTGTGCTCAAAGGTGCCCTCTTTTTTTCATTCTTGTTAATCTTTTAATCAAATTTCAAACCAATGAACGATTAACCTAGCACACCTGCAAGGTGCGTAGGACAAAGGTAATAATCACAGCCCAATATAAACTAGTAAAGAGAAAACCTGCACACTATCCCAACTCGCAAAAGTGATAAAAATTTATTCGGTAATGTTTCAGTCCCATGAATTATCAGTAATTTATACTTAAACAAATGCAAGATCAGAATAACCAATCCTCACATCACAACGTATTATGACATGACCAAACACAACCAATACCAAACATGGGCCAAATTTGAAAACATCCCAAAATGCTTAGAGGAGAACACTTACATCTGAAAAAAAGGGTAACACTTTATTTTACAGTGTCTGTGATACAGAGTAACTACTTAATTAATTACTAGATATTGTAATAACATGTAACAAAATGTAATTAACATGTAACTAAGTTATGGAACAGCCTGTAGATTGTAATTACACTCATGTAATAGGCAGCTACTGTTACACATGTGTAACAGGCCGAGTCGGATACATATGTGTTACCGACTTGGTACAATGTAATTATATAAGAAAGTACTTTGTACTACACAATGTAACAACAAGTATTTAAATATGTTACTAAGGTGTGAAAAAAGCCTGCAGTTCCACATGGTCATTTTGTACCATATAAAATAGTGTATCAAGATTGTATCTAAGTGTACTTTATGTGTATAAGGTATGTAGATACACATGTAGTACACTTAAGTACAATCTCGATACACTTTATTTTACGTAGCTTATCCCTGTGTAATATTATGTAATTGCAATGTAATTAGGAAGCTACCGCATTTATTTATGCTGTGAACGAGGGAGTTAGGCCTAATTCAAACTAAAGAACATATGGATAAGGTTTGTAAATACACATGAAATACACTTAAGTACAATCTTGATACACTTTATTTTACGTAGCTTATACCTGTGTAATATTCTGTAAATTGAATGTAATTAAGAAGCTGCTGCATTTATTTAAGCTGTAAACTAGAGGGTTAATTCAGATGGATAAGGTATGTAGATACACATGAAGTGCACTTAAAGGGGTGGTTGATTGCGATTTCACTTTTTTCATTTTAAATAGTGTGTAATGTTGCTGTTGGTGCATGAACATTATCTGCAAAGTTGCAGCGCTGAAAGTTCAATGTAAGCAGAGATATCGTCTTTTAAAAATCAGGAAGTGTAAATGCCTACAAAAACGACTCGATTGGGACTACAGCTGGGTTTTAGACGTCACTAACCCATACATTTGCATCAACCCTCCCTCCGGAATACGCAAAAAAGGGCATGATCATATTTCTGCGGCTTTGCTGAAGAGGAAGAGTTACAGGGGAGAGCTAAACATGCCGTCAAAAGTGTGTTATTTTCACCCAGCTGTCAGGTCTTCTGTGTTCGGGCTTCCTACAGACGCTTTAGTTCGTCAACAGTGGCTACAATTTATGTTTGATTATGTTTCTGACGATTACAATCGTAATTTAGCTCTTTGTGCGGCACATTTCACTGAAGACAGCTTCCTGAATCTCCAACAATTCAATGCCGGATTCAACAAGAAACTATTGCTAAAACCTGAAGCTGTTCCAACGTTAAAACCAGATGCAGCAGTTGTTGGGCCACAACCTGTAAGTAAGACTTAATATTTTTAAACGTATTTGTATAATTTTAGACGTGGTCACGTTTTATCAAGGACGTAAACAAATGCCAGTGCTGGCTTTATTAGTCACTTGGTTATGCTATTTCGTGTTTATATGGCAAACGCGTACAAACATTTTGGACCTGAATTTGTAATCATATAGATTTTGTAAATGTATTTGCCATGTATAGCTACTTTATGACGTAATTTTTCGATTTGATCATGAACGTGATCAATGTCAACAGTGTTTGTTTATAGTAGCCAGTTATATTGATGCTAAGAAAACGATACACAGAGTAAACTAAGTTTTGTTAATAGCTAAACGGTTGTTCATTATATCAATAAAACGTACTCGGTTACTAACGTAACCTCGGTTCTCTCTAGAGAGGGAACGAGTACTGCGTAATATCTTACGCTATGGGGAAAACTCTTTTCCACGAGATATTGAAGCCAAAAATTATCCTTAATTTTTTATTAATGTAAAACGCTTTGCAGCAGCAAGCAGACATAGGCGAGACAGCTCGCGCGCCTATTGGCTGCCCTGCGGCAATAGCAGCAGCCTATCGAGAGAGGCTCTGCGTGACGTCACGACGAATGGGGGCCTTTCGCGCCCATATCGTCACATCCCGCCAGAAAGGGCGTGGTCTCGCCCCATATCTAGGCTCGATAGCTGCTCTTACGTTGGTTTTCATCGCCGAAGCGAACCAGAGCGTATTCCAAGCACGGCAAGATACGCAGTACTCGTTCCCTCTCTAGAGAGAACCGAGGTTACGTTAGTAACCAAGTACGTTCTCTTACGAGAGTATCTCTCGTACTGCGTAATATCTTACGCTATGGGGAACACAATGCAACACGCCGTGCTGGTAGGGATCCAACACCAAAGTCCCAGGGGCCGAAGCCCGGGGCGCATATAGTGCATAATCACCATAAACTCACAGAGAGTGAGGGAAGAGAGGCTAGAAGCATCATTCCCTGTAAATAGCATCCGAAGGAGCTGATCATGTGACAAATAGACCATACCGTAAGGGTGAACATTCAGCCTGAACTGGGTGGCCACAAGTGTGTCGACATTTTAATGAGCTGCTGTACCGGTCAGTGAGCAATACGCAGGTCAAACTCAGTATCTGAGCCGCACAGCGGGCAGATAGCACTGAACTTTATACCGCCAAAAGCTTAGCTTGCAAGGCGGGAACCTCCAGGTTATAGTATTTTATAAATGTAGACGGCGAGGCCCAGAGCGGAGCTATGAGTAGCACTGGGCATCCCTCCCTCCTGATTCGCTCCAACACCTGAGGCAGGAGTGAGACAGGGGGAAAAGCATATAGGGGGCGGCGGGGCCAAACATGGGCCAGCGCCTCCCGGCATTTCGAGAAGAATCTCGGGCAGTGAGCGTTTTCTTGGGACGCGAACAGGTCCACCTGCGCTTTGCCAAACGTTTCCCACAGCAGCTGGATCGTCTGCGGGTGCAGAGACCATTCTCCTGCTGGGACGTTGTTTCTGGACAGCCTGTCTGGCCCCACATTTAGGTGACCAGGCACATGCGCCGCTCTCAGCGAGAGCAGGTTGTGCTGAGCCCAGACCAGGAGGCGTTCCGTCAGCCTGTAAAGGTTTCGGGACCTGACGCCGCCCTGGTGATTTATGTACGCCACCACTGACATGTTGTCCGACCGGACCAATACGTGGTGGCCTTTTATCTGGGGACAGAAGCGCCGTAGCGCTTTGTCGACTGCTATAAATTCCAAGCAGTTTATGTGAAGGAGCTTCTCCCGTACTGACCATAGGCCAGCTAGCGGTCTGCCTTCGAGCAGCGCTCCCTGCCCCGAAGTGGAGGCGTCCGTAGACACCACCTTCACACTCGAGGGGATCCCCAGACTCACACCTGACTGATACCAGTCGGTTGCTTTCCATGGTTTCAGAGCCGAAATGCACTGAAGGTCGACCCTGAGGCGAAATAGACCTGCGGTCCACGCCCTGGGGGGAACTCGTGCTTTTAGCCATAGCTGCAGTGGGCGCATGCGGAGCAGGCCCAACTGGAGTACGGAGGCTGCTGAGGCCATCAGACCCAGCATTTTCTGAAACCTTCTGAGCGGGACTATAGAGCCGTGGCGGAAGGATCTCGCGACGTGCTGAATATTCAATCCGCGCTCCGGTGACAGGCGTGCTGTCATGGATAGCGAGACTAACACTGTTCCCAGAAAGGAAATTCTCCGACTGGGGAGCAGTGAGCTTTTCGCCCAACTGACTGTAAGGCCCAGCTCCTCGAGGTGCTCGAGTAATGCGGCCCTGTGTTCTATGAGCTCCGTTCGTGAACGAGCTAGAATCAGCCAATCGTCCAAGTAGTTCAAAAACTCGCATGCCCCGAAGTCTCAGGGGGGGCGAGGGCCGCGTCCATGCACTTCGTGAACGTACGGGGTGCTAGGGACAGGCTGAACGGCAGGACTGTGTATTGATATGCCTGGCCCTCGAAGGCGAATCTCAAGAATCGCCTGTGATGGGACGCTATTTGTATTTGAAAATAGGCGTCTTTCAGATCTATTGACATGAACCAGTCTCCTTGGCGCACTTGCGCGAGGATTTTCCTGGTCGTAAGCATTCTGAACTGGCGCTTCACAAGCGTTCTGTTCAGCAGTCGCAGATCTAGAATGGGTCTGAGCCCACCATCTTTTTTCGGTACCAGAAAATATCTGCTGTATAAGCCCCCTTCGCCCTGAGATAGAGGTTCTATAGCCCCTTCTCTCAGTAGTTTCGCTATCTCGGCTCGAAGTAGATGAAACACTTCGCTTTACACCGTAGTTTTGACTCGCGCCGTATAACGGCGGGGGCGTCGAGCGAACTGTAGCGAACAGCCTCTCGTTATAGTGTTCAACACCCATTCTGATACCCCGGGAAGCCTTGACCACGCATCTGCGTGAATAGCTAGGGGTAGAATGAAATCTGGGCTCTGGCCGCGGCAGGACGGCGGCTCGAGAGCCCCTGTGTACTGGGAACACAACACCGTGTTTACAGCGTTCGAGGCGGGGGGCGCGCTGATCACAGCGGGCAGCCTGGCCGCGCTCAGCTTCTCTATGGCGGGACGCGCAGAGAAAGCGAGCGGGGCGAATCCCGTGGGATTCGGCGCGTGTGAGGGAATGTGGGCACATTTACTACATGCGGGCACATTTACTACACTGAGAATACTGTCAGCTCGCGCCGACTAAATCACTGCTGTGTTTACAGCGTGCGAGGCGCGCGCTGATCACAGCTGGCAGCCTGGCCGCGCTCAGCTTCTCTGTGACGGGTTGTGCAGAGAAAACGAGCGGGGGCGAATCCCGTGAGATTCGGAGTGTCTGTGAGAAATGCGGGCGCGAGACAGCGGGCACATTTTCAGCACGGAGAACACTCGGCTCGCGCCGACTGAATCAACGCTGTGTTCACAGCGTGCGAGGTGCGCGCTAATCACAGCGGGCAGCCTGGCCGCGCTCAGCTTCTCTGTGACGGGTTGTGCATAGAAAGCGAGCGGGGGTAAATCCCGTGGGATTCGGCGTGTCAGTGAGGAAATGCGGGACAGCGGGCACATTTACTGCACTGAGAACACTGTCGGCTCGCGCCGACTAAATGTGTGTTAGTTTCGTTTTTACAGAAACCAAGGGACACGCATCATGTAGTGTAAGCGGGCATTGTATGGGCGCGTTCACTACATTTTCTGCACAACCAACACGAGTTGGTTTTATTTGTGCTAGCCCTGCACCATGGCGGGCTGTGTCTGGGTGTGGGAATGGGCACTGGGACGTGGGCATTCTTACAACACTCGTAACACCATCGGCCGTGGCCGGGACACCAGAAAATGCACTCTTTATTGGATTTATCTGGGTAGCCATAGAAACGGCTTTTGTGCGCAGGCAAGCGGGCTGAGACACCGGCTGCTTCACTGCGAAATACACTGGGACAGTCACAACGCATGGAACTGAACGAGCGAGAAGTTTTGGTGGAAATCCGGCCGCAGCGGGATCTGAACACCGTCACTTTCCTAGAGAGACTAGGAAGGCCTTGAGACATCGGGCTTTACCTCAATCCTCGGCCGGGGCCCGCGCTGAGGGGGGCGGCGTCCAGCAGAGCGAGAGCGCGGTGTTTGATCTCGGGCCTGGCGGCGCTGCTAGTTAGCCGAAACGACGGCCTTTGTGCGCAGGCAAGCGGGCTGTGGAACCAGCTTGCTCACTGCGAAATACACTGGAACAGTCACATTGCTTGGAACTGAACGAGCGAGAAGTTTTGGTGGAAATCCGGCCGCAGCGGGAACTGAACACCGTCGCTTTCCTAGAGAGACTAGGAAGGCCTTGAGACCTCGGGCTTTATCTCAATCCTCGGCCGGGGCCCGCGCTGAGGGGGGCGGCGTCCAGCAGAGCGAGAACGTCGAGGAACACGGAGCGCTCAGCTTCCGTCATCTCGGATAGTTAGCCACAAATGTTTCTCACCATTCAGGGGGGAAAGGCGCGGGTCTCGACTGTGACGGAGCTTCGTCTTTCCCGAGAAAGCGTCCGTCCAGCCTATTGCGCGTTAGTTGCGCGAGCGCCTTTCAGTCGAGGCCGATGTAATCCACGGCTTGAGAGAGCGGACGCATCGGCTCAGTTTCAATGCCGTCTCCGGTAAGTTCGTCGAGCTCAAGTGCGGACGCGGCGGCAGACGGCGGCCACTGTCCGTCCGTGGGCGACTCGAGCGAAGCCGGCGAAGCTGGCGGGCGAACCGGCGAGCTTTGGCGGGCTGGAAATAGCTCGGGCGCGCGCTGGGCGCGGCGCTTCTTGCGGCGCGGCGTCACGGCAGGCTGGGATGCAGGCTCGGATAACGCAGCTAGGCGAGTCCGCAGAGTCACCATAGGCAAACGTTCACAATGATGGCATCCGCCGTCAGCGAGCGCGATGGCCGCGTGATCCTCACCCAGGCAGGACACGCAGATGACATGGCGGTCCTCATCGCTGAGTGGGGCTCGGCAAGAACCACAGGAAGGCATCTTTAAAAAGACGCCGCTCTTTTAGAGGGGTGGGAAAAAAAGGCAGATAATGCAATCACACACACTCTAAGCAGAGGAAAGGATATGTACGCCGGAAAGCGCAGCAGGTACGGCGGCTGAAGGCGGCGAGGCCAGCGACTCCAGGCTCGATGGCACGTCCCGCTGAAGGCTACAGGTCGACGGCGCGGCTTCTCACTCTGGATCCAGCGATGCGGGAGGCTTCGCTGAAGAGATGAAAATCAACGTAAGAGCAGCTATCGAGCCTAGATATGGGGCGAGACCACGCCCTTTCTGGCGGGATGTGACGATATGGGCGCGAAAGGCCCCCATTCGTCGTGACGTCACGCAGAGCCTCTCTCGATAGGCTGCTGCTATTGCCGCAGGGCAGCCAATAGGCGCGCGAGCTGTCTCGCCTATGTCTGCTTGCTGCTGCAAAGCGTTTTACATTAATAAAAAATTAAGGATAATTTTTGGCTTCAATATCTCGTGGAAAAGAGTTTTCCCCATAGCGTAAGATATTACGCAGTACGAGAGATACTCTCGTAAGAGAACAATAACTTTAAAAAACTGTATTACTCATTTAATCATTTGTTTAAAATGTTTAATCAAGATAAAAACGTATCTCAAAAAGCTAACAAGCAGCAGTAGCATTTTCAATTATAACAGGCTATCAAACTTCATATGTAATAATAGAAGAATAGAATAATAATAATTCAAAAACGTACCATTCAGAAACGTTTTGTAACAGCCCTGCTTGACTCTCTTCATCGCCGCTTTCTGGGTCTGATTCGGGCTCAAACTGATACGGCAGTATAGACTCCATTGTTTACATGGAGCACATGAGACTCATGCCCGTAAAGGCAAGGGGCGTGGCGGTTCCGGACAACGTGCGCTACGCAGTTTAGCCAATTACAACACACCGGCCCAAACTAACCAATCTGAGCCCATTGCCTGTTTCTGAGGGAGTGGTTTCATAGAATCAGGAAGTCAACCGGTCGTTCAAATGACAGAGGAGAAAGGTGAAATTTATGAAAAATAAGACTTTTAAAAAAAGAAAAACCACGAATACATATTATATAGCACCCCATAAACACAATCATGCAAAGAAAAAAAGCAGTAAACCACCCCTTTAAGTACAACCTTGATACACTTTATTTTATAAGGTACAAAATGACCATGTGTAACTGCAGGCTTTTTACCTTAGTAACATATTTAAGTACTTGTTACATTGTACCAAGTCGGTAACACGTATGTAACCGACTCGGCCTGTAACACATGTATAACAGTAGCTTCCTAATACATGAGTGTAATTACAATCTGTAAGCACAGGCTGTTCCATAACTTAGCTACATGTTAATTACATTTTGTTACATGTTATTACAGTATCTACTACTAAGTAATTAATTAAGTAATTACTCTGTATCACGGACACCGTAAAATAAAGTGTTACCAAAAAGGGTGCAACATATATTTTGCATTCTGTAGATATCTTTGATGTCTATACGGTATGACTCAGCATGCTGAACCAATAGAACAACACCAAGCTTTTTCATGTCATTGACTGACGAGATAGGCCTTTTTGCCAGTTGTTTCATGCAGTGACCTCGGTGAAGGAGTTATTATAATAGTTATTATAATAGGCAAAGATATTGCCACTCAGCTTATGTAATATAGTGCAGACACCATCAAACAACACAATGCTCCTCAAATGAACAAGTTAACAGATTACACATTTCATCCTTTTGAACTACTTTTGAAACCTCAAAACAATAATATAGGGCTGTCAATAGATTAAGAAAATGACTTGATTAGGTAATCAAATTAATCATAAAAAAAAGTTTTTTTTGTCTTGGTTGTCAGTGTTTTCTTAAAGACTGAGGGGTTGAGTGAATGATCATACATGTACAAGTTCTTACCAGTGAGATACTCTGGATCAGGCACTGGGTCGGACAGCTCCTCGTGACACTGGGATTCATTTGGCACAGAAGCCACCACCATTCCATCCGGGAGCTGCTGCTCGATGCCACGGGCAAAGTTTTTTTGCCTAGATAGCAGAAGATAAAGGAGAATATCCACTCAAAACACAGTTTATTGTTGAAAGGGTCATCTGTCAATTACATAAAGCATACATTTAAGCCCATTACAATTTTATTTATTTATATTTTGCACATATTTTACTAAATACTATAAAAAATGACCTGCAAAATTGCTAGGTGGTGGGCAATTTGATCAATAAAACGAAACCATTTGAATGATAATGCTAAATAAAGAGCGAAAAAGAAAATCATGTAAAATATTAATATTGTGCACTAAAATAAACAGTAAACATTAACATGATTTACACATAAATAAGCATTCCATTGATGTATGGTTTATTAGGATAGGACAATATTTGGCCGAGATACAACTATTTGAAAATCTGAAATCTGAAAACTTTGAGAAAATCGCCTTTAAAGTTGTCAATTTATGTTCGCGATTGTGCTGCATTCACTCAGAAAAACAAATGTTTTATATATTTATGGTAGTACATTTACTAAATATCTTCATGGAACATGATCTAATGATTTTTGGCATAAAAGAAAAATCGATCATTTTGACCCATACAATGTATTGTTGGCTATTGCCTCAAATATACCCGTGCTACTCATGACTGGTTTTGTGATCCAGGGTCACATAAATGGAGGCTGAAGGAGTAAATAAAATCATAGGATAGGATACATTTAAAATATAACATAAATATTGTGGTGAAAATAAGAAGATAGAGTAGCTGTAAGAGAACAAGAAAAACGCAAACCGAAGAAAGCAGTGCACAAAGGAATGAGAATGACTGTATATCTAAATGAGATCTGCTGATGTACTCCAGACTTGAGGAAAGAGTAAGAAAATACAGTTTAAATTTAAACAAGAATGTAGAGATAAAAAAGTGAGAAGATGTGTTAAAGTAGATATAGTTTGGTTTCAAAGCAATGTGAGAAAATAAGTATGCGTTGGAAAGGCCTGATGGGAAGGGATAAACTGATATAACAGCAAAAGATGCAAAAACGCACAAACTCTGCATTTATTGAAGGTCTGACTCAATATCTCTCTATGTATCTTAAGTTAGATCGAGGTTACATTATTCTGGGAATGAGTATATACATGTGTGGAAACTGAACAATGCGATATAAAAAATGAATGTCAAAGAAAAGTACAAATAAAAGGAGGAAAGAAGAATATAGAATAAACAATTTCCTTTTCAAGGCAAAAAGAGCACCCAGAAAGCACATAAGGGAAATACGCAGAACGCAGCAAGATTCTAGAGCGCTGTTTACAAGAGCATCTTGTAAATGAGCGAGCATCCAGGAAATTGTACAAGGCAACATTATGCAATCGAAATCTCTTTTTGAGCATTACTGTCATATCCGATTTAAAAGTGGACTTGGATGAGAGAATTATATTATCTCTGAATACACAGAGCACTGTATAAATAATTGGGCTTTAACAGGGAAAAAAGCCAGAGGCTTACAATATGTGCTTTATGCTAATACAGGAATGAAAAGGCTGAAAGTGGAACACTCTGTCATTTATGTTCGACACACAGTCATGCCTAGTGCTAAATACCCCCGCTTCCTGGATGATTTAAAACTTCCTGCTTTTAATAAAGAAAATAGTCATTTCCTTGGCTTAATAACAACAGTATCCTATAATATTTGTAACCCAGAACATGATATATCAGATTCCACAGATGTACTGTACATGCAACTGAAGGTTTTCTAGGCCAAATTAAATCGGGCATAAACTTCAAACACTATTCCCAAATACATCCTCTTGGGTGCATATTCTGCAGAAATTTTTCTGAACATCAGGGGATTTCCTCCCCACATCTAATAAAAATGTAAAAAAGTTGTTTCTCTTGTCAAATTTGAAGCTCACGCTTCAATAGATACTCACATATTGAAATATTAATAGCACTGCGTTATTGCTAGTCAAAGTCACATCTGATAAAAGGTTCAGTTCCCCACAGAGTCGGTGCAGCTAAATAGAAATGTGCAATAAACTTAGGGGCCAGTAATTTTAATGAAAATGATACATACGGTTCTTAAGTTTCTGAAATTAATACCGGGAAACATTTATGACTACAACCCCTGTGAATTTTAATGTCTGTGAATTTTGGTGCATAATAATAAAAACAATAAAAGCAATATAAAATGTAAATGCTACTGTATTGCTTGCTACCAAATGTAATAGCTTACCACAACTTTCTCTTTATTTTAGCTTACAAAATGACCTACAAATTATTACAGCAAATTACAAAAATGTTAACAGATACTTGCATGATGAATGCCTGTTACTTTCCCTATACTGCATACAGAAAAGTATCCAGAGAAAACGCGATGTAACTTCATTAATCATATGGGTCGACATACAGGAGGGAGATTTCTGTAATACTATCTAGCAGGACGCAATTATAGACAGAATATATAAGTTTTATGAGATGCCCTGGGCACTGAGGGTGAGATTAGAATGGGAACAAGTGAATAATATAAATAATTCAAAATGACAATAGAACAATTCTGCATGTAAAATAGGTGAACTGTTGCTGTCCAGCAACAGCTGATGCAGATTATCATAATAAAGTACAATAATGGCAGAATACAATGGAAAGTCTTGAAAAGCAAGACTTTTTAACTCAGAAAGTTAACACGCTAAAATTGCTGGAGAATGAGAAATAAACTTTTGGAGCAAGCACATTAAGTTTTCTTTTGATTTAAGTAACTTAAAACCAAAGTGTCGGAAATTAAGTTATTCAATTCCAGGCAAGATAACGTGATATCAGCTGTCAATTAATATCGTTAAGAGGTGATTTAATGCATTATTGATCATAATATACAAGGCTGAGTTCATTAATCTAGAATTGCAGAATTGTGAGCTAGTAGTTTTAGCTTGTTCAAACTTGTACCTTGTAAACCACTAAACAAAACTGCAAAAATAATACCCAAGGTTTTCCCAAACACACCCCAAACCTGCCATTGGTCAGTCAAACAGATAGTCCCACCTCAAACACACGCCATTGGCTGTTTTGAAAGCCCCACAAAGACACAAATTATATCCACTTTTCTGGAGAAAGTGGTACATTAAAAATAACTATAATAATATTTTTTAGAAAATTATAAGTATAGAAAAAATACACATTTTACCTTTTGCATTTTTAATTAATAGTGCAAATATCACAGCATCCTGTAAACTGGAAATCAACATTCCTTTTCTATTTTCTAATTATAAGGAAAAGTTATAAGAGCATTTGAAAAGATGAGCCACATGAAAACACCCTAGACTTCAAGCTTTTAAAAAAATTATTCGACTCCTCATGGCCTGTGTGTGATGTTTTAATTTAGTGCTTGGAGAAAGGTAGCACTTTGAGTTTCTTGCTGTGGATAGAAACACCAACTGGGAGATTTTAAGAGAGTAGTCCTAATCATGATTCTGCAAACCCTTAATGAGAACAAAGGGCAGTAAAAAAAAATTCATTAAAACCAGCTCAAATCACCTTGGGAAGGAACAGAAGTGAAACTGGTTAAGGCTGGAACCCAGAGGAGAGGGAAAGTAATTAGGAAAGGGCACATGTTTTAGGTGGAATGTCTCATGATGATAAGACAAAGCCGAAATGAAATCCTGGCAATGCACACAAGATATGGGAGTGGAAGTAGGCATAGGTACACTGTTTGGAATGTCCTATAAAAGTGTGTATAGTATTTAATTAAGATGTCAACAAAATGTTTGCATACTTTACTTAATTTTGTAGCACTCTAATCTACAAAAGCGAAAGTACACAGACATGGTGCTGCCATTAAAAAAAAAAAAAAACTGACTTACTATGCTGCTCAACAAGCTATAGAGTTTGGCAGTAGTACCATAGGGACTTTCTAAAGACAGTAACACAGCCGCGAGCACAACATCCAGTGGGTAACCCACACTCAGTGTACCATTTTGAAGAATGCACTGTGTAAATGCCTATGTGTGTGTGCAAACTTCAACAATGTGCAGTAAAGTTTGGATTCTCTCTCTCTCTCTCTCTCTCCTCTCTCTCTCTCTCTCTCTCTCTCTCTCTCTCTCTCTCTCTCTCCTCTCTCTCTCCTCTCTCTCTCTCTCTCTCTCTCTCTCTCTCTCTCTCTCTCTCTCTCATCTTCTATCTATCTACACTGACCGACTGTACGCCTGTAAAACCTTCAAACTTCAAGCTTTTAAAATTATTTTACACTTTCAGCAAAAAACATCAAAGTAAACTTCATCTGTCAAGTTTCTTTTGCACTTTTCTAAAAACACTGATTGTCCATGTTTAGAGCTTAGAATGCTTCACACATTCACCAAACTTTGGTTATTATTAGAGCAAGAGATACACTATATACAGACATATTTGTGTGGCTGAAAATTATAATTGGGACATAAATAGCACAAATATAATTTTTTTTTTGTGGAAATGCCACTGGAACATGTCAATTACTGCTTGGGGAGGTGCCTATTCGACTTGTAACGTGCCAGATGCTACATCTCAAAAGACCACATATAATTAAAATGATGAGCACAGACATGCAGTTGGCTAGCAAATATGCATTACCGAATCAAGATGAACTATAAGCTAAATTAAGCTAACAATTAGCAAGCACAACAGGCGGGTATTTTGAGATGGAACTGAATGGAATGGAGAAATCTAATGTTATAATAATTATATTATATAATAATACATTTAAAATGTATGAAAATAAATATGCCTTAACATTAATAATAATACAAAAATGAAACATGGGTGAGAAAGATTAAGAAGTTATTACAAAATTGGTGTTGAGAAGGTGATAATGTCATAGGTCTTGGGTAAACCCACAATATTTTGAAAGTCACTTGGCTCCAAACATCACTGGACCCCATTGAATTTGATTGTTTGGACAAAGTTGAGAACAACATTTTTCTAAATATCTTTCGTGTTACACATATGAAAGAAAAGGCTTTCATGAGGTAAAGAAAGGCTTTTCACATTTGGGGAAGGATCCCTTTACATAGAGACCAAACTTTTGCCAAAATAATCTGAAAATCTGAATTTTTAATATGATATTAAACACTTCAAACACTTTCATGTCCAGATTATCTTGGCTTTGAAAAGCAACCTCAATAAATCTGTCCTATAGGTTCCTTTGTGTCATGTCTGTCCTCTGTATTTCTTCATAAAAGTTACTTTACAGAGAAAGTAAAGATCCCACAGCACACCCTCGCTGCAATACAGGGCTTTCAAAATGGCATGTTCATCTGTCAGAGAACGCCACTGGCCTGAAAAGCATCAAACAGGAGCTAATAGATTCTTCATTGTCTTTTGGGCAGGTTGTCACAGGAAATGTGTTGCACCTCTCGTTCAGGATTAAACAGCATGAAAATGTAACCATGCCTTTCAGATATGAGTCAGATCATAAAAGCAGCTGCTGTGTGACAACCCAGACTTGTGGGTAGTAACTTTTGGTGAAGCGCCAAAGGAAACACACGGCATGTGTAAGTTTAAAACAGAATAATAAACAACTTCAACCTCTCTGGATGGGTTTTATCTGGCAGTTGCTAGCTCTTTTCCCTGTTGCGTTGCGTCATTTTGGAAAGAGATGAATCAGAGTTACCTCTGTAAGTATATGTTTAATTCCTCCTGAATTTATGTGCATATTGCATATATGTGAGCTATATGAATCATTTGCCATTTTTCATCAAGCTTCCTCTTTTAGAGAAGACTCAGAGGTGAATTCACTAAACTGTTGTGCCACTTTTACATGCAGTATTTCAGTGCATCTTTGCCTTATTCAATAAGCACTCAAAATCCATTAAACATGGTACTGTTATATATATAAATATATATATATATATATTGGTCAAAAGTTTAGGGTCGGTAATATTTTTTATGCTCAACAAGGCTGCATTTATTTGTTCAAAAATACAATAAAACAGTAATATTGTGAAATATTTTTATTCCTGTGATGGGAAAGCTGAATTCTGTTTTTTAAAGAGTCAATTCAGGTGTCTGGATCCCATTAAATCACACCAGATTGTGGCAGTCTGCCTAATCCTCTATATCTGTCCAGCGCATTGTGGGTATATTGCACCTTTAACAGATTTGAATAATTTATTTAGTGAATGAAGCACTAAAACAGCACAAACAGTGCATACAAATAAATGGCACTATTATCAAACACAATGTATTCTTAGTGTATTCTCCCCTCAGAGTGAAAAACCATTAAAAAAAAACATACATTCAACACGAAAATCTCATTAATCAAATTGCTAGCATAAACTAACAGAAATACAGAAATAACCGATAACAATCCGCTAACAGAAATCTTTACTATTTTTCTTTTTTAACCTAATTTTAGATCAGAAAATCTTACCTCGATTAACCGAAAGGCATATGCATATGTCTCAGAATGCAATCAATCATAAAAGTGCTTTGTTTATCCACACTGTTCACTTTAAAGATTTCCATTCCTCACCCTAGAAGATCAAACAACATTTCATTTCCATCTGCTGCTTCTCCCGACACCAGATTTTTGACCATTTCCTCAGGTCTGAAATTAATTGTCGAAGCCCTGTGATACTCTATGAAGGATTAATGAACTTGCCGTAGCCTCCTTTTGTTCAACTGAATATCCAGTAGCTTCAGCTGGCCCAATTAATCCCCATTAAACCAAACTTGCTTGTGGTCACTTTTAATTTACTCCTCGCCATTCCACATAATTAGAGCTCGCATTAGGCCCGATGCCTCTCAAAAGGTGAAGAGAACAGCACAGAGAGTAGGCTACGTCCTAGAGCATGAGGCCCGACTGTGCTTTTCAAAGGCTGTCTAAACCCAACATCTCTCCGAGTGCCTCCAAATGAGATCAGAGCTTTTGAGATTTAGCTTCTTGATAATATTAACTCTCCTCCCAGTATTTCTTCATCACTCAGGCCTCCCTCCTTCTGCCAATCAAACCATCCGGAGTAAATGGATAAACTGCCGCAGGAAACGGCCTCTGTAAGTGTCTGTGTTTAATTTAAAGTCAGTTGACGGCTTTGCATGGTGACCTTTAGGTCGAGCTGACCGCAGAGCACATCACACGGTTCTTTCAATTAGAGGAACCTTCAAAGTGTCTTTGTGTGTAGCTAGACAGGGATTCTGCTGTGCTGTGTTTCACAGGATTTGTGCTTTTGTTAAATTAGCCTTGATGATTGAATAGTGTAACAGCAGTGTATTTAAGATCTACAGTATATTTCAGAGAAACATACTGTACATAGCAGTCCCCAACGGTCTGCTAATTAGGGTCCCCAACATTATTTTAGTGTTGTGTGCACGCGCGCGGCGCGTGTGTGTGTGTGTGTGTGTGTGTGTGTGTGTTGTGGTGTGTGTGTGTGTGTGTGTGTGTGTGTGTGTGTGTGTGTGTGTGTGTGTGTGTGTGTGTGTGTGTGTGTGTGTGTGTGTGTGTGTGTGTTGTGTGTGTGTGGTCCACTCTATACGTGTTTGGAATGACATGAGGATGAGTAAATGACAGACATTTCTGGGTGAACTACCACATTAGCTTTACACAATGAATTGTCTGTTGGCTTACAAGGGATAAAATTCTAAATAAATAAACACAGGCTAATAAAAATGTACTTGGTGGAAAAGTGTAACCTTAAGGAAGAAAGTTAGCATTTCCAACAATAACAAAAAACAGCAACAACAACAAAGACATTTATTAGGTAAAACAAGAATCAGCTAGTGACCATCTTTTTGTGCTGGAACATATTTAAACAAATTGTAATTAAAATCAGTGTTGGGGGTTAATGCATTACAAGTAACATGAGTTACATAATCAGATTAATTTTTTCAAGTAATGCATTAGGCTACTTTTAAATTTACAACAAAATATTTTTTTTCAAATAAGAAATATTACTTTCTATTTCCATTTTTTGACTGACAGCTCTCCTATTCCCATGTTGAGAGAAATCTGGAGTAGGCCTAATGCCGAGTTCACTCTGAATGATTTTAACCCCAATTTTCGCTCGCCGATAGGTTTTGGGAGATCGCCAACAAATGCCCGAATGCGAATGTCTTACGCACGCGAGATTTTACGTTATTTTCCTATCACTTAAGGTGAAGAGGCGATGTGTGCGCTGTGTGAACATGATGGTTATTGTAGTTCTAGACTAAACTTGAGCATGCATTTACTCATTTCACTTGCACAAAAACATACAGTATTCAGATAAATTAAAAAGGCGAGAAGCAAAGTATTAAGCAAACCTGCAATAATTAAAATGTTAATTACTAAATGATTTATGTTTTTAATCTCACTTTATTTACCAATGTCTTTGCTGCTGACCTTCGATGGTCCAATTCAACCGTACTAATAAGAACAAATGACTTTAGTTAAACATCACATTTGTGTTTAATTTTGTTGTTTTAATTGCTGAAGTAAGTGTTGAAATTTATTTTCCTGCGTTACTAAAAAATAACAAAAAATTATGTAATGCATCATCCAAGTGGATGCTGCACACTGGTGGTGGTAGAGGAGACCCTGATATGATTGATTGTAAAGTGCTCTGGGTGTACGAAAGCGCTATATAAATACCTCATTCATTCATACTTTCCATAAAAAGTAACTAAGTAACGCAATATTGTGAAGCATTACTTTTAAAAGTAACCCCCCCCCCAATTCTGATTACAACAATATAATATAATATAATAAATATAATATAATATAATATAATATAATATATATAATATAATATAATATAATATAGGCTAATATATGAGCAATATCACACTCGTCGCCATGTGAATTGGCTCTATATATCAGCACGCTGTGATTCGGCCGTAGATAACCAGAATGTGCTTATATACAGCCATATCGCACGGCTACAAGTGTGATATTGCATTTATACAACAGTTCGACGGCACAAATGAGTAAATAAATATGAAACAACAATGGAGTGTCTTGAAAAACACTCTTTCGTGCAGAACTACTTCCTTCCGCCATGGATTCAAATCTCAAGTTGACAGTTGAGCCTGAGCCTCAGTTACTAATTCTAAAACGTCACTTTAGAACGAGTAACAAAGGAACGTTGAGTCGCTACGTTGAAGCTTGTTGTTTTATGTAGAGTACAGTATTATGGTATTATGAGAGAGAGCTCGACGAAACGAGTGTATTACTTGCATCTGATATAGAATTGTCCATAATATTATATTCAAACAATCAGTTTGAATGTCCGCTGAAGAAAGCAATATGTTCGTCTTTTTCCTTCCCATGACAGCGCTAAAACAACTTCCTTGTTCTGACTCACTCATAAAGACAGTCTTTGCCATCATCTAATGCCGTAAATAATGTATCTTTCACTGAAGTCCATTTCACGATCCTTTCTCAATACCAAATACGGCATATGTATAAATAATATTTATTGAACAACAATATTTAAATTAACAGCAATAGCCATTATAAAAGACAATAGGAAATAAACAGAAGTAAACAATTCAGTCAAGCGTACTTGCAGCACTCTAGTACAGGATTTAAGAGAAATATAGCCTAAATATAAATTTATGAAACTTAATTTTCCCCTTAACCCAAATCGATTTGCTCTGGGACAAGTAATAGATTAATAAGACCAAATATTTCCCGTTTGATATACTCTAAATTAATTATATCTGATGTTTAACCACTATCTACATAAGCGCCAGCGGCAAATTCCTAAAGGACTAGCCACGATGAAGCTGTTTTCTGCGGGTACATGAGCACTGAACCTGGAGCTTGCATCTGCGAAAGCGTCTTAATAGATTGTAAAATAGGCACTTTAATTAGGTTATATGTTAGTCACACATTTGAGGTCTAAATAACTACATTCTCGCCTAAAAAGCGTTAACTATTTTTTAAAAATATGATGGATTTGCTCGACCGCCATATGACAGTCGCCACAAACAGAGTGATATAAACGAAACGGTTAAAGTTACTGGGTGAATATCGCACGGCTGGAAAAGGCTCTCAGCCAATCAGATTTGAGAACCAGAAAGAACTGTTGTATATAATATTATATGATATATGATATGATATAATATGTTGAGTATTAGAGACTCTTATCATATTGGTTTACCCCTCATTATATAAAAGCCATATGGCACTTTCTGTCAGAGATGTGCTGGGGCGGGTAATGCATGCAGTGCGGGTAATGCTACGACTTGTAATTTCCTGATCACATCCTTCTCTCCTTACCCTATCATATCCTGTCACCCCTGTCACTCCACTGTCCTGTCAATATAATTGGAAAAAGCTCCAAAATAAAATCGTGCTATTAAAAATGGGTGAATATAAGTCATCTGTCACCCTTGGCGCTGGTAAAATCAAGCACATAATAAAAGTTCACCTGAAGGTGGCCTTAAGGATCTGTCCTGATGTAATCTCTTTGGTGTGGTTATTGTAGCCATAGAAGAGGTCCCCAAACACAGTCTGGTTGGCTGGGATGTCAGCTGTGTCCCCACAGTCCACTCCCTCAGTGCAGGCTTCTGACAGCGGCTGACATGAGCGGCCGTCTGATCCTCTCTTGTAATCTTCAATACATCTACACACAATGAGAAGACATGAGAGATAAACGGACAGAAGAAAGAAGCGTTGACCTGATAAGTAAGATAATACTTGCCACTATTGGTCAAAAATGTATGAGCCACCAAATCATTCTTTATTATTGCACTTTTCCTCATTTTTGAATAATAGTAAAGTCATCAAAAACTATTATAATCAGAATATGGGACCAACAACTAAACAAGTCAAATCAAAATTTTCTTTGATTTCAGCATTTTCTAATACCCAGTATTGATTGGTAATAAAGAAGATTAAATTAATTGATTGTTGACTGGACTATGCACAATATTGGTTATGAATGATTTGCTGCGACCTGTATTTAGTTTGAAAGTAGAAAAAAAAAAAGATATACAAAAAAGGACAAATTAAATGTAAATTTGACAAAATGCAATCGTTTATTTGATTCATGTTTTAAAATGTAGTAAAATGTCTGTCGTGTGTGTGCGTGCGTGCGTGCGTGTGTGTGTTTGTGTGGTGTTGTGTGTGTGTGTGTGTGTGTGTGTGCGTGTGTGTTTGTGTGTGTGTGTGTGTGTGTGTGTGTGTGTGTGTGGTGTGTGTGTGGTGTGTGTGGTGTGTGTGTGTGTGTTGTGTGTGTAAAACGAGCTTATAAATCATCCTAAATTACGTTTTAATTTTTTTTTTTTTTTTTTTTTAGAAATGTAAAAATGCAGATCGGGTTTGTTGTGTTTACGGGTTGGTTTAGGGAAAGTAATGAAACATGGAACCCTGTGTGTATGTGTGTGTGTGTGTGTGTGTGTGTCGCAACTGTAGTCAAATCAAAGGACTTAAATGTAAATATTACAATCTGTATCATGTAAAGCATCAAGTGTATATTATGTATGAATATGGATTCATGGATTAATAGTATTATCAGTTTCTAGTTGCATGTTTGTTTGTTACAGTAGTACAACATTCAAATCTACCCAGGGGTACAGGTAATGATCTCACAGCGTAGCATCTGTCATGAATACAAAGTTGACAATTCTTTTTATTTACTGCAAAACAGTATCATCCTAATAGCGTGACAGCACACAGGAGTCGTTTATATTTATGGAACTTTGAAATTTAGCTGTCATGTCTGCACTGTACTACACAAGCAACAGAGAGAAAGAGGTGTCAGGGCTTAAACGCTCAGTCTCACTTCTCTTGGTAACATACTACAGTTTTACAGGAAACTGTCATCAGCGTAGGTGAGACATATCCTCTCAGTTGCACATCCGAAGCACAGAAAACGATTTAAGTGGCTTCAGATTGCCTGTCGCATTATCAGGATCTCAAGAGAAAAGAGAGAATTATGCGCATTTGTCACCTTTAGTCGATGCGACGTGCCTATAACAGTCAGCGAATGATCTCAGAGACTCTGAATAGGTCAAAAAAAGAGGTTGTTTTAGAAGGGAAGAAGAAGTTGAAGAAGAAGAAGGTGTAAGAAAGATGCTATTTATTCTGACTGGGTCATATTCTCTGTGGCTAGCACATGAAAGTTGAAGGAATGGTTAGTGATGTGTTATGCATGTGATGTCATGTCAGAATAAAAGCACTTTCACCGAGACATGACAGGCCAAAAAAAAAACATTTGAGGTGAGTTCCCTTAAAAAGAAACGTTTAAAAGATTGGGGTCATATATAATATATATATTAAAAATTTTTTAATTTTAAATTATATAATATATAATTATATATATATATATATATTATTATGCATTAAAAAGGATCAATAGTAACAGTAAAGACTTTTACATTGTTAAAAAAAATCTTTTATTTTCAAAAAATGCTTTTCTTTTGAACTTTTTATTTTTAAATAATCTGGAAAAAACATGTATGATGGTTTCCACAAAAATATTGAGCAGCACAACTTTTCAACATTGGTAATAATAAGAAATGTTTCTTGAGCACCAAATCAGCACATTAGAATGATTTCTGCTATGTCGAAATTATTGACGCTGTGTGCTCCTGCTAGAAAAAAGATGACTGTATTTTTTATTAAATAAATGCGGTCTTTGTGAGCCTAAGAAATTTCTTTGAAAAACATTTTAAAATTCTTACCAACCCCTAACTTGAGACACTGACTTTATTTTGAGTCCTGCAGTCACACCTAATATAAACTGCAACTTCTTTTACATTTTCTCAGTATGTGACAAAAGATGTATTTTAGCAAGCTACATAAAAAGAATATAGTGGCTATAAATTTAGCTTGTGCACATTACTAACCACATTTTTTTGCAAGTGAATGTGTGATGGCATTAGCATGTTTCAGCAAGTTCAGGTTTGCCAGTTTTTAATTTGAAGCCATGTTCACGCTCAATTTTAATATACATAGAGACAGAAATGTGGGAACAGGTAAAAAGTGTGGCAATTCACACTCAGACACAAACAGCCGCCATGGATTAAGAAAGAATGTGTAAAATTTGTTACTGTAAGGTGCTGTGAACTGCATGAATAATCAACTGAACTAACCATACTAAAGGAAATTATTCAAAAGAAAACAGCAGAAATTCAGTCTTTAAAAATAGCAGGTGTAAATACCAGAACACTTCCTGCTGTTTGAAAAATGCTGTGACCATGAACAAAATATTTGTTGAGAAAGCCCTGTTAGCATGTCCAGTATAAAGTGTGTAATCTCACCCGCAGAACATCTGGATGTTGTAGAGAGTAGGGTCCTCCTCCAGAGGTGCCAGCTGCTGAAGACACAGCTGCTCACAGCCCCCATTAAAGCCGTCAGAACAGTCAATGCCAATGTGGTGGTCATAGCAACCGGTGCCATCTTTCATCGGGCTTAAACCAGGAGGACACTGAGAGAGAGAGAGAGAGAGAGAGAGAGAAAAAAGGCAAACATTCTCTGATATGTATTAATATCCCTTTTATTTTTGGTATGTGGCAATTTTAGCATATATGGCTGTACCACAGCCATAAACAATAATACATAAGCTGATAGCAGAGCTTATCTGATTATTGCTTATGCCTGTGTTACAATGTGTTGTACTATTATTTGTGTTTACAAGTATAGGCCACTTCACAATAAAAGCACTATAAACGTTCCTGAATGTCTAGTTTCAGTTAATATACAGTAGAACTCCAAGTTTGCCATTACCAAAAGAAGAGAGAGCCAATATGGGGTCGCTCAGTACGCAGCAAATATGCATATTATAAATATATGTCTTAAACGTATGAGGTATATAGTGGCATAAACCTTTCTGTGAAAAAAAAAAGAGAGTGTAAATGGAATTAAGACCATTTTAATTAGACCACACACACTGTTTTTTTTTATTGTTAATTTTAACACAATAACACTCCCCACTACTGAAGTTATCCTTTCTTCCTTGCATTTTTTCTCTGTCTTTTCCACAAGCTATAGCGATGCCATGTTCACACAATGTCTTATGTCAGTTGTTATAAGCTTTATAATTTCCATCTTGCGGCAGGTGCCCATACAGTAGATTCAATATGCTTACATGAAATAACCAGCAAGTGCTGAGAAATGTTTTCTTGCAAAATAACCACTACATAGAAAGCCATATTTTGTAACGAGAAAGAAATACAACTGAAATACTTCATTATTTTGGTTACAGTGAAATTTCTACAAAAGATCAAGCTTTTCTACAATTAGTCACTCACTATTCAAAAAAAAATCATTAAAATGAGTTTGAAAGGGCATAATTTTCTATCACAGTGGGCGTTGATTCACGACTAAGCAGCTGTTGTAATGAAAATGCATTAAGAGAGCAAAATTGTATAGCTTTAACAAAATGAAACTAAAGACTCTTTGTCCTATCTTATAATTAAATTGCTGATAATTTTTGGTTATTGATACAAGGCACTTAAAGAAAAAAAGACGGTCACCACCTTGCTTCCTCAGTTTCTTCAGTGGCAGGTTGAGTGTAAAAAACACACTTTCTGACCACCACCTTTTCGCTTGACCTCATTCGTATTAGGGATCAAAGCCCAGATGTTGGCAATGCATCTTAGTAGCACATCTTGTCCCTGGATGCATCCATATTGATTTTGTCAGTAAGCTAGAGCTGACAAGACACCTGATTTATTACCAGCAATGTAGAGAGCGCAGGGCACTGAGTCTCTTAACTCATCTGTGGCAGATTCCTTAAATCACAAATTCCCAGTTTGATCAGCTGAGCAGAAGACATTAGAGGAAAGGGGAGAGTTGTTCGACAGAAAGCAAAATTTTCCACATGATTTACTTATTTTGTATTTTTGATGTAAAATAACTATCACAATCTTGGTTGAGTCTCTTTTGTTTTGTATGGACTTGTATGCTGAAATGTATTATGTTCTCATTGTCTCCATGCTGCCTTTCTGTGTTTGGTTTCTGTTTCACCTGGTTGTCGTATAAAGGGTTCTGTCATAAAGCACACCTGTAATTCATTATCTTTGATTTTTCAGTAGTGTTTTGTTAGTCATTGATTGTGTTCATGTGTTCGGTCGGGGTGCTTGGACGTTCTTGTTTTCTCAATGTGTTCTTTGGATTGCTGCTGTTATCCTCGTTTCCCAGTCTGGATTATTTTTGATTTTGTCTTTTATTATTAAAATTGTGCATGCACTTGAATTCTCTCTCTGCCCTTATCCCTTTTGCACCAGTTACACTAAGCTAGACAGATGAGGAAATGAGTGCATTATAAATAAACTGTGATTTTACCAACTTCGAAATATTAATTTTTATAAATTAGGAATATGTGATCAGGAATTATATATTATATATATATATATATAATATATATATATATATATATATTATATATAATTATATTATATTATATAATATATATATATATATATATATATATTGCAAAGTAAATGTCCTCTACAAGTAACTCTACACTGTATAGAAAAACCATGCCACAAGATTTTTGTACATGGTACATTTTCTTCAATAGCCTTTTTAGTGGGCTAAAATGTAAAATGCCTCAGTGCCAAGTGAGGTCAAACACATATTTACGGTGATTGATTCTGCCTTCTATTCCAATCTTTTCTTTGTGACCAGATCTAAAAAGAATGGATGAGTCAAAGCATTAGTGTGAGGAAATGGGTAATTTATAATAATTATTTAAAATGCACTGCTCATATTTGAAGAGAAAGAGTTACCAAGGAAAGCATGCATGAAAATGGCTAGAACATAGCATGTCCAATTCACAAAAGGAAAAAAAAAGAAGAAAAAAAAGAGAAAAAAATCAGCAAATTTGTTCTGGAATGCCCCTGTGTCCATCTACCAGTGAATAATGCAATTCCTGAGTCATACAGTAGTTCAATATTACTGCAGTCTTCTATCTGAGCTCAAAGCATCCTTGATTGAAAAGCTCTTTGTAGCGCAGAGGACATAGTGAGACAGTTAATGATGCCAGAGAAGTCATGAAGGTTTTAAATTCAAGATAAACTGAAAAAGCCCTGAACTACTGAGCCTTTTAATCTCATTTCCAAATGGGGATCTAGTCTCACAGCTTTCCAAAGCTTAAGGGAATTGCCCATGTGATTTTGTCATATAGGAACAAATCCCTTTCAGACTGTCGGATAAGCTATGCAAATCTAAAAACTGCCAAAAAAAAAAAAAAACCCAGAAAGGAGGGAAAGAACAAAGGAGACAGAACAATTATCCAATTTTCTTTTTTTATGAGAGAAAAGAAGAGTATACCCGCTAAAATTGCCATAGCTACAGATAAAAACATTATAACATGAAAACATAGACATAAGAATTATTGATTATATATAAGCGGACATGCACTGCATCTGTAGATCTGAAAACTGTCATGTACAGTTGCTATAGAAACATGAGCGCACACACACACACACGCACACACACACACACACACACACACACACACACACACACACACACACACACACACACACACACACACACACACACACACACACACACACACACACACACACACACACACACACACACACACACACACACACACACACACACACACACACACACACACACACACACACACACACTATAATTCAACATTAACCTGACTGAATCGTGCCAATGTGAAAGAATGACAGCTTCGTTTCTTGCCACATAAACCCATGCAGAAAACCACAAGATATCAGAATTACTGACATACTTTGCAAAATGTCCAAATTGTTAGAATGTGCAAAAACAAGTGTTTTTTGCACCCTGATAATTAAACAACAGATTGTCATTATTTTTAACGGTTTTGCACTGCATACTGACTGCTACAACTAAGCAATCATCAACTCAGTGTAATTACTGTATAAAGCTTAAATTGAATTTAAGAAAAAGAGAATAAAAAAAACTATAGCAACAATTATTTTGACTAATAACACTACATTTATTCAATGACAAAGTTAACAAACTAATTAAAGAAAAAACTGAAAAAAAATGTTGCCTTCCTGGTAAGGTTTTTGCAAATCTTATTTACAGTAGTATGGCAATGGTCAACCTGAAAGTCATAATACAAATCATGCTTTAGGGACTATAGCTCACTACATTAGCATGGCCAAGTATACCCTGCTGGCCCAGACTGTCCCTCTATAGCAGATAGTCACAGAGATGGATAGATACAGTCCTCTTAAAGTTAAACCACCTTTTGATCCGGTGAGGAATAGGGGGGCAGTGGTGTTTCCTCCCTGCTGAGCATCTGGATCACTCCCACAGAGTTTGCACTCAGGAGACCTTTGCCAAGTATTGACTAGGAACTCAGAAGTGCTTAACAGCCAGAACATGATAGGAGACAGAACAGCTTTTGGGGAGATTGTGAGCAGGTTGTCGATGGAGAGATGCAATGCATCGGTAAAAAGCAGAGAACTCTACCGCCAAAGGGTTTTTCTTTTTTTTATTATTCTTTTGAGAATGCATGTACAACAACACTCAAATATGAATAAAAGCTTATTTTTTTTCATATATATATATATATATATATATATATATATATATATATATATATATATATATATATATATATATATATTATTTTTAGGATTAAAAAAGTATATTTTTTAATATTTTGGGCAAAAAAAAATCTTCATTTTGTATTTTATTCTCTGTTAATAAGTTGTTTGGCATAAGACCCTACAGCGCATATGCATAATTCATTGCCATTCTGATTGTATACACTGGTAACACATAATTCATTCATATACAGACAGCTACTGTACCAGTATCTGTCAGCAATATCAAAAAGTCTCTGTTGAGCACGCTTGGCTGGCTCGCTCAGATCTAGAGAGGATCCAATTTGTTTTTCATGTGGACGGCTGGACGGACGACGGGCACCCCGATGTGTCCCACAAAAGCACTCAACACCTAGTGTGCTGGCGGGAAAGGAACTAATTAATCACATCATCATTTAGCGATTATCAGTGTATTTCCAAACTAGTGCACTGTTCCTCTCCCCAGGAGTGCTATACATCAGCTAGACAGAGCAGATCGGAACGAGTCCACTCACGCAGACTGCGATATTAAAACACAGAAGCAGCAGTAGCACTGCTGTCCTCAGACAAGGTGATAATTGATTAGGGGGGGGAATGAGGCTCTCTGGGGGGCCCGCAGCAAGCTCTTATGATTGGACAGATTGAAGCATCATTTTTATAGCTTCAGTCATCTGTTAATTACAAAACATCGAGCTATGGGCTCAACAGCAGGGTGTGTTCTGATTATGAGGAGCAGGATGAATTTAGAGTTGAAATTTCTGCAAAATATTGAGGAGGCCATAACATCTGTTTCATTAGCATTAGGTTTAGGGCTGTCCATCCAGCCTTACTTGGAGGAAATTTCAGTGCTAGCAAGGTAGCAATAGAATAGATGTTAATAGATGCAAGACATAAGAGATTAATCAATCACATTTCAGTATGCAAATACATGTAAGAAATAAGCCCCAGTAGAATTCAGTGTTACACCTCATCATATTCATCATAAATGCATCCTTACAATTAAGCCTACATCTCACAAGTACAACACAGAAGACACAGAAACTCATTAAATTACTGTTCAATATAATCTACAATTATGATTAAAGGGAAATTGTATTCTAGAAAAAGTGATTTTTATAAATAGATTTACATAAATAAGAGCTCTACAAGTTAGTAGAAAACAAAGTGTTATAAAACGTGCCAACTGGAAATATCATCAGACAATGCAAACTGCTATGTATTATTATATTATAATTTGATCTGCCCATCCTTATTTTTGCTGCTATGATTTCCACCCATAGAAAACGTCTCGGGTTATGACTATAACCCTTGTTCCCTGAGAAGGGAACGAGACAATGCATCGAGAAATCGATACTTTGGGGACGCTCCCTTAGCGTGCGCCTCTGAAGTAAAAATGAAACTATTCCAATCCTGATTGGTGTTGCGTCGTGACGTAACATGTGACGGCATAACCGGAAGCATAAAGGTGACGCTGACGCATAGAATGCCAGCCTCGCGATGAAGCAAGACGCTCTAAGGCCTCGAGGGGCGTGGCAGAGCGATGCATTGTCTCGTTCCCTTCTCAGGGAACAAGGGTTATAGTCATAACCCGAGACGTTCCCTATTGAAGGGAACTCCACAATGCATCGAGAAATCGATACTTTGGGGAACGAATGCCCACTAGGCCACGCACCGAAAACAGGCCTGCCCCGGAGTGAAACTGATTCAGGCACTCAGCTAGGACGAGAGCACATGTGCGCCAGGCGTACTAGGGAGGGCAGAATATAGAACCTAACAAAAGTGTGTGGGGTAGCCCAACCGGCTGCCTCACAGATCTCCTGGATGGGAACTCCCGAAAGGAGGGCCCTAGAGGACGCCATGCCTCTAGTAGAAAGAGCCCTAACGGCCAAAGGTGAAGGCAAATTGCGCACCTTGTAGGCCTACTTATGGTTTGTAAAGCCGGGAGCCCCTAATAGGTGATCCAAAACACACTACAGTAGGTCCGACCTCCTCCAAGAAGAGGACCTCTCAAGGTAAATACTCGGAACTCTGACTGGCAGAGCAAGGAACCTCTCCTTTTCTGCCGACACATGAGGTGGAGGATGAAATACTTGCAGGACCATGGACCTAGCCATGATAAATTGCACTTAAGGCACATAGCTGGGTCTCGGATGCAGGATGGCCTTAACTCCGCCGGGGGCACATCCCAAGCAAGCTGGCGATAATGCCAGGGCTTGGAGATCTCCCAGTCTCTGTAAAGAAATAGCTAAGAGAAAGGCTATCTTGAACGTGAGGTCCTAGGCGAAGCCGACTGGAGGTATTCGAAGGGAGCCAGGAATAGCCCTTCGAGAACCACCGTCAGGTCCCAGGAAGGAACCCTGGACCTGACTGTCGGTCTCATCCTCCAATACCATGGAGAAATAGTATGACCAGTTGGTGCCTCCCCAAAGGCCCAACATTTAGTGGTGCATGGAATGCCGCAATGGCAGCCACGTACACTCTACGTGTGGATGGGGAGAGATTCGCAGAGAAACGATCTTGAAGAAACTCCAGAACTGAAGCCATTGGGCAGTTAACTGGGCCTAACTCAAGTTCTCTACACCAAGTGGAAAAACATTCCACTTGAGGCCATATAATCTCCTAGTAGACGGAGCCCTAGAGATAAGTATGGTTTCGACCACCCCAGATGATAGACCAGCATCTAGGTACTGAGCCCCTCAGAGGCTAGACCCACAATTTCCACAGCTCTGGATGAGGATGGAATATAGTGCCCTCCGCCTGAGAGAACAGATCCCTCCTCAGAGGAATCTGCCATGGCGGAGCTATTAGGAGTGAAATTAAGTCTGAAAACCATACTCGGGCTTACCAACACAGGGCTACCAGAAGAAGACTGATGCCCTCCTGACTGACCCTCTCCAGGACTCCCGGGAGCAGAGTGATCGGGGAAAAAGCGTACAGGCGAAGCCTCGGCCAGGCCTGTACCATGGCATCCAAGCCCCAGCGGGGCTGGATGAGTGAGGGAGAACCAAAGTGGATAGTTGGACGGACGTCCCTCGAGACGCAAACAGATCCACTTCCACTGGTCCAAACCTCTGCCATATCAACTCCACCACCTCTGGATGGAGTCTCAATTCCCGGGCCTCAGCCCCTGCCTCGACAGGATGTCTGCTCCCTAATTCAGAACCCCCGGGACATATATTGTTCTTATAGATAATATTTCCCTTGGGACCATAAAATGATCAGATGCGCCAATCTGGATAGAGGGCACGATCTGAGTGTCCTTTGTCGGTTCAGATAAGATACCACTGAGACGTGGTAACCTTTGATGTCTGTGAGGAAGCTCCTCAGAGCCCTGAACACAGCCAACATCTCTAGGCGATTTACATGCCAAGAATGATGATGGTCCTGCCACAGACCCCTGGCAAAGCGGCCGTCCGAGACCGCGCCCCAGCCAGCGAGGGAAGCGTCTGTCGAAACAGTTTCCCGGCGACATGACACCCCTAACACTGGACCTTGGGACAAGAACCAAGGTTTCTTCCATATTAAGAGGGAACGAAGGCATCTGCGCGTAACCTTTATTATACGGAACAGATTCCCCTTGGGGAAAAAACCCTTGGCTTTTGAGCCATCATTGAAGGGAACTCATGTGAAGCAGGCCCAAAGGAATTACGTTGGATGCCGCTGTTATGAGGACCAGCAGTCTTTGAAATTGCTTTACAATGATGGCCTGGCCTAGCTTTATCCTGGACCCCATGGCCAGGATGGATTCGATACGAACGGGAGACATACCTGCCCGCATCGTAACAGAATTCCGTACCACGCCCAGAAGAGTAGTCTCTTGAGCTGGGTCCAACACCTTTTCGTAGTGTTGAGCCTCAACCCCCGGTTCTGAATGTGGCCAAGGACGACATCTCGATGCCGAACTGCCATTTCCTGAGACTGGGTCAATATGAGCCAGTCGTCGATGTAATTCAGTATACGGATGCCCTGAAGCCTCAGTGGAGCCAGAGCTGCATTCATACACTTTGTGAACGTGCGGGGAGAGAGTGCTAGGCCGAACGGAAGAACCCGATATTGGTATGCTTCGCCCCCGAAAGCAACCTCAGGAACCTCCTGTGATATGGAAGGATGGAGACATGAAATAAGCGTCTTTTAGATCCATCGTGACAAACCAGTCCTCGGATCTGATTTGGTTCACGATAATGGTAACAGTAAGCATTTTGAACCTGAATCTCCTCAAAGAATGATTCAAAAAGCCCTAGATCTAAAATAGGCCTCAGTCCGCCATCCTTCTTTGGAACTATAAAGTACCGGCTGTAAAACCTTGACTCCCTGTCTGGTAGGGGAACACATTCTATGGCCCCTTAATTCCAGTAGAGTCTGTACCTCTTGTTCCATAACCCGAGCCTGTTCTGGAACCACTGCAGTCGGTACCACCCCAGCAAACTAGGGAGGTCGGTGACCGAACTGCAATCTGTACCCATATTTTATAATATTTTATAATATACAGGACCCATATAGATATATGTTCGGAAGGCGTTGCCATTCTTCTACAAAATCTACTAAGGGAACCAGCCCCTCGAGGCTGGCCTCGGGTGTTTTTCGAGCACTATTCTCGACTTCCTGAAGCGGTGGACCGGCAGGAAAAAAGTCGATACAGATTTTGTGACCATAGTCGGTGCCCTGTTGCAAGCTTTTGGGGCGAACGCCATGGTGTACGTTCGCTGGAAATCGATGTGGCCTGAAGCGTCAAAGACGGCGGGACAACAACATCTTCCCCGAGGGCACCTGCTGGTAGAACAACCTCGATTGTTCCACAGCGGGGGGGAAGCCTCTTTTTTTTTTTTTTTTTTTTTTCGCTTCCTGAAACCTGTCAACGACTGTAGTGACAGCGTTGGAAAACAGGCCAGAAGGAGATAGCGGAGCGGCCAACAGGAAATATTCCCTTATTTAGATCTTTAAGAAGATCGGCCTGGTACGCGTGCAAAATCGTCATAGAGTGCAGGCACGCACCAGCCTGACCCTTTATTTTTTTTTTTTTTTTTAAATATTTTACCAAAGGAACCAGGCTCTCAAGCCTGGCTTCGGGTATTAATCGGGATTCGTTCCTGACCCCCTGAAGCGGGTTTCCGGCAGGGCTGGACCGAAAAACGATTCTCGATGGGCGAACGCGAAAGCTGCCTGGCCGCAAGCCTGTGGGGCGGACAGTGCAGCCTGCGTTCGCTGGAAACCGATGTGTCCCGAAACGTTTTTAACGGGGGAAGAGCAACATCGATTTCCTGCACCATATAAGCCCAGCCAACCAGTGCAGAGGTGTCCCTGCACGGTTTGTTGGGCAGCACCGGGGCTTAAAGCAAAGATGCCAGATCAGGAGAAAGAAAACTCACTAAAGCTTCCTCCATCTGTGGCATCTTGCCAAAACCCGACTCTCTCGCACCCACCACATTCGAATAAACATGTGGTGAGATACGTAAAGTGTGGGGTTTCTCCCAGGATCTACACATATATATATATTTTTTATAAAAATCTGGGAAAAACAGTAAGCCCCGGCTCTGAGTTTGTGAACTGTGCTGCAGGAATCTCTCGTCTAGTTCATTTTGACGGGGATCATCCTGCTTATTTTGTGGCCAGCTTATATATTTAAATATTATATATTATATATATATATAATTTATTTATTTATTTAATACTGGCCACAGCACTCATCACAACAATACAAGCTCTACATAAGCAGAAACATAAGCCGGCGAGTGTGACTCATGTTGCTCGTTCCCAATGCTGAGCACATCTACTTCCTTATTTATAATTTTGTTTGTTTATAAACATATAGCTCGAGCACTGGGCACTCGTCACGGGCAGAAGCCGCCGCATCGCGGGCGTCTGCGTCGTGAACTAGTGTCATAGAATCTGCGGATGATGAGAGAAAAGGTGCCTCAGCAGTCTCGTTCTCATCCGCGAGATCCTTCTGCGATCTCCGCGATCTAAGCCGTCGCGCCGCCTCAACGGACGCGGGACCCGAATCGCGGGGATCGCGAGCCTGGCCATCATCAGTGAAATAATATAGCCAAGCGAGAGCGCAGCACTCTAATAGGAAGTGCTTTACAGTATCACAGGCAGCCCTCTCGAGGCGCTGACTGTGCGTGCTGCGCCCCTAAACAATACACACACACACAGCAGATGCGTGTCCCCACCCGTGGCATATAATCTTGGGCAGGGGTGCACACACTTAGTGTATTGTTCACTCGCCATAATATAGAGCTTAGCACAGACAAACAACATCAAATAAGACAGACAGTTTCACAGAGAGCGCTTGCTGAAGAGCGATAGCTGGCATTCTATGCGTCAGCGTCACCTTTATGCTTCCGGTTATGCCGTCACACGTTACGTCACGACGCAACACCAATCAGGATTGGAATAGTTTCATTTTTACTTCAGAGGCGCACGCTAAGGGAGCGTCCCCAAAGTATCGATTTCTCGATGCATTGTGGAGTTCCCTTCAATAGGGAACAAAGAACCATGGGGACCACATCGAAGTTTAGTTGCAATTTTGACTGATTTATTAAAATATTATGCATATATGTGGTCAGGATTTGAACACTAAACATAAACTAGACTACACTAATTACACTAATTTATCGAACTACCGCATTTTTTAAGTAGCTTTGAATAAAAGCATCTGCTAAACGATTAAATGTAAATGCAAAACAAAACAGAAAGATGCTTGACCCCATTGCCACTCAGATGCTTCATTGAAAATACAATCAATGCAAATATCTCAATCTCAAATATCAAATTAAACAACACGATGAACAGATATCCAATAAGGCTCGCGTTGGACACGCACCTGAACAAATCCTGATTCGCATGTTTATAAACATGAAGGAAGTGAATGTCAGAAAGATGGATGAGACACAGCACTTTTCATAAACCCTGGCTGAAACAATCCTCCCATCAGCAAGACCAGCCAAACACACTAATCATGGCGCGTGCCAGAGTGAGAAATCAAGCACTTTAAGCGTACCTCAGCCAGATGGTGAGTGAAATCAGAGACCCTGGCTCATTTCATGGCTGCTTAACAGCCACAAGTGAGGAAGAGAGAGTGAGTGTGGTGTAAAATAAAAATAAATGGAAGAAACAAATACGATTTTCATGGTAAGTGAAACAAACTCCTTCGGCAGACAAGAAAGGCCTAACTCATAAAAGTAAATGCTTTTTATAGAAATTGAGTACAAGAGGATGTTCTTTCTTCACATTTGCAGAAACATTGTGATTTTATCTCTGTTTTGAGGCTATGACAGTTTGTAAACAAGTAAACAGGGAAAGCATCAAACGAGAGATAAGAAGAGGGCTGGATGTGACAGGAAAAGAGATGCATTTGTAATTCCAAAGGATGACAGACAGACAAGGAAACAACTCAAATAACCGGGGCTACCAGTTTAACATTATATAATATAATATATATATGATCACAACTTGTAATAACTGCTTAATGAGATATTTGTTTCTGCCTACATGAATACATGGCGTTAGCTAACGTTAGCATGATTTGTATTATTTTAGAATTGTACATTTCTGACATATGGACATTACTTGGGCACAGTCACCTCTGATAACCAAGTACTCTAAATTGTAATGAAGACGCATTTTCTGTAAAGCTGCTTTGAAGAGATATGTATTGTAATAAGCGCTATGCAAAAAAATGTGAATTAAATTGAATAATTCAATTAGCTATTTAATCATCATCGATAAAAAATTACAATTAAATTAATAATACGGGATAAGAGATTCTTACCATTGAAGCATAATGTAATAGAGCATAAAAATAACAATGGACTTCTAAAGTCATTTTTCAATCTATCAAAATTAAGCATACTAATGTCTTTGAATTAATGAATTAATTAATTATCTGTAATAAATGTAACTAATTATTTAACATAACATAATTCATTTCATTAGTTTCAAGACAACTCACCACGCAGCCAGTGGAGTCCAGCTTGCGGTCAGAGATGCAACGGAAATTTCGGCTGCAGCCTCCGTTGTCTTTCGAGCAGTCTCGCACAGGCCCAAAAGAGTCGAGCAGCACCTCCAGACTGTCGAAGGACGAAGAAATCATCAGCTCCTCCCTGATGGACAATGATGCATAGAAAACTCAGTTAGTAATGGCAGGTTAATTTTACGGCAAACAACCTCTAGCATCTTTAGCCATCATTAGGAAAATGCATAATTCTATTCTGATTGTTATTGTGTTATATTTTACTTTATAGAATACACAGAAAATTACCTACACAGGTCAAGAACTGGATATTAAAGAGGCAAGTAATGTGAAGTAGAAAATAACTATTCTTTGTCTCCTATATGCTACCATAAATCCTGTTAAAGGGAAAAGCTTTACAGAGCAGCAAAAGTAAACACCACCACTGATGGCTAAACCTTGAACAGATGAACTCCATCGCTCTGACCTTGGTTTCAGCTATGTGGCTGGAAAATTGCATTGGGTGATGTTTTTCCTCCCTTTCCTAGAGCACTTGAAACATCCAAATATTTATCATTACTATGAAATATGAATGGGCAGTGGTCATGATGAAGGAGCAAACCAGTGACCTTTTATTGTCTAATATATTTTAAGAGTGTGAAAGCACCAGGCTGCTGGAGAAGTGGAGTGCTGTGATAAATGGATTCATAGTTCTGCTACTGTGATTTCAGTTTCAAGACAGAAATACTGCTTTTACATTCCAAGTTTTTTTTACAATTTTATGAAGTGTTATGGAGACATGGTCTGTCAGTGTTTCAAAATGATGTAAATGACAATCAAATAAGTGCATGTATAAATACAAAAATAAATAAATAATTTAAAGGGGTGGTAAAATGCCATTTTTCACAAGATGTAAAATAAATCTCTGATGTCCCCAGAGTTTTAGCAAAAAATACCCCACAGATATTTTTATATAGCATGTTAAAGTTGTCACTTTTTGAGGGTTTGCAAAAACGCACCGTTTTGTGCCTGGCCCTTTAAATGCAAATTGAACAGCCTCAGAGGGCGGGGTTTCAAGAGCTTGTGTGTGTTAGCAGCTGCGATCACCTCACGCAGACACTAATGCGTGCGTTCTGCCTTTTAATGTTAAAACGGAGTCAGACAAAGATGGAGAGACTCAAGAAGAAGTGACAACGTTAGAATACAACAGGACGTCTCTGAATGGTTCGTTGATGAATTTATGTTGCTGATGTGGAGTTAACTATATTCAATCAGCATATTCTGGCATGGTAATCTACAAATCGCTTTTATAGGAACCGTTGTGAGATACACACAGAGTGACTTTCTATTGCATGTGAAAAGATGGATGCTAAAGTTTGAGCTGACTCACAAATGTACTCTTATACAACAACTTTTCCTCTTCTCAACATTGCTTGCGTGTTCCCGGGGGCGGGGTTTATTTACATTTTAGGGTTGGTGATGTCACTAACCCGGGAGGAATGTCGTGTAGTCCCTACCAGCCATTTGTTGTATCCTTTTCTTTAAAAGCAAATATCTTCCTTTGCTTTGAACTTTGAGTATTATAACTTTGCAGATGTTATGCTCAAACAGCAACATTTCACACTAACTAAAGTTAGAAAAGTAAAATACTTAACCACCCCTTTAAAAAGAGAGAGGGGGAGAAAAAGAGAGAGAGAGAGAGAAAGAAACTAGAGGCTACTTTTTCCGATTTTGTATTCAGTCCTAAAACGCGAAACTAATAAAAAAAATCCTACAATATTTTGAAGAACTATTTAAAGGTGTTTTGGTTATAAGTCCACTGATAAATTTATTAAATAATCATAAGTAAAACAATAACCATTTTTTTTTTACATTTTCATGACAATTTTCCACCTACTTTCCAAACGTTAGTATTTAAGTGTCTATTGTTACTGCAGTTAGTTTGCTTAATTCTTCAGAATCACAAAATAAAGCTGTAATAAAATGTCAATTATAATGTGTCAGATTGAAATGACTTTGTTAAAAATAAAAATGGGAATAACAGTATCTGTCCTGCTAAAAAGATCAACACACATTTAAATGCCTTATATATGACTTACCATGTTAAAAAAAAAAGAATAAAAAAGTCATACCATGATATACTGCAGGCGAAGAATAATTGAGATTACTTTTTCATGTAACAGCATCACAGTTAACAATATTCACTGGGGATTCTCAGTGAATGCCCACCTTACTTAATAAGAACATTGCGGTTCTCACCTCAGGTTCCCACTCCCACCAATCTTAGCTAAATACTAGGAGTACCAGGGAAAGCAGACCTTTTAAAGTCGTGGTTGTTAGGGGAAGATGTTATCGTAATAAGGCAGAATATATAATGACTCCCGTTCCACGGAAATGAGGGCACTTTGAACAAATTGAGACAAATCTACCTCTGTGAACAAAGCATCTCAATTGGCAGGGCTTAGAACAGAAAGTCTTGGGAAGCTCTAATTAGTAGCTTAACTCCAAATACAAAGCAAGCATTTTCAGACTAGACACTTGAAAAGTGCAGCCTGCTCTTTTCAACAGTGGCAAGAAGTAATTAAAATGAACCTTCACTTAAGACTATAATAAAGAAGGCCATCCATGTAATAGAAGATTCACTCTGAAACAAATGCCATACATAATACTTTTTTAATCAAAAGCTAAGACACTAATCAGTCATTATCTCTGTTATTGTTCTAAAGCTTTCATTGTTACTAGAGACGTTAGCCACAACTTTATTATTATTAACAACAATAATACAAATAATAACATATAAGGTTACACTATATTTTAAGGTATCATTGTTACAGTGTAATTATATATATTTAAGTGTACTGAGTAATATTAACTAACACGTTTTGTGCAAACACAGCTTCTCGTTAGCTGTGTGTTTGTCCTGTTTTTTGTTTTATAAGCACATGGCTTGTGGTTGTGTACACTGGCTTGTCATGTTTGTTTCTTTTTGCCATGTGCTCTCCTGTCTATTTTCTCCACCCCACCCATGTTATTATCTGACTATTGGCCCATACCCTCCTGTGTCCCTCGTTACCTGTCTTGATCCCCATTTATTCTCCTTGTTTGCAGTCCTGTGCCAAATTGTCGTCGAATGTATCTCGTGTCCTGCTTTGCCTGATCCTGTTTGCCTTGCCCAGTCCTGCCTTGTCCAGTTGCCAGTCATGTTTTCCACCATGGGTGAGTTTTTTTTATTTAAAATGCATAAATAAATAAAAGCCAATCTCTGCATCACTGAGTCCTCACCTCATCCCTTAACTCAAACCTGACATTTAGAGTAACAAGGGGTCAGCACAACTGCTTTTGTAAACAAAACGTTAATATTGAGTAAAATTTTAGATAATATAGCCATCTTTTTTCTCTTTTATCATAATTCCAGATTCCATCCATCATGTAAACACATTAACCTGTGTTCTGTGGGCTAACTGAAGTTGTGCATGTGTGATATGTGAAAGGAAAGCATCCTTACAATGGATTTAACCGTAAAATACTTGCATTGCCGGGTTATTGGTTCGGATGTAAACAGAAACAGGTTATATTAATAAGCAGATTTTTGGGAATTATCAGTGTTTTTTTTGCACATGTAAATATGCTCATCTGCACAATTCTTAACTCATTGACAGGTATAAACTATTGTAACCTCAAAAAAAGTCACTGAAAAATCCCCTCCAGCCGGACTGATTGTTGATGTACCTTAACTTTTGAACTTTACCTTTGGTTGAATTTAATATTTGATATTGTATTTTAAATGTTTTTGAAATATAAGTTTTTTCCCCAGAAAATGTGGAGATCAAACAATATTTGTCAGGCCCCCTGCAATGCTTCTGCGGACCCCATATGATCACGGACGGAAGAATCCTGCTGTAACATAAAGGCAATGAGGTGCCAAACATCTACTTGATAGACACCAATACAGAGTCGACACTGTATTCTCTCTAAACTGATTGTTCTGTGCAGTTCCAAGATTGCTTTTCTTTGGATCAGATTATGCTGCTGGGAGAAGAAGCAGTGCATTGGTTCACTTGCACAACAGTAGCGAAATGTGTTTGCTGTGCTTGAAATGAACAAATATTTACTGTGTGATGTACGATGTCGACAGCAATGGTAATTTTCCAAACAAGCAGGCTCTGACTAGTGCTGTGAATTGCAGTTCACAGACATTCAAATTATTATAAAAAAATATGTTATTATCCTAAAATTTAATTCTCTAAGCAATAATTGGTCAACAATGGTCAAAGATGATCAGTGCAAGTAATGATGATTAAATATATTTCCCTCAGCCTTTCACAAGTCTAAGCCAAGTCAAAAATTCTAGACTAAATTCCAACCAATAAGCCAGTCAGTTATTTTTTTCTTCAATAAAGTTAATGACACCCCTATGGGTTTTATATACAGTACTACAACCAATTCAAATAGTCCTTAAATAGGGATTTACTTAGAAATCGTAATTCATCATTTACTCACAAATGTCATCCCAAACATGTAGGACTTCTTTGGAACAGAAATTATACTATTTTGAAGAATGTTTCAATTGTCTTTGTACAAAACAGCACTGGACATCTGATTTTTATTTGTGGGCAAAAAAAATCTTCTTTGGTACTCTACAGTACAGAAGAAAGTAAGTCATACAGGTTTGGAACAAGATGACAAAATGTTCATATTTTAGTGATCTATCCTTTTAAAGATCAGGCAGTATATTATCTCTATGTCGAATGTTCAGCATAACATGGTAAGTCTTACTTCGAAATATTCCAGTGCTCTCAAAACACCCGGAATTGAGGAAATACTCAATATGCCCGGGCCAAGGGACCGCATGGCCTGCCAAATTCTCTACAGTGGAGCCCATGAAGCTAGCCACTCTGCGGGAGATCAGTAGGACACACTTAGAGGACCTTTTTACTGTAAAAGGAATAAAAATTGAGATAGAGGGAAGAAACCATATCCACCATGTACTTACATGGTGTATGTACATGGTACATGTACGTATATAACTAAATAAAACCTTTATGAGCATGTTTTTAAAAACAAATATGAGTTGGAAAGACAATAACAGACAAATGAACAGCCATGGAAACAAATTAATCGGGTGTGTACAGTATGTTGTGTGTGTGTGTGTGTGTGTGTGTGTTGTGTGTGTGTGGTGTGTGTGTGGTGGTGTGTGTGTGTGTGTGTGTGTGTGTGTGTGTGTGTGTGTGTGTGTGTGTGTGTGTGTGTGTGTGTGTGTGTGTGTGTGTGTGTTGGGTGTGTGTGTGGTGTGTGAAGGACAGTAAGTTAATTAGAGACAGAAATGACTAACTATATCTGACTTTAACAGTTAGGCCTCTTCTAATTAACATCAGACAGTGACATATATATATATATATATATATATATATATTATATATATATATATATTATAATATATATATATATATATATATATATTTATATTATATATATATTATATATTATTATATATTTTCTTTCTGAGGAGCACTCTTTATAGGTTATTTCCAACTATATTTCTTATGACCAAAACCATATCTATAATTGAATTTTCAAAAGTAACTTTTCCATTTTACTGCCTTTAAGGCCCTGGACACTGAAATATTTAAAACCTCCTTTAAGCACCAGCTACCATGATAATTTAGTGTGAGACTAATCACAAGATTAATCAATTTTGGGTAAAAAACAAATTAATCAAATCAGCATGTGCCTTTGGCAATGCATTCAAAGCCCCTGCAAGGTCTGGATAATGTCAAGCCACATCAATTTTGAGGATTTATAAAAAAAAAAAAGAAAGAAGGAAAAGCCTCATTTGGTTGGAAACTTTAATCAGTTGCAGTTCAATAAAGAGGCTCAGTGGAATCCATTATCAATAAACCATTCTTATATTTGACAAATCACAAGATGTACCATACTTCTCACGAGGATAAATTAAATCAATAGGTGCTAAATCTCAACAGAATCTCTGAAGAAATATACTAAAAAACTAAACTAAAAAGTAAAAATAAACTAAAAAGTAAGGATGTAGGTCTCGACACAAGTGTTTTAGAGCCTTATTTAACTTGCAAAGTCTCAAACTGTATCCACATAATGACTTTTGTAAACGACATTGAAAGCACAGAGGCTACTTAAAAGTCTGCAACCACAGGCACTGAACAGGCATGTTGCTGTAATTTACTGTAATTATCCAGTCAACCTAAGACACCCAAGACATCCTAGATCAGTAATTGTCCTTGTGGTTTTCTAAAGTGTTTTTTTTTTTTTTTTAAAGTTTAGTTAAACTTTAACTAGAGTGAAACCAGTGTTTTCGAGCAAGTGCATGTCTGAGAAAAACCCACGTTAAAATATAATTATCTTTGACAATAACTTGTGAAATATGGCATGAAGAAATAATATAAAAGAAAATGCACATGGTTAAACTTTAATTTGGTGATATTTTTAGTCAATAGAATCCAAAGAGAAAGAAGTGACCCTTTGCTTGGCTCTGCCTGCCTTGGTTACTGTTGTTCTCTCAGAAAAACTTCATTGAACAATCCATTACCATAGGAATCAACTAGAAATGTTCATGAACGGTGCAGTTTTCAAACGCACTCATAAAGTGGTAAAAATGTAAACAATTATTGTGACAATACAGTATTTTTTAGAAAGTTAAAATCGCACTAATGTTTCTACAACACATTCGCTGTGTTAAATACAGAATTAACTAGTTACTTTTTGCTCTATTTTGACCTGAACCAATACATAAATCAATTGCAACAAATGTAGGTATTCTTAATGATGCTATGTCTGTTCACTTTGGAATTGAGGGGGTGACAGATCAACAGAATGAACATCTCAAGATTCATTTAAAAATGTGTACAATTTCAATAAAATTCACTCTCTAAACACCATGGACTTTCAAAGACAAAAAAAATTTAAAGTGCATGTATGATAAAATAGAGGAAGGCAACAGTTGGTAACATTAGACGAAGGATCAATTTTATAGCACATTAGGGAGGCTGCTGAAGGATTGGTTTAAAACTGTCTGTTTTTAAATTTTATTTAGGAACTAATGCATTTTAATATGTCACACTCTTCAGCAATTCTTCTTTGAAACTTAGATTGAAAATGTCATCTCCTACCTGACATCCACTGCGTCCTCCATGACAGTCATATCTGTCTTACACTTGGCAGAAGGGTTGATGGCCAGCTCAGCGGGAGGAATGACAAAGCTTTTGCTAAGTGGCAGCCACATGCCTTCTCCAAGAGTATATGTGAATCTGAAACACAAAAAGTGCACAGTGAATATTTCGACCTGCACTTCTATATTGTGAGACAAGAAAATATGCATTTGGATGACTTACAATTAATTTTCTTTTCTTTTTTTTTATTTAAAGAAAAAAAGTTGGGTGTTTTTCTCGTGGGGATCCCTGGAGGTAAAATTGATATTCTGGGTAGGAATCTAAAAATAGTGGTGTCCAGGGTAATAACGAACAACACATTTTCAAACAGGTTATTGTTTATATTTATTGAATGATTTCTGCCAAGAAAAAAAATAAATCCATACATCCCCATGTGAGACTCCCACGTGTACAGTATGTAAAGACATTTATTCACTTGGTTTATTGTATCCGCACGTTGCACAGGGGTTTAACAAATAATGTGTTCTTATTTTTTACAGTCTATGGTTCTTACTGGTCCATCTAAAAGGTTCAAATTGATTGTATTCTTAAGTTGACCGAAAAAAATAACAGCATTTCCAGTTTGACCCTCACTCTAGATCAGAAGCACATTTTAAAACTTGAGTCATTACCGAAATGCTAATCTGACCTTGAACCCCCCCTGGTTTTACTGCTGAGAGACGTCCAGGCAGATAAGATCAACTCGTGGGTGGATATTCATAGAGGACTACAAAAAAAACAACAACTGAGCATTGTAAAATAATGCCCAGAAAGAGTTTTAAGGAGTAATTGAAAACTGGCACATCTACAAGCTAGCTCTCTTTTACTTCAATTCAATTCACTTTGAAGTCCTGAGGTTTCGACTTAGTGTCATAACATTCAATCAATAAATGCAGTTCTGTCCAGAACTGACTTGCATACAATGGAAGACATGAGTATGAACATGCTTTTTTTTTTCTCTCCAAAAACACGCATTCAAAACAGCCAGGATGTGCTTGAATTATTCATTGATTCATTCACTTGCTGATTCAATCCTTCATTCATTTGCTTTTCCACTGTGTACTCAACTATCATTGATGAACCTAATGCACCCCATGCACCTCAAGAATTCTGTACATATATGAGCTAAACAATCACTTTAGTAATTCTATTTGCACAAGATGCATTATGCCAGCAAAAATACTGTATGATTACAAAATTGGAAGCTCTTTTAGTTTTCCAGTATTATGCACTGTGTAGATGTGATTTTACACCTACACTGTAAGAATGAAATGGCATTTTATCAAGCATACAGGGCTTTTGAGTCACACATAGCCAACTAAGAATTGTGAATCACTTTGAATCTAGATAAAAACACTTGTTAGACTGACAATACTCACCCTAATGTTGTCCAAACTGCTAACCGTTTTATAATTAATAATGTTGCTGATTTGCTAAGGGTTTGCAAGGTCCCAGCACATTTTGCGGCATGCATTAATTATGTGGTTAACCTTATTTTTAACATTGTGCTGTTTACATTTTTGTGCTACATTTATGATACATTTTTCCAAGGTAATATAAAGTTCAAGAAAATTTTACATTTGTCTTTAAATATTTGATCAAATTTAAATGTCTTCATGGTTACTTTTGATCAATTTCTACCTTGCTGAAATCAAATAATAATTTATTTCAAAAAAGTATAAAGCAAGAATAATACTAAGTAAACAGACCATGAATTAACTTGTAAAAAAAAAAAAAAAAAAAGCAATTATAATCCTCAGATTACCCTCCTCTTGTGTACTATGAATGGAACTGTCCATCTGCTGCTGTTTAAAACGGTGCAATAAATTGCTTTTCTTGATTACAGTTCAGTCTATTAAACTTGCATCTTTTACTGTTTGAATAAATAAGCCAATGCCAGCAGGCAAATTTATTTGTTTACCTAGGTTCAAATGCAGGTTCTTCAATTATAGCACTCTGCACTCTCACTGTGCACACAGAGCTGTACTAGCATCTGAGAACTGATGATAAAAGTAGTTGAAGGAATCTCATTATCTGTTTCCTCTAGTGAGACTGGGGATCTCCATATTCCCCTGTAGCTTATTATTACAGTAGTTGGGGAAAGCAAAATGTAAACAATCAATTAATCAACTGACTTATTTCATTTATATTTAAAACCTCACAGAGGTTTTGATTTGTACATCTTTCCAAGTCTCAGGTGTCCCCAGAATGTGTCTGTGAAGTTTCAGCTCAAAATACCCCACAGATTATATTTACCATTGTGAAAATGCCCATTTTAAGTGGAAGGATAAACATATTTTTTTGTGTATGTATCTTTAAATGCAAATGACCTGCTGCTCCCCACCTCACTTTCCAGAAGAGGGTGGAGCCTTTACAGCCCCGTGCTTTGGATACTCTGCCAAAAACGAATTACTAATAAGTATGTTTAGTTTTGATGATCATGTCTAATCACACTCACGTGATATTGCAGTTTCATCATCATGAATGTTTATTATCTGCATGCGTTTTAAAGCCATAGCAGCAAGTAAAACAATCAAATGTGTATATTAGATCTGTGTATTAAAGTGAAAGCATTGTAATATACAGTACCTACTGCTATATATGCGTTTAATATGAATCAAACAACAAAAGAAAAATTGAAAATTACTCACTGTTCTTGATTGAATAACTCTTAACTCTCATCTTAATAATCAGAATACATTTCTTACTTGAATGCTGCTGTCAAATGCTCAGGTGAGGAGATAAATATGGCGGACAGTATACAGCTCATTCCGGTCTATGCTAATAGGATATAGTCTGTCAGCAGTCGTGGGCGGGGCATGTGCAATGTGACGTCACATTGCATAGAAACAAAATCATCCCCTAAACCCTCAATCACTATTCCCTACATTAGTCCATTTATAGTTCACTTGAAGGGGTGAATGAAAACGAGTTAGAATTTGGACAGCTGTTAAGTGTACATCGGCTGTACACTCGTTATTGCAGTGCAATGTGGGATAGAATGAGTGCACTTAACGTCCACTATGGTTTCGGGCACCACTACAAATGGTCAGCGCAGTCTCAGACCTAAACCTACCCCTAAACCTACCCCGTCACCTACTGACGTTAAAGGTAAAGCGTCAGTTGTATGACGTCCCAGGATCGTCATTTACCGACGTTTAAGGGTACCCTAAAAAGGCGGATATTGACGTATGGTCAAAAGACGTCCCAAGACGTCAATATATGACTTCTTGGGATGAGACTGTGTTAAAATGGTTGTCCCCTAAGAAAATGTCCTATTTGAGGGTATAGGGGGCGATTTCAGCTTCAGACCATGTGTCATGTTTTGTTTGGTTTATTGTCTTGTCAGGTGACTGTCAGTTCTGTTTTCTCACTGCAGTTGGTTTCCATTGTTAGTGTTGATTACTTTCAGGTGTGTCTTGTTATTTCATTAGTCCTTGGTTGCATCCGAAATCGCATACGGTGATTCTTAAGTATGCATACGATGGACTCGATACAGGGACATTCGATTAGCCGAGTCCCATACCACGCCCAAGAACGTAGTTCTCTGGGCAGGCACCAACACACTTTTCTTTGTGTTGAGTCTCAACCCCAAGCTCTGAATATGACCAAGAACGACATCTCGATGCCGAACTGCCGAACTGATTTTTAGTGGTTTGACCCCTAGAGTGAAGGTATGCATTCACCTTGAGAACTTCATCTTTGTTTCCAAATGCAATGACTTCAGTTTTGTCTTGTGGTAACACTTTACAATAAGGTTCATTAGTTAACATTAGTTAATGTATTAACTAACAAGAACTAACAATGAGCAATACATTTGTTACAGTATTTATTCATCTTTGTTAATGTTAGTTAATAAAAATACAGCTGTTCATTGTTTGTTCATGTTAGTTCACTGTGCATTAACTAATGTTAACAAATACAACCTTTGATTTTGATAACGTATTCGTAAATGTTGAAATTAATATTAACTAAGATGAATAAATGCTGAAGAATTGTTAATTCTTAGTTCACGTTAACTAAGGTAGTTAACTAATGTTAACTAATGAACCTTATTGTAAAGTGTTACCGTCTTTGTTTAACTGAAGAAAGTTTTGACACATCCAATTGTTTACTTCATCAATGCATTGGCACAGGGAGTCAATGGGGCTGTAATCGTTAGGCGATAGGACTAAGTAGAGCTGTGTGTCGTCTGCATAGCTGTGGTAAGAGATTTGGTTCTTTCTCACTATTTGGCTCATTGGGAGCATGTACAGGTTGAATAGGAGTGGCGCAAGAATTGAGCCTTGAGGGACTCCGCATGTGATGGGTGTCCACTCAGACGTGTGGTCTCCTATACTCACATAATAACCTCTCCCTCCTAAGGCCCCATCCACACTACTGCGTTTTAGTTTAAACGGAGAATTAAAACGAATACGATCTCCGTCCACACTAGCGTTTTAGCTACGATCTCCGTCCACATAAAAACGACTGAAAACGCGCATCACGTGACCATTCACCTACACTGGGCATGCGCGTGCCGGTGTAAACACCATTACTCAGGAACTACAACTTCATTGATAAAATTGTCCCGCATGCGCTGGTTCTTCCCGGCTTAACCCAAAACCGACGCTCCATGTACGGTCGATACCGCCACTGCACACGGCATGGGAATTGTCACAGATCGCTGGAATAATAGCTTGCCTCCGGCGCACGTAGGCAGTTAACGTTTCAGCATCAGGGAAGGATACACCATGACTGATGACACCCAATCAGAGAGCCGAGCGCGAGCCTCTGCGTCATCGTTTTTAAAGTCCTCCGTTTTGACCCATCTACACTAAAACGCCCTCCGGAGATTCAAAACGCAAAACGGGTCTGCAGCGTTTCTAAACTTCTCCGTTTTAGGTCTTCATTTTTGCCGTTTTAGTGTGGACGGGAGGTGCAAACGTAGCAAAAGGTCTCCGTTTTTAAACGAAAACGTAGTAGTGTGGATGGGGCCTAAGTATGACCTGAACCATTTTAGGACTATCCCAGAAAGCGCCACCCAGTTTTCCAGCCTGTCAAGAAGTATGTTGTGATCGACAGTGTCAAATGCAGCACTGAGGTCGAGTAGTACCAGTGCCGATAATTTGCCTGTATCAGTATTTAAGCGAATATCGTTTATTATCTCTATGAGCGCTGTCTCTGTGCTGTTATGCGTTTTGAAAACAGATTGAAAATTGTCAAAGTATCCATTCAAGCTTAAGAATTTGTTCAGCTGATTGAAGACAACTTTTTCAATGATCTTGCCGATGAAAGGAAGATTTGAGATCGGTCTATAATTGTTTAATATGGTCTTATCCAGATTGCTCTTTTTCATTAGGGGCTTGACAACTGCAGTTTTCAGGGAGTTTGGAAAACTCTCAGAGAGAAGTGAGGCATTTACAACTTCTAGGAGATCTGCTTCTAAACAGTTTAACACATTTTTGAAAAAAGATGTGGGAAGTGTGTCAAGGGCGCAGGTTGATGTTTTAAGATGCTGTACGGCTTCTTCCAAAATTTTGCCATCAATTTCTTTGAAATCAGACATAACTACTTTCTCAGGTAGTGGTTTGATCTGTTTGACCCCAGTGCAACTCAAGGATGTGCTGATCACCTTTCTGATATTATTGATTTTCTCAGAGAAGAAAGAAGCAAACTCACTGCACTTGCTGTCTGAGAGCATTTCACTGAGAATCTGGCTTGGTGGGTTTGTCAGTCTCTCTACAGTAGCAAAAAGAGTGTGTGTATTGTTTAAATTGCTGTTTATAATATTTGAGAAGAAAGTCTGTCTAGCTTTGCCTAGTTCCATATTGAAAGCATGGATGCTGTCTTTGTAGATGTTATAATGGACTACAAGTTTTGTCTTCCGCCACATGCAATAAATAAATGGACAATTTTTATGATGTAGGATGAAAATGAGCTTCCCCTCTTTGAAAGACCAGCAGTCGCAACTGCGGTCATCTTTAAATTGGTGACTTTTCAATAACATCAGATTTTCCACAATTTTATAAATGGTTTAAATAAAAAACAACAGCACTGACCGAAAGAATTTAAATTGGTCTGTTTATTTCAGGAAAGATTATAACTTCTCGCATGAAAAGAGACAATTCCTATTAACACTTACACGAAATGTATAGATTACTAGTGGATAGGACAGAAAAGCAACTGTGACCAACAGTCTTTATTAATGCAATGATGACAAGAGGACTGCCAATTGTGTGGAAAATGCAAAGACAAATATGCATTTAAAATATATTTTAAATTTTGCACAACTAGAACATGCAATTGCATTTGAATTCTGACACAATATGCTGCAATTACACAGCAAGCTTGTTTTGCAGTTGCACTCATCTGTCTGGATTTCTACACATGAATCTATCTCATCACACCTGGGGTGGTGTGCGTGCCTCATCAACTGTAACCACAAACTCATTTCTGTCAATATATCATCAATCATCAGCTACCGTTTAATATAAAGCCTTGTTCATTTCATGTGCACAGCGTTTTCTCCTGCTGTTAATGGTAAAAAGATCTGTTAAAGTAAAAGTTTCTTGTCGAATTTGAGACTGAAAACAGACCGATATTTTAGTGCAATCCATACTCATAGACGTTTCATGATTCCATGACATCCCAAAAAGGTATGTCCGCACACCCAAGATTTGATGAAAACCCAAGTATTTTTTAATATACAGATTCAGGAAACCGTGAAGCTTGACACATTTGGATATTGTCCCCTGCTACTGTGAAGTGGCTACAATTGAGTTTTGCAGAAAAGTGACTTGTAAATGGATTATTGAACAAAATCATGAGAACGGGATAAAACTCCCGTCTCGCAGGTGGAAGTTAAAAGGGAAACACACATCTATCAAAAAATGTCAGGGTTCCTTTTAAACTATCTCAGCACTCTGGCTCAATGACAAACAAAGACACAACCTCAGAACAGGATGGAAAAGAAATAACCATAAAATGCAGTTCTGTTAAAAGCAGCAGTATCCGACATTATCATGTGGGTAACGAAGTTTGCATTGGATGTTTACTGACACCGTAAAGCATGATTTGATTATAAAGTGCTCTTTCTAACTTTGAATGGTTTGCAGATTGGAAAGTAAAGTGTAGTGTTTATAAAACTTCAGATTAAAAATACTGACGTTTAGTTGCACCATAACAACACATCTTTTCTCCATCTCTCACTCTTGTACTGCCACTTTCAAAGTTGAGAAAATATCAGTCACATCATTTCTGAGTCTGATATTGAAAGCTAGATATAAATGAATAAGTGAAGCATTCGAAATTGATTATGGCCTTTCCTATTCATTCATGGCACAAATCAATGATGTATGAGGAAAGGCTCTGTGAAATTGAAAATAAATCTTTCATTCAAGTCGTCTCACACATTTACGTCTGTGCAGGTTTGTTTGGAAATAAAACATTTAATTGTCCCAATGAAATGTATTAGTTTGGATCCCCAAAGCAAAGGGATATGAGATTTTACACTTTTGGGGGTATAACACAGATTCCAATTACAAGATGCTCTCCCGGTGTTGTTTTCAAACCAATTCAGAACACCAATTCATAAAATCTGTAAATAAATTGCTTGCGATTTGTGCAAACGAATTAGGGTTGAACAATCAAAAGACTTTGCAATGTCAAGGATGAGATCTATGAATAATTCAGCAAATGAAGAAAATTATGCATGGCAACTGAAGGTAACCATATGTCGCTACAATTGGATTAGCACTGCTAAATATTCCAAAACATACACCTCACAGATTGAAACATCTCAAGTGCATATAAAGCAATGAACTTATTAATCCTGAGTCTCCAGTAGCAGAAGTAAACATTGTCAAAATCCCTGCCTTTATACATGGATAACATTTTTATTTGTAGGGAAATGCACTTGGTGGCCCCATATTAAAAGTAATTACGTCATTTTTCCATTTTCAAGATTTTTATTTGAACTGTGAAAGGAGCTCTTTGAAGCTGAATAAAGAAATGTCAGCTTAGCCAAAATGACAAAATAAGTATACTGCATTTCACAAGCTACTCCGTCTCAACAGAAACCTATTACATTCTTGTCAGCACCTTTTTTTTTCAAAGCTCGTTTTGTGCAGTAATATATAATGGAATGTACACATTTTGCTATATAAGGTAGCCCCGAAATGAATTTGGACATTTAAGATAAACTTAAGGATGTATGAATTGAACTGCGTTACAATTGGCACCTGCAAATAATACTAGAGGTTTTCTCAGAACTAAATTCATTTTTCTGAACTTTATTATTTGTATTATTATTAAATTACTTTTTACAACTGGTTATGTTTTATGTACACTCTTATGCACACAAGATCTATATATAGGGCCTCAAATGTTTCTGTCTGGCGCGTCACATATAGAAAATTTTAGGGGTTCACATCATGGGATAGTTTTATGGATTTAGTTTTAATTAATTAAGTTTGTTTTAATTTTTTTTTCACATCCTGGCTCCTTTACTCAAATTTTATGAATTAAGCAACTTGTAAACATACTTTATCACTAGAAAAAAAGTTAAATAACCCAGTAAACAGTATGGAAAATATTTAAGACATTTCTCCTTATATATAATTTTTTTGGCGTAAAGGCAACCTTTTAGCCGTAAAACTAGACATCTTTCAAATATTTTAAAATATTTTATTAATTTCGAACTGGGTCACAAACTTTATAGTACAAATAAACTGATATTTTTTCTCACCTAAAAATGCGATCAGATGGCTGCTCTCCCATCACCAAGTCAAAGCCACGTTGGAAAATTGTGTATGGCCATGGCCTGCAAAACAGAAAGGGCAAAATGAATAATTAAAGCTTAAAATAATAATAAAAAAAACCTGTATGTCACACCATAGACTCTTCATTCATTGTTAAACAGTGCCAGTCTTCACTAAGCCAAATGATCTTTAAAATTGCATGACTTTGTGATGAAAACATTCCTTTATGAACTCACATCAAACCAGTTATGTTCCTGATGTGAACATCACAGAATTGCTTCCAGCAGATACAATGTAAAAACTGCGACCAACAGCAGCAACTCAGTCAGTGCCGTATATACGCGAGCGTGACTTCAAGTGTGTATTTATCCAGTTCTCTATGTGAACTGATGGAGATTAATGCAGAGAGGCAGCTGTGGGGACATGGGCTGTCACTGCAGTATAAGAGAAGAGACAAGGAGCTGATGCCTCTCTAAGTAAGCTGTTACTCACAGCAAAAGAGCACTCACAGCCTGGTTAGACCACTTCAACACCACAGATCACCTACTGCAGTTTAAACATCAACATTTGTCCTGTAGCATTCATAATTCATAAGAGTTCCAAAAGCAGGAACGTTCAGAGAACCCATTACCACAGGAAGGTGCAAAAATTAATAAAAATAATAATAATAATAATAATACTGAACACTAAAGTCAGTTTCTTTATAACATGTACATGTATTTTCTGTGCCACAAAGTAAGTTATCACATGGATTTGCAGGAAACAGTTTCAGAAATATCTTGGCACTTTGAAACTTTTGAAAAGCATTTGGCATCGGACTTTCTTTTTCCTCCACTAAGTGTTAAAGTCAATTAAAAACTGTTCACACCTTCACAGCATGGCACAAAGGGAACAAGCACATCCAGTATATTCCACTCCCCTAAGGCAATCTTACTGATTGTTCCAATTTGATTTCTAATTATCGGATCCATCTCGCCAACTGTCATCACTCCCATCTTCCTCCCAATTAAAATGCCAAGGCTTTCCTCACCTCCAAGTCTTAATCAAACTGCTCAAGAGCGACAGCCTCAAACCCAGATGAGCATGTGAAACTCTCCTCAGGGAGGGTCTAATTAACTTTAAACGTCTTAAATACAAGTCTTTCCGGGATTAGAAACTTGTGCTCCTAACATTTAAGTGCTTTCATTATTTCTGGACTGTTAGCTAAACACTCTCATGCCACTCTCTCGCATTTGTGCTTCTTTCATCTATCTGTTAACTTGTGCTTGCTGACATTGTTACCTCAGATCAAAGATAGCATCAGTTCAGATGCAGTTAATCTTATGTTCAGTCCTCTGCTACAATATCTGAGGGCCACAACACAAGTTTGGAAACTAAAAAGAAGTACAGCAGAATTTAAAAATAATTAGATTCACTTTGATAATTTTAAAAGTAGTTTTTGGACGAGGCACGCAAGTTACATAATTTCTTACACGTGTAACGCAATTTAAAAATGCACAATGCATACATCTCATTGGTATACTGCAATGCAAATCACTGTCACACAAATCTAAAATGACCCAGAGCTTTACTGCACTAATCCCTTTTCCAATTCCAGAGGAAGAACATCATGCAAAAAAAGCTAATTAATTCAAACAAGCCAATGTAATTTCCCTACAGTGCATAACACCTGGCTGGCTATCAGCACTGGAGACATTTTTACAACAGATAAGAAGCACAACTAACGTCGAGGTGGCAAATACCTGATTGTAGTGGCGCTGTTGTATATCAGAGTCGACACAATATGCTTATGGTACTCACCCCTGATTTGGGCCCCATTCATTGCGAATACATAGATGCTTGTGAACAGGGTCCTTCATGTAGCCATCGAAACAGATACATTCTCCTGAAAGCAGACAAGTGTATATGTAAGCCCTCATTATCAATAAGGTCAATTACAATAAAGTATAATAATATTATGCTGAGTCCTAATGGTTACCATTGAACATTTTTGTGAGTGAGTTTTAAAGAAGCACATCCATAAAGACATTACTGTTAACTAAATCTTCACATAAAAAGTATGGCAAATCAAATGCTTTCAATACTCGTTATGTATTTTGTGTCATGTCTTTCAACCATCTAGGGCTTTAAATGTACTAGAAATAACATTAATAACAATAATAAATCATTTATCATACTGTACGGTACAGTACAGTACAGTATGTGTGTGATAAACCTCTGAAATGAAAGTTCCTTCTCTGGGTTTGTTTTTCTTTTTGTCCAATTTGTCTTCCAGTTCAATTTGATATTAAAGGCTACCATACACTAACTAACTAAATAAATCACATAAAGTTTACACACATTTGAAAACTTGTACAATGCATAAATATACTATTTACAACAATAACAAATATATCATCTTCTCTTTAGATCATTAGTCCACAAATTCCTAGTAAATACTGCAAATTTACCATAGTCAGACACAGTGGTGCACCTTTCATTTAACTGAGCTGAGTGGTTGCTAAAAAATGGCTGACTCACAGATCATTTCGTGTTTCAAACCAGTTCAAGGTCATTTAGATGCAGGAAGTCGTGTTTACTGATGGTAAACACAAGCAGTAAGCTATTTACTTTGTTTTAGTTCCTTTCCACCAGGTTAACCCATTTAGGCTAATATGTGAAGCAGCTATGAACAGATTTTACACCACTATGAAGTCACATGATTTTGCCTTTATTGGCATTACCCCCCTTCCATTCGCACCACGACCCGATCTGTAGTCTAATCGCCTCTCTGTGTGACTGATATTAATTTTCATCCCCCTTCAGGGTCAATAGAAAATGACCTCATTGTCATGTTTACATCAATTGGTGATTCTTCAGACATGCAATGCTGTAAATGGGTGCTCTTAGTTGTGTGTGTGTTGAAGCATCTGCATGCACAGCAGATTCCATGTGTCAGCCCTCCTCAGTAGGGCTCATGGTTCAGACAGGTCTAATCACTCTGAGTTCAACTGATCAGTCTTGTCAGGGCAAACCACAGGCATATGCCGCTCATGATTTGGGTTCGTGGGACTGACGAGGCTGCACCCTGCCCAGGAACACGCACCCCGTCCTGAAAAAACACGTGAGGAGACTGATGCAAACACAGAGGGGGCACAGAGGAAGAATGGCATTTACAAACATGGAAACAAATGTGTTACGAGTGGGAAGACAATGTGTGGAAAAGGCTAAAAAAACCATTTGATATCGTCTGACATTATTTGCAAAGCAATAGTCATCAATATACTGACAATGCCAGTGATTATGTGCCCAGAGATTTGCTAATGGAATATAAGTGACCTTAAATTCTGCATTATGCAGACTAATATTGGATTTCCGACCCTGATGCTCTGGCTAACTAGAGAAAAAACTTTTTTAAGGGAAATTATAGAAGACACAAGTTGGAAACAAAGCTAAACTATTTAAAAGCTTTTCAAGGCAATCTTCAAAACTAAATCATACATTAATTGTGATAGATCAATATAGTTTACTGTATTAGCAGTTTACTTCTCTCTTATTAAACCTTTGCTAAATATATTGACATTTCATCAACTCAGAAAGATTAAGTCTCTGTGACTTTATCCAGATAGACGCATAAAGATACTACAAACTACTGTTCAAAAGTTTGGGATCAGTACGATTTCAAATAAATGCTGTTCTTTTGAACTTTCTATTCATCAAATAATCCTAAGAAATGTTTAAGAGGCACAATATTGATGTTATAATCATAAGAAATGTTTCTTGAGCACCAACTCAGCCAATTAGAATAGTTTATAATGTATCATGTGACACTGAAGAACGGATAGATGGCATATAATAAACTTTAAATTACTATACTAAATGTGTATTTGTTCATTTGAAACAACCCAAAAAAAAGAAAGAAAAAAAAGTACAGCTCAGCAAAAAAGTAATTTACCATTATGGGTCATAAACACTTAATTTGATATATTACTGATCATAGGCACAATTTGGCAGGGCCAAGAATAATGTCAAGCACTGCACTATGCACTGCACTAGTTAACTGTTTAAGCTTTTTCCAAAGTCATTTGTAAAACTGAAATGAACCGTGTACCATAGGTAATAATAGCATTTTTATCAATTCAAATGAGATGCAGGGAGCCTTTATGACTCAGGGTGGTAAATGACAATATTGCCAGGAAACATGTACCCAGTGGCTCTGTGATTGACTGATCATTATTGATATCCAGCAGGCACTCAGCCAGTGCTGTATGCATAAGAAATACATACCTTTTTAATTTATCTCTTCACAGAATATATGCAGAAGCAGCTTTTTCCTAAGTCATAAGAGGCCTATAGAACAAAACCTATACTCTATAGTCTATTCTATTTATTGAGGATTTCACCTTGTGGATATTTGGGGTGACAATCTGTAGGGAATTCATGCAAATGTAATTAATCAGGACCCCAGCAGGACGTAAACAAAACATTTCTCAAGCTTTTAAGCTGTTGAAAAATTATAATGTGTATGTGGAAGTACTTCCATGTTTGTTTGTTTATTTAGTCCTGCCATGTGACATATCAACATAAAAGAAAAAAAATCTTCAGTTTTGAAGCATGAAATAAGTTAATTATTTGTATTGACACAGCATATGGGAATCTAACTGTTAGAAACAATGTGTCAAAATTGCTTACCGTGAAAAAAAGTGTCCTGCAGTGTGACATGCTGTACTCCAGCTTAACTGTTTTCCGAATGTTTCTAGTTGTATTATAATTAATTATTGTGCATGTCATTTTCAAAACCTCAAATGAAGAAACAGACTAGTGAAATTAAAAGTTGAAGCTACAAATGGTGAACCTAAAATAAATTGTCACCAGCTTCTAAAACTACATTTTAACCTAAAACTAGGCATATAATACATAACAGCATCTATATATTTTCAAAATGTTATATATAAAATAACTAAAGGGGCTTTTATATTATCATTATACTAAAAGCAAAAGATGTGATTGAGATTTCCGGAAAATATTTTGTTTGCATTAAATTGACGGCATAAATTATGTTTCTATTCACTATTAGAACAATGCATGTATAATCCTAAAGAGAAACAATTTCAATTCAATTTAAATTTAATTGTTAAAATAAAAAAATAGAAAACCCATTAATGTCCATGTTCAACAACTCTTCTGCATTTCAGCATGTTAAAAACAAACCAAATCTAACTTGCAAAAAGCCAAACAAGGCGTAATGATTGCTCTATACAAAATCCTACTGATTTCTCCATTTATTTAGTTAATTTATATTTGTGCATGTGTGTAAAAAAATCGCTACTATTGGATTTAGACAGAGAGAGTGACTGTGTAGAATTACTTATTAATGAAGTTTTTAAGTCCAGAGAAATTCCTTTCTGCGACCACAGAGAGAGTCTGTAGGGGATCTATTATTCAGTCAAATTAATGAAACGAAAGTGCAAGGATCAGGTAGTCTGAGACACAACATAGCATGTTCTTGTTTAATAAATGTCCCCTGAAGCCTGATGGGAATGAGGGAGGTGAACAGGGGCTCCGAGAGGCCTGTTATCAGTCCGATACTCATCTCAGCTTTTACACATCCTCTGTGCCTCTGATTTACAATCTTTTTTAAAGCACACACAGCCCCAGTTATTGTCGCTCTCCATCCCAACTTTCATCAGTATCTCCCTCTCCTGTTTGATTGAGACAGTCTTACGGTTTACACACGCTGAGCCTTTCATTAAGAATGCATCATACAAAAAAGCACAATGCAATTATTGAACCTTAGCAGTACCAAGGCCTCATCCTTTGCATTTCATTTGTGAGAAAACCAAGGCAGGTTCCCAAAGGTCCAACTTTGATTCATTTATCTTTGGAAGATTCTCTTTTCAAAGCCTAATAGAGCTCCTCTTTTGAATTATGGATGCAAACGGGAGGAACTTGTCAACAAATGATAACAATGTTGGACTGATTCCAGCTGCCGATGATCGGAAAAATGCCTGTAAAGCGAATGTATTACCATTCATTTGGATGTACCTGGGTGCCAGTTGACTATGTTTTGCCTGACATGAAAAAATATAAAGCTGAATTGATCAATCTCGGCTTACAAACTTGCAATCTTTGGTATAAAGAGCATTAAAATTTATGATGCGAACAAAAAATTCTGCCCACTGCCTGAGATTATTCATCAACACTGGACCATCAAGTTTTATAGTTATGTAGTGTATACTGATTTTTTTAATTTAACAATAAAACAATTGAAATAAAGCCACTGGAATATGATGCTAATCTATATGGCAAGAACCTCCAAATCTAATGTCCTAAAGTATCCAAAAATATAAAAGCAGCTATTAAAAAATTTATGTCACCACTGTATTAAAAACCAAAAGGCATGATTAAAATATTGCTTGAACTTTAATTTACACAAACTTGAGCGCATCTTGTTTTTCTACCTATTAGGATGATGTTGCTTGTTTAAAAAGAAAAGTTTTTTTTTAAAGTATAAGTATATCTTTCTCATAAAAACTATCACTGATCAATACAGTAAATGATTACAATTAATCAAATTAATTAAATTCAAAATTTATTTCATCAAAATCTGTTAAAGTTGTGTTAAAAGTGTAAATACATCTGTTTTAAATAACACTTGAAATTGAGAAAGTGAAAATAAATAAAAATGGGTACGTGTTCTGTTTATATAGAATATTATAAGTAAACTGCTGAGATCTTAGATGGTCAAAGTGCTCACATACAACAACCCAATATTCCTGAATCTAATCAAGTATCGTCTAGAATAGTAATGCTTCTCTGGCTCAGAATATCCTAAAGGCATTCCATTTGATCTGTGCTTTGCCTAATTTACGGCCCAGCCATGAATTTAAAGAAGAAAAAGAAAAAAAAGAAATAATAATTCAAATCCAGGTCACTGAAGCTGTATAAGCCCAAGTCTTACATTACAAAGATTCATTGTCAAGCATTACTGTCCTCACAGCTCTCACTCAATTAAGCTTTCATTACTTAATACTGTTCACTCAAGAGAGACACCTTCAGAGAAATCTGCAAATGAAACGACAGATGAATCAGAGCTAAGCCTCTCTCCTGTCCCTCCTGCTCTTTAAAGGAAGCTGCGTTACAACTGCAGTTCATTGAGCACATTGATTTTACACAGCGGAGGGGATGGACACTCGTTCACTAGGGCGGAGTGGTGGAGCGAGACATTATTTTATGATTAATTAGTTGAAGATGCAGACTAATCAAGGCAAGGCAAAAAAATTATGCTTTTCATTTTTTCTGATTTTTTTTTAGAGTTCCCAAAGTGCCGTTTGAAGGGATATTTTAGCTAAAAAATAATACATTTCATATTGTTTTAAACCTGTATGACTTTCTTTCTTCTGTGGAACACACAATACGATTAAAATATATATATATATACATTTTTAAGATTTATTTTTGCCATTTTTCCCTTTATTCAGATACAGTTGGAGAGGATAGGAAGTGAAGTGGAAGAAAAAAGGGGGACGGGATTGAGAAATAACCATGTGCCAGGATTCAAACTTGGGTCATCCCAAAGCGCAATTGTGCTGTATGTCGGAGAACTATCGATCTTCTAACGAAATCGAATATATTCACAAATGTAAACAATTGATTTTCTAAAGGTTTGTTAACGTGATGTTGTCGGAACAAAGAAGGCGAGGGTCAACTGTGAGAGCAGTGTAGCACACAGACAGTTTACAATGCGCATAGGCTTGCAACAGGGGACACAACATGAATGAAGCTTACCTGACAACAGTTCCTATATCAATATCTTAACGAATAGAAAATAGCCTTAAATAATGTACAGTTACTGGCACACGAGAAGCGCTTTTAACGTGGATGCACAAGCGGTTGCTGTTGTAACAAACAGCACCTGCTTGTTAAAGCGAATTAACATTTCCTCTATCTGAGGCTAAATCACTAAATATTGAGAATGCAACAGTGTGTATTATATTTTTTCTAACTCCAAACATTTAAAAGTTTTAATCAAATCTATGATTTTATCGAATCGAAATTCGATTCAAAAATCGAGAATCGTGACCCCAAGAATCAATTGGAATCGAATCGTAGGATTCCAAAAGAGTCCTACTCCTAGTATCTAAAACAACACCGGACTCATTGACTTTCATTGTATGAACAAAAAAGAAAAGAGAAAAAGATGAAAAAAGTTTTGAACGACATGAAGGTGAACTATCCTTTTAAGTATCCCCCTCGGAATGTGACTCCCTATTGGTGTCAGAGTTTCTAGATGAACTGTGTGAAGTAAGGAATCATGTCAGGGTGGTGTTGTACCTGAATCTGGGTCACATTGGTGCTCACAGGGATCCAAGAGACGGCGGCCACACAGATCATTGACCCAGGGGCCACTTGCATTCTGCTGGTAGTACAACAGCACCTGGGCTGGGTTCAGCCAATCAGAAGCATCCAGCTGGCTGCCCTGAAGCAGAACAAATCTGGAGCCTGGAAGAGAAGAGTCAGACAGGATATCAGTCAAGAGTTACATCGGGTAAACTAGTGAACTCTATTAGTGAGCTTTGAAATCACGTACCAAAGAAAGATAAATGGACAATTTTTGTTGGAGTTTAGAATCTGTCACTTAACAGTCTACTAATACTCTAATGAGAGTTGGTTGACATGTAGTTGCAAAGTTACTTGTAGTTAGTAGAATGTCTAAAGCGGACCATCAAAATAAAGTTTAACCAAATTCTGTCATCTTTACTTCATCCTCATCTCGTTCCAAACCTTAATGACTCTCTTTCTTCCTTGGAACACAAAAGAAGATAGTTTGAAGAATGTTGGTAACTAAACAGTTTTGTTTCCCACCCTAATTCACCTTTGGCTAAGGCAAGCCATGAAGTAGGCAAAAGGGGCTGCAATATGCGTTCGAAGGCTATATTCAAGACATAGGTGAAACGCAAGGAATAACGAGGCATCCAAATAGAGGCAAAAGCATACCGGTCAGTGTCAAAAAATGAACCACCACATATCCTACTAATCGAGACGGAAGCTGGGACTAAGAATATTTAGGAGCAACACTGTTCATGCAAAGCTGGGTAGGTCTCTATTCACTTCTATAATCGTTATTACAAAGCAAACAGATGACGCCAGTATAACAATGTATTTATTAGCAGTGTCAGTGTGTGCTAGCATATTAACAACCGGTATGCAGATTTGGGAAGGGAAAAAACGGACACCCCCCTCCAACCTCTCTGGGAAACGCATATACAAATGCCCCAGGCACAACGTTTAACCATATTTTTGATAAAATTACGACAGTAATAGCCTGCCGAGACCAAAATATGAGACGCCTGTGTTAAAGTCAATGGAGCGCTGTGAAAAAGTGTCGGACCTCTGTGGGAGCTTGTTCTTGGCTGCGCTGTGATTGGTCAGTCTAAATTCTAGGGTGTGGCTTAGCCAAAGGTGAATTGCAATGGCCAAAAAATACAAGGGAAGTCAATGAGAACAAAAACTGTTTGGAATAAATGAAGAAGAAGAAATGCATACAGGTTTGGAACAACATGAACGTGAGTAAATAATAACACAATCTTTATTTTTGTATGGACTATTCCATTAATAGATTAATGGATTGATTTATTCGCAGGTCTTTTTTTTTTTTTGTGAGTCACTGACTCATTTACTCAACTGACTCATCAGCCAAAACAACTGGAAACTATTATCCGCGATAAGATTTGTGCATCACATCAACAGTACTACGAGACTAAAGAAAAGTGTACAAAACAACAGCATGTGCATTTTCCCTTCACAAACTGTTAGGCATTAAACTATGTTTTGGACTTTTTGAAAAGCTTTTAAAGCAAAGCAAAATCCTTACAGCTGAAATGCTATGCATTATATGCATGGCTATGTTTCATGGATCATGCACAGAACTGGAAGCATTGTGTATTCTGCATTATCCCTCTGAATATTTGCCACATAGAACAGAATTTATTCAGAAAAATCAAGTTTTATCAGATCTGCTTTGACATAAAGTTTTACCCTGTAATACGGTTAGACAGTTATAGACGTTTCTTAAATCTGATTTTTCAAATTTAAAAGGCGAACTGTGAATCCTTCAAGTCTCCTCTTTTCGGATTTCTTCTACTTAGACATCTATGTGAATGTTAATCTACCCTAAAGCACCAGACCCCATAGAAAAGAGCTATGCATGAAAGACGAAAAGACAGATGAGCAAAGCCAGTCACAATCCATCATATCGCCCAAACTCTAGAAATGACGGCTGAAATGCCAAGGAGCTGAAAAAAAGAGCGAGAGGATAGAGAGTAAGAGAGAGAGAGAGAGAAAGAGACTGGCCTTTGGTCTTGGACTGCAGGTGCAACATTGAAATTCAATAGCAAGCTCATCCAACACAAACGTAACTTAGGTCCAAAGCGCAAACAGAAAACCCTTGGGGAAAGTGTCTAGTTGTTGTTTACAGTTGTGTGTGTCTCAGAGTGAAGTTTTGGGAGTAACTAACTACAAGTAGAGCTACTAACTTAACTACATTTTTCATAACGTGACAATACCTCAGCTGTTTTCAAAATAATGTCACTTGTTTTCCAGTCACAAGCTATTTTTTTCCAACAAGTAGCAATTTAGCGTGACAAAATGCTACATCTCCTTTCTCTCTCTCTCTCTCTCTCTCTTTCTCTCTCTCTCTCTCTCTCTCTCTCTCTCTCTCTCTCTCTCTCTCTCTCTCACACTCACACACACACACACACACACACACACACACACACACACACACACACACACACACACACACACACACACACACACACACACACACACACACACACACACACACACACACACACACACACACACACACACACACACACACACACACACACACAGCCAAGCTGGCTAAGGAAATAATCAATCAACAACCTTCCTCTTACACAAACTCTCCTTTCAATCAGTTTGCTTGGATTCAGTGATTCATGTACTGATTCATTCAGATGATTTCTGTGCAGTCTGCATTTTAAGCAAACTGTCCAGGTTTTAGTCAACATGTCTTCACGTTTTATTAGGTTGTTTCTAGTTTTATTTGTATTTATTTACCTAGCTCTTTAAATAGATTCAGTGTAGATGAGTAGTTAGCTGTTTTCTCTATAGCAACTTGTAGTGTACTACCTTCTTTCTGAAGTTAGCTACTTGATTTTTAATAATGACATAGCTTAGAGGTTAATTGTCAAAACGGTGGAGACATCTATGGATAAGACAGGACCTTACAAATGTGAGTTAAAGGGTGTTAAAAGTTTTTCACTTTTTCATCTTTAGTTAGTGTGTAATGTTGCTGATATTGTGTTTAACAGAATACACTTTCAAATAACTGCAACGAATGACTCGTTTGGAAACAAATGCATTTTCAGATCTTATGAAGTCACAATGTTACTCATTTAAATAATCTCCGCCCACGGAATACACAAAAAAAGGGGACGAGGCCTGGTTGAGCTGCATTAGAGAAGACAGTGTTGTCGCTATGTCAAAGAGACACTGTTTTTTCCACCCCGTTTCCAAAACTCATTTGTTCAACCTTCCTAAGGCTGATGAACTTGTGCTCTGCACATTAGACTATGCGCTTAGATCGTTAAAATAGGGCCCAAAGAGAGTGCAATGCAGGTCACGCAAAAAGCTTCTCCTGAAGCGGATCTTTTTCAACATTGTCAGGACAATCTGTTATTTGTGGATCACAACTTGTAAGTGCGTCTTAGTATTTCTAGTTGAGTTTTCTATTAACAGTTCCAATCATACTTTTTATATTGTTGCTACGATGTAAACAAAAGGCAAAGCTGTTTGTTGATATTGTAAGCCTGCTAGTCGATATAGTGTTTTCTGTTGCTTTTGTAAGCTCTAACTTTTGTAAGACTGTTCACAGCCCCTTAGGAAAATTAACCATGGTTTTGTTATCGATTACTGTTTGTTTTAACATAGTTTTCCGACAAGTATCATGATTTAAAAGGTATATAACTTCATCTAAACTGTATAAGAAAAAAAGGTAACACTTTATTTTAAGGTGCTATTAATAAGCAATTAACAGTTAATAAGACACTTATAAGACCTTATAAGGTGCATATAAGATGCATATAAGCATTAACTACTTCATATAACTTCTGAGGACGCTTTTTCACTTTTCCCGCTCTACTCAATCGTGCCGCCGACGAGCCTCGTGACAGTTACAGCCAGGGTGAGTGTAGACTCCATCCCCTGGGGTCCAGCTGGGTCATGACCACTCCGGGGCCGCTCAGTTGCCTCTCCGGGTTCGTCTTGTGCTTTAATTAACCCTTATATGAAGTAGTTAATGCTTATATGTATCTTATAAGGTCTTATAAGTGTCTTATTAACTGTTAATTACTGCTTATTAATAGCACCTTGAAAAAAAAGTGTTACCGAAAAAGGATACAACTCTGAAATGTCTTGTTAAATCTTTGCTTGCAAAGTCTGTGCATGAAATCCATTCTGGATGATCCTCTTGTTTGTCTGAATCAGGATTGAATTGGCTTGAAACTGATGCCATCCTTCATATTTATATCTGAGTACTAGTCAGAGCTTGCGGTTATGGTAAGGGGCGTGACATTTCCTGAACGCACCAAGCACTGCCAATCACAACACACTGGGCCAGCTAACCAATCACTGCACATTTTTTTTATTTTGGAAGGAGGGGCTTCATCGAAATAGGAAATAAACAACCCGTTAGGACTGGGGAGAGAGGTGCTGTAATAATGTAAAATAATGTATTTTTTGAACAATCAACCATGAAAGCATGTTCTAGTACACCCCAAAAACAGAATCAAGACTTAAACGTAAAAGGGCATAATATGGCCACTTTAAATGCTTTACCATCAATCCATATGGTCTCATTCATTTTTCAATATCTGTACATTTAACAATATGAGTGTGGGGCTTTCATAATAACTTACAGGTTACCTACCAGACTCAGGTTATCTAACATCCTAAAGCTAATGAAAACACCAAATGAGAGAATGCAAATAAACGTTAGTGTTTCATTTGAGACCATACTCCTCTTTAACAATTCATTCACAAGATGCCCGAGTATATAGTGTAAGTAAAAGTACAAGAGTGTACATAATTTGAAACACAACTAGAGACCATGCATTCGTGTATGATTGTGCTTTGATGCTTTCAGCACACATCTGTTAGGCTTTTCACAAGAGACAAGTGGAAGTCGGAATGACATTTGCTTTAATACAGTAGAAGTCGTGGGGGGCTGACGGGGGGGGCTGAGGACCCCTGCTGCTCAGGGGCCTGAGGGGGGAAGCGGAGCGGGTGATGAGATTACCGTCTGCAATGAGGTGCTCTGGTACGTGGAGTATGACTCTGACGTTGAGGCTACAAGAGAGGTGAGACGCACAGACCAGGCCGATCACACAGCTCACCACGCTGATCAAAGTCAGGGTGGTCTTGTTGATAGGGCTCCGTGGGGAACCTGAGGAGAAGAAAGAGAGAGAGAGAGAGAATGCAATAAAAGAGCGATGCTACAAGACTGGAAAGTTCACATTTTTATGTACACCTCGGGAAGGCACAAGGGAGGCAGTTAAAAAACAGCCCACATCAGGGTTGGTGGTCCATGAAAGGAGCACTGGATCAAACCAGCCAGCCAAACTCTGCAAGCGACGGCAGATCTGGCATGAATAAAGCGGTGGAGAGATAAAAGTTTTCCTTTTGAAGCCTGCTGCTTTTATGCTAAATACTGCAAATGGCAAAATATTAAAAAAAAAACTAAAAAACAAGTTGTTTTTGACCACTTTTTTGTAATACAGCCAAACTGGTTTGATGTAGTGCTGCCCTGTACATCTGCTACATGTAAAATCAAGGCACAAGACACTGATGGTATTATAACAACGCACAAGATGACATAACACACCAAATCACAAATGTATGAGGACACAATACTGATGATCAGATATCGAGGACATTCTTGCTAGTTGTATCATGTTGCATGTTGCTAGTTGTATTGCTCATTAACACAATGTTTAAAACTCTCAGGATAAACATGAACAATAGCATGCAGCAGGTTGAAAACAGCAATGAAATACATATGAAATGAAATTAGATGATGATGATAAAGATCAAAATACAACTGACAGACATGTTTACATTACAATGATTATATGCAGTGTATGTAAAAAACAGAGGAGTTACAAAGCAGTTACGAATCAATGTAACTGCTAAGCATTGCATTAATGATGCAGCAAGGAGGAATCCCTGTTTTGCCATATTAAAGCATAGAAACTTAAGATATCATCATCTTAAGCGTGGATGTTATCTCAGAGATCCTGCATTAAAAAAAAAAAAGATTGACTTTGAAGAAATAAAGACAAGAGCAAACGAAAACAAAAAGTACACAGATATGTCTATCAAAATCAACACGCTGCTCTTAACTTATCAACAATTCCCGCAGTGATCTAGGAGAGTAAAAAGAAGTGTGACACAAGCCAAGTCTATTATTAACTTAAGTCCAATTAAAGGTGTTGTTGCTGCCACATCTGACTAGTAGTGTTTTTGACAAGTACAGGGTTTAAGCATTTGGTAATTAGAGGGAGGGGTAATTTTTGGTATTAAAGCCAAAGTGATCGTCTGTTAGTTGCCTTTTAAGTGGCAGCTCCTCAAGAGTTTAGAGAGTTTTGCATTCAGGTCTCTCCAGAACACAACGAAGCGCTCCTTGGGGGAAAATACATGAGTTTCAGACAGACTCTAGCCATTAGCGTCTGACAGTACTGTCCAACTGTTTAGTCACACGCTCTCTTAGCACTTAACATACCAGCATTTACTGTGCTTAATGTTGAATGCTGGTCTACAGATGGAGCTGCTAAGCTTAAGGTGCTTAAATACTTGTAAGCTTGCATTTAGTCGTCATTCATTTTCAGAGGAGGTCCATGGAGTCCACAAACAGGCTCAGAAGAAACTTAGAAATTGCTCAGGGACCCTCAGTCCAATTTGGAAGACTGTTAAAAAAAATACAAAAAAGTGAAGCATTTATGCTTTCCTGTAAATTGTTTTAACACCGCATTCAACTGCAATGGCAAATCAATGGCAAATCTCACACGAAACGACATGCCGCGTCAATGAGGTAGTTTTAAGGCAAGCCGCTTCACAACTAATGATTTGCTCGGGTTCCGAACAAAGTGTGACACGAACACCAAATGGCCACAGTCAGGCGGTGCAGGTTTAAATCATGCGATGGAGCGGAAAAATCCTCCTTACCCCCGGAGCCCCACGCAGTGTTGACGTTACCGTTTCTCATACCTCGACTGCGACGGCGGCTGCGGTTTGGGTCGGTGTAGAAGGTCAACTGCGGCTCACTGTCTGCCTCCGTTCCAGAGTCCCCGTCCGGGTTCAGGAAAACTGAACCTGCTGTAGAATTCCCACAAAAACCATCCATCAACTCATTCATCAAACCATATTAAAAAAAAAATTGGCCCACTGTCAAGTGTCCAGACAAACCTTCCAGTATTTTTGTGTGTGTGTAAAATAACCATGAACAAATTAGACTAAAATTATGCTGGTCCCAGAAACAAACAACATCAACATTAATTGTTGACTGACAATCCAATTAAATATTCAGATTATTTCAAAGTCAGTTTAGAAAGAAAATAAGGATTTCACCTAAGACATACAACAACATTTCCAAACACAATATCATTCTGGGGGTTTGAGATTAAACAAATGTGACAGCATGACAATAGGATGATTTTTGTCTAATTGACAATCCTTTTGTTTACTTATCTAGAATTATTGATTAATTCAGAACGTAATTATACAAAGCCAAACCCCCAAACAACAGATTCATTAGAAATATCAAACTCGCCAAAAACAGTGCAAAAGTGTTTGATATTTAAGTCACATGTTAGATGTCAAAGTGTGGATGAAATGATGTAAAGACTATGATGAGCACAAATCTAAATAGAATAGAGTGAAATATTCAATAGTGTTTTGACATCAAGCACTTGCATTGTAAAAAGGTCTGCAAAGCATTCAAATAAATTAAAAACACATTAGAAACTGCATTATTGCAAACATACATCACATACACAGCGCACACCAATGTGACATACAGAGAATAAGCCGGAACCCATACAGAATTCATCGTTCTGTGAGATGTGCTTCTCCTCTCAGAAGATTATTGAGTAAATATAAGTAATGAACAGGAGGTAAGGAGTGTGACTGAGATAAGAGATGCACGCCTCCTTGGGCTCTTTTTTTTTGCTGTGCACAAAAGGCACAATTTACCCGTCAGAGCTAGACAAACGCTTTCATTATGCAGCGCATGAGGAAGAGATGCATGAGCGCACTGACCCGTGGATTACACTGCCTCGCAATGATGAGAAATAATGTTTGAGTAACTCTATATCAGAACAACAGTGTGGCTATCCGTTAAAAACATCTCTGCTGGTGCAGAGGAGATCAAATAATTATCATTTATAGATGAGCCATCTGTACGAAATGAACTGAACATGCTTATTTTTGCAATATCTTTTCATACCGCCATAAAAAAAACACATGAAATATTTAAAGCTGTGATGCAAACAACATTCAGGCGGGTCACAAGAACAGCAGCAGTTTTTTGGCCCTAAATCATGAGTATAGAAAGAGTTCTGAAAAGCAAGCATTTTATTTTAGAACATCACCGCAAATGATACACACTGTAAAGAAGGCTTAAAAAGTACAAAAACAATGTGAAAATACCAGATGTCCTCAATATGTCTTCTAAAAGCATGCACACTGTCAAAACGATTTTACAGTAAACATTTGAGAATTAATTCACTGAGAATCACAAATTACTGTTTATTTGCATGCGCTGTCTGCACTGATTTAGCACCCTATTTTGTAAACACTCATTTAATCAAATTTTGATGGATAACAGCTGCCATGATCAATAAAAATAGAAAGCACAATAAAAACATTAATCTTAAATAAAATTATGCTTATTGCTAATCGCTTACAGGTAAATAGGGGTGACTTGTGAATAAAGCACAATCCATAATGAGCCTAATTTACATAAAAAAAGGCACGTTTGCACTATTTTTATATTCCAATGCCTGGTTAAACTGAACGCCAGATTAATACACTGCAAGGCTTTGTGCTTAAATACCATGCAACAGTTAGTGAATTCGAGTACAACAGTAAAAATGGCCCAGCTTGATCATATAAAGAAAATCTAACAAAAAGCTGATGAAACACCTGGCATTTAAGACTTTAATGCCATTTTAAGGCATTAAATGACACATGCCAATGCCCCTTTTTGTATTCGTAACAAATGAGAAGAAAAGAAGCACCTTCAAAGGAATTAGCCGTAAACCTCAGAGAGCAGGTGAGGACTCTACGCTAGCCTCCACAATTAGGCAGGGGCCAAAGGTGCAAAGCTCCGTGGAGGGGAATAAAAGATGAGCTTGTTTAAATATTCAACACGGAGTGCCAACAGCTTCTCGGCATGCAGTGCAGGTGCACACGCCTCCTACAACAAAAAAGTTATTTTGTACAGCCATTCAATTTCAGGGTGCTAGAACTCAATCATTTGCAAGGTCTTGGAATCACAGTGTCACCAGAATGGTCTCACAATGAGGAAAGGTGAACACCTACGCCGATACGGTTGACCTAGAGATAGCTGAAAAACGTCAATGCAGAGAGCAACAGTTTAATTTGTGTAATGAAAAATGAGGCGTATAAATAGATAAGGTGAGAGAGGCAGCTGTGACTGAGAAAAATAGAGAGAAGAACTTGAGAGGATCTGTGCACTCACGCACATTCTCCTCCGGCGACGTGAACGGAGTCTAAACATAGCCTTTAACAGCTTTCGTGTACGTGGATTGCTCGCTCGCTCTGAACAGTCATACTGAAGAATAAAGAGGAAACTCCACCTCCATATATAAAGATTCCTCATAATAATGTGTACACCCATGTCACTACTATTTAACTTGGCATAGTTAAAGAGGGCCTATTATTTTTTTTTTTTTTACATTTTCAACTCTCGAAGTACGTCGTGACTGACTAATAGGAATCTCGATAGTAGTCTTGAGTTTTCTTCTGGGAAGTCATAATAGTCCTCATTAGGGGTGGGCGAAATGACCAAAATCTTATATCATGATATTCATGATAACAATATAGTTATCTTTTATTTAAATACTTTTTTTATGATAATTTATAATCCTTGTCACATTTTCAATAGCACAAAAACTAACACTAGCCCAAGTAAAAAAAATAAAAACTCTCAAGCTTACTCAAGACAATTAAACAATGCAAAGAAAGAACAAAGAAACTACAATAGAACATTGACACTAATGAAATAGACCTACCAGACAAACTTCAAGCTCTATACATAGGAAATACTAACATAAATTGTATTAAGTAATTAATGTAAAATTAATTTATAAAATCCATGTATAAAAAACACTGCATAGTCTTTCAATGTTTAAATTAAATATGCATTTATTCTTATTTAAGTTACAACAGTGATTCAGTCAAGAGCAGTGAGAGGGGGGAGAAACCTATGGAAGCATTTGGGTAGCAATATTCAATTAGAAATGTAATATGTAAAATGACAATGCAATATGTAAAATGGCAATGCATTTCTGTATTTAAATTTACATTTTCCAATACATTTGTGCAACGTTTGGTGCAAAATGAAAATGATAATTCAATTATATAATTTCCATTTCATACACCACTAGTTTTAATATGTAAATTGAATACATATTTTAATGCTTTATAAGTTGCAAAATTAAAATTAAAATGTATTACAGAAATGATTAGATATGTTTAATATATTCAAGCACAAACTGTAGCAAAATGATCATTTAAGACCCTTGCGATTGCATTTTCATTAAATGTCCTGCAATGAATGTAGCAAAATTTTATGTGCAAATTGAAAATACATTCCGAGCCGACGTCCCTGCCCCCTTCCGCCGTCAATCACTGCGTGACGTTGCCCCACCATTTTAATAATAGTTATAGGTCATTCTGAGGTCACCCAGCCCCCCACAAGCTCCAAATAAAATAGTCTTGTTCGTTTGTGCCGGTTAAAGTTTTGTTTGTGCTGTTTTGTGCCGGTAAAAAAATTGTTTGCTGCTTCGTTTTTTTAAATATTAGACACTGAATTTTAGATGACGTCACCAGCCCCCAACCCGCTCCACATTAAAAAAGGCTAGTCGTCTATGAACTTGACCCGTCAGAGTCCGTGACCCTACTGTACCAATAGATTTATCAATATCTGATCAGTTTGCTTAATAAAATAGAAATGGGAGATGGTCATACATGTACATCACATGAGTCACTTTATTAAAACATTACAGTTATGAAGAAATAAAGAGCGGTCACATTTTAATAAGCCTATGCATTTGGAAGGAAAAACTGTATGATCTCCAACATTATAGGGTAATTATAGTTAATAGTAATAACAAGAATAAATATAATGAGAATATTTTATACAAAACGAAACCATCATTAACACATGTCCCAGGCAGGATAATGTTGACACCAAACGGGTGATTAATTTATTCTGCTGGTGGGGAAATGTCCTATAATAAAATAGATTTCTGGGATAACGTGAGTAAAAGATAAAGCAAGTAGCATTCGAGTTATCATATGATCTCAGCATGACCACCCACTCTTATACTAGCAACTTTTATTAGGCTACTGGTTTGATTAAAGTCTTCATTTGTGTAAATAAAAAAAATAAAAAAATTTATTCAATTCTGTAAAGAAATTTCATGAGGTAAGAATTCCTGAGTGCACCTTTACATTCATATGCAGTAAATGGAAAATCCAAGTGCATTGGGTATAAAAAAAATGCTGGTCTGAAGGTCAGAGAGAGTCCGTACGTCTGCTAGACTGAGGTAATGAAGCATTAAAGCATGAGCAGAGAGTCAAATATTTGTTCTGCAAGGAAATCAGATTTTTACTCAAGGAAACACTTCACTGGACACCAGATATTCGTGCCCAAAGCAAATCTGAGAGAGAAAATATCTATAGGCATGTTTCCTCGTATAATCTGTGTAGCCTAAATACATGCAGATATCAATACACCTCCACAGCCAACCAATATCACAAGTGTATCACGAAAGCACATGAATACCTCAAAGTTTTTGGTGGTCTGATCAGCCAAAAAAAAGCTATAGGAAGAGAAGTTCAAACCAGCGCGGGCCGACTTAAATATTCGGGGCTAAGCCCAAATATAGTTTGTCCAAGGACATTTTAATTTGGCGCTAACAGCTTTACTGACTAAAAAGCAACTTTGTTGTACTATTCTTGAGTAAAGTTCATAAAACAAAACTAACACCAAATCACCAGCTGATCGGGTAAGGAAAATGCGCACTTCTCTTTAAAACATGCAGCACAAAGACAGCCTATATTTAAAGGTACAGTATCCATGATTTTTCACCACCAGGGGTCGCTAACCTCTTACAATAACAAAGGTGTATATTGATGACGTATCTTCCGCATTAAGCTGAATGTATATCTTGTCATCAAGCTGATGGATCTTTTATGGATGAGTGAATACATTGATGTTTTTAACATGACTGTGGTATGAAGCAGGGCGCGACTGCTAGACGTATACCAGCGCCACACGCAACGCGAGTCCCACGGATATAAAGTAATAAGGACATTTCATTCTACTGAACTACACGCAAGTGCTGAATTAATACTCACACAGGTCAGTTTATTAGACGAATTAAACTTGAGGCAACACAGCGCTGTTTCACTTGCTCAAACAGTTACACTATCACACTAAACAGCATTTGAGTGTGTTGAATGTTAGTTAGGTTGTTTATTGGCTGTATGAGACTAAGTAAGCTAGATCAACATTAGAATAACATACAGATCATATTCTAACATTTCATCATGTTGAACTAAATAACATTGATTAGTTTTATGTACTTTTGCTCACCTGTCTAATAAAGTAACATGCAACACTCGCGTCTCTGTCAAGTCGAAGTTAGTCGCAGACGTGGAGCTCTCGGCATTTCGAAAGATGTGGATCTTCGTTTTAGTCCTTGTTTTGTCTCAAATGTTTGAACAAAACAACAACAGCATGAGCGTCCTGCTTGGCATAACTGGCATAACCCAGTTGTCAGCGTCTGTCGCCATGGTTACTATGGCAGTACGAGGTCAAACCTGGCAGAAACCGGGGGTAACGCGGATATGACGCCATTGACTGGCGACTCCTCACCCCTGCTCACACGCCCCATTTCCTTGGTTAAAATCGCAATTTTCTCATGATTTACAAATAGTTGGAAACATTTGGGATATTGTAAGTAATCAACTAAACAAAATATATAACATTGGCCTAGTGGTTTTTGGATATTTTACAGCAAAAATCCTGCATATTGTACCTTTAATAAAATCAGTGTATTGTTTCGGTCTGTATTAACACAGTTTCGGTTTTAGTTCATTGAAAAAAAATACAACATTAGAGAGGCTATTTGTTTTACATTTTCGGTTCACTATAAAACAGTGCCAGCACAGGGTCATTAATGGAAAACACTGAATGAATGTTTAGCTGACATATGTGCTTATGTAAAGTTGAGTAATATTATATCATAATATTCAACCAGACAGAAAGAGAGTCTGAGTGCCTGTCCTGCCGCTGTGTTGAATGAGTGACAGGAGGAGTGGCTGTGTAACACTGCCTAGTGAGTGAACTCACTGTCGGAGAGAAGAGAGAGAAAACGCTGCCGGTATCGAGCCCCACAAGCCACCCCCTCACTCCGCCCCAAGAACAGGATAGCAAAGAGAGTGGAAGACAAATATTTGTGTGTGCTTATGATTACAGACATAGACAGTGGTTGGAATGAGATCTGTGTGGAAGGAAGGGGATATTTTGTGGGGGTGTAACGGCTCAGATTTCTCATGGTTCAGCTCTATCGCGGTTCTGTGGTCACGGTTTCTGTACTGTTCGATTAATGCTAATAAAAAGACATCTGTTTTTTTTTTAGCAGAAACATCCAAATTGAAAAAATAAATAATCAAATAAATGAATGTATTATGTAAAAAAATTAATGATTATGCTATCTAAACATTAACTACTGTTTAAACATTTGGGCTAAGTAAGACTTTTTTGGTAAGAGATTAGTACTTTTATTCTAAAAGAAGACATTACAGTAACAGTAAACTTTTACAACAAATATACATTTCAAATAATTGCTGTTCTTTTGAACTTTCTGTTCATTAAATAATCCTGAAACTAAATTAAAAAAATATAATCACGGTTTGCAAAAAAGTAAGCAGCACATCCGTTTTCAACATTGCTAAAAATAAGAAACAATTATGAAGGATCATATGATACTGAAGACTGGAGTAACAGTTATTAAATTGTAATACTATTTCACGAATTTACTGTTCTTGTATGCCTTGGATAGCATAAGAGACTTTCAAAAACATTAGATATAGCAGTATGCTAAGTAAGTACACTGAACTAACTAACAGTACAAAACGCACACAGAACCATGAATGGTGAACAGCAAGATTACAGAAACCGTTTCACCCCTTAAACCCAGACTCACCATGCGTTTTGCTGGACAGACGCTTGCGCTGGTTGGTGGAGGTGTTGTGTGGGAGGAGTGTGTTTTGCTGGTGATTGCTGTTGATAGGACTGGTAGCTATGATGTTATCCTTGTACTTGCTCATTAGGGACAGTTTTGTACTATCACTCCCTGGTGGAAAAAGGTTACAATTAGGGATAAAGAAAGACAGACGAATGAGCAGCAAATAACAGTCCACCAAGGGCATGCAGAGACACTTTATGTAAACGCTTGTCATTCAGAAGGACAAGTCTAAGTGGTCTATGTGAAGTATTTTCAGGGTTATATTACAACGAAAGCAACTGAGAGCCTTTACAGCCCAGCGATTCTGGATATGACATTCCGTCATTCACCATTACGCAACCTCGCCATCCCCTGTAGTTAGTCTGCCCCTTTATAATGAGTAAATTGCACAACAAAGACAACTGGCACTGCAGGGTTTCATTGTATTAGGCAAATTACTGTGACAGCATGAAATCACTCCTCTCCTGCAAAGCTTTTTAGGGGTATTTATAATGGGCCACTCTTCAAGGCAAACATCAACATCATTTCACATCTGATAAGGGGTGGCCATTCCAAATTCGGTGTGTCCAATGGACATAGGCCAATCTGGCACAAACTCGGGTCTGTTCATGTGACTCACATCTATCCTTGACTATTACAGAGCGTAAATGGGTTCCATGGGTACCATGCACCCACGGGCAAATAAGCAGTTTTGCTTAGCAGGAATATACAGTGTTATCACTTTGATATTATTTGGGGAAAATAGCTTTAGCTAAATAAATAAATATGTCATGTTGATTTCCTCTCTGCAGCTGTTTTGATATAGGCTTTATCCAATTTCTGGAGCTTTACACTTAACCCGGGGTTTCTCGCAGCCACATACCGAAAAAGCGAGCTCTGCCGCTGACTTTTGAGCTATTGAGATGAAATAAATATTTTCAGGGCCAGCAATGTGCGAATGATGTGCTTAGTACATGCAATTTAAATCTCACAGGTTCCTGGATGTAAAAATAGATTTGGTATCATGTTGTTTATATATACATAAATCAAAAGACATTCAAAGGATTTTGCATGAAATATTCAATTTCTAAAGAGTTTTTTTTTAACAGCTATATCAAATGTAAAAAGAACTTCAACACGCTTTGATCATGTCCGTTAACTTATGCATTCAAGGCCTGGTTGACAAGTTGTTTATGTAACTCTGAAATTAGGCACTGAATCAAAACACTGAATTGAGAGTGTGAATTAATTTACAGAATGATTAAAGTATGCTATTAAATCATTAAGGTTATTGTCTGAGGTTTTATTGGAAATTTTATAGCACATCCCCCTCATGTCATTCCAAAGCTGAATGCGTTTCTTTCTTCCATACAGCACAAAGGGAGGCATTTTTGAAGTCTGTGCATGTTACTCTTTTACATGCAACTACAATGAATGGGCACTGAAGCATTCAAGCTTTACAAAGGATGAAAAAGCACCATAAAATTATTATGTGTGATACATTCCAAGTCGGCTGAGGCCATAGCGGTGTGTGAGAAAAAGCTTCGAATGTAAGACATAATTCATGATGTAATTGAAAATCGTGACATCCACCCTAGTTATTATTGGCATAGTTTATGAAAGAAGTTAGTGAACAAAGTTTTGAACAAAGATTCATTGTTTTGAATCAGATCTTTTCAATGAATTGGTTGATTCAGAATGATTTGTTTATGATTGGTTTAATAAAGCATAATAAGACTTGGTGCTTTCTAACGAATCGATTCAATGCTTCACACACTCATTACACATAAAAGATGGTCATTTCATGTCGGCATCTAGTGGAAATGGTTTCCACAAAAACCTTAAGCAGCGCAACAGTTTTCAATGTTGATATTTAACAAAAATGTGAGCACCAAATCTGCATTTTAGAATGATTTCTGAAGAATTATGTGACACTGAAGACTGGAGTAATGATGCTGAAAATTCAGCTTTGCCATCACAGGAATAAATTACATTTTAAAATATATTCAAATAGAAAAGTTATTTTAAATTGTAATAACATTTCACATTATGACTGCTTTTTAAAGCATCAAATAAATGCAGTCTTGGTGAGCATAAGATACTTCTTTCAAAAACATTTCTTTCTTTTTTTTCAACTTATTTGTGAATAGTAGTCATCTAAAATAATGGCCATTCAACAAATCTGAACAAATCATTTTGGTGAATAGACTCAAAAGATTTGAATAACTGGGATGAATCAAAATCTTTGCATAGAATTGCATAGAAAAGAACAACCAGCACACATTCATACATTTGGAATGGAACGTTTAACTTGCAGTTTATCAAAGCTCTTTATATTCATACAGTGCAGTGTGCGGTGGGCTCACACACCTGGAGTGAGGTCCATGCCAGCTTTGTCATTGCACCCTTGAAGTGAGTCAAGTGTACGTGTCATCTGACTGGTGAAGTCCTCTCCACCATTCATGCACTCCCGCTGCAGGTGGTGTCGTAGGTCTGTGATGTCATACTCGTAGCCGTCCAAGATCGGAGTCTCACGGATGCTGAGGGTGCCGCTCGAGTTGTGGCCCTGCCCGCGAGAATTTCTCAAACTTTCCCGGGCCTGTCCACCCATCAGCACCGAGGGGATGTAGTGAATCTCATTGGCTGCTTCAGCACTAGCGCTCTTCTGCGGCTGAGGTACCCGGCGACGTTTACACCAGCGTCTACGAGTGTACAGGATCAACACCAAACACAGGATGGACAACAGAAGAGCGATCATACCACCCTACAGGCACAAAGAAAATGAAAGAGAGAAAAATGTATGTATAAAGAGTAAAAAGATACTGCAATTTATAACGGATGTATTTCATAATGGAAACCAAAGTTGTTTTTTTCTTTTTTTGAGATTGAAAAAGAACATTGTGTTTTATCCCAGAGTACCTCATTCAAAATGACATACCAGGATTTATAATGTGCATCAATCTGATTCAGTTTATCGTAATGATGACTGGCTCACACACCTGAGACATGATATTATAAATCTGAAATTCAAGCTTAAGGCCTAAATTATGAATTGCAGCACTTGGAGAGCCACTGTGCCACTAAGAAACATATACAAAACAAAGCAGCATTATATTCAAGTATACATTTAATCTGAACTGAACTCAACTGAATTTGAATGATGAACCCATTTCACAATCCCAAAATATTCTCATGTAGATGTCAGAAATTAGTTGGACCATGCTGAGTATTAGCATTGCAGATGAATTTGCTTTGCCACATAAAAAGCTCTTATTCATATAGGTCACTTATGCTGAACAAAAATGTGTGCTTCAGAAAGAACTGAAACTGCAATAAATAGTTTGTTATTGCTTAAAAATTCTCAGCAAGTATTACATCAGTTTTCAAAAGGTATTACATCAGTTTTCTGGTAATGTATGATATGTACAAGGACAAGTACCGGGGGGTGGGATGGAATAGGGAAAAGGGGGCCAGAAAAAAATCATTATTTTTCATTAGTTTGTATGAACAATTTAGCTATATAAATATAAAGGATAGTGCAGTATTTAAAAAGCATGTAATAATCATTATGATTTTAAAGAGATATGCAACAGTGTAAGTGAATTTGTGTAGCTATAGCTGAAGAAAAACATGGAGTTGTTTTCCGTGCATTTTACAAAAAGGACCATGATTATGACTAATTACAGTGGGAAAAAATACACTACAAGACAGTGTGATTATAATCTACACATGCCACTAAAGCCTGCTGGATAGAAACCATACCATGACTGCGGCCACATACAGCACCAGATCCAACAGATAATTAGTTTTGTGTAATTCAATTTCCTTTGGGTCCATCACTTTGAATTAGCCAAACAAGCAAAATGTAACTTCACTGCGGAGAAAATTATGGAAGACTGCATGTTACAGGCGGTTTAAAATTAGACCAGATGGGATATCTCTTTATGAAGGGCAAACTATAAAGACCAAACGCAACATCACAATCTAGCAGCATGAGCAGACCTAATTGAATTAGCCAACGGATACAATTGATGCTATCATGGGTTTTTCACATTCTTTAACAACTTTAAGCAGATGCCCTGTAAGCTCCCAAAATGGGTAATATTTTGCAGCAATTGATCCTGTCATTTTCCTCCAATGTTTTTATTAGTATAGTGCCAAATGAGTTATTTGTTGTTACTTAAATTATCTCAGTTTAATACAGAAAGCAATTGAAATCATAATATACAGTATAATATACCATTTGGTTTACAGCTGTTAGGCAACAAGGCATTTAACAAATCCTGAAAATGACTACAAAGATACTCCAAAGCAAGTACAAAAAGAGTTGCATACCAGTTATTTATTTGCATGAACACTTTTTCCAATATTAGCAAGCATTTAAAATCATAAATTATAATGCAAGAATATATGTGAGTATGTGAGTAAAATATTATGCCCTTCTTGTATATTTCACTAAATTGAGTAGAATTGGAATTTTAAAGAACAATCACAACACAAGGCATAAAAGATTATTGAAAAACGCAACTGTGCAGAGGATGACGGTTATGCATTTCTTCTTGATAAATCACCTCCTGCTCCGCCTGTAAAATCAATGCAAAATGTGCATCTCATTGACTTTCATCCCTCTGAAAGTATGAGGATGATAAATAATTGTGATTTCTTAAGACAAAAGTTGTTTTTCTTGTTTGTTTCTGCATGAGCTTGATGTAAGACCGAGGGACTGGGCCAATTTTAATGAGTGGGTCATTGTAGGACAGTTTTCCAGATGGGCCTTTATCTGATCTAGGTGGCTTTTTCAGAATAAATGAGAAAGGCAAGAGGAAATGCCCTTTCCGTTCAAGGCTGCATGTGGGCATAAAACAAGGTATTTTCAAGCACTTAAACTCTAAGTGTATATAGCGAAGGAGAATCCACAGGCATAAAAAAGGATTTACTGAATTGTTTTATTGACTTATTTATTACATTTCCTCCATTAAATGCTATCTGGTGCCAATATACTCCATCTTTGGAACAAGCATGGACAGTATTCAGCAGCGCCATATTCAGAGAAAAAAAAAGGGGGGGGGGGGGGGGGAAGGAAAATATACATGTTTATATCAGTTATTTTATCACTTTCAATTTATTATCAGCTTTCAATTACATTTGAAAGTTTTAGAAATTTTGTTGTGTTTTTTATAATTTATTTAATGAGTTAGTTTAGTGCTTCAACTTTTATTTCAGCTATTGCAATTATTTTTTATTATTTTGTTATTTTAGTTAATGTTTATTTTACTTCAATAATGAATTTTTTTAATGGTTTTAGGTTTAGTTAACATTAATAACCCTGAAATATATACATATAGTCAATTTAAAGTGTTAATTTATACATAATAAATAAGTAAATAAATAAATAAAAACACACTCGATAAATTGACCATGATAGGAGATCATGATACTACCGACCTCTTTCTACTGTGATACACTCCAGTGAAGACCACCATGTGCTTAAGAAGTGCACTCATGAGAGGAAGTGCATTTAAGAGAATGCATATGCATTACTCAATATAGACTTTTCTTCTTAATGTCCATGTAAACTGCATTATAAATAGCCACCTCTCAGCAAAGAGCTTTGGACTGCAGTGTAACCTGAAATAACTATTCCTGGAATGTCATCGTCGTGACTACCTCAGAGATTCATCTTTCACTCGCTTTTAACATTGTTTGCCCCTCTTTCTAGCAGTCTTAGCCATTGGTTACATTCATGCTGCCCTGGGCCCTTGGGAAAGAGTTTAACGCAAAGATATATCACTTTCCTCTTATGGCTGCTAACAGAGCAGAAACTCAAACCTCCAGCAGGTCTGTTTTATAAATGGAGTTGAGCTTTCAGGATGTTTACACTTGCATCCGGCCTTGCTATGCAGGTGCCTATAGAGATGCATAGTTTAGATGGGATTGGGAAAAAGAACAGCATGTAAGCATGAGCTGCTTCCGGAAAGGTCAGCGTTTTGGGACTTAGTGCAGCTGTTGTGTTCAGGTAGCAACTTCCTCCTTCAAAATACCCACTATCAATTCTGTCAAGGTAAATAAATCAGCTTCATACATGGAGGAAAGAAGCATGCGTTTTCTCTGACACACCTTCAAACTCACATGGGTGTTTGTCAAGCAACTATTGTATTGGCAGTTAGCCAATGCGAAAAGAATTGATTTCTGCTTTATTGCTTTAGCTCCCCTTCATATCCAATTCCGTATCCACCTTAATGCCACCCCGCCAGTTTCCTCTGAAACACTATCTTCTAATATTCCCAGAAGTGTGGGAAATTCAACATACATACTTCAGCTGCGGGGGAAAATAGCACTGTTTACCAAGAGCTACATCAGCACAAGGTGTGATGTTCCATTTTATGGGCAAAGGGGAGAAAGAAAAAAAAAAACAAAGAAAGACTTTAATCACATCAAAAATCCTGGATTTATTAGCTTAGACCAACATAAAAGATTGTCTGAGACATCAATCCAAGGGCCAGATTATTGCCGCAACAACAAGGAAAGAAAACCACAATAATTAGTCACAAAGTATGTTCATTTAAAAACTAAATGTGAAAGATTTACATAGAATTCTTCATGACAGACGGAGTAACTGATAATATTTAATGCGACAAAATCAATGTAAGATTTCTTAATGAAATAACACAGGAAGCTGAGAATGTTTAAGGAATGATTTAGCTCAATCAATACTGTAATTACGTTAGGCTCATATATCTCTCATCCACCATTCAATATAGAGGACGTCCATGGCTTATGAACACTAAGAAAGTATGCGTTCACCTCAACAAGAGGGACATTTTCTTTCTTTTTACAAAGTTTTTAAAGTTAGACATCAATCTTCTCAATATTACAACCTATCTTGATACAATATAACAAGAAAAAAATAAAAGAATGTCTCCTTTCTAAATTATTTTTTGTAAAAAAAAAGTATATAGGGTCGATAGCAACACGGGGCACCTAATAATGTAAGTATATTGTTCTGTGCAACAACAATTGAATCTCTGAAACAATAGATGACTCAATAAGTGCAATTCATCTTTATTCCTTAAGGTGTCAATGCCTGATACACAATGATGAAGTGACGTTTCAATCATAATTAGGCAGAAAACAAAAGAATACACAAGTATAATCAGCAAAACTTGAAATGGCTCAGTGATTTACTACAGTAAGTATTGTACGAATCACATATTAGTGTCACCGTCACATGATGGATCTGCTGAAAAAGCCGTAAGCGATCAAAAAATATTGATTTTAAAGACGTTGAAAATGATAGCTTTGAGAATATGTTTGAGATTGCAAATATGAGCCAGATGCTGAATGTACTGGGAAATGAGCTCTGATGATAACAGTGATGGTGGTAAAAAGCATCTGCTCACATTGAACCGTTCCAAGTTCCAAAAGGTAAAAAGATGCTTTATTTTATTCTTTTGTAATTGTTATTAAAATATCAGGAGAGTTTTATACTATTGCAGCAGGTAGAGATCCATCCATGCTAGATATAGATCCGGGTCGCTTAATAATGATTGGTGAAACATTTATAAATATACACAAAACTATCTTAAAAATGTTATTACCAGTTCAATCATCTAACAATAGAATTCCATACACCACAACAAATGCATTGTCTATTTTGAGGAAATAATCGCATACAATATACTCCATATATATTTTTCCCGTGTTGTTTTTTTATTATTCATTGTTGTGTTCATAAAAAAAATGCATCTATTATTGTGCTAAATCCAGGACACAATACCATCTGTTTCTGTTGCCAATTTGAGGATGGCTGTCAGGTGTTGTGATATAGATGCAATGAGGACTGTGTTACACGAGATGCCCGTCTTTCCACCCAGCGTGTGCAAATCACTGCAAGGGCACGGCACAGCTGAGCCAGCCATCCGCAGAGAGATAAACCACTGGGGAACAAGCTTCAGGCTGGCAAATGGGAGAAACTGGGGTCAGGAGCAGCCCATGGATGTTCAGGCTTGCTGAGTAGAGCAAATTGCAGCTTGTAAAATGGCCAACTGAATGGAGGGGGAGGTGTGCCTAAAAAAAACCTTCCTGTTGAGAATACAGCCACCTCTAAGGTGGTAGTATTAGTACAAAACGAGTGCGGACCAAGATGGAAAAATAGCTCGCTAAATATCAAAGGTCCCTTGAGTGGCAGTGGAATGTGTTATTTGATTGTAGGTGGGATTTGGTGACTTGGTCATTTGTAGAACCCCCCTCCTGCAGTTGACTCAATTGTTCATCTATTACAGATGCCCAATGACAGCGGCAGGAAAGAGGGTGGTCGCTCTTTGACAGTCTGGGTAAGCAAGCCACTGCTGCTTTCAATAGGTTACACATTACCCCCTTAAGAGAAGAAAAATAAGCTTAGATGGAAAAAACACTTTCAATTTGCAACATGGCCTTTGTGATAGCAGCTGGAGATACGAGCCGAAGAATAGATTGTTAAAAAAAATAAGAAAAAGCCTCATCAAAGTCAAAATGACAGCACAGCTGGGCTTTCATCAAGGCACATTTGACGAGTGCTTATCCATTCACAAACCCTAAACTATCATGGTGAGGCGCTGAACGACCACCGTGCACTACTGAGCCGAGCAAAAGCCCCAGCTGGCCCGAGGACCGGCACGTATGGCCCACAATAGACATGGGCTGATGACAGGTGTCTAAACTGGCGGCTCGCTTTCTTTGAGACTGGCATCACTGCAAAGCACTCAAGGAAGTGATATGATTTTAGGGGGTACTAGGTTTAGGATCTTGCCCTCCGCCCGAGAGCCGAGACGAGTCAGAGCCAGAAGGGGATGCGGCGCAGGTACCATCTGTCGCAGAGGCAGCCCATCACACCACCAATGAAAAACTCCCACTTCTTTCCCACCTTTGCAATAACACAGTCTGAGCTCTGAGGAAAAGAGTGGCAAAATGAGAAGAATAAAATGGTCAAATCACATAGGGGAGTTTCTTTTGCATCCTTGGCAAATTTGAATACGTTCATATTGGTTTGTTTTTCGAGAGCAAGTTGAGGACTCAAGGTCATCCGATAATTTCACATTCAGCAAGCGTCAAGCCATACACAGCAAAGCAGCTATACGGCCTGTTTTGCTCAGATTTTGAAATAGAAATGATCAATCACTTTTCTGCCTTTGAACAATGCCCTGAGATTAGGGGTGTAGCGGTTCACAAAATTCATGGTTCGGTTCGATACAATACAGTGGTGTCACGGTTCGGAACGTTTTCGATACAGCAAAAAGAAAGAAATGGCAGAGAAATGTCCTATTTATTAAAAGAAAAATGTATTTTTAAATAAGTGTGAGTTTTCCTACATCTTGAAACTTTTTATAAATGGGGGTAATCTTTGAAGGATGAACAAATATGTTCGGGTCATAACATTAAAAAATAACATTTAAATATGAGAATATTTGAGATTTGAAGTGCTGGAAAAAGTACTTGAAAGCATTTTACTATTTCAGCCAAACTGCCATGGTTACAAGTTAGTGTTATTACACCAAATCCATGGTGAATGTTGCTGATATGTGGACTTAAAACTTATATAACTAGTTCATTCATGGAACAATGTTTCTCCTGGTTTCCACGTCAGCGCTGTTTGATCCGGTAATAACGGAGAAATTTTAATTCTTCTCACTAGATCTCGCAATGTTATTACTTCAGTGGCGAATTCAAATTCATGCTTTGTTTATGGTGGATTGTGTTTCTACATTAACGAGAGTTGGTGTTCAGATGTAACAACACTGAAGAAGATGTGCTCTCCTAATTTAGAGGCGATCTTCATAAACTGTAAACCTTTCTACTCGCCACGAGAGTTTTCCTCTTTCATTCTCGTGAATGTTTACATCCCTCCAGACGCGTGCGTGAGCGCGGCTTTACAACAGCTGGCTGAACAAATCGCTGAAACAGAACAAAGGTACCCAGACTCTCTTTTAATCATTCTTGGGGATTTTAACAAAGCAAATCTTTCCCGTGAACTACCAAAATACAGACAGCACGTTACATGTCCCACCAGAGACAGTAATATATTGGACCACTGTTACACCACAATAAAGAATGCGTATCACTCCGTCCCACGGGCAGCTCTGGGGCTATCTGATCACTGTTTGGTTCATCTTATACCGACCTACAGGCAGAAACTGAAATCAGCTAAACCTGTAATAAGGACTGTAAAAAGATGGACTAATGAAGCAGAGCAGGATCTACAGGCCTGCTTCGATTGCACTGATTGGACTGTTTTTGAAGCTGCTACCACCGATCTGGATGAGCTCACAGATACTGTAACCTCATATATCAGTTTCTGTGAGGATACATGCATTCCTACCAGGACATTCTTATCATTCACCAATGATAAGCCATGGTTTACTGGGAAACTCAAACACCTTCGTCATGCCAAAGAGGATGCTTACAGAAGTGGGGATACCATCTTGTATAATCAGGCCAGAAACAGACTGACAAAGGAGATCAGAGTTGCTAAAAGAGCCTACTCTGAAAAGCTGAAAAACCAGTTTTCAGCCAACGACCCATCATCAGTCTGGAATGGCCTGAGAAACATCACCAACTACAAGTCACCATCCCCCCGATCTGTGGACAATCAACACCTGGCTGATGATTTAAACTCATTCTACTGCAGGTTTGAAAAGCCCTCATTCACACCACACACCGGCTCTGACCTGCACTTCACACATCCACCATCACCTCCAAAACCCCCTCCTCTCCCCACTCCTGCCATCCAACCTGAGCTTAAGGTCTGTGTGGAGGACGTGAGCCGAGTCTTCAAAAAACAGAAGACTAGGAAAGCCTCAGGCCCAGACGGCATCTCATCTGCTTGTCTAAAAGCCTGCGCTGACCAACTGGCCCCGGTCTTCACGCAGATCTTCAACAGATCATTGGAGCAGTGTGAAGTTCCCTGCTGCTTCAAACGCTCCACTATCATTCCTGTCCCCAAAAAAAACAAAATCACTGGACTTAATGACTACAGACCTGTCGCTCTCACGTCCGTGGTCATGAAGTCGTTTGAAAGACTGGTGTTGGCCCACCTGAAGGACATCACTGGACCCCTGCTGGATCCCTTTCAGTTTGCTTACAGAGCAAACAGGTCTGTGGATGATGCAGTCAACATGGGACTGCATTATATCCTGCAACACCTCGACAGACCTGGGACTTATGCAAGGATCCTCTTTGTGGACTTCAGTTCGGCCTTCAATACCATCATGCCTGATCTTCTCACAGCCAAACTGACCCAGCTCTCCATTCCATCCTCGATCTGTCAGTGGATCTCCAGCTTCCTGACGGATCGACAGCAGCTTGTGAGACTGGGGAAACACACATCCAGGACTCTCACCACCAGCACTGGCGCCCCTCAAGGGTGCGTTCTCTCCCCACTGCTCTTCTCCCTGTACACTAACGACTGCACTTCTAAAGACCCTACTGTCAAGCTCCTGAAATTTGCAGACGACACCACTGTCATCGGTCTCATCCGAAACGGTGACGAGTCTGCTTACAGACTGGAGGTTGAACATCTGGCTGTCTGGTGCAGTTATAACAACCTTGAGCTGAACACGCTCAAAACAGTGGAGATGACCGTGGACTTCAGGAGGAACAGCCCAGCACTCCCCCCACTCACCATCATGAACAGCACTGTGGAAGCAGTGGAGTCATTCAGGTTCCTGGGCACTATCATCTCTCAGGACCTGAAGTGGGACAATCACATTGACTCCATTGTGAAAAAGGCCCAGCAGAGACTGTATTTCCTTCGCCAGCTGAGGAAGTTCAACCTGCCACAGGAGCTTCTGATTCAGTTCTACTCAGCCGTCATTGAGTCTGTCCTATGCACTTCCATCACTGTCTGGTTTGGTTCAGCTACCAAATCAGACATCATGAGACTACAACGGACAGTTCGGACTGCAGAGAGGATTATTGGTGCCCCCCTGCCAACCCTCCAGGACCTGTACTCTTCCAGAGTGAGGAAGAGAGCAGGTAAAATCATCACAGACTCCACTCACCCTGGACAACACCTGTTTGAACTGTTACCGTCAAGACGGAGACTCAGATCACTGGCCACAAGAACATCTAGGCACAGGAACAGTTTCTTCCCACAGGCCATTTCCCTCCTGAACAGTTAACATATCTCCCAAGGCATATGCCTTAAAGTGCAATACCCCCACTGTTTAACGCAACAACTTATAACTCAGGTGACACTTACATGTAGATTTATTTATTTATAATATTCAAAGCACTGTAAATTTGTTCATAATCTGTAAATCTGTAAATGTTTATTCTGGCTTAAACCCAACTGTGATACTTTTATTCTCATATTTTTATATTTTGTATTTTATTCTTAAAACTTGTATTATTATGTTTCTTGTTGTATTGTATATGTGCACTGGAGCTCAGTACCAAACAAATTCCTTGTGTGTGCAAGCACACTTGGCAATAAAGCTCTCTTTCTTTCTTTCTTTCTTTCTTTACTGATCTCTTAGCGCTGTGTAACAGTGTCGCTTGATCAAGATCACTCGCACTGTACTGACATGGTCCAACTGATAACGGTCTGTGAAGCACAAAATATGAGTAGCGCAGTTACATTGCGCTTTCATTACGTTTGCCATTTGATGTTGCGTAACGTTGTGGTGGTCGCGCCAGCACGATTTTGGTTGGCAAAAAAATCAAAACGTCTGGCTGCAGACTTGCACTCTCAGACTTGCACGCTCAGACACGAGCGCTTCCTCTGCAAGTGACGTCACTCGCAATCGGATCCTGCTCTCCGTGCCTGTGAAGTCACTTGCAATCGACACAAATATTGCCGAAATGTTTCCAGCAGTTCATTCGCATTGTATTGACACTCTAATGTACTATGTGCTATAACGCCACGAAATTTCCCCCAAAAGTTATATTTTGCAGATTACGTCGAAATATTATGTCATATTATTTATTTCGCATCAAGTAGGCAAATACTGTAGTTTTATGTAGTTTTATTTTTCAGGGTAGTGCTGGTTGGGCTTCAGGAAGGGCATAAACTGCAGTGATATAAAGCACAACATCATGTGCACTGTGGTACCAGGGGTTTTCAGAACTAAAATGATTGAATGGTGCATCAGCATCTGTAATTAACCAATGATAAAATTGTATTAGGTACAGGGAATTACATTCGAGCGAACTGAGATGCAAGGTCGAAACATGACCGAATATTGCATGTATTTTACATTACGTATTATTAAAATGTTTTCACCGTAAAACAGGACGGGGCAAACTACATGGTTTCAACGTACAAGCCATGTATAGACAGTTATATACCACTCTATAAATAGTTTCCTTTTGTATTTAAGACATGAGTGGTTCCATGAAAATAGCCAGAGATACCACGTAGTTCCACAGAAAGTAATATCTTTATTTTCCACACTCACAGATTTTCTTTTTTCAGACTCCGCAATGACCCTTCTCGCAGACTCCGCGATAACACCATTAACACAGACCCCCGCGATAACACAATCACTTGCACATGAAGTTAACAGTTAGGCCTAACGTAAATATATTTGTATATCAGAGATTAAAAGTCGCGTAAATTAAGGTTAAACGTATTATCATATAATGAAAAAGCATACTATTAGTTTTAATCGAGCAGGTGTCGATTGCAAGTGACGCCCTTGCAGAGGAGTGCAAGTCTGCAGCCAGACCTTCTCGAAAAATGCTCCAACGAATCGTTCGGTTGTAATGCGTATGATTACCGAACCGAAAGCCTCATACCGAGTGGTTCAATACGAATGGATGTCGTTACACCCTTACCTGAGATACTATATATATATACTGTATAATAATATATATATATTATGATATGATCAATATATATATATATATTATATATACTATATATATATATATATATATATATATATATATTATATATATTATATTATATATATTACAGGCTTGACATTAACACGCCAACGCGGTGAATTTCAGCTGTGGAATGTATGCAGTAACTCCTACAGTAACTCCTGCAGTAACTCTCAGAAATTTATATAGGCCTAATATATATTTTTTCAATTGTAGTCTTTTAAAAGGCTCTAAAATAATAAACTAATGCTAAACTAAGTAGTGTTGTCAAAAATATAGATTTTTTGATACATATCGATACTGAAATATCTGAAACTCTTCCGCAGAATAGGCCTACACAATACCAAATGCGCACTCTCACTCTCTAATACTCCCTAATATACAGACTACCGACTCAAAATGTATATATATATTTACTCAATTGCAAATATTTATATACACAATCAAATTCTAATCAACAAATAATTAAAAGGACAGTTGTTGTGGTCAGAATGAATGGCACCCCTGGTAAATAAAAAATAGCAAAAATCTAAGCTTTCATTGTAGTACAAAATAATTGAAAGTGTGTGGTGTGTGTGGTGTGTGTGTGTGTGGGGGGGGGGGGTCACATTATGAAATAAATGTTTTTCTCCAAAACACGTTGGCCACAATTATTGGCACCCCTAGAATTTTTTACGAGTAAAATATTTCTGAAGTATTTTCCCATTAATATTGACCTTTTTTAGAACACCAGGGTGACTAGGAATATGACATTTTCTATGACTTCTTGCAAAAAGTATTTAATAACAGGGAGCCAATCATTATGTCAGCATGTTTTGGAGAAAAGCATTTATTTTATAATGTGATTTATCCCCACTTCCAATTATTTGACTTCAATGAAAGCTATTTTTGCAAATTTTTTGAATGAAAGATCAAAAGGATAAACAATGCAGATTTTTTTTTTACAGCCATTTTTGATCATATTTACCAGGGGTGCCATTAATTCTGACCACAACTGTATAGATTTCATAGTGCCTCACTAAAAAAATCAGATGAGAAAAAATACTGAAAAAATCATGTTCTAGCGAAAATCTTTATGAGCCTACATAATTTCACCCTACAAAACCTTAAATGTTAGTGGTGTCTCAATCAAGCAGTGATCGCACAAATCTTGTTTGTACATCTGTAGTCTAAATAATTAAGTAATTAATGACCATCTCAATCTTTTAGCTGTTTACACAGACATCAATCACAATTTTTGTTGTGCTTAAATAATGTGCTGTCCTTTATAAAGCAGGCATAATGCTCTGAGAAGAGAAAATTGTTTGGATCCCGTTGGTCACCTCAATGAGGTTGAATCATCTGCTGACTTCCTGCATGTTGCCTTTAGAATACTAATAACTCGCTTTGTGGGGATATCAATGTCAGAGGCTGTGTTTGAGATAGGAGGCATGCAATATTCTTCAGCTTCTAAGGGATCATGCAGGGTTCGCTCAATAGAGGAGGTTTCCCGGAGCTCGGAGGAATCATATTCCAACAGGGATCTTTCAGTAATCAGTGGCTTTGCACAGAGAATCAACTAAGCATCCAAAACAACTGCCATACTGCTCTAATGTGCAATTACAGGATTTAGAATTCAAGCAGCAAAGGAAATCCAGCAAAGCCTGGAGCCCCCATATGTCCCTTTGCTTTATATAGAAATAATGAGCCATTGGAGCATTTCCTATAAAAAATATTTGCATACCAAACACTTAAATATCACAACAGCTCATACATCCAACCTGTGTTCAGAACTATCCATTCATCTGAACTGCTAACTTTGCCCCCATTCACATCCCACTGCTTTTCAGCATGACAATTTACAAATATGGATTTTCCACTAATTATACAGAGTATGTTTAAAAGCTTTTAAAATCCTTATGCCCTGAAGAGTCTTCGCTCCGATTGTTCTTAGGGTAACTACTTCTAGGGATGACAGTAGTATAACGATCCGAGAGAGGAGAACCGTAAAGCCAGGAGGCGTAACCACTAATTGACTGAATCTGAACAAATGTTATCTTCCTTTCCATCTAACACACAAGGCAAACTTTTCTTATCTAAGTAATGTTTTTTCTCCCGGCTTAGTTCACACGAACCCTGCAGGACTCCAAGGAAAGATTGGAAGATTATAAATACACTATAAAAATTATATATATATACACTTGTTTTGCCCCTTGAAAGTTTGTTTGTTTGTGGGTTTTTCTTCAACTACATATATTTTATGTCTTATGGGTTGACTGATGAGCCTTCATCATTTCTTTTAGCTAATTATCAAATTATTTTTATGGGATAGACTTTTTTTATTATTATTCTTATTCCAGACGCAGAATTTTGACCTTATAAAAATATGATGATCTGACGCAAAAATTTATATATTTATTGCGTGAAAATTATTTATGCAATAAATCACAATAGTGAATTACAAATAAAAGTTATTGTACTCAGTTATCATGTACACAACAGTGTCAGTGAAGAGAATTCATGTGATGAAATTTTAAATGTGAATTTTGAAGAAAAAACTGAACAGAATCCTTTTAATGAGTGCCCTTTCCAAATGAGCTGTAATTTTCTTAAATTATGCAGAAGTGTTAATATATTATTTATTATCTGTATGAAGAATACATAAAATGCTAGCAATGAAATTAACCTTAGGAAGACAATGGAGTCAGACATTTTGAAAGTCTCCACGGTTGAAGTAACAACTTAACCCTTATCTGCATTTTGAATTTTTAAATTAATTTTTTTTAAACATAAGGTATTTGAATGTTTTGAATAATTTAATCATTTAAATAATTCTAAGAATTTGTCCAAGAATGAGTGCAGAAAACATCAAGTATGGGTTACATACCATGACAGAGATGTGCAAGATGCGAAGCTCCTCCTCTGCGGAGTCACTAGCGGGGTAAGCGGTGGCCGCCGGGCCAGGCAGGTTCTGACTGCCGTCCTGGTGGTGGATGTGGAAGAGCAAAGTGCCATTTTCCAACCACTGCTGCCTCCAGCGCACCAAGGGGGATGTCTTCAGAGTTCCCAGAGATCTCTGCCAATATAAACACAATATATGTTGTGTTGCATTGAGCAGTGTGTGATGGTTTGCAGGATAAATCAAAAATGCTTCTGTCATGCAAATATACGCAGTATACTGTGACTATACATTATTCATATCACATATTTTTAGGAATATTGAAGCAATCCCTACGGCATTTGAACTTCACTTTATAAATATACGTGATCAGTTTAAACAGCCTCATGAATGCAGAGACATAGGACCAGAGCATTAATAGGAATAGTGCTACTGGACATCACATTAAAAGACAATTTGAGTGGAGAAATGATAAATGGGCTTTCCTTCTGCTCACAGCACAAAGCAAACTGAGCATATGTTCTTGACATTGCATAAATTCTGTTTGATATGTAAGGCCAGAGGATTTCGATAAGCCTTTGAAAAGGGTAACATGTCATTTTATGACAGTTTATTGAACTATTTGGGCGGGATGATACACTGGATAGGTGTTTTAAATTTTTAATGGCTGCTTTAGAATTCTCTTTTTGTTTGTCTGATTAAGCGTTTGTTCTTAAACATACTGATGTACTCCTGAAACAAATGAAAAACAAAGCTTTTGACCCGTGCTGCCTCTTTTGCATTAGTACTATTTTAGACAATGGGGAGGCAGTTTCAAAATGGTGCTGCAGACTGCAAAACAGAGGAGAACCCCTGACCCACTTTATGAGTTGTATATGCACAGGCATAAGCCAGAATGACTCTGCACTTCATCACTAGACATCATACACAGTCCCAGGGGTCCGGTGTAGGACGGTACCGTTATTAATTAAACAACATGCGTGATACAACACAAACAAAGGCATGTTACAGGGATAAATTACTGCTGTTTGCTTGTTTACAATAAATGTGTTTTTTCATGAGCAATTTTGCCCCTGTGGACTTTTAGAAAATAAACTCTTTTAAAACACACCTTTGCACTCTTTCTAGTTTCTTTGTCTACTAACAATGCGTTTTTTTTTTTTTGCCATTGTGTTTGTTTGTTTATTTATGTATGTATGTATAGTATGTCTATATAAATGATGTATTTGATTTAATAGCACTCTGATATGAACATAATTCCTTTGTTTTGCTAAGCCACCCCAAATACAAGCTAAGGATCCCAAATAGGCATACAATTACATAATATTTTAACTTTTTGCATAATAGATGTAACCCCTACGACATAAATGTGTCCAAATATTAAGAAACATGCATAAAATTGGCCTCATTTCTACATTCAGCATACGCTTTTGATCTAAAATCAGTATAATTTGACATTAAATTATAGCGTTTTAATTTTGCTGAAAATATTTTTTTCATTAAAATATGCATGAATAATACAAAATCAAGAACCCAATAGTTAAAATTAACTGAATGAATTAGCTGTTAGAAATCTGACTTTGAATTGAATTATTATCCAGACAGGTCACACATTCCTGATGTGAATAAAATAACCTGATTACTTTGTTTTTCACACCATGAGTTATACCAGATTTTATTTTCTTGAGGAGGCTGTCAGTTCAACCAACTCAATTCAGTTGCCATTCAGTGTCAAGACAAATTTATTAAAAAGAATAAAAGAAAAACGCTGTAATGTAAGTGGAGGCCAGCATCACATCTGCTATGACCTCTAACAAACAGGTGTCTGTAAGGGTCACAGCTCACAGTCTAAAAAATGCCTCACAGACCACGATTAACAAATTCACAAATTCTGTCCAGTTCGGGCGACTTCATAGGGTAGCTGTATATGTTGAAGGAATAGTTCACCCAAAAACGTAACGCTTTCATTTTATGGACGAGAGCAGTTTTAATCATCTATTTTTGGGTCCAACTAAGGGGAAAAAAACATACAGGTTTGGAATGACAGGGGGTGAGTAAATGATGGCAGACCCTTAATTTTTTGGGTGAACTATCCCTTTAAGATAAAAATAATGATGCCCAATTACCAATCTATCCTGGGTTGCCCTCTTTTCTCTTTTTGTTGTTTGTTCTGCTTAGTTTTGTTCTGCTTAGTCTGCTTAGTTTTTGCATGCCTTTTAGTAAGGCCACCCATGAGTTAACAACATTTTTTTTGTCATGTCATCCAAACCGTGTAAAATTTGGTGTAAAAAATGAGTACAAACTATTGTTTTTTTTATAGAAACCGTGGGATTATTTGAAGTTGATAGTGCCGTTTTCACTTTTAAATCCATATATTGGGCAATAGTTACACCGAAATGCCTGTTTAAATGCAGCAAAGCACAAACCAAAGGGAGAGGTGGAAAAAGAGAGAGAGAGATAGAACAAGAAAGAGCAGGCTGGGGTAAAAAGCTAGTACTATTCATCTCACATCCTGATGCAGTGTTAGAACCTGCCCTCCCCTCTCTTTCACTGTGTCTGTGCTTACAGAGAACCACAGTCTCAAATATATAATCTGGCCTTTGGCTAGATACAGCCATTTACAAAGGCTGCCTCTGAGGAAGAACCTTTCTAGAGTTGGCCAGGGTGTTTGGCATCATATAAAGGCTCATAATGACGATAGAACAAAGGCTAACGTCTCAAAAAACAGAGTGGCGGTCTGCCATTATGTGGGATTCGCATTCATTTAAAGAGTTTCTCTCTTCTCTCTCTCTCTCTCTCGGAACAATTTTAAAATGAACGTCTTGTTGTATTGTTTTTAAACAGATGCATATAGGCAGGAGGACTCAGGTTACAATCAGCTTTTGTTCTCTATAGATTGAATCATTAGTTGTATGCTCATTTATATGCTAGTAAGCAATTATTATAAGTAATTATCATTGTCTGAGACTGTGCTTGTGCAAAAGAAAAACGGCATCCAATATGGTGCCATTATCACAACTCTTTGGTCAGAAACGCATTAAATTATAGAATAAATCTTGGGGGATTGAGGAAACAGGTTACATGCATACTATAGCTTGGCAAAATACCAGATTCAGAAAATAGAAAATAGAAAACAGAAAATATTTACTGAGAATACTACTAGTAGTAGCAAGAAAAAAAGCTATTACTTGCCTATGGCTCCAACAATGTCCCCCAACGAGAATTCAGTGGGAAACAAATTGTTACAGAAATGTAAAATATGGAAAGACTGACATTCAAATTGAAATTACAAGAGAGAGTCTTAGGAAAGACACTTGGTAAAATTGACAATTCATATATCAAAACAGAGAGAAGAGAGATAAATATGTGAAAGGGGAATGTGTGTATGCATATATGTGTAAATATGACTTTACAGCGGCATATTTCTTTCACTCAATGAACTCTTCAACATGGTGATTGTAAATGATCACAATTCTTAAAATGTGAAATTTGAAACAAACTGCTTCAGAAATAGATTTACCTGATTTTACTATACAAAAAAAAAAAGAGTTAGAAAATTTTATTATTTCCTAAATGTCATCATATATTTTATTTGTAATATATAGAATTTTCCCAACACTTTAAAATTATAATCAATGCTTGTATATTGTTAAATTTTCAGATGTCTTCAGTTATCACAGCATTAGATAACAAGAATCGTGATAGGTGAACATGACACACACAGCAGATCAAAGTTTACCTTCACCAGCCTGTTCCAAGTATGTTTCCTTTAATGGTGCCAATTTTCCCCCCGAATAAGAATTCAAGACTATGCAATCAGTCAAAGTCAGTTTTATTTTGTAAGCCTATCCAACACTTCGAAGCACAATGGCTAGCAAATAGTAATTTGTTAAGGATTCAAAGCCATGTTTAATATTTCATGGTGGATAATTAGCCTTAAGACTGAGCACAACGGAGCACAACGGACAGAAAATATGTGCCTTCAACCCGTTCCATGTCAAATCATGATTAACAGTTAAACGTAATTACTTTTTTTAAATAATAATCAACAGAGAAATATATTAATTATATCAGGGATAATTCTAGGATTTTAGCTTTTGGGGGGGGGGGGGGTTGCACCAGATGAGAGATTCTGCAATCGATTGCTTTGGAGCTTGCTGACCAAACAATTATTTAAATATTAAATAAACGACTCAAGAGAGATCACATAATCACAGGTTTTAAGCTGGGTGTACACTGTGCACTTGTTTTCTTCTTCTGGTCCTTTACGATTGAATGATATGTAGTATCATAAGTCACAAGTGACAGCACTGACTGGCCATTGTACATCAATCATGTCACATTCTGATGTCCTCATTGACACGCAAAATTGAAAGCAATCAATGTTTTACATATATGCATTTTTCACGGAAAAGTATTTATTTTTTTATTAACCCTCTCTCTCTCTCTCTCTCCTCTCCTCCTTCTCTCTCTCTCTCTCTCTCTCTCTCTCTCTCTCTCTCTCTCTCTCTCTTCTCTCCTCTCTCTCTCTCTCTCTCTCTTCTCTCTCTACTGCTAGACTGCTAACTGCTAGATTCATTCTCTTCACATTTATAAACTAACTCTCTATAAATATGCATCACCAACCCTCCAATGTCACCTGTTTTTTGAGCCACTTGGAGTGCTAAATAATGCACACCACAGGGAGGAAAACACATACACACTTGAGAATCTGCTGAGCATAGATTCCTTCCCTTTGAATGTTGGCACTAAACCTTGAGCCTGTTAATGCATTACAGTGAACATGGTAGCAAAGTGGTAATTTACTAGATATAGGACCATGCACATACTGCTGTTAGGTCACATGTTGTGGCTTAACTTTTTTGTCTACGAGTCTTTACAGCAGAAACCATCAGTTTTATGCTAATCAATTCAGTTATCAAACATTTATCTCTCTTTAATCATGTCATCTCTCTAATCTGTCACAATCTACTAAAAAAACAAAAAGTGAAATATTTCTCTAGTACATTTACTGTTTTCAACTGTAAAAAAAATCTTCTTAAAAATAAGAATTATTTAATTTAATTATAAACATGTAAAGAACAAATAAAAACAAAACATCATTGGCATGAACCTCATATCTCCATATTTTGCCTTTTTTTATAAATAATTACTATCAGTCACCCTTTACATATGTTTGACAAAAAGCATTTCCAAAATTCTCAGAAATTCATTGGTCAAAAAACCTCATTGATTGGTTGGTCAAAACTTTATTTGAGCTTAATTTTATGTTAATAATATAATGATAAATCCGAGTGTCTGACCATACTGTTTATAACGCCACAATATATCAACTTTGACAATGCTGTGTTTAATTATTTAAAAAAATCAAAAATTAATTTGCTCCAAACTAGTTTATCAAAAATATAAACAGCAAGCATGACAAGAAATACGACATAATGTGTGAAAAGTAAAATCAAGATAAATATTGCTTTGCGCCATTTCCAATCACCCTGTGATTTTGTCAAATTCTAAAAAAAAGTATGAAAATATTATTTGTTTATTTTTAGGATACATAAATGGTAGCAGTGGAACTAAGCATAGCAAGACAAACAAGTCAACAGTTTTATTTCACTAAAAAAATATTTCTATTAAAGATTTCTGTTAAACCCAAAACATAAAAGATGTATGTATGTATGTATAATGTATGTTAGAAGACAAACTCTCTTAAAACACATTTCATACTCTTAATACTATATTTTCTAAAGGTCCACAGGGTCAAAAGTGCCTATAGTTGAAGAAACACACACAAATGCCTTGGACATTAATAACAAAAGACAAAGAGTCAAAGAGCCAAAGTAAAGTCATATTGATGCATTTTCAGCAATTATGCAATAATATGTCACATGACATAAAAAAAGCTAAACCGTTGCACGTTTTAAACACTGGATTGTGCACTTGTAGAAAATTGTAGGTAATGTGACAATTGCAATTCAATAAGACTCATCAGACAGGCAAAACCCTGCTATTGCACTACACCACAGAGCGCTGTTACCGAGTCTTATCACAAATATTCAGGGGAGCCACATAGACCTATCACTAGTCTCTGCCTCGGCGGGATGCCGGAGGAGCGTCTGCTGCATATTCAGTCAAGTACGAGAAGGTTCTTTCCATTGATCATGTACACCAAGAGGCGAATCTGGGGACACCGCTTTAAACTCGGATCTTTGCCGAAGCAGCAAAGTTTTTCCGGATAATATATATATATATATAATATAATATATATATAATATATATATATATATATATATATATTATATATATATATATAACCACCTGCATGACAAAGAGGCCTCTGCCTCCACCGACCCAGCAGGAGGCAAACAAAGCAAGTCCCTCTGTACAGACTCTCCATTTGCGACACAGCGGGTGGATTTCAGAAGACATTTTCAGGGCAGTCAGGCTGGAGCGTGGGCATTCCAGTGTCGATCACAGATACTTAACTGAAAAGCATATGCATTAATGCTATCAAAAACACCATGCTCATATTAGTGGTTAATTGCACACGTCTTGTTTTAGCATGCTCATTTGATTTTCTGCAGTTCTACTACTTAAGATCTCTTTGAAATTCTGTACAAAGTCTTGGCAACAAAAATGCTACATTGATTATTTTCGATGTTATTGCCTAGAAAATAAAAAAAAAATATGGTTCAATAATTAAAAAGAGGGTATGCGTGTGACATCACCGTCGGCCAGAGTGACTGTGGCAAAAAGAATGCCACAAAAAACGTCTAAAACGAGAAAGAGCTTTGTGATTGACTGTACTACTAGATTTGACAAGAAATCTGAGGTATATTTTTACAAACTCCCGAAAGCTACAGAAAAAAGAGAAGCAAATGGATCGCTACAATTCACAGAAACAACTGTGCAGCAAATAGTGGATTTGCAGTGATCATTTTTTGTCAATTATGCGGAATTTAGGGGTAAAATCATACCCTATATATTTTATATATTGTAGTATTATATATTGTATTGACAACTCATCAATTAAATATTTACCGTCGTATATTCAGCATAGGTAATTGGACTTTTAAATAAACACTGACAAAAAACGATAGGCTACAAGTTTTAAGGCAGGACGATATATATATAACATTGATATAAGTGATTACATGGATTTAGACCTACTAAATATTTATATATAGCGTTCACAGGCAAATTTACTTTATGTATTTCCCCGGCGTCGAAATCAGGCACATATAAATGTCAGGATACACGATTCCTGGCTGCATGTCAATATCCATGGATCACTGGATCTGATGGACTGATCTTTTAGAGTCCAACCTTTAGTCTAAACTGATAATCATTCGTTTTACTTTCGTAGTTTCCCTTATTAAATCCAGTTACGCAACAGGCTCTTTTGCCACTCTGGGGTGCATTTCCCGAAAGCATTGTTAGCCAACTATGGTCGCAAGTTAGTCGCAATTTCCATTGAAATCTATTGGTAACGACGGAACTTGCGACCATAGTTGGCTAACGATGCTTTCGGGAAATGCACCCCAGTCCGGCTGAGGGGGGCGTGTTCCGACGGGAAAGTGATATCAATGCATATTACTATACAAATTAAAAAAATGGGTCCCACTTTATATTAAGTGGCTTACTATGTACTTACATTGACAAATAAGTACATTGTACTTATTGTGTTCAAGTTGTATTGTAAAACACTTTTGCTGCTATTGAGATGTGAGACTGGTAAGGTTAGGGTCAGGTGTGCTGGTATGGGTTGGTTTAAGGGTAGGTTAAGGTGTAAGACAAGGGTTAACTGTGTAATTACAAATGTAATTACATAAATTAATTACAGCTGTAATTACTTGCATGTATTTTCAAAATATAAGTTCAATGTAAAAACATATATGTACACATTACAATAAGTTTATTGTATCAAATTATTAATTTCAATGTAAGTACATTGTACCTACTTAAAGCCACTTAATATAAAGTGGGACCAAAAAATGTAATTAAAAATATAAAAAAACGAATTTTAGAATTTTTTGAGTTTTAGAATAATAAATATTCATAGTATGTTTACCATAAATATGTCCATTATGTATCATTTTTTAATTAAAGTATTATTGATTCATGCATAATATATAATAATAAAATAAAACTAAAAATGGTCATTAGCAGACATTTATGACCCTTGTCCTTGGAGCATAACCCCCTGCTATAGAAAGAATGTGTGTAATTGAATTTTAGATGCCTGACTCTAAGACTTAGTGATGACAAGCCCCAGCATCCTCTACACGATGCATTATATCACCAAGGCTGGTCTATTATGGTCGATTAGGTGAAGGTTACAGGGCTTGGTCTTAAGTTGCATGCACCCAGAGCTCCCTTACTGGCAGACAGCCTCCCTTAAGCTACACCTGAGGCCAGTATGGAGTTAAAGCAGGTGCTGATGTGGTAGAAGGCGAGAACAGAGGGTTCTGAAAAGGAATGCTCATTTAAAAAAAAAAAAGGCCGGAGGGTCTTCACATGATTCTATTTATAGTGTTGAATCAAGCCAACAGGGCTTAGGGAACTGGCGGGATGAAAGAAGCAAGGACCTGCTAATGGAAGCGCTAAGACCGGAACACAGACACACATTTTTTTCTCTGTGCCATTCCACCTCTCATCACATGAGAGGTGAAATGGCAATGTCTCTACAGAGAGAGAGAAATCGACATGTGGTAAGACAGTAATTTTGCAAAAAATGGTAATACGATTTGTTTTGAGAATCATTTTTACCACCTCGTTGTGACCACTACTCATTTGAATCGCATTCAATCACCATCACTAGTCCAATAAAAATCCATTTTGTAGTTATCTATCGTCCCCTGGTCAGCTTGGCAGCTTCTTGGAGGAGCTTGATGTGCTACTCTCATCCTTCCTGAGGATGGTACTCCCCTCATAGTTCTTGGTGACTTCAACATCCACATAGAAAAACGTCAGGCTGCTGAGTTCCACTCCCTGCTTGCCTCATTCGACCTCAAACGAGTATCTACTGCAGCTACTCACAAATCAGGTAACCAATTAGACCTTATTTACACACGCCACTGCTCCACTGACCATACACTAGTTACTCCACTGCACACCTCAGACCACTTCCTCCTCACTCTCAGCCTCAACCTACCTCAGAACACAACACACACTCCTCCACAGGTCACCTTTCGGCGAAACCTACGCTCTCTCTCACCCTCTCGCCTATCCTCTTTGGTCTCATCCACACTTCCTCCACCTGACAAGTTCTCAACACTTGATACTAACAGTGCAACTGACTCTCTTTTCTCCACTCTAACACACTGCTTGGACAACTTCTGCCCACTTTCTTCCAGGCCAGCCCGCACCACACCCTCTGCCCCTGGTTATCCGATGTTCTCCGTGAACATCGTTCTAAACTCAGGGGTGCAGAGAGGAAGTGGCGCAAATCGAAAGACCCTACTGACCTTGGTCTTTATCAATCCCTCCTCTCCTCCTTCTCTGCTAATGTCTCTACTGCTAAAATGACTTACTACCACAACAAAATTAACAATTCTTCTGACTCTCGCATGCTTTTTAAAACCTTCTCCTCTCTTCTCAACCCTCCTCCTCCTCCTCCTTCATCAACCCTAACAGCTGACGACTTTGCCACATTCTTCATTCATAAAACATCTACCATCAGCGGCCAATTTAACAATCCACAAACTGACACACACATTTTACCAACTAACACACACATTCTACCCTCATTCTCTCTGCTTTCAGAGGCAGAAGTATCCAAACTACTCCTTTCCAATCGCCCTACTACCTGTCCGCTTGATCCTATTCCTACAAACCTACTTCAAGCCATTTCCTCCTCAGTCATACCCGCACTCACTCACATCATAAACACCTCTCTTCACACTGGTACCTTTCCCACAGCATTTAAGCAGGCTCGAGTAACCCCACTGCTTAAGAAACCTACTCTTAATCCAGCACATCTGGATAATTACAGACCGGTATCCCTTCTTCCATTCGTCGCAAAGACACTTGAACGAGTTGTTTTCAACCAGATCTCTTCCTTTCTCACACAGAACAACCTCCTGGACAACAATCAGTCTGGTTTCAAAAGTGGACACTCAACTGAGACTGCGCTGCTCTCAGTAATCGAAGCCCTGAAACTGGCAAGAGCAGCTTCCAAATCCTCAGTTCTCATCCTGCTAGATCTGTCTGCTGCCTTTGACACAGTTAACCACCAGATCCTCCTGTCAATCCTAAAGATGAAGGGAATCTCGGGAACTGCACTCCAATGGTTCAAGTCTTACCTCTCAGGTAGGTCCTTCAGGGTATCGTGGAGGAGTGAGGTGTCGAAGTCACAACATCTACCTACTGGGGTGCCTCAGGGCTCAGTGCTTGGACCACTTCTCTTCTCCATCTACATGACATCACTAGGAACTGTGATTCAGAAACATGGCTTTTCCTATCACTGCTACGCGGATGACACACAACTCTACCTCTCATTCCAGCCTGATGATCCGACGGTAGCTGCTCGCATCTCAGCTTGCCTGACAGACATCTCTGACTGGATGAAAGACCACCATCTTCAACTTAACCTTCAGAAGACTGAGCTACTTGTTATCCCGGCCAAACCAACACTTTGTCACAACTTCACTATTCAACTAGGCCCGTCATCCATAACTCCATCACGGTCAGCCAGGAACCTTGGAGTTGTTATTGATGATCAATTGAACTTCACAGACCACACTACTAGAACTGCCCGGTCCTGCAGATTTGCCTTGTACAACATTAGGAAGATCAGGCCCTTCCTATCAGAGCATGCTACACAACTCCTTGTCCAAGCGCTTGTTCTATCCAGACTGGACTATTGCAATGCTCTCCTGGCTGGTCTTCCAGCTTGCACGATCAAACCTCTGCAGCTAATCCAAAATGCTGCAGCTAGAGTGGTCTTTAACGAGCCGAAGAGAGCACACGTCACTCCTCTCCTCACAAAATTGCACTGGCTGCCAGTTGCAGCTCGCATCAAATTCAAGTCACTGACGCTTGCTTACAGAACAACCACTGGCTCTGCTCCCTTTTACCTAAACTCATTACTTCAGACTTATGTCCCATCCAGAAATTTACGCTCTACAAGTGAACGTCGTCTTGTGTTGCCACGTCAAAGAGGCACAAGATCTCTTTCTCAGACCTTTACCATGACTGTTCCCTGCTGGTGGAATGACCTACCTAACTCAACCAGATCTGCTGAGTCCGTAGCCATTTTCAAGAAACGGTTGAAGACGCATCTCTTTCGGCAGCACTTGTTCCAGTAATACTAACACTTTCTCTTCTCTTCCTTTCTATTATATAAAAAAAAAAAAAAAAAAAATTACGGATTCTACGTTGGATTAAACTGTGAAAGGTTATAGCACTTACATTTTGTTGTCCTGCTGTTAGTTTAACTGCTTCTATGGTTCTCATTTGTAAGTCGCTTTGGATAAAAGCGTCTGCTAAATGAATAAATGTAAATGTAAATGTAAATTTGAGGTTAACAATAAGATGTGGCAGAAAATAGGCTCCTAGATGCTCTTCAATGGGTAACAACATACGGGGAGCAACATTTTAAAAATACAGACACAGCTTGAAGTGCTTTACTTCTCTTCCAAGGTTATTGCAGATTCCTACAGCAAATGACTGAATAAATTTTATGATTATTGAATAGCATATCCTCTAAAACAAAATCATGCTTTTTATTCACAGCAATACCACAGACAACTGCTCAAGGTACACTTCATAAAGGAGGATGGCTGGTGCCATATTTCTTTTTTAATATATTCTCAAGCTTAAGTAGACAATTTGAGTTAATTTTCCTGAATTGCTCCTTCAGGAAAAAAGGGTAAATCATTGTATGCTCATTTGGCAGACACTGATAGAAAGTCACAGGGGGATGACATGTTTTGTTCTTTTTCCCTCTCTGTTGGTCTGATCACTTTAGCATCAAATGAAAAACAGCGGGACAAAGCATAAGGAGGAGAAACATCCTCAAATTAATACAGACAATTTGTGAGTGACAGTCATCTTGCATTCAGCATAAGTAACACGTTTCAAAGGATGCAGGCACCTGACACGCATCTGTATACAGTAGATAATAGCATGTGAGAGTTTGCTAAAGCACATGAAAATACTCCTGAGACTTTCTGTTCTTTGGTTCAAAATGAAGATTCTCTGCAAATCCAAAAATACTCAACGTTCTGCCTTGAAACTAGCAGATAATTAGAAGTGAATGGGGAAATTACATGACATGCCAGACTGAAGAGCACTGGATGTCTTGTCACTTTGATATTAGCTCTAATCTTCCCTTCGCTTCATTCACAGTCTGTAATTCCAACGTTTCTTTAATTCATTGTTTCTTTAAAGCTGCAGTCCATAACATAACTTTTTTGGGTTAAAAAAATTATCCCAAATAAATTTGAGCAAGTGCATAACCATCCAGTGTTTGCCTAAGTTCGATACAAAACTGTAAGCTTGTAATAATGCTTTTAATTCCAGTGGTACTGGTGGATTTCCGCGGGAAATTCGAGCATGTCTTTGCGTCATTACATCACATCGTACACAAAGAATGCGTACCGGCTAGTAGGCTATATTGCGTGTGAGGATGTTGGAGGTGGAGATTTATAGCCTTTTCTAACAGCACTTGATATAATTAAACTCATAAATTTGATGGCGGATCCAGAAAGGTTCAAACGACAATCACCAGTGACAACTGAAGATTCACCCGTTTTAAAATGCAAAAGACTTCGGACTTCGGAGTGGCTACAGAAAAAAAAGAGACTGCGACCGTGCCCATGCGAAAACAAGGATAAATATCGGAAGGGCTTTTTAAAGGTGGCCTGAAACCCATGTAAAGTTGATAATTCCGCCAATAACTGCAATTGCAGATTTCGATCAGAGATGGCGACAAAGAGGAAAAACTACGGACTGCAGCTTTAAGTTTTGTTGTTGTTCCGAGCTATACATTGTTGTCTTAGAATTATTCTTACAAATGGGCATTATATGCTATTATTCATATGAGTGTGATATTGCATTTATACAACAGTTTGAAGGCACAAGTGTGTAAATAAATAAGAAACAACAACAGGGTGTCTTAAAAAACCCTCTTGTGTGTGGAACTACTTCCTACTGCCACAGATTCAAAGTTGACAGTTTATCAAATGAGTCTGAGCCTCTGTACCTACTGTAATTCTAAACCATCACTAGTGCTAGTAATGAAGGAGGAACACTGAGTTGCTTCATTGAAGTTGAAAGCTATTATATGTAAAAGCATTGTGTAAAATACTAGGTACATGCCACTGGCAGTTGTGGCAAAAAGCTAATTTTATTTTTAACAGACTAATTTGCTTATGCTAATTGTAAAATTCTCAGTCGTATTACTAACAATTGCCATGTGTTGACCAATCATATTCCACTGGTATTGTTACTGACAGCATACTGACTGGACAATATTAGCTTGACATTTAGAAACCAGTGCCCTTGACAAACAGCCAAAGAGATGTCCATGATTCTCCCCAACACACAGAGATAGGCAAACAGACAATAATATGAATAGATATCCAGCAAATCTTTGTTTGCATGAGCCATACGTCAAACAGATGAGGAAAAAACAGAGCTATATCACTCTGTGCTTATACCTACATGACAGTCATATGCCGGTAATTTTCATGGTATAATCCAAATGGAACACACAAAGCCATTCTGGCTCCTTCAAATTGCACAGAAACACATACAGAGATGAAAACACCGACAAACAGGATACATGCATCCCCTTACACTAAAATATAATAATGTTTTTTGACAGTTAAGCTACAAACCTGTAAGCAGCTTTAACCATTAGAGTAAATTATATAGCTTTAACAAATGCCACTTTTTCCCCATTAATCAAATTTTTATGGAATAACAACCATCAAGTTTTACTCTTTGTGATAAATAATCAAAGTATAGCTTCAGATCCCCAGGTAATCAGAACCTGCATTTTCCAATCTCTAAACGACAGTCTAACATATTGGAGGAACTTCTTTAATCACGACTGGAAAACTAAAGAAATTGCTTTAGATTTAATGAATACAAAAGTACTGCACAGAACATTTTACTCATTTTATATGAAGAAATCAGCACAAGAAAAATAATAAAACATGTCTTGGTGTTAATAAAGCACTTCACAGTCACTCGAACACTGTTTACAATTAGTCAAACTCTCCACAGAAATATCACTGACTAGTGATGCTTCAATTCAGCATCCGTAAATCCTTTTCAATCTGGCCTTCACGTTAATTTGTGTCTGGGGTGCTGGGTGGCCAAGCATTATTGCAATCCATTGTAACCCACATCTCAGCACAGTAGGAGAGTTTGCAGAGTTAAGAAGTATCGCATTGCTAATTGCAGAAGAGCTCATGCAGGGGGCATTATAACTGTACATGAAATATTAGCCCACCTACTGTTGTTTACTGCAAACAATGGGTTATCTCCAAAAAGTTAAAAGAAGTTCCTGATGAGCATAGTCATCAACTACCTCATTAACCAAGATTTCTGTGGCACTTCGAAAAAGCACTTCAGGAAAAGTCTTCCGGTTCATCCACCATCTGAATCTAGCTGACGGCTTGTTTAATTATAAGACTATGTATGCCTTCGGGGTCAGTTCCTCATCAGAAGTGCACATATAGAATGCAGCGCCATTACTGTCACAACCGCCTTCACACGTAATTGAATACCTCCAAAGAGTTTCACTGAAGTTTTAGGCAGAAATGATTCCAACCGCATTCTTGTGATACCATCACTTACTCATAAGTCGGCATGAAACAGAAGTTGCAATCATCTTTTCTTCCCCCCTATTGTGAAGTATGTGGGTGGTTGACGTGAACTCAAATCCAAAGTGGAAAAAAATATATTTCTAAAATGTATGTCAAATGACATATAATTATATTGCTTAATATGTGAAAAACTCAAAACTGAATGTGTCCCGTTATAATTCCTTATTTATTTAGCATTTTATTAACTTTTTTTGTGTGATAGTCCCACATATTGTCCACCGGTGTGACAACATTTTTAATGTTAATATTTAATTCAGAGATTGTGTGACAGATAAGACAAATATGCACAATCCTTATCAGTTTGTCCTAACTATATTCCCACATCAAAAGTAACCAATAAAAATTCACAATCATGTTATTATCCTACTATAAGATGTACACATAGGGACTTTACCCAAACGTCTGGATTATATTCGTTATAATTAGTATAAAACCTAATGAAGCTTCATTTCATCCTTATATGTGCATAGTGGTGATATGATTATTATACTATTCAACACTTTTTACATGAATTTCTGCATTAAAATGCCTTTTCCCCGTATAATTCAGTTTGTCACACCACAGGACATTCCGTCACACCATTGGACAACAAGAATTGTTTCTTTTTTTTTTTTAAATGTATATACATAAAGGCAGGAAAAATGGTCTGTGCTACTTTTATAGTATTTATTCTAAAATATTAAAACCACTTTACAGTCTAAAAACATTAAATTATAAGATTAAATGGCTCTGAAGGAAAGTAATGTCGGATAAGTTTTGAAATAACACCACAGGCGTAATATAACACCACAGATGTAATATTGCATAAAAGGTTTAATAATTAAAAGTTTGAGCAAAATAATGAAATTCATCATGAGTACGATTACAAGAAGTAATTGCTCTGATAAAAGAACATTTAGACAAAAACTGCATTAACAAATACACTCACCTAAAGGATTATTAGGAACACCTTAATTCTTCGTGGCATTGATTCAACAAGGTGCTGAAAGCATTCTTTAGAAATGTTGGCCCATATTGATAGGATAGCATCTTGCAGTTGATGGAGATTTGTGGGATGCACATCCAGGGCACGAAGCTCCCGTTCCACCACATCCCAAAGATGCTCTATTGGGTTGAGATCTGGTGACTGTGGGGGCCATTTTAGTACAGTGAACTCATTGTCATGTTCAAGAAACCAATTTGAAATGATTGGAGTTTTGTGACATGGTGCATTATCCTGCTGGAAGTAGCCATCAGAGGATGGGTACATGGTGGCCATAAAGGGATGGACATGGTCAGAAACAATGCTCAGGTAGGCCGTGGCATTTAAACGATGCCCAATTGGCACTAAGGGGCCTAAAGTGTGCCAAGAAAACATCCCCCACACCATTACACCACCACCACCAGCCTGCACAGTGGTAACAAGGCATGATGGATCCATGTTCTCATTGTTTACGCCAAATTCTGACTCTACCATCTGAATGTCTCAACAGAAATCGAAACTCATCAGTGAGTATATTCTCCCGTTCTTCCTTGCTGCTCTCTTTCCCCTCTCTGGAAGATCTCCTATTCTCAGTCTTGTTTCGCGCTGAATGTTTTTTAAATAGGTCTGCTGTTTCTTTTGAAGGAACTCTGCTCTTCGAAACTGTGTCTGCATCTCTGCGCTGTCTATAAAGACGCTGCTTTTCAGCAGCAGTTAATCTGGCCATACCTGACAAGAGAGATACAATTATATGATTGATTACTGATGTCCTATGTGTTTTATTAAAGATACAACATTACTGGTATATTGTCTGTGGAGTTACTATAGAGTCTGTGGTGTTACCATGAAAGACAGTAACACCACAGACAGTAAAGCAAATTAGCCTAAATCCAGACTTTTCTAAAATGGAGGCTGCCATCATGATGATTTCAAGATCAGGGGATATTCTGGAAATATTAATAATTATGTTGTAAAGTAGAGGGACACCACCTGCCATCACAAATGCAGAATGACCAACCCCTTGATAGAGCCTACATCCACTGGTGTGACAGCCATATCCACCAGTGTGATGCTGATTTCATGTCACACTATAGGACAGTGCTGTCACACCAGTGGACGTTTTCAAGATCAAGGTCAGTTTGCGGCCTAGCTATATGAGAGACAGTCTTCAGTCCTGACTAACAGTGTTAAGGTTTACATTATGTTTAATAGTCAATCAATATAAATTGATGAAAATTGTCAGATCAATACTTAAATTACGTCACACCAAAGGACTACATAATGGATCCCATTTCCAGCAGTGCACAGAAATAGCAATATTATCAAAATATTTGAGACAGAACTCACCTTGTGTGCAGTCCATGTGCTCCAGTGAGGTCTACTGTACTTCCTGGATGAAGAATGGCCCCTCTCAGTAATAGGGTGCCCAAATTAATGCCCGTTTTATATCTACAGAATGGCGTCACACCAGGTGGACACCAGTTTTGCGGACAAAATGTAATGTGTCATAATTATTCTAAATGGGGACATTAAGACTTATAACCTTTAGTTTCATTAAGTTAACACTACTATAATATATATTCAAGTATTTTAATGTATTTAGACTTATTTTTCATTTAATTAAAGTAGTTTTAAGATAAGGAATGCTACCCCGGACAGTCACGCCAGAGGACAAATGTCATGTTTAAAACAAAATATTTACATATTTGAATTATAATGCTCATTAATTACAGATGTATTAGTTCTGGAAGATTAAACTGTATATAAAAACAGATATTTTAATGAAATATTATACATTTTTATTTATATTGGTCACTATGAACACAAAAATGGAGCGTCACGTCAACCACCCATGTACGAGTATAAAGGCTTCTCCAATGATGTATTTGGATTGTTGTCATTTACTATTGTTGTGAGTAACAGGTTGCGGTGCAAGATTCTCTTGCTTAGTATTTTTGTCTTTTTTTCCATTAAAAATATCTGAAAAGTCCTAAATTTAGATACATTTATCTGAACATCAAAATGGCATAATACATTAAAGGATTAGGTCACAAAAATCTTTTTCTGATATTCTTTTTTGCTGCTCGCCTTGCTCTGTTCTGTGATGCGTGTTCGTGACGTTCGTTCGTGACCTTTTCAACGTAATTGCGTATTACGTGACGTCACGTGAACGCGCATCACAGAACAGAGCAAGGCGAGCATTTGTGCTTATAAAACTTAAACTTTTTTATTTATTTTTTAATTTACCGTTAGACCCTTATTCATCGTCTGGTATCGCTTAAAGCCCTTTGAAGCTGCACTGAAACTGTCATTTGGACCTTTAACCGTTTGGGTCCCATTGAAGTCCATTATATGGAGAAAAATCCTGGAATGTTTTCATCAAAAACCTTAATTTCTTTTTGACTGAAGAAAGAAAGACATGGACATCTTGGATGACATGGGGGTGAGTAAATTAAAGTGAACTAATCCTTTAAGTCTTGTTTTCTGAATTTTTTTTTCCAAATGAAATGTTTCTTTTTCAAACAAATTCCCGAATTAAGTTTCTTTTTCTTACCTCAATGACAGATATTTTTCCTTGTTTTAAGCATAAAATCAATTAATTTGAATACATTTTTCAGAAAACAATACTTAATATCTAAAGTCATTTTGCTTCTCAACTAAATGTACCTTGGTACATTTGGTAAAGAATTCTTGGTAAAGAATCCTGAAAAAAACAAATAGTATCACGGTTTCCACAAAAATATTACCATGATAATAATGAGAAATGCTTCTTGAGCACCAACTCTAGAATGATTTCTGAAGGATCATGTGACATTGAAGAGTGGAGTAATGGCTGCTTAAGTTATATTTTAAAATGTATTTAAATTAAAATTTATTTTAAATTGTAATATTGTTTCACAACATTATTGTTTTACAGTATTTTTGATCAAATAAATGCAGCCTTAAAAATCAAGCATTAAAAATCTTACCAACCCAAACTTTTGAACAGTAGTGTTGTCATATTTTGTGTCTGTTTTTGATCTGTTCTGTTCATGTCTGTTTTTCTAAGTTGTAATTTTATTCAGTTTCATGTTTGCCTGTGTACCTGTTCAGTTGACCCAGTTCCAGTATGTCTGATTGCTGTATTCCCATCACCTGTTCATTTAATTACCTCATTAATTATCTCATTGGCTCCTTTGTTTGCTCTTGTATTTAAGCCCTGTGTTTTATTTTTCAGTTCATGATCTGTCCTCGTGTATACCATGTTGGTTGTTTTGTTCCAGAGTCTCTTCAGTGTTTGGTCAAGATTTGAGTTTGTTTAATATGTAAAAAAAAAAAAAAAAAGTAGCTGCTGCATATAGATCCTACCTACTTTCCTTTTTGATGCAACCAGCGGCCGTGACAAAGTAAATGCTTGCAGCTGTTTCATGTGTTTAATACATTCTTGTGTAAAAATGTCTGAACATTTGCCAGTCATTTCAAGTAGGAAAATGGAAGATTACGTCAAGCACACTGCAATGTGGGACAAATGTACAGAAAAGGTGCACAATATACATACTTTACTGCATACAGCAAAGGAGGTGAGAAGTATGGGGGTGTGCTATTCCAAACTCTTTTCTCGCAAACACAGAGCAATGACACGTCAATTCTTACTGCTGTACCTAGAGGAACTCCCATTTCACGAAACTGCAACGGTGCTCGTAATATTTGCAAATAATACGGAATGGCAGCACTGAGCCCTAAGTGCTACTGTAACTGACTCAATTAACCTAATATTTACTGGCCCTGTTCAGCAGAGGTGCCCACACACATCTTGTCTTCGACTTCGCAGGCAACTATTTTCAGCAAGAGCTAATGAAACAATTATGTAAGTGGGCAATTAAAAAACAAAGAACATTGGAACACTCTAACTGTGCAAAAGCTGACATGCACTTCGCACCACAGCCCCCCACGGAGAAGTGTGTTAAAAGACCATGAGACGCATTTAAAACATCAGCTTTTCCCCGACAAAGAAGATTAACATTTCATGCGAATGCATTATTATATATAAAATGCCACAAATTAATTACCCAGTGAGTGCAGCTATTTTTATAGGCTGAAATAAAAACATGAATCACATTAAAAGCAAAACACAAATAGAGAGAAAGAGCTGCATATCTGTAGGGACCAAATCATTATAAATGGAGACACCAGCATGTGGTATTGAAAAGTGTGAAATGGAGTCAAATTCTCATGTCCAGTGTTTTGACTAGGGTTCAAAATATGATTTTTTTGTCAGATGAATTGAGTGAATTAGTGAATTGAGGGTGAAAAATAAAATATATATGTCATGATACATTGAGCAGACAACTTGCTCTCTCAGATGTATATACGCAGCATCACTGTCAACTCTGTGACTGTCCCCTGCAGTTAACAAACAATCACAATCTTATACACATATACTATATTATATAATATTTTAAAATATATATTTCAACAAATATATTATGCTGCACAACTGTTTCTTGAGCACCAAATAAACATATAAAGGCCCATTCACACTGCACAGAGGGACGGAAGACACTTTCTTTGGGTTTTGTCAGATCAGTGTGTTCAGGGCCGTCCCAAGCATGGGCGGGGCCCAGTGCGAGGTAGCGGAAGCGGGCCTTGGGGTGTGGTCCCCTTGGTCCGTTTGCGATTGTGATTTTTAATCTTAAAAACACTTAATACTAATGCAATTAATTACTAATAAAGGTTGATTTACAGGTTTAAAGCACTTAATGACATGCTCCAATTTTCTGTGACCTAATCTAGTTATTAAATTGTTAACAAAGCATAGAAAACATTATCTAACTCATTACATCAGCTAATTTAACTAAAATAATTTGGTTAATTACACTACTTAAAATAGTTTATTTATTACCAAGGCATTTGTAAGTATACAGTAAAAAAAGGGGGGGGGGGGATAACTCCATTGCAGATTGATTCAAGGTTTGCAATTAAATTTGTGATACTAAAATTTTTAGTAAGGGGCTACAGTGCTCCTAGTAAAAAAAAGTTAGTCTGGAGCTCTGTATAGTGATATAAATGAAGAACTCTTTATAGCCAATTGACCCTTCGCAAAGACCCGCCCTCCTTAGTTACTGTCGCTATGTTCCGACAAGCTACGCCGCTCTCATGTTCTCACACAGTGAAAAATACATCGCGGAGCAGAGAGGAGACTGACAACACGCGGACAGACAGGACAGACCAGGTTACTTTTCGGTTACTTTTGATATTAAGCATGTTAAACAAAGTCTCACCTTTCAAATATGGTCATTTTTTGAAAGAAATTTAAACAATAAATACCGTTTTGTGGCTCTTTAATGTGCCGTGACAGGTTGCTGTAGTAGAGCATCAGTTAAAGCTGCTCGTGATCCGATCATCTCTTCCTTCTAGTTCATTTATAGCATCAAATAAACATGAATTAACATAAGAAGGAATGTTGTTTTAACCGCGGAAAGGCGCCAGTATATTCAGTTTTTCAAGTTCAAATCCTCCCATGTTAATCTACTATCTCTCCTGACTGCTTGATCCGACAAAATGGCGGATGGCGAAGTATGATTGGTCAGAACAGCTGTCAATCAAGCTCCACGCGAAGGGTCAATTAATATAGGCCCAATGTAGAGACTACAATAAATTAACTATGAATCAACTATAAACTAATAGTGTGCAAATGATTAGTAAGTTCTTGCTGTATACTTATAAAGTGTTACTATGTCCTGTGAACGCCTTCTGAATAAAATATAATAAAACTGATTCCATTTGTCATAACGATAATAATCAAACAAATTGAAGTCTCTACATGAGTAATTTTACATGGGGAAAGGCCTTGTATGTGACACAGAGGATCTTCCCTGAAGTTCAACACTTCTAAAAGACTATGCTTCTTTTATTTAATAATTAATAGTTCTGCAGGAAACAGCGTGCCCACTGTGCATGACCAATTAGTCCTGATGGTTGAAACTGTGTGGAAGTCAGAAACTATTTCATTGTTATAGCCTGAAATGTATCTCCCTCAGTGAAGCAGTGGTAGTAATTAAAGTACAAGAGCAATACATTCATAATATCACTGCTTTCTTGTTGACTATGTAGGACGGTTGTGTATCAATCCAAATTACATTAACACAGTTTGTGTTTAAAGTTTAAACCAGGTATATACATACTGACTGCTGCTAATAAGTATTCATCAAATGAATAATAAATTAAAGTCTGATGCCATGACCTGCATGAATTCTATGGGAAAATGTCTCTATTTCTGAAACCATCATTTCATGATCTTCCATTTTGATGAGGCAGCATGTGCTCCAGATTTAAGCAGTTCATTTTGTCTAATAAGAGCTCCAGATGTGAAGATAAGATTATCTTCTTTCCTCTATTATGGATGTAGTTCTGTGCCCAAGGACTCCTGGCAGGCCTAATGGTGAATAGAGGAGATTTCTCTCACAAAAATGGAATTAATGATTACATCCTAAAAATATCTGGAAAGAATCTGAACTATTTTAACACACATGCACAGTTCAGAAATCTTCAAAATCAATAACCTTGAGTTCTTTGAAAAACACTACAACAAGGTTTCTGACAAGTGCAATGGATGATTTAGTAGCCTATGACTTTCAAAATGATGCACATAGAACGAAGGCTACTTTTCTCAATGAATCACACAATTACCTTGCTATAGCAGCCTGGTCCTCACTTTAGCACTGTGTTCTGAAAATTCCATCTATAAAGTTTCCAGTAAGTGGTTAGTGGACCCAGTGGACATTTACGGTTACTTGTATAAGTGAAATGTAATAAGCCAAATACAAACGAACCTGCAATTCAGTTAAGTAATTTAGAGGAAGCATGTCGACTAAGTGATTTGGGCTAATTACTACTTTCTTATTTTTCTAAATAGAATCAGAAGTGAAATGGATATACATGCCACTGGAAAAAAAAGAGGGCAACCTGCTAAGCTGGGAGAATGAATGTGACTGTCAATTTATAAAATTGCCTGAAATTAATTTTATTTTATTTTTTAAGAGACATTCAAGTTTAAAAACACATAGACAAGAATAATAACAATTACCAAAAGTTCTCAGTACCTAAAATTTAGGATATTTTTTTTAAGTCTGGCAAAAGGTCTTAAAAAAATGCCACATGCCATTTGGTGTAAGATTGTTTTCAAATGCAAACACATTTAAACATTTTTGTCCAGACATTTTATGTACCTTTGTATATTACTGAAATAATATTTGTTAATAGCATTGTATATTATATATTTTCATTTATTATTATCCTCTATCCTCTGTATTTACTGTCCAACATGTTCCACAGCCTTTTGTCTCTAAACTAATCATAGCTTGCTGGGGTGTTGAGCATGTGAAAATTAAATCTTTAAACTTTGAACAGAGGCTGATTCATACTTTTCGTATTGCAATTGTGGCCTCAATCAAAAAGGCTTTATGAAACTCAAAGCAAGGCTATTTTTGAAGGTTTGTGATTAAAAAAACAGAACTGAAATTCCCCCAAAATATTATAAAGTACTAATTATTTGAAATGCATGCATTTAATGTTTTAAAATAGGGATATAAAAGGAAGGACATAATGAGAACAGCTCCTTTCTCTAAGTCAAACCCAGGTATCATTTGCTGGTCCCATAAAGCTCTCACAACCTTGCCAAACCCTTGCCACCTATTCACACAGTTTGCGTACATCAGACTCTCTGGAGCATTCCTAGAGAAGAATGAATCTTGGATGAAGGACATGGAGAGAATGCAAATGTTCTGTCTATGTTTCCCCTAAACTACAATTTCTCAGCTTCAGTTATGTAGACAGGTCGTCTGTCTTCCCCCTCAGGGGCTGCGTGATGACATCTGTCGCCACATATGGCGGCCAGAAAGAGTGTTTGTTTTTAAATCTAATGATAAGCACGACAGTGGGATCTATTATGTAGAGAAATGATAATGGTATTGCTGATCATATTTTCAGAAAACGTTTTATCCTATTATAGTGCTTGTTGTGTGTTATGGCAGGAAAAATGCAATGCAAGGAATGATGAAAAAAGGTTTCAAGTGCCAAAGATGGCAGGCAGAATAAAATTGTAAAGGGAAAATAATCTATGTTTATGGAAAGGGGGAAGCGCTTTTATGTGATAGAGGCTATTTTCTCTAACGCAGAACAGCCATCTAAAATGATTGCTTTACAGTGATGATAAACACTGACTTTTGCGAGGTGTTAGTCTTTTGGCACATTCCCTTTTGCACTAGCACTAGGGTCTGAGTGCTCTAATGGCCTCATCTACACAGATCTATAGCTGTATATTTAACCTCCTAACATACTGTGATCTCCTGCCAAGGTGTATTTCAAATATATTATGGTATGCTTGCATAGTATTTATGACACCTACTACCTGCATTTGGTTCAATAATGGCTATTCAGGGCTTATTTGATCAGCAAAGGGAAATTGTATCACCAAAACATGTAGATTGAATTGTCATTGGACATGCAGGCATTTAGACACCTAAAATGGATGGAAAAATCTCTAAACCTCTTGTTTTCGGAAAACATTAGCAAGCCTCTAGTCAAATTACTAACATCAAATTTAAGAGTCTATTTTAAAAAAGCACATATTCCATTTGTTTCCTCTAAACATAACAGTATTGTTATTGAGAATCAATGTTTTATTATTTATTCTTGTTTGCAAGAATATGAAAACAGTAATAGTAAAACAGATAATAATGACAATACATTTATATAATGAAATATATGCAATAAAAATGTGTGTGAAATTACAGTATATGTCAGGTTAATAAATGAATGACTTTCACAGTAATTCCACAGTAGGACTTCTATTGTTTCTAACTGCACTCTTGGAAATTTCTTGTAAAATCTATAATTTCATACTGTATTTCTGTACATACTATGAAGGTACCCAGCATGTAGTGTGGCATGAACATATTATGCTGTGGAGTTTCTTGATACTTGTTGGTTTTATCTGTGCTGCTAAACTTATTTGGGTTCCCTTTTAGCTGTTTTTTGTTGTTTATTTTGTAATATTCAGAATGTATCTTTTTTTATTATCATTATTTGTTGAGTGTCACCATTGTTGTGTTTTGTATGTTGAGTATTGATGTCTGTGCATCATTAGGTGATATATATATGAGATATATATATCACCCTCAAACACTGTAGTTGTAGCTGAGGCCCGGAACTATGACATTTGTTTGTGTTGTTGACATGTTGAGAAGACGCAGTTTTCTGCGCTGCCAAAGCAAATCCACTTTGCATGCTTACAAAGGACTCAAACTGATACAGTAAAACTGACGCCATCGTTACCTTCTCGTATCACTGTGTATACAAGCGCCGAGGAAGCATCCACCTTGACTTGCATTTATTACTGCTCACAGTGGCAGACCATAACTTCCATGATGCAGCTTAATAAAACAATTCCCCCAACACTTGTGTTGCTTTGGAGCATAGTTTTGTGCCCTCCGTCTGGTACTCGGCCACATGGCAAAGCCACCATCAAATAAACACCTTGAAAATATACATGCAATTCTGCCTCTAGGATCCATCCATCAACCAGATATGGAAGAAAGAAAACAAAGTCATGTGTACACTATAAGCAGCCTTTACTTAAGAAAAGCCGCCTGCAAAAAAGGAAGGCTAATTTTGTTTTCTTTACACCTTTCCAAAAAGTCTGAAACTGTTGCTCAATATTTGAGTTATAAAGTTGGCCTGATTGAGTTTCAGCCAGGGCAAACCATAGACACTCTATGTCATCTATTTACTGTATCATTCAACTGGGACAAAAACTAGGTAAGTCAGATCTGGCCCATATGAGCTCATTGCAAAAAGATATAGTCTTGTGGCCATCATTTCTGTTCACATCTGTGGCTATCCTATTTGGAAGAAAAATATTTACATTAAAAAGCGAAAAGAATCATTTTGACATTTCATGTCAACTTAAATGACTGCTCTATAAAAAAATAATTAAAATAATGCTTACAGGCTTAGGAATCCTCAAAAGCAACAGATCAATGCTTTCAAAAAAAGCTTTGTATCATAAAGTCAAGATGTAAATGCATGGTGCCTTCAGGCAATACACAGCCTGACTGTATGTGTTGTAAATCTGCATGATTAGGTCATGCCAAAAAAGCTCTTAAGCCTTCAAATACCCTTAAGCTTTGGAAATGTGTAATGTTTCGTAAAAAAAAAAACAGATTACTTTCAAAGCGTTACCCTATCACATTATGACACTGAACAAGAGGGAAGATATTTTTGCTTTCTTTAGTTCTCTCATCAGTGTCTGAAGTTGAAAGCTAGCTGGCTGTAGCATCTAACAGTGTCCAAGCTGTCAGGAGCGAGGTATTTTAATTCTAAGGTTTAGGGGTTGGAAACATAAAGCTAGGTTCCAAGGCCACAGTCGATACGGTTCAAGCTTTCATCTGGCAATTAGCCGACTACAGGATTGACAGGGTCTCTCTGCCTCAACGCCTCACCTGGCTGTTCTTTCCCCTCAAGTTAACATGTCAGTCTCTCCTTCCTTGCTAATAACAGATGTTCACAGATGGCTAGTATGTGTGCTCTTCAATGTCAGACCCATTCGGTTAACCTCTGGTCAGGGTGGGGTTAAAGACAGATTTATCAATGTTATTAAGACCTTCTGGTGTTGTTTATTTCGAGAAGGCAGAGACAGGACTGTCAGTCGTTCCTTACTTTTTCAACTTAACACCATTTGTACATTTCTATGCATTTCTCAGAGATCAGAAACACATCTAGTCTTTTGAGAAAAAAATTGAACACTTTGAACCGAAGATCAACAGAAAGGGATAGCTCGCTCAAAAATGAAGAAATACTGACATAATGTAATCATCCTCATGCTGTTCAATAAGTTTGTATGAGGAACAGACTGAAATAGAGCTTATTCACTAAAAACAATGGCTTGACAGTCTTGATTGAAATTCCTTGTATGTAAAGGAGCAGTTTGGACATTTCGCTATAAATATCTCCTTTTGAGTCTAGTGGAACAAAGAAAGTCATACAGGTTTTTGAAAGACATAAGGGTGGGTAAATGATTCCAGACTTTTTCATTTGTCTGTGAACTATACCTTGAAAATAATAATGTGACAAAAAGAGGTGTAGGAAGCAGTAGTATACATAATTAACCTTGATTTTGTGCTTTCTGAGCTGACAAATTATGTAACTAAACTATTATAACGGTGTCAAAAAGCTGCCAATTGTCAAGGGGGTTTAGCAAGTACTGTAGTATTTTCTTTCAGTGACAACCACTGAGCAAGTTTTCCATGAACCAGCACAAGGTAATAAAAGTAAGGCTTCTTTGTTTTATTGAAGTTCTCAGACTATTGTTCCTCCCAAGGCGGCGCACTCATGTTGCATCATTGTCAAACCAGGCATTTGAAACTTTGTAAATTATAAAATCTTGACAGATCTGAAATAATCAAAGCATCATATCTGCACCACTCTGCTCTGACATATTATCCTCTTTGTTGCAACCAGCTGTAAAAAAAATTGCCTTCTAAATAAACATGATCTAATTATAGACATTATTGCAAGGGCCTTGGGTGCCTAGCGAAACAACGCAGTTATACCACAGAGAGCAGCCATGCAGATGGAAAGAAAGGAGGCTTTTATTAAATATTCTGCGCACAAACAACAGACGGAATTGAGCTGGGAGTGAGCCTACGCTTTCAAACAAAAGTATATCTCATGAACTAAATGAAAAACAATGACCTGACCTTCAAGAGCACTTGCTCACCTCAAAAGGTCCAACCCTCTTTCTGACAGACAGTGGCAGCAATTCTCCAAGGGCATGTTACCATCTCATTCTGACCTAGGGCAAAACTCTCGTCAACCATTTTGGGTTTCAATTTGCTCGCTGCAGACTAGTGAAGGCTGGAACAGAGAGAATGTTGGAAATGAAACATAAAAACAATGACAATGGCATGTTTGTCGTTTGGTTTCAGGGAACAGAAAAAACATTTGTCAGCACACTTCTGGAATGGCCACATCAATTACAGATATGTGTATTAAACAATCATATTACAGCACGTGAAACGATACGCTATATTCCATTAAATAAACAAGTCTTTGAGCCTGCCCTACGTAATGTGGTTACGCTCGCATATCTAGTTATCAAATTTATTCCACCCTATAATTTTTAATGTGCTGCTTTAAGGCATCTGAGGTGAAGACAGATCGTGTGCTAAGCTGTCTGAATTCTCCTCTGAGTACCTGGCAGCATTTTTATTGTCCAATACAGCTGTACTCTGGTAAAAGATTTCACCTTGCAATACAATATGTATATACTACATATTTGCACAAATATGGAAATTGTGGGGTTGTAAATATATGCATACTGAAAGTGCAATAATCAATCTTGGGCAAATGATTATACACAACTATATAAGTGCATAAGAGTGTTTTTCGAACAGAATTGCTCATTTGACAGTGGACAATGACACGGCATATCAAGAGACAACTATGATTCTGACAACAACAAAAAAATTCTATGTACAGTTTTTCTCAATCGCTTTCGCTCAATTCTCAAATTAGACTTTCTTTCAGATCTCAAAACAATTAGTTTCTTGTTAACATCAGATTGAATTTCTTATTGATTTAAGCAAACTCAATCAGTTAATTATTGACTCTCTGGAAAACACACAATCACTTCATTTTACACACAGCTAAACTGTCATGTCTTGGCCCCTGTTTCTGTTAAGGTGATATTTTGTTGTTTTCTCTACGGTAACAAACCTACACCCTCATTTATTAACTTAAAGGAATAGTTCACCCAAAAATGAAAATTCTGTCATTAATTACTCACTCTCGCAGCTCAAAAACTTTACTCAAAAATGCAGGGCTGTGTTTACAAACAGAGGAAGTGGTGCTTTCGTGAAAGTGCTTCGGAGACTGAAACGGAAGAGAATAAATTGTTGAATAAAGTCACTATTTAGTTTTTTCGGCACACAAAAAGTATTCTCGTCACTTCATAAAATTAAGGTTGAACCACAGTAGTCTTTCCCATTTTCCCATATACTCTCGACTCAACAGGTAGAACAAGGTGCTAGCCAAAGGCAAAAGTTCAATCCTCATGGAGCACGTAGTGGCAAAATGTCGACCTTGAATGCACTGTAAGTCAATCGAAATAGAAATGCCAAAATGCATAAATCTATCCTGAGGGCTGAGATAATCTGTAGCCTCTATCATCTTTGGAATATATTTATGAAAACATTCTTCTTGAGACATAAATCAGAAATCCGTAAATGTAATGTTTTGTGTTCTTGTTGTTTTGCTTTATTTTTTTAACATTTCTTTTGTCGATGGTGGTGTTTTTTATTTTATTTTTTTATATATGTGGCGAAGCCAACACACCTCACCAGGAATCAACACAACACATCATTTGTGGCAGTATATCATGTGGCTGAATCACCTCACCATACCATTGTGTTGCTGAAATGCCCATTACCTGCACCATAAGCCCTTCTATTCAATCTCAGCTCCTGTCATGACCAGACAAGTGCGCCGTCTGTGTCAGCTCATTAGCCTGGGCTCTCCACAAGTAGCACTGCAGAGCAGTGGCAAAAAAAAGCCTGAAACCTACATAGAATGTTTCTTTGGTCTGCAATCCATGTGGTTGAAGAGGAAAGAGATGGAAATGGAGGCAGTGTAGCATATGGAAATATAGGGTTGTATACTTTTTTAAGAGCACAGGATCACTGTGAGGAAAGTATTACAGTTTTCCTCAGTCGCTTTGGTGGTGTCAGGGTTTGTGCAGGTGCTGAAGACGAGGACACGAAAGCTTCAATATAAATGTTTTAATAACAAACTGAAAACTTTCCAAACTTAAACAGGAACAAAAACTCCAGGAAATCAGAAACACAACCACACATGGACGACGATCGACAAACACTCAGGGAAAACACAGGGCTTAAATACACTGAACCAAATGAGATAATTAACAGAACACAGGTGAGAAAACTGAACACAAACGAGGAGCGGGAAAACTTAACAGGACTAAACCAAAAACCACAAAGACAGGGGGAAACAAGATCACAAAAGATTAACAGAACACATCAAAACGTGACAGTACCTCCCCCCTCCCCGAAGGCGCGTCCTCGCGCCGTATAACATCCAAAGGGGTGGGAGGGTGGGCGCCCTGGAGGCTGACGAGGGCATGGTGCAGGTCCAGGAAGCCTCCAGGGCGGAGCAGGCTGTGGGCGTGGCCACGGCGGTGCAGGCTGTGGGCGTGGCCACGACGGTGCAGGCTGTGGGCGTGGCCACGGCGGTGCAGACTGTGGGCGTGGCCACGGCGGTGAAGACTGTGGGCGTGGCCACGGCGGTGAAGACTGTGGGCGTGGCCACGGCGGTGCAGACTGTGGGCGTGGCCACGGTGGTGAAGACACTTCAGGTGGCCACGGTGGTGAAGACACTTCAGGTGGCCACGGCGGTGAAGACCCTTCTGGTGGCCACGGCGGTGAAGACCCTTCAGGTGGCCACGGCGGTGAAGACCCTTCAGGTGGCCATGGCGGTGCAGACCCCTCAGGTGGCCATGGTGGTGCAGACCCTTCAGGTGGCCATGGCGGTGCAGACCCTTCAGGTGGCCACGGCGGTGAAGATCCATCAGGTGGCCACGGCGGTGTAATTTTTCCAGGCCTCCGTGGATCTTTGGCCGGCCACGGCGAAGGCGTATAGCGCCCCCCCAAAATTTTCTTGGGGAGGACAGGCTCATGATCGGGAACTGACTTGACATCAACGGGCGTTGGGTCAACGGGTTCTGGGTCAACGGGCTCTGGGTCAACGGGCTCTGGGTCTGGGTCAACGGGCTCTGGGTCTGGCGCTGGGTCAACGGGCTCTCGGGTCAACGGGCTCTGGCTCTGGCGCTGGGTCAACGGGCTCTGGCTCTGGGTCAACAGACTCTGGCTCTGGCTCTGGGTCAACGGGCTCTGGCTCTGGGTCAACGGGCTCTGGCTCTGGGTCAACGGGCTCTGGCTCTGGGTCAACGGGCTCTGGCTCTGGGTCAACGGGCTCTGGCTCTGGGTCAACGGGCTCTGGCTCTGGGTCAACGGGCTCTGGCTCTGGGTCAACGGGCTCTGGCTCTGGGTCAACGGGCTCTGGCTCTGGGGTCAACGGGCTCTGGCTCTGGCGCTGGGTCAACGGGCTCTGGCTCTGGCGCTGGGTCAACGGGCTCTGGCTCTGGCTCTGGGTCAACGGGCTCCGTGCTGGATGGGACCAGCATATCAGGAAACTCTGGGCTGGACGGGACCAGCATATCAGGAAACTCGGGGCTGGACGGGACCAGCATATCAGGAAACTCGGGGCTGGACGGGACCAGCATATCAGGAAACTCGGGGCTGGACGGGACCAGCATATCAGGAAACTCGGGGCTGGACGGGACCAGCATATCAGGAAACTCGGGGCTGGGCTCAGGCTCTGGCGGGCAGGCGACGGGCTCAGGCTCTGGCGGGCAGGCGACGGGCTCAGGCTCTGGCGGGCAGGCGACGGGCTCAGGATCTGGCTGGATGTGGCTGATTTGAACCCCAGCCTCGGCAGCCTTCTTTTTGGCCAGTCGCACCGATATCAGTGGGGGATCAGTCATACCGGATATCAGCCGGGGAAGTCCAGGGACCGATCTGGCGGCAGGGCTGATGCGGTGTGCAGGCTCTGGTGGGCAGACGATGGGCTCTGGTGGGAGCGTGCAGGTGATGGGCTCAGGCGTTGGCGTGCAGGTGATGGGCTCTTGCTCTGGCTGGCCGTGGAGATCGGGCTGGATGTCTCCCACGGTGAGTGAGGAACCACACACCCACAGCGCACGGGCAATAAACTTAACTAAAGGGAGGTGGAGATCTCCCAATAACAGTATCTGGGCGAGGGTATCGTCCATCCCACTCCAGAATTCGTGCGTAAGGGACTCCTCGTCCCAATTAAAGTCCCGGAGAAGGTGGAGATATATCTCCGCATATTCCTCCAGAGACCGGCCATCTTGTGGGACACAAAGTTCGTAGTTCATCCCTTCTTTTTTTTGTTAAGGTCGGTCGTTCTGTCAGGGTTTGTGCAGGTGCTGAAGACGAGGACACGAAAGCTTCAATATAAATGTTTTAATAACAAACTGAAAACTTTCCAAACTTAAACAGGAACAAAAACTCCAGGAAATCAGAAACACAACCACACATGGACGACGATCGACAAACACTCAGGGAAAACACAGGGCTTAAATACACTGAACCAAATGAGATAATTAACAGAACACAGGTGAGAAAACTGAACACAAACGAGGAGCGGGAAAACTTAACAGGACTAAACCAAAAACGTACTCGGTTACTAACGTAACCTCGGTTCTCTCTAGAGAGGGAACGAGTACTGCGTAATATCTTACGCTATGGGGAAACACTCTTTCCTCGAGATATTGAAGCCAAAAATTATCCTTAATTTTTAATCATGCAAAACGCTTTTGCAGCAGCAAGCAGACAAGGGCGAGACAGCTCGCGCGCCCATTGGCTGCCTTGCTGGAAAAGCTGCAGCCTATCGAGTGAGGCACTGCGTGACGTAATGACAAATGGGGGCGCTTCGCGCCCATTTCGTCATGTCCCGCCAGTAAAGGCGTGGTCTCGCCCTATAATACCCTCGATAGCTGTATTTCCTCTGATTTTTCAACGCTGAAGCGAACCAGAGCGTATTCCAAGCACGGCAAGATACGCAGTACTCGTTCCCTCTCTAGAGAGAACCGAGGTTACGTTAGTAACCGAGTACGTTCTCTTACGAGAGTATCTCTCGTACTGCGTAATATCTTACGCTATGGGGAACACCATGCAACACGCCGTGCTGGTAGGGATCCAACACCAAAGTCCCAGGGGCCGAAGCCCGGGGCGCATATAGTGCATAATCACCATAAACTCACAGAGAGTGAGGGAAGAGAGGCTAGAAGCATCATTCCCTGTAAATAGCATCCGAAGGAGCTGATCATGTGACAAATAGACCATACCGTCAGGGTGAACATTCAGCCTGAACTGGGTGGCCACAAGTGTGTCGACAATTTAATGAGCTGCTGTACCGGTCAGTGAGCAATACGCAGGTCAAACTCAGTATCTGAGCCGCACAGCGGGCAGATAGCACTGAACTTTATACCGCCAAAAGCTTAGCTTGCAAGGCGGGAACCTCCAGGTTATAGTATTTTATAAATGTAGACGGCGAGGCCCAGCCGCGGCCATACAAATATCTTGCAGGGTAACCCCGCTAGACCATGCCCACGAGGAGGCCATGCCTCTTGTGGAGTGCGCTCTAACACCCAAAGGGCACTGTAGGCCCTTAGCAGTGTAAGCCAGCGCTATGGCACCGACTATCCATCTGGATAGGCTCTGTTTCGAAGTGGCAAGTCCCTTAGCACGGCCGCCAAACGAAACGAAAAGCTGCTCAGTCTGTCTGAACCAGACGAGCGGGACACATAAGCCCTTAGTGCCCTGACAGGGCAAAGGAGACTCGCGTCCTTCTCCTCATTGAGAACCGGAAGGGCAGACAGGGAAATCACCTGTGCCCTGAACGGTGTGTTGAGGGATTTTGGCACGTAGCCGTGCTTCGGTTTGAGTATGACCTTTGAGTCATTAGGTCCAAACTCCATGCATGACGCGCTCACTGAGAGCGCTTGCAAGTCCCCTACGCGCTTCACTGAAGCGAGAGCCATAAGAAACGCTGTCTTGAAAGACAAGTGTTTGATGTCTGACGACTGGATTGGCTCGAATGGGGCACCTTTCATGGCCTCCAAGACCGTGGAAAGGTCCCATGTCGGAACTGAAGGGGCCTGGGAGGGTTTAGCCTCCGAGCTCCTCTAAGGAAACGCACGACTAAGTCGTTCTTTCCTAGTGACTGGCCAGACACCGGTTTTACAAACGTTGCTATGGCCGCCACGTATACTTTGAGCGTGGAAGGGGTCCTGCCCTTATCCAGTAGCTCCTGAAGGAAGGAAAGCACTTCCGTAACCCCGCAGTCTACAGGTGAAAAGCTCTACGCTTGACACCAAGCAGAGAACACAGACCACTTCGAGGTGTAGAGCCGTCTGGTAGACGGGGCTCTAGCCTACGCGATCGTGTTTAACACTCCCTCTGGGAGGTCAGCGGGTACCCGTTGATGGCCCATGCGTGCCGGGACCACAAATCCGGGCGAGGATGCCAAATCGAGCCTCCTGCCTGAGAGAGGAGGTCTCTCCTCAACGGTAAAGGCCATGGGGCAGCGCTGGTCAGCTGCATCAGGACAGGGAACCACGACTGGTTTGTCCAGAGCGGAGCTATGAGTAGCACTGGGCATCCCTCCCTCCTGATTCGCTCCAACACCTGAGGCAGGAGTGAGACAGGGGGAAAAGCATATAGGGGGGGGCGGCGGGGCCAACATGGGCCAGCGCGTCCCGGCTTTTCGAGAAGAATCTCGGGCAGTGAGCGTTTTCTTGGGACGCGAACAGGTCCACCTGCGCTTTGCCAAACGTTTCCCACAGCAGCTGGATCGTCTGCGGGTGCAGAGACCATTCTCCTGCTGGGACGTTGTTTCTGGACAGCCTGTCTGGCCCCACATTTAGGTGACCAGGCACATGCGCCGCTCTCAGCGAGAGCAGGTTGTGCTGAGCCCAGACCAGGAGGCGTTCCGTCAGCCTGTAAGGTTTCGGGACCTGACGCCGCCCTGGCGATTTATGTACGCCACCACTGACATGTTGTCCGACCGGACCAATACGTGGTGGCCTATTATCTGGGGACAGAAGCGCCTTAGCGCTTTGTCGACTGCTATTAATTCCAAGCAGTTTATGTGAAGGAGCTTCTCCCGTACTGACCATAGGCCAGCTAGCGGTCTGCCCTCGAGCAGCGCTCCCCGCCCCGATGTGGAGGCGTCCGTAGACACCACCTTCACACCCGAGGCGATCCCCAGACTCACACCTGACTGATACCAGTCGGTCACTTTCCACGGTTTCAGAGCTGAAACGCACTGAAGGTCGACCCTGAGGCGAAATAGACCCGCGGTCCACGCCCTGGGGGAACTCGTGCTTTTAGCCATAGCTGCAGTGGGCGCATGCGGAGCAGGCCCAACTGGAGTACGGAGGCTGCTGAGGCCATCAGACCCAGCATTTTCTGAAACCTTCTGAGCGGGACTATAGAGCCGTGGCGGAAGGATCTCGCGACGTGCTGAATATTCAATCCGCGCTCCGGTGACAGGCGTGCTGTCATGGATAGCGAGTCTAACACTGTTCCCAGAAAGGAAATTCTCCGACTGGGGAGCAGTGAGCTTTTCGCTTAATTGACTGTAAGGCCCAGCTCCTCGAGGTGCTCGAGTAATGCGGCCCTGTGTTCTATGAGCTCCGTTCGTGAACGAGATAGAATCAGCCAATCGTCCAAGTAGTTCAAAACTCGCATGCCCCGAAGTCTCAGGGGGGCGAGGGCCGCGTCCATGCACTACGTGAACGTACGGGGTGCTATGGACAGGCCGAACGGCAGGACTGTGTATTGATATGCCTGGCCCTCGAAGGCGAATCTCAAGAATCGCCTGTGATGGGACGCTATTTGTATTTGAAAATAGGCGTCTTTCAGATCTATTGACATGAACCAGTCTCCTTGGCGCACTTGCGCGAGGATTTTCCTGGTCGTAAGCATTCTGAACTGGCGCTTCCCGAGCGTTCTGTTCAGCAGTCGCAGATCTAGAATGGGTCTGAGCCCACCATCTTTTTATGGTACCAGAAAATATCTGCTGTATAAGCCCCCTTCGCCCTGAGATAGAGGTTCTATAGCCCCTTTTCTCAGTAGTTTCGCTATCTCGGCTCGAAGTAGATGAAACACTTCGCTATACACCGTAGTTTCGACTCGCGCCGTATAACGGCGGGGGCGTCGAGCGAACTGTAGCGAACAGCCTCTCGTTATAGTGTTCAACACCCATTCTGATACCCCGGGAAGCCTTGACCACGCATCTGCGTGAATAGCTAGGGGTAGAATGAAATCTGGGCTCTGGCCGCGGCAGGACGGCGGCTCGAGAGCCCCTGTGTACTGGGAACACAGCACCGTGTTTACAGCGTTCGAGGCGGGGGGCGCGCTGATCACAGCGGGCAGCCTGGCCGCGCTCAGCTTCTCTATGGCGGGACGCGCAGAGAAAGCGAGCGGGGCGAATCCTGTGGGATTCGGCGCGTGTGAGGGAATGTGGGCACATTTACTAAATGCGGCACATTTACTACACTGAGAATACTGTCAGCTCGCGCGACTAAATCACTGCTGTGTTTACAGCGTGCGAGGCGCGCGCTGATCACAGCCGGCAGCCTGGCCGCGCTCAGCCTCTCTGTGACGGGTTGTGCAGAGAAGACGAGCGGGGGCGAATCCCGTGAGATTCGGAGTGTCTGTGAGAAACGCGGGCACGAGACAGCGGGCACATTTTCTGCACGGAGAACACTCGGCTCGCGCCGACTGAATCAACGCTGTGTTCACAGCGTGCGAGGTGCGCGCTAATCACAGCGGGCAGCCTGGCCGCGCTCAGCTTCTCTGTGACGGGTTGTGCATAGAAAGCGAGCGGGGGTGAATCCCGTGGGATTCGGCGTGTCAGTGAGGAAATTCGAAAACAGCGGGCACATTTACTGCACTGAGAACACTGTCGGCTCGCGCCGACTAAATGTGTGTTAGTTTCGTTTTTACAGAAACCAAGGGACACGCATCGTGTAGTGTAAGCGGGCATTGTATGGGCGCTTTCACTACATTTTCTGCACAACCAACATGAGTTGGTTTATTTGTGCTAGCCCTGCACCGTGGCGGGCTGTGTCTGGGTGTGGGAATGGGCACTGGGACGTGGGCATTCTTACAACACTCGTAACACCATCGGCCGTGGCCGGAACACCAGAAAATGCACTCTTTATTGGATTTATCTGGGTAGCCATAGAAACGGCTTTTGTGCGCAGGCAAGCGGGCTGAGACACCGGCTGCTTCACTGCGAAACACACTGGGACAGTCACAACGCATGGAACTGAACGAGCGAGAAGTTTTGGTGGAAATCCGGCCGCAGCGGGATCTGAACACCGTCACTTTCCTAGAGAGACTAGGAAGGCCTTGAGACCTCGGGCTTTACCTCAATCCTCGGCCGGGGCCCGCGCTGAGGGGGGCGGCGTCCAGCAGAGCGAGAGCGCGGTGTTTGATCTCGGGCCTGGCGGCGCTGCTAGTTAGCCGAAACGACGGCCTTTGTGCGCAGGCAAGCGGGCTGTGGAACCAGCTTGCTCACTGCGAAATACACTGGAACAGTCACATTGCTTGGAACTGAACGAGCGAGAAGTTTTGGTGAAAATCCGGCCGCAGCGGGAACTGAACACCGTCGCTTTCCTAGAGAGACTAGGAAGGCCTTGAGACCTCGGGCTTTATCTCAATCCTCGGCCGGGGCCCGCGCTGAGGGGGGCGGCGTCCAGCAGAGCGAGAACGTCGAGGAACACGGAGCGCTCAGCTTCCGTCATCTCGGATAGCGTTAGCCACAAATGTATCTCACCATTCAGACCGATGTAATCCACGGCTTGAGAGAGCGGACGCATCGGCTCAGTTTCAATGCCGTCTCCGGTAAGTTTGTCGAGCTCAAGTGCGGACGCGGCGGCAGACGGCGGCCGCTGTCCGTCTGGGAGCGACTCGAGCGAAGCCGGCGAAGCTGGCGGGCGAACCGGCGAGCTTTGGCGGGCTGGAAATAGCTCGGGCGCGCGCAGGGCGCGGCGCTTCTTGCGGCGCGGCATCACGGCGGGCTGGGATGCGGGCTCGGAGAACGAAGCTAGGCGAGTCCGCAGAGTCACCATAGGCAAGCGTTCACAATGATGGCATCCGCCGTCAGCGAGCGCGGTGGCCGCGTGATCCTCACCCAGGCAGGACACGCAGATGACGTGGCGTTCCTCGTCGCTGAGTGGGGCTCGGCAAGAACCACAGGAAGGCATCTTTAAAAAGACGCAGCTCTTTTAGAAATGGGTGTTGCGTCACGTAAGCAAACACAACACACACTTAGCAGAGTAAAAGGATATAGTACGCCGGAAAGCGCAGCAGGTACGGCAGTTGAAGGCGGCTGGGCCAGCGACTTCAGAAGATGGCACGTCCGCTGAGAAGGCTACAAGTCAACGGCGCGGCTTCTCACTCTGGATCCCGCGATGCGTGAGCTTCGCGTGAAGAATGAAAAAATCAGAGGAAATACAGCTATCGAGGGTATTATAGGGCGAGACCACGCCTTTACTGGCGGGACATGACGAAATGGGCGCGAAGCGCCCCCATTTGTCATTACGTCACGCAGTGCCTCACTCGATAGGCTGCAGCTTTTCCAGCAAGGCAGCCAATGGGCGCGCGAGCTGTCTCGCCCTTGTCTGCTTGCTGCTGCAAAAGCGTTTTGCATGATTAAAAATTAAGGATAATTTTTGGCTTCAATATCTCGAGGAAAGAGTGTTTCCCCATAGCGTAAGATATTACGCAGTACGAGAGATACTCTCGTAAGAGAACCACAAAGACAGGGGGAAACAAGATCACAAAAGATTAACAGAACACATCAAAACGTGACAGGTGGCGCATTTCTCAAATCATCCTTAATATTTGCAAAGAAGTATGTGCATTCTCAAAACAATTTGTACAAACAACACCACTCATTGGATTACCTGCAAAAGCCTGTTACTTACTCAAAATATTTAGTTCATCTCTCAAAAGTAAGTATTTATGTCAATGAATATACCAGTGCCATCAGAATGAAAAGTCCTTGTGTCATTGTTTACAAACAAAATAGTCAAAAGTGCTGAGTCATGTTGTCAATAAAACACTGTTAGTATTACCTTACTGCACTGTATGTAATCTATGGCGACAGTTTGATGACAGTTGCTGTATTGAAATGTGCAAAGCTGCTCCGCTTCTGTATGCCATATATCCATTTTAAAAGTACAAATTTGCACACTACTGTATGTGAATTATCGATTGAAAGAGACTGGATAGGGTTCAGTTACACTTTTACTAGTGGTCTGCCAAAAAAAACATTACAATATTATTGTGATATAGGAAAAAAAAGAAACCTTGGGCACAAAAGGGACACAAAGGCAAAAATACAACATAAAAAAGCAAACACAGGAAAGGCAGAGGTTTAGCTTAGGCAGAACTTTGCTTTTGCATGCAGCACTGTATATATGCTTGCTAATTGAAGGTTCATGAGATGCAACTTTGAGCTATTTCATAAAACTGGTTTCTCATTGTTTGATCTACATTATCTTATATTAGTGAAAGTCAACATTCACCTGCACAATTAATCAATTTGTGGCACATTTACAAAAAGTCTAATAGAAATGTGTAGAAAATATGCTTGACAGTTTATGACAACTAGATCAACCATTTTGCATTTAATGACTTGTACAATGAACTAATGACTAGATGTTTTGAGGGGTAAGACTATTGCACAGAGAACTATTTAATAGATTTTGAGCAACATGGCATTAGCAACTGATAATGTGGAAACAGAAGACAACTGTACATAATCAATTGCATCAATGTACTGTACCAAAGCAATCGCAACTTGTTCAAAAGAATGAGAAACTGTTTTTATGATGTGCAAGTGACTAGATGATGTGGAGGTTGAACAAGTAGTTTTGAGAATTTCATTTGATCTGAGAAATGCGACTGAGGAAAACTGTAAATGAGCACATTTGAGGGTGTTCTTTCAGAACACCTTGTTCCTGTTTGGCATTAAACAGGGTCACTCCCACAGATCCAAGAGCTAGTGTCACTCAAAAGTTCTTATTATCGTAAGCTCTCACTGGCACATTTTTCAATTACAGATACAGCTCATCTCATCATGTACAGCCGTTGAAATGTTCCATCAAAACTATGATGTACAGCTGTACTTCCCCAAGTGTCCTTACATGCCGCTCCATCTTGTATGACGTTTCTAATCATAAAACCACTGCTTTTGCCAGGTTAAAAGCAATCCACGAGAACCTAATTTAAAAACATCTGCTTTGTAAGACAGATAGACAGACAGACAGACAGACAGACAGACAGACAGACAGACAGACAGATAGATAGATAGATAGATAGATAGATAGATAGATAGATAGATAGATGATGATAGATAGATAGATAGATAGATAGATAGATAGATAGATAGATAGATAGATAGATAGATAGATAGATAGATAGATAGATAGATAGATAGATAGATAGATAGATAGCAATCCACGAGAACCTAATTTAAAAACATCTGCTTTGTAAGACAGACAGACAGACAGACAGACAGACAGACAGACAGACAGACAGACAGACAGACAGACAGACAGACAGACAGACAGATAGATAGATAGATAGATAGATAGATAGATAGATAGATAGATAGATAGATAGATAGATAGATAGATAGATAGATAGATAGATAGATAGATAGATAGATAGATAGATAGATAGATAGATAGATAGATTAAACGGGCCCCGGGGCTGAATTTTGAAAGACCGGTGTGTCGATAAGCTCGGACGTTATCGGTTCTGCTGTCGGTATTTAAGAAATTAAGAAAATATACGTACTATTTATTATTACTATAAAGACGTAATCTTGAACATGTTTATCTCGCCAGCCATTTCTATATATAATAATATTAAACCATTTGTCTGTGATGCAATTTTGCTATTCGCAGTCCAGAAGAGAGAGAGAGAGTGATCTCTCATGCGGATCCACAGCGCGCACAACACGAAAGCCCTGGTTGAGTGACAATGAGGACAGAACTAAACATTCAAATGTGGTTACACTTTAGATCTGGGATATTATTCTAATTTTAATTTAGATTTCGCCTTTCAAAGATTATAAAAAGAAGATATTTGAGATGAAACCATTACAAACTAGACGCATTCTGTCTAGACTAGAGCAACTTCCTTCCCTTCACAGTGATGCGCTGTCATTTCTCCCTAAAACCCAAACGTACCGTCAGAATCAGCACGATCGGTGATTGTTGTACAATGCAATCTCTACTGTTGCTAAATTGCGGATGCGTTTAATCATTAAAAGAGCTATTAAACGCACAAAAATATGCGCAAGAGACGCTGTTCACAAGGCGACGCGCGCTCCAAAATGGACTGCAACCAGACAAGAAAAGTAACTTTGGGCTTCGTGTGCGCATCTAAACTATCATACATACAAATATAAAAATTACCAGCTCTGAGATTCACTGAAACACAGTTTATGTCTTAAATGGACGTACATAGTTGGTCAGTTAGTCAGAACTGCACTCGGTCCACCGGCAACTAGTTGCCGAAGTGTATAGTTGACATTTTCCTTTTGAAAGTATTTTTCTAGGTGTTATCCATGTTGTATGTCTCAATGCCATGCAAGGAAACAACCAAATAAAGGATTTCAAGAAAAAAAAAAGGTATTTACTTCCTTCCTGTCACATGAGGCTGTCAACTTCCTACCCCTACTTCCAGGAACCATGACGAAGGCAAACCCTCACAAAGAAAGCTAATTTTCATATTACTAATAAGTATTTTTGTTGAATTATATATATATATATATATATATATATATATATATATATATATATATATATATATATATATATATATATATATATAATATATTATATATATATATATATATTTCATAATCATGAAGGTCTCTAGAATTTTCAAACAAAACAAATCTTACAATAGATCTATAGTTTTTTGTATACTTAGTCAAACGTCCAAGCGGCAACTATAGTTGCCGGTGGGCAAATGCCTTGTAAGTACATATATCACGGGGAAATGGGGTATACTGTGTTAATAGATTAATAATTCAAGGTTATTGGACTTGTTTAGTGCATAAACATAACTTTTACCCTTTAAATGACATCTCTACTATTCATAAGAACTGTCTGTATGCACTGTTATTTTAGTTTTTTGCCATTTTGTCATTTGTTTTTTTTTGCTTGTTATATAGATATCGTTTTTTATTATTTTATTATATTATTTGTATTTATTTATTTTCATTTAACTTTTTGATATACAATACCCTGCTATGGCTGCACTCTACCACTTTAACCCTTGTGTGCTGTTCATTTGAGGTTTACAGTCAGGCTGTTTGTGGTCTCAGAGACCCCAGGCAACAAAATGTAATTTTGTAACAAATTTTGTAACAAATTTTGTAACAAATTTTGTAACAAATTTTGTTCAAATTTTGTACAAATTTTGTACAAATGTAATTTGTTACATTTTTGATATATGCATATCTACATATTATGAAATGATAATTATAACAATAAAAGTAACTTTTTGTCAAAGTTTAGCAGTTTTTGTACTGAAAAAAGTTTTTCAATAATGTTACTTTATGATTAGAATCAAACCTGATCAGGATGTTACAAAGAGAAAAGTTGGAGTCTTTAGAGTTTATCATTTATTTCAAACATCTGTTTTTCATAAAATTCAAAAAATTGTGTGAAGTGTGCCACTTCATTTCTGTCTATGTGTGTTCCTTCTGATTTTGAGGATGAATTTTGTCCGTTGACAAAAATCATTTGATTCTAATCATAATATAACATTATTGAATATTATATTTTTTCTAGTACAAAAAATGCCTAAACTTAAACAAAAAGTAACTTGTATTGTTATAATTGTGATTTCATAATATGTAGATATGAATACAACTGGAAAACCTTGTGAAAATATGTCTTTCATTTAGTCAAATAGCAAATAGCAAATAGTGGAGCTCTGCAGCCATCTATTGGTTAAAGTGATAATTTGTTACTTTTAAAAGGTCATTTTCCAAAAGATGGGCAAAAATCTTACACTAAACCATGTCAAATTATCCATGTTATCCCCATAAATGTAAGTTAGAAATGTGGGTCAAAAAGACCCCAAACAGCGCACAAGTTTTAAGACAAATGGATTTGTTGTTTTTGTGTTTTCATATTCAAGAGATTATAAGTTAGATTCCGCTATTTTGGGTTCGCATCAAACATTCTTCGACTTTTATACACAATAAATTTGTTTATGAATAAAGACTGATCTGTTGGAAGCAGTTATTTTGAGATAGATGCCAAATGTTCTCCTCCTATTCATATTTAACATTGAGGGGGTGCATACAACGTATCTGCCCACCGGCAACTATAGTTGCCGCACACTCAAATACGATTTTCAAGAAGAAGAAAAAAAACTGGGGAAAATAAATGCAGAACATGTTCACATAGGACATTATTAACATGACTATATGCATGAAACCATTCAGAAAAATTTGGGCATAAATGGGTTAAAGGGGCAGCGTCTAATAAACCTGTGACGATTGAGCCATTAATGCGAATCAAACAACAAAAGGCAGAGAAAATACAGCTCTTGAATGAATAACATAAACTTTAATAAGCATTTATCTATGATAAATTATCACAAACTGATTACTAAATTAGATTTTTTTTTCAGACAGAAACACTTACCTGAAAAGTAATTTTAGTAGACCTTCCTGAAATTAAAGCACTGTGTATATAATTTGTCTTTGTTTAATTGTATTCTTTTTTGACCATGTGTTTGTACTTGTTTTTGCTTAAGCAAATGTTAATTATTACCCGAATGCAAAAAAACTAATAAAAAAAAAACACCAAAAAGAACCGATAAGAATACCGTTAAAGTCCCGGACCGATAAGCAGTATCGGTAAGAGTAGTAATACCGTTAAAACCTTAATGATACCCATCCCTACTTAATACACATCACAGATTCACTGTGGGAAAAAAACACAATGTCAAGAACAAAACCCTCTAATCTTTAGAATTTCAAGCTTCATTTATCATGAAGTCTCACTCTCTTATTTGAGGAAAATAAGAGAGACTGTTCATTAGTAAGCTTTTAGTCCAAGTTTATGCAAACGAGCTAACATAAGAAGGCCATTCTTCTTGATTATCTCCTTGAAAGTTTGCATAGTTTTTGACTTGAATAGCATTCATGGATTCTTCAAAGTTGTGTGAATAAGGGGAGGATGTCAAGGTCGACAAGTGAAGATTGCGGCAAATTGAGAAGATGATGAACTGTGGCTCGTAAAGGCAAGGGAAAAAAACACACTCAGCTCAAGTACCCAGTGAGTGGAGGTGGGAAGTGTCCATTAGAGATGTGTGGGTCACTCTCCTCTTCTTACACACTCGGTACATTTTACACTTCAAATCCACCCCTGGCATTAGAGATCAATACAAGCAGAACAGCTAGTCGGCTATGCTGTTAGATGTTTTATAGGGTTCTTCATTGTTCTAAAGTGCCACAAGTAAAGCGTGGACAATGAAGCTGGTAAGCTGGTGTGCAGTTCAGACTACGAATTAAGCCAGAAAAACATATACAAAAATGTGGGACTCTACTTCTAATGGTCATCATAAATGACCATCTTTATTATCCACTGTAAAATGTAACTGTAAAACAAATGCTAATCTATTGTCAAAAATATCTACACTCCCGTTTTTTTTTTTTAAAGAAATTAAAACTTTTTCAACAATGATGCATTAAATTAATTAAATTAAGACATTTATAATATTACAAAATATTTATATTACAGATTTAAATATAAAAATCAGCAAATATACTAAATTGGAAGACAATCATTTTAAATTCTAATACTATTTCACAATATTACTGGTTTTACTGTATTTTTGATAGATTTCTTTCAAAAATATTTTTAAAAAAAAATCTTACTGACCCCCCAAACAAACTTTATTTTTGGATCTACTATTCCTGTGTGAAAAAGTGATATTTCAATCACAGTTTTGAGTTATGTCATAATTTACCCTCTGTCTTTCTTCCGTAGAACATAAAATAAGGTTATTGTTATGTTTTGTTTTTTGATAGAATTGTCCATTTTTTGGGTGAAACATGCTTTTAATGAATTAATTTAGCTTAAAATTATTTTAAAAATATCATAAAATAGCATAAGGTATATAGGGAAATTAGGACTTTGATTCAGTCATTGAACTTAACTTATTTCCTCCAATACATCTTAGTGCAGATAAATCTGGGCTTCTGTAAGATATGCACATTTGTATGAAAAGAAATGGACTGAATTCTAGAGTGTCCAAGTTCACCAGAGAAAAAATGATCACTCTAAACGTGACTTCACACAAAACCCGACTTACCAACTACAACAAAATGACTTATAATCTATATTAATTGATAATATTAACTATGATACATCCCTGTAAATCCCCATGCTTTGTGCATAAACTATTTACATAATATTTCCTCACCTTGGCTAGACAGGGAATTAATTTGCTAGTCATTTCAGACACTCTTTCTTAAAACGGATATGGCTAACAGGCTAACAGAAGTTATGCTGGATCTGCTAGAGATTTTAGAAACACAAGGGCTTTGACATTGAACTTCTTAACAAAGAGAGTCCATCAAGATTCACCTAGGCACCTCATTTTATTTTAAGTGAGCAAAGGAGACTGGCAATGAAAATCCCCTTGAAAAAGCTGTAGAAGAACTTTTTCATATAATAACGTCAAAGGTATCAGAGCTGTAGTGAAGTGCATGCATTCTCACTGACTGCGTCATGTTGCAGCGCTGCTGCCTGCCTCGATAAAATGCCTTATAACTTAAAAGGCAAACTATAAAACAACATGTTAGAAAGTAGAATGTTTTTAGAATTATAACTACCAATGTGGGCAATTTAATTGACTATGTGCTCAATTTTATATGCAAACAAGCATGCATGCTAGTATATTTGCATTGCTTGAGGGTTTCAAATCATTAGTTACCCTCCAGCTACAGCTGCACATAACTGCTAAAATTGTGCTTCTATTTACCAGCTAAAACTACTGAAGTGATAGTAAAACCTGTGTAGAATAATAATAATTGTAGCCCCAGGTGTTGAACAAGCCATTATAAACAATAAAAGTTAAATATAAGTAAATGTCAAAGCCATAAACAGTAATTAAAATGCATCAAAGTATAACAAAAGAGTCCTGAAGACCAGTTAAACCTTTCATCATCTGTCATTAAATCGCTGATTTTTTCATCAAGATTCATGATGTCTTTTTTTTTCTTGTTTGCTCAAAGAACTACAGGTAGCAACACGTGGCGTGTCATACATTATACCAGCAGCCTGTTAATGCAACTGCACTTTCCTTCAAAATAAAGTTTGCAGAAGCCAAGCTCACTCTGTTTGCTTGTCCTGTGCAAGGCCCTGCTGACAACACGTGAGTGTGCATAAATCTCTTCAATTCCTCTGCGAATACCTCAAGGTTTGCTTTGCATTCTCATAAGCAGGCACTCGAAACCCAGTGTCATCCTTGGGATGATTCAAGCAGCGACTGATCAAAATTATTCACCGTATCTCCTGGATGTTGTTTTTTAAAGGGATGTTGTTCAAAGTCATCATGGACTATTTTCTCCTGAAAGCTATGTGTTGCTCCACATAATCTGAGAATGTAGTTTCTGTTGTTGAGGGAAACTGAAGGGACTCAGAGGCTAAAGACACCGAAAATTAAACAGCAGTGTGAACTGTGACGGAAAGCAAAATCGGACGTCATCCATTTGCTTGTTTTAAAATGTTTCTACTTCAATGTCTGTACTTACATGCTCAGTCGTCCTCCCCTTGTTAAATAAACAACAGGGGATTCAAAGTAATTACATTTTTCCAATTGTTATGATTCAGTCAAAACAAAGGCATTTCCTAAGACAACTATAATCACACTGTGCAAACACCATGGAGCTGTTTGTTAGAAACAAAAAATTAACATACGTCGATTGTGACAGAGATGGGACTCGAAGCCAATGCTTGCGATTGTAAACTAAAAGATCATTTACATTTGATTCTTTTCAGATGTAGAATTGATGTTTCTCTCCTGAGGTGGAAGCGTAATGTCACACTCTTCAAGGCATCCTTTAAGCACCAGCCATTGTTGCCATGGAAACCATTCATTGCCACACAATCTTCCTGTGCTGTCTCGCAGAACCTTCCTCACAAACACACAGTAAATCTCACCTCTAAATCCTGGATTTAACTGAGAGAGAGAGTCGAAACATGGATCATTTTATCTTATTGTATTTGCTTTACTTCAGTACACCCCTAGGAGAGGTCAGACAACATTATCAATAATACTCCTATTTTCTTTCTAAAGTATAATAATACAGTTTGTTACAAGTTAAGAGGCAATACATTAAAACAAATTATTAATGCTTTTATTCAGTAAGGATGCATCAATTTGGACATCAAACATGACTTTTTCAAAACAAATGCTGTTCTTTTGAACTATTCAAAGAATCCTGAAAAAATATGGTTTCCACAGAAAAATTAAGCAGCACAACTGTGTTCATTATTGATAATAACAAGAAAATGTCTCTCGAGCAGCAAATCAGCATATCGGAATGATTTCTGAAGGAAGTAATGATGCAGAAAATTCAGCTTTGCATCACAGGAATAAATTACATTTTAAGATAGATTAAAATAAAAAACATTATTTTTTATTAATTGTACTAATATTTCACAATATATTTTACTGTATTTTTCACCACATAAATGCAGCCTTGGTGAGCTTTCGTAAAAACTTTAAATTCCAGCAGGGACATCATAACTCATGAAATCACTAACAAGATAAAAACCTATGCTTCACAATTCCTGAGAAGAAAAGTAGTGAAGACAACATCGTCCATCACAAAAAAAAACAGTGATGACTAAAATAAGGATGAAGATGCTTCAATATGTTTACTAAAAACTGTGGTTAATACTGTAATGAATCAGCTTCAGGGATCCATTATTTTCAAATCAATTGTATGCTATAGCAAATATTACAACAAACAGAAGCCAGCTAAAGCAAATAAATAAATTTTAAAAAAATGTACCTAGATAGGATTTCAAATTTCATCATTAGGTTTTAAAACACGTGGAGGCAGGTGTCAGCATTGTCTGCATTCGTCTGAATGAAAACCTTTTCAACAATGCCTCTTCTATGTATGACTCTTAGCCAAAAATCAATTAAATGTGAAACCCAGTTTAAAACTAAAACTTTAATTCTACAGACTTTCCTTTCGGATCCATGCATAGTTGCCCTGGAATTATTTAAGCAAAAGAGGTCTTGGTGTATCCTCGTTTAGAGAGCTAAGTAAATGTGTGTGTGCAAGAGCAAGTGAAGTGTGTGTGTGTGCGTGTGTTTGTAAATGCATTTGTAGACCGTACCAATTACCCTAATGTATCCAATTAAAAATAGCTTGTTCAAAGACTAGTGGCGGCTCTGTAAAGACTGCATTTATAATCAGGAAACAAGACCACAGAGCGAAGGGAGGGACGTGCAAACACCTAAGGCAACATTTATAACACTGACTTGAAATTACTCCCCATGATCATTCCAATCAATCTTATGCAAACAAAGAGCCTTTGGAGGAGGCAGAGGCTGAAGGAACAGAGGAGACGATCTAGCAAGAGTGAGATTTATGAAGTAAGGCAAGGTGCAGTCTGTCTGAAAGAAATGAAAAAGCAAGCAGAGTCCAATGTGAATTACTAAAGCAAAAAGGACGCCAGAAAGAATATATTATGGTTTGCAAACAGGTTTCCCCTGTCAACCATTGGACAGAAACAAGTAGTCCCACCAATCTCGTGCCAGATCATAAACTAAAAATGGCTTACTTCACTACAAATTTCTTGTTCATTCCTATTTCTACTGTATTCTGGGACGCTCATCCACAATGAACATTGAGTTTGGTCAGTTTATAAGTGAAAAAATTAAGCTAAAAAAAAACTTGAGACTGGTTTCAAACATTAAATCCAATATATACACAATAAAAAGTTCTGATAAAGTTTTTTTTTTTTTTTTAAAGTTTCCCAGTTTCCAAAAACCTAGAAAATTCTATTTGGGCCTATATAAAGACCAGCAGGTTTCTGCAGAGGCGGCGCATGCTATTTTTTGAGTGTTTTATGCACTCTAAAGCGCTGAGCTTATTTGAATTCTGTAGGCTAAGTATTAAAATCCTGACTACTGAGAATTTTGTGCTATGTAAAATGCAGTCACATCTGAACATTGTTAAACAAACTGAAATCTGGTTTCCTCTGCAAGCTGACACTATTTTTTAGACTCTAAGGATTTCTAGTTATAAATATGTAGGTCCTCATGCATTCAAATATCACTGATCAAACTGTGCTATTCCCAAGTGTAACCTTTCATAAGTTTGTAAGAGTATGGAAGCATAAATTACACCACAAATAATTTTTTTATAAAGTACAATAAATATTGAAATTAGAATATGTGTCTATCATGTTTGTATTTTTTATATACACACATAAATGCAATGGCGTAGCAATCACTAAAATTTAGGAGGCAATGTCAATGTCCCACATTATACCTTTAAAGTCACTATTGAGCAAAATACTCTTTTTTTTTCTTTTTTAAAAAAGATCTGCCATTTCCTCATGTTTATTTCCTGTCTAATATTTTTTCCAGACATCCGTAAAGTGAGAAACAACATGACATATTTGACAATGCTATGGCAGTGCCATATAAACAGTCAACCCCAGCACAAATGTCAGACCTATTCAATGACAGCCACAGACACTTCACACTATATCTGACTGCCTAGAAATGACTTATACAACTGTCCACTCATTGCTTCTTTTTACACCTCAGAGTGAGCGGCAGACATGCATATAGTGTTCAGCACCATGGACAGCGACCAGTGAAGCTGCTTGTGATAAACGCTGAACACACAGTATATCCCCCATACGGTATTCAGTTCTTTAAATTAAAGTTAAAGCAATCAACACAAAAGTTAAAAAAATATTGTTCTCTTTAAAAACATCACAAGATTTGGGAAGATCAAGAATATATATATATATATATATGCACTTTATGTATGTATGTATGTATGTATGTATGTATGTATTATATATATATATATATTATATATATATATATATATATATATATATATATAATTTATATATATATATATAAAAGTGCATATGGCAACACTTTGTTAGGGTCCAATTCTTAATCATAAAACACTTTAATGCTAATCTGCATGACATTTTTCTAATTAACAACTACCTTACTACATAGTTAACAATTAGGAGTTACTGAGGCATAGTTAATAGAATTGACCTAAACTAACGTGTGATAGATAGATAGATAGATAGATAGATAGATAGATAGATAGATAGATAGATAGATAGATAGATAGATAGATAGATAGATAGATAGATAGATAGATATCACACTTTTAGTTTATGCCCCTATGTATCGATGGATCAATATTAATTTATTGGATATTATTGGTTGTAACACTCCCAGTGTACTTCTGGACCCACAAAAACTTAACAAAATGGGGCAGTTTATATACCCTATTTGACACACACACAGAGAGAGAGAGAGAGAGAGAGAGAGAGAGAGAGAGAGAGAGAGAGAGAGAGAGAGAGAGAGAGAGAGAGAGAGAGAGAGAGAGAAGAGAGAGAGAGAGAGAGAGAGAGAGACTAGTCAAAAATAGTCAAAAACTATGTATGTCTACTTAGTGGCTCTTTTAAATTAAAAAGCACATGTCAATGTTTAACTTTTTTAATTAACATGTTTAAAAGCATGGGGATGGCATAATGATTGTTTTGAAAAAGTACATCTAATTACCACAAAAAATGTGTGCACAAAAACAATTCAAAATGTGCAATAATTAATTGTGGTAATCAAACTCAGTTCAATGTCCATGCCAACTCATGCAAGTAACAACTGCACACTTTGACACGAAAGCACATGGTTTAGTGATACAGAATTTTGCATATATACACTAAGCTACTATTTATTCTGGTGTACAGCAAACAATATGGAATATCAAAGTTCTTCAACTTTGTTTATTATATTAAAGGCACTGAGTTACAGATGTTGAAACAAAATGTGTTACAACACTCCCTGTTCTCCAATGTTGTTGTAAACATTAATATAACACTGGAGGATGAGACTGGAACAAACTATAACTATCTATCTATATGAAATGAATTAACTGAAATGAATAAAAGCACAATTTTATTTTATTTCTTTGCTGTGGTTGTTTGCTGTTTTTTTTTTTTTTTTTTTTTTGTGTGTGTGTGTTGTTTTGTTTTGTTTTTTAGAGTTCACAACAGGTGAAGATATGGCACAAACTTCACACAAGTTTACAAGAATGTTTTCTCACAAGAATATAACCCAGTGACCACTTAGGCTCTATATATGATCACAGCTGCATGTTCATAATTTATAAAAAAAAACTGTTAATATGTCTCACCCTGTCAAACGAACATCATGCTTCCTATTGCGCAAATGACACATATCTGCAGCTTGCCACGTATTATTGCGGACGAAAAACATAATAGAACTGATCTATTTGAGTTTCTGCACTAGGCCTGCATCTGATATTTCAACTTAAAATCACAATAGTTTATCACAATCACGTATACTCAATAAAAAGTTAAATTGATCATAAACAACAGCACTCACCCAATACAAAGTACGGGAGCTCGGTATTTTCCAAGTCGTCAACAACGACTATTTCGCCCGGAAAATCATTCCTGACGGAGAATAACAGCTTGGGCTCGGAGGCCGACGGGCTGTGCATGATGCTCAGGTCGTTCTCTCGCAAAAACGGCAAAGCGGATACCGTAACGCTTTTCATTTTGCACTCCATATCTTGAGACTGATCTTCTTCGCCGTTCAGACATTTTACCCCAGCGGAATTGAAGATGACAGTCCAGAGAACGCCGACGAGCAGACCGGAGTGTGGTAGTAGCATCTTGCCGGAGACTGTGTAGCGGTTGTCAGGCTGCGGCAGTCGGTCAGCGGCACACTGGGAGCTGGAGGAGGAGGAGGACCGGGGAATGCGCTAGCAACACACTAATCTAGATGTTTGCGTGAAAATACACGATAGAGGCAGGGTTTAAGATTCAGATATTCTCCATCCAACGGCTAAATATTCTTGTTGTCATCATAACACGACTCGGCTTAGTGATGACAGCGAGAGAGGCGGAACAGCGCAGCAACGGAGCCCGTTATTGGGCTTCTCCACCTCAAGCCATTAATAACGATTTTTCTTGTTGCAGTGGATAACCATTAGCAAGAGCTACATATAATAGTCATGTAACACTTTTAAATCTGACTATTGTTTGCCGTTATTTCTACTTTATCCATTTAAATGCCCTCAGATCCTCGAGTTTTTTTTTTTTATCAAGTCAAAATACTTGCGCTCTCTTTTTTCTTGTTTTTTTATTTTTTTTAATTTAACGCCATTCTAGCCTATATAATTTACAATTTGTATGCTAGTTTAATGGAAACATTTGTTGCATATTTTTATCATTTATACTCTGATTTACATTACACATTAAATAGCTAACATAAAATAGAAATTCATGAACGTAAATAAAAAATAAATATGCCTCAGTATAAACCTCCCTATTGAGGAAAAAAAGATAAAAATCAGTCTAATCTAGTTTGCTGGTCTAGCGTTGGTTTGTTTTAAAGAGGTTTTCGTACACTTTGTAGCTGGTCAGACCATGTTAAACCAGCTTAGTCCATCTTAAACCATCTGAACTAAAGGGGGCTAAAGTAGAAATATATGGTATCAACATCAGATAAAGTACTAACAGTAAACTGTCAAACTATTTTTAAAAATATAAAACAGTAACAGCTGGCATTCATTGAAGATGAATTTAAATAATAATTATTAACAAACCTTTTTTTATTGGTTGTAATAGATATGGTTATTCTTTCTGTATCGTAAACTGAAAATAAATGCAAAATATGAGCATTAGTAGAGAATGTGAGAGTAAGTTTTATAGTTCACTGACCACTGAGGAAAGAAGAGCAGAACTGAAGCCAACAGCAGCTGCAAGCTCTGGAAGAAGGAAGAAAGGAAGAAAGAGAGGAAAAAAAGAAGCAGGGCAGTCTGCCCCAAAGAATGATCTCCCTGTGTAATCTTGAGCTTATTCCAGCACTGAAGCAAGGCTTTAGCAAAGTGTGAAGCACTTTTGTGATGAAAGGGCACAGTACTCATTTCAGCTTTGACCTGCTCAATAATTGAACTTTGAGGGCGTTCGGGGGGGAGAGGGGATCGACACACTTGTGGTCCCATTGCTGGGATATCCTGCTCTCTTTTAGGGTTCTTTCTGCAACACTCGCCAAGCTTGTGGTTTACACATATCTAAAGGCAACTGGCATAGTGAACTGTCAAAATTATTCTCTCTCTGTTGTTTAGATTAAATGGATAAGTGATGCTAGATTAAATTTTACCTGAGAAATTGGAGCACTAAACATGTTTTGAGGAATCTATCTAGAAGTGACACAAATTAGTGGCCCTGACATTGGCGGCAATGCTGGTATAGGCAAATGTGTACACAGATGACTGGAATGCCTCCATAAGTGGAAGTACTCTGGATTGTTACTCTGAATAGACCACAGTCTGTTATGGCAACTACATACGGTTTTAGGTATAAACATAACACAACACATAATGGCCTTCAAATGAGCATCATATGCAATCCAATGAAAATTGAATCTGAGCAAGCCCTCTAAAAATATTCCTAAACTGCTCAAGGAATTAGCAACCAAAACATAGTTTTAAAAAGTTACACCTTTTCAAAATGCTATTGCTTAGAGCACATTGAAAAGCAAATATTGAACTGCATGTGCTGTGGTTTATGATAGTGACAGAAAAAAAATCATGCTCTGTCGTGAAAGAAAATGTAAATGAGTTCAGGAACATCAAAAACACAATGTTTTACTAGAACCGGATATCATTAATTAAGCCTTCAAAAGATAAGAACCTCTTTGTGACATGAAGAATCTATGTTATGCATTGGCAACTTCTGTGTTCTGCATTTTTTTGCATTCGTGTTGGCCCTTTTGATAGCCATGGCAACCTCATGCAAGCCAGTTGTTAGATTTAGAAAACAATATTTCCCCATTTTTTCTGTAAGGCTTAACAGCAGAATATATTTGACATGACAAATGATCACTCAGGGATTTGCAACCTAAGGATATCCAGCATATTGTTCTTATGCTTAATAAAATGTCCTTGCATTTTAAAAATGGTGTGAAGCAGGGATTAGACATAAGCTTCTTTTCTAAAAACAAACCATACTCTACATCACAAAGTACAACAGCACACCATGTCCACATCTATGCAGATTCTTTTAAAATGTCAAATACAAGCTTCTTATAGGTTGTAGAGGCACGTACATGCTATAAAACATCCTCAAATTTCTTTAAAAAGTTCACAAAGGAAGAAACTGGAAAGGGTTTTTAGCCAAGCAATTAGTACTTCATAAACTTATGCTAGCCATTCCTCAATTACAGCTGCTAAGTGTTTCCCGCTGAGTTAAACAACTCACAAAATGATCTTCAAACAGTATGACTGCACTTTAATAGAGGACAGGCAATGGTTCTGAAAAATAGCACTAGATGAAAGATTATGTTCAAGTATTGCTAGGAAATTAAAGATCACGTATTTGGTTAGATTTAACAATCTCAAAATAATTCTCATACATGAAAATCATTAGTATATACGCATTATTATTATATTATGCTCAATGGCTCTTACTCTTAAGCTAACAGCCATGCCTCAAACATTAGCCTTTAAACTACTGTATGTTCCATGAAAGATCTTCCTTATAGCACATTCCTGCTAAGAGACGTTCTACTACAGACACCATACTCTGTAACGCAGGTAATTTATCTACTGGTAGGTGTCTTTCCAGTCATGCGTAAGCAGTAATACAGGCCAGATGTTTGACAAAATGAGTGACTTTCCTCCCCTCATGTACAAGGTGTTACACCTTAACCAATTAAAAACCAAAAAGCGCTGCATAAGATTGTGCTGAGACAGCACACACAATAAAGTATGGAGTGGTGTTGTAAAATTCAAGAGGTGAAGATTTGAAATTGCTGTTAATAAGTTTTAATTATTTGTATTGTGTAAATGAGTTAATGTATAAAAGCACAAATGTTTGGGTGTTACATTTTCTGCAGGTATCTGTTATTGTATTTTGAGAATCATTACACATTTTGAGAATCATTACACATACTTGTGACTTTGATATTCCTCAAATGCAGACACATATTTAATGTCTGATTTATTTATTTTGTCATATGAGCTTTGACTATTTCAACACAAACACTTGCACTACAATGCTTAATCTACAAGTCTTGAGTTTTGAAATAATTGTATTTCTATTAGATAGATGGATAGATGGATAGTGGATAGATGGATAGATGGATAGATTGAATTGATTGACTGTTAAATGTCCCTCTACCACTCACCCATGTTTTTTTATATTGCCAATTTTTTTTCAGTCAGTTATGTTGTGCATGCAGAAAACTGGAATAAATATATGAATAATTTGATAAGTCCAAAGTCACAGTCACAGAAGATCATGTGATTGGCATGAACTGCAACCTTATTGACCTTTTCAAAACAAATAAATGTGTATGCTAGCAAAAAAATATGTCATTCTGTAATCTAATGTTATTTGATTCAAAATTATGATGAAAATATTATTACTAGACATACGCTTGTAAACAACAACAGTTTGTTCATGGGCTAACAAGAGATTTCGAATTAGATTTATTCCCTATGAGTCAAAGCAATAGCCCTGACATATGCTGATCGCATTCATTCAGGTTGTAAATGCTAAAGATCAGTGTTATGACATTAGCACAATTAGATTACTCCATATTCATCTCTCAAATGTTCAACAAATATCATGTATCTCCTATGAATCTGTGAAGTAACGCTCAGACAAACGAGTCTTGATGCAAAAGAGACACAAAGAGATAGAAAAGACATCAGGAGGTCTCGCCCAGACTGACTGTGGACGTCCGCCAGGTTTCTCTACAGAGATTGTGCCCTCTGAGTGTTTTTTATATGTCAACGTCACAAGACAAATAGCGACAGGGAGTATCTGCCCCCTCAGCCCCAAAGATGAATCACCCTTGTTGTCCAGTTTGCCAGTCTCTAAATGCAGTCTGGGCCATGATCTCACTGGCAAACGCTGCCATGGATTGACCTTCTACTCAAGGTAATGATTACCCCCTTGAGCATGCGGCAGCTGGCAAGGTAATGCATTGTTGGCACGTAAAAGTGATGCTGCAAGAAGCAGAAGGAGATCAGGAGACTCGTGTACCCTAGAGTTTGACCATCTGTGGCCTATTGGTCGTCATTAAGGTTTCTAATTTGGGACGACTGGGGAATAAACCAAACCAGGGCTGAAAATGTCATTACCTGACTCCTAGTGAGGTGTCCTCCCATATTTACATATTTATACACCTTAATTGTCTTTGCCTCACTGCAGTGACATTGAAGCGGTGCAAACTGAACCAATATCTATTCCAGGTATCACATTTGATGAAAAGCCAGAGCCCTTAATGTGATATTATAACCCTGTACACTGAGACGGACCATTGCGCTTCAAATAGAAAGGAGTTAACGTTGTAGAATATTATTGTGACTGTTGTTTTGAAGGCCCGGTCACATTAACGATCTCTTAATTAGAGCTTTGTTCAGACTGTCAGATGGTGGTGCCTGAAACTGCCACTCAAAGCTTTTTATTAGGGGTGTAACAATATATCGTGTCACAATATATCAGAATACAAAAAAGCAACAATATATATCGTGGATAGTGACAATATGTATCATGGGTGTTCACCCAAAATGAAAATTACTGTGTGAAAAAAGAATTCAAGTTTACAGATTTTAGTGTCAGTACTACATTAAACTACTATAATGTGAACTAGCCCAATGAATAGGGGAATATTTGTGGGTCCTGATAATACCAATTGTCTTATGTTACCAGTGAAAAGGGCCTAAATTATTTTAAATATATCTAGTCAGTGACAGAGTGCAAGCATATACATTGAAAATAACTGTATTTGCAGCTTCAGAATCATGAATATTTTTATTCTGGTGTCATGTCCTGTGCATTGGGTTATCAGCACCAAGCCAAGCCTATTCATTTACACCCCCAATGCAATTGGAGTATCGCAAAAATATCATATTGTGAGTTCAGTATCATGATATGTATCGAATCGTGACATGAAGGTATCGTTACACCCCTACTTTTTATGTCTTCTATTGACTTATCTTGTGGTTACTTTTAAAAGTAACATTTTAGAATACATGTCAAAAATGCTTTCCAACAATTAGCATATTACACAGCTAAAAATGGGGGAACAATACTATTATTTTCAGTAAGAAGTTAAAGTTTGTTCATTGTTTTAGCATCAGGCAAATTCACTGCAAGTAAATTCTGTACTGTATTCTAACAAATTTATGGAAAGATGGGGAACACAGCCCAGCATGCTCATAAATTCCTTATAAATAAATATAGACTACCGTTCAAAAGTTTGGGATCGTCACAAACGGTTGCACAAAAGTGAGAAAAAGAATTTATTTGCAGCAGTGTCAATATGTTTATTAAACAAAGCTCAAAATACTTAGAAACAGGAGCAGAACAACCGTAAAATCACAACGAGAACTGACAAAGAACAGAAAGAAAAAAAAGGTTTATAGGGATAGTTTACCCAAAAATGAAAATTCTGTCATCATTTACTCTCCCTCAAGTTGTTCCAAACCTGTATGAATTTCTTTCTTCTGCTGAACACTAAAGAAAATATTGTGAAGAATGTTGGTCCAAACAGTTGAAGACTTCCATCAACCACTGACTTCCATAGTTTTTTTTTTTTTCATATGGTAGTCAATTGGGCCCATCAACTGCAAAGTCTTGCCTAGTGTCACGCTGCAATTCTTCTGAGCGTTGGATTTCTCTGGTTTTGCCTCTGCCCCTTTGACCGTGTTTTATGTTTGGATGGTTTGCCTGTGTTCTTGACCTATTGCCTAATTCTGGATTACCCTCAAATAATTTGGATTCAACCCCCTATGTACGAGCAGTTTTGAGATGCATTAAAAATTCCTAACAAAAAAAGTACTATGGTTTCCACAAAAATATTAAGCAGCACAACCGTTTTCAACATTGAGCACAAAATCAGCATATGGAATAATATCTGAAGGATCATGTGACACAGAAGATTGGAGTAATGATGTTGAAAATTCAGTTTAGCCATCCCATAGCAATAAATAAACTGTTCTGTGATTCAGTGGAATAAATCTAATCTATAAATGTTGATGTTGATGAGCACAGCCAAATATGCTGAAAATGATCTATGATGAAGAGGAAAATTAAAGGCAGACAGACACCTTACCCCGGGGCCTTAACCCATCTTTTCTCTATGTTACTCTTAAAACACTACCTTAACTTACTTCAACACTTTTGTTTTACTTTGCTGTATTTTCTTTAGACTGATAAAGAGTGGCATGGTTTATAAAGCAAACAGAAATGCAATGCTTCCGGCACAAACAGAGAACTAGCTTATTTTTATCAAGCCCAGGCAGAATAGGACAAATGATATGCAGAAAATGTTCCAGTTGGAAGCAGGGAAAAGCTCACTCAATTGGGATGGATACGAATAGTTGTCAACCATACATAATGTCAGCACTGGTCAAAATTATCTACACTGGAAATTAAGTAGTGTACACCATGAAGCATAACAGAGCCAAGCACCGAAATATCATTAATCTGTCTGTAAAGGGGGAGAAAGGTTATAATGACCTTATTTTTCACAAGTGAGACTATATATATCATCATTTAAAAGTATATGCCTCAATCTAAATGTGTATGTGACACAAAGTAAACTTAATTCTTATTATTGTGATTTTATCTCACAATGTTACTTTATATGTAACAATGACCTTATGTTTCACAATCTCACAATGTTTTTATTGTTTGTATTGATGTGTCCTGTCAAACTTATCAGTTTCTATCTCAAGACCATTAAACACCACAAATCTAAGCTTTTTTAAAGAACAATATTTTTTTATATCTCCACATCCCAAGTTTTACAACTAGTTTTTGAGAAAATTAAACTCAGCAGTTACTGTGCAAGATAAATTATAATTTATCATAGAAGATATGAGGATATTTTATAAAATACAGCAAGAGATAGGGTCCGTGGCTCTACCATTGGAAAAAGCATAATGGCAAACTTGGATCTTGTGTGCCTCATTCATTTAATTTATTTCATTCATTCATTCATTGGTTCATTCATTGATAAACCAATCACATTACAGCATTGATGCCATTCAATTTTGATCAGAGTTGTGCGACAGTCAATCACTGTTTGTAGATACCATAAAAAATGAATGAGAAATCATACCTGTCATGCAATTGTCTTTGACTTCTCTCATAAAACAGCATTTTTTTTCGGTGTAAACTAAAAATAGATCAATCCAAATTGAATGTTTAAGAGCAAACATGTTGAAAAGCAAACTCTACTCCATTGGCATCCATTTAATAAAAATAAAAATAAATTACTCTTGTCTCCTCTTGTGTTTGAATAAGTCCTTCCTTTTTTTCCCAACTGCACTGACTTCAAACTGTTTCCACATCAGAATGAGATGTACGGGTTTTAGCATTTCCTTCAAAATTCCCAAGATATCTGGCACTAACAGGGCACCAGGCTGACAAGAACTTACTTTTGGCTTTATTGTATGAAGAACAAGATACATCTCCCTTAAGAAACTGGAGACTTTGTCAGTATGAATTCAGTTTGCCAGGAGTCACAGCAAATTTGTAGCAGACAAATTTGGCTAAAGCATTGGGAGAAAAGCATTTTCGCTTTCATTAGCCACCCTGTCCCTCCAGGGCTCACAGAGCCGGGTATACCCTCCCTCCCCTCAAACACACTCTCTCTTCTCTTCTCTCTCTCTCACTCTCTCCTTCCTTGTCACATCGGTGCCTGCTGCCGGCTCAGCCAATCAGAGTGAAATGGGTGGAGCCTCTGGTCTCAGTTGGACAGAGCTTGTTGAAAAGAAAGAGATGCTTTCCTGAAAGACTTGGAGTAGCTCTCCTCTGCGCGAAGCTCACCGTTTTGGGGCTTGGCAGTGAGTGATAACTACAGCACGAGCAGCTTAAGTCAAGCTTTAGCATTCTGGGACACACACACTGAAAAACACAGAGTGAGAGAGAGAGAGAGAGAGAGAGAGAGAGAGAGAGAGAGAGAGAGAGAGAGAGAGAGAGAGAGAGAGAGAGAGAGAGAGAGAGAGAGAGAGAGAGAGAGAGAGAGAAGAGAGAACAGACAGTGGATGTCACAAATCAGGTGCAGTGTTTCGCCTTGGAAGAAGCAGGATAATGCTGAGTTTAAAGAAGAGATCAGCTTCATATGGATTTATTTGTCTGATTGTAATCTAACGTGATCCTACTTGTTTTGGAAGATCATCACCTTGTTCAAGAAGATCTGAACTGCACCTATCCTGCTTGGACAAAAATCGATTTGCTGGGACTTTGCATTCTGAAAGAACTGATGTCAAAGTTTGTGCATCTTGTTTTTAATCTTTAATCAAGAAAAAGGAAAGAAAAACAACTAATGGCTATCAAACATTTTAATTGTACCCATAAAGAGCGCACTTAGGTAGCGCACTCACTTCGGAGCATCAATACAATGCCTGGATTACCCTTTTGACTGCCTACTGAACCCCTGTGAAATCACCGCGGAGGAGGTACGGCGGGGGGCCAAGCGGGGGGAGCTGCATTCCTCCACTGGAATCCAACATCCTGACTGCCGATACAAGCCGATCGGATACAAGCGCAATAGGGAAAGGAGTGAAACCACCCTTCACGGTCTGGGTGAGTACTCTGTCACAGTTCACTGGACACTCAATCTATATTGGTTTTAACCACTTCACTGAGCTCATCTTGTTGTGTTGGAATCATCTCCTGACTTAAATGTTACAGCGTTTGTGGGGTCTTATATCTTTCGGGTATCTGTGCACACTCACTCCTACATCTGATTAAGGATAGCTGCAGTGTCAGTCAACTACGTCAGATTAATGTAAGCTGCAGGTAACTTAATTTTGGATCCCAAAAAAGGATACGGTTGGTTGCTCTAATTTAGGTGTAAACAGTGGTTCTATTTGACCAGGATTGACTTCATTTGGTTTGAATTATGTATTTTGAAATTCAGAGTATTTCGGAACACATTAAGTGTATAAGTGACGATGAGTTTATGTAATAAATAGTCTTTACTGGAATAGCAGCCTTCTATAGGGCATTTTTACTCCATCTCATTAAACTGGATTTGATTTCATCCCACAATGCTTTCTCAAACTAAATCTAGAGCTCGCCCCAAGAGTTTCAAGCTCCTTGCACAACGACAATAACCCAGAGGGGCGCTCTCAAAACAAGCAAGAAGTCCTTAACTCCCTTTCCAAACTTTCTCCTCACTCCGAAGCTTTAGAACATAATACAGAAAAAACACGAACAGCAGTGAAGAGCTAAAACAAAACAGCCCCACAGCTACAGTGACTCACGGGATGGCTTCCTCACAGTTTGGTTTGGACGTGTGCCTGGACACCACAAGAAACCCGGAGAAGGACTGCATTCCTTGATTTCTTAGACATGTGGTTCCTGTTTTGTGCACTAGTCTGGGTGATAAAAGATGGACTGCATTGTCTTACATATGTACATTAATCCTCTTTTCTCACTCTGATAGTGGCAGACCAGATGCACGCTGACATTTCCACTATTGAAGGAGAATATTTAATGCCCCTTTCTGTCAAAATATAAAGCAGCTTGCTTTTTAATCTGTTGCAGACATATTTAAGCTGTCCATGGATTCTCTCTCTCTCTCTTCCCCTCAATCTTTTACTCTCCCTCGCTTTCTCACCGTCTTAACAGTAGGTTTCAATACATTTCATTTTTGAAAAGCCGATTCATGGTGTGATTTTGTCGTGTCTACACAACAAACCCACCAGGCCATCTTTCTGTGGGAAGAATAGCATTTTAATCCACATTATGCAGCAGTGCCAGGAATCGTGACTTTGTATTTTGCGCTTACACCTACCCGATAGCCAACCATTGACTATTTTGTCATAGCAAGCAATCAGAAAACAATGGGCCACCTTCATTTAACAGAAAATAAACTCTTTGGAGACAAACATATAGGCTGACAGCACTTATGCAGCACTTTTGATTCCTAACTTTGCCTACAGAGGGAGCAGTTCTCTTAGCAACCTACAACCTCAGACGAACAGAATCGTATTCAGAACAGCCAAAACCATTGCAAAAAGAAAAGATGACCACTCGATTCTCAGTTTACAATATTGATTTGTTATTTGAGAGGTCTGTCCATATCTAACATCCAAACATGATCAATTTCTACTGATACTGTCAAGGGAGATTTAATCTATGTAAGGTGAGCAGAAGATGCTGAATTTTTCTGCATCTGTGATGTGCAGGCCCAAGTTATTGGGATGCAAGTCCATGACGTTTCCCCAGTGAACATCCTCTCCTGCTTACTAAGAAGCCCTCTGAGGTTTTTGAAGTGTTAAAGTGGAAGAAGAACACAAAACTCCATTTCCAGTCCCGGAGGGGACGCTGATATGTGTGTGTGCATGTGGGCTGTCATTTGCTCTGTGAAGTTATAAAAGAAATATCGATCTGCCCAAGCAATATTCACCGTCTCAGAGGATAATGTAAAGTGGATTCAAAATATACTGTGTATGTTCACTGAAATGGAAATATAAAAATATAACAGTAGTCTGAGACTATCTCACTAAGATAAGACACTTCACAAAGTGTGAGATGAAATGTATATTGTAAAGATAGGTACACTGTATATTCATATATGAAAAACATTTTATTATATAAGGTTTATGGCAGACTGAATTGAAATCGGCAAATTAAATCTCATAGTTTAGCTGTAAAGCAACTTGATTTTTTTCAGTATGTGCCAGCTTTATAATACACTCCCTGTGCTTTCAACAAATACATTTTTGTAAATAAAACTAGTTTTATCCAACTGCTGTATTAGAGAAAGCTAAAGGCCTTAGGTTGACTGCGCACGCGCACACACACACACACACACACACACGCATGCACGCACGCACGCACGCGCGCACACACACTCACTTATTCATTCACTCACTCACAAAAGAGTGATGGGCAAATAGAGAACACTAAAGATTTATGTGAGCTGTACTGCAATTAACAGATAATCTTTGGGAAATATTCTGGCTTTAAAAAATGTAAAATTCATACAAGTGCATAATGAAAATGAATTCTGATGTTTGGTTATCTTGCTCATCACTTCTGTTGCCATCAACTCAGAAAACATAATTTGCTTGGCTCATTAGCATGCATAATTACATGCAAAATTGGAAATAACCAAGAAACACCCTGACTTTTATAGCCTGAGCTCCTTTGAACCTACTTGAGTGTGTCATGTAGTGATTGCGAATGTCATTGAAAGTTCAGAATGCATAACTGTGGGGTGAATGACATCGAGCTAATTTTCATGCAAAACTCAAATGAATCAATTGTAATCGGGGAAAACAGTTCATGATATAAAAATGATAATATCTATCACAATGCCTAACAGCAAGATGATAGGATATGGGAAAACCATAAAAATGCATGAATAATTAAATATAAAAAGATGATATATTCATAAAAAGATGAGGCAGACAGACACATACGTAGATAGTGTTGTCTATAACTTTTATACTGCATTCACCATAACTAAAAGTTGGCTTCAGGCCTTCAGTAAAGTCTCATTAGTGTCCAGGATGAGTAAATGAAGTCTTTCATGTTGGTTATCATATGGTGTATTAAGTCTCTCATTAGATAAGCTTCAGTAGTTTTCAAATCTAATTTCCAAGAGGATCCCAGGTCTCCTCCTTTAATGGAAGGGACATTTAATTTAAATGAATTGGGCAATTCCCCTGCCCAGACCAAACTAAAGGCACTATGATAAAAGAGCATACCGATAAGAAGCTGGGCTGCTTTGATATATGGATATGGAATATAGATTCTGATTCGTCTCCTTTAGATGAATAACTCACAGGTATGGTAGAAACTTGAAATTCACAGTTGTGGTAGTAGGTTTTTTTTTTTTTTTTTTTTTTTTTTGTGGACAGATGTGGGCTGATTCTTATCTTGTCATTTTATTTCCTTTTAAAGTAATTTGAATTAGTTTATTTATGCTATAAATTATTATTATTAATAATACATTACATACAAATACAACAAGTCATACAGTTACAGAAACAACATTAATAGTGTGCACTAAAAGAAAAGGACTTAATAATCTAAATTGTCATAATGGGTTTGCATTACCAAAAATGTGAACATTGCAGTTTTTATTAGATTTCATCCTGTTTGGATCTGTAGCGATTCACTACCTGTTGAGACATCCACAGCATATCCGTTTATGTGGTATGCACAGCCACATTCCCAAGTTAGGAGTGCATTTCACCATGACATGAGGCATCAAAATGGGAATAGTCCCCGCCAGCTGGTCAAGGGGCCAAGGGGAAAATGATTTATTTGACAAAGATTTAAAGATCAAAGGCAATGACTAACCAGGAAGCACCAATCTCCTACTGCAGATGATCACAGAAGGAGTCTCCACCAATCAGCCCTAGCAGCAGGACCACGTCTCTAAGTTTTAATTGGTTGCTGTGTCCCGGCCGGCCTTTACAGACATCAAGCTGGACGACATTACATGTGGCGACAGGGTCAGCTATTCCGCTGCCTTTGCTGTTCTCCCTGCAAAGAAACTCTGTGGTGGAGAGTAATGTGAAAACTGTCATAGATACTCATAACCTAATTTTTCAACACGGACATAAGCTATTTCCTGTGAATGTGCAAGACCTCTGATTAATGAATTGCTATAGGTAAATAGCTATGTAAACACTAAACAATTTGCGCTACACAACGGTGTGTTTATGATTACGATTAAATAATATGATAAACAACGATTTACAAAATCAAGCACCATAACATTCCGTTTTTGTACACGTAAAAGTTTTTGTACCACTTCGGCTGACACCAGAAGCCTTACATCTACATATTACAATAAATAATGGCCTTTCCGGCTCGTGCATTAAAAATAAGGTGGATAAAAAAAAAGCTGGACCCCTGTTTGCTGTTGTGTGACTCAGCAAATGTGACCCATATGAAGCATTCATTCACTTAAAAAAAAAAAAACTACAATAAAACAAAACAAAAAAATACACAAGAAAAAAAAATTACTGAGATTATGTGATTTGACTCTTAAATTATTGTCATGTCATGGACAAGAACTGAGCCTAAACAACAGTGTCTGAACCTGGCATAAGGTTACACTCTGACGTTGGCCAATCATAGTTTAGAATTAGTGTGGTACCTGGATACGCACCTGCCTTACTGTCAAATGTGACCAATTCATTTGATGCCACAACATCAGCAGCACTGCAACCTCACAACCATTCATTACCGCTGAGCCTGGAAACCAGAGAACATGTCTCGCCTAACTCTGCGAGTGGAAGACGAGAGCAGAAGAGACAGAAGAACCATTGTGTTACACACCACAAGCCTGTCATTGTCTGTACCCCTATCCCCTGGTCTCTAGGAGGCAAGATGGATGGTTATGGTTATGGCCAACTCTCCTGACATTTCATTCAGGGCCCCTGACCTTTCCTTGCAGCAATGTGATGCACATAACCTATCGATCAACTCCTGACCAATGTCTCTCCGAGGACAAGTGCTGTACCAGTGTGCTATTTATGTTCAATCAAATCTGCAATATGGGGATCAATGTTAGATTCATGGCCAACCTTGGTTACGACAAATCTTTCAAGCTGTGTAAATATATGTGCTTTGAAATATAACGTTTAGTGGAGATTGATGCTGGAAGATTAGTAGACGACTTTGTATAGATTGATCACCTCAGATAGACAATTTGTAATTCACACAGTGCTGAAAGACTCATTAGTAACCGACATACAGTTCATTACTGGCTTTACTTTGAGTTGTTTACTGCACCATTTCACAAATTCTTCAAGAATCAAACGGAATAACATTAAAACTCGTTTAGCTTTGCCCTCTGCCCCCCTTTGAATGTTTTTTTTTTTATCTCTTGTACACTGAACACAGACTGGCTACCTTGTTGCTGATTGGACGCATAGGCTAAATTTCCCATTTTGTTTTGTGATTTTATATTTGAAAAGGGTAGACATGACAGCTACATTATAGTCCATTGTGTTCAATTTCTGTTAAATAACAAAGAGGAGAAGATGAAATGTCACGTTATGCATATTTGGTACGACACATTTTACTTTGCCTCATTTATATTCATAGTTGCCTCAAGTGGCTAATTTAAAAAAAAACATGGATGAATTACCTTTTAATTAATATGCGTATGAACATGCTTCTAAAGAAAAAATAATTAAAAAAAATTATATATTATATATATCAGGTTTTATTTCGGTATTAAGATCTTAATGCAACATTATTTTGGGGTAATGTTACTTAAACCCTCCTTGCCCAAGTGATTTTTTAGCAAAAGCAAAATCAAAATAAAATTGAATTAAATAGTAAAATAAAATAAAATAAAATAAAATAAATAGCACGTTGCACTTTTAACATGACTAATGCTGCACCAGAAATTACTCATCATCCATATCTACATTTGGTCAATCTAATTTAATCACACCTTTACACCGAAAATATTGTCATTATATACTCGAAACTCTCTCCTTTCAACCTTTTTCTCGTGGAAGAATAGAGTATTTAAAAAAAAAAAAAAAAGCTCTTTTGAATGCATGCACATTGATCACTGACTGCCAACTGCAGTATGATTTTGCTTGCTTTATACATATTATAAACAATATGTACACACACACACACACACACACACACACACACACATACACACACACACACACACGTAAAGACTTGCATTGGTCATTTAATATCTCAAAAATGCTGCAATTGTTGAACCCATATCCTTTTTACATGCATATTTCATTTAATCCGACACTACACGCTGTGTTGTAATCAATGAAGGTAATCCTTATTGACATCGAATTGAGTTTAGCACTGCTGTGCACCTCTACAATGACCTTTTGAAGGACTTAATGACACTAAGTTGTTTCTTGTCACTGTGTTGGGAAAAAATGTGAGAGACAGCATACAGTATTTGTACCATCCATGATAACCACTTTCCATTTTCTTCCTTTACTTCACGGCTGTCTCTGACCCTCAATAATTATTGGTGCAAACGTCTGAGTTCACTTTGTGCTTTTGAGATGGTCATCAGGATTCCCTCTTAGTCTCAGCACTTATAATCTAACCAATTAGATTAGCAGCAAGCAGGTATGAAAATCCTTTACTCATTAATAGTCCTGACATCTGCCATCCCTCTTTCCATTAAATTCTGTAACTGTTGTTGACACCTCAGCCTCCACTTGGCCACATTTGAAATTTGTATGAGGGCCCAACTATTAGAAGATCCTTATCTGAACATTATCCAATTGCCTAGTTCAAGCTCTTCCATATGAGTGTTTTCAATGATATGCATTACGTTCCTCTAAAAAAAGTATTTTGTCATAATAGAATTGTATATTGACAAAACACTTTTTAAAATACTCAGAAAGGATGCAATAAATTGATCAAAAGTGACATTAAAGACTTTAACATGATTAGAAAAATTTCAAATAATCAAGCTTAATCAAGATTTCCACAAAAAATAGTGCAACACAACTATATGTTTCTTGAGCAGCAAATCATGATTTCTGAAGGATCATGTCAAACTGAAGACTGGGGTAATGATGCTGAAAACACAGCTTTACCACAAAGGAATACACATTGTTTTAAAATATATTCAAATAGAAAGGTTATTTTAAAAGTTAATAATATTTCAAAATATTACTGTTTTTACTGTAAATAAATGCAGCTGCGGTGAACATAAGAGACTTCTTTCAAAAACAATGCGTGTTTCTGTGCTGGCTTTATCCGTGTGCCAATGATAACAAGAGACAGAGACGAGAGAAATAGACCTCACAGACAGAAAAAAAAAGATTGAGTGTCTGAGTAATTAGATTTTTAACATATAAGACTCCTGTCTTTACCCATATCTCCTGCAGACAGTCACAGAGTAGTGGCCTATGTGAGAATTGACTCATCTTACAGAAGCCTGCATTTTTCTTTTCTTTTTTTCATGTTTTATTTCATCTGTGGGGTTCAAAAGAATGTGCGCTGTCTTCATGTCTCCGCCATTCTGCCAGTGCAGCGTTCGGGCAAATGACTCACAGCTCCTCTACCACAATGCCTACAGGCGTAAATCAGCCTCAGTAGGATTACGCTGAATGTGAGTAAGATTAAATGACTCTTGCAACTGTCTTCCCATACATCTTATTGGAATTCACATGGCTCTCTGCATGGTCCAGACTTGACTCTACTTTCACAGTCCAGGAGTTTTGCAAAAGGCTGCTGGCCGACTCTCTTATGGATGCTATGGGGGATAGCTCAGAATAAAGATCTAAAGTATATATACATGGCCACATAAGTTTGGACACAATTGAGCTTTGCATGATATTACAAAGCCAAAGAGCTGTCTTTTACTTAAATATTTACAAATACAAATAAAGATGTGCCTTAAAATGAATCTCTTTACAAAAATAGCATTTATTAATTAAACAATTACATTAAAAAAACAATAACATTTTAAATGAACAAGTGGGAAGAAAGTAAAAGCAGCTAAAATATAAACTAGCTTTGGTTTAATGATTTTTTTTTACTGTTATTTTAAAATTTAAAAAAAAGAGTTGTAAGTTTCATAGTGATTTACATATTTTATATTCATTTATTTATTCATGAATCATTATTTATTAACCTATAAATATGTTTCGTTTTTTATTCAATATACTGTACATAAACTATTTACTGTTTGGAGTCAGTTTGAAGACTTTTTATATTTTTGTCTTTCTTGCTCACTGCATTAAATTGATCAACAACACTAAAAACAGTAATATTGTGAAATAGTATTAGAATAAAAAAAATATGTTCAATTGTAATATATTTTAAAGTACAATTTATTCCTTTTGTGATAAAACTGAATTTTCAGCAGCTATACTCCATTCTTCAGTTTTAATGTGATGATTTGCTGCTCAAAAAAACATTTCTTCTTATTATCAATATTGAAAACAGCTGTAAATAGTTGTATGACAATTTGTATGATCGGAGGTTAAAGTGTGTTAAAGTAGAAGCTGAACAAACTTTGAATACATTTTTTTCAAATATAATTGCAAATCTTAGTTTCAATACAATGCTGTAGCTCGTAGTTTAAACAGAAGCTTCTAAATATTTTTTTTCAGAATACATTTTTTTTTCTTCAGGTAAAGGAAATCAAGTTGTATCTCCATACTTACAATAATAGTCAATTTATTCTAAAGACTGCTCAGAACATTAAAATATGTACCCAGTATCTGCATGCAGTGGAGTTGAATGACAACGCAGTACGTAACTTTAAAGACAGTCTTTGGAAAGGTCATGGCATTATGTGAGATAAGCAAAGAGAAAGGTCAGAGAGAGTCTACATTTTCTTTCAGATCATACTGAGAATACTTATGACATAGCTTTTTAAAAATATTTCTCTGTGTGAGTGTGAAAGAGAGCATGCCGGAGTGAAGCCAAAACAGTGATTGCTATGAACAAAGTATGCTAATGAGAGGAGAGGAGAGTTCAAGTGGGTCAAGGCAAATGTGCTCTCAGACATTTTGGCGCTGACGAGTTCAGTTTTCCACATGTATGTTGAGATAAAAAGTACCAGGAGGAATGTTAGAGAAAACTGTGATGTTGAGACAAAAGGTTATAGAACTGAGAAGATTGTATAACACTGAACCTACCGACTCTGAGCAAAAAAAAAAAAAAAATCAATCACTATAAACCCGCTCTCATCGCTGTAACCTCTCTCTCATGCAAATGGCCACTCCATCAGCTGTGTTTCCTATGAGATGCAGGTTCAGAGCGGCAAGCAGGGCAAGCCCTCTAGTACTCAATTCTGTCTGAAATGGAAATCATTTTGTGAAAAAATATAGCAGCTGCACAGATATTGCTTAGCAGGTTGTTATCTTTATTTTCTATTTGACATTTGAGAGAAACTATAGTTTTCTTCCTCTTCCTTTCTCCACAGACACAGCATGGTAGCACAAACACTTTGCAGTCTCCACTGAGATTCTTCGTTTACCTGATTTAAAGCAATACCCCCCATTACAACCAGCCTTATGGTGTATAAATATAGCCTGCTTGCTCTTCGTATGCTTCGGTATAGCTGCCTTGTCCCATAAGCTCAATTGCCAAGTGTGTATTAGCTGTCAGTAGGTTGAATACAGGCTGAGGTGGGGCGGAATGATGCAGAGGGCCAATATTGAGGTATGGACTTCTCTGTTGCTCCAGGGCACACTGTCAGCAGCATTATTCTTCCCCTTCCCCTTGTGCACTTTAGTCGATTCCCTCACCCGACTGCTGAACATGCTCTTCCTCAACACATAATTAAAGACCCTTACTTCAATCCGCCATTTACCGGGTATAAATTCACTCGCCGGCCACAAAGTCTCCTGCAGCAATTTGCTAAACAAGGCTGTGTAGCTATTTGCATCTTTGTCCAATTGGCCATCGTTTATTTCTGTGAATGATTGTAAACAGACTTAATTTCTAGATGTTGGGTCTAGATGCATTTCATTTCCTTTCATTATTTAGCAAACTATCTGATACCATTACTGTGCTATACGGCCACAATAACTTGGATCGTTAGAAAAATAGGAGAGAGACACTCATGCAGGGGGTCTGGATTTCAGTTGTGTTCAGTTGTGCTCATCCAGTCAGCATCTGCTAGCCTTGGCTTAGCTCACACTTTGGCATGCCGTCTGTCAGAACTATACAAGACCCCCATGGCACACTGGGCAGAGACGATGAAATGTGTGTCTGAGAGGCAGTCGGTCCACCAAGTGTGAGCTGAAATGCAATAAAGGGGGTGTCAGCAGAGTTTCTGAGTGTTCTCTCAAAACAAACAAGATCAGGACTATGCAAATAAATAAATACATTTTACAATATTATAGTAGATGATTCACCAGGTCCTGTTTTTTAGCAACATAAAACAGCATGAAATAAACATTTTTCCTGCTTGCTATAAAAGTTATAATATAGGGTAATGGAATTTGCAGCTCAGGAGTTAAAAAAATTAATTCGGAACTAATGAACAGTTCAACATTTATCAGAATTATCACATATACGGTCTGAATTCCCAAGTCATTGAAAACCTTGGCTCCACAAACCAGAATAGCAGAGCTCTCATTATATTCTTACAACAAGACCATTACAGGCATAATGCATTATACAATAATGGTAGCACTACTTCATACTGCAAGTCGGGAACTGTTTTAGTCACTTAGGCTGTGTCAGCAGGGTTGAAATTGGTCCCTAATGGTTTGCCTATATTAAGGTAAATGCCCACCTCAACTATGTGCCAAAATCAACTACCATGGGCCCTTGGCACCGCATCACTCTGGATTGTTCCAGATGGAAAGTCTTTCCAATGTTTTCTTCTTTTCACAACAGAATGTCTAGTTTGATTGTTTCCCTTAGCAACTTGACATTTCATCCATATTAGCTTTGTGAAGCATTCAGTCTTGAAATCCCAAAGAAAATAGAATTATATTTTCACAAATGCAGTGACAAGTGAACACCACAACACTGTTTTCTTTCTTATTTCTCCTGCTTTGAAATATGAATGAAATACATCTACGATCAGATTTCATTACACAGACTAAATATGTTACCTTAAAATGAAATAGAAAGCAAGTGAAGGAGATGAAAATTAGTTTATATATAAGTATAAATCTTACAAGTAACCATCTAATTCTTTAGTATGATCCATAAAGCATCGCTGTGAAACTGTGGATTTAGCTGCTTCATGGTACAGATATGGCTACATTTCCCTTTTTTAAGTTTTAACTTTTAAAGCTGTTATCAATGGTTGCCCATAGGGGCAGAGGGTAAAGTGGCTTATGATGTATGGAGGCATGAAAGCCAGCAGCCAATATGCAAAATGGGCTGGATGTCATTATCTTTTGAGGACTAGCGATGTGAGAACTGCCAGTACGAGCTGGGAAATGGTCCATCATTCAGCCAAGTGCTCTTCCACCCCCTCAAACATCATTGCATGCCGGTTTCGCCTGTGCATGCAGGGACCTCTTTGCTGTTTTTGCTAACCGAGCAAACAGAGTATAGGAACAAAGCACAGATGGGTCTAGCGCCTGTCTGGAGAACTAAACATTGGGGAGGATTCATGGAAAATAACACACACTAGATTGGTGAGTGTAATTGAGTGTTAACTGATCAACAAACTGGGGGAGAAAAAACTAAAAGACAAAAAACAAATACAAAGATACATTTACATACACACTTATAACTCAACATGTACAATTCCGTTATTACTTTCACCCACATGTTGTTCCAAACCCATATGCTGTAATTTTTGCCCTGTGGAACACAAATAGAGAATATTAACTCCTTACAACAACAGTGCTCACATCTGTCAAGCTCCAAAAAGAACAAAAAAATGTAGTAGTCCCATATGACTTGTGATTCAGTAATCAGACTGTTCATCACACAAATTCAGAAGACTTGGGAGTATAACAAACACACAAGTAGCATGCACTACTTAAATAGTAGGCCTAACTGTTGTGCTTTTTTTCTGTCTTTTTGGAGCTTGACATGATCACTAACTAATGTTGTATGGAACACCACTGCAATTCATTATTTATTGTCTTCCAAAAGAACGTACCGATTCAGAAATGCTTGGAAACAAGTCGTCAGTAATTACATGACTTCCTGCACGAAAAATTTGCAGAATGCCAGCCTGAGGTCTTTATTGGCTGCCTGTGAACGCCATCTAATTTGACCCGCCCTCAAATGCTGTAGTTGTAGCTGAGGCCTGGAAGAGTTTGGTTTGTGTTGTCGACATGTCGAGAAGATGCTGTTTTCTGAGCTGCAAAAACAAATCCACTGTGTAGTCACTTCCAAAGAATGAGGACTTGGGCTCCATTTGATACGGTAAAACCAACGCCATCGTTATTATTTGTATACAAGCCTTAAGGATGCCTCCAGAGCTGAAATTCAGATATGGTAATGGATGTTTTATTTCCGACACACTGTTTATGTGGTAGACCTATTACAACATTCTTAGCCATCTGACCAATCAGAGCAGAATAGGCTCTTGGGTTTATTGAGACCAAATCCTTTATTGAACTTAGAGCTGGGCGGTATATCGAGTTCCACAATATCGATATATAGATATATATTTTTTGAAACGATATGGAATGAAGCAATACCGTTTATATTGTTACAGTAGTTTGATACTAGCCTAGAAATCTAGATGCACCCTAGCGGCAGCAAAATGTATTTTGCAGCCAGGGTAGTCTAGCAACTCTTCCGTTGGCTTTCGAGCTGGAAAAACCAAAATCTAGTCAGGCCAATCACATCGTGTATAGAGTTGGTGGGCGGGCTTAACATAATGACGGCAGAGTTGTGATAATTCCACGTGATTTCCCTGCTACTTAAAAACAAAGAAGATGCTGGTGCTGCTGGCGAACAGCGGTCTTTCAATTCGGCTTTGGCCGCGACTCTGGAAGACTTGGAGTTAAGAGAACGTCACTTAAGTCATTCTTAAAAAAGGAAGATGTGTTCGGAGTTTGGACGACCGGATACCCTGGTGGGAAAACGCGTGGGACTCACTCAGCCACAACCGTTCATTGCTCTGGTTGGTTGTAGCGCTATCCTATTGCGTGCAGAGGGATTTTGAAAGACAACTGTTTATCCCGCCCCTCGGATTGAGGTATGCCAATAGTGAGTTACCAGACCTAACATCTTGATGTAGGTCTGGCTTGCCAGGCTAGTTTGATCCGAGCACATCCGAAAACTAGCAGAGGACACAGTGTGAGCTGCTGCAGTGAAAGTACAAAGTACAATTTGTCCTAAACATGTTATATTAAGGGCTTCAAAATAACTGGTAAGATATAGTTAACAAGTTTAAAGCAGCTTGCCCTGTCATGCTCTGACAGATACTGATAATGACTGACAGATACTTGCGCTGTTTAATGCGTTTGAAATGTGATGCTTTCCTCAGTGCTTAACTTACATTTCACAGGTATATAATCCATCTGTAAATGTTAGAAAGTCAAACAAATGCCCATTTCACTGTCAGGAGAGGGCGAACTTCTCTGCTGAAGTGAATATCCGCTAAAATTCAAGCTTCCCTGAATGAGCGCCTCCATGCGCATGCGCGCCAAACAGACGGAGCACAATAATTCTGAAAAAAATATACATATCGCTGAAATATTTGTTGTTGGAGACAATAAATGTGCAATATGTGGAATTTTACAGGTCTTTTACAGGAAATTTTTGGTCTTCACAGTAAGAAATCAGGTGATGCTGCAATTTGTGAGAAAAATTAAGTATTTTTGACCTTGGATGCATGTAAACCTTTAAAAATAGCGTAATAGGGTAACTTTAAGGAAAACAAAACAACAGCATATGGGTTTTATATGACATGAGGAAGAAAAAAAGATTATCTTTCTGGGTGAACTATCTCTTCAAGGCCATTTTGGACTGATGAAAGCTTTGGAGGTTTTCAGACACAATGGAATGGTCTTGGCATGAGGAGCTGTCTGTGGATCCTGTGGACTAAGCAGCCCACTGGCTGCAGTCCCTCTGGAGCGATGCACTATAACAATGCACGTGTATTGATCCAACATCGTAATATTGCAGTTGAAAGGTTTCCAGGCCTGTGAATTATCATTTAGAAGGCATCCTGGACACATGCATGGATTCAGAAAAGGTGCAAACACCAAACAACCATACACACTGCATGCACACACCCAATACACCATGGGCTGTGCATACAGCCCATTACTTTGATTGTTCATATCCAATTGTTTAAAATATTATTCTGGGTTCAATACAAGTTATAAGCTCAATCAGCACAGCAGCATTTGTGGCATGATGCTGATTACCACAAAAACATTGAGGCACTTACAATGGAAGGAATACTCACTGTTTTGATAGTATAAACACATAATATAAAACATTATGCTTGTTAACATGATTAAAAGTTTCATCAAATCTCTTACTAATGATTTCAGTGTAAATTTATATCCAATTTTACAACTTTGTTGCCATAACATAATGCCTTAAATAAAATGATGAACATTATGCCACAAATACTGTTGATTAAAGGAGCATTGCGTAAGTTCTGAAATTTCTAACCGTTACTGACACCAGTGGCCGATAGAGAAACTGCAGCCAGTCTCATGCTCGTTCTCGGTGCGCACGCTCACACACTGGTTGGCCGCACAAGATAAGGCTTTTTTTTTTTTTACTAACGAGGTGTTTCCGTGGGTGTCTGGATTGTGCTGGAGGCTGATCGCTTCTTTCCGTCCGCAGAGTCCATTTGAAACACTACTGCCAGCGATTGCCGCTGCTTACTAATGGCTGCTGTACGGATGTAAGCCCAAGTAGACGAGAACACGCATGACGTCACATTTTGTGAATTTTCGCACCAATTCGGACCCGACTCCTCCATACAATTGAGCCTACAGGCTGATAGAGGCAACCGTGGTGGACAGTCAAGGTGTCATTCTTTCTATTACATTATGGTTGGCTCATAAATGTACAAATGAAAACTCTATCTTAAAGATTTTTTTAAGAAAAACCTACACATAGCCCCTTTAACCTCATTGAACCTATAATATAATTTCAATGCTCACGATAGCAACCAAAAGAGAGAAGCCTGAAGCCCTAATTTGTTACCCATTACATACCATGCCTACATATCCACATTAATGGATTTCTGCTGATCTACAACGCATTCCCATTTTCTGATCTACAGTCACCAATATCTGTCACGTACTGAAATCTGTGTTAGCAGCTAAAGTGCATTCCCATGATGCATGCTTCACAGCTCCTTCGGTCATCAATGTTCATTGACCCTGATGGAACGACCAACATGCAACAGAAATAAGCATTTATCCATAAACCCTCTGAAAGCCAAAAGTGCTACGCCCTCCACTCATTACAGAGCGAGAAGCCAAATAACCACTTTATTCCACTGGTCACCGTAACGATTTTTCAATGCCAGCACAATTGTTGTTTTATGTTCCAGGATAGCTAGCCAAATGCATTCACATGGTCTACTAGAAAAAACAAACAAATGTAGAATAAATACGCCCTTCCAGCTTGGCAAATGTATTCACCCATGCTATAACAGCCTAATGCACTCTACAAATTAACTGACGATATCTGAGAAGCGAAGTACTGTTGATAAACCTCTCTGTGACGCAGTCACCGTAAACCCCAGCATGCTTGCGAGGGAGATGGAAGTACACCATCACCTAGCACTCATAAATATCAGGCAAAAACTCCAGAGGAATTAGCTTTCTGATGCCAGTTTTTTCCCTACGGGTGTATGGGTATTTCACTGGAAAGGATAAGTGGAGAGAGGATGTTGTGCTTAGAGTGATCAAAACTGACCCGTTTAATCTATCTGATCCATCTAAGCCTGTCAATCATCTCCTCTGACTTTCATACTTTTGACTTACGCAGTGTGCCTACAGTGCACCCCATACTTGGTTGTGTGAGAAATGAGATCTGTGGTGATAGAACTTATGATGACAGTGGCTTTAGGCTGCTTGCTTCCGATGGAAACATACCGCAGAACTGACACAGAAAATAGTTCAGGGCGACTTACTTAATACGTAATATGGACAGTGCGAAACTCTGCCAAATTTCATATTCCCACAGCATTGCCAATGATGGTTTGCTCAATAGAAGTATTTCACCCTGCAGCTGCTATGCCAACAAATGATCTCACAGTTGCATTCGGTGATTTACTCTGAGCTCTACCTTGGCAAACTGACTCCTTGGTCTCTGACGGAACGGCTACAGTCCACTCACTGACCTTCTGATGCATATTGACACAAAAATGGGAAGCATTGGATAAAAAAGCCAGTCTGAGTAACTAAACGAAAAACACTTAACTAGCACTTAACTAGACCAGAGATTTTTAAACTGGTATGTATCCAATAAATGTAACATTACTTTTAATAGTAGGTGTGAAAAAAGTGTGAACTTAATATAAAGATGAATAAATAATTTAACAACATGGTTTATAAAATAATCTACAATCATTATATATACAATCAATCTGTATATTATTTAGATAGTATAATATGTATTAATATTTCGATTTAGCTTTTTATATTTTCAATTTTAATTTAAGTATTAGTACTATTTTATTTCAATTAACAAAAATGATATTATATTATGACGATAACATCACTGAACATAATACTTAACATTCTTTAAATATAAATGTGTCTTTATAGAGTGGTGCAGGGATGACTTCAAAACCCAGAGGACTAATTCGCCACTGGTTCCCTCGAGATTTTGCTATGGGGTTTTTGCTTTTCAATTTATGAGTGAAATAAGGTCTGTGGTTAACATAACTTGACGATACTTGGACGTTTTGCTCTACAATGTAAACTGCTTACACTCACACCCCAGTTCTTATCTTGATATTTATTAGAAACATATGTCTTTTAAAATAAAAATTCAAAGTTTCTGTTTTCGATATGGGTGTGTGGAATTTATGTTGTAGAGCAAAACATCCAAGTATCGTCAAGTTATTTTTACCGCAATCCTTATTTCACTCATAAATGAAAAGAAAAAACATTATAAAACCCTCAATCTATGGCTGTTTTGCATTGCATCTCCTGTAAAAAAAAAACATTTAGCCAAAATTGCGTTTACAAGGTACCGAGTTGATGCAACTGTTTGACTGTTTGTTAAGGTTTGCCAGTTGTTAGTGACATTAAAACTTTTGTTTCAGACACTGTACATGCAATTCCTGAGTTATGCCTGTCAAAATGAGTTCCTATTACTTTTGAATGGATAGAATATCATATAATCCACCGGAAATATGTACAAAAAATAACTAATTGGTCACTGTACATGTCAGTCAAATGTGTCTTTCTGTCAAAGAGGGAGATTGTTAGCTAGAATAAAATGCAATCCGGACTGACATTATGTCGATAAAAGTTTGGCTGTGTGACTCTAACTGACTCTTAACTACACAGTGTAATATTCCCTGATAAGCAGATGTAGTGCTGTGCAGCTGCTCCAAATACCCCAGGCCAGTGGAACAGACTCAAGCTAGGACAATAACATCAGGTCTTATTAAAGATCCAAATGTTAACTCACATTGGACATGATAAATGTCCTGAAGGACCATAAAATCTAAAAGGGTGACACAAACTTCAGAACACATACATCAAGAGACGACTTGGTAAATTGATCAGATGCTTTCACAGCAGCAAAGATGTTTCATACATAAATCTTTCAATTAAATAAATTGAATAGCATATGGCATGAATTTGAATATCAAAAATAAAAGAGGTGTGCACATCCAAAATTCAAATTAGGCTCGAATGCGGGATTAAAAAAAACATGGCTAAATGTATGATTCAAGAATAAAAACATGACTAAATGTACAATTACTGACTTTCCATACACTGAAACGTACAATATTGAAAGAACTAAAATGTATGATTTACGTATGAACACCTTCGTGTGTACGAACAAATCCTTTTTTAAATCTAATACCGAATTCATGAAATTAATCAGTTGATTCTGTTGCATTTATGATAAATTATATTTTCAATCGAATTTAACTCAGCAGACTCCTTTATTTAATTTGAAATTATGACACTTCATTATGTTCAGTTTGACTTCTGGTGCAAACTAATTTCAAAGAATTGCATGTTAAACAAGAATACACTTTAAAAACTTAATATGAATAACATTTCTGTTGTCGTTTAAACACTTATCATGTTGTATTTTGATCCAAATTCAGGCCTTTATCTCCATTTTCAGCATGTGGACTGCCAAAGAGGACTGCGACTGCAACAGTCGTATATACATAGACATACGCTTTGTACCTGTAAATGTTGCGTATTGATACGTATTAACATTGAGACCACACTCTAAAAAATGCTGGGTTGTTTCAACTCAAATATGGAGAAATCCAGCTTTTGGGTTACATTTTTAAATTACATCTTTAACCCAATGTTTGGGTTTGTCCATATTTTACCCAAAAACTGGGTTAAAAAAATCCAGCATTTTTTAGAGTGCAGGGCGATAATACACAGTATTGTGTCTGATGATGACGATGACTGGACACAAGTGTGTGTATTATCAGTATAATTTTATACTTGCCCAGATGTTATCTAAATGCATTATTAGATGCACAGGGAAAGTTTAGACGATAGCATAGAACAGGCAGGGGAGTATCGTCTGTTGTTCCCTCTATGATTGATTCATCACTTGTTTCTCTGAGCATTTCAGCTTTTCTAATGTCACTGTCTCCTTAGGATGAATTGTTGTTGTATTTCTCATTTGCAAGTCGCTTTGGATAAAAATGTCTGCTAAATGAATGAATGCAAATATACATGATTGATGGTGCACAAGTTTCAATGCAAAAGCTAGAATCAAACCCCACTGGCCTGAGCAAATGCATCACTGCCAAAAAATCTGAACGGCACAGTAAATTTAGATTTAATTTATGTTTCTAAAAAGTATTTACATAAATGCAATCACATTCCACTTTTCCAATACAGTCCTAAGTAGGCCGTGTTGGGAAGAATCAGTAACATAGTAGCATTTTTCAGTAGTGTGACAGCCAAGTGAACTGAGGAAAGAACTAAGTGCAATATCATATGTTTTCACTGACTGAAAGCATGAAAATTCAGTTGATTCACACTGTCCGTGTATCAAGCATTAAATAAATGTATCATATAGTACATAAGATATATGAAGAGTTCAGATGCAAAAGCCTCTAAGTGCCATCTGAAATTTTCTTCTAAAATTATAATTTTTTTCAAGATTGTATATTTAAGTTCAGTAATTTCACTTTAATGGCAATGAAAATTACCTATTAATTGTCATTTAAGTGAAATGACTGAACTTAAATATACGAGCTTGATAAAAATGATCATTTTAGAAGAAAATTTCAGATGGCACTTAGAGGCTTTTGCATCGGAACTCTTCATATGTAACTGTTATGAACTGCTCCGAGACAAAGGTTGAGATCCAAATGCAGCTTTTAATTAGTGATGGCAATTTCAAAACACTGCTTCATGAAGCTTCTAAGCCTTTACGAATATTTTGTTCCAAATCAGTGGTTCGGACTCGGAGCATCAAACTGCCAGAGTCACGTGATTTCAGTAAACAAGGCTTCATTACATCTTAACTGTTTCGAAACACTTCGAAATTTCAATGGTTCACCGCTGGGGGCGATGATCTCTGTCAACACGAATCATGTGTCTGTGGGTTTTACCTGATCTCTGATCAGTTTTATACATTTGTGGACGTTTTAATTAGACATTAGTATAATTAAAAAGAATAATTGTATTTAGGGCCTAATAGTCTTATTGGCCTGTTTAGCTGAGCCATTTATATAGCAAACAAAACAAACCCTGACAATTGATCAAATAACATCTTATTAGATGATTAGATAATTGCAATTGAAAGATTTTCGTTTTAATAAAAAAAATGTCAATACATTTGTAAAAAGTGTTTTTATGCATGTTTGGCTTGGCTTTTTGTTGCATTTACATTGTTCTGACTACTGGGCTCAGCGTAGAAACGGGCGTTGGATTGTTTCGAAGCCTCAACACAATATGGTACAACTGTTTCAGTGTTCCACAAAGCCCCGATCTGCCCACCACTACTTTTAGTGATGGGGCAATCCAGACACGTAATCTAATGTACAGGCAACAGGTCAAAACACAAGTAGGCAGTCCAAAAAAACAAAACCCACAAGGTTGGGAACAAGGCAAACAGGTAATCCAGAGGTAGGCAGAGATTTCAAAAACCGAAATACATGGAACCAGACAAATGCAGCGCAAAAATAGAATACTTTGCAGGAAATGAATGAGTGTACATGGTTTAAATAGGCTGAGACTGACAAGGTAATGAGACACAGGTGGATGCAATCAGGGATGATGAGTCCGGCAGTGAGTTATGGGAAATGATGACCCTTCACAATAGATAATGCTTTACAATGAACTCTGTTAGAGAGCTATATACACATGGCAATATGTGTTCAATAAAATACCTTACTCACCTATTGAGTAAAAAACAAAAACAAATCAACATTTCAAAAAGCCAAGCCAATGTTGATTCTCGTTTTATTACAAGCTATGTTGCATTGTCTTTTTGCCGGAAGAACAGTACTCTCAGTACTAACAGTACTCTCCTCTGTTCTGCATTTTTTTCTGGAGGTTCGAGATTTAGCTGCTCCATGTCAACTTTCTCACTCATTTCTCTATTTACAGATATTATGAGACGCACGGGCGAGTAATGCATGTATGCAATTTCCTGCAAAAGCTATCCCGTCAGGTCTAAAATATAAAGACTAAACTCATTTATATGGTATGATATGGTTTAGTCTTACCATAGTGAATTAGGGTTAGACAAAAACACCTTTTGGAAGAAGGACTGATGAAGTATTGACTCATTACTTAAATTTTGTTCATTTTGAACAAAAATAAAATGACATAGTGTGCCTTTAAATTGAATAGTTCCTTAATAGTTTTACTACACTGTGGTACACTGTGGAGAATAGGCAGGCTTCTAAATACCACATCTATACATTCATGTTAGCAATTCTCCTGTATAGTCACTTTGAGCTTTTAGTCCTTGGTGATTCTGATTCAATCAGTGAAAGCCCAATAAACAGGGTAACGGGTCAAATTCTTTCCAGAACAATCTTTAGGGGAGGTTTTATCTGCTGCTGGAGGGTAATGGACCTCTTACTGCTTTGTGGTAGATTTATTGACTATCTGAGGACCCCGATGCCCCTGATCAGTCTCTGCACACTACATCTGTCTTCACTCATTATCACACATGCATATGAAGCTTTGCAATCACCCTGTGTCTGCCAGAGTCCATTACCCTAGAAGCCAAGTACTCTGGCTCAATCAAAAGCAAGATAACAGACAACTTACATCACACATGAACAATGACATACATAAGGGATATGCTGTACAACAAGTGTTCACACACTTAAGTGTAGTGTATCGTTGTGTGTCTGAAGGTCAGAAGCCGCTTTTGTATTACTGTTTCACATCGATCCACTCTTTCCTCTCTCCACCTCCCCTTCCTATATCAAGAGTTCAAATGCTATGGAGACCACTCAAAGAAAAAAGCAGCATTCAACATAATGAAGCGGTGATTTCAGCTATTCAAGTATATAACAGTACTCTGAAAGTAAAATCATAATGCTTGAACTGAGAGAGCAAGTACACTGATGTTTTGACTGTCTACTCAATCCAAAGACATGACTCCCTTTTAGCAGTGGTTATTTAAATGTGCAAAGCTTTCTAACACATTAGGTTAAATTGTGGTTGTGTTATCTGGCTGTGATAAACCAACCTGCATATTCCCATAACAGAAAAAACAGAGGAATCATTTGGAGAGTGTTAAGATACTAATTACATTTGTTACAATTAATAAACAGCTACAATTATATGGTTGGCTGGACACAATTTAGTATTCCTCCATCACGGAGGCACCGCTGTGAATTTATGATTAGAGGATGAGGAAATAGCTATTGCTTAAATTAAAGGGTTAGTTCACCCAAAAAAAGAAAATTCTGACATTAATTACTCACCCTTGTGTCGTTCCAAACCCATAAGACTTTCATTCATCTTCGGAACACAAATGACGAAATCTGATAGCTTTCTACCTGATGTGTAACCCATAAAAATGTATTTTGTTGGTATAAATGATATGCATTTACCATTTAAGTTTATTTGAAATAATATTAAATAATATACAGTATTTGACTTGAATTAGTTAATTGATGCTACCATTTTCTGTCTTACGAAAAATGTCTAATTCAATCAGATTTTGAATCTCAGATTTTCAATGTTAGCCTCTCTCAAACTTTTGGATCCCATTGTATATTATACAAAATGAACGTGTCATGTTTTACATGCGTGTACCCTTTAATTGACACAGTTGCCATGGTTCCCTTCAAATTAAATGAGTTTTGCAGTCCAAACCACTGTGACATAAATTACGTTCCTGCCTTTACCCTACGATAAGCCTGCTTTTCAATTGACAACAACAACAAAAATCTCCTCGAGGATGATGTTTATTATTGCTATTTTTGAGGAAACCTCCAACATGGGTGCATAATAAGGCAGAGATGAAAGATTTAGATCATATGTTGTTGCGGTCACTCCTCAAAACGCTTGAGGACCTGTGGCGTATCATGATTCATGCACTTGTGGTAATTGGTTGCCCATATGAGGTGACCATGGCAACAATGCTGGAAAGTGTGTATACAGAAGGATGTGTTGTGTGTTCAGTTTTCCTAAAGCACATTCTCTCATTAGCACAGAGAATGTTTTATAGGTGTGTGGGAGGTCTGTTTGCACAGGGACCATGCTTTCCCCTCAATTACCAAATGAGTTTGCACAGGCTCTGGCAACAAACTCCTGAAAACTCTGCGAGGACCCGGCACAAAGTGTGCCAGGATGTATTTAAGGATGAGACACAGAGCTAATAGTATCAGAGCAATATGCAGATGTGTTTTTATGGAGCGGTGTTAATCTAATAAGCAGCCGGGGTAATTATCTTGAGTGCGAGTAGGTGTGTGTGTGCGTGAATGGTGTTTTTTAAAGTGTGATGTAGAAGCGATTACACCCAGTGGAAGGTTGAAATGTGTTTATGGTGATACAACAGCTGGACAGTCAGGCATTAAGAGATCGCCGATCCCCGCGTGCACAAATCTTCACGCTTGCACAGTATGAGACAGTTAAGGATGTGGAATCCGAGTCTAGTTTAGACAGAAAAATTACTGTTTTTAATGATCTAGCACAGGTATGCAGAATAAGGCATTGAGGAGTCTTAATTATCCATATGTTATTGTGCCTAATTCTGAAATAAATGCCAGTGATTGTGGCTGTTTGCTTTGACTCCTCATGTGAATGTTTTCCCTCTGTTGCCTTTGGAGAACATCTGCTTATTATTTTGCAGACAGTGCAACTTATTAATTCGCCATAATGCCGTAACACCTGCTGTAAAAGAAACGTGCAGAATTTGAAAATCACAGACATGTAATATACATATATTTAGCGCATGAGTTTGCTTTTCAAGACCATTACACATACACCTAGGCCTGGTTTCACAGACAGGGCTTAGATTAAGCCAGGATTGGGACACGTCCTTTTTGAAGCTTTAATAAACGTGCCCTAGAAAAAAAAGACAAAACAATGGCAGTGACTTATTTTAAGATATGCCACAGCAAGTTGCTTTCAGTTAAAACAGCTCAAACATGCATTTTACTCTGAGACTAGGCTTAAGCCTTGTCTGTGAAACCAGGGGATATAGAGACATTTAAAACCCCTCTGCGACAAGGTATTGTTGAAATTGCTTTCACATTATGCTATTTCACGCCTGCATAATTGTTTCGCTGATTAACTTGCCATGCTTGCATGTTTTAATTAAACACATTTTCAGGATTTATGCCCTTTCATTTATTTATCTCCCATCTTACAAAATGGTCACCTGGGGCATATTTTTTGGTGGAATTAAATGCAGTTTAATTATTTTCACAGGAAGAAATTGTTCATAAACATTCACACATGTAGGTTTGTTGAGTGCGACCTTATATTAAAAGTTTCTTACATGTTCTTTTGTTTGTTGCTTTTTGACACTCACATTCTGGCAGATCCAATGCAAGAAACAAGACAGATGCAATAACCATGATGCAAGAATTGCAAGATAGAAATGGTCTCGTTTAAAAAGGTTGGCTCTCTTCATGGAAAAAAAAATACACCCTAAGGTCTCACTCTTCTTTAGTTATTTCTCTTGAATGAGCAGGAAATACATACGGCGTCTGTTCAAATGTAGAAAACTGCTGTTCAGTTACCAGAGTAAAACTCCAAATATGAGCGAGTGAAATCAGACAACTGCTATGAGCAGAGGTGCATGATAGGTACAGTAATTAGTGGTGAATGGTGATAATTAGCATTGATATTAGTATTCTTCATTTAAATACTACTCCAGAAGACCAAATGTTAGCAAGTTATTAGTCACAAACAAATCATGTGGCTTTATGTCGAAATGCGGGCTTGTATTTGGCAATGTCCAGTGACCACTTAAAACACAACATCCAACGGTAGCAACTACCCAGAACACTCTAGCAACCACTTAGCAACAGCCTAGCAACCATCCAAATATTGTGTTGGCAATTTTTTCATTGGAAAGCACCACTCAAAATGTATTAAAATATCTGTTCAAAAGTTTGGGTCAGGAATTTTTTTTTTCTTCAAAAGAATGAATTAAATGGATCAAAGGTGACATTAAAGGTCCCAAATTGTATACCTTTCTGAAGTTTTATTTTAGGTTTTGATGTCCTTAAGAATATATAGTTGCGGTATAAGTACCAAAAATCATCTCAATATATTTTTACAGCTCCTTTCTCAGGATCTCTGCTAAGAACAGGTCGAATTTGCGTGTGGCTCTGGTATACGTCTAGCAACCATGCTCTGCTTCATACCACAGTCATGTTAAAAACATCAATGTATTCACTCATCCATAAAAGATCCATCAGCTTGATGACAAGATCCATAATTCCGCTTAATGTGGAATATACGTCATCAATACGCCTTTGTTATTGTAAGAGGTTAGCGTCCCCTGGTGGCAAAAAATCCTACATATTGTACCTTTAATAATTCCTAAAAAGCTGATAGCAATCTCACATAGCTCCGTTATTATCATTTAAGCTGACTGCACAATAAATCTTTCACAATGTCAACACTTCATTTGTTATAATCAGAGGATTTGCCAGCATGCAGAATTCAGCACTGCACAAAAACTTTTTGAGCGATGAGTGGATTCTATCTTAAATGCATCTCATTGGCCATTGCGTTCAAGAAATCAACACATATGTCTATGATTGGCTACATTGCTCAACGCTGCAAATATGTTATAAATAGAAACTCGTTCTGGCCAGTAAATAGATTTATTTAGTTTTAGTTATTATCTTGTTGCTTTTGTGCAACATTCGAATAACAATTTATTTGTTTCTAGATGTTTTATTTTTAGATATTTCTATTTTGCAAGAGTCCCACGAATCGTTTTACTCTCCCGCAACCCGCACAGACAAATGCATCTTACGCCCACACTCGGCCATTAAATCTAGCCCCACGCCGCACTCTGTTGCATTTGATCCCGCGGGAGTGCAGGTCTCTGCATCCATGGACTGAACAGCATTTTCTCTACATGTTTCCGTGTTGTTGTTGATTATCAACGATGTTGTCTGGGATTGGGCAAAAAGAGGGAGGGATGGTGGGCTGTGCTCGGGGTGGTGACTGAATAGTTCTGACATCACATTTTTACAGAAGTCACAACGGCTCGTTAAAAGGCACAGCCACTTTATGCAGGCTGTGTGCATTTGTCTGTGGATTGACTGTTTTGAAACTTATATGATAGCTACATAGCCCCTAGACCTCTGTTATCATGAAAAAAAGGCAGGAAATTTTATTTTTGACAATATGGGACCTTTAAAAGACATTTATTAAATTACAAATAATTTCTATTTCAAATAAATGTTGCTTTTTCACTTTCTATCATGAACCTTTTCTTATAAAATGTATCACGCTATAAAAAATATATTAAAGGGTTACTTCACCCAATAAATACTTTTTTTTTTTAAATTAATTACTCACCCTCGTGTTGTTCCAATCCAACCCTGTAAAACTTTTGTTCATCTTAGAAACACAAATGAAGATCTTTTTAAGTAATTCTTCTTTGGTGTTGTACAGCAGTTGACATCCATATTGCATTACTGCCACTTTTTCAATGAAACTTGCTTGAAACTTGCAATGAAAGAGCTTGCTGTCCCTCCATTGACAGACTATGCAATTCAACTACCACTTTCAAGCCCCAGAAACGTATAATTAAAGTAATCTAGCCTATGTGATTTGACTCCAGTGGTTTAACCTCAATTTTATGAAGCGACGCAAGTGCTTTGTTTGTGCAAAAACAAACATTTGACTTTACCACAACGAGTAAAGTAAACGAGAGCACAACCTTCACGAGCACCACGGCGGATGTATGTTGTGTTGACCTGTTTATGGTGTTGACGCGAGAGCAGATCAACAAAAACACGCATGCGCGCGACCACCAGACACCTGCGTGGTATGGTTGACACGCAAAAGCAGACAGCGCGTTGGAGATTCATATTTTGTAAATTATGTGGTAAATTATGTTTTTTGCGCAAACAAAGCACTCACGTTGCTTCATAAAATTGAGGTTAAACCATTTAAGTCACATGGATTACTTTCATGATGGCTGTCAATGGAGAGACAAGCTCTCAGGTTTCACTAAAACGATCTTCATTTGTTTTCGGAAGATTTGATTTGAAACGACTTGAGGGTGAGTAGGCCTAATTAATGACCGATTTTTTTTTTTATTGGGTGAACTAACCCCCTTTCAAGAGGCACAACTGATTTTATCATAATAATAATAAAATGAAATGTTTGATGTGCACCAAATAAGTTTATCATAGGCAGAAAGGCTGATGAAATTTTGGCACAGGATTTTTTTTAATAGATTCAAATAGAAATCAGTTATAATATTTCACAATTTGACAGTTTTTAACTGTATTTATCAACTAAATGCAGCCTTGATGATCATAAGAGACCATTTATAAAATCTTACCAACCCCAAAGCTTTTAATCTAAGTATTTTAAATATTTTCCTCTCATATAAATAAGGCAAAAACTAAATTGATTTGCAGCATAGTAGAAAATTCATGGTACGTTTTCCCTTACATTTGGATTTCTGTTTTGAGGCCTCCAGGCACATGGTGGTAGAAGTAAGGCAGGTGGTGGGATTGCTGAGTTTAGAGAATGGTGAGTAGATGCACAGTAGTTCAATAGGACAGACGGCCTTATGGTTTTGGCAGTGCACCCGTTTCCTCTGCACACTCAGGCTCAGTAAAAGTCTGCAGGTGCACAACATTTCTAGCTTCACATTGAATAATGGATGAGAACACATACTGGAGAACCAACCTAAATCCTCAACAGGTCTTCTTTGAGCTCAGACATTCTAGAAACTTGTCAATATTGGGTATTGGCTGTTAAATCTACTTTAAAATCAAGAACTATTTGGTGCAGCTATGTGAATGATTTCATCTGGAGCTGTTATAAATAAAGAGTAGAACAGCAGCAGAATTCCAGCCATTCTGAAAACTGGCTGTTGAGGCACTTTTGGATAAATGCCTTTGATGGCTCACCTCTGGGATCTACGTGAAATTTAGTGGTTCAACATGAATCATGTTCCCATGGTCATACATGTACAGTAAGATCGTGAATGGTTGAAATCAGGTTGTTTTAGAAGATACGCACTATTCTTTTGGAAGGAATTATGTGATGCAGCAAGTATGATGTGGTGTCTTTGTTTGTTCTGTTTTTCTATGAGAAATTGAATTGGAATATCAGGACATACTGTAGATTTGGAATCTGAATTCTAATGAGACATACTGAATTACAACTCTGAGATATTCAACACATAATGCATTCTGGGAAACATCTATCTTTATCATTTTATTGTTTTCTCTAACTGTAAGGCCTATAAAACTTCAACCTTCAAGGCTTTTTACGCTTTTATGAAAACTTTCAAATGAGGGGACCCAAATTAAGTGATGAACCCGGCTCAATGTCTACATTTTTGTAGCCTAATTTTCCTGGCAAAACATACAGAGATGACATGTTTATGACATGTTTATGACATACAACTTTGTATAAAATTTACTAAATGTATTAACAATATCAATGTCATCAGAATACAAATCAGAAGAGTTAACAGAGCTGAAAAAAAGGATAGAGAAAAAGGACATGAGGGTAAGATATTTATCTATAGGCTACAATACAAATTGTACAATATTATGTTTAAATAAGTTTCATAGGTAAGAAATGGTAGGTAATGCAGGGTCCAGTTCAAGTTTTAAAGTTGAGACAATCATTTAAAAACATTTGTATAAAATGTTTATTTATTTGCAACCGTTATGTTAACAGCAATAATAAGATTATGTCATAAGAACAGCTATTCAGCTGATGGACACAGAGCTGCGTTGTCATGGGAACATCTCAGGTGAAAATGAGGAAATCACGTTGCTCTCTTCGCCAAGTGCCTTCCAAATGGCTACATAATGCAAACATTTCCATTGTGAAGTTAAGTCACCATTTATATAACAGTATGGATTGTTTCAAATTCCCGTAACAGATTGTTTAGGCTTTACCACAGCTCTAGGATAAAGTTATTGTCCAGTTGAAGTTAGGTTTGATTGATTCACTTCTGTTGCGAAGATCATTAGTTATTAACTTAGGGGCCGCTAACACAACTAGGGATGGGCACAATTAATCGACGATCGATTATTGATCGTTAAGAATTTCGTCGATCACGTTAATTTGTTATCGATTATCATTAACCTAATGCTGCTGCGCGGTGTGAGTGGAAAGTGGCTGGTCAAGTTAGCGCGGAGGTTCCTGTGCATCCCGGCAACGTCAGTCCCCTCAGAGCGGGTGTTTTCAGCGGCTGGACTGAAGCCTTGTTTACACTCGACGCGTCCGCCCGAGCGCGAAGGTGAGCGCGGCAAAAAATATGTCATTGTGGTGTTCGGTGTTTCAGAGGAGAGCACGTCGAGTATAAACGCCTCGTCCGTTTGGGGAGGTGCGCGAGCACTCTGCGTAGACTCGCGCTGAAGAGCCAGGCGAAAATGTTAACAAGGATTGACGGTCACCAGGTTGCGGTCGCGTCTGACCCCAGATCATGTCATCAACATGCTTTCTCAACAAAAATCAGTAGACTGGTGTAGAAGTTGTATATGAGTTACTAGTTATTTTTTATGAGGCTTTGTTTAGTAGCCTAGGCTAATTGATTGTAATCTCTCTCACCCTTTCTCGACTCCGTGCCTTGGATAGTTTTGAGTTACATTTTGACAAAACCTGTCAGATCTAAGTATTATTATATTTTTGGTTAAGTTATTGTTTAACATGATTTTTTTTATTATTTATTATTTTGTAACAAACGAGGGTCTCTGTTTAAGACGCCAACTCGCGATGCAGGTTCCGTTGCGTTAGAGCACCGCAGCATTTATTTATACATCAAGTTTAGCCTAACCGAACGTCCAGTTTAACTGCCACAAGTTGATCATCTTGTAATAAAGATCTAATCGAGGAAAAACACGCTGTATTTTTGTATTTTCATTGAATTTTTAGGCTAATTTATAAAAAGTTAAATAAATAATGAATTTGAAAATAAAAATATTAATGATTAATCGATAGTCGATCGTTAATTCTCCCAACGATCGACTAAGAAAATTTAATCGAATGCCCATCCCTAAACACAACACCGTTCGGTCCCACTTTATATTAAGTGGCCCTAATACCTGTGAACTTACATGGTTACTAGATATGTACTTAGTATGTAACTACAGTGTAAATACACATTGGTACATAGTATTTACAACGGTAATATTTGTGTAACTACACATATGTAACAACCCACGGAAAGGTATGTGTAAGTACAAATGTGTAATAGGACATTGGTAACAACACTTTTTCCACTACAGTAAGTACACATGTGTAACAGGCATTGTGTAACTACATTTTGTAACAACAATATGTATTCACACAAGTTGTTCCACTTTCACACGCAGTCTTCCATACTGTAGTTACCAGTTAAGAACACACTGAAACCATGATGATTCCTATGTGTATACCATGTATTTACTATATGTCCGACAGGACTTATGTTGAATTACAGCTAAAGTTTTCCCTTGTGGTACCAGTGTACTTATGGTTACTCCTCAGGAACTCTGCACTTGATACAATGTGTTCAATTATCATAACTTACTGTGTATTATGCAAAACCCAAACCTCTGTGCAACATTGTATTAACAGTGTACTTACATGGTAACTCCTCAGGAACTGTCTACTTAATATAAAGTGTAAAATAGTCATAACTTACTCTGTAATATGCAAAACCCAAACCTCTGTGCAACACTGTATTAACAGTGTACTTACATGGTTACTCCTCAGGAACTGTCTACTTAATATAAAGTGTAAAATAGTCATAACTTACTCTGTAATATGCAAAACCCAAACCTCTGTGCAACACTGTATTAACAGTGTACTTACATGGTAACTCCTCAGGAACTGTCCACTTAATATAAAGTGTAAAATAGTCATAACTTACTCTATAATATGCAAAACCCAAACCTATGTGCAACACTGTATTAACAGTGTACTTACATGGTAACTCCTCAGGAACTGTCTACTTAATATAAAGTGTAAAATGGTCATAACTTACTCTGTAATATGCAAAACCAAGACCTCTTTGCAACACTGTATAAACAGTGTACTTACATGGTAACTCCTCAGGAACTGTCTACTTAATATAAAGTGTAAAATGGTCATAACTTACTCTGTAATATGCAAAACCCAAACCTCTGTGCAACACTGTATTAACAGTGTACTTACATGGTAACTCCTCAGGAACTGTCCACTTAATATAAAGTGTAAAATAGTTATAACTTACTCTATAATATGCAAAACCCAAACCTATGTGCAACACTGTATTAACAGTGTACTTACATGGTAACTCCTCAGGAACTGTCTACTTAATATAAAGTGTAAAATGGTCATAACTTACTCTGTAATATGCAAAACCAAGACCTCTTTGCAACACTGTATAAACAGTGTACTTACATGGTAACTCCTCAGGAACTGTCTACTTAATATAAAGTGTAAAATGGTCATAACTTACTCTGTAATATGCAAAACCCAAACCTCTGTGCAACACTGTATTAACAGTGTACTTACATGGTAACTCCTCAGGAACTGTCCACTTAATATAAAGTGTAAAATAGTTATAACTTACTCTATAATATGCAAAACCCAAACCTATGTGCAACACTGTATTAACAGTGTACTTACATGGTAACTCCTCAGGAACTGTCTACTTAATATAAAGTGTAAAATGGTCATAACTTACTCTGTAATATGCTAAACCAAGACCTCTTTGCAACACTGTATAAACAGTGTACTTACATGGTAACTCCTCAGGAACTGTCTACTTAATATAAAGTGTAAAATGGTCATAACTTACTCTGTAATATGCAAAACCCAAACCTCTGTGCAACACTGTATTAACAGTGTACTTACATGGTAACTCCTCAGGAACTGTCCACTTAATATAAAGTGTAAAATAGTTATAACTTACTCTATAATATGCAAAACCCAAACCTATGTGCAACACTGTATTAACAGTGTACTTACATGGTAACTCCTCAGGAACTGTCCACTTAATATAAAGTGTAAAATGGTCATAAACTTACTCTGTAATATGCTAAACCAAGACCTCTTTGCAACACTGTATAAACAGTGTACTTACATGGTAACTCCAAAGGAACTGCAGGGTCATTGTTGTGTACCACAGTAAATGCTAAACACAAGGTTACGTAGTGGATAGTAAACTCTGAAATATAAATGTGATAGTTATGCTTATAAAGATTCTGGGATATTACTGCATAGCACTTTTAAAGATTTACTCTTTATTTTTATATTTTTTGATTTTACATTGTGGTGACCTATTTGCCTTTACAGTAAATTACAGTGTTATGTAAACAATAAACAAGATTAGCCTACACTTTAAAGCCTTAAAAAAAACCTTGTTTAATCATTTAACCATTTTGTAGCATTTAGTTTATTTACTGTGAGACACAAAAAGCGTTTTCTCCAATAAAACACAACATAAATTCGCAAAATACATACATTTTATTAACCTGATGTAATCCAAATATTTAGAATCCATACGTTGTTTGCAGGAAACAGATCCAAATTCAGCCCTTTATGATCTTCATCTTCATTTCTCAGCAGCGACCGCAAACGTCAAATCCCGCGCTCAGGCGCGCTGGTGATGAATTCAAATTCAAAAAATGCGCCTTCAAGAAGAGTTACGACATGTTTTACGGCCGTGATATCAAACGCTCATTGGCTCTCGCCTGCTTCGTCACAGATTGCGACATGCCGTGTTTCAGTCGGTGTAGTAGGCTACAGAGAAGCGCGCGTGCCTTCACACAGAGCGAACCGAAACCACATTAACATTTTCATGGATTAATAATTTATATTCTGATCTGTACCTCATACACAACTATTATAATACTGCCAGAGAGGACTGCGGCTGCAACGCATCATCATGTGAACCACTTTTGGTACCGGTTTTGACATTTTCGCAATAAACAAATTATTGTGAAATTTATAACGTTACTTGTCTGTATGTTTTGGGTTTTGTTTTCTTCATAAGTGTAGCCTACGTAGTTTTAAGGAATGGTTATGGGTAGGTTTAGTTGTATGAGTAGGATTAGTGGCTCAAAATATATTTTAATGCTATTGTTAATAAAACTATGAGAGGTTTGGGTTTGCTGAGATGGTCTCTGTTATGACCGTTTCACACTTTATATTAAGTAGACAGTTCCTGAGGAGTTACCATGTAAGTACACTGTAATATGCAAAACCCAAACCTATGTGCAACACTGTAACAGTGTACTTACATGGTAACTCCTCAGGAACTGTCTACTTAATATAAAGTGTAAAATGGTCATAACTTACTCTGTAATATGCAAAACCCAAACCTATGTGCAACACTGTATTAACAGTAAGTTATGACCATTTTACACTTTATATTAAGTGGACAGTTCCTGAGGAGTTACCATGTAAGTACACTGTTAATACAGTGTTGCACATAGGTTTGGGTTTTGCATATTATAGAGTAAGTTATGACTATTTTACACTTTATATTAAGTGGACAGTTCCTGAGGAGTTACCATGTAAGTACACTGTTAATACAGTGTTGTACAGAGGTTTTGGTTTTGCATATTACAGAGTAAGTTATGACCATTTTACACTTTATATTAAGTAGACAGTTCCTGAGGAGTTACCATGTAAGTACACTGTTTATACAGTGTTGTACAGAGGTTTTGGTTTTGCATATTACAGAGTAAGTTATGACCATTTTACACTTTATATTAAGTAGACAGTTCCTGAGGAGTTACCATGTAAGTACACTGTTAATACATTGTTGCACATAGGTTTGGGTTTTGCATATTACAGAGTAAGTTATGACTATTTTACACTTTATATTAAGTGGACAGTTCCTGAGGAGTTACCATGTAAGTACACTGTTAATACAGTGTTGCACAGAGGTTTGGGTTTTGCATATTACAGAGTAAGTTATGACCATTTTACACTTTATATTAAGTAGACAGTTCCTGAGGAGTTACCATGTAAGTACACTGTTAATACAGTGTTGCACAGAGGTTTGGGTTTTGCATATTACAGAGTAAGTTATGACTATTTTACACTTTATATTAAGTAGACAGTTCCTGAGGAGTTACCATGTAAGTACACTGTTAATACAGTGTTGCACAGAGGTTTGGGTTTTGCATAATACACAGTAAGTTATGATAATTGAACACATTGTATCAAGTGCAGAGTTCCTGAGGAGTAACCATAAGTACACTGGTACCACAAGGGAAAACTTTAGCTGTAATTCAACATAAGTCCTGTCGGACATATAGTAAATACATGGTATACACATAGGAATCATCATGGTTTCAGTGTGTTCTTAACTGGTAACTACAGTATGGAAGACTGCGTGTGAAAGTGGAACAACTTGTGTGAATACATATTGTTGTTACAAAATGTAGTTACACAATGCCTGTTACACATGTGTACTTACTGTAGTGGAAAAAGTGTTGTTACCAATGTCCTGTTACACATTTGTACTTACACATACCTTTCCGTGGGTTGTTACATATGTGTAGTTACACAAATATTACCGTTGTAAATACTATGTACCAATGTGTAATTACACTGTAGTTACATACTAAGTACATATCTAGTAACCATGTAAGTTCACAGGTATTAGGGCCACTTAATATAAAGTGGGACCCACCGTTCTAACAGAAAAATCCTTAACGCGCTCCCGCCGACCATTTGCATAAAACAGTGCCCGGTGTCTCGAGAATGTATCGAGTTGGGGTGCTATTTACTGAGCGTTTCAGTATTTAGTTGTGTTGTGAACTTTTGCAGTGCGTTTCTGTATTTGGTTGTGTTGTGATCTTTTGCATTCTGGATTTAATTTTGCAGCGCGTTTCTGTATTTGATGGTGTAGTGAGTATTTGGAGCACACATGTGTTGTAAAACTGATGAAGATGTTTTTGTTTTGTTTTTGCATACATTTTCTTCAGTTGCAGAGTGTTGAGCTCTCTCGGCTGCCGTACTAAACAGTTATATGAATTACAATTCATTTTAATTGTACCTTACTTACAAAACCCTGGTATAGTTGTTACAAGCTCAGTGATGGAAACAATAAGTTTGCTAGTTAAATCCATGCAAAGTGCGAGCTGTGGGCTATCGCCATTGAGTCCTTAAACTAGGGTGACCATATTTTGTCCTGAAAAAACAGGACACTCGGCCCGGCAAACAGATAGGCCTACTCAAATGATACTCGAAGTTTACTCAAAGAAACCTTATTAATTTCAATACATTTAAAGTAGGTTATGCCTCCTCTGTATGGATAGAAATTTGTTATATTGTTATATGAAAACAGGACATGTCCTGGGAAAACAGGACAGTTGGTCACCCTACTTAAAACGGATAGACACAAAAATAATGTCATTTACTCACCCTCATATCATTCAAAACCTGTATGACTTTCTTCATTTTGCAGAACACAAAAGATGATATTTTTGTCAGATGCGAAGATGGTGAAAGGAGCGAGAACTCAGAGCAGAGTTGATGGGGTTTTAATGATAATAAAATAAAACAAAACATACAACAAAAACTACCCCGAGGGGGAAAACAAGACAGACTTGAACGACTTGATTTGACTTGACTTGAAAGAAGCACACAGCAGGGAAACACACAGTGTACATACGACGATGAACCAGCACAGGACTGCAAACACAAAGAGAAGTTACCAAAGTAAATAGGGAAGCAAACAAAAGAGGGTAAGGAGGGAGGACAGGTGGGGCAAATTAATCAATAATCAGGTAACAAGATGAGCGGGGTTAGACAATCAACAGGAGGGCACATGGCACAAGGAAACATACATGACAAGCCATGTGCTCACATCAAACATGACTAAAAACATGCACATGGCCAGTAAAACAAATCACCAGCCATGTGCTCACACAAAACGAGACATGAACACGCAGCCAATGAGAACACTCATAAGCCACGTGTTCACACAAAACATGACAACATGAAAGCACACAGCTAGTGTAAAATAATTACAAGTGCTACACAGTACAAGACAAAACAGGAGTGTCAGGGCTCTGTCACAAAACCAAGAAATAGACTAGACAGAAGTGACAGAACCCTGACAATTTTAAAGAATGCTAGTAACCACAGAACAAAGTCATACGTATTTGGGACAACTTGAGAATGAGTAAATAAGTACAAAATTTTAATTTTTAGGTGAACCATAAAGACAACACTTAATCAGGTTTTTTCAGGGGAATGTGGATAAAGGTGAAACTTTAAACACGTTTTTACACAGTTATTCTCCCACATATAACTTATATACAGGGAAAGAGCCTCAACTGAGCTTCAGAGATGCTCCATAAAGTGCAGTACATTAAAACAGAAACTGCAGGTGTGTTATTCTTTGAAAATAATGAAGTGTGATGAACAAGCAGAGCAGGTTACCAAAATACTAGCAGGTGCACAGCATGAGTCATAGGCTCTTTTATAAACATGGTTAAGAACATTGAAAAATTCTGAGCTAATATGAGAGCAATTATGATATTCAAGAACAGCTGCCAAATTTCTTAGAGCTTTTGTTGTGTTTTTTTCTATGCAGATATCTAATAAACAAATAATATACTCATACCATACAGCTGGAATCTTCACCTGCCAAACAGTAATAACAGGTCCCAACAAGACAATATCAAAGTAAAACTACATGTTTTCCAAATAAACTTGACTAAAAGACTGTCTTAAGAATGTTCTGTATAAATAAGCTTCACCTAACCCCGACCAAGCATTTTTAGGGGGTATTGACATAATACAGATTATTGCGTTCTAGCTAAATGGGGTGGTCTAGAACAGAGTATAGGCATCTCAAGACATTTTGGACTATATAAAGACAACATTTCTGAGGGAGTTTGCAATGTGAAAACTTACTAACAGCTAAATTAAAGCATCCACAGTACAGTATGTTCATATAGATGGATGGATGGATAGATGGACATGTGCAACAAAATTACAGCCTCCTTGAGAAATTCTCTATTCTCAGCGCTTGTTCATCCCTCATAATAACAAAGAGCTGCTGTATCAGCATGTCCTCGAGATAGTTTCTAAAACCACTACATAATCATTATTTGATCAATTAGATCTTAAGCCTCTATTTGGATCACGAGTTGTTAAAGCCTTCAGGTGAACCTCAGGCCCTGCAATGCTGATTCCAGAACTAGTCTGCAGAACACTCTTGTATGCAAGTGTTGTGGACGTGTTGTGTTCTCGGTGTCCCTATTACCCTATGCTAAATTCTAAATACTCTCAGCTGGCACCTGGCTTCTCTCCTGAGCGGAAGGGTAAATATAAAGGCACCTAAATTATGCAAGATGCGCATGAAAATGTCAGGGCTAAATTCAGTATTTCTTCTATTGTCTCCCTGGCATTTCAATGTTTTATGCATTTTATAATTAGGCAGAGGCTCCAGGGGGAATGGAGAGCAATAAGACTGTGTGCATTGCTATAGCTGTCTGGGGTGTCACTACTCAGACCCTGGGTTTATTTGAAAGGCAAATTTCAAAATGAAGTCAGTCAAGGTATTTTAGAAAAAAAAAGGTTGACCATACCAGTGTCCATCTGTTGTTGCTCCTTCAAATGCGGCAAACAGTATGTAATTGGTGCAATACGGCTAGATACAATTTGTGATGGTACTGCATGGTAAGTAGCATTATAATAAAGCGAGTGAGTAGCCCCTTTCAGAAATACAGTCTTTACTGGTAAATTATCAGTAAATTACCAGTAAAAGATCAAGTGTGAACAGGACCTTTTAAAAAGTTGTAACATTACCAGTAAATTACCGGTAATGTGCTCTGTGTGAACGCGGAATGAAGATTTACCGGTATGATCACGAGGTCAAAACACGCTGACTGACATAAGATGTCTGCTTTGGGTCAAATATAAACTTCTTATAGAGATTATGTGATTACTCTGCTGCACTGTTTACTGTATATGTAAATATTCACTAGATTACCATCTTTGACCGTTGTTGAGCCACGTTTCGCAGCTTTTTCATTGTGTCGCGCTCGAGACCCAGCCTTCTTTTTCATTCATCAGCGATGCGGTTGGATAGCCTACGCGCGCCTCGTTTTTTAAGAATAAAAATGCATTCTGTTTGATCATCCCCTTATGTCTTTCATTCAGACATCAAAACATGTTAAGATGAACAGATAGTGAATCTAAAGGTCTTCTCCTCATGCGGGCGGATGAGGACAACAGCGTGCTGTTTAAAGATCACTTCCGATGACTGACATCACAGAATTTATTCTGCGGTATTTTGAAGCTGATGTGTGAATGGTCTCTTGTCTAACGGTAAAAAGCCAGAACACCATTGCTTGTGTGAACAGCATATTTGTGTAGCCTATTTACCGGTAATGTCAATCTGGAAATTGTACGGTAATTTACTGGGATTGCTGTGTGAAAGGGGCTAGTATTAGTGTGATTCACTGTGTTCCAGTTAAAAAAAAAGAAAAAAAATTATTTCTCTCGCTAACTTCCCTCGGTCTCGATCACTCGGATGTACATCATTGCTTACGTTGCATGAGTGTCCTCTACTGGGGGAACCCTGTGCTGAATTGGAACATCCTAAGCCCTTGATTACTTGAATCGTTACAAAGTGGATGTAGCCTATTATTAACTTTTTTTCCCCCTTACAGTTTTGTCTAATGCAGCATATTCTGTACTGTACATTAGGGATGCACCGAAATGAAAATTTTGGGCTGAAACCGAAAATTCTGGATGCACTTGACCGAAACCGAAAATTTATTTTTAAAAATAATTATTAATTTCTTATTTTAAATATTTAGTTGTATAATTGTAGCACACATCAATCATATAGTCAATTATTATTAGACTTTAAATGCAAAAAAATTACTGAATCTGAATAATAATAAAAAAAAAAAACGACAAGCCAATACAATAAAATAACCACACTTTTATTTAAAGTAGGCTAGCCTAACACACACAAATTGGACAGAAAATAGCCCTAAATTAAAATAATATTAAATAGCAATATATTATTCTTCATTCAGTTCTATGCAACAGACTCAGATTTAACAGCTTTCTTTTTTGACTAATTATCAAAATAAAGTAGGCTATAGTCCTAGAAACGATTATTATAAGACCATGTGAGCAGATAGCAGGGAGAGGGTAGCGTCATTTTACCAGCGTTGCCCAGCACAGCTATACCACATGTTACAGAACAGTAGGCTATTGCAAATAGAAACAAGTCTATTACAGAGAAATATCATGTCGGCACGTTTTTTGAGCAGACTTTGCTTTTCAGTGAGTTGATCGGTACGTCAGTGGAGTGTCTGAAAAAATCCTGCAAATTGTTTTATTTTACCTACAATATTTGTGCAAAACGAGTAATTATCAAGAATGTTTTTTGGAAATTACAATCAAAAATGAGCAAAGCATTCTGTGAATGATAAAGGCCATATTTTGACCATATTTTAAATAAAGTTGTTACACTAAATGTGACAAATGGCATTTACCTCTCTCAGGGAGCAAACATTGATGAATGTGTTCTGTGTACAAATGCGATGTATTGAGCACTGTTAATTTAATTTATTATATCTTGGCAATTATATTTGCCTATCTGGGTTGGCATTTGCCATTTAAAAAAATGTGGTGTACAGTTAAGTGTGTATATAAATAGTGACAATTAGATTTTACGCTCTCTTCTAATACACTGTATTTAATGTTAATTTAATGTAATTGATTATTTAAAAAACTAACAATAAGGAATTCAGTAATAAAGGATTCTCCGGGCATTTAAGAAATTTGATTGATTAATTGAATGAATCATACCATTACTAATTTTAATAGTTTTTAATTGATTGACAACCCTTAAATTTAGTAGTTTTATATTGATATTAATATTAATACTAAATATATAACAATAAACATTTTTAAACCGTCTGTTACTTGTATTTTCCCTTACAGAAATGGCACCAGAGTTGATCACTTTATTACAGAACTATGATGAAGAAAATTAAACCAGAAAAAAACGGCAATGGGATTAATCGCAAGACAGAAAAAAACAAACAAAAATGATGAAAGATATTAAAAAGGAAAAAGGTAATGCAATAACACGGGATTTGATATATAGAGATGAGGCAATGAGAGGATTGTAGAGCTATAAAACAAAGGAGATGAGAGGAGAACAAAAAGTGAAGAGTAGAAGAAATATATTTTGCTGAAGGAATAGGGATAATTACATTTCGTATATTAAAAATACACGACTGAGTGAGGAAAGATGTTCTTGTAGAAAGCGATAGGGTGGAAAAAACATGGGGAAATCATCTCTGGGTGACCTGATGGCCATTCCTAGTTTAATGAATTGTGCCGAAGAAGGCTTTGCTGGGTAAATTGAACTTATTACTGTACATACCATGAGGTTGAAGATACTGTGTATATGGTTATTGCCTGTATCGAGACCTGTTTTATGTTATGAACTCATCTGTTCGTCTCTAATTGCCTTTTACAATAACTACCAATAGTCCCTTGCTGCAGTTAGGAATGCGGGCAAGGTATTTCATACATCATTAGGAATCCAAACCTGCATTTAGTCCTTCAGAAAATTCATTTTTATCATGGATTTGAAGACGGATTAAAGGAATGTCAGGGAATGGAATTAACCCCTGTATGGAACTAATCGTTTGATATAGTCTATGCATTGGTGCATGAAGGTATTGCCTCTTTCAAAGCCGATGTCTATCTGCGCTTTACATAATCTATGCAAACTCATTAATATAAGCATCCCTTGTGGCCCTTGGTCAAATGTCAAACATTTTCAGACTTGCATTTTTCCAATACTGATGCAATGCATGTGCATACACTGTAAAAAATATTTTAGCAATTAGTTATTTCAACTTATTTTTTTAACTAGATTGTCCAGACAACAGAAATTTTAAGTTTTCTTGTCCTCAACTTATCGAAATAAGTTAGTTAAACTAAAAAAAACCATGCAAAAGATAACTCAAATAATGAGTTAACTTTTTTACAGTGTAGAAATCTGTGAGACAATGGTTTAAAATGGAAGATTTTTTCCGAGATTAGAAAATAAACCCTAGTAGGTTGATCAGTAAAGTAAATTCCTATATCTTAATATCTGAATGCTGCGATTGACCAATCAGAATCGAGTTTACTAGACTGTTGTGTTAACTAATTAACATACTTGCTTTAGGATCCCACTCAAAAGAAAATGATGTATATATGCTGATCCTCAAAGTGTTACCTTCGTCTTCTCTTCCTGTCTCTTCAGGTCAAAGGGATTGGCAGAAGAATGCTGGCGCCAGGTGCCCAGGTGCAGGATGGCGTTGTGTTGGCAGAGAGCTGCGGTTGTTAGATGGTTCCTCTTGATGCTCCTGTGGCACTGGGCACCTCTGGGCCCACTGAGCTGGTTTCTGGCTCTGGCTGAGCGTCTGGACCAGAAGACCTCACCGTTCTCTTCCATCTCCGGCCGGAGCAGCGGCCAGCTGGACTGGCTCCTGTCTGATAAAGGGCCCTTCCATCGCTGTCCAGAATACACTGAGTTCAAAGAACGCTTCCAACAAGGCTTCTCCACACGCTATAAAATCTACAGGTTTGTGCTGTGATGATTATATTATTAGTTAAAAATACTGCATATTCAAAATTGACTTGTGAGCGAAATCGGGTCCCATGACAGATTCAGAGAAACCTTTGTGAAATTAAATATAAAATCAACTCAATTTCAATCAAAAATTCCAAAAGCCATTTTTCTCAGCCCCACTATGTTTTTGAAATGTCTCTTATGCTGACCAAGGCTGAATTTATTTGGTTAAAAAAAAAAAAAACAACAGTAAAAACAGTATATTTTTGAAATATCATGAATTTTAAATAGATTTTAAATCGTGATTTATTCATGTGATGGTAACGTTGAAGTCTTGTCACATGATCCTTCAGAAATCATTCTGATATCCTGATTAAAACATTTATTATAATATATTTATTATTATTATTATCACAGATGAAAACAGTTGTGCTGCGTAATATTTTTGTGGAAACCTTGATACATCTTTTACAGGATTCTTTGACAAATTTGATGAATGTTCAACAAACATAACATAATAATAATTTGTAATAATGTAAAAGTCAAAAATCACTTTTGAACAATTTAACCCACCCCTGCTTAATAAAAGTGTTAATTTAAAAAAAAAATCTTAACAACCCCAAACGTTTGAATGATAATGCTTATATTGCCACATAAGTGGAAATCTGATCACAAATGGGATGTTTTGCTTTTAAAAAAAAGCCACTTTTTTTTGGCAAGGAATTAGTTGCAGGAGAAGAAGTTTGTGTGTAAATTGCAGTGCAAATCAAACCTACTGACAAGTCCTGACAATTTCTGACGCAGTTTTCCATGCGTTATTCTTTTATTACATCTCTGCAAGTGGGGAGAGAAAAATAATGTTTAATGGTGAAATCACTCATAGTAATGTTAACATAGAGAAACAGAAAGTAAAGAATTAAATAAAATAAAGGTTGATTATGGTAAACCATGTTAAACGGAGTTGACTACACTAGGTTGGTGAACACGTCATAAAACTACCTTGAGAAATGATATACATTTATAAAGAAAACTTGTTAATGAAAGGTGTTTGAATTCTGGACTCCTGCACAATAGTGTGGGGAAAGATTTCATGTAGACAAATTTACCTTTCATCAGTCTTATGATGGATCAAATAAAGCACAGTGAGAAGTCCTGACAACATCATATCATGAGAAAATGAAGAAATAAATAAATAAAAAACTGGAATCTCAGTTGTGATGATGCTTCGATCTATTGCAGATATCATTAGGTTCAGTCACATTATAGAAAAGGCCACAGCACATGTAATGAAGACTTCATCTTCTCTGAGGCTGTCTGAAGTTACTAAAACCAACACGACAGAACAACATGTTTACATAGTTGACAGTGTCCATTTACATCTACACTGAACCATAAATGATGATGCCCTAGTAAAAGACCCCCTTCCTAAAACATAAATGCAGCTATATATTTACTTACATTTATACTGTGAACAATAAAGATTGTAACAAAGGCACACCATGTATTTGACATCAACTTTTAAGGGCTGTGATGATATTTTCATGCAGAAGTTTGAATTTTGTAGTAAATTTTGCCTTTTGTAGTAAACAAATGTGGATACTTTGTATAAAAGTTTATCCACTCTAGCTCAAAAATTCAGTGAGTGAAGTAAAAAGTGTCACAACCACACCCAGTCTCCCCTATTGAAATAGAAAATGGTTATTTAAAATTTTACAGTATTACTATTTTACTGCATTTTTTATCAAATAAATGTCGCCTTGGTAAGCATAAGAGATTTCTTTCAAAAACATTTTTTACCCCAAACTGTTAAATCATGTCTGTCAATAAATTATTTGTCTTTATTAATACATTATTACACAATTTTTCATGGTTTGAAAACCGCTGCACTACACTACACCATCTAGTGTGGTAAATGTGTGACCTGTGACCTTGGTGGTGATTATTCAGCTGTTGAGCAGTTTTAATTACATGCACACAGCATGCCACTAACATCATTCTTTCAGTACAGTGTATATCGATCGCTACACATTCATTCCAGTCTATGTCAAAGACACATGCACAATGGGAAGGAAAGGTGTGTTTCGGTGCTTTACTCTGGCTGACCTCAGCTCCACGAGGGGAGTTTGGCCTTTTTGACTGCTTCCTTTGACCCCCGCCGGCACATGGCCAACTCTGTCTAACTCTCTCCGCTCGCCGAATTCAGAACCCAGCATGCCTACAGCAGCTGGGCAGAGAAAGGCCCACGGAACTGTGATGGACTCAGTGAGGGGGAGACAAGCCTCTGCCAGCCCTGTTTGAAAGGCTGTCCTGCAAGCCAAAGAGTCTGTGTGGGTGTTTGGGTGTAGGCGAGTCTTCTGTATGTTCCTCACAGTTCAGATGCATTGTGTAAACAGCATCACTGAACCTGCACTAAAAAGATGGGACTTCAGCTGGTCACTGCATTGGCCCTTTGATATGATAACAGATCAGGATTTCCAAGAAGAGTGTTGCACATCACAAGAGGAGAACACCAGCAGGCACTGTACCTTTTACTGCTTCCTTGGGCACAGCTCCCCTCTGGAGGTTAACAATGCACCAAAGGATCCCCGGCAGAGTGAATTCTATGGTCTTTAGTCATACTGCCAGCTCCGGAGGGGATTTTTTTTCTGTTGTGAATGGAAAGAGATGTGCGCTTGCAATAGTTTTCTTTGTTCCAAAGTTTTAGTAGTAGTTACATTCAGAAGTTATTGAATATGAAAACCTCTGTGAGCTCAAAAAGAAATTCATAATACTGGTCTACAATTTTTCAAAGTCGTCTGCTTCAGAGATAAAAAGTTTTGTATTTATGTATTTTGATGTACTGAATCTAATTATGACAATTAAAGGGTACCTATCATGGAATTTTGAAAATTACCTTTCATGTAGTGTGTAACATAGATCTAAGTGAACAAAAACATCCTGCAAAGTTTTAAATATGAAAGTTCACTGTATACAAAGTTATTGTCTCTCAAAAGTAAGAGTCGACTCTGAGTCGCTGATATGAATCGATAGACAAAACAAAAGTGTTTTTTGTCATTGCATGCATGTAAAACTGTTGTTGGGGACTCCCAGAACATTATTAGGAACATTTTAAATGCCATAATAGGTACCCTTTAAAGCAACTGATTGGCTACTTTTTCCAAGATATTTAAGTTTTTACAAGGTAAGTCTATGTATATTGTGTAGATCGTAGGCTATGTGTTACCTGTCCTGTTTATGTAACACTTTAAAAATCTGCAAAAGGGTCATATAAATCAAATGGAAATGAAACAAAAGGCAAAAAACAATAATGTACATAGTTTAGTCCTATACACTGTCATACTGTATAAGACAGTACGGCACAGCATGACAAGGTGTTCAAAACTCCTGGAGGGCCACAACCCTGCAGAGTAAAACATACCCGATCCAGCTCATCAAGTCCTTCAGGTTTATTTGAAAACTACAGGTATGTGTGTTGTAGCAGGGTTGGAACTGAACTCTGCAGGGCTGTGGGCCTTAAGGAATTGAGTTTTGCACCCTTGCTGTATGATTTCTAGCTGACATAGTGCAATATGTTGTGATATAAGCTTTGTTGTGATTGCATCATCCATGACTTAGGAATAACATGATGGCATTCATATCATGTATGATGCAATTCCAACTTCAGATTGCATCATTCATTGTTTTGCCCAAAAAGCAAGTACTGTCCATTTTCAGAGATTTATTCATAGATCCAGTCAAAGATGTATTTTAGTCATTTCTGGTTAAAATTGAGATCCCTTCCCTTTATTACTCACTTGTCATCCGCCAATCCAAAGTCAAGCTTTGTGTACTGACCCAATAGCATATCTTGAAATCTAGGGCTAATCAACAATTTTAAGCAGAATTTTCGTTCTCAGTGACCCAGAGTTAGTAAAGTTTGACTACATTTATTTCAGAAGCATTTTGGCTGTAGACCAGTGTAATCAAAAGATATCTGCTTTAAAATATGTAACCTGCATTGCATTTGAATTTGCTTGATATCTCATCCCAAACAATAGATTTAAAAAAATTGATTGTGATATCTTGTGTTATGCATCACAATAACAGACAATAACAGCTCAAAATATCAAATGGTGTTTGCAGTAATTTTCTTCTTATGTTGCACTGGCTGATATGGTAGATGTTATGAATTTACCACCACAGAAATTTAAAGGTTTTCAGTTACTGATGTCAAAATGCTTTTCTACTAATTTTCATTAGTATGTTTAATTTATGGTAATATTTGACAGTTATGTTCAATTCATTAACATTATTTCATGCATTATGCATCATGAAGTAACAAACAATGAACAATACAGCAATTAATCTAGGTTCACATTGATTTCTACATATAACAAATACAAATGCTTTTTTGTATAAATGTAAATAAGTTGTATGAATTAACAAGTGGTTATGAATATAATGACTGACTAATGAGCAATTATTATATTTATAAATTAACATTAATCGCGATTGATAAATTTTCAAGTTCATAAATTGATGTTACATAATTTATTTCACAAGCAATTTAGTTAAAAAAAATGTATTTTATATTTTTCATGTATTATTTATTTATCATTTTTCAGCACTATTCATTTATGTGTAAAACTTGACTAATTTACCTTTGAAAGATTTGGACAAGGAATACTACAAGTACTACTACAAGTAACATTTATAGGACCATGACGCACTACCCTTCCCATGTGGAACCTTGAGATGATGTAGTAGCTCCCATTCGTGCTATTATCTGTAGACCATCACACCATTGGTGCTGCACAAGGTGACGACAGTGACGACCAGCAGGGAGCTGCTCCGTTGGGATTAAGTATCCTGGTAGCAGCTGGTTCCTAGAGGCAACGAGTATCTGCAAAAGAAATCAAACACAAAGACATGTGTATACCATAAGCAATTGAGCTGAAATGTGATGTTTTCATAGAAAACACATGAGCTGAATCATATGGGTGACGCTGGTCAACAAAGTAGAATTAATAAGCCAAATGGATGGCAATCTCGGAGATGCTCGCATGGAATTCTAATGTGAAAAAGGCGATACAGGGGCTTGAAACGAATTGCTTTTGTGTTCTGTTGACTTGATGCAATTTACCACTTCAATCACTCACCAAAGAATATTTCAGAAGCATTTGATAAACATTGTCTGAGCTTCAACAGATTGAGCCAAATTTCACTCTCTATATTGATGTTTGCCAACGCAAAGTTTTTGCTGAGCAGTTTAATTTTGTTTTTGCATTGTGTAGTTGTGGATTTTGCTGAAAGCATGATTTTGTCATTTCTTATTTGCTTAACTTTGACAACTAATCCTTCTTTAAAAATCTATAGTTAAAGCTGCTTTCACAATACAATGCAGCTCCTGAGGGGTTCCTAAGCTTATTTTCTAGATGATGCCCTTAAAAAAAGCAGCATGTGCCAATGTTTTAGTTCACTAAACAGAAGCCTTTGAAGTTTTGCATTAAACTAAGGGTTTAGAGAGAAAAATAAAAGGAGAGCAAAGACAGAATGGGACGTTTAGACAGATTGTGACATTTTAAGCTTTTGGCTGAATAGGTGAACAAACTGTTTAGAGTGAGTCAGTTGCCATCTGTTGAAAACGTGGCATCGTTTCATTTCAGGTTTTTCAAAACACATAATTGGGACAAGCTTTGGACATACTTGTGTAAAGGTTGTTTCTGATTTGTTTTACTTCAGTGATTTACCGCATTGGACCTACTGTGTTTTAACACATTCTAAAATAGACAGTATATTAGTTGCCACAAGTCTTTGAGCTATAATTATAATTATCTTCAAATTGGTTCCACATTCTACTTAACACTGAAAAAGTGAAAACGTGCTGTTGTTAGCTTACGGAGCTATTTTTACCTGACCTAACCCTTCAAATAGTTTTCGCTTGTATAATGTATTAAATAATGTTTTTGATTGAAATCAAACTGGATAATTTAGGTGTTACCACGTGAAGCATATTTTAGTTACCTGACAAAACATTTTAACAGTGTAGGGGCAAAAACAAAGACTGTAAATCTGCAAAGCGATTTTGGAGGACATGCACAAGAGTGAAACATTGGACATTTTTTTAAAGGGTTCAGTAAATGTCGCAGTGTCTGCATGACAGAAGGGAGGCAATATATCATACTTACAGTACTTTAGTTGACAAGAAGTTCCTATTTTATTTTAGATGGCCAAAAGTCCAAGATGCACTGGGAACAAATATTTCTCAGAAGCACTGAGCCTGATAGTCTGTCACTCCAGTCTAATTCATGTCAGTTCTGATCTGATTTCATACTGAGGCAAAGTGTGAAGGTCATTTAAGGGAACATGATGTCCATGGAATAGAATGTCCAGCCACTGCAGATAAAGTAGTTCACTTTTAAAGGTTCTTGGAGGAACCCAAAATTATTATTTTATGGCTTTGCTACAAAAACAAAAACTAGACATACAAAACCTAGATTTACTCACCCATATTGTTCTAAATAGTATGCTTTTCATTTATGGTGGACAAAAGACTAATCTATAGGTGAATATCCTGCCAAATCTTTTCATGTAATGAAAATGAATGAGGACTGGAATCTCCAATTTTTCAAAGGCACCGTAAAACTATCATAAAAGTCATTCATATGGCTCTATATTCCAAGTCGTCTTCAGTCATTAGATAGCTTTGTGTAAGAAACAGACTGAAAGTTAAGTCATTATTCACTGAAAATCTAGACCTTCACTCTTTCTTTCTTTTACTGGCATGATCATAAGAAAAAGTCTGATTCATGAGCGAATCGGTTCTTTGAAATCTTAATTAATCTCATTTGAACATATTCATACAAACCTTTACAACTGTCATAACACAGCAATATGAATAACCTTTAACCCTTGTGTGGTGTTCATATTTTTGTTATTCAGCCAGTGTTCGTGGGTCTGGTGGACCCGCTGAATTTTTGGGTTTTTAATTCAACATAATCAAACAATTTATGTTAAAATACTCAACAGATGTTTACTTCATCCCAATAACAAGCAATATAAACAGCATATATGGTTAATATTTTCCCTTTACCTTTGTTAGATCACATTTAAGAATTGTAACCTTGTGCGGGAACGGCAGGGGTAGAAACAAAACTCACTTTTGCACTCAGACTTACACACAATCTCTCTCTCTCACATGCATGCACGCACACACTCAATCACCCACGCACACACTCACACAACCCCTACACTACACACACACACACACACACACACACACACACACACATGGATATGTGGTTTATGCGGACTCTCCATAATGGTTTTACAAATGTACAAACTGTATAATCTATCCCCCTACACTAACCCTGCCCCTAAACCTACCCATCACAGAAAACTTTTGGCCCTTTTTGAATTTCAAAAAACACCATTTAGTATGTTTTTTTAAGCCGTTTGGTTTATGAGGACACAGATGTCCCCATAAACCATGTTACAGTACGTTGTAATACCCATGTCATTATACACATTTGTGTCCTCATAAACCATATACAAGAACACACATACACACACACACTAACAGCAAGCCCTGACAGGAGGAGGACAGAGTAAAGGTACACAGGACTTAAAATTTCCACACTTTTATTAGCCCGAACATCCTGTGTGTAATATAAATGTGTAGGGGGGGGGGGGGGGGGGGATTGGATATATGTTCTTCACAGAAAATGAGCCAAGGCCAATGAGTCTGAGGTTTTGATAAAAATCAAATAAATCAATAAATTTTTCTTTTGATAAAAAATGAAAACGGGTCCTACAAACCCGAACACCATACAAGGGTTAATATGTCATCATGATATTTGTAAATATATTTAAATGAGGCCTTGCTCAATATATTCTCAGTTGGAGTTACAGGAATTTGTATTTTCTATTAAAAAGTATTATTAGAGGACCTAAAGGCACCAAACTAGAACAAATCTAATTAGAGCATTTAACACTGGGATTCCTGGTGAGTAGTCAAGATTCAAGCTAATTTCAATGTAAAATCAGAGCCTCTGCTAGTTGACTTGGAAAAAACAAAACCTCAGTGCACAACTCAATACTTTATCCCATAACAGCATTGCTCAATTTACAAAAAAGATTTTTTTTAAATGACTCTAAAACAGCACTGGCAAATTGACAAGTAATATATATTTTGTCCTATAAAATGGTTCAAGGTTCTCTTGGAGGAAATGTTTAACTGTCTCAAATTAGTGAAGAAGTGTTGTGAGGCAACTATTATTGTGCTGAGCACAAACACGGCTGCAAAATGCACCGCCAGCACGGGTTCACAGGGGAAATGAAAGAGACTCTAATTGCTATTCAGACTTCCCCTCCTTCATTCACCAAACTCTGCATAGCACTAACCACCATCTACGAGGAATTCTAAAGTAGTAACAATGACTTTGCTATTCAGGCCATCATTGAGCAGAGGACAGAGCATTCATTATATGCATCCGATAAAGGCGTGTGTCTGTTTTAATGAGTGAAAAGTTTGAGAGGTGAAGACCTATTTTCATAAAGCCCACCTGCCGTCCTCTGTTTGATTGACAGGCTCATACAAACGGGCCAGAAGACCCAGTTTTAATCCACCATAGTGAGGTGTTGCAGATCAGCAGTTCTCTCTTTTGAGTGTATGTGTGTGCTGTACAGATGGAGCCTTAAAGTTAAAATCGCATTAAAACAGAAATTGCGATAGTCTTTTCCTACCTATTGTGACATATATCCAAGTGAATTGGCTTCTTGAAAAGAACAATTCATGGTGGGACTTGGTTGTGGTTTGCTATTGCTGATGCCATGAGTGACATTGTCCCGCCCTCAAGCCAGTAAACGCGTCATCAGAGGGGATATGTCTTTTCAAGTGGGAGGGGAGGATATCTTGATTCAAGATAATGAGGGCACATGAATGAAAAAAAATGATGTGCATGGATAAATCATTTATAATAAATACTGCAATCTTCCATGAAAAAAAAAATTGTCCATTTTGATTTCATGGTGACTTTAAAGCTTAAGGCAGAAACCAGTCTGACAGATACAATAAAAACAATGAATGCGAGAAGTTAAATTACAGCAAGCCCATGAAATGATACCCAGGTGCGGTGGCCCCCTAGTATGGGAGTATTGAAAAGCTGAGTGTTTTGGGTGATAGTGTCCCACTCCCCAGCAGTGTTCCAGGTGCTATCAGCTGGTGCTAAAGGCCTTTAATTAAGAACATCTATCATCATTAGCTAATGGTCGGACAGCCACTGCTTTCGTTAATTAACTCTTAGAGATTTTCACAAACCGTATTAAGCCCAAAAGACGATTCCTTTGGGTAGCATCTTCACGGAAGTGCAAGCTTTGTTCTGTGTACATAACTCTAGAACAACAGTGACTGGGATTGTTATTGGTTTTATAAAACGCACATACGGTAGATACAGAGAGTGTTTTGAAAGATGTATGTGTAGGCATGATGCCAGAGTTACAAAGGCTGTCAGTTGCATCATATAAGCTCTATTGTGTTTATGGGCCTGAATCATGTTTGTCCCGCATTACAGTGAGGTGCATCAATATTCAGCACCATGCAATATTTATGCATGCTTTATTTTCTGCTCATATCAGCATTTTCTCGGTTTCCTGTTCTACCAATGACCGATGAAAAAATGGGTTACAAAATTCACTACATGCATTAAAGCACTTAACTTTGTTTGTTTTGTCTTGCAGGGAGTTTAGTCACTGGAAAGTCAACAGCTTAGTGACAGAGAAGAGAGACTTTTTCAAAGCCCCACTGCCTTTGGCACCCGAGTTTTTACGCAACCTAAGGCTACTGGGGAGAAGGCCGAGCCTTCAGCAGATCCATGAAAATCTGATCAAGAAATATGGCACTCATTTCTTGGTATCAGCCACATTGGGAGGTAAGCCAATATTGTTTATGAAATCTATGCTAAAGGTGAATTTTAAAAATGCTTTTAAAGTTATTTTAACTAGGGATTTTGGTAACATTCTGTACAACTTATATACTGTATGTGTAGTTTTTGTCACCATCATATTTTTTTGCCTGAACTAGTTCAATGATCAATGGTTGAAAATGGTCACGCGGTGTGACAAATTAATTTTTATGCAATGGATAATTTAGTAGTACTGATTTTCTTTAAGTACAAATATTTCATGTATAGTCTCTCAATTAATATGAGCAGGAAGGTATTAAGCAGCAATTTACAAGGATATATTGAGGTGTTTTGAAAGTCATGATAGAATATTAAGAATTCAGTGCGTTATAGGCTTCAGGGAAAATTTCAGGCATTTCAAAAAAATAACTATGATAAAATAAAAAATAAAGGCATATGTTTATGTAAAGTATCCTCTGGAAGCAAGTTGTAGCGAACCCAAGTGCAGTTTATTCAAAAATTAACATAACAAGATCAAAACATAACATGAAACAAAAGCATGACGTGGCATGAAACAAAACCACGGACAGACTTACAAAACAGAGGTTACAGGAAACAATACTTGACCAAGACACATGGCAAACATGAGGGCTTAAATACACAAGACTAATGACAAGACAAGGGACACCTGTGAACAATGAACAGACGATTATCCAATGACAAGACACATGGCAGGATCACATGACAAACAGGGAATCACATGACAGACATGGAACATAACATGAACAAACCAAAACGTGACAGAGACAAGACCAAATCGTGACAGATTCCCCCCCTCTAAGGGCGACTCCCGGCGCCCAGCAAAACCAACACAAAACATAACAGGAGGGTGGTGGAGTGGAGGAGGTCTAGGGGGAGGGATGGTGGGCCAGGCCCGTGCAGTGGTACAGTACACGGGACGGGGCATGGCGTGGACGGGCCTGGGTCGTGGCATAGCGTGGGCGGACCTGGGCCGTGGCATGGCGTGGGCGGACCTGGGCCGTGGCATGGCGTGGGCGGACCTGGGCCGTGGCATGGCGTGGGCGGACCTGGGCCGTGGCATGGCGTGGGCGGACCTGGCAGTTCAGATGGCCAGGGCGGAGAAGGAGGTGCAGACGGCCAGGGCGGAGCAGGATGTGCAGACGGCCAGGGCGGAGCAGGATGTGCGGGCGGCCAGGGCGGAGCAGGATGTGCGGGCGGCCAGGGCGGAGCAGGATGTGCGGGCGGCCAGGGCGGTGAGGACCCTTCGGGCGGCCAGGACCCTTCGGGCGGCCAGGGCGGTGAGGACCCTTCGGGCGGCCAGGGCGGTGAGGACCCTTCGGGCGGCCAGGGCGGTGAGGACCCTTCGGGCGGCCAGGGCGGTGAGGACCCTTGGGCAGGGCGGGGACCCTCGGGCAGGGCGGTGAGGACCCCTCGGGCGGCCATCATGGTTCCATCAAGGGCCCTACTGCCCCCCCCCCAAAAAGTTCTTGGGGGCAGCTATGGTGTTATGGGCAGGAACAGACACTGGAACAGCAGGCGTGACGTGAGGCTCTGGCTCGGCAGGCGTGACGTGAGGCTCTGGCTCGGCAGGCGTGACGTGAGGCTCTGGCTCGGCAGGCGTGACGTGAGGCTCTGGCTCGGCAGGCGACGTGACGGGTGAGGCTCTAGGCTGGGCCGGACCAGCGGCGAAGGAAGCTCTGGGCTGGGTTCCTGGGCTGTAGCTGATGTGTGTGCTGCCCATACACACAAAACAGCCATGGACCCCACGATGATCACAGTATCTTCCAGACCTGGCTGGACGGTCTCTGGCTGGACGTGAAGCTCTGGCTGGACGTGAAGCTCTGACTGGACGTGAAGCTCTGACCTGGACGTGGCTGACGTGAAGCTCTGGCTGGACGTGAAGCTTTGACTGGACGTGAAGCTCTGACTGGACGTGGCTGACGTGAAGCTCTGGCTGGACGTGGCTGACGTGAAGCTCTGGCTGGACGTGGCTGACGTGAAGCTGCTCTGGCATGACGTGAAGTGCAGGCACAGGTTGGGCAGGCATGACATGAAGTGGCTCATGCTTGGCAGGTACTGTAGGTTTGTGGGGCTCCTTGTCCACCAAACCCACAGTAAAATTCGAGCCGCTTAATAAAAGGGCATAGTCAATATACTGGGCCAGGGAAAAGTGAATCTTCCCACCTGGCATACATGACCGGATAGGCTCATTTAAACCTACCCTAAATATGTCCTTTAAGGCCACATCATTAAAGTCCAAGTGGTGAGAGAGTTCACAGAATTCTGCCACATAATCCTCTATGGTGAGGTCTCCTTGATGCAGGCTTAGGAGGGCAACTGCTGGGTTCATGGTTGGGGTCAAGTATTCTGTAAAGTATCCTCTGGAAGCAAGTTGTAGCGAACCCAAGTGCAGTTTATTCAAAAATGAACATAACAAGATCAAAACATAACATGAAACAAAAGCATGACGTGGCATGAAACAAAACCACGGACAGACTTACAAAACAGAGGTTACAGGAAACAATACTTGACCAAGACACATGGCAAACATGAGGGCTTAAATACACAAGACTAATGACAAGACAAGGGACACCTGTGAACAATGAACAGACGATTATCCAATGACAAGACACATGGCAGGATCACATGACAAACAGGGAATCACATGACAGACATGGAACATAACATGAACAAACCAAAACGTGACAGAGACAAGACCAAATCGTGACAGTTTACTACTCATACCGATTCTGACATCCTTGGCATACGTTTAGACATTATCAGACATTCATTTTCTCTTCTCCCTCTGGCACCCAAATAATAAGTAGGGCAGAATGTCCCAGTGGTGGGTTCAAACCTTTCAGTGTGTCTCTTGCAAAATGTTGCACGTTACTGACACTAATTATGATGTCACTTATTGGTGTATGTATGCAGTGAAGCTGCAGAACTTCAGCGACAGGGGAGACAAATGAAGTGGTAAAGCTAGAGTGAACGCTGGTAATTAACGACTCAAAGCAAAGGAAATGGGGGGACTGTGCTATTGCGTGCATACTAATCAGACTGAAACTAATAACTACTCAAGCTCAACACATATAGGTGCAGGAGATGCTCCTCAGTCCAGAAAAAAATATTTATCTGAATTTCAGGCTGAGCCACAGATCAAAAATAGCATTTATATTAAAAAAAAAATCTAAAATTGATCTTAAGAAGAAATATACGATTATAACAACCTCCCTTTGGGATAAAAAACCCTTTCGTGTGTGCCCCTTTCCTTCCTTCAAAATCGTTATTTTTCTCTGCCTTAACTTCTGTGATTCATATTTAACGAAGCCTTGAAAAACTCATCCGCAGTTCATGTTAAACTACTGTACGAAAGACATATGATAGTACACTCTGACAGTCAGACTCAGAGCAGAACTCACCATTGCTTTGTTGAACATTGTCTTTGGAAAGTGAAGGCTTTTTATATTTGGTCTCATGGTTTGGTTTTTGCATGCATCTTTCCTAAGGGGAGGAATCACTCACGATCTTCTTGGACAAACAGAAGCTGAGCAAAAAGTCAGAGGGCAACGGAAACAGCTCTGTGGTCTCCCTTGAAATCTTGCACCAGTTGGCGGCGTCATACTTCACAGACAGAGAGAGCACCCTACGAAGACTCCACCACCTGCAGATCGCTACATCTGCCATCAAGGTAACAGACGACTCAGCTTCTTTCTTTCTAATCCAAACCAGACGCATTGGAAAATGAGTCTGATGCCGTGCCGGTGGTGACATTTCTGCTAAATTAGATTACGTTGCTTCTTGACGAAACATCCAGTGGATGGCACTAAAAGCATGAACAATTTTCTCAGAAACAGATGAATATGTGAATCTGGCAATGTTGGCTGTTGTACGTTTCGTGACAGTTCGAAAATTAAATGTCCAGTGAGTGGTGCTAAAAGGTTAATGCTGCAGTTACATTAATCCCTGTAGTTGTAGTGCAATGCAGTACCAGGTGAGATAATGAGCAAGTTTACTATTCCAAAAAAAGCCCTACATATAGACTTTAGTCAGGTTAGACCCCATATTGAATTTAACATGGATGAAAACGTGTGTGGTGTGAAGGATAGACTTACAGTCATTGTATACCTGTTTAAGGGTAAAAAAATCATTTTCACAACTCACAACTTTAAAAACTGATTTATATAGTTTTTGTCTGCTGAAAGTTTTTTTTTCGAAAAGCTGTCAGCTGAACAATCAAAAAGTTGTAGACTTAGATCTGCCTGCGCCGTGTGTAACATTGGACGCGAAGCAATTGCCAGCAGGCTCAATCAGTCTTAACCGTTTTGGCTTTGTCCCATGATAGGTCGACTGTGCGCAAGTCTTCGATGAAATATACAATGCCATGTTTGTCTCGGCTGTCCTTGCTTCTGCTTCCCGTGTGATGGCGTTCATGACATGGCCATCTTTGTTAATCGTTCCGAGAATAGGTGAAGAATATGGCCAGTGAAACGAAAACAACGCTCGGTGACGACATCGTTCAAGGAGTGGATAACAGTTCTTCGGTAGATTTCCTCATTGCTGACTATTTGCTGAAGACATCGTTGTTGGAAGACGTTTAGGGATGCTTGCTGGCGATTTCCAGGTCTCACTCGTGTAGATGGCAATGGGAATGACAATCGAATCTTTGGAGTCTATGGACCTGATTATGTGCTGCAAACGTACAGTAAAGATGTATTTAAACTGTTTTGAGGTCATAACATAGTATTGTGCAATGAAACAAGAATATAAATAAATCTTTATTAATTAATAATCTCCCCTATAATTATAATTTGTGTGAAAATGTATAAAAAATTGCTTTACTGCCACTAGTGGTCATTTCAGCTGGAATCTGCAATTAATTGTATATACTGTATAGGTACGTTTTTGGATGTTTGCACAAAAGTGTAGCCAAAGGGCCATTTTTCAATGAGCCAATGTCGGTTTGTTCTAGCTGACATTTCAGAGTGATAATTAACTTAATTGTACATTGATCTATCTTTGAATGTAAAAAAGTTTTCCAGTTCTCTGTAAGCCCAAAGAGAAAGTCATTGCTTCCATTTCACAACACTTTTTTTAGGCTAAAACTTTTCTTCACAGGATTGAATGCGCTGTGTTTCTTTATGCATGCTGATTATTGTTGATCAATGTCGGTCGTATAGGCGTTTGGGATGTATGTTTGTTGCCGTGGTAACTCTTTAGCAATTAAGGTTCTTTCATTTGCAGCAATGCCATTTCCATGAGGTGTCAAGTGGCCCTTGGTCTTTCTCGCAGCTGCTGAGTGGGTGTAGAAATGCTGGTGACTGTAACATCATGATTTCTTCAGAGGGAGCTCTGCATGACATTATGCTGCTGAACTGAAACAAAAATAATTGACTTTCTATCAAGATATGCATCTGCTTGTATGTTATAGTTTTATATAAGAAATATATCTGTCGGGGTTAGATATGCTTTCTCAAAGTCTCTCAAAGCATATTTCTCACTTGCTAAAAGATCATAATACTTTTTATTTATTTATATAGTGCCTTTTTTAGAATACTCAAGACTGCTTTAGAGGGAAAGCAGGAAAAAATGATGACAAAATGAGCTTTTGTTAATATGTTTATGAGCTTTTGCTTAGTATTCGATACTAATTACATAAACATATTTTCACCGCAATCGATCCAAAGCAAACTCGCCAACTTCGCAAAAGCTGATCATCCAATATTCCTGATGCCGTGACCGTATTTTGTTAGTCACACTAATGCTGGCTATTCAAAATGAAGTATGACATTTTCAAGCTCTGTCAAAGCCAAACTTTCTACACAGTGCATTTAATCCTGTGAAGAAAAGTTTTAGCCTAAAAAAAGTGTGTGAAATGAAAGCAAGATGAAATAGGAACAGGAACGATGGCTCTGTGGGAAGATAATGACTTTCTCTTTGGGTTTCGACATGCTTTTCATTAGCCTGAGCTTTCCCTACACAACATCTGCGGAGAAGTTCAATTTAACACGTACGATTTCATTTCAATATGACCACGGACCTACACACTCATCTGCATGTATTTGCAGCAAATGTGGACTAGATGTGAAGCTCTGTGAATCGGGATTGCAAAATACATTACGTTATTCAAATTAGCATAGATGTACAATTTTGTAAACATATAAAATATCCTGCTTGTGCACGAGAAAAGTGTCCATGGCAACAGTAAATGGCACTTTGTGACAGACTGACCTCATCAAATCATATCAGTGAAATTGTTTTGGTGTACACCCCTGAAATGTTTTCAGAGAGTCTTCTAGCATCGCTTTAGGGAGAGCAGTCTGTCCTGCCAGGTGTTTTTGTCAGGGGAGAGCTAATGAGACGTTACGGGGCTATAGGGCCCTCCTTTGACTGCTTTCTTCCTGCACCCTGTGTGCAAATCAGCCTGATGAATTGGGCACCACAGCAGAAGTGGGTTATCGCGAGCTCATCAATAATGCCATAAAGGATGATCAATTACACCCTCCGCTCACAAACGAAGTGCAAAAGCACACCAGGAAGCGGCTTCTGGGGGACATCACTTTGCCTTGGTGTAATCAGAGACCACTTAAGACCAAAAATAGCCTGAGATCCTAAGGCAGGTTGAGCGGTGATCAGATTTTGCAGGAACAAACAGTCCTGAGATTAGCTGGTCTTCACAGATCAATAAGATTCTGTTGGCTCAATGGTAAAATTTACACTGCTTTGGAGATTCAATATCAGAGCATTTACGTCTGATTTCATAAAGTTTTCCGTTCACTTCAGATCTACAACTAGACTCTCGCCCCTCTCTGTAATATAACCATTTGTCATAATGACATACTATTAACAGTCACCTCTGTGTAGGACACGGATCTTAGAGTTACCGCCAAAGCTATGGCCGAGTACATGAGAAGCATATAATTGTTAATGTTAAAAGACTAGGTACATGTCATTAAAGGTGACACTTCTTTAAACATGCAAGGACATCTTACTTGTCCAAAGGGTACTGGAGTGAAAATGAAAGGCACTACAGCATTATACAGAATCAATGCAAAACGTACAATCACGCTTGGTTCTGTTAACCTTTCTCGCATGTTCTTTCTTTCCACCAATGTGGAATGAACTAGCCTGGATGCCAGCCCGAACCCCGCCCACAACATTTTTTGGTCGAGAAGTTCGGTCTGGACTTGATCCATTGAGGAGTAATGATCGGTTCAGAAATCGTCGGGCCAATCAAATTGCCAGAGTGGGCTTTATACTATGATGGACAGATGATCTGCAGTAATCATCACGTCATCAAACGTATTTCTTTCAAAAATGCTTTTCGTGTTTGCAAGTACTCCGCAAATCTTTAAATTCTTTTTGCAACGTAAGATTTTTGCCGCAATCCCGGCAAAGATAGTTAACGCTCATTATTTTTTTAATACTTTTTACAGAGTGCGTGCAGTTGAGTTCTGTTGACAACTATGCGTCGCTCAACATACATAACTTACTGCGTTGCTCTGATTGGTTGTAGGTCTATCCAATTGAGTGCAGAGTTTTTTTTCCACACCTCATAATCAAAGCCATATGGAGCAGTATCATACTCACATTCTGACTAGAATATGAGTATGACGAAGTCAGGTTAGGAATGAACACCATTCTAAAATACTCTGACAGTGTTTCTTGCACTACTATTCAGTAATGCCACAAAAGTGAACACCAAATCGACAGTTCAAAACACACATCGAGACGGAACAGAAAAAAAACAAATGACTATTATGTGTCGGTTCTTTTTAGTGCATTAAAAACAGTGCAACCAGTCTAATCCGATTCCAGCAACATTATGGTCCAGTTCTTTTTAGTTACTCAAAAACATATACAGCGTAACCAGTTTAGTTACCAAACTGTCAGGTCGATTCTTATGAGCAGTTTCTTTAAAGTGAATCATAAACATGCAACATGAGCAGTTTTTTTATGATGACCATACAAATGACTCTTCTGAGACAGTTATTTTTAATGAATCAACAACATATGACACCGCAGCCAATTTACTATGATTACCTAAAAAAACTCTTATGTGTCTGGTTTCACAGACAGGACCTAGATTAAGCCAGTAGTTAAATTATGACATTTAAGTACAGTAGCTTTTATATACGTGCCTTAGAAAAAAAAACATTACTGGTGTGCACGTTGAGATTTTAAGATAGGGCAAGTTGCTTTCAGTTAAGACAGCTCAAACATGCATTCTATTCTGGGACTAAGTTTAAGCCTTGTCTGTGAATCCATACAATCATTCTTTTTAGCGAATCAAATACGCACAGCATGAGCTAACTAACTGTAACTAACATGGCATTCACCAACACAGTGCTTTTTCTCTTTTTTTTTTGTCTGAGTGCAGAATGTAAATGAGCACCAGTATTTAAAGGAGGGAGCTCAGAACTCTGCACCATTTATGTCAAGAGCCGCCTCTAGATAGTTGGCACTGGTCAAGCGACCAGACAGTGCCGTATAATCAAAATAAGCTGTCAAATTCAATGAAGCTCAGAATCTGCACTTAAAATCCTGTCACATGTCATGAACTCCTAAACTGCTTTCAGAGCGCATCTGCAGTCTTTAGCCAACTTTGCCTTCCACAGCGGAGGCAGAGGCATTTTTGAAAAATGAGTCAACTTGATATGCATTCCTCCAGCATTTCAATTGACAAAGAATAGGCTGCACTCTGTGGTCTGTGGGAGTTTACAGGGACTGTGGATGATGTGAGATGTTAGAGAAATGGAGAGGAGAGTACTGTACCCCAGGTATTCATTTCCTTTGTTATGCCCTTAAGAAAAGCATGCCGAGGAAGCTGTGGAAAAACAGCTCCGGTAAATATAAGATCAACAACAAAACAAGACACTCTCTGAGGAGGCAGGGTGGAAAATGTGGGATTTCAGTGTTATCCGGTTGTTTTGTCAGGTATGATATCATTCCTTAAATAGATGGCAATATTAAGTGCTGCTGATAAAACTTATACACATTTGTGGAGTAAAAACAGCGGGGTGACAAGTAAACTAGAGATTTTGTTGGGCTTAGCATGGAATAGTATTTTTTGTATTTTTTATTCATCTTTGTTCATACAGAGTAGAGACCTACTTTATAGTGCAACATAATTAATGTATAATGTTTTAATTAAATTCATTAAAATGTAATCATTTACACAATATTGCTGTTTTTACTGTATTTTGGATTAAAAAATGCAGCCTTGGTGAGCATAAGAGACTTCCTTGGTATACGTAAAACATTCAGATCAATTACAGCCCGTAAGAAATCTCTCTATGTACGTTAGGCTCAGAATATAAGACCTTGAGAAAAATAATGAAAAAAATAAATAATTGGGATGATTTCCCCATGAAGAATGCTGGTTTTGTAAAGACAGTTACACGGATTAGTGTCTGGTTTTATGCGTGAGGTAAACAGCCTAGAGTCCTATTGGGATCAGAGCAATTGAGCTGCAGTAAGCAATCATAAATGACAAGTGATCTAATGAGATACTGCAGTGGGACGATGTGCGGAGGAGGGCATGTTTACGACACTTCAGAAAAGAGACAGTATTTCATAAATTAATGATAAAGTCTGCATCTGTATGCGCACATACTGTATTATGATAAATGTTCATGCATTCACACTAAAACTGTCAACATCATCATACAGACTTTACTTAATATCCATGGTTCTAGTGTTAGCTTACAGTCTCTAAAGATGTTTTTAAAGATTAATTTGTTTCAATCCATGTGTTAATAAATAGTGACACTAAGAAGGAGAGTTAATGTGAAAAAAATGGGCCATCATTAATCAATGACAGTAACAGTGTAGGGTGAGTTACTTCAGAACAACGTCAGATCAAAAATAATTATTCATCATAACATCCGAAGAATAATAATAAAAAATCTCTTATATATTTATATACAGCCCATTCTCACCCCAAGGCATCATCTAACTGACGCCTTGGGAATCAGTTTGACCATGCTTCAATATTCGACGCTAAAGGTACCCTTTAGCGTCACTTAGTTGACGCGATCCCAGGGCGTCATCTAACTGACGCGTTACCCTTAGCGTCAGTTAGATGACGCCCTTCTACCCAGACCTAAACCTACCCGCGTCATCTAACTGACGCGTTACCCTTAGCGTCAGTTAGATGACGCCCTGGGATCGCGTCAACTAACTGACGCTAAAGGGTACCTTTAGCGTCGAATATTGAAGCATGGTCAAAATTGTCAGTTAGATGACGCCTTGGGGTGAGAATGCGTTGCAGCCTATATATATATATATATATATATATATATATATATATATATATATTGCACTAATGATTTTGAGGACATGGTCCCAAATCCATTGCATTTTTCTCTTGGATTAGTGTTGGATTAGCTACAGAATTTCATTTTGAGACAAAGACCTGACAATGATGTGTAAAACCACAAATTTTGTGACAACTGCTGTCAAAGCAGAGGCGGCAGCATGCTTCCAAAAGTGGTAGGGCAAAATCTAATAGAAGAAAGCTGTTTGTGCTGGTGAAATATTTGCAAGATATTTCAGAGCTTTTTTCAGAGCATTAAACAAAAATGTTGTGAATGCAGGAAAAACATGATTTAAATTCCACAGCCTTTTAATATTAATTAGCTATAAAGGACGTCTTCAGACAACATAGTTATGTAATCCATAGCCAAGTTATCTTGTGACAATAATTAATTCTGCAGATTTAGAAAACTAGGCTACAAGATAAAAAAAAAAAGCACTACATTTACCAAGGGAAGATGATATATATTTTTGTTTCTTATTGACAAAAATACATCTAGTCATAGTCTATAGTGTCTGTAGTACACATACAAAATTATAAAGATCACTTTCAGTATTAAATAGATATCCTGTCACATTTAAAAACATTTTCATGAGCGTCAATGTTTCACAGTTTTGGGAACAAGTTAGTTAGCTTTGCTAAAATTTGTGAAGAGCATCAAATTGTAGTTTAACAAGGTAACAGCAACCAGTTTTTAAGCATCATTTGAAACCATAACTACAATATTCAACATTTACTGCTTTTGTGAACTGACAGTCTCTTTTCAACAAATGGACTAAAACAAAAGCATTGTATACAGCGTTGAAGTGATTTTGGAGTTGAAATTACCCTTGTCAGACTCATTCACTAAATTAAAAATGATCACAGTTAGTCATGTGCCAGCCATAGGGAAAAACAAAACACACACACACACACACAAAAAAAAAACACGTTGACAATATATATACATATACACACTGTTTCTGTTTTGAATGATTTTTTTGATAGTCATTGATTTGTTATTGTGGATGCTCTCTAATGCTTATTTATCCACCAATTGATAAGTGCTTTATCTCATTATTAATTAATTAATTAATGAGAAGACACATTGAAGACACACTAATGGAAATGATCCCCATTAGGGCCATCAATATAAAAAGAAGAAAATACAGCCATTCAAAAAAGAAAATCCTGGAGTATCACCAGAGTATAAAAAGTCCCAGTTGAGATGGCAGGTCAGACACCTTATTTTAGAATCATAAAAGTCTCCTTATATTTAACACTAGGGTCCGTTAACAGAAATATGCCACTGCACATGACTCACTGCTCTCTAGATTTGAAATTAATAATGCATTGGGACCTAACACCATAGAGTCAATTTGCTATTTCTATGGCGCTCTGCAAAGTGAGCATTTTTGGAGAGCTGTGACATGCTGAAATGGGCTTTGGTGACATTTAGATATTGACTCTGGCTTATTGCACAGGCGTGTTGGTTTGTTTTAGACAACTGCATATGCTCAGCACTCTATGGCTTCTGAAGAGGAACAAACAGGTGCATGATTTCAACGATAATAAGGCATTAAAATTTCTCCTTGTTTCCTAGGTAACAGAGACCAGAACGGGGCCTCTTGGATGCAGTAACTACGACAGCCTGGATTCCGTCAGCTCTGTCTTAGTGCACAGCCCCGAAAATAAAATCCATCTTAAAGGTAAGACAGCTGTTGTGGGCAGATGTATTTGACTGTTTTTGAAACCACTAAATGTTCTTTAAATGCAGTGCACACAAGCAAATTACTGCAGACACATACAGTAGTGAATTCATGATTAATGGTCTGGATCTTAATTAAGAATATACTGAATAAATAAATTAGTAGGTGGGCAAAAACATAAATAAAGAAACAAACAATAAATAAGCAGCACTTTTGAGGTAGATCTGATTACTGTAAAATTACATCTCCACAAAAAGAAGAAATTCGATTTTAGTGAAATAATTGATACTAATTCATTTGAACTAATTCACTTTTTACAGAGAAAATTTGAATTCACACTAGTCCATTATTTTTGCACAATCTGTTTCATACAACCCTGCCCTTAAACGATACGCAAAAATAAAGCAAAGTCTAATTGGTGCATTTATACACCAGTCAAATTTCTGTGGGCAGTTCTTGGTTCGAATAAGTTGTAATGAGGACCAAGTCAAAAGTCTGGCAACGGCGGACCCCGTTAGAGGAACACATGACTTGCTAATACTCATACAGTCTCCATGCTTTCTAAAAGCAAGTAAAGGATTTTTAGAAGACAGGCATTTAGAAGTGTATTAATTCTTACACTCTCGTGACAGCAGTGTCACCACAAGTCAGAGGTGGTCGGAGTAGCATAAAAAAAGAAAAAGAGCAAAGTAACAGGACTGAAAAGAGCAAAAAGGAAGGTTTTAAGCCTCTAGCCGTTGCTAATTATACACGTGGCCTGCGTCAATTTCCACTGCCTTCTTGACATTGACATTTAAATTGTCAACCTACTTAATACTGCCATCTCCTGAAGCAAGTTCCCTGCTGCCCAGATTCGTGTGACTACTTTAATGAGCTAGCCATAGGGTTCGGCACCAAAGCTTATCTTTTGCTGAGTAAAGACTTGGGAAAGAAATTGTTGGGTGCAGTTGTAGCTAGAAGAGTGTTGAATTCAGCATGTCACTTTCTGCATTTTTTCATTCACTTTTTGGGGGCTTCCCAGGATATTTTCAATCAAAGCGCTGTGTCCTTTAAGAGAGAAGAATTTAGACCCCTTCAAATTAGAACATCAAGCCGTCAATTCCACAGAGGACTGAAATAATCCACAGGAAAAATTCACGTTCTCTTTAAAAAGGCTGAGACTCTGGAGGAGGGGGCACAAGAGCAGCTATTTAGCTGTCTCCGGTATGAAAGCCATCCAAGTCAGTCTCTTTTGTGAGGCTCCCCACACTGTTGGCTCTCTACCCAGCAGAAGCCAAAGCTTAAGACGAAGACTGCATCTAATTATGTCTCTTGTTTTTCCACAATCCGACGGATAAATACTGAGGAACACATCATAAATATTCACACTGGGAAGGAAATTTAAAAAGGCTGAATATGAAGGCAAAATGCATTGATTCTTTCTTTAAGGATGTCAGACCTGGTAAAGCTGTGAAGAGCGTTTTCTCACATAATATAATTAGCAGGTGTTCAGCACCCACAGCTGGGCTGTGAAATCTGAATCTTTGGAAGAGTTGGTGGATTAATGTATTCAGCACTGAATGCTTTCATAAGTAATTCATAGGTGAGTATTGATGAGAAGGCCTTTGGAGATCAAATCTATCAAAATGAACAGAGGGGTTCTGCTCTCCAAAATGTCTGCATAGATTTCTCTACATGTTATTAAAATCAAAATTAAATAACTGGGCTCTTTTTTCCCCCTTTTTTTGGAAAGAAATGAATACCTTTATTCAACAAAGATGCATGAAATTGTTTGAAAGTGACAGTAAAGACTTTTCAATTGTAAAAAATATATAGAAGAAAGGAATTCATAAAAAGAATCCTGAAGAATTTATCATGGTTTCCAAAAACTATTAAGTGGCACAACTGGTTTCATCATTAATGATTTAAGTTTTTTTAAACACTAAATCAGCATATTAGAATGATTTCTTAAGGATCATGTGAAACTTAAGACTCCTTTTTAAAGCACTGACCATTTTTTAACACAGCCATAGTTTTACAAGGTAGTGTACATATCAAATTACATTATATTAGAGAAATCAGAGGTCGCGTTAACAGATTTTTTTCCATCATTGACGATCTGAGAATATTTTGTACAACTGCTGAAAAGACTCTTGTATGTTTTTCAGAGCTGCTAGGGCAGCTTGAAGTTCCGACGTATGGAAATAATCCGACATGTTGGTTGTTATTTTCCTGTACTGGCGCATGCCTGTGACGTAAACGCGTACGTGACGAGAGCCACAGTGAGCAGATTTGCATTTTTACCGTTTAGATGGGAATGCGACGGTGGAGCGTTTTTAAGATTTCCACTCTGGAGGGTGGTTTCACTTTTTTGTGTTTTTAAGCCCCCAAAACGCCGTCGCCGTGTAAACGAAAGGCAGATCCGATAAAATATTTTTCAATTTTGCAGCGCCAAAACTGCATTTAATTTTATTGTTTGAATTTTGCGATAAAATGGACAGACTTTGAAAGCTGAGACTTTTTTCATACCAAAATGAACAAAGCACAAATCTTATTGCGATTTATTGGACAACTATTCATGATGAAACCTGAAAAGTGACCCACACTCTCTGTTCAAGCTTTCTCTTCATAAATAAATTAATGCACTATCTAGACTATATGCTTGTCCTGTAAGTTTGTGAATAGAAATGAAAATGTGAACAAAAACAGAGCCTATTAAATGGCTTATTATCATTAAAATATGAACATTAAAATGACGGCCAATAATAGATTATGACGATTTTTTTTACGACCCTGTCCAAATGATGGACAATGCGTAAAGAGCAGAATGCAAAATACAGAATGCAAAAATACAAAAAAAAGAGAGAGAGAGAGAGAGAGAGAGAGAGAGAGAGAGAGAGAGAGAGAGAGAGAGAGAGAGAGAGAGAGAGAGAGAGAGAGAGAGAGAGAGAGAGAGAGAGAGAGAGAGAGAGAGAGAGAGAGAGAGAGAGAGAAGAAGCTATATTTCCTCAATTCACCTGCAATTGAAAAGTGTGGCAAACAATTAATTTTGGACCCTGTTTACAATTGTACCATCTTGTTACCGCTTGTTCCCAAATCGCTCAAGAAAATCAATAATTAGTTTCCCGGGCAAATGTCAATTCTTCCATTGCCTGCTATCAAAATATCTAATCGGGCAGGAGAATTCCGCAATAGCCGCATTGATTCCCTGTCTGCAGCGTGCCTGCAGTTCATGACAGAGTTTACGGCCGAATGACCTTGCCACAGAGATTGTTGGTCTTTATTCATCCCATTACCCCATTACTGCGCTGACATGGCAGACCCCTCCATCCCAAATAGGACTCCCATCACTGATGCTGTTAGAGCAGTCAGACTGCCAGTCTCTCTGACCCACTTTACATGCTCTTCTTTTCCCAACTCAGCTTTCACTGTATTGCTGAGCAAAATCAAGTCTGTGAAACAATAGTAACATGTCTACATTGCAGTGGTATTTTGAATGGGGAGGCATACGTTTTTGAAATATGATTTAAAATAATAGACAAAAAAAAACAGTGTAAGTGATAATAAACAGGGCTGATCCTGGTTAATCCCTGGATGGGAGACCTCCTGAGAAAACCAGATTGCTGCTGGAAGAGGTGTTAGTGATGCCACCAGGGGGCGCTCACCCTGTGGTCTGTGTGGTCCTAACGCCCCAGTATAGTGACAGGGACACTATACTGTCAAAGAGCACCGTCCTTAAGGTGATGATACACAGGGCAACTTTTTGAGCAATGTTGCTGGCAATCTTGCCGAGCGATTGTTGCTTGGGCAGTTTCCCATTTAAAATGGGTAATACATTTCTATCTGGATAATTTAGATCAGTCGTGGGCCCTGTGTCTCATCTGGTTGCCCGTGACGGCAACATTGCCAGCACATTGCTCAAAAAGTTGCTCTGTGTATCATCACCTTTAGGCTGAGACGTTAAACTGAGGTCCTGACTCTCTGTGGTCATTAAAAATCCATTAAAAAGGATGTCCTTCGAAAAAGAGTAGGGGTGTAACCCCGGCATCCTGGCCAAATTTGCCTCTTGGCCTCTGTTCATCATGGCCTCCTAATCATCCCCATGTCATGATTGGCTTCATCCCTGTCTCCTCTCCACCAATAAGCTGGTGTGTGGTGGGTGTTCTGGCGCAACATGGCTGCCGTCGCGTATATATATATATATATATATATATATATATATATATATATATATATATATATATATATATATATATATATATATATATATATATATATACTCACCTAAAGGATTATTAGGAACACCTGTTCAATTTCTCATTAATGCAATTGTCTAATCAACCAATCACATGGCAGTTGCTTCAAATCATTTAGGGGTGTGGTCCTGGTCAAGACAATCTCCTGAACTCCAAACTGAATGTCAGAATGGGAAAAAAATATGATTTAAGCAATTTTGAGCGTGGCATGGTTGTTGGTGCCAGACGGGCCAGTCTGAGTATTTCACAATCTGCTCAGTTACTGGAATTTTCATGCACAACCATTTCTAGGGTTGACAAATAATGGTGTGAAAAGGGAAAAACATCCAGTATGTGGCAGTCCTGTGGACGAAAATGCCTTGTTGATGTTAGAGCTCAGTAGAGGTCAGAGGAGAATGGGCCGACTGATTCAAGCTGATAGAAGAGCAACTTTGACTGAAATAGCAACTCGTTACAACCGAGGTATGCAGCAAAGCATTTGTGAAGCCACAACACGCACAACCTTGAGGCGGATGGGCTACAACAGCAGAAGACCCCACCAGGTACCACTCATCTCCACTACAAATAGGAAAAAGAGGCTACAATTTGCAAGAGCTCACCAAAATTGGACAGTTGAAGACAGGAAAAATGTTGCCTGGTCTGATGAGTCTCGATTTCTCTTGAGACATTCAGATGGTAGAGTCAGAATTTGGCGTAAACAGAATGAGAACATGGATCCATCATGCCTTGTTGCCACTGTGCAGGCTGGTGGTGGTGGTGTAATGGTGTGGGGGATGTTTTCTTGGCACACTTTAGGCCCCTTAGTGCCAATTGGGCATCGTTTAAATGCCACGGCCTACCTGAGCATTGTTTCTGACCATGTCCATCCCTTTATGGCCACCATGTACCCATCCTCTGATGGCTACTTCCAGCAGGATAATGCACCATGTCACAAAGCTCGAATCATTTCAAATTGGTTTCTTGAAAATGACAATGAGTTCACTGTACTAAAATGGCCCCCACAGTGACCAGATCTTAACCTAATAGAGCATCTTTGGGATGTGGTGGAACGGGAGCTTCGTGCCCTGGATGTGCATCCCACAAATCTCCATCCACTGCAAGATGCTATGCTATCAATATGGGCCAACATTTCTAAAGAATGCTTTCAGCACCTTGTTGAATCAATGCCACATAGAATTAAGGCAGTTCTGAAGGCGAAAGGGGGTCAAACACAGTATTAATATGGTGTTCCTAATAATCCTTTAGGTGAGTGTATCTATATATATCAAATAAAAGTTAATTTAAAAGGAGGAAGAAATCACTTTAAAGTGTCCTCAGTGAGACTGTAACGTCTCTCCAACAACAGTACCAAAAAGAAATAAACAATACACAAAAAGAACTTTACATAAAGACTAAACTGTACAGTTCACAGAAACGTAAATATAAAAAATCAACAAAATACACTCACTGTTAAAGGTTTGTGGCTGAAATGGTTTAAAGCGTTGAAGAAGCACCACCACCACAAAAGATCCTTCACCCTTGGGACCTCAGCTCCTGAAAGAAAATCAAAGATAGATAAATAAAACAAATTCAATTAAAACATAGTTTAAAGGTCCCATATTGTCAAAACTGAAATTTCCTGGCTTTTTTCACGATAACAGAGGTTTAGGGGCTATGTTTCAAAACAGTCAATCCACAGAGAAATGCACACAGCCTGCATAAAGTAGCTGTGCCTTTTCACGAGCCGTTGTGACTTCCGTATAAATGTGATGTCAGAACTACTCAGTCACCGCCTTCCGTCCCCACCCCGAGGACAGGCTTCTGAACAACATCAATATAAGAGAACAGTGGCTAATGTTTATTGATTCGGAAATACCACAGCAATTTAGTTCGACCTTAACCGTCTAGTGACTGCTTCATCAATCAGGCACAGTTCAATCCCGGTTTTTCAAAGAAGCTGCTCATCAAAGATGCTGCAGTCCCTACAGTTCATAGTTTTACAAGTTTACCTTGGGCATCAATTGCATCAATTGCGGCTCGAACATATAAAGCTGGATAACATTTCCCTCAGCATGCAATGTCCATCATTACAGGTGTTTTATTTACCTTACTTGTGAGCATCACCAAAGCCACAGCAGGCTACAGCATACATGACCCTAGTTACCTGTGGTTGGCCTGGCCATGCATCACTCAGAAAACAACAGGCCAATCAGAAGAGAGGCTCATGAATGTAAATTAGACAGGCCATTATTAATCGACCTGTTCTTAGCAGAGATCCTGGAGATAAAAAAATATATTGGGGTGTTTTTTGTGCTTATACCGCAAATATATATTCTTAAGGACATCAAAACCTAAAATAACACTTTATAAAGTTATGGGACCTTTAATATCACAATTTAGTGATACAGCAGTGATGGGTAAATCGTAAAAATAAATCACAATAAACAATATACTTATATTCAAAACAGTAGGGAAATTTTTTTTTTTAAAAACACCAAAGGAAAAAGGGCTTGCATGAAGCCACGTAGTTTTTGCTCCAGCACCAGTTATCAGGAGCAAACCTCGAAATGATCATAGAAAATAAACAAATGAAACAGACAAATGGACCAGACACTTGAAACCAGGCAACAACAACCTCCTTTTAGTTGAGAGATATCCACTTCAAATCCACTACTGAAGCAAGGCGAGGGAAACACAGAAAGTGATGAAAAGACAGGCTAGAATACAACAAACAAATAGTAAATGCCACACAAACAGTAATTGAACAGTTAGCAAACTGCTATATATATCAACTGGAACTGCAAAATTTACACATTTACCATGCAAGAAGGGCACTTTTCCTCATCGTTTTAGAGGTCCACCTCATGCCTCTGCGTTATTGTATTGTTCTAAATGGAGACTTAAAAAAGAAAACATATTACTTTGAGAGTTAAGTAGGTTGAGAGAGAGATGGGGTGAGGAGAGAGGAGAGGATAGCCAGAGGACAGATGATGGGTGGGATCATATTGGTGTCATATGACTCAGGGATTGATTTGTGTGTGTGTGTGTGTGTTGTGTGTGTGTGTGTGTGTGTGTGTGTGTGTGTGGTGTGTGTGTGTGTGTGTGTGTGTGTGTGTGTGTGTGTGTGTGTGTGTGTGTGTGTGTGTGTGTGTGTGTGTGTGTGTGTGTGTGTGTGTGTGTGTGTGTGTGTGTGTCGTGTGTGTTGTGTCCGTGTGTCCGTGTGTGTGTGTCCGTGTGTGTGTGTCCGTGTGTGTGTCCGTGTGTCCATACGCCAGACCCAGTGGCGATTTGAGATATTGACCAAACTTAGACTATAGCAAGACTATAACAAATCCAAACACAATTTGAACTTGTTTACCAACCACAGCAGAAAAAAGGTGTTGTGTAACTTACAAAATCTTGTATCTGGTCTTGGAATCAAATTTCAGTTTAGTTCTGAGTTTAACATGACAGTAAACCGGTATTTCTCACTTTCCCCCATTCACAGGTCTGCAGGATGTGCTTCCTGAGTTTCTGCGGAATCGGTTTGTGGAGGCGGCGCTCAGTTACGTGGCGTGTAATTCAGAGGGCGAGCTACTGTGCCGCAACAATGACTGCTGGTGCCGCTGCTCCGCAAAGTTCCCTGATTGTAACTGCCCCTTTGCAGACATCAAAGCTATGGAGGAGAGTCTGCGAAAGAGCAAAGAGTCCTGGGTTAACCTCAACAATGACTTCATGGAGTCAGGTAGGTTAATCTGATGGCCATGGAAGTGTTACAATCTCTTGTATAATCTCTGGGGTTACAAAATCTGTCCACACTCACTTCGTTTCTTCACTGGATTAATTCGGAGAGTGGAACTTCTCAAGTTTAAAATGACAGGTAAATCTCATTGGTATATCTCAATCTTGACAGATGATTGATATACTGTCATATTCCCTCAGCAGCTCCTTCTCACAAGGTTTCTGAGTTCACATATACTATGAAAAGAACATCAGAACTGAAAAGTCTACCGCTGCGCCACAACTCCAGCAAAGCATCTTTTTAATTACACTTACATTGATAATGCATGGGGTAATACAGTATGGGCAGTGGCGTAATGGTGAAGGATCTGTGCTTCAAACACAAGGGCTGGAGGTACAATCCCAAGTGTCCAAGGAAATGGGAGAGTTAATGAGAAAACAATCCTGCTCTGTTACCATTGTGTCCATAGGCAAAGCACTTAACCCCAAACTGCACCTGAGGGATTGTCTCTGCAATTAGTGTACTGTATGCCGCTTTGAATGAAAAGCATCTGCTAAATGTTAACAACAACCCCTACATTCTGAATTTATTAAAAAGTCGTTATTAAATTCAATATCAGACAGGCAATCGATGGGTACAATTAAAGAACAACAACTACTGCTCCAAAAAGTATTTTGACACTTTAAAATGTACACTGAACAGTTCAAAAGTTTGGGGGCAGTAATATATATATATATATTTACTGAACAAAATTATAAACGCAACACTTTTGTTTTTGCCCCCATTTGTCATGAGCTGAACTCAAAGATCTAAGACTTTTTCTATGTTCACAAAAGGCCTATTTCCCTCAAATATTGTTCACAAATCTGTCTAAATCTGTGTTACTGAGAGTATGTCTCCTTTGCCGAGATAATCAATCCACCTGGCAGGTTTTTTTTTTTTTTTCCGGGTGGGTCCGAAAACCAGTCAGTATCTGGTGTGACCACCATTTGCCTCACACAGTGCAACAAATCTCCTTCGCATAGAGTTGATCAGGTTGTTGATTGTGGCCTGTGGAATGTTGGTCCACTCCTCTTCAAAGGCTGTGCAAAGTTGCTGGATATTGGCAAGACCTGGAACACGCTGTAATATACACCGATCCAGAGCATCCCAAACATGCTCAATGGGTGACATGTCCTGTGTGTATGCTGGCCATGCAAGAACTGGGATGTTTTCAGCCTTCAGGAATTGTGTACAGATCCTTTTAACATGGGGCCGTGTGAGGTGATGGTCGTGGATGAATGGCACAACAATGGGCCTCAGGATCTCGTCACGTTATTGTCACGATTGTCATATTTTCAATGTGTTTAGTTCTGTTTTGTATCTTGTCTTCCCCTGTCTTTTGTGATTTTTGGTTTAGTCCTGTTAGTTTTCCCGCTCCTCGTTTGTGTTCAGTTTCTGCACCTGTTTTCAGTTAATTATCTTGTTTGGTTCAGTGTATTTAAGCCCTGTGTTTTCCCTCAGTGTTTGTCGATCGTCGTCTTCGTATGGTTGTGTGTTTCTGATTTCCTGGAGTTCTGTTCCTGTTTAAGTTTGGAAAGTTTTCATTTTGTTATTAAATCATTTATATTGAAGCTTTCGTGTCCTCGTCTTCAGCACCTGCACAAACCCTGACAGAACGATCGACCATAACAAAAAAAAAAAAAATGGAGAGCTGGAAGCAGGCCTTCGTAGGCACCCGGATGGCCATATTTCGTGGGACCCGTGGAGGTCGTAGTAGGGGATGTGACCGAGTTCAGGTGATCCCGAGTCCAGTATGGCCTGAGCCCATTACATGCACGCCAGAGCCTGACCCGTTTGCCGACCTTCCTGAGCTTCTTCCCCCAGAGCCTTCACCGCTGGTCCCGTCCAGCCCAGTCAAGCCTTCGCCGCTGGTCCCGTCCAGCCCAGTTGAGCCTTTGACCGTCACCTGCCCGCCAGAGCCTGAGCCCGTCGCCTGCCCGCCAGAGCCTGAGCCTGTCGCCTGCCCGCCAGAACCTGAGCCCAGCCCCAAGCTCCCCGAAATGCTGGTTCCGTCCAGTTCCGAGTCCCCTGATGTGCTGGTCCCGTCCAGTTCCGAGTCCCCCGATGTGCTGGCCCCGTCCAGTTCCGAGTCCCATTAAGCGGCAGAGCCATAGCCAGAGCCCGTTGACCCAGAGCCAGAGCCAGAGCCCGTTGACCCAGCGCCAGACCCAGAGCCCGTTGACCCAGACCCAGAGCCCGTTGACCCAGAGCCAGAGCCAGAGCCCGTTGACCCAGCGCCCGTTGACCCAGAGCCAGAGCCCGTTGACCCAGAGCCAGAGCCCGTTGACCCAGAGCCAGAGCCCGTTGACCCAGAGCCAGAGCCCGTTGACCCAGAGCCAGAGCCCGTTGACCCAGAGCCAGAGCCCGTTGACCCAGAGCCAGAGCCCGTTGACCCAGAGCCAGAGCCCGTTGACCCAGCGCCAGAGCCCGTTGACCCAGCGCCAGAGCCAGAGCCCGTTGACCCAGCGCCAGAGCCAGAGCCCGTTGACCCAGCGCCAGAGCCAGAGCCCGTTGACCCAGCGCCAGAGCCAGAGCCCGTTGACCCAGCGCCAGAGCCAGAGCCCGTTGACCCAGCGCCAGAGCCAGAGCCCGTTGACCCAGCGCCAGAGCCAGAGCCCGTTGACCCAGCGCCAGAGCCAGAGCCCGTTGACCCAGCGCCAGACCCAGAGCCCGTTGACCCAGACCCAGAGCCCGTTGACCCAGCGCCCGTTGATGTCAAGTCAGTTCCCGATCATGAGCCTGTCCTCCCCAAGAAAATTTTGGGGGGGCGCTATACGCCTTCGCCGTGGCCGGCCAAAGATCCACGGAGGCCTGGAAAAATTACACCGCCGTGGCCACCTGATGGATCTTCACCGCCGTGGCCACCTGAAGGGTCTGCACCGCCATGGCCACCTGAAGGGTCTGCACCGCCATGGCCACCTGAAGGGTCTGCACCGCCATGGCCACCTGAAGGGTCTGCACCGCCATGGCCACCTGAAGGGTCTGCACCGCCATGGCCACCTGAAGGGTCTGCACCGCCATGGCCACCTGAAGGGTCTGCACCGCCAAGGCCACCTGAAGGGTCTGCACCGCCATGGCCACCTGAAGGGTCTTCACCACCACGGCCACCTAAAGGGTCCTCACCGCCATGGCCACCCGAAGGGTCCTCACCGCCATGGCCACCCGAGGGTCCCACAGCACCGCCCTGGACGCCCGAGGGTCCCACAGCTCCGCCCTGGACGCGCCACTGCCCGAGGGTCCCACAGCTCCGCCCTGGACGCCCGAGGGTCCCACAGCTCCGCCCTGGACGCCCGAGGTACAGCCTGCACCGTCGTGGCCACGCCCACAGACTGCTCCGCCTTGGCCACGCCCACAGCCTGCTCCGCCTTGGCCACGCCCACAGCCTGCTCCGCCTTGGTCACGCCCACAGCCTGCACCGTCGTGGCCACGCCCACAACCTGCACCGCCGTGGCCACGCCCACAGCCTGCTCCGCCCTGGAGGCTTCCTGGACCTACACCATGCCCTCGTCAGCCTCCAGGGCGCCCACCCTCCCACCCCTTTGGATGTTGTACGGCGCGAGGTCGCGCCTTCGGAGAGGGGGGGGTACTGTCACGATTGTCATATTTTCAATGTGTTTAGTTCTGTTTTGTATCTTGTCTTCCCCTGTCTTTTGTGATTTTTGGTTTAGTCCTGTTAGTTTTCCCGCTCCTCGTTTGTGTTCAGTTTCTGCACCTGTTTTCAGTTAATTATCTTGTTTGGTTCAGTGTATTTAAGCCCTGTGTTTTCCCTCAGTGTTTGTCGATCGTCGTCTTCGTATGGTTGTGTGTTTCTGATTTCCTGGAGTTCTGTTCCTGTTTAAGTTTGGAAAGTTTTCATTTTGTTATTAAATCATTTATATTGAAGCTTTCGTGTCCTCGTCTTCAGCACCTGCACAAACCCTGACAGTTATCTCTGTGCATTCAAAATGACATCAATAAAATGCACCTGTCTTCGCTGTCCATAACATACGCCTGCCCATAGCATAACCCCACCGATTTTTGAGTTCAGCTCATGAAAAATGGGGGCAAAAACAAAAGTGTTGCATTTATTTTGTTCAGTGTATATATAGTATATATGTGTGTATTGACATTAATAGTCAGCAAGGATATATTAAATTGATCAAAAGCGGACAGTAAATAAATGCTGTTCTTTTTAACCTTGTTTAACAATATGTGGTGTTTTTAAAAGGCTTTGTGCAATTTCATAAGTCAACACCATTACTAAGTATTTTCTCAAAATGGCAGTGAACCAAAGACAGTCTCAAAAACGCAGTTTGAAATTGACATTGTTCCTTACGTCACAAACTACCTTGTAACAAATCACGTCAACGTGCGGGCGGGCTTTAGCATATAATTAACTATGCTGTGAAGCAGTGGAGTCTCAATAGAAGTCAGGTTATCCCAGTATTTGTTTCTGTTGATATGAAAAATTGGGTACATTTAGCAATATAGTGGGTGAATTATGTAAATGATGTGTATTACGATGCTATGATGAACTATATGATGTTCTAAGTTGTTCAAAGTGTTTCTAAGGATACTGATTTTTAGAAGAGTTGGTGAACGCGAACATGGTTTGTTTAACATTAGCAACAGCTATTTGATAACATAGTCGAGCAAAAGGCTAATCATATTAATTCGATTAAATATTAAATATTCATGTATCTGTGTATACTATATAATGGAGCGGTGTATAGTTACATTCAAGCTATTTTAAGGCATGAAGAAGAAAACAAAGGAGGCATTTTGGTGATCAAAGATGGGTTTTAACGGATAAAATTATTGACTACAGGGGAACTTTAAAATAACTGTGTGGTGTATTTTAAGACTCGTGGGTGTTATTGGTCTATTTGTTTTTGAAAACCCTGAAAAAGCCTGCAAAGGCCTACAAGTCAATAATGAACTGTGGACTACTTTGATAAATGGGACCCATGTTTGGGTTTAATTCAGAGTTCTTTAAAGTTCACTGACTATGATACATTTGCACCTTCGAGTAGAAACCTAAACCGACAAGAGGGAGGGTTCGTCTGTTTTATTGCTCTGGTTGCGAGAAGGCCGGACTGATAAAATCTTCGGTTTGAATAATGCTGGTGTGAGAGAGAGGGAGAGCAAACCCAAAGTAAAGCGAGCCGAAAAGAGAGAAGCATAGAAAGATGGCACCTCAGGTTTTTCTCCTAGCTGAGTGTTTCCACATTCAAAGAATGATTCAATCAGAGAGATAAACCCTAGCTGGCTCTAAAAGCTTCTCCTGCTCAGTGATGGAGCATTAATGAAAGCAGCTCAAATCCCTTTAACTGTGGCGCTGCACTCATAAGAACGCATATCTCCTTTCAGCAGGTGAAGTGCTAGGCTTGGGGAAAGGGCTCTTTGGTCATAGCATAGCTACAGCGTAAGGGTTTTATTTATCCAGCCTCACAGAAACCTGTCCCTATTGTCAGGAGGCCAAATAGGAGAGAGAGAGAACATTCGTTCAGATTTAGAAACTGATTTGTCATGCAGGATTCTGATAAACAATATAAAAAAATATTTGGGGGGGGGGGCTGCTCCCAAACAAAAGCAAATGACAGTTTAACATAAGTCAGGCATAATGAAATCAAGTTTGCATAGTGGCTCCAAAAAAAGTATTGTATGAATTGTATGTACATGTAGGAATTGCAGTACATTCAAAATCAAACCAAGTGGAAAAACAAATCAAAAAACAAAAGAAAAAAAAATTCTACACTGCATCTTAAAAAGGACAGGTATACACAATCCCACCCACACACCAATACTCTCTGTTTGTATTGGTGTGTGGTGGGATTGTGTATATCTGTCCTTTTTGGACTTTGGGATGTGAAATTATCTTCCCTCACAATCTGAACCTCAGTGCACTTCGTTCAACTTTGCTCGAAAGCACCACGCATTGACCATTTCTTAACCGATATCTCTTATTGGATGGCTTTCTAAACCACAAAATGATTGTAGCACCCCCACGCTTGGCCCAAGGTCTGTTTGTTTACATTCATTTACATCTACTGCAAACCGTAGACCTACTTCCATTAATATTAATAAAACTACGTATCAATGTATATAAGACTTCCGCTTCAATATTACTTGTTGAAATCACTGTTGCATTCCAGCAACAGCTATATATTAATTTGTGTCAGACGTAAGTTATCATCAAAACATGCAAAATCAAAACGGGACTTAATGAATCTGTCACGTCAAGTATTCCAGTAGGGTTTGAAATACAGATGCATATTTTAGTAAACATTGATGGATTGATGTCACATACATTAGATGCTCTATTACATTTAATTAAGCTGACCTTATGAGCATTTAGAGTGGAAACCACTGATCTATAAACATGGTAGGAACACTCATTTATGATGCACGCGTTACATTCATATGCACAGTTAGAGGCGCTTTTAAAGGGTTCACCCAAAGATGAAAATTCTGTCATCATTTACTCATGCTAAAAGATATTTTGAAGAATGTCGGTAACCAAACAGTGTGGATGGGCTAGATTGACTTCCAAATTTTAAAAATGTTCTTACTATGGAACATTAACATAATGGAACATAATGGAATAATTAACACCATGTATCAATAGGTCATTGGGATCCATCAACTATTTAGTTACCCATATTCTTCAAAATATCTTCCTTTGTGTTCACCATGAAACAAGTTTCGGTAGTTTTTCTTCCCTTTTGTGATGTATATGTCTGAGTGAAACGGCTTCTCGAAAAAGACATTTCACATTTCCTTTATGATTTAAATTGATTCTGACTCTTAAAGTGTCTACTTTCAAAAAAGACCAGTATTATGTCAAAAGTGTGCTAATACGCATTCACAAAAGCATTTTAGTTGGAGCAAATAATTAAAAGTTCCATGTTTACAACAGTAAATTCAGTATTTAAAAGTCAAGGGTCTGGCAGTGTAAAACTACTGTGTCCCTCATCCTTCAATTCATAGCTTGATTAGCTGAACTGTTCCATTATGTTAATTAAAAAATGACTTGAAGTTACATGGTTTTATTTGACACATAGTACCACCAACAATCAACCTGGCAACATGTTTATCCTCATCAGAGTCTGCCAATGGAAATTTTCGCTGGGGTTTTGTCCATTTATGGGCTCAATTAGTTGCTAAAGCTCCCAGAGCCTGTACTTAGAAAAGGCGCTTTTGCAGTTTGAACATGACAGATAGCAATAAACAACAAATGAAGATCTTTTTTCAGTGAATTGATTTTTTTTGGTTCAATAAATGGCACCCATTTACCAACCCGAGGTTGTATAAAGAGGATTACACTCAGCACACATATTCTCATATATCCTTCTGTTTCACAAAGATTTCCCCCTCGACATATAAAAAGGCTTCCTACATTTCTTAATGGACAACTTTGGCAAATAGAATTCTTTACTTTGGAGAGAGCTAAAATATGATTCAAACTGTTTGATTACTGTATTACATGTCAAATGTGGCACACAGTAGCCCGCTTAATAAAAACATTTTTCCATTTGATTAACTTAATGCAGGTTGTAATTGTAAATGGCTTCACCATGCTTCTCATTACCTTGTAAACTGAGTAAATCAGAGGTAGATTAGCTTGGCACGGGAAGTGGATCGTGTTTTTAAGATTAAAGAACGCCGTATCCTGAGTTCTCCAGCATGTGCAATATTTCACGAGTCCATTCACTCGGGTTAAATCAGCTAGCAGAACGAATGGATTCTCCCAGCAACAGCGCTGGTAAGTCTAAGAAGGGATTATACAAAACTGTACTACTGTCATAAACATGATACTTCTCCCCACCAAATCCCACAAGTGCTTCGCTTTCGCTAAAGAAGCCAATAAACAACTCAGCGTAGGTCGACCTATATATTCGCAAATGCCGAAAATGCCAGTTTCTTATTTAATATTTGCATGTTGCTTGGGGGAATAATTGCTGTGGATTTAGAAAATGAATTATGGATAGCATGTCCTTCCCTTATGTTTTATTGCTGTTGCATTTAACTAAGTATGTTTAACAGTTCAGATTCTAATGGGATGTTTAAGATGTCAAGCCATTTGTTTTCTTAAGCAGAATAGCAGGTTTATTATTTGTATCATCAAATGTCATTTCAATGTTTCAGGATTTTTACCTAAAAATTACTGCATACATAAAAATAAAAGCAGTTTAATTTGACTTGCAAAATCCATGCAAATATAGCTACTAACCATTTTGGAAAAATAATATTTATTATTTATCTTCTGTTTACTATGCGCATCTCATTTTCTAAAGCCCTTTTCACAAGCAATTCGCCTTATTCACCTACGTCACCAGCTTAAACCAAAACGAGGCTGTGGGGTATGGAAGTAACGGTGGCCCTCTGTAGGCTACAGTCATAACGTTATCTTAACGCCGTAACAGGCCTCTATATGGAACAACGTCCCACTAACCCATCATTTTACCAACAAACGGAAGTTTTATCAGAAAACTAATCAAAAAGAAATCACTGGAAACGACCGAAAAGCGACCGTTTGCTGGCATTTTTGTTGTTTACTTGAATATCACACACACACACACACACACACACACACACACACACACACACAACACACACACACATCACTCACACACCCAAGCATCGATGTTTTACTAAAGCCAGGTTTACAATAAAAAGTGACATTGATCATGAATTAATGTATGTCAAAATTGCACATTGGTCACAGAAATAAATTACCGTTAGGTTTCACAAAAGAAAGAGGACACACTTCTTCAGTCGCATCTGTTTCTGTTTATTTGGTAGTTAACGTTACAAGACATGCATCACATTTAGAAAGAATGATAATTTCTACAAATATATGCCACCAAAAATAAAACCTGATGAGCTTTAGCACTCTCTCGTCTCCCAGTAACTTAGGCTAACGTTACAGATATTTTCAGTCAGAGAAACAGAGGAAGCTCCCGAAAAAAAAGTTGCTTTATTTTATGATGATAGTCCGCTATAAAGAGACGAGACGTAGCTACTGACAGATAAGATAAAAACATGATTGTGATAGCCTTTATTATTGGTCTGATTTCTTCAATCGTTCACCATGTTTTTTTTACTATGCGTAATCTTCAAGCGTTTACTATGTTTACTATGGTAATGGTTAGCGTGCATAGTCTTTTGAATCGCGTATAACGTTAGCTGCTAACGTTATGAATATTTCTAACGTTACCTTATACGGTGATCAGAATCCACATCGGATCACAAACGGCATTCAAACATGAAAGTGAGTTAATTATTTCGCCTGTTCATAACCCTCTAGTCCGAGCTTGCTTGATAACGTTCAGCAAGTTGTAGCTCTTTAGACTAGCTGATCAGCTAATGTCCTGCCGTGACTAGCCGTGTCTTTTCAGCAAAACAGCCCGGGGAATCTCGCAGTCGTTATTTGCCCATTTTTCAACATACTCCACAGTTATTATTTCCGGAAGAGATGAGAGGTTTGTTGTCCACACAGGTACACAGATATCTATGACACAGACGCCCGCCGCAGCGCTGTCACTGCACTTCCGGTAGAGTGTACCCCCCAGCCTCGTTTTGGTTTTCAAGATGGTGGCGCGGTGAATAAGGCGAATGGTTTTGATTTTTTTATTTGTTTGTTTGGGTTAAAAAAAAATTAATCTTTTGAATGTATGATGACATAACACACTTGTCTTGTAATATTCCTTCTGCTCAGAATTCTTCAATCCCTGTGATTTATATATTCACCATGGATTATTTCCACTGCTCAGGGCTCACAATGTAGAGAGTATCACCATCTCTCTCTCTCTCTCTCTCTCTCTCTCTCTCTCTCTCTCTCTCTCTCTCTCTCTCTCTCTCTCTCTCTCTCTCTCTCTCTCTCTCTCTCTCTCTCTCTCTCTCTCTCTCTCTCTCTCTCTCTCTACTACACACTCACACACACACTCTCTCTCACCACCACACACACACACACACACACACACACACACTTTTTCCTTGTCCTACCTTAAAGAACAGACACTCAACCAGTGGCATTGGGGAACAGTCACTCTTGTGCATTTCAGAAAAGTCCAGAAACTTTTGCAAAGGGTTTCTAGAAACTTCAGGAAGTTGCTGTCATGAAGTTGTTGTTGGGCAAGGGATAAGGATGGACAGAGCAGAGCACATGCAGGCAGGTGATTTCTAGAGAATGCATTGTTTAAAGCTCCTATCAGGAGCTCTACTGACCTTGTGTCTCACTGTGGTTCCCACTGGACCCAGACTGACAGATAGGTCCCGGCTTAGGGACATCAGCTTCAGCAAGGTCCAGTGTTGGACGTTGTAGATGTTTCCAAAGGCCTTTGTGGATGTACAGTCAGTTTCTGTTCGTGTAGGACAGCTCCATAACACATCGACAACATCTAGACACCCACTCACACACTTATTTACACAGCATAAGCACACTCATACATACACATTTGACAGCCTGATGCCATAGTAGAACCTTTTGAAGGTGCACAAAGAACTGTTTTCTCCATTTTTCTACTGTATATTCTGGTACTATAAAATAACCAATTGGGGCTTCACTTTCCTCTGTTTTCAATTGATTGATTGATTGATTGATTGATTGATTGATTGATTGATTGATTGGCTAATGCGTCAACGTGTCTGGAGGGGTCAAATGTTGCATCTACGTATACATATTTATGATTACAACAGGGTGAGAAAGAATATGTAACAATGAGAGAAACAATCTAATTCATAGAAATTATACAGTCCCTTGTGTATATGAAAAAATGAATCCATTACAATAATGGAATTAACTTGGAAGCTGCACTTACACTTTAAATATTACAGTAAACAAACCTAGAGACATAAAGACTACTATGAAGAAGCTTTATCACATAGTGACACTCCCACTGACTGCTGGGAAACCTTGTTCTGCACAACTGCATATATTTTCTGCCTTGATAAGCAGCTGTCATTAAATCTGGCAGGTGGCCCAGACAAAATGAGGATAGATTTGTGCGGTGCGGCGTGTGCAAAATGAGTTTTCGACTCTGAGAAAAAATACTGTCATTGTCATCAGCAACGGTATTAGAAGTGTCACTTTCTGACTGCCTGCCACTTAGGCCTGTAGGTAGCCCGAACACTTCCCGGCTCTCCTTCTGCTGACAAATGTGAGAGACAATGGCAGTTCATCTTGTACGTGGCCTGATCTATGTGCGCGTGTAAAGGGAAAAGGATCAAATCCACATGGGGTAATTCGAGTAGGGTGAGAAGGGCTTTAATTCAGGTCACATTTCTCGCTGAGATCACCCACCGAGCACTTCTAAATAATGTCATTTGGAGGGACCGCACACACACACACAGCTAAAAAGACATTACTATTCTGTAGCACTATCCACCTCAACAGTCCATGGGGCTGATACAAAGATTTTAACTAGGAGCACTGCTGTCGTAGATTAACCTGAAATAAATGGAGGAAAGAAATTAATCTTATCTTTGACGAAATCCAACATTCTGCTTTAAAGGTGCCCTATAATGGTTTTTTTAATTATTTAATAATGTTTTCTGGGTTGCCCTTATAATGTTAGTATGTTTTTTAGATCAAAAATAGTCATACTTTAGAAATAAAAGGCATTTTTCCTAGCCTGATTTTAGTGTCTGATTTGAACACTCTGTTTGAAGGGGCGTGTCTGCTGTGAGAACAGGCCACTGCTGTGATTGGCTGACATGCTTGCATATGAAATGAGACATGTGAAACTCTCGAATACTTTCACTACAGCTGTCAAATACGTTTTAACTATTACAGCTATCGAGATTAACGAATCGTGAGATGTTTTTAAAGTATTTAGATCTATTCCCATCACATAAAATGTTGCTGTGATGAGCATTGAGCAAAAGCAGATGACAGTTTGTTGATCGCGAGACAACGCAGTTTCTCTCTCTCATGCTTTCACTAATGCAAATGATGACATACAGTAAGAGCTTCGTTGTGCAGTGATAAACTCGCGCTGTGTGGATTGTTCTTTGATCGCTTTCTGTATAGTTTATTCACTGAGAATTAGCCTATTTAACGTTAGTTATGTAGCAGCTATGCTCGTTACTTGGAGTTTGCTATTACTGTACTAGGATCTTGCGCTGGGTCTAACACAGTGTAAATTATCGTTAATAAAATCACTACTTACCGGTTGCGGGAATATAGTTGGAATTACCCCCTTCTTCAGTTTGAGACGCTGAGAGAAGCTTGATATTGTCCAAGGTTCTAAAATAAGTCCGTGGTGAAATGGGCAGAGCAAACTAACAACTTCGAATTAAACTGTTGCGGTATCCGATTATAGATAAACATCATCCACGCCTGTTGACATTTCTTTTCTGTGGGAAGGGTATGAAAAGACCTCACATCCCCTGCACAGCCTGGAACATAGCATTTATTTCCATGATCTGCCATTTTCTCTCTGATCCTCGCTTGCTCTGATGACTCGGCTGTGCAGTGCTTGTCATTGAGGGGTGGGATATGCAAATCTTTGGAGGCGTGATCCCCGACTGTTGCGTCACTGTCGGTATTATGTGGAGATTCGCCTGTTTTTCAGGGGTGTTTTTTAAAAACGAGATTTAAATAAGAAGGAGAAAACAATGGTGTTTGAAACTCACTGTATGTCATGTCCATGAACTGAACTCTTGTTATTTAACTATGCCAACATAAATTCAATTTCACATTATAGGGCACCTTTAAACATCTGCTCTTATAGGATCTACAAGCTTGTTCTTCATTATCTTAATATAGACAATGATTTTCTTGATGATTCTATTTTGGTTGGATGTTATGTCCGCTACTCAGAAAAGTAAAAAAATAACAGGTAACATTTTAGAATACTGTTATGTCATTAATAAATAACTACACAGGAACATATGAGTAACGCACTATTAACATTCTAGTAACCTACTGTTAACTAATTAACAAATTAAGTAGTTGCTCAGTCGAATGAGGTAGTTCAAGCTAATCAGTAGATAATTAATGTGAATAATGCATAATATATAATTCATTCTAAAGTGAAGATCATAATAACCAACTAGTAATGACACAAGTATTGCTATTTGTTTGAATCAGTATTCTGAAGTGAAAAACATGATAACTCCCTAATATTGACTGAAGTCATTGTAAGCTTTTGAGGTTTTTACAAATTATTTTGAACAGTAGCCTACTCTAAATTGACAATCATGGTAACACTAGTAATGACTCAAGTCTTACCAAATCTGTCAGAAGCCATTACTATCCAAAACCTTACAAAAACCTCAAAAGCTTACACTGACTTCAATAATTAATATAGAGTTATCATGTTTTTAAATTTAAAATACTGATCCAAATAATTAGATGTTCCTTTAGAAGGATGCAGTAACACTTGAGACATTACTATGCAGTAGAAAAACCACAAGGTCGAGATACATGTTTTTTAAAGCATCACGTTTTAGAACGGCATGTCATGCACGAGATTCTGCGACCAGCGCAGTGGTCAAACACGTCCGTCTAGCAGTGCTGTTAATATTCTCGTTTATTATTTTGAAAACAAGAATTATTCCACCATATTGTGCGTTGCACTTTCTTCCATTCATATTAATATGAGTGAACCGTCATATTATATATACAACCTTTGCTACTGTGCAACGAAATGCTCAACGCATTCTCACCCCAAGGCGTCATCTAACTGACAATTTTGACCATGCTTCAATATTCGACGCTAAAGGTACCCTTTAGCGTCAGTTAGTTGACGCGATCCCAGGGCGTCATCTAACTGACGCTAAGGGTAACGCGTCAGTTAGATGACGCGGGTAGGTTTAGGTCTGGGTAGAAGGGCGTCATCTAACTGACGCTAAGGGTAACGCGTCAGTTAGATGACGCCCTGGGATCGCGTCAACTAACTGACGCTAAAGGGTACCTTTAACGTCGAATATTGAAGCATGGTCAAACTGATTCCCAAGGCGTCAGTTAGATGACGCCTTGGGGTGAGAATGGGCTGAAATGCTATAACATCTAACATCCAACCAGTATTTCTGCAATAGTCGGTTTGAGCAAGTATCCCTCACTGGTGTAAAAATGATGACATTGTGCCAACTCTAAATGTTATCATAATAATACATATTGCACCTGTGATACCTCCACATATTAAATCTCAGTTCCATTTTCATTTTTCAACAGGATGTGCAACTCTTTTTGTCACATTTCAATGTTGAACAGTGAACAACAGTAGATGTGTTGTAAGAATCAGCCATGTCTAGATTAATTGCTCTAATTGCCATGAAGTTGGTTGAGGCAGTCATCGGAGAGGCACAATCGATATCTTCATTCATCACTAGAGAATAGGCCTTGATGCATGTTATATAAATTCATCAAAATCAAAAGGCACTCCAGCACTAATGGGAAAAGATTGAGTGGTTAATGGTGGGTGAGAGGTATAAGCTTTTCTTGCATGTCAGAGATACTTAGTCAACAGCTACTTATCATGTCCTCACTTCTTTGTTCAGCCTTTCTTGTTTTGGATTGGAAGCTTCAAAATCAATGTTTGCAGATATTTACAGTCCATTTAAGTCATTACTCTGGCATTGGTCAATGTAATGTTAATGTTTGTACAATTGTTAGAAAATTAACTTTTCCATTATGGGGGAGTAACAAGGGGTCAAAGTCTTTGTCTTCCTGATTTACAATTGTTTTTTTTTTATTTGACAACCATTTAAATTTAGCAGTGTTTTCTAGGGATGCATAGTGCTATATATCAGTCTATTGTTGGTTATTGGCAGATATTAGAGATTTTCTTTTAATCAGTATTGGTCATTCATGTGAATCACATGCATCCATTAGTGTGAATCACTGTATGTATCCTTCAGCAGAGCTTTTGGTCCTCTAGGCAATATCTTTGAACCCAATAAAATTGTAATTGTATGGGTCAGATATTGGCCTTTCCAGTATCCAACAATTGTGACGGCAGCCAAACCAGTAGATACAAGGTGACAATGAGTCACTCTGAAATATAATAAATCTGGTCAGGCGGAAAGTAGTGATTGCCTGCTATTTCCAAAACAATTCTGATGAGATCGTAGTCTTTGTGTAAAGCATGCAATCTGTGGACGGCCAAGTAGGTTTTCACTGAAAAGCAAATAGTCACAAACTCCCACACAAAGAATGTTTTTCAAAATTTTTAGAGCAGGTTGCAAAATATAAATGTCAACCCTGGAAAATAAAGGGAATAGAATATGCGAACATCGCAGCATGACAGTTTGGTGTCACCTTGGCGCAATGACATGTGGAACAGTGAGATTAAGGTAGAATTTAACTGCTCACTGCATGTCAGATTGTCTTTAATGTGACTAAACTAAGAGCTCCACACATGACCTAAAACACACAGAATATGGCAAAAGAATGTAACTAAGCATAACAGGGTATACAAAACGTATGCAGGGAGGAATTGTGCCCACTAAACAGGCCTGCAATTCACACAAGAGTTTAAAGAAAACTGAAAAGAGTAAAGACTAAAAAAGCAAGCAAGAAAGAAAAGAATGAAAAAGTTGCTGAAGGCTACAAATGCTTCCTTGAGGAAGAAAGCCTGAAACGTATCCTCACTTCCTCCCTGCTGTGATTGCTAAGATTTATGTTTTTCCACAAGCTCTTTACTGGCTTTGAGATATTACATGTAATTGGTGGTACATTAGCATAGAGGAGAGCACAGGAGGTATCCCCCATGCTCTGTACAGCTCTGTTGAATTATATATTTGCTTGGATCAATAAAAAACACTGATATTAGCATTCACACGTGTAGCAATCTTTCTAGCAGAGCAGGGTAATCAAGGCCATTTGCTTCCTCAAAAGGAAAAAAGCAAGACAGACTAATTGGAAGTCATATCTGCACTGTGATGATGATCATGATGATGAGTTTAAGTAGACATACATCACTTTCTCTAGGACTCTCGGCAGTCCGTTTACTGATATCATTGACTTGTAAATGAGGGAGATATGACTCCATGTGACAGAGCAACAGCAAGAGTTAAATATCGTGGAGACTAGTTGGCCACAGAGAAGTTGTCATAAGGGCTATATCTCAGTAGCAAAAAGGTTTGGAGTCAAAAGTCTATTATATGGTTTTGTATTTTAGTTTCAAACACCTAGTTCAAGTTCTCAAATCAGGATTCTTTTAGTAAATTCTGTCCTCCAAAATTATTTTTATATATTCATTTTAATTTAGATAATTATTCATTTTAACTTAGATTATTATTTTATTCTACCCTTGTGCATCCTTTTGTCTTTTTCAGTTATAGTTTTTTTGATCACTTTGCCTGCGTTAATGCTAACTGCATGAATTTTAGCACAGGTGTGTATTTTTATTGGAATTTTACTATTTCACCACCATTTCCTTGGTGAAAAAAATCTATTTTGCACTATACAGTAGGTACAAAAAATAAATACAAAAATGTCCCCATTGAAACCAATTAAAATTGCAATTTTTAATCCCAGGGCCATTTCACTATAAAATTATGCAATCTTTTTTAAGAGGCTTTCATTCTGTTGGCAAGGCTTCAAAATGTAATTTTTTACTATTTTTTACCAGATGGTGCCATTTTTTCAGGTTTTCCAATGGTTTCAGGATTCAAAATTGTTTCCTGTTTTCTGCTTTGGCATATTATAGAGCCAATTGGATAAATTATGCAACGATAATTGTGGGTGTGTATGTGTGTGTTGGTATGGATGTCTGAGTGTGGTTTGTATGTGTGTAATAAAAAAAATGTTTTATGTGTGTTTGTAATATTGAGAGAGAAAAACTCAACTGCAAATATCAAATCCAATCACTGTGTGCACCAGTGGAGTTTTGGTGTCATATGTTGTCAATTTGTCATATGTTGAATAATAACTTAATTTATATTAATTTATTACACACATTTACCCTTTTCTTTTGGCTTCTTTTTTCTTTTGATGTCAATTGTTTCAGTAAGTAGAAGAAACAGTTTGACAGCATTCATTCATCTGCAATAGCAGTGCAACAAAGCAGAACAAATAAGTTGACATCAAATGCTCGACTCATCGTAACCTCAGGGGGCCCTAAAAATACACATGCAATAAAATCATTCTCAGAGAATATTTATCTGAGATATAAACATAATTTAATGACCCTGATATGATTCTGGGTTTATTTCTATATGTTTTTAAGTTCATTGTTATGCTTATGTAAAAGAAGAAACATTTAACCACACACCTGTTCAATTCATAGAGCCATCTGGACTTGTTTGCATTATTCCTAGTGTGCATGTACAATCAAAACTGTGGATCATGTACGAAAAATTACACATGCTGACAGTATGTAAATTCATAATATGCATATTAGGCTCATAAGTAGCATGCACACAGTTTTGTTTTCCAGTCCTAAATCCTGTGGCAGATCTCCATTTTATATCTCTGCAATTATTTGTCAAACAGTGATATCAAGGATTGCCTTGTGTAAAGATGCCAGCCGACTGAGTAGATCCATCAGAGTTCTCTTCCTGGATAGCATTAGAGGTCACTGAACTGCTTCCTTTCATGCATGTGATGTCACCCCTGCTGTCAGAGCACTAATGTGGGCAGGAGACTGAGCTCCAGTGCCATGCAGACTTCAAATCAGCCCTGAGCCTCAAAACATTTCTTTGAAGATAAAGGGGGGCCGTCTGACAGAAACATATGATAGAACTGAAATGTTTCCTTAGCTATAGGTAATGAAAAAAACTGTAAGCAGCTAAAGCCTTAATCTCGAGGCAGTAGAGAAAATAACATACAGTAGCATACCCTGTGTGCTTTCCATCTAAAGGCCAGTAGACAACTGGTGATATTTCATAAAGTTAAATTGTATATTTGTGTCACGTTATCTTATTCAATTCCTTAGGTGATAAGTTATTAGAAAATAGCTGCTCTTTCCACTTTAATTCATCTCTCTGCGTGAGTGAAACTTCAAACAGTTACTTCAAATAAGTTGCAGACCACCTAATGCTTTTGTTTTTTTTTTTTTAATCTTACTGACCTTGCATGGAAGCTGAGAATAATATTTTATAATGAAATTCAGAGGCGTATTGAGAGGGGATAGGGAGTTTATAACTCTCTATGAGTGATGGAATACTGAGTGAGATCTGCTTTTCTCATACAGATGAGCAGAGACACTCTGCAGAACGCCGTTTATCCCTCTCTCTCTTTTTCTCTCTTTTTTTTTGAGCATGACTAATTGAACATAATCTCTTCTCCAACAAAACCACAAACAGGACTTGGGTATAAATAATGAACAAAATTGGGCAAGAATACAAATTGTCATAATTTATTTTTATTGTTGCATCTTTCTTTCTTTATTTTTTTATTTATTTATTCATTTTCATCAAATTGTCAGTGAAAGGAGAATCTTAATTTTTTTGATTGTCAATCTCACGATAGTCTAATTAAATTTTGACAGTCTTTGGGACATGAATATAAAACCTGTTTAAAACCCTGATTTTTGTGACTGCAATTTCCATCAATAAACCTTAAAGGTGCCATATGTCAAAAAATCAATTCATACTCCACATATTCCATACCAGATGGGGGCAGTATACCTCCAGAAAGTTGGCCTACTCTAGTCTGTTTTTTAGTTTCAGGTTGTTAATCTTCTAAAATCGTCAAATAGTCCGCTTTGTCCCGCCAAAGCCTATTTTGATCGGTGAAGGGATGTAGACTAGAATGACTGATGCCGCTGCGCTTGACAGGGCGCGTTAGGAGCAGAGAGAGAGAGAGAGAGACAGAGCGAGCCCCGGCCGCGCGCGCGCGCACTCTCACGTCTTCAAACAACACGAGAGCGGTCCTGCTCTCTCTCCCTCGCGCATATTAATCAAATCAATTGACACGATAGTAACACCGCAGTTTCACGTGGAGCATTTGGAGATTTTTAGAGATTAAAGAGATACAAGCAGTGCGAGTTATTCTTGTGTTGCAGTTTGGCTGGTGGTTATGTATGTTGCCCGCATACCGCCTCCCATGGCCGAAACTGGTATTACGACACCTGTCGGGCCGGCGCTAGTAATTTAGCATGCTAATTTAGGTTTATATCTCGGCAGCATTATAACTTGTCAATTTTTTAATGACATCATTGCACTTATTTCTTCTCATTCTTTTGATGCGTGTAGCTAATTTTTTGGATATTTTTACCTCAATTTTGACATATGGCACCTTTAATTAAACATCAAAATAAACTAGAAAAAATGTAAGATGATAAATATAATATATATATATAGTTGTATTTAGATATATAGATTCATACGTGTTATCGTCAGTTTTATTTTATTAGCTTCTCCTTTCATGACTAATTATTTTAAATATAAAATATGTTTTTTTTTTATGAGTTTATAGGACCCAATATTTATCATTATAAGCTGAGCTGAATAACATATACAACCCCTACATCAGTATTTCGGTGCCAAATGTTGGCTTGTAGTTATTAATAAACTTATATTTAAATTTATTATTAAAGAGGAATATTTGGTGGATACTTTTTTTTTAACTATTACTTGGGTATCTAGGTTCACTGCTGGTTGAGATTTAGGAATGCAGACAACACTATACAGTTTGTGTAAAAATTTAGAAAATTGAATTAGATTATTTACCTGCCTTCCTGCCGTGCTGTAGGAGAGCTCTAAATAATATATTATTAATAAATTGGTAGTGGATGCCAAGTACAGCCAGAGCCCTGCTGAGCCTCAATAATGTGCAACTAAACTGAATCATGCAAACGTATCCTCCAGCCTATAGGGAAAAAAACTGCCACTTAACTTTAGTTTCCGAACTCACAAGCATTTATATTTTAAGGAAGTCATTGTAATTTCTCCCTCTCTTTAATGATGCGAGCAGTGGCTTGTATGACAGAACAGTCCATTCAGTTTTGATGCATTTGCTGCAGCCACACACCGATGCCTGTTTTAGGTTTTAAGGGTTTCATTCATCCTGCTGCCCCATTTAAGTTCAGACCAGGCCTCAGTGCACCTCAAACTCATAATGACACGATGGCCTGATATGCTACTTGGTAATGGACTATTAAGAAAAACAAGCAGCACTATCATTTCTGCTAACTTAGAAGTATGGGGGGATTAAAATGATCATTTTACTTAAACCAAGAATACCCAGGCTGCAATATGAATATGCTTTTAGAAATCTGTGTCACTTTTCATAGCATGGCAGATAAATCTTTTAAAACCAACTTATATGTTTAATGGAATTGAGTACTCTTCTGTGGAAACCACAGTAAACATGTTTTTCTTCTTTCAATCTTTTTCTTTTTTTCTCTCTTGTGAGCGTTCTTTTGCGACTGTGGATATAAATATAAATTTACGTTATGTCGCGCCACAATGCTGGCTGCCTATATTTCACATCATACGAGCGAGCATTTTGTTTTATGCTCCTCTCCAGACTTTGATTGGCAAAAATTACTGTCTTAGTTATGATTGGTCTCCTTTATGAGATTTTGGAGGCTGAGACCTCAACAACACAGCTTGTCCTTGCTGAAAGCACACACCGGAGTACCATAAGCAACGATCGCAGTGCACAGCACCAAGACAAAGAGGCTAAAGGCTCTATATTTATGGATCAGGAGAGAGACGAGGAGAGAAGAGGAGAGAGAGAGAGAGGAGAGAGAAGAGAGAGAGGAGAGAGGAGAGAGAGAGAGAGAGAGAGAGAGAGAGAGAGAGAGAGAGAGAGAGAGAGAGAGAGAGAGAGAGAGGAGAGAGAGAGAGAGAGTATGAGGAGAGAGAGAGAGAGGAGAGTATATTTCAGTGACGCTTTGGAGCTCTGATGACAGCAGGAGTGGAGGAAACAGTATTTTATCAGAGAAAAGCTCAAGCGACGGTTCATTCTTATTCTAAAAGCTATACTGACTCTGTCAACAAGTTGCCATCTATGCATTATGATAGCATTCCTCGCTTTGCATTTCTTGTTCATGTAAAGAAAGATGTTGCATTGCTCATTAGTTTTCTTTGATGGATGAAAAAATTAGTTCCTTGGGTTTTTTATGTTGAATATACCCACAATGGCAAATATAAGTGTTGTTGTTTTTTCACAGTTTTAGTAATAGTTTTCATCTTTTAAAGTAAATGTCATATTCATACCTTTTGGTCAGGCTAAATGACATCTAATTTTAGTACAGGCTTACAACATTTTCGTTACAGAGAAAGTGCAAAATTAAACTATAACAACATGTGAAAACGTCTCGGGTTATGACTATAACCCTTGTTCCCTGAGAAGGGAACGAGACAATGCATCGAGAAATCGATACTTTGGGGACGCTCCCTAAGCGTGCGCCTCTGAAGTAAAATGAAACTAGTCCAATCCTGATTGGTGTTGCGTCGTGACGTAACATGTGACGGCATACCCGGAAGTATAAAGGTCACGCTGATGCATAGCATGCCAGCCTCGCGATGAAGCAAGACGCTCTAAGGCCTAGAGGGGCGTGGCAGAACGATGCATTGTCTCGTTCCCTTCTCAGGGAACAAGGGTTATAGTCATAACCCGAGACGTTCCCTATCGAGGGAACTCCACAATGCATCGAGAAATCGATACTTTGGGGAACGAATGCCCACTAGGCCACGCACCGAATAGGCCTGTCCCGGAGTGAAACTGATTCAGGCACTAAACTAGGACGAAAGGACGTGTGCACCAGGTGTACTAGGGAGGTGTAAACTGTAGAACCTAATAAAAGTGTGTGGGGTAGCCCATCCGGCTGCCTCACAGATCTCCTGGAGGGGCACTCCTGAAAGGAGGGCCCTAGAGGAAGCCATGCCTCTAGTTGAATGAGCCCTAACAGCTAAAGGTGAAGGCAAGTCGCGCACCTTGTAGGCTGAAGTAATAGTTTGAACAATCCAATTACTAATAGTTTGCTTGTATGCCGGGAGCCCCTTCTTAGGTGACCCAAAACACACTAATAACTGTTCCGACCTCCTCCAGGAAGAGGACCTCTCAAGGTACACGCTCAAAGCTCTGACAGGACAGAGCAAATGAAGCTTCTCTTCTTCAGCCGACACATGAGGCGGAGGATGAAATGCCTGAAGGACCGTGGACCGAGCCGTATTCATAGGAACCTTAGGAATGTAGCCCGGCCTCGGGTGCAAAAAGGCTTTAACTCTGCCAGGGGCAAACTCCAAGCAAGCTGGTGTTACTGCCAGGGCTTGGAGATCTCCCACCCTCTTAAGAGAGGTAATAGCTAAGAGAAACACCATTTTTAACGTAAGATCCCTAGGCGAAGCCGACTGAAGGGGTTCGAAGGGGGCCAGGGATAACCCTTCGAGAACCACTGCCAGGTCCCAGGTAGGAACCCTGGACCTGGTTGTCGGTCTCATCCTCCAGGTACCACGGAGAAAACGAATAACCAGGTGGTGCCTCCCCAGAGGCCCATCACTTAAAGGTGCGTGGAAAGCCGCAATGGCAGCCACATACACCTTAAGCGTGGAAGGGGAGAGACCCGCAGAGAAACGATTTTGAAGGAACTCCAGAACTGAAGCCAGCGGGCAGTTGACTGGATCTAACTCCTGTTCTCTACACCAAGTGACAAACACATTCCACTTGAGGCCATATAGTCTCCTTGTAGATGGAGCCCTAGAGCTAAGTATGGTTTCAACCACCCCAGCTGATAGACCAGCATTTAGGTACTGAACCCCCTCAGAGGCCAGACCCACAGTTTCCACAGCTCTGGTTGAGGGTGGAAGATAGTGCCCTCCGCCTGAGACAACAGATCCTTCCTCAGAGGAATCTGCCACGGCGGAGCTATCAGGAGTGATATCACGTCTGAAAACCACACTCGGGTCGGCCACATTGGGGCAACCAGAAGTAGACTGATGCCCTCTTGACGGACCCTCTCCAGGACTCCCGGGAGCAGAGCGATCGGGGGAAATGCGTACAGGCGAAGCCTCGGCCAGGCCTGTACCATGGCATCCAACCCCAGTGGGGCTGGATGTGAGAGGGAGAACCAAAGTGGGCAGTGGGACGTCTCTCGAGACGCGAATAGATCCACTTCCGCTGGCCCAAACCTCTCCCATATCAACTTCACCACATCTGGATGAAGTCTCCATTCCCCGGGCCTCAGCCCCTGCCTCGACAGGATGTCCGCTCCCTGATTCTGAACCCCCGGAAGATACATTGCTCTGATAGATAGTATTTTCCCCTGGGACCAAAGAATAATCTGATGCGCCAATCTGCACAGAGGGCGCGATCTGAGTCCCCCCTGTCGGTTCAGATAGGCTACCACTGATGTATTGTCCGAACGTACTAGGACATGATAACCTTTGATGTCTGGAAGGAAGCTCCTCAGAGCCCTGAACACAGCCAACATCTCTAGGCAGTTTATGTGCCAAGAGTGATGATGGTCCTGCCACAGACCCCTGGAAAAGCGGCCGTCCATGACCGCGCCCCAGCCAGTGAGAGAGGCGTCTGTCGAAACGGTTTTCCGGCGACATGACGCTCCCAACACTGGCCCTTGGGACAGAAACCAAGTTTTCTTCCATATTTTTAGAGAACGAAGGCATCTGCGCGTTACTCTGATCATACGAAACGGATTCCCCTTGGGGGAAAACCCCTTGGCTTTCAGCCACCACTGGAGGGGCCTCATGTGAAGAAGGCCCAAAGGTATAATGTTGGATGCTGCTGCCATGAGGTCCAGCAATCTTTGAAATTGTTTTACAGTGATGGCCTGGCCTAGCTTTAACCTGGACACCATCGCCAGAATGGACTCGATACGTGCAGGAGACATGCGTGCCCGCATCGTAATCGAATTCCACACGACGCCCAGAAACGTTGTGCACTGGGACGGTTCTAACACACTCTTTTTTGTGTTGAGTCTCAACCCCAAATTCCGAATGTGGCCAAGGACGACATCTCGATGCCGAACCGCCATCTCTCGAGACTGAGCCAGAATGAGCCAGTCGTCGATATAATTCAGTATGCGGATGCCCTGAAGTCTCAGTGGAGCAAGAGCTGCATCCATACATTTGGTAAATGTGCGGGGAGAGAGTGCTAGGCCGAACGGAAGAACACGATATTGGTAAGCTTCGCCCCCGAAAGCGAACCTCAGGAACCTCCTGTGACATGGAAGGATGGATACATGAAAATAAGCGTCTTTTAGATCTATTGTGACAAACCAGTCCTCGGATCTGATCTGATTCACGATAACAGGAATTGTAAGCATTTTGAACCTGAACCTCCTCAAAGACCGGTTCAAAACTCTGAGATCTAAAATCGGCCTCAACCCCCCATCCTTCTTTGGAACTATAAAGTACCGGCTGTAAAATCCGGACTCCCTGTCTGAGAGAGGAACATGTTCTATGGCCTCCTTTAACAGCAGAGATTGCACTTCTTGTTCCATCACCTGAGCCTGCTCTGGAACCACCGTAGTCTGCACCACCCCAGAAAATTTGGGGGGGCGGTGCCCGAACTGCAGTCTGTACCCTGATTTTATTATACGCAGGACCCATGCAGATATGTTGGGAAGATGATACCATGCCTCTACAAAATCTACTAAGGAAACCAGCCTCTCGAGGCTGGTCTCGGGTGTTTTTCGAGCACTGTTCTCGACTTCCTGAAGCGAGAGACCGGCAGGATTCAATCGAAACGGTTTTTGTGACCACAACAGAAGCTCGTTTTTTATTTCTTGACACGAACGGTACAGTGTGTGTTCGCTGGAAATTGGTGTGGCCCGAAGCGTCAGAGACGGCGGGATACCAACACCGATTTCTCGAGGACTCCGGTGCGAGAACAACCTCGGTAGCTCTGCAGCGGGGGGACAGCCCTCTGAGATCCTACCACTACAGTTAGGACCTCTTTCCCGAAGCCCTCCTAGCCTGAATGACGTCTCTCAAGTCGCCCCTCTGGCTGGAGGGCTTCTGCTGGGAACGTTTCCTCTGTTGCCAAGCTCCCGGGGGAGGGGCTCTAGAGGAAACGCTCTCCTTCTGATCTGAGCGGTGAGATGAACTGGCTGTCGGCTGGGGCTGATTTGCTTGCCCCACCCTACTCGATTTAGACTTGGCCTTAGCCTTACGGGGGAGAAACTGCTGAAACGCCGCAGGACTGTTTTTTAGTCTCCTTAAATCTGTCGACGACCGAATTAACGGCGTCGCCGAACAGACCAGAGGGCGAAAGTGGTGCATCAAGCAAAAAAGATTTATCTTTCTCCTTAATACCGAAAGATTTGACCATAGGTGCCTCTCCGTGGCCACCATTGCTGCCATAGAGCGGCCAATAGCGCGGGCCGTCTCTTTGGTAGCCCGGAGAGAAAGATCTGTAGCCCTACGTAATTCAGCTACATCTTCAGGAGTTGGCCCCTCCCCCTCGTCTAAATCTTTTAGGAGGTCTGCCTGGTATGCTTGCAAAATAGACATCGTGTGCAAGCATGAACCAGCTCGACCTGCCGCCATGTAAGCCCTGCTTATTAAATTAGATGTGTCTCTGCAGGGCTTACTAGGTAGCACCGGGGTTTTCAAGGAAGATGCTAAATCAGGAGATAAATAACTAGCTAAAGCTTCCTCGACAATCGGCATCTTCCCATAACCCATATCCCGTGCCCCCAGAACATTACTATAATCCACCACAGTGGGGCTGGAGATACGGGACGAATATGGTTTATCCCACGATCTCGAAATCTCATTATGGAGATCGGGGAAAAAAGGCAAACCCCGGCGCTGAGGCTGTGACCTATGCTTCAGGAAACGCTCGTCTAATTTACTTTTTACTTGCGTTTCCTGATCATCTTGTGGCCAGCTGATGTTAAGTCTGGCCACAGCACAAGTCACAACCTCGACCAGTTCATCATATGCGTGTGTGGGTGTGTTTAACTCATGATCGTCCGAGTCGATGCTGAGCACGTCCACTTCCTCGAAGCAGATAGCTCAAGCATCGGGACCTGATCGCGGGCAGAAGAAGCCGCAACGCGGGCTTCTGCACCACTCACAGTAGGCTCGGGATCCTCAGACGAAGAATGAGAAAGTGCCTCAGCAGTCTCATTCTCATCTGCAAGATCCCGCTGCGAACCCCATGATCTCAAACGTCGCGCTGCCTCAGCAGACGCGGGACCAGAACCATGGGGAACGCGAGCCTGACCATGCTCATTGAAACATGCCAGCCGGGAGCGCAGCACTCTCATAGGCAGTGCTTCACAGTCTGCACAAGCAGTTCCCTCAAGAGCTGCTTGTGCATGCTGCGCTCCCAAACAGTTCACACATAAAACATGCGTGTCCCCACCCGTGATGAAACGAGGGCAGGGGTGCACACATCTCCTGAACTGTTCACTGGCCATAACTGATATATTTTATATATATATATACTGAATCACAAACAACACCAAATAAGACAGACAGTCAAAACACAGAGCGCTTGCTGAAGAGCGAAAGCTGGCATGCTATGCATCAGCGTGACCTTTATACTTCCGGGTATGCCGTCACATGTTACGTCACGACGCAACACCAATCAGGATTGGACTAGTTTCATTTTACTTCAGAGGCGCACGCTTAGGGAGCGTCCCCAAAGTATCGATTTATCGATGCATTGTGGAGTTCCCTCGATAGGGAACTGCCCTTGTGAAAACCTGAGATCTGACATAGCATTATAAAGGCACAAAAATAAATGTATTTATTTAAAAATAAATAAATATAAAATAAATAATAATAAAAGTAATTTATTCTTATTATTACAGTTTAAATGTAAAAAGCTATAGCCTACTAATGACTGGTGACATGAGTACTTGCATATACAGCACTGGCATTTATCAACAGACTCAGTGAATTAGAACAATTTTGACAAATGGACAGCACTACAAATGGTCGACTCTCAGGTCAGTACCATGAGCAGCGTTGAGACACACCCATTGTCCGTGTTTTAGACGCGCTGCTATGTTCGTCTTCACAACTGCATACACATTCTGAATTTTGACTAACACGAATAAGCCTAACTTCCTAACTTGTGGTGCGTTCCGTTTGTCCAAGTGCAACAACCGTGACTTCAGAATGCAATATGGCTGCTCAGCGCAGTGAAACAGTACTGTTTATTAGCACTTCTGTTTGTCTGTACACACCGACTCCAACCTCTATTTGGGGACATGATGCTTGGACATTATCTATGCAAAATACCACTTCTTTAAGTGTTTGTATTCTGAAAAAGCAAGCACAACAAAGGTTTGCCTGGACGCGTCCATCTTAGTTTTGCTACCTGTGTAATGGAACGTGGTCACCTCGGACGTGACATCATTCCCAGCTCCTAATTCCTTCTTCCGTGGTAAACGTAGCATTAGTTCAAGTTCACTTCAGATGCAAGTTGTTTTAATTAGCGTGATTCCCTTTTGTAGCCTACCATCTTTGTTATTGCAGAAAAAATAAATAAGTTTGTTAAAAAAAGATTTTGTCAGTGATTTTGCATTTCAGCAGGGGTGTGGTTTGCGTGTAACTGGTTTGGGGAAAAATAACGCAGTAATTTCACTGACGAGATTAACATTGTATATACACAAAACCAACTTTTGTTTGCCAGTAAAGAAGGATGATTCAAAGGCTTGGGCTGATGCCTAGAAATGTAACAACACATACATATGTGGTTGTCAGTGGAATGTGTTAAATCGGTGAGTCCATGAAAATCTGTCATTGTCTGATTGCCAGGCTTATTTTACTACCTCGGTTCCTTCCACAGACTTGAAACAGTGTCTTGTTCATGTCACAAATGTCTTCTGCAATTACAGGGAGAACTCAATTCTGCATTAATGTTCAGGGAAAAAATGTGCCCGGTTGACTGATTAACAGAGCAAATGTCCTTCCTTTCGTTCTAACGCTGCGAGAAATGTCTAATCAGGACTCTGTCACTAGTCCGCATCTCCAGACGAGCCGTAATTCAGCCATCCCGCTGTTACCTGTGCTTTGATCAATCTGTGAATTATGCCCTATCCTCTGGGAGCCACCACATTTTTACCGGCTTTAAAATCATATTCCACTTGGAGATATAAAAGACGTATAGAGGCCAGGCGGCACTGTTTGCTGTAGGGTGTCCGGTAAAGATAACAAGAACGCTTCCTCCCATGAAGAGCAAAAAGCACTCATTTGAATATATTATACATGTGCCCTGCTTTCTCGTTGAGAAAGAAAAAAAAATCCAAGCAATAATAAGCTGAAGGGCAGAAGGTACATCCTTGATCTGTCTTCTCTGTCCTGACTTAACAGTTTAATTTATTTTTAAACAGTTATTTCAAACGACTGTAAACTAAATTCCATACAACTTGTATTTTTCTTTGCACAAAATGCAACTTCTGTGGAGTTTGGAGCTGGTAATTGTGTTTCTTTCTATTTAGATGCAAAACAGTTCATTACAAATATAATGAATTTGCGAGCCCTATTTGCATCTGATGAAAAAAATGTATGAGGCCGTTTTAGGTAATTTCAACAATATCGCCCGGATCTGCTTTCAGCCTGATATCAAAAGTTTAAGTTCCTCAGTGCGTCTACTTGAGAATAGTTTGCACCGCACTGATAGTTTGCTCATAATTACAAAACTAAATCAGGCCATACCTGCAGGGACGCTTGGCTTGGTTAGACAGCTGTCTAACTCTCTAAAAAAGGCAGATCACTGGAGCTTTATGCACAAACTGAACACATTTAGCTGAAGAGGCACTTTGAAACTGAATATCTAAAATAAAGGAGAATGCAAATAGTTGCACTGGGTTTGGGTACTACAACTAGAGGAAAAGAGTTTATTCCAAAGAAATTGTGGCTGTCTAAGAAAAACTTTGTTTGAGATCTGATAGTTTCGTTGTCTTTGAGCCAAGTGAGCCAAGCCAAGTTTCCCTCTGAAATTACTATAGGGGAGACCGTGGCTAGTTGTCATCATTTTTTTTTTTTTTTTGAATATTTCTCTGGGTGGGTTTATTTTTGATAGTCATTTTCTATGTAGGCACATACCTTAAAATTATTTCGACTGTTGATTTTACCTTTTGCTATAAAATACAGTTCATTTCACCTTATGCCAAATTGGGCAAGTTGTCACAGTGAAACATACCATTAAACAGCCGATTAAAGCACAATTTAAACTTTTAATAAATTATGAAACACAAAACAATGCAAATGTAAAAGGTAAGAAAATAATTGGATTTGTTTCTGAAAACTTAGTTCCTGAGATATAATCTTTGTCAACTTCCCCGGTGTCACATTCACGTTTAACTTCATCATCTGTATTCACTACATTTCCCAGCATTCCCCAGGATCCTCACCTGCACTCGATTCCCTCATCACCACACCTGATCTCCATCACGTCATCTCATCACCAGCACGGACTATATAACACTCACTCTCCCTGCAGTCACTGTCTGATCTCGTCGTTACATGACACACAGACTCACCTCTGCTCAACCAGAGACTTACCCGCTACTTACCTGCTACTCACCTGTCCCTATTGGATTATCCTCTTCATCGTGTGCCATCTTCAGTTCCCAGCCGTCCTACTGCAACCCTCTCCAGCAACTATCCATCTGCATCTGAAAGAGAGACTCTTATTATCCATTGGCTAAGTTCATCCTATTATCATCTGTTGGAATACTCACCATAACTCTGTCTGCTTCTGCCTGTTCTGTTAAATAAACACCATTTCACTTACCACCTGTCTGTCTCCTGTATCACCCGTGACACCCGGGTTCCTCTATTTTTCATTTTTTGTTATTGTATTATTAATTTATTGGTTCAGCAGTTATTAAATCATTTGCTTGTTTGTTATAAAAACTCTGGCATATTCTTTCTTATCTTGACATTATGGCCATTCTCAGTGATTATACTTTGTGATAGTTTTGTTGTTGACAGTCTATAGTTACATCAGCAGACAGCATTGATTCCTATTCCTCCAGCTGTCTTTGTAGTTTTTAAAGTCTATATGTGTAGATGCAACACAGGATGCAATATAAGAAATAACTGTAAGGTAAAGTGTAAATGTCACGTTTTCTCCTCCATGATCCAAAGAAAGGGTTGTTGTTGTTACAGGATAAACTCACCATGTACACACAACTACATTTTCTATTAAAGCTGCAAGCAGCATTGAAAGGGCCCTCGCACCCGTGCCATCGCCACCCGGTGGCTTTAGGAAGACAGAGCACGGTGGGCTATGTGCATTTAAGTAGATAAATATAGTGGGAGTATGTCAAAGTCAGTTACAAAAATGTCATTTATTCTGGGGATAATAGCATGCTGTTAAACATGTCACTTCCTGTTGCCAGCAGGTGGCGCTATGACTGTAACTGAATATGAGCATGCACATGTGTTCAGGACAGAACTCTTATCAAACATGTGAAGTTTGGGGCAGATTGAACTTTGCCTTCTTAAGTTAAAACAACTTCCTGTTTCATAGCATTAGCATGCTTTAGCACTTAGCTAAGAATTTCTAGCATGTTTAACATGTTGATAACATGTTTATAACTCAATGGCATATTTACTATGTTGCCAGTACTGCATCACACTGTTAAACATGTCACTTCCTGTTGCCAGTAGGTGGCGCTATTACTATAACTGAAAATTGTCATGTAGATGTGTTCAGGGCAGGACTCTTATCAAACGTGTGAAGTTTGGGGCAGATTGGACATTGCCTTCTTAAGTAACAACAACTTCCTGTTTCATTTCATTAGCATGCTTTAGCACTTAGCTAAGAATTGCTAGCATGTTTTAACATGTTTATAACGTGTTTATAACTCAATGGCATATTTACTATGTTGCCAGTACTGCATCACACTGTTAAACATGTCACTTCCTGTTGCCAGTAGGTGGCGCTATTACTATAACTGAATATTGTCATGTAGATGTGTTCAGGGTAGGACTCTTATCAAATGTGTGACGTTTGGGGCAGATTGGACATTGCCTTCTTAAGTAACAACAACTTCCTGTTTCATTTCATTAGCATGCTTTAGCACTTAGCTAAGAATTGCTAGCATGTTTTAACATGTTTATACCATGTTTATAACTCAATGGCATATTTACTATGTTGCCAGTACTGCATCACACTGTTAAACATGTCACTTCCTGTTGCCAGTAGGTGGCGCTATTACTATAGCTGATAATTGTCATGTAGATGTGTTTAGGGCAGGACTCTTATCAAATGTCTGAAGTTTGGGGCAGTTTGGACATTGTCTTCTTAAGTAACAACAACTTCCTGTTTCATTTCATTAGCATGCTTTAGCACTTAGCTAAAGATTGCTAGCATTTTTTAACATGTTTGTAACGTTTATAATTCAATGGCATATTTAATATGTTGCTAGTACTGCATCACACTGTTAAACATGTCACTTCCTGTTGCCAGTAGGTGGCGCTATTACTATAACTGAATATTGTCATGTAGATGTGTTCAGGGCAGGACTCTTATCAAATGTGTGAAGTTTGGGGCAGATTGGACATTGCCTTCTTAAGTAACAACAACTTCCTGTTTCATTTCATTAGCATGCTTTAGCACTTAGCTAAGAATTGCTAGCATGTTTTAACATGTTTATAACATGTTTATAACTCAATGGCATATTTACTATGTTGTCAGTACTGCATCACAATGTTAAACATGTCACTTCCTGTTGCCAGTAGGTGGCGCTATTACTATAGGTGAAAATTGTCATGTAGATGTGTTCAGGGCAGGACTCTTATCAAATGTGTGAAGTTTGGGGCAGATTGGACATTGCCTTCTTAAGTAACAACAACTTCCTGTTTCATTGCATTAGCAAGCTTTAGCACTTAGCTAAGTGTTTGCTAGCATGTTTTAGCATGTTTCTAGTATGTTGCTAGCATGTTTAGCACTTGCTGACACTTTTTTATATGTTATTAGTAGTCCACAACAGTGTTAAACATGTCACTTCCTGTTGCCAGCAGGTGGCGCTATGACTGTAACTGAATTTGAGGATGGATATGTGTTCGGGACAGGACTCTTATCAAACGTGTGAAGTTTGGGGCAGATTGGACATTGTTTGCCTGAGTTACAGCAACTTCCTGTTTCATGGCGAAACATCAAAATTTGTCAGGCCGCCGAGGACACGCCCTTTGACGAAAACTCAAGATCTTCGCAATTTAACGTCGCATAGGCCTTAAGATTACACTCACCAAATTTGAAGATGATCAGATTAAAACTGTAGGAGGAGTTCGTTAAAGTACGAGGCCTGAAAATGGCAAAAACTGCACAAAAATCTGAGAGGAAGTTCAAAATGGCTGACTTCCTGTTGTGTTTAGGGCTACGCTCCAAGAGACTTTTTTGTAGGTATTGGGCCATTACATGTATGTACCGAATTTCGTACACGTACGTGAAACGTAACGCGAGGCGCACTCCGTTGAACCTTTATAGGTGGCGCTATCGAGCCATTTTGCCCCGCCCAATTTTGAAACGCATATCAGATGTAAATTTTCACCAGTTCTGACGCGTGTGCAAATTTTCGTGAGTTTTCGTGCATGTTTAGGCCCTCAAAAATGCGATTCATTGCGGAGAAGAAGAATAATAATAATAATTAAAGCTGCAAGCAGCATTGAAAGGGCCCTCGCACCCGTGCCATCGCCACCCGGTGGCTTTAGGAAGACAGACCACGGTGGGCAATGTGCATTTAAGTAGATAAATATAGTGGGAGTATGTCAAAGTCAGTTACAAAAATGTCCTTTATTATGGGTATAATAGCATGCTGTTAAATATGTCACTTCCTGTTGCCAGCAGGTGGCGCTATGACTGTAACTGAATATGAGCATGCACATGTGTTCAGGACAGAACTCTTATCAAATGTGTGAAGTTTGGGGCCGATTGAACTTTGCCTTCTTAAGTAACAACAACTTCCTGTTTCATACCATTAGCATGCTTTAGCACTTAGCTAAGAATTGCTAGCATGTTTAACATGTTTATAACATGTTTATAACTCAATGGCATATTTACTATGTTGCCAGTACTGCATCACACTGTTAAACATGTCACTTCCTGTTGACAGTAGGTGGCACTATTACTATAACTGAATATTGTCATGTAGATGTGTTCAGGGCAGGACTCTTATCAAATGTGTGAAGTTTGGGGCAGATTGGACATTGCCTTCTTAAGTAACAACAACTTCCTGTTTCATTTCATTAGCATGCTTTAGCACTTAGCTAAGAATTGCTAGCATGTTTAACATGTTTATAACATGTTTATAACTCAATGGCATATTTACTATGTTGCCAGTACTGCATCACACTGTTAAACATGTCACTTCCTGTTGCCAGTAGGTGGCGCTATTACTATAGCTGAAAATTGTAATGTAGATGTGTTCAGGGCAGGACTCTTATCAAATGTGTGAAGTTTGGGGCAGATTGGACATTGTCTTCTTAAGTAACAACAACTTCCTGTTTCATTTCATTAGCATGCTTTAGCACTTAGCTAAGAATTGCTAGCATGTTTTAACATGTTTATAACATGTTTATAATTCAATGGCATATTTACTATGTTGCTAGTACTGCATCACAGTGTTAAACATGTCACTTCGTGTTGCCAGTAGGTGGCGCTATTACTATAACTGAATATTCTCATGTAGATGTGTTCAGGGCAGGACCCTTATCACATGTGTGAAGTTTGGGGCAGATTGGACATTCCATGCCTGAGTTACAGCAAATTACTATTTAATTGCAGTAATAGCATGCTTTAGCACTTAGCTAAGTGTTTGCTAGCATGTTTTAGCATCTTTCAAGTATGTTGATAGCATGTTTAGCACTTGCTGGCACTTTTTTATATGTTATTAGGAGTCCACAACAGTGTTAAACATGTCACTTCCGGTTGCCAGCAGGTGGCGCTGTGACTGTAACTGATTATGTGCATGGACATGTGTTCAGGACAGAACTCTTATCAAACGTGTGAAGTTTGGGGCAGATTGGACATTCCATACCTGAGTTACAGCAAATTCCTATTGAATTGCAGTAATAGCATGCTTTAGCACTTAGCTAAGTGCTTGCTAGCATGTTTTAGCATGTTTCAAGTATGTTGTTAGCATGTTTAACACTTGCTGGCACTTTTTTATATGTTATCAGGAGTCCACAACAGTGTTAAACATGTCACTTCCTGTTGCCAGCAGGTGGCGCTGTGACTGTAACTGAATATGAGCATGGACATGTGTTCAGGACAGAACTCTTATCAAACGTGTGAAGTTTGGGGCAGATTGGACATTGTTTGCCTGAGTTACAGCAACTTCCTGTTTCATGGCGAAACATCAAAATTTGTCAGGCCGCCGAGGACACGCCCTTCGACGAAAACTCAAGATCTTCGCAATTTAACGTCGCAAAGGCCTTAAGATTACACTCAGCAAATTTGAAGATGATCAGATTAAAACTGTAGGAGGAGTTCGTTAAAGTACGAGGCCTGAAAATGGCAAAAACTGCACAAAAATCTGAGAGGAAGTTCAAAATGGCTGACTTCCTGTTGTGTTAAGGGCTACGCTCCAAGAGACTTTTTTGTAGGTATTGGGCCATTACATGTATGTACCGAATTTCGTACACGTACGTGAAACGTAACGCGAGGCGCACTCCGTTGAACCTTTATAGGTGGCGCTATCGAGCCATTTTGCCCCGCCCAATTTTGAAACGCATATCAGATGTAAATTTTCGCCAGTTCTGACGCGTGTGCAAATTTTCGTGAGTTTTCGTGCATGTTTAGGCCCTCAAAAATGCGATTCATTGCGGAGAAGAAGAAGAATAATTTAATAATAATAATAATAAACAGAGCAATTCCAAGAGGGTCCTCACACCATCGGTGCTCGGGCCCTAATTAAAGGGACCTATTTCTTACAAACACATTTGAGAATTGTCACCTGTACCAGCAGTCTGGCCTGCGCTACATCTGCATGAGGAATCAGTATTATGTGTGTCTTTAAGTGAAAGTCTAAATTTTCAATGTAGTCCCTTTTTTGTTGAACCATAATGAGCATGAATGTGGTTATGTTCTTGAATGTGCATAGACAGCAGCAAGTTCCCATCTATCCTTGTTCATAGAAATTTGAGGTACTAATGTACAAAATGAGAATGTGTTTTGAGGAAAATAACCTCATCATTCCAGCTGACATTTTTAGGAAGGGCTAAATAGTCCATAAATTTGAACATATAGTCATAAATGCCAGAATATGGCAGAAAAGGGAAGAAAAGTTCAAATTGTAAATGTGCCACTGTGAATAATGAGATCTCCAGCAGAATATGGGCAAGAAGGAGAGAGAGAGAGAGAGAGAGAGAGAGAGAGAGAGAGAGAGAGAGAGAGAGAGAGAGAGGCAGTGGAAGGCAAAAGAAGGAAGGTAGAGTGAGAAAGAGAGAGAGGGAGTGAGAACATCTAATAAAAGCACTGCTGCATATGGCTACATTTTATGCCGTTGTGTGGGAAAGGGACGGTAGGTTATGATCAGGTACAGAACGAACCACTATGGTTTTATTGGGTTGCATTATAGCATACCACAACCCTTGTTTGGAATATACATGTACATTTTAAATGCTTGTTTTTTTTATCATGTAATGAAAGCAAGTGTGCTGCACATCAGATTCATGAAGCAATAAATCATCTGTGCAGATGTAAGAATCATCTGAATACAATAACTGTACAATTAAATGCTATTGACTATTGAGCTCATTCAGTCAAGAAACACAAAGCCTTCTTTCTACTAAATGATCAAACTGAATCATTTGTTCTTAATAAGAATATTGATATCACTTATCAGATAATGGCACAACATACCTAAAAAAATAATTTGCCAGCGAATAACTAAAAAAGCAAAATACTGTAATAAAAATTCACGTTTAACATAAATGTGTGTCTGCAGTATTGTGTACACAACCACCCTATAATGGTAAAATTTCACCCACTACATTTTAATCCCCATAAATCATAAGCAGTGTCTCGGAAAAAAAAGCTGTTTGTTTCTATGCAATGTGACGTCAACGGGTACCAATGGGTTCGAAGGTCCAAATTGCAGTTTCAATGCAGCTTCAAAGGGCTCTATGCGATCCCAGTCGACGAATAAGCGTCTTATCTAGCGAAACGATGTAATTTTCAAAAAAAAAAAAAAAGGTATTTATTTTTTAACCTCAAATGTGCAACTTGCACTCCACAGACGTCGCATTGCACTTCACGCATTTCGTAGTCAAGTTGGAAAGGTCACGTGTGACGTAGGCTGAAGAACCGACCCAGTGTTTACAAAGCGAAAAACTTTTTCTCCCCCAACTTCAAAATCGTCCGACATCGGTTTCACCTTTTTTTGTAAAGGTAGTTTGACTTAATCTTTCCACGTTCACTTTGTAAACATTGGGTCGATACTTCCGCCTACGTCATGCATGACCTTTTCAAAGTGACTACGTAATGCGTGAATCAGAAAAATTATCAGGAAAACTAGAAGAAATTGTTGCGCTATAAATTGAAAAAAAAAAAAAAATCTTCAGGTGCATAGAGCCACTGGAATATGGAAACCGAGCAAGAGGGTGGCTGGCCGCACACTGGATTCAGTACAGACTACAGAAGTCTAATGCATAGGGGTTTTTTTCATCGTGCAAAAAGTGCAAATCGAAAGTGAATTAAAAACAAATGAGCAGTTACACTGAAGATAGCAATGTGATGAAACATTTGCTCCTGTTCATGTGAGTAAATTATCAGGAAATTTTAATTCTGAATTGAACTAATCCTTTCAAACATTTAAGAAAATAATCTATTCTTATAAAAGCTAATAAGATTATTCAATCAAGAGCAGTGTGTGATTTGTTTTTCTTTTGTTGTTTGATTCATACAGTACCTACAGCTATATATGCTGTTAATATTACACTGCTTTCACTGTAATACACAGATCTAATATACACATGTGATTTCTTTATTTGCTGTTTACGTTCACAGACATAACCAACTGTGTTTATGTGAACTGTGTGTTTTCAGCCCGTTCTCATCCCAAGGCGTCATACATGTGACGCTTTTGACATTTCGTCAAAATCTTATGCACATGGCATCCTTTAGCGTCAATATGAGACGCAGAACCCAAGGCGTCACACAGGTGACGCTTGTCTAAATCCGACGCACATGGCATCCTTTAGCGTCAATATGAGACACAAATCCCAAGGCGTCATAACCGTAACCCTACCCCAGACCTAAACCTACCCATAACAGTGGGTGTTATATTGACGCTAAAGGATGCCATGTGCGTAGGATTTCGACGAAATGTCATATGGCGTCACCTATATGACGCTAAAGGATGAGAATGCGTTGGTGTTTTTGACATAACCTTGTGTGCATTTGACAGTTTAAGCGTAATAAGATATGAAAGAGAACTTAGTTTGTCCTACTCTCCCTTAAGTTGTTCCAAACCAGTATGAGTTTATTTCTTCTGTTGAACACAAAAGAAGATTTTAAAGAATAAAGAAGACAGTATTTTAAGGAATGTTGGTAACCAGACACGGCACCCATTGACTTCCAAAGTAGGAAAAAAATACTATGGAAGTCAATGGGTGCCGTCAACTGTCTGGTTTACTGTCACTCATTTATCATTATTAGTTTTATATAACCAACATCGCATTAGCAAACAACATGATTATGCACCGCCAGACCACCCTGTTAATTGTAATGTAATTATGAACATACATAGAATGACACTGGTCATTCTAGGCTTTTCTTCTGCAGTCAGAGTCAAACAGACACACATGCATAGACAAAATGACAGGGAAGAGAATAAGAAAAACAGAGCTTAAACTGAGATTAACTGACAGTCTAAGCCAATGCTAATGTTATCTCTGTGATTTTGTCTTGTGTGTCAATGTGGAAGCCTATGGGCTCAGCGCTCGTGGGATCATTGCACATTGTAATGCCCTGTAACACCAATGGAGCTCTTTCTGCATGGCCTTTCTTACAATGATAAAGTCAGGGGGATAGGGGTTCGGCTCAGCTGCGCAAATGTCTTCATTTCTCTCCATTTTTGAGGGATGCTAATGTCTTTTTAAGTGGCCCAAATGCATTTCTAGATAACTCGAATTTGATAATTCTGCTAATATTTCACTGTTTACAGCTTGTACAACATTTTGCAATGGAAGGTGTTGGGAAATTCTGTTAAGAATTATGAGTTTTTCAACTAAACTGTCTGTGCTGAAACAGATTAGCTTGTCCTTATATAAAGTAGTGATTAATCAGAGGTGCACAATGATTGTCAAAAGTTTTAATAAAACCTCACTTTGTGTTGCTGCTATATAGTTTGGTGATATATTGTGAGTCAAGTGAATAACGTTTTTATGTCTGCTTTTTTCCCCCTAACAACACCCTCAATGAGTTGCTTGATAACTTGTGTATTCATATCGTGAGCCATTTCGTGTCCTCTTATTGAAGCTCATAACAGCTCAATATAGATTATTCACCTTCTCCAAGGTTTCACAGTAATAATAACCATAATAACATTTCTCGCTCTCCTTCTGTTTTTCAGATGAGTTCAAGGCCTTTCTCAAGAAATTGCCAACAGATCATTTTTTAAACACCTCTGCCGTCTTAAAGTTCTGGACGTCAGATCTGGTCCTGCAGAGACGTTATGGTCTGCTGGATGCGAGCACTAAACTGGTGCTGGGAAAAGCCATCAAGATAGTGCGCAAACTCTTCGCTCTCAGCAAGCGCTGTCCTACACAGCCAAAGATCAGCCTGCCTAGAGAAAGGTATAAGGCCGTATGATCTTTTGTTGTTGTTGTTTTTTGCAAATCATGTAAGGTAGCATGTGCAATGTGGGTTTTAGAAAGCATCAATTTAACGGATAGCTCATCCAAAAACTGAAACTTCTTTGGTAACACTTTACAATAAGGTTTGTTAGTTAACATTAGTTAATGCACCATGAACTAACATGAACAAACAATGGACAGCTGTATTTTTATAAAATAACGTTAACAAAGATGAACAAATACTGTAACAAATGTATTGCTCATGGTTAGTTCATGTTAGTTAATACATTAACTAATGTTAACTAATGAACCTTATTGTAAAGTGTGACCACTTCTTTCATCATTTTCTCACCCTCGTGTCAGTTCAAACTTCTATGACATTCTCTCTTTCTTCAGTGGAACATAAAAAAGGATATTTGTTAAAAAATGTCTTACAGTTTTTTTTTTTTGTCAAAACAATGAAAGTACAGTGTTGTTTTTTGACCCCATTAAGTTTAATTCTTATGAACAAAAACATTTCTTCATAACATTCCTCAAAGTAACGTCTTCCATGCTCCATAGAAGAAAGAAACAACATGTTTGGAACAACATAAGGGTGAGCAAATGATAACAGTTTTTTTGTTTGTTTTTTCGATACGTTTTTTTTTTTAGCTTACTTTAGCATTCAAACATTTGTCTTTGTGGTTCTGTGTCTATAAGACTTTGGTTTCACTCTCAGTATATATACAACATTGTGTGGTTTTTTTAGACTATGGCTTAAAGGCATTGAAGCTGCACTATTGTGTGGTTCAGATGTTGTTCTTACAGGACAATTATTTTTGATTATGCAAAAAAAAGTTGCTGGATATTTGAATTTCTGGGAAAAACAAAGAGAGATGAGAAATAAAGCTGGATGATATTAAAGTGAGGGAACGTTGTGCATCGTGGTGCCTGCATAGAGTGAACATTTCTGAAGAGTGGTCAGTGTGCACACACTATAATCAAGAGCTCAACGCGAGGGGCAGGTTGTAGTTAGCATCCTTCAGCTTGAAGACTTTGACTCCATTCAGATGGCTTCCACCTGCGTCTGCTTGTACATGTAACACTGCACCTGGAAAAACACACTAGAATTAACCCAAACTGAGAGTGGAATCATTTTTGTTGCTTCATTAGTTTCATAAACAAAAGTTTTATTACACTAGAATGTGATTTTTGGAGGTGTTTTTTAATTTAAAAAAATTGGCTTGATTTTCCATGTGTTTCTTATAAATCTTGAATGTGAGCCTCTGTAATGTCATTTACATATTTTGTTGGTCATACGTTCAGAAAAAAAACTTTTAAAAAGACAATTTTATTCTATTCTAATTCTATTATTTTGATCAAAAAAGCGAATTTAGTAATTTCAGAAATGCAGTTCTATTTGTTTTATGATATTTTCAGTTTATTTGAATGGTAAAAAAAAAAGAATCTTTTAACATACAACCGATTTCAGAGAGATTTGTCATCAAAATAGAAGATTCAACCAGTCCTTAATTATTGAACCAAGATGCAGTTCTCTGAGTCAACATGAATATATGAGCACTGCTTAGTGGTTTATTTACTGCCTGAATTGCATCTTAACATCATCAAATGCTCTCATGAAAAAGAAGAACATGTTACATTAGTGGATTTATAAGATCATTAATAAACTCGAGAGTCCAGGACAAAAGGAAGGCTAGATGAAATGAAATCCCACAGAGAGGCAGCCAACAGAAAGGGCATGTGAAGTGAGAAATTTTATTTATCTATGCATGGCATTAAGTATGCGTCAACAGTTGTGAAGTGGGTTGAAAGATAATGGAGAGCATTTATTTAAGTGAATTGTCTCTCACTAAATTGGATAAAAGAGACTGAAAAGAATGTGCCATCTCCTCACACACATCCCCAAAGGCTTTTAAGACTCACTTCCTCTACTAGTTAAGAACAATTTGCATTTGTCAAAGAACAGGCCATCAGCACTCGATTAATATTCGTGTCAATCAGCAAGAGGAAATTAATGCCTCATTTACCACAAAGAAAATAAGGCTGATGTCAAGTTCTGACTGAACAATTTTAACATGTTAGCTGAACAATTTTTCATGCCGACGAAGCCCAGAAATCTTTCAATTTTATCTTCATTTAGTAAATTCTTGCCTTCATTTTTCTAGGAACTAATCTTGTCTGTAATCATTACCTTCTCTCTTGCAGAACTCTGGGTTTTTGGCTCAACAAAGCCCAGTCTCTGTTGTATTGCAGCGAGCATGGTGTGCACGGCACCTTCTCTGAGGAACTGCAGGGCTGCATCTGTGCCGCAGAGCAACGCGCTGTCTGCCAGGGCTCCGTGCCATGTAGGGTGGGTGAGGGGACCCTCTGCTTGTCCTGCGCCCCGGACAACATCACCCGCTGTGGCACATGCCTCCCAGGCAGCATCCTCCATATGGGCTTCTGCCGCCCCAATATCGCCAACTCTTTGGACCACTACATCAACTTTGACTTTGACATGCCAGACGCCGAGATGCGTTACCTTCTCCAAAGGCTCGATAGCCGCATGGAGGTCCATGCCATCTACATAAGCAACGACGTGCGCCTGGGCAGCTGGTTCAACCCGGCGTGGAGGAAGCGCATGCTGCTCACCCTCAAGAGCAACAAGAACAAGTCCAACCTCATCCACATGCTGATGGGGATCTCTTTCCAGATCTGTTCCACCAAGAACAGCACGCTGGAACCCGTGCCTGCTATCTATGTCAACCCCTTCGGGGGCAGCCACTCCGAGAGCTGGTTTATGCCCGTCAACCAGCAGGACTTCACAGACTGGGAAAGAACTAAATTGGATGCCTCACTCCAGTGCTATAATTGGACCCTCGCTCTTGGCAGCAAGTGGAAGTCCTTCTTCGAAACGGTGCACATTTACCTGCGCAGTCGCATCATCACTGACGATCCTGCGGTCAATGAGACGCTTTTTTACGAGCCGCTGGACCTGGATGACCACTCGGCCAACCTGGGCTACATGAAAATCAACAGTCTGAAGGTCTTTGGCTACAGCATGCACTTTGATCCTGAGGGGATCAAGGACCTGATCCTGCAGTTGGACTACCCGTACACGCAGGGATCCCAGGATGCGGCCTTCCTAATGCTTCTGGAGATGAGGGACCGCATCAACCGGCTCTCTCCACCGGGAGCCCAGCAGCTGGACCTCTTCTCCTGCCTGCTGAGGCACAGGCTCAAGCTTTCGTCCAGCGAGGTGGTGCGAATACGGGAAGCACTCCAGAGTTTTAACACCAAGCTCCCCAACTCCACAGAGCCAGAACTCAGCCAGCTGTGCAGTTAGTTCAAATGAGCCTCGGTTGTTCATTTGTGCCTGCCAGTGAGATTGTATTTGTAAATGTGACAAGAGAGAAAGGGAAAATAAATTTATTGTCAGTGTAAGTGTAAATGTTTGTGGATGAGATTGTCTTTGAACCCTCTTCCTTTGGGTAGGAAGCAGAATTTTTGATTGTAACTGATACAGGAGCATACCATGCGGAAGCCGTACGTTGCCAGAATATTCCCTTGCTGGGAAAACCTTGTTGGATCTAGCCTACAGTCAAACCCACATAGTGTCTTTGAGTAAAGGTTCCTTTTGAGACTTTGGGGGGTTTTCCTAAGTGGACTGCCTATGAACCTTGAAAAAGAACATTTTAAGTCGGAATATATACCTACGGTTTCTTAGCACGTATGTGCGGCTGCTGTAGTTATTCTTGGTGATGTCATTGTTCCAGGTGGAGAATCAACAATACAAGTCTTTTCTGATGTAAAGTATCAGAGCACAGTGGTTCAACATTAATAACAATCAGCAAAGATTCAAATTTGTGCTTTTCTATTCTATCTGGAGTTACAAATTCTGTATTGTGAGATCTGTATATCTGTATTTAATGTGGGACTGAATTGCCAGAATGTTGGATATAAGTTCCTTTGTATTCAGAGATATGGCTAAACCAAAAGGTAAACATGAAAGCAAACTGAATGGCTAAATTTCATTACAGGTTTTTTAATGTTTATTGAAATCTCTTTTGAGAAGGCAACCTAAAGTTATGATACACGCTTACAATATTGTTTTGAAAAGTTTTGTTGGCCGCTTTGTAAATACTGCTCATCTCATTCAAAACGTTAAAAGCTTCACATTGCTTCTTGGATATATACTGATAAACACCCATATTTGTACTTTTTGAAAGTGCAAAGACCAACAACAACAAAAAAAAACACACTTCACCACAAAACAATTGCCTTATTAAGTGAAGTCTCTGTTCTGACATCAAAGCACACTTGGCTGTATGTCTCTTGCTTTAAGAAAAAAAGCAGGAAACACTTTTTTTTTTCTCTGTAAATGTCCATTTTTATTTGAAGTATTATATAAGAAGTGCATTACGTGTCATCTATGTGCAAATACAGTTACATTTACATCACCTGATTCAATAGCTTTGTTTCACTACATTTCCCTGCTTTAGACATATGATGATGTGACGAGGCGTAACTGTAATACATGAATTAATTTTAGTATCTCTACATCTAGAGGCAATTATTTCCACTCAGCATTGAATAACTGTACATGTACTGCTTAAGTGTTCTTGATTAAGTTGCTTGGGTTGTAGCATTTGTCAACACAAACAGCCACAGAATTACAGTCTTTGACAACACAGAGCATTTATTACTGCTTTTTATATAAAACTGGAATGTGTGGAAATGTCTGTGAAAATTGCATATATGCATCAACATAAAAAAAGATAAATTTTCTGTCAAGATAAGATGGATCGCTCAATATATGAGGAGCAACTTTTACAGTGCGAGGTAAAAAAAAAAAACAGAATAAAAAAGTGCAATTTATGCTGTTGTCATGGAGAGCTGTAGGACCTTCACATAGTCTTTCACGATATATATGTGACTCAACTGCAAAAGGGGAAAAGATTCTCACTAAATTCAGAAGATGGAAATCACAGAGAGTCTGTAAATATGAGTTGTTTATCTCAATATCTAAGACAGGATTCGGTTTTCACCCTTCAACAAATTGTCAAGACAGTGAAGGGCGTCTAATCAATCACAACCTCCCTATGTAAACTGGCATATAGCCTCCCTCTTGAGAAGGCATAAACTATCTGACTATTTCTGTATTTAATGATTTATTATGACTAAACTGCCTGAATTTACAATGTTTTTTGAGACACACTTTAGAATAACTTTTATGAATTAGGTCATACATAAAATATTTACATACTTTACACTACTGTTCAAAAGTGTGGGGTTGGTAAGATTTTTAGTCAAAAATATAGAAAAAAAATAATGTAATTATATAATAATTATAATTTAAAATAAATAACTGTTTTCTGTTTTATTATATATTTTTTAAATGTAATTTATTTCTGTGATGGCGAGACTGAATTTTCAGCATCATTTCTCAAGTCCTCAGTCTTACATGATCCTTCCAAAATCATTTTAATATGCTGATTTGAAAAAAAAAAATCTTATTATTATCAATGTTGAAAAAGTTGTGCTGCTTAATATTTTGTGGAAACCGTGATACTTTTTTTCAGGATTCAACAGCATTTCTTTGAAATGTAACATTGTTTACTGTCACTATCAAATGAATGTGTACTTGCTGAATAAAGGTATTTATTTTAAAAAAAATTGGTTACTGACCCCAAACTTCTGAACTGTAGCGTATTATATAAAGTTATAAATATTAAATGAATATGTACAATAATCAGTATTAACTAGTGATCTTTGAAGCATATGATGTACTGCTTAAAAAGTTTTTAAATAGTGTCACCTTTTCATCTCATGGATATGTGAGATATAAATCTTGGGTTAATATCTCACTGTTTTGTACTTGGAGTTTAGAGATTGAAGTTTTTTTTATCCTACAATCTAATATATTTCTGATTAAAATAGCTCCAGCCGTCATGGTCTCATTCTTGTTTATTATGCACAGTTGACTGAGAAAGCTATTGGATTTTTCTGTGCAAAGGCATGAGATGAAAATAATTTACCATGGCTCTGACCATCTACTGAATGTGTGTTTTGTAATACACTCATTTCAAAGTGAACGTACCTATATGTCTAATCCAGCCATTTTTGGATTCCAGTTTTTACTGCTTGTTTTCCTTTAGCAAATTTGATGTTAACATGCACATTTACCATCAACACAGGTCTCAGATTCTTTACTGTAACAGTTACAAGCAGCCTTGTCTTTTTGTTTTCTGATTTTGCTTCTCAGATACAAACGATTCTGCTTTTCTAGAAACATGTAAAATGTGACCTACTTTCAGGCTTTCTCTGCACGCCGTTTCAAAAATAAAATGGGAGGTTTTTCAGAAAAACGTTTGAAAACCAGTCCTCATTAGCATTCTTTGAAGAAAAAAATTGACACAGAAATGCTGCAGGAAAGAGGCAAAAAACTATTATTTGTAGTGAAATTATTGTGTTAATTAATTTCAGCCTGTAGTTATTTACTTAGCATGCTCTGAAACAAAATAGCATGTTGTCAAGCGAATACAACTCCTGGAGTTTGAGGTATCCGTTGGCGTCATACTAGTCGCTGAGTCAACTTAAAACACATCTGAATGCTATTTCAGGACATTTCAGCTCATTTCATTTCTTGATTCTGTTTGCAGTCAATTTACCCCATCCCATCTTTAAACTACACTTCTGTGCTGCAAGTCAGACAGCAGAGCTTTACCATGCTGTAAACATCAAGTGACTAAAATTGTATCTCGGCCATTTCATAAACAGTGGTGATGAATTTATTATGCCTGTATCCAGAAATTTATGAATAATGTTCAAATAAGATTTAATGCAGAGGGGTCAGTCCAGAGTCCAGCCTTCAGCCTCAATGCATTGCCATAGTGGGATGTGTTTTTATTTTTTTTGGAGAGGCATCCATTTCTATGAGAGACAATATAGCTCATTTACGAGCATGAGATGCCAGCATGAAATATTGCAGAGTGGATTCTTTGTGTGGCAAATGATTCTCTACAGAGTCAGATATGGGCGGTGTGGCCGTGAAATTAAACATAATCTTTATACTCTTAAGATCATTTTTCTTTTATTTCTCTCTCCCTCCCTCTCTCTCTCTCTCTCTCTCTCTCTCTCTCTCTCTCTCTCTCTCTCTCTCTCTCTCTCTCTCTCTCTCTCTCTCTCTCTCTCTCTCTCTCTCTCTCTCTCTCTCTCTCTCAATGTTTTAACAAGATGTAAATGTTCTTATATGAATTAATAAAAGGAAGAAGCAATCCTTTCCCCGCATGGAGTCCCTAAATAAATGCTTTACTGGGTAAGTGCCATATCCTTTCTGCCATGAAGAACTTACTCTTTGAACTGTTATACAGCAACAGACGACCATTAAAAGATTGAACTTAGCCTGCACAGTGCATAGTTTTCCATGACACCAATCATTTACTTTTATAGAGATGTTTGCTACATCAATTTGTAGGCCAATTTTTTTTTTTTATTTTTTTTTTTTATTTGTGATTAATCTCATTGACTGCCTCTGTAGTCACATTTAGCCATTTGTTAGCAGCTGCCTTTTTCAAGACACGTAACAGCTTAAAAAATCACGAGTGGGGTAATACTGATGTTTTTTATGTCGTAGAATAAAATGTAAGAGCTTGTGTTCACCACAGACCTTATTTCAGCCATTTAACCAAAATCCCATAAAAAAATAACATCGTCCCGAAGTCAATTGAACCGGAAGTGCTAAAATGTTAACTCATTTCTGCATTTTGGTCTACATTTTGGCCTGGACACAATCTGAAGTAAACTAACCCTGGAACAGAACAGGTTATTTTAAGAGTGTAAGTTGCTATGGCTACTTACATGCCCTGAATGTTACCTCCGTTTTTGGAACCGAAAGTTGAGGTTATCCGCTTACTTATCCTTAAACATGTCACATAACCTCGGATTGTCACGGATCCAGACACCATCACTCCACCCACTCGTTCCAGTTCCCCCGAATACTAATCATCATCACCTGTTGCCATCAATTCCCGTGCCAATCACCCTCTCTATAAAGACTCACCTCTCCCAGTCATTCTCTGTCTGGTCTCGTTACTACTACGATTACAGACTCCCGCTTGAAACCTGCTCTGCACTATTGCTACTTACCTTCTGTGTTCCAGTTCTCCACGACTCGTCTCCAGCTCCAATCTCCGGACTCCTTCCATTCCGCTCTCCTCAGCTGCCCGCGGATCCTTCGACCACTCCTGCCAGTTAAAGAGACTTTATTCAGACTGTTATCCTGTTACCCTTGGTTTCATTAAAACTGGTTTACATTTACCCGTCTGTGTCCTTCCGATTTGTGACAGAAGACCAGACCAACACCACTATGCTGCAACCCGCAGCCAGCACCAGCGCTTCAGCGAACCCACCCACACCATCCATTCCCCGGACCAGCGCATCCACATCCGCTACTTCCACCGTGACCGCTTCTTCCGCATCTGCCTCAGCCAGTCCCATGGCCCAACCAGCGCCCTTCTCTGGCGAGGAGGAGGAGTGCAGCGGCTTCCTCTTACAGTGCGAGCTCTACATGGAAATGAATCCCGCATCTTTCCCCACCGAGCGATCGAAGGTTGCTTTTTTCATTTCGCTACTTCGAGGTCGAGCGCTCAGTTGGGCTCATGCTCTCTGGAAGGATCGAGGCCCTGTCACCCAGACTTTCTCCGCATTCTCCAGTCACTTCATCGAGGTATTCTCTCAGTCAGCGCATTCCATATCGATGCAGGATCAATTGTTTCGTCTGAAGCAAGGAAGATCGTCTGTGGCGACATATGCACTACAATTCCGAACCCTCGCTGCGTCTCTGGGCTGGAATGAATCAGCCCTTATGACTGCTTATCGCCATGGATTGAATCCGGACATCCGACTCCAGTTAGCGATTTATGATGACAACATCGGGCTTGAAAGCCTCATTCAGCGATCCATCCGCACCGATCAACGCCGCACTGCCTGCCAGCTGGACAGCCCTGCACCTCCGCCTCCTCGCCCCTCATCAAACTACAGCCCTCCAGCACCTGAACCGATGGAAATCGGAACCACCCGCCTTCCTACCGCCGAGAGAAATCGCCGAATCACCAACGGCTTGTGTTTGTATTGTGGAGCCGCCGGACACCTGATCGCATCCTGTCCCACTCGTCCGCCGCGACCCGCTGTGAGTACTGTACATTTGCCTCTATCAATTTCCATCTTGAAATATACTCCAGCCACTATCACTTATATGAACCGTTCCATTCCAGTTCAGACACTGATCGACTCCGGCTCAGCGGCCAACTTCATCTCACTCTCCACCCTTCACAGACTACAAACCAAGCAGCGTACTATTCCTCATAAACTCCAAGTCCAGTCCATTCTGGGTAAACCGTTGGGTCGCGGTCGGATTGGTCATCGAAGCCCCGACCTGAGCCTGGAGATCGGATGGCTCCATAAAGAGAAAATTTCCTTTCTGGTGCTGGAGGGCTCAACGGCCGAGATCATCCTGGGACGCCCCTGGTTAGAAACCCATTCACCACACATCCAATGGTCCTCCGGAGAAATCTTACAGTGGGGTAGCGACTGTTTCCATCGCTGTCTGCCATCCATACCGAAGTCCATCCGTCAACTTCCCCCTCCGGTCGAGAAGGTCCTGTTGACCACCACCACCGTGGAAAATCCTCCCGTCGACCTCCCACCAGAAATCCCCACTCCATACCGGGCGTTCCAGGATGTTTTTGACAAGCAACGGGCTACCACTCTACCTCCCCACCGGCCATGGGACTGCGCGATCGACCTGCTGCCTGGGGCGGTTCTACCGCGAGGTAAGATCTACCCTCTGTCCATCCCGGAGCAGAAGGCCATGGAGGAGTACATCCAGGAGGCGCTTAACCAAGGATTCATCCGACCTTCCACCTCCCCTGCCGCTTCAAGTTTCTTCTTCGTGGGCAAGAAGGATGGAGGCTTGCGCCCGTGCATCGATTATCGTACTCTCAATCAAGCAACCGTCAAATTCCGTTATCCCCTTCCTCTGGTCCCAGCCGCTTTGGAACAACTCCGTGGAGCCACAATCTACACCAAACTCGATCTCCGTAGTGCATACAACCTCATCCGCGTCCGGGATGGAGATGAATGGAAAACCGCCTTCATCACCCCCGCGGGGCACTACGAATACCTTGTTATGCCCTTCGGATTGTCCAACTCACCCTCCATCTTCCAAGGTTTCATGAATGAAATATTCCGCGATCTCCTCAACCAGTTTGTTGTCATCTACATAGACGATATCCTCATCTACTCCCCTGATCTGCCGACCCACATCCGCCATGTACAAACGGTCCTACAACGACTCAGAGACTACCAGCTGTATCTTAAGTTGGAAAAGTGTGAATTCCATCAGAACACAATCCAGTTCCTCGGTTACATCATCTCCCCCCAAGGTATCACCATGGACCAGAGGAAGGTGGAAGCTGTTATCAACTGGCCACAACCCACCACTCGTAAGGAACTTCAACGTTTCCTAGGATTTGCCAACTTTTACCGCCGGTTCATCCCGAACTTCAGTCCAATCAGTTCTTCACTCACCGACTTACTCAAGAATGGGGCCAAGTCTCCGTCCTGGAACACCACTGCCACCCGAGCTTTCCATGATTTGAAGACCGCCTTCAGTTCCGCTCCAACCCTTTCTCTCCCAAATCCAGCTCTACCCTTCATCGTGGAAGTGGACGCCTCTACCTCTGGGGTAGGAGCGGTCCTGTCACAGCGGCAGGGGAATCCACCTCAACTCCATCCATGCGCCTTCTACTCCAAGAAACTGTCCCCGGCGGAGCAGAATTACGACATCGGCAATCGAGAGTTACTAGCCATCAAACTGGCGTTAGAGGAATGGAGACACTGGCTGGAGGGAGCACAACACCCATTCACAGTTATCACTGATCACCGTAACCTGGAATACCTCCGAGAGGCTAAAAGACTCAATTCCCGCCAAGCTCGTTGGGCCCTGTTCTTTACCCGCTTCAACTTCTCCGTAACCTATCGTCCAGGTCACAAGAACATAAAAGCAGACGCATTATCCCGACAATTTCAGCCAGATGTACCTCCACCGAACCCCGAAACCATTCTCCCTCCAGCCGTGGTCGTAAGCCCCATACAGTGGAGCTTAGATGACCATATCGCCGACGCCACACGTGTCGAACCTGCTCCGCCGGGAGGTCCTGAGGGACGGGTTTATGTACCAACTCGCCTCCGTCTGTCCCTCATGGACTCAGTGCACACCTCCCCGGGCTCTGGACACCCAGGCAGCCAATCCACTCTCTCGCTCGTCCAACAACGCTATTGGTGGCCAGGGATGGCCCAAGATATTTCCCGGTTCGTCCAAGGATGCTCAGTCTGCGCCATGGCCAAAGTTCCTCGACACCTCCCTAAAGGCAAGCTGGTTCCTCTGCCCATACCTTCTCGACCTTGGACCCATCTCGGGGTGGATTTTGTCACCGACCTTCCCCTATCCAATAACCACACCTGCATTCTAGTAGTGGTCGATCGTTTTTCTAAAGCATGTAAACTGATCCCACTTTCTGGTCTGCCTACAGCCTTTGAAACCGCGGAAGCCCTGTTCCAACATGTGTTCCGGAATTTCGGTATCCCCGAAGATATTGTCTCCGACCGTGGCCCGCAGTTCATATCTCGAGTGTGGAGGGCATTCTTCAATCTTCTGGGTGTGACCGTCAGCCTTACTTCAGGATACCATCCCCAGTCCAACGGCCAGACTGAGCGGAAGATCCAGGAAATAGGGAGATATCTACGATCATACTGCCACGACCACCAGGACTGCTGGAGTCGTTACCTACCCTGGGCCGAGTATGCACAAAATTCCCTCCGACAATCCACCACCGGCCTCACTCCGTTCCAGTGCATACTCGGTTACCAACCGCCACTATTCCCCTGGTCGGGTGAACCATCTGACGTTCCAGCAGTTCATCACTGGTTTCAGACGAGCGAGAGAGTCTGGGACTCAGCTCATATCCACCTCCAGCGGGCTGTTCGGAGACATCAACGCCAGGCCGACACTCGACGGGCCGATACACCCCAATACCTTCCTGGGCAATTGGTCTGGCTATCCACCCGGGACATCCGTCTCCGACAGCCCTGTCGGAAGCTGAGTCCCAGATACATAGGTCCTTTCGCGATACTGAGGCAGATCAACCCGGTCACCTATCGGCTATCACTCCCTGCTCATTACCGCATTGCACCGACCTTCCATGTCTCCTTGCTCAAACCATACACTAACCCTCTCACTCCTTCGCCCCCAGGATCTGGTGTTACGGAGGTGCCCCCTCCTCCAGCGGATCCGGAGGACGACAACATTTATCGAGTCCATGAAATCCTCGACTCCCGACGACGGGGCGGCCATTTGGAATACCTCGTCGACTGGGAGGGATACGGCCCGGAGGAAAGGAGCTGGGTCCACCGGGAAGACATTCTGGATCCCTCGTTTCTCCAGGATTTCCATACTTCTCATCCAGATCGTCCTGCACCCAGAGGCCGTGGTCGTCCCCGTCGTCGGTCCCGTCTGCCAGCTGGAGCTGGCCGTGGGGGAGGGGGTACTGTCACGGATCCAGACACCATCACTCCACCCACTCGTTCCAGTTCCCCTGAATACTAATCATCATCACCTGTTGCCATCAATTCCCGTGCCAATCACCCTCTCTATAAAGACTCACCTCTCCCAGTCATTCTCTGTCTGGTCTCGTTACTACTACGATTACAGACTCCCGCTTGAAACCTGCTCTGCACTATTGCTACTTACCTTCTGTGTTCCAGTTCTCCACGACTCGTCTCCAGCTCCAATCTCCGGACTCCTTCCATTCCGCTCTCCTCAGCTGCCCGCGGATCCTTCGACCACTCCTGCCAGTTAAAGAGACTTTATTCAGACTGTTATCCTGTTACCCTTGGTTTCATTAAAACTGGTTTACATTTACCCGTCTGTGTCCTTCCGATTTGTGACACGGATAGAGCATTAACCTTCTAGCAAAGATTTGCTTTTAGCGCCGCTCACTCAACATTTCATTTTTTAAACCACAGCCATAAAACATTGCCAAATTCACATTCATCTACTTCAGAAAAAAACAGAACCTGCCTTTGCTGCCACTCACAGTACATTTCACTTTTGAAAGTTTCATGAAACGTGCACAAAGCAGCATAATATCATTTTGAAGACATGTCACCACAGTAATGTTTTTCAAAGAGCTTGGGTTGATATTAGAGTAGCAAACAGCAATCAGAATTGCTATTCAAAATTGAATGTAAGAAAATTTAATTACTTAAGACTGTAAGTAATTAACATAAATTCCAATCATTTATGGGTTAATCATTTACAATAAGGTTCATTAGTTAACATTAGTTAATGTATTAACTAACCTGAACTAACAATGAACAATATATTTGTTACTGTATTTATTAATCTTTGTTAACATTAGTTAATAAAAAATACAACTGATCATTGTTTGTTCATGTTAGTTCACAGTGCATTAATGTTAACAAGATTTTAACAAATTATTAGTAAATGTTGAAATTAACATTAACAAAGATTAATAAATGCTGTATACGTGCAGTTCATTATTAGTTCATGCTAACTAATGTAGATAACTAATGTTAGCTAATAAACCTTATTGTAAAGTGTTACCAAAAAAAACATTATAAGTTCCCAATGCTAATTCTCAATGATTAATCTCTTGAATTTTTTAGGACTACAAACTGAAAATTGAATAGGGGGAGAAAGCTGCTGTGGCTCTATGTTTATAAGAGAGGCCATTTTGAACTCAGTCACTTCCTACTGACTCTATATGTCCCCGCTGGAACAAAAATCCTGTGAGGAAGCAGGAAGATAAGAGAGTCAGGGAGTTCAAAATATAATCTGACTTCAACACACCACACCACAGAGCAAATAAATTCTGCCTGATTCTCCTCCAGTGTATGTTTGAGGATTCAAAGGCAGATAAAGAGACACCACAACCCGGTTTAGCACAACAGAGAACAGGAAGAAAGTTAACAAGACAGGTTTCCATGGGCATTGAGGGTGGATACGCCAGCCTAGTTTATATGTTCCCTCAAAACTGGGGTTTTAAAGAAACGAAAAGGTCGACACTGGTAGAGGAACAGGAGGAATTGGCCCGCCAGCTTCCTAAGCTTCAGCAGAGATGTGTGAATCGATAAGATGGTTGGGGGTTGACAGAATGACAGCCACCGGGAGTCCTGAAGGACATCCTGTGAGGGAGAGGAAAAGAGGAAGGGTAGAAGAGAATCTGACAGGACACTTTAATGAATAGTAATTATTTTCAAAGGAAACCGCTCTGTGGGTTGTAATCCTGAAATCCATTTCCCACTTGAGGAATAAAGATGTGATTTGTTACTCAGGCCGACGGGAGGTTTGAAGAAGTAACAGAATACTGACACAGAGGGTAAAAGTTCAGAGCAATGGGTCGTTTTGAAGAAAATCTCTTTTTTTGTGACTGAAACTATATTATTACCATTTTCTAATAGATTTTTTTGGTTTATCTGTGTTTGTTTGCATACGATTCACCACAAAACAGTAAAGAAACAGTTTACCCAAAAAAAGAAATGCTGTCATCATTTATTATTTTTAGTGAACCAAAGGTAAAATACCAATACTAATATTGATGGCTGTCTTCATTTTGTCTAAGAAGAAAACCACACAGAGACCTTAAAATCTTTTATTGCAACAGATTTATAAACAATTCACTTTTTCTTTTTTGTTTCACAGAATAAAGAATGTCATACAGGTTTGGAACGACATGAAGTTGAGTAAATGAAGACACAATTCTAACTCTCACTTTAATGTGATAAGCTTTCCTTGTATTATAATTAAAGTTTTCCTATACTTGTCTTTTTCTCCTCTTACGTTGATAATAAAAGTTATGCAAGATCTACTAAGATACAACAGTTTTAATGTAATCCGAAGGCCAGCAGAAAGTACAAGAACTAAGGATTCCCCTCCCAAAAATAATGAAATAAAGGGACTTTTTTGCAACGGTCTTTCTTGATCTTCTTCTTTTGCGCTCCAGGCAATGTGCAGCTGACAAAGAGAGTGAGTAACTCTTTAATGACACTGGCTCATTTGAAGCTGTGCAGAAAAGCAGCGAAAGAAGCATTGGGGGAAACTCTCATGTGCATCTGGCCTTGAAATATGTTGTCTTTCACGCATCCAATACAATGTTTAATGATGGACTGGAAAAGAGAATAATTGGATTTGCTGGTGTACTGGATGTCATATTATTAATTTTATGGCTTTGGAATTCATAGAATGTACTACTGTGTATCAAACATGCAAATGCTAAATTTTTTACAATGTACTATAACTGTACAATAGTTTGGTTGTTTTAGTATTGCGCTCAACCAGCAGAAAACAATACTTGCACTTGACAACAGCCAATGCCAACGTTTATGTTGGCCCTTAAAACACAAATCTCAGGGTGAACTGAAAGTAAACTTTGTCGCACTCTGAATATCTCTGCATTTGCATACCCTAAATATACGGTACCATATCTTCCAACGTGGTGTAATTATCAATAAATGAATTGGCCTACACAGAATAGTAATGTACATTACTTGAGTTAAAAAGTAACTCATATTTCGGTATACATTTAATGATTTAAAAACAAAGTCAGCACACTGTTTCTCCCAAAGATTTTTTTGTTATGGCGCTTTTCCACTGCATGGTACGGTACGGTTCGGTTCGGTACGGCACGCTTTGGCGCTTTTCCACTGCATGGTACGGTACGGTTCGGTTCGGTACGGCTCACTTGTGGTGCTTTTCCACTGCATGGTACGGTACGGTACGGTGCGCTTCGGCGCGCTTAAATGGTACCTGATCTGTTGAGGTTCCAAGCGTACCGTACCGGTACTAAAATGTGACGTGAAACACTGCAGATCACTGATTGGTCAGACAGACAGAATCGTCACTACCAGCGTCATTGGATTTGCGACACGAGACACTAAACCCGCTATACAGAGTCATATAACCAGTAGACAACAGCCAACGCGGTAGCACCTGTGTTTTACTTACTTGAAAAAAAAGAAGAGATCAACACTTTAAAAAGGAAATGGCTGAATCGTGGTCGAGGTGCAGACAATCCTCTCGTTGGTTGCCTAGGAGCGGGTCCAGCGAGAGCTGGATGGGGCAAAACAGAATGAAAAAGTGTTCCAAGTAGCAGCTAGCTCAGCTCAACACGGCTATCACCGGACCTACAAACAGTGTAACGATCAGTCCCACCCACTTTGAATGGGTACTAACTGCAGTGGAAAAGCAACCGAGCTAGCGAACCGAACCGTGCCGTACCGAGTCGTACCACGCAGTGGAAAAGCGAAGCCGAACCGAACCGTTCCGCGCCGAATCGAACCGTACGGAACCGAGCGTACCATGCAGTGGAAAAGCGCCATTATATAACTCAAATGTGACACATAATCCCTAATACAGGTTTCATAGGGATGCACAATATATCTGTAGGGCTACCATATCGGTTATAGGCGTTTTAGGGAGTTCAGAAACAGTTTAGAAAATTACTCCCTTTAGTGATGTGCTTGGTAATTTTGCTGAATTTTTTTTTCACATTCAAGTGCAGTCAAGTTATTAACGAAAGCAATATAAGTAAACTCTTAGAATATATATTTTTTTTAATCTTTTTTTTCTTCATTGATTTCCCGTGTCACAGACAGTCATATACTGACTGCTGCTAATCTGAGTTCTAAATTAATATTATTATTACTTGGTAAAGTTACCGGGTAGGCTACCGTACATTTTCTCACCGGTTCCCAACTCCCAACATGCACACGCACACACATCTGTGCAGCTGTCATTGTACTGTAGCCTACGTCAGCGTTGCATTATCTCATCCCTTCTCACCAACAGTTTACTTATTCGCACATCCAAACTTAGTCAGAGAAGGGCCTCATCTTTTTTCCGATCACATGAACGTTCCGAAACAGCAGTCGCACCCACTCAAACTGCGCTGCTTTCATGGACGTCAGTGCCTTGACCGCAGCGGTCTCCACTGGAAGCGCATGTCTTTGATACTTTACAACTTTATCGAGTGTAGGTGGCTTTTTGATGACTCGTGGTCCTTAATTGCTCCTAATTTTACGTTTTTAGTCCCGATTACAAAGATTTGACTCGCTTTTCTGACCATACACACGAGTCAGTAGCCTACATTTGTTCTGTAGGCCTACTGCTGTCATAAATCAGCCCCTCACGAACCTTGCCGTTGTCGCCAATTGACCCTTCGCGTGGAGCTTGATTGACAGGTGTTCTAACCAATCATACTTCGCCATCCGCCATTTTGTCCGAAAAAGCAGCCAGTAGAGTTAGGAGGATTTTAACTTGGTAAAATGAATATACTGACGCCTTTACGCGGTTAAAACAACATTACTTCTTATGTTCGTTCATGTTTATTTGATGCTATAAATAAACTAGAAGGAAGAGATGATCGGATCACGAGCAGCTTTAACGGATGCTCTACAGCGATCTGTCACGGCACATTAAAGAGCCCCAAAACGGTATTTATTGTTTAAATTTCTTTCAAAAAATGACCACATTTGAAAGCTGAGACTTTGTTAATATGTTTAATATCAAAAGTAACCGAAAAGTAACCTGGTCTGTCCTGTCTGTCCGCGTGTTGTCAGTCTCCTCTCTGCTCCGCGATGTATTTTTCACTGCGTGAGAACATGGTGAGAACATGAGAGCAGCGTAGCTTGTCGGAACATAGCGACAGTAACTAAGGAGGGCGGGTCTTTGCGAAGGGTCAATTGTCCACTTTGTATTAAATCGTCTTTTTTTACTTTAATTTGACTCATCCTGATATTGTTGTTGGTTGTGTTCGTTTCAGCTGGCCTCTTTACCCCAGTAATGTGCCGCCACATTTTAGCTAAAACCCAATGAAATGGCAGACTGTTAAAATGTAAAAGAACAACAGTTGCAAAAAAAACCTAATGAATCACTCAATTCTCATTGGTAGATTGACATACATATATTCTGGTCACACTTTAGTTTAGGATCCAATTTTCAATGTTAACTAACTACTTACTATGACTTTTTGCCTCAATAAACCCCTAATTACTGCTTATTAATAGTTAGAAAGGTATGTTAAGTTTAGGTATTGGGTAGGATTAAGGGATGCAGAATATGGTTATGTAGAATAAGGCAATAATATAAGTATGAATAAACAGCCAATATCTTAATATGCATGCTAATAAGCAACTAGTTAGTGAGAATTGGACCCTAAACTAATGTGTTACAAAAAGTACTAATAAGCAGTAATGCAATAAGAATATTGTGTATGAATTGGCAGTAGTGCAACATCAAGTATTGTCCTTGTGCAACAGAAAATTTCACCTTTCACCTTAGCTGTCTAATTTTGCATTCAGAGCAATCAAAGTAAGGTCTCATGATCATCCTATCTATTAAGTAGCCAATTGAAATTAGAATAATGCCATATGGTGACAGCAGGAAGCAAATGATAAGGAAAAACCCAGAAGCAGTCAAATAAAGGAAACAAGCAGCAGTGTGTGGAAACAAATTCTGTTTTTGTTAGTGAGCTTCATGCATGCCTGGAGAAGCAGTGTGTGCTAGAGAGAAGCACTCACGTCAATGGCAGGGTGGTTTGTGTGTCTGTCCCAGAATGAAGCGTCCCTGAAGATGTCCAAAGACTGTCTCTCGCTCTAGAGTTGACATGAGAGAGATCCTCTAATCCAGACTGTCAGGAGGAAAACCAAGGACACCCAAAATGAGCAGTAGGCAACCAATCCACATCACTACTGTCAAAATCCCTGGGGAGGAAGACGAACAGAAACGAGTGGATCATGTCAAGCAGAATGCAAATCCACAGATGATGAGGTGGCATATGTGTGCTGTTATGTGATCTTGTGTGTGTGATTCAGGATCTGAAAATGGCACAGGCACATGGGAGATAACCAGTGATCCTAGTGGAACAATGTAGGTGGTGGCACTACTGGGTTCCTGAAGAATCGATATATGTATCAGTCAGCACGATTTTTTAAAATGTTTTGAAAAGTCTCTTACGCTCACCAAGGCTACAATTATTATTTTTTTTTTTTGTGTAAAAAACAGTAATATTGTGAAATATCACTGCTATTTATAAATCTTTTCAAGTTTAGAATGTTTTAAAAAGTAATTTTTTTGTGATGGCACAGCTGAATTTTTTATGAATCAGCAATTGATTTTGGTCAATACTCCAGTATTCAGTCGCATGATCCTTCAGAAGTCATTCTTATGCTGATTTGGAGCTCAAGAAACATTTCGTATTATTATTGGCTGAAAGCGGTTGTTCTTAATATTTAGATTGTCTATGATAAAAAAAAAAAAATCTTTTGTTTTCAAGACTTTCTTTGTATAGTGAGAGTCACAGCACAGTCAGTCTCCTAGCAGTGAGAGAGCCGTCAGTTCAAGCGAGCTGTTGGTACACTAGAAAAATTCACAGTACTGTGGAAAGCATATCACATAATTGTGATTTCTCGTAGCACTTCGTACTGCTCTGGAGATAACTGTCATTACCATCAGCATCTCTCATTTCTCACTTACATACTTATAAAATATAACCTTCACACAGTTTTGACAAGTTGGTAGTTTTCTCAAGGCATGTGTCTGGTTTCCACAATAATCTACAATGCAGCACTGCCACCATAAAAACAACTTCAGCCCGCTCTGATCAGATCACAACACAATAACTTCTACACAGAGTGACAGAGTTCCCCCCACAAGATCAACAGTATTCACTCTGTTAGATTTTTCCTATAAAGCAGTGCAAATAACAAACAAACAAGTCACTCATATCAAAACTTCAAGTTCTTAGGATTTTCCTCCGAGCTTAAGAAATGGATCAAAGACTTGTTTGTGTTATTTTTTTTCTTCCTAAAGCTGTTTTACTTTATGACGTGGTCCATTTTAAGCCTTATAAAACTCTTTTTAAAAACCTTACAATAAATAATAAATAAGAAAAGATAATTGAGGTATAAAATACACTGCTGTCAAAAAAGTGACAATTATTTAGATAGATCATTTACTGTTTGGAAAACAGGTACCAAACCCTTCTATTGGTAAACTAATAGGCTTTTCTAAACTCGGCAACCTGGCAAGTGCACAAAGTATGAAACATCAGAAACTTTGTTTTGTTTATTCCCTCTCTTTTTTTCCCTCAGATGTTCCAACAAAACTTTGAAAGTGGTCCCCATTATAAGGACAATTTTACAGGACAGTTTTCAACATATAACTAAGTTTATTTTGGATAATGGTTACATTGTACCCCTAAATGTGAAAAAACGAATTATCTATCTGCAGATTTCTACTTAGAAAGTAGAGTTCTACTGTAATTCTACTAGTACAGTAAATTTTTTAGAGTTTATCACACAGTTCATGAGTTCTCTATTTTTTGTTTAGGTATCACCTTTCCTTACAAGAAAGAAATGTATATAAATGATATAAAAACAATATAATAGATTTAAAAAAAACGAGACGCTGTGGGAACGCCCCTGCATGATTGCGTCATGAAGCACCTATGCAATCAGTCTAATGGCATGACGGAATGTCATGTGACGTCATAGACCAGGCAGCTATAAAGCACCCCTGAAAACAGACCGCGCTAGCTTCTGAAAAGCCGAAGCAAGTCGATCACAGACATGCAGGGAGTATGGCAGGGCAACGCAGCGTCTTGTTCCCTCTTCAGGGAACCAGGGTTACAGTCATAACCTGAGACGTTCCCTTTCAAGGGAACTATACCACTATACCTACAACGCCATAGTAACAAGTGCCTATCCGTGTGAAATCTCATGCGCACACCAAGAACGAAAGCACCTGCGTCCCTGGAGTGGAGCCTAAGTCAAGGGCAACCTCCTGCCACATCACAAACATATTGGAGGGAAACTCCTGACATTAATGTTTTAGAAGCAGTCATACTCCAAGTATCTTGGTCTGACGCCTCACCGTGCCATGAAGGAGACGTTACTAGAGGGTGTCTCCCCAAGGATACACCACTTAAAGGGACGTAGTAAGCAGTTAAGGCCGCTATGTACACCTTTAGTGTGGAGAGGTATAGACCTGCGGAGAAACGCTCCTGCAAGAACTCCAGCAATGCAACCACAGGGCAGATAACTGGGTCCAACTTGTGCTCTCCGCACCAGGAAGTGAACAATATGCACTATAAGGTGTAGAGTTTCCTCGTGGAGCTCTGGAGTGGAGGATGGTCTCAACAACCTCAGTTGCGAGGAACCAAGGTTTCTTCCACATGATTAAGACACGTAAGCATTGCCGCGTGACCTTGATCATGCGAAAAAGATTTCCCCTCTGAGAAAACCCCTTGGTTTTGTGCCACCACTGCAGGGGTCTCATGTACACGAGGCCAAAAGTTAGTACGTTGGACGCAGCTGCCATGAGAGCCAACAGTCAGTGACTGGCCTAGTTTTACCTAGGCCGAAGGGAAGGACCCGATATTGGTACACTTCACTAGTGTGTACTAGTGGTATAGTATAGTGACTTCCTACGACAAGTCATTAGTCCTATTTTTGGCAGACCCAAAATTCTACGCGCTGCCTCGGAAAACGCGAGATATGAGCCACTAGATTCTTATTGCAGAGCCGTAATCTACGCACTGCCTCAGCACACTCGAGATCCAAGATCGAGTAACAGAATCTTTATTGCAGACCCGTAATCTACGCGCTGCCTCGGCAAACGCTAGATCCGAGCTAAATAATCTTTATTGACTTTCTTCCCTCGAGAAGAAAGCCAACAGGAGGAGAGCTAAAACTCTCGATACTGCATATGTTACACGTCGAGAATTTATTAATGAACACAGTCAGCCCCCTTTTACTAGAGCTGACCGTGCATGCTCCTCTCCCAAACAAACACACAAATCGCATGTCCCCACTCTTAATGAAGCGAAGGCAGGGATGAACACACGATGCAAAGCTGTTTGCTCGCCATTATACTCCTGTATATTATTTTATATATAAATAAATATGCCTGTGGACAAACAACAATAAATAGACAGAGACAGATTCACACAGAGCGCTTGCTGAAGGCACAGAAGCTAGCGCGGTCTGTTTTCAGGGGTGCTTTATAGCTTCCTGGTCTATGACGTCACATGACAATCCGTCATGCCATTAGACTGATTGCATAGGTGCTTCATGACGCAATCACACAGGGGCGTTCCAACCATAGATATCTATAATAAAGGCTAGATGTCTTATGGCGTCATCACCGGCGGCCATCTTGTCACAGGCAAGCTTTCTGGCAGGCTCTGTGGTACCTGATGTAAGGTGAGTTATCTGCACGAACACAAATACTCTTATCTCGCTGAAATATTGGCAGATTTACAAACGGTTTGGTTTCCTAACTTTATTATAGTGTGGCTATAATACTGGATGTTTACATAATTAATACATAATTATTCATAAGTGTGCAGTGTCATAACTACTCTGGCGTTTATAACGAACCAAACCGTTTGAAAATCGGTAGAAAATTTAGCAAGTCATGGTTATTTAAAAAGTGCATGCACCATTAAAACACAATGTTTACGAGTGAGCGAGCTGCCTGTGACAAGATGGCCGCCAGGTGCTGACGTCAACCTCCATTGGCCAGCAGCGTGGATGAGACATCTAGTCTTTATTATGGATATCTATGGTTCCCACAGCATCTCGACGCACCTCGAGTTCCCTTGAAAGTGAACCAATAAGAGTATTGAATAGCATAATTCAGATTTGACTTTGGAAGAATTTGGATAAATGCTTAAATTGCCATTTGGATTGCAGACTTTGGCATGTTGTCAAATCTGAGCACAGATTTAAAACTAGAAGAAACATTTTATGTGAAAAAAAAAATTAAAATTAAACAAAAGTCAGAATTTGCTCTCATTTTTAATCTGACTGCGGCCTAGGAGAAACAACAGATCTTTAAAGATACATCATTTGTGATTTTACTTTTTTATGGGTAAAGTTGGCAAATGTATGGCTTTCAAAATGAATTAAATGATCATCGTCCCAATTAAATTCAATTCACGATGGGCATCCAGAGGAAGAAGCAGAAAAGCAAATGGCAAATAATTAGCGAAGCTACTGTTCATAACATTTCAAGAGAAAGATAATCATGTGCATTTCAGCTAATATAACTGGAGTACACGGTTATGAGATGCATTATGTGAATGCTTGGCTAAAGAGATGTCTTTAATCTAGATTTAAACTGTGTCTCTGAGCCCTGAACATTATCAGGAAGGCTATATCAGAGTTTAGGAGCCAAATTTGAAAACGCTCTCCCTCTTTTGGACTTTGATATGCTACATAAACCATTATTTTAGCCAAATTTTTTCTAATGGTCAGGACTCTCATAGCCAGTGCAGTGACCAATGAGCAATTGTTTGAGGCATTCATTTATGCGTCACCCTTCAAACAAATAACCTCCAGCAGAAGAGGGCTCTTCCTCAAAACAGCAAATGCAAGAATCAAGATGTTGCTAGAGCGACATTGCCTTAAAGAGATGTTGATCTGTGGCTCTGATCAGAATGATGTCTTTTTAAAGCTTCTTGAAGTTTGCTTTATGACATTTGGCTTATGTGGGTGTGAGCTTCTGGAGTTGAAAATCCCAAAACGGTACTCACAGAACACAAGGAGCAGCTCAAAAATGAAGACAGACGCAGTGAGTGTCTTTGAGTGAATAAACACTGGCTGAACTGCAGAAAGCAATGTAGCAATTGAGTAATGTTCAATATTTTTTCACTCGACACCAAGATTCAGTTCCTGGCATTTGTTCCAGTAGGTGTTTGATTATAGTGGATGCCGCCCTTTTGTTTTGTGTTTCCATACTCTTCTTCTTGGTTAAAATTCGACACAATGCCTCCATATGACATGAGCTAAATAAAAGACTTTTACTCTCCCAAACTTTTCGGCTAACTCGTTCTTACTGTGGCATTTGAGCAAGGGAAAATAATTAAATGTGCCCCACTGAACTAAGTAAATTAATATGCCTGAAGTCACAAGTATTTAGTGGGATTATTAATTAATGTACACCTGTAGCGTGGGCTGGAGTCACGGTAGCTAAGCCTTCGGCATGTAAATGATCAATAATTTAATGACTCACTTGTAATTTTTGTTTTAAAGTAGACCTCCGATCCTTGAAAAAAAAAAAAAAAAAAAACAGCACTGTGCCCAAGAAATCAAATGCCATCAGACTGGACTCCTGATTAGGATTTAGATTTGTCACATGTAAGCACTGAAAGGGCACAGCTGCAGCAACACTGTGCACTGAATTTATGAACTTTTCAGACTGAAATAAGAATGCAATACCAATGTTTGTAGTGTGACCTGAAATACATGCAAAGAAATACTGTTTTAGAAATATATTTCATTTAAACCTTAAAATGGCTACATATACAATATTACAAACTAGCCTATAAGTATAAAAAATTGCACAAAAAATATATAAGGAAATATAAATAACTTATTTGGCGATTTTATTGCAAGTTCAAAAGTGTGGGATCAGTAAGATTTTTTTAAATGTTTTTGAAAGAAGTCTCTATGTTCATCAAGGCTGCATCGAAAATACAGTAAAACAGTAATATGGTGAATTATTTTGAGAATTAAAATTAACCAAAACAATATTAGGCCTAAATAAAATTGAATCTATTTTAATGTCTTTTATTGCTGTGATGGCAAAGCAAAACTTTCAGCAACCATTAATCCTATTATCAGTCACATGATCCTACTGTTACAAAAATTCACTTGAGTTTGTCCTTAGTTTCGTTTTGACTTTTAGTTTGTATTCGTGAGTTTCCCGTGTTCCTTTCCCTTATCTTGTGTTGTCATGGTAACTAATGTCATTATATCTTAGTTCAGCTGTGTTACATTTATTACCTCGCTTGTCAGCATACTTAAGTTAAGCCTTTTCCTGTGTTTGGTGTCCGGTCTTGTTTGCGTTTGTGTTGGTTGGTGAGTGTATACATCCCTTTGTCCTGTTTTATGCTGTGGATTACTATTAAATACTTGTGTTGGAACTTTATTCATACTCCTTCTCATTTGTTTGTGCAACACTTGCTAACACCTACAAAAAATTATTCTAATATTTTTAATAATAGAATTTTAATAAATAGAAAGTTAGAAAAACGGCAGTTATTTGAAACATAAATCTTTTGTTACAATTTAAAATCTTTACTAACATGTTTGATCAATTTAATGCACTTGCTGAGAAAAAGTATTAATTTCTTTAATTTAAAAATTGTAATAAGTTCAATAAACATGTTTCTAATTTTGGAATGGTTTTGATACCTATGCAGGGCTAGGTTGCACTGGTATAAATGGTCATGAATTAACATGAGAGCAGGTTCCAGCCTCTGCAACTTCTGTCTTTTTTACTGTGTATCCCATAATTTATGCTTTCTTTCTATTTAGCCTCTATATCAGTTTAAGACACAGAAGTAAAAGAGATAGAGATGCCATGGAATTTCTGGCACATGTGTGACAGTGTGAAATCTGAAATCCCTGGAGATCAGATTAAAGATGGAAGGGAAGTAAAGCTCTAGCTCACTGCGACAGCTCCGTGCCAATGTGGGAGGTCAGAAAGGTGGATATCTGAGAACAGAGTGATGTACTAGATTTGTGAAGAAAGAGCTGCAGTAGTGCTGCCAAACCAACTCTAGGCTGTCACATTATTTAAGGGGCAAAAACAAAACTAGGTGAAGTCTTTAAAAAAAAGTCATTCACATTTTAGCAGTATCTATAGACATGGTAAATAACATTTTCTTGTGCCCAAAATCATTGACTCTGTTAGAGCTTTCTTTGTAATCAAACCCCGTTTAAAATGTACATCTTAGATTATAAAGCATAATATAGACAATATAATGATTGACGCAGCATGTATAAAAATAAAAAAAATTAAAAATGTGTGTGTGTGTGTGTGTGTATATATATATATATATATATATATATATATATATATATATATATATATATAGATTATGAAATTATTCTTTCACTGTATAAAATTGTCAGTATTTGCTAATTGGTCTTCGAATCAGGGGATGTAAAGCAGGCTGTTTATAATACATTATTAAAGATTTCCTTTGAATTAACCTTTGAAGTTGCTCTCTTAGACACAAATAGCTTAAATTAACTCAAATGGAAAGGTCATGACTGCAGAGCTAGTAAGATGATAAAGCCTTTTAGGGTCTATACAAATGAAGAATGTAATTATGTGGGAGCTGTAAGCTATTACAATTCAAGTACAGTTAGTTCTACCAACCTCTTCCCACACAGTCTCACCCACCACACAAAAAAGTGACACAGGCCTGATCCCTTCCTCACGGAAACCCACACAATGGTAAAATAAAAAACACCATTAGATGCATGGGAAAAATAAATGGCACCTTTCTGAGTAAATGTTCGAGACTTTTAAAGACTGCTGCACAACTAAAAATGGCATGAGAGCATGTAATGCACACCTTGTCAAGTTTTCTGTTTCTTTTGGTTGCACTTTCACCATTACATGTTGTGACACTTAAGGTCAAACAACTTGCACAAGAAGTGGTATTGCAGCCTTGCCATCGTTTTCTTGTGGAGGACCATTTTTTCCATCACGCCTAATCGCACATACATACGCGTGTGCGCGCTGCGTGCGTGTGGATCAAATGTCATGAATCATGTAAATAATATAGATAACACTTAAAGACAAAACTCATAATACACAAACACAATACTGAAACTTGAAATGCTCAGAGAGTGAGATATTGATTATATAAAATAGTTTTTATACAAAATTAAACTATTACAATTACAACAAAATTGGAATATTAAGTAACTTACATTTTAGACAAAGTATTGTCAGTTCCCTTATCGAAAAGGGAACTTCGAGATGCGTCGAAACGCTACGGGAACGCCTTCTGCGTGATTGCGTCTGAAGCATCTATGCCAACTAGTCCAATGGAAAAAGGGAATGAGCGTCACGGGCGGGTGACGTCATGACCAGGAAAGGATAAGAGCACTTCCGCTGCTCGCCGGCATTAGCTTCTGTGCCTCAGCAAGCGATCTGTGTCAAACTGTCCCTGTCTATTTATTGTTGTCTGTTGCAATATTGTTGGTATCGTTATGGCGAAACAAATGTACAAACAGTGTGTTCCTCCCTGCCCGCGTTTATTTAAACGGGTGGGGACACACACAGCTTTGTGTCAATTTGTTTGAGAGTAAGAGCATGCTGAGTGCTAACATTGTGAAAGTGAAAAAAGAAAAGATACCAGATTAGCATGCTCTGCTCTCGCCTGTCACTCTGTATGATAGTGGCAGGCTCGCGATTCTCACGGGATACAGGACCCACGTTTGCCGAGGCGGCGCGGAGAATGCATTTCTGGGGATCGCAAAAGGATCTTTTGGGGGGTGGGAGAACGGTCCGAGGGCCTTTTCTTCTTCCTTGCCCGGAGGATCCAGCTCTATCTCCCCGGTGTTGGAAGCACGCTCTGCGGTTTCTTCCGCTCGGGGAGAGAGAGCCCTTTTTTCCTTCATATTCTTCCTCCGGGGAGGTTTGTGTTAAGAATATTGAAAGTGAAAGCAAGCACACACACTGTTGAATTAGATTCGCCATCTATTTTTCCAGTATATGATGAACTGGTGGAGGTTTTGTCCCGTGCTGTTAGTAAATTAAATATTTAATGGCCAGCTGAGAAAAAGGAACGCTCGTCCTAAGAAACTTGACGAGCGTTTTCTTATTTCTATCACATTATCTCCACCACGAGGCTTCCATTTTTTCCCTGATTTACACACTGAATATTTAAATTATGGAATAAACCGTATTTATCACTACTTTCAGCCCTCGTGTTAAATGTTTATTCAAGATTAGAGGGTTGAAAGATTACGGTTATGATATGATGCCCCAGGCTGAACAGAAATAAAAATAGGAAAATGCTATTTTTTCACCTGGTCCAGTATCATCATTTAAGTCTCTGCTTTGCTCATAAGCCTATACTAAAGAATCTCGCGTTTGCCGAGGCAGCGTGTAGGTTTAATGTTGTAATCAGAATCTAGCTCGGATCTCGCGTTTGCCGAGGCAGCGCGTAGGTTTAAGCAGAACTACTTTGGTTTTATGGGTAAAGCTTATACGGCAGCAGGTCAGCTGGAGAATGTTTATAGAAATCTATATTATAATGCTCCAGGCTTATCAGGCCGATCTGCTGGGGTTCTGGATATAGCGAAATTTGAGCCTTCGGGTCTCTTCGGTGACGCATTCCATGCGGTCGTTGTTAGGTGATAAAGATATATATATATATAAAAAATATATATATAATAAGGTTTCTCCCTCGCTGTGTCCAGCCCCCCTGGGGCTGCTGGGCGTGAGCAGCCCCAGCCGTCGAGTTCATCATATTATGTGCACAGAAAGAGAGTGCTGCGTCTCGTGTTCCTCCATGTAGATACTGGAGACAGACGCAACCCTCTCAACCGAAGTCGCCTAAGCCTAAGCCGGATCTGAGGACCGTTCTTCAGGCGAAGAAAGCTTCGGTTCAAAAAAGAAAAAAAAAGGTCCTGATGCTTAGGCATCAGGCCTGTGAGGACAGCCCCGACCGGAGTGGAGCGGTGTTCACCTCATTATACGGTGCCCGTTCCACTTCGGGGTCCTCACGAGACCCTCCTGCCAACCCTGCCACCTCTGGTGCTTCAGGGCGCAGTGGTCTCCAGCGAGTCGCTGGTGCTATGCTGCGGCACAGCATCGGTTTCGCGCCCTCTGAGGGGGGTTTTAGAGCAGTCAGGTCAGGTAGTTCCTGCCGGTATGTTTCAGGCTCCAGATTTGGCTCTCTCAGTAACACCAGAGACCAGCCTCGAGAGGCTGGTTCCCTTAGTAAATTTTCTGGCAGCGTGGAAGCTTCTGCCGAATATTTCTCATTGGGTCCTGCAGATTGTAGAGAAAGGATACAGAATCCAGTTTGGCTCTCGTCCTCCTCGTTACAGCGGGGTGCTACCCACAGTGGTGCATCCCGAGCAGGCTCTGGTAATGGAGCAAGAAGTAAGGGCCCTGTTAGCAAAGAGGCTATAGAACAGGTGTACTCACCCGACCGAGAGTCGGGTTTTTACAGCCGTTATTTCATTGTTCCAAAAAAGGATGGAGGGTTGCATCCCTTTTTAGATCTTCGCCTGTTGAATCGGTCAGTTCAGAAACTCAAGTTCAAGATGCTGACCCTCAAGCAGATCGTGACCCAAATCAGATCCGAGGACTGGTTTGTCACGATAGATCTAAAGGATGCATACTTCCATATCTCCATCCTCCCTCAGCACAGGAAGTTCTTAGGGTTTTCTTTCGGGGGCAAAGAATACCAATATCGGGTTCTTCCTTTCGGTCTAACTTTATCACCCCGCACGTTCACGAAATGCGTGGATACAGCTCTAGCCCCTTGGGCTTCAGGGCGTACGTATTCTGAACTACATCGGTGACTGGCTGATTCTGCGGAATCGGAGCAGTTGGCGGTTCGGCACCGAGGTGTCGTTCTCGCTCTTATGCAGATGTTGGGGTTGATGCTCAATACCAAGAAGAGTGTGCTTTCTCCAGTATTGAGAACCACTTTCCTTGGTGTGGTATGGGATTCAGTGACGATGAGGGCCAGCCTATCGCCCGTTCGTGTAGCTGTTATCCTGGCAGCCACCAAAGAGCTAAAGCTAGGTCAGTCACGCACTGTAAAACAGTTCGAGAAACTGTTGGGTCTACTGGCAGCAGCGTCCAACGTGTACCTTTTGGCCTGCTGTACATGAGGCCTTTACAGTGGTGGCTCAGGACCAGAGGGTTCTCCCCGAGGGGAAACCCACTCCGTATGATCAAGGTTACGCGGCGATGCCTTCGTGCCTTAGAGATATGGAGGAAACACTGGTTCTTAACCCAGGGCCCGGTGTTGGGAGCTCTTTGCCATCGAGCTACTATCTCGACAGATGCTTCCCTCACCGGCTGGGGAGCGGTAATGGAAGGCCGCTCGGTTCAGGGTCTGTGGAAAAGCCATCATCTTTCGTGGCACATCAATTGCCTGGAGGTGATGGCTGTCTTCAATGCGTTGAGACATTTCCTTCCGGACCTAAGAGGCCATCATGTGCTCGTTCGAACAGACAACACATCAGTGGTCTCTTATCTGAACCGCCAGGGGGGTCTGAGGTCGCGTCCGCTTTGCAAACTGGCGCACCAGATCCTCCTGTGGTCCCTGGGGAAGGTACTCTCCCTGAGGGCAGTGTATATTCCTGGGGACCAGAATATAGGAGCAGACATCCTGTCGAGGCAGGAGCTGAGGCCAGGGGACTGGAGACTCCACCCCGAGGCGGTGGAGAAAATCTGGGAGGCATATGGCAGAGCAGAGGTGGACCTTTCGCGTCTCACAACACGACGCACTGTCCCCTCTGGTATTCACTTACTCACCCGGCCCCCCTGGGGCTGGATGCCATGGTGCAGACGTGGCCGAGGCTACGTCTGTACGCCTTTCCCCCTGTTGCTCTGCTCCCAGGAGTTCTGGAGCGGGTCCGTCAGTGTGGGATAAGCCTGCTGCTAGTAGCACCACGCTGGCCAAGTCGGATCTGGTTTGCGGACCTGATCCTTCTGCTAGACGGGCCTCCATTGGAGATCCCTTTGAGGAGGGACCTTCTGTCTCAGGCCGGGGGCACAATATTTCACCCTCGGCCAGAGATATGGAATCTTTGGGTTTGGCCTCTGAGGGGGCCCAACTTGTAGATAGTGGTCTTTCAGCTGAGGCTGTTGAGACCATCCTAAGCTCCAGAGCTCCAGCTACGAGGAAACTGTATGCGCTTAAATGGAGAGTTTTCTCCTTATGGTGTCACCGACATCAGTGGGATCCGGTTAATTGTTCTGTCAACACAGTAATCGAGTTCCTGCAGGAGCGCTTTGTGTCAGGTTTATGTCCTTCCACACTAAAAGTTTACGTGGCAGCCATTGCGGCTTACCATACCATGGTGGGAGGTATATCTTTGGGTCGAGACCCCCTGATTACACGTTTCCTTCGTGGCACTTTGAGGCTGAGGCCTGCAATTCGCACTAAGGTGCCAGCTTGGGATTTGACTGTAGTTCTAGAAGGCCTGTCTAGGGCTCCATTCGAGCCCTTAGATTCGGTCTCAGAGAAGTTCCTTACTCTTAAGACCATCTTTCTCCTAGCTATTTCGTCCCTCAAGAGAGTTGGTGACCTTCAGGCTCTTTCGGTCTCCCCCACCTGCCTTGAATTTGCTCCGGGGATGGTCAAGGCGTTCCTTTATCCAAAACAGGGATACGTCCCTAAGGTGCCGACCTTGACTCCGAGGCCTATTGTGCTGCAGGCTTTCTGTCCTCCTCCGTTTGCAACTGCGGACCAGGAAAGACTGCACCTGTTGTGTCCAGTGCGAGCATTGGACACATATGTACATCGGACATCCTCAATCAGGAAGTCCGATCAGCTATTTATTTGCTTTGGATCACCTAAAAAAGGTCTTCCTGCTTCAAAACAGACAGTCAGTAAGTGGATAGTCGAGGCTATTTCACTTGCTTATGAGTACTCGGGCCAGCCTTGTCCTTTGGTGGTCCGAGCTCATTCGACCAGGAGTATGGCGGCTTCTAAAGCCTTGCTGCATGGGGTTTCTCTCCAAGATGTTTGTGATGCGGCGGGCTGGTCCTCTCCGCTCACATTCGTGAGATTTTACAGTTTGGACCTGGATGCTGCCCCAGGTTCTCAGGTGCTTAGTGCTTAGCTGAACAGTCTGACACTCAGGTACTTGAATTATGGCGCATTGGGTATTCTCGTTCCCGTAGCGTTTCGACGCATCTCGAAGTTCCCTTTTCGATAAGGGAACGTCTCAGGTTACTATTGTAACCATAGTTCCCTGAGAACAGGGAACGAGACGATGCGTCCCCCTGCCATACTTCTGGCGTCCCTGCGATCGGCTTGCTTCGGCACTGTCGAAGCTAATGCCGGCGAGCAGCGGAAGTGCTCTTATCCTTTCCTGGTCATGACGTCACCCGCCCGTGACGCTCATTCCCTTTTTCCATTGGACTAGTTGGCATAGATGCTTCAGACGCAATCACGCAGAAGGCGTTCCCGTAGCGTTTCGACGCATCGTCTCGTTCCCTGTTCTCAGGGAACTATGGTTACAATAGTAACCTGAGACGTTACTTGGTATATTGCTTGCTTGGCCAACGAAAATAGTTCCAAACACAGCAGAATTAAGCATCTTCAATGAATCACTCAAAATGATAGTTACTTGTTTGGTTCCTGAATGAATCATTTGAATGAAGGATTCAATGACTCAATCATAAAGACAGTGGTTGTGGCCAAAATCACATACTTCCTCACTTTATGTATAGGCAAAAAACAGTAAGTGACAAGTATGTCTAAATTAATTCAAGGTACTCATAAAAGAGTAGACAAAAACATCCAGATAACCGACTAGATTCTGAAGTGACCCGGAAACCAATTTAACTCAACCATATCGAAAAAAATCTAAATTCTATAATTGCACCGCAAGGAGGCGAGGAAGCTTCCTGAGGATTCCTGAGCAAGGACACACAGGTGTATCCTTTTCTCACATCCCAAGGGGGTGGAGCTAAGACGCAAGGAAAGGAAGCGAATGAAGGAAACGAGGATGCGCAAATAAGAAATGAGAAGCACCCTGTGTGTAGTATGAATGTAATCTGGTCTACATTCATGTTGTCATTATCATGTGACCCACCAGTGTTGGTTGTGTCGCTTCAATGCCATTCACTAATCCTTTTCCCTGTCCATCATATGTGCACTTCAGGATCTCACCGGAAGAAGTATGTCATCATGGATACTTTTTGCCTACTCCTTAATGAGTACTGTGAATTCGGACAAAGTTGTATCATACTGTTTTTTGACTACTACTGTATATAGCAGTGAAGTACGCAACTTCGGATTTAGCCTTACTATCACATGAGGTCACGGGAGAGGATTTGTAAAATGACCAAGTGAAATGACACAACCAATGATGGTAGGTCACATGACTGACAACATGGCGATGGTAGTACTATAAAGAACATACTTTTTTGCAGCAGAAAAGTAATTACTTGTTCAAAATAGGTAACTACTCAAGAGAGTATATGATTTTGGACACATCCAGTAACGTAATAAATGAGTAAATGACTTACTCATAAAGATAGTCACTTGTCGCCATCTATTGGTGTTACTTGGTGCAGAAAGAATCATTTAAATATGTTGGACTGAACAGAACAGAGTATAACTTTTGTATAATTAAGGTTTTAAGTAATATAAAGGCTATCAAACTTGAGTGCATTTACAAAAAGAAAAACTCCGTAATGTGCATCAAACAGTGGTAAGACAGTAAATACAGTAAAAAAATAAACATATTGATCTAAATCCCAGTCTATGTTGTGCATCAGGGTTTCCATCAATAAACATTTCCAGTTTAATGCCTTGCACCGGTGAACACCCTGAACCCAGGGGCACGTTCTGACAGAAGTTACTAAGGGGAAGCTGCTCTCTGCCTGGTAAGGACTGAAAAAGGTTATTGGAGTTGCAGGGACCCCAGGGTAATTATCATTGGCCCAAGAGATGGTTTGCAGTGCAGCGTGTGAGGACATGTACCTAATTGGATCATGCTGCAATCTCTCAAAGCTTTACAGAGACCTGGTTGTCGAGGTAACAGAGCTCAGGAGAATGTAAAAAAGGGAGGATAACACATCTACTAGACAATCTTTTCTATGGCTATGATTTTCATAGTACAGAAACTGTTTACTCAGGTTTTTTTTTTAAGCAGTATAACTCATAAATTATGAGAGCTTGACCGTCTCAAGTCAGACAGTAGACTCATTTATTCGAGATCTTTTGCTGCTTTAAAAAAAATCCAATTATTCAAAATATCGACATGGCATCCGCATATTGTGTGCGGTCAGCTATGTGAAATAATAAGTATTGCCATGGATTTCTTGAGTTTTAAAATGTTGATTCTTGTAAACTTGTTAAATATAACAAGCCGACAACAACAAGGGCGGCCTGAGAATTACATTAGAAATGTGTGACAGTTAATCTATAAACACTTGGCTTTTGAGGACGCCTAACAAGCAAAAGAAAATAATGCATATATGATTGACAAGTACGCAACTGAACTGTTTAGTTTAGAGATTAGATCAACAATTGCATAAAAAAGAGCAGCAGAGCGGCAGCACAGATCATGAATTCTACTTCTTTCAGAGGCATATGTTATGAAATCAACATTATAAATTACATTACCCATTCGTATTTCAGATGCACAATACTTTGCTATAAAGTGTTTTCTTGGTAAGAAATTCCAATGGTAACCTTCAGTGTAATAAACTTTTCCATAAGTTATCCTACACTGCTGAGGTTGCATGAAGGATTTTTCAGTGCTCTTTCTGAATTCAAAAGAGCATTGGTCAGAAAAACTGATATGGGAAGGTAAGCAGTGCTCATAATGTGCGCTAACTGCCTGCGCTGTGCATTCTGAAGGGTAGAATTGTCAAAGACGTGGAGATCAATAAAGTAATCTCGCTCATCGTTACAGCTCTGGCACACGATAACATAGCATGAGACTGCAGTACAACGGCAAGGAAAGCAATTATAATTCTTGGAGGAAATTGACAAGTCCCATATAGAGAAATGATGGCAGTTAAAAGGATGAAAAGGGCAGAAGTGTGAGGAGACCGATACCTAGCCACCATTTCCTCCCTCCCCTGCCTCCTGTAGTAAGCATTCTTCTCTTTGATGTAAGCCTATTACTGGGATCACAACAGGCTCTGTAAGTTCTATTATTTGGACTCCGCTTATGTGTATTAAGGCCCAGCATTGCATCCCATGACTCTCGCGTATGGCAACCCATACCAATCCAATTGAATTGTTTTAATATATTTTTCTGAAGAACCCTCTAGTACGCTTCTTGACTTGACTTAAAAGCTCCGGAAACGCACTCTTTTTTTGCATTGAGATAATGAATGGGATTTAATATGAGAGCCAGTATGTGAATTAATTATTTTCAAGAGGCTCAGCTTTAAAAAAAATATTGTTTTTTTTATGATATATTTTTGAAGTGTAAATCTATAATACTGTGAAATAATGACAGTAAGCTTTGTCAATGTATCAGATATAGACAGCAAATCAAGGAGCTGTTGCTATGGTTGCATCCTCACATGTATATTTAGAATACTCTGACTAACTTGAAATCTTTTTGAAAACCTTGTTTGAAAACACAGTTGAAATGTATAAAGGAAAACACTTTTAACCCTTAAATGCATGAATGTTTCGCCAATCATTATTACATATTCACATCTACATCTAAAACAGATGGATCTCTACCTGTTGCGATAATATGAAACTCTCCTGATATTATTTACAGAAGAATAAATTAAAGCATAATTTGTTACCGTTTGGAGCTTGGAAGGGTTCTGTTTGAGCACATGTTTATATCATCACTGTCTTTGTCAGAGCTCGTTTTCAGCATCTGGCTCATATTCGCAATCTCAATTATATTTTTAAAACTATCATTTTCAACATCTTCAAAATCATTATTTTGATCGCTGACAGCTTCTTCACCAGATCCACCATCAAGTGACACTATATGATGGCCGTTCAGTACTTTCTGATGATATTTCCTATTCCTTTGTTTTCTGCCTGCAGTAACTATGAGTGAAATGTCACTTATCATTGTATATCAGACAATAAAAGTGAATTACACTTAGTCGTCAAAGATTTAATCATTGGTGTGCAGAAAAAATATACTTACACATACGTTACACACCTCGGGTCGTTAGTGGACCTATACACTGATTACAAAAAATTCATGGAAAAGCAGGTATTCTTTTATATTTTTTTCTTATATTGTTTATAATTAACTAATTGAGGAATACTAAGAAGGTAGATGTATAACTGTAAACTGGGGTGGGGGGGGGGGGGTAGTGAATGATGTCCCGGGTCACTAAAGATTAAGTGTTAAAACATCATAAAAGTGCAGTCCCAATGAGTAAAAAGGTCCATTGTCTATTGTCAATAGTGTAGCAATGCAAAAGCACCCCTCACACACAAGTCAACACTACACCCTTCCTTTAAAAGTCATGATCTCATAGATCATTTTTGAAATCCAAGTTGCATGAAGAACCCAAAGCAATATCTGCGTGGTGAAATGTTTTCCTTTCGCACGAAATTCCTAATTGCACAGATTCTTATTGAACTTACTGTATTTCATCAGCAAACCTTGGCAGAGCAGCAGAAAATGTGACCGCACCTACAGTACAATATTTTGCCATGTTTTCACTTGATGCATTACTTTGCTGTAATGCATTACAATTGCCAAAAAGCGGCAAGAAAACACATCTTCCTGTTGAGATGTCACAGACACACACAAACATACATCACATCACAAACAGTTTAGTCCGATTCACAAGTAATTGAGCTGGTTCTTTTAATGAATCATTCCAACCACTCACAAACTCAAGAGTGCCAGTTTGAATTAGTCTGAGAAATTGTTTACATAATTAATTGGTTATGGCTGGTAATGAATCAAGATGTGATTCACTTACTGAACAGCAAAGTTATCATTAGATGTCAACTGTAAAATCTTGTTCCTGAAGCTAAACCACTTATCTAAGTACTGAATGAATCATTCACATTAAAGGTCTAATGAGAGAAAAAAAGAAAGAGACATTATTTTTATGTTTAAGAATCAATTCATTATTACAAGAGCAAACCCTATATGGAAAATCCCTCCAATAAGAAACTTTTCTGAAAATAGTCAGGGTGTAAAACTACAAATACTCTTTTCTTTGGGGCTGACTGGAAGTTGATGTTTTTCAATAAATTGCCCTAGAGCACCCTAAACCACATCTTCATGCCTTCAATGGCAGTTAGAACTAACTTTAAGTGGGTTATTATTTCAGCTGTATACAGAGAGGTACTAACAGAATTCATACCTCATGAATAATACAATATAGGGTTTTCCTATTATTGAGAAATTGGTAAGAACAAAATGAATACAGCATGACTGATTTGGCTGAGTGTCGGAGCTGAGAAAGAGGGACCCTTGCAGCAGAAGAAGAGAAAACCAGCCAGCCACAGAACATGTCAATCTGTGAATTATTGATTAACCTGGGGAGTTATGACAAGGCAACAAACAGAAGTTTTCAGCAACTGAGGCATCCGATGACATCCCGTTACCTGCCGCCCCCACCCATCCACGCACAACACAACAGCCCAAACAAAATTCCACTCAAGCAGCTGCGCTACTCGCTCGAATTACCAGCTCTTCAGCACCTACACTACATTAGCATTTGAATGAGTACATCAGAAATGGCAAGAGAACAGAGCATTCACTGACACACAGGACAAAGGAACTCATTCATAATAAACACATTTGCAGATGGAGTCATGCCAGCTGACCTGTTTTGTACTTCTTTTGATCTTTTGGTCACTAAACAGAGGAAAGATGTGTCTCTCAAGCAAACGCAATAGTTATTGGTATATTCTATTCGTCTGAGCATGTTTTAAAATAAAGTGTCTATATGGTCCTGTACAGCATCATATGACAGTGCAAATTATATGACGACTTTCAGAAGGGTATTTTGAAGGAATATCCACTGTTAAAGTTAGTTTTTAAGTTAGTCAGCATCAAATATAAAAAAATCACCATAATTAATTTTCTAAATGCATGTTATTGATCTTATTGAAAATTATTGATCCGTGCATGTATCACTTTAAAAAAAATGACCTAGTAATTTTAAATCAAAATGTCAACTCAATGTTCAGATGCCAAACTTCTCTAATTATTTAGTCAGCTTAAACCCTGCCTTGGGAGAAACCAGGCTCAGTCGGGGCGGGGGATCAGTTCAACATGGTGTGGTTTAATTCCAGGCTGCATTACAAGTCAGATTGTAGATTGATTTCATTCAGAATATGTCATCCAATTCCTTCTGCTTGAAGATTGGGATACATCATACCTGGGAAGTCGTCAAAGCTGGCCATCACAGGTCTTCACAGGGGATCTGTCTCTTGGGCTCGTCTAGTAGACATTGGTTGACTACGGTAACCTTGGGATAAGAATGAAACAGAGAGATTAATATAAGCATAGATGCCATTCTTCTTACAGTGTAACAACACTGTAAAAAATGTCCGTGATTTTAACAGTAAAAGACTGTAAAAATGCTACAGTGCAAAACTGTTAATTGGTTAACAGAAAGTTACCGTACTAAATACGGTAAATAACTGTGATAGATTTAATGGTACATGTAATGTAATTTTACTGTAAAATACCGTTAAATCTACAGTTTTTGAAAGTGAAAAATAACAACTCATTGTATAATTTACAGTGAAAACCCATAAATAGACATTCCCACAATTCCCTGTGTGACACTTCACATTTTAAGTATTTTTTGTTGAAATAATTCATTTCTTCATCGTTTTCTTAGTTATTTTCTAATCAGTTATGTACATTAGGGTTTTATGTTACATTTAATGTTGTTAAATTAATGTTTATTCCACTTTTTAAATTTCATGTATGTTACCATGATGGTGTTTAGTGTTTGTGTGAATCACACTGTGCTGCTTCTATATATTAGTGTTGACTTTCTTGTGGAAGATCTGCTTGTGAAGAGCTTTGATTCATCATGTGACTCTCATCACTGCTGTGATGATTGTTGGTTGTCAGTGTATTACAATGGTACAAAACAGATATCAATACTTTAATAGGTTGGAAAATTAACAATATATCAGATAATAAAAAATATGGTTTATTACTGTAAATTTTAAGTTAAGTCTGTAAAACCAATAACGTTGCTACCGTATTTTTGACGGTAAAGTTCTGGCAACCACAGCTGCCGTTTTTTTACCGTAAAAAGTACGGTTTTATTTTTTACAGTGAAGTACATTGGGCATTATGGGAAGTGTTCCCAGTTCCAGTTGACCTAATTTATGCAGCCTAATAATCCTTTAACATATTTGAATGATAGAAATGTGATAGTGTGTCCCTATCACTCTGTAGCCCAAGATTGGTTCCACACTGAAGCTAAGCAGTGTTGAGCCTGGTCAGTAGCTGGATGAGAGACCTTCTGGGAAAACAAGGTTGCTGCTGGAAGAGGTGTGAGGCCAGCAGGGGGCGCTCACCCTGTGGTCTGTGTTGGTCCTAACGCCCCAGTATAGTGATGGGGGCACTATATTTTCAAAGAGCTCCATCCTTAGGCTGAGACGTTAAACTGAGGTCCCAGGATCCCAGGATGTTCTTCGGAAAAAGAGTACGGGTTTAACCCCGGCATCCATGGCCAAATTTCATCTCCATGTTATTATTGGCTTCATCACTGTCGCCTCTACACCAATAAGCTCGTGTGTGGTGGGCGTTTTGGCTCAACATGGCTGCCGCCGCATCATCCAGGTGGATGCTGCACATTGGTGGTGGCTGAAGAGATTCCCCCTTCCATATGTAAAGTGCTTTGAGTACCCATAAAAACGCTATGTAAATGTAACAAATTATTATTATTATTACGTGTATGCTATAGGTTAAAGAGGTCTTTAACCTAGATTTGTGTCTACCATATTATCAACAGGCTAGAATTGAGACCACAATAAAAGTGAAGGCCTATAGTGCAATAGGAGCTCGCAGGACAAGAAGTCTTGAACATTCTTCAAAACCTTTCCTTTTGTGTTCCACAGAAGAAAGAAATGCATGGGTTTGAAACAACATGAGGGTGAATAAATAACAGAATTTTCATTTTGGCTGAACTATCGCTTACCTGTGAATCTCAAAGTGCTCTCTGGATTTTTATAATAATCAAGAGATGAGTCGACATACTGTTTAATAAAAACTCTATAGAAGTCAGCATTTCTCACATTACAGAGTCACATATAAGCAACTCTGAATCAATATTGAGGAAGAAGAAAAGTGTGCATGCATAGTGATCCAGTGGGAATAATGGAGGCATTTTCTATCCTTTAGCGCATTCAAAAGCACCTCAAGTCTTCAATTTCCCTCCACTGATTACTAAAGACATGACTAAGAAAGACAGATATGCCTGGGAGTTTGAGTATATTACATTAACACATCGCACCAGAATTATTCCAGGTGCACTCAATTCCTCTCTATTCACCATCAAAAATGTATCATGGAAGGTCATGGAAATCACTCTCCTCCCTTTCAGGCTCATCTACAGTAGTTTTTCATTTTTGTCAAAAGAGTGTGGCAGCACCCAAGGTGCACCACAGTACTGTATGTTGGATCTCTGCAGTGATTTCAGCTCAATGACAGAATCATAAATGGGACAGAAATCTGCCTGAGTACACTAATCAATTATACTGCTCTATCAACAGAGAGAGAGAGAGAGAGAGAGAGAGAGAGAGAGAGAGAGAGAGAGAGAGAGAGAGAGAGAGAGAGAGAGAGAGAGAGAGAGAGAGAGAGAGAGAGAGAGAGAGAGAGAGAGAGAGAGAGAGAGAGAGAGCAGTTTGTTACTTTATTAGAGTAGGATTTCACATGTGCTCCACAAGAGTTTCGAGGTGACTGTGTCCAAGTAATGTCCATATTTCAGAAATGTACAGTTCTAAGATAATACAAATCATGCAGTTAGCTAACATCATGTATTAATTTAAGGAAGAAACAATGAGCTCATTAAAGTTATTATTACAAGTTGAACATTATGATTACAATATATAGAAAATTTAGCTTTGGTGCATGTTGATTCAGAGTTTGCATCATCTGAAGTTCTCGGAGGAGTTGGAGTCATCTTTTCACATGTGTTGGTCATCTGAAGTCTTCATAAGAGGCTGGATGCAAACTGGAGCTGGCGTAATCTCTACATCAGGATCGGTATCCCGAGATAGAACAGAAAAGCAAATGAAAAAAAATATATCGTAGCCGCTGTTCATAATATTTGAGGAAAGATAAATGTGCATTTGATCTGAAATAACTGGAGTACAAGGTTATGCGATTAAATATGTGAGTGCTTGGCTGAAGAGATCTTTAATCTAGATGTCTTTAATCTAGATCTAATCTGGGATAGAGTCTCTGAGCTCCGAACATCATCAGGAAGGTTTTTCCAGAGTTTAGGAGCCAAATGCGAAAACGCTCTCCCTCCTTTAGTGGACTTAGATATCCTAGGTACTACCAAAAGTTCTGAATTTTGTGATCTTAAAGAACATGATGAATAGTAAGGTAATAGAAAATCAGTTAAATACACAAGAGCTAAACCATTTAGGGCCTTATAGGTCAGTAGCGATACTTTTGCAATCGATACGGAACTTAATAGGTGTAAGGTGTAGAGATGATACAATTTGTGTTATGATCATATTTTCTTGACCTGGTAAGAACTCTCAAAGCTACATTTTGAACTAATTGTAGCTTGTTTATTGAGAATGCAGGACAACAACCTAGTAATGCAGCATAGTTATCCTATGAATGCATGAAATGTTTTTGTAACATGAAATTTTCGAAAGACAAGTTTCTGTCTAATATAACACCTAGGTCTTTAACTGTAATCCTCTGAAGCATCCTTCTAGATGCAAATTGTATTTTAAGAGATTCTGTGTACAGATTTTTTGTCCAATAAGTAATACCTCAGTCGTTTCCGAATTTAATAGAAGAAAATGACTCATATCCAATGTTTTATGACTTTATCACAGTTAAATTGGATAATTTATCTGGTCGTGATGGAATGTATAACTGAGAATCCCATGTTTTGTTTTAAATATTACCAAGTAGCAGCATATATATTGAAAATAACAAAAGGCCTAAAACAGATCCTTGTGGTATTACATAATTTCCTGACATTTCTGTAAAAGTACCAGTTTGGCTATTACAGCTCATTCAAAACAATCGCATCTACAGCTAAAATGTAGTCATTGGGCAAGTTTTACAAACATTCACATTGATTTATTTATCAGCTGCTTTTATTTAAAGTGTCTTTCAAATGAACAAAATCAGCAGCAAAACGACACAAAAGAGAGGGGGAAACATAAATAAAGCTTTGAGTAATTAAAACAAGACCACATCTGTAACGGTCACCAGCTGGATTGCTCTTGAAAGCCACCATAGGGCACTCCATATCAGACTATTGTCATTCCCTCACAAACTACATTTCCCATAACTCACTGCCCGGACTCATCATCCCTGATTGTATCCACCTGTGTCTCATTACCTTGTCAGTCTCTAAAGCAGCCTATTTAAACCATGTACACTCATTCATTCCCTGCGAAGTCTTGTTTAGAGTTACACTGCAATTCCGAGCATTCTCGCTGTTTTCATTAGTGATGGGCAGATCGGGCTTCGTGAAGCAATGAAACAGTTGAACCAAATGGTCCATATTGTTTCGAGGCTTCGAATCAATCCGACACCCGTCTCCACGGTGACACCTAGTGGTCACTTGCATGTGTTGATCTGAAAAAACCTTGACGAGCCATGAAAATTTGTTGTTTTTTTATTATTGTACTTTTCTAATATGTGAATCTTGTAACCTATATAGGCTCCTCACTGTGCATAATGTTATTTTGGTCCTGCAAGATGAATATTAATAAAATAAATCAAGCCACAATGTCTCACTTTTTTACATATTTTTATTTAAAAATATAAATTTCTCTGCTGTGGACTGTGTTTGAGAAGGACTTCTCAAATGGCGCATCATGGATGATGTATTGTTGCAGTAGGCGAGCTGCGATCACAATACACACATCTCACTTTATCTGTTGTTTCTAAATGGAAATGCTCCCACACCACAGATGTATGGCATCTCTTCTGGGAGCCTCCATTTTATCTATCCAAATCTATCTAGATATGTATCTCTAATCTCTCTATGTATTTAGATATGTATATAATATGTATCTATAATCTATCTGTGTATTTAGATATGTATATATAATCTATGTCTCTATAATATTTATATATGTAGCCTATCTTTAATCTATCTATATATGAATCTATCTTTCTATTAATCTAGCTGTCTATATATATATATCTACACTACCGTTCAAAAGTTTGGGGTCGGTAAGATTTTTAATGTTTGTAAAAGAAGTCTCTTCTGCTCACCAAAGCTGCATTTATTTGATTAAAAATACAAAACAAACCCAGTAATATTGTGAAATATTATTACAATGTAAAACAGCTGTTTTTATGTGAATATATTGTAAAGTGTAATTTATTCATGTGATCAAAGCTGAATTTTTAGCATCATTACTCCAGTGTCACATGATCCTTCAGAAATCATTCTAATATGATTATTTGATGCTCAAGAAACATTTATGATTATTATCAGTTGAAAACAATTGTGCTGCTTCATATTTTTGTGCAAACCGTGATTCATTTCAGGATTCTATGAAAGTTCAAGAGAAAAGCATTTAATTAAAAAAGTAATATTTTGCATTATTATAAATGTCTTTACTGTCACTTTTGATCAATTTAATGCTTCCTTTCTGAAGAAAAGTATTAATTTCTTTAAAAAATATAATAATTCGTATTGACCCCAAACTTTTGAACGGTAGTGTATGTATCTATTAATGTGTCACTATATGTAGGCTATACTCTGTGTCTCTAGCCTATCAGTCAATGTGTTGTGTAAATTTAAATGTAAGCCTAAATATAACTAAACAAATCGCACTATAAATGTCACTATATCACCAAAAATCCACTATCTCAAAATCAAACTCCTCTCACAAAAACCCACGATGTCAATATCCGTTAATTTCACTTTTATACAGATGTGCGATTAGTGGTCTGTTTCCGACCGTGTCAATCAAACGCTGATTCGGCGGATCACACCTGATGAAACACTTCGTGAAACACTTCGAGGCTTCGTTGGCCATAGTCACGTGACATGGGTGTTTTGAATCACGCTTCGAATCAGTGATTCGAAACATCTGCGCTTCGGGATCTCGCAAAGCTTCGGAACGACTGTTTCGCGTCAGCCATCCCTAGTTTTCATGGCTCTTTGTTTTTGGATTTCTTGCCTGTTCCGTGGATTACTCTTTTCCCTGTGTTCCCTGCCTTGTTGTGTTTGTTATTGTTTGGAATGATTACCCGGTGTGTATGACCTTTACCTGTTTTCGACTACGTTTGTGGATTACCCTTTCAATAAAACTACATTTGGATCCTCAACCTTCGTGTCACGAAGCAGTTGTGACAATATCATACTGACATCTACATGCAACACTGCACATATGTTAATTCAAAATTAATAAAAAATTATAACAAATACACTACAGTATTTCTTTCTTTCAACATTTAAAACGACTAAAGTCTGCTCACGATCTACAGTATCTCATACAATCTCTCATTCACTGCTCCATAAAAGCAGTAAGATGGGGAAACACGACCATGCAAGATTACAGACAAGAATCAGTTAATTTGATTAAGATGTCCCAGCTTAGTACATTTAGATTTTTTATGGAGTGACATTGATGGTATCGATTAGCCTTCTTGTCAAGTACTTGAGAGTCTGGTGGTACACTGACAGTAGAGGTGTATAAGCATTGCAGAAGAGGCTTGAACCCAGCTGCATAACATGTAAAGTATAGAACTATCATTGCATGGAAAGTCTTGCTTGCTTTAGTCAAGCTGTTTCTGATATTCATTTTTAAAATGCTGATTTGCTGCTCGGAAGTGTTGAAAACAGTTGTACCGCTTACAATTTTTGTTGAAACAGTGCTATGATTTTTAACAATTCTTTGATAAATAGTAAGTACAGAAGAAGAGCATTTATTTCAGATATAAATCTTGTAACAATATAAATGTCTTTACAGTCACTTTTGAAATAATAGTATTCATTTCTTTAAAAACTACTGAATTTTTGAATGCTAGTGTATGAACATATTATCAAATATCACATTTCTTTTCATTATGAATATTGTTCTAACAGAGTTAATATGGATTCGGAACTGAATACAATTACATTAAATTCACACAGCTACAATTTCAGCTGCAAGATGATTGAAATATTGAAACATCTGAGTAGAAATGAATGTGGCCATTCAATTGAAATTCAGTCAGAATGATAAAAGCAGTCGGAACGTGTAGAAGACGTGTTCTGATTAGCTTTCTAATTAGTTGTATAATTGACCATAACATATTAAAATTGAACAACAGCAAAATAATTGGATTTCCACTCCAACAATTACTGTTCCATGTTTAGAGCAGAGATTCCTTTTACTTGAATTTAATTTAATAGGACTGAGTTAAAACCAGAACACATTTCCTCCAAAGCGTTTGTTACCCAGTAATACAGTTGTATTAATTGTACTGCCTGTATAGTGATACATCTCAATATTCATCAATATCACTGAAACTGACCATAAACATTTGCGTTCATTGATGATCAAATACCTCTTTTTCTAAAATGTACTGTATGTGTACAAGGCAAATACTAGATGAGGCCAATTTGATTTGATATATATCTAATAATCATACCATGGATGCACAAGGCCCGGAATCTATTTCCATTATACCGTTCAATCCATTGATTTAGAGCATTTCAGTTTGATTATAATTAAGATTGTATCCTACATTTCCAGCATGACTAATTTCATTGCATGTCTCTGCAGTGCTTCACATCTTCAGACTTGATCCCCCTTATTATCCTACAATACTATGGGCTTTGTCAGGCCTTTTCAACAACATAAGCCCTTTTTGTGTCTGGTCAAAGTTAAAGTCTGTTTAAATCAAATTGCCTCGCAGTTCTCTCTCTCTCTCTCTCTCTCTCTCTCTCTCTCTCTCTCTCTCTCTCTCTCTCTCTCTCTCTCTCTCTCTCTCTCTCCTCTCTCTCTCTCTCTCTCTCTCTCTCTCTCTCTCTCTCTCTCTCTCTCTCTTCTCTCTCTCTCTTTCTCATCCATACATCAAATGGATGTGGCAAGCTTGGCAACCCCTGCTTTGAGGTGTTAATAGTAAGCAGCCTCTGGCGGGAAAGAGAGAAATGAGCATTCACAGATGATGTGGAGAATGAAAACACCCAAGGTCATGCCAAAACACCCTGTCTGATTTAAACAGCATCGACAAGCAAACAGTGAAAAGGATGTTGTATGTTGAGTCTCTGTGCATATGGTTCTCCTTCTGGGGAGGAATATGACATGTGACAAGATACTTCAAGGAACTGATTAAACATAAACGGCATGGCATGTTCACTGTCCTGATGTTTATTATTATTATTATGTTTATGGTCTGTTGTAACCAACCTGTGGAACTGGCTCTGATTAACCAAGCTTCAGATTTAAAACACATTTCAAGATTACCCTTGTACTGTCTAATCATAGCTACCAAAATATAAATTTCACTCCTCCCAAAATGTATAAAAATGAATGTGTGAGGATAGGCTATATGTCATGTTATAGTGCTACTTCAACATGCATCAGATATAGCATGTCGCAGATGAGTAGCTGAGTATCTCTTCAGCTACCTATAGATCTTATTAACAGCGCCATCTCTGTTTTGCTGATGAAACACTGCAAAAAAATATGATCTATATGCTTAATACAGCTTTTTTTACAGGGTATGCCATTTAAAACCGACAAGTCTATCCCTCACATCCTCACTTTTATACCTGTCGTGCACAAATGTACAGAAAGTTCAGCGTCGCATATACGCCTAACACACAATCATCTTCATTGAGACTAAATTATCTTACCAGTGCTGAAGCCGCTCTGACTCCTAATGCAGTCTTTGACCTTGAAATAAGCTGATGATAAATAAAAGTGTTGCTTTCATTAGCCGCGTTTCCACTGCCGGGCCAGAGCTAACAGCGAGCCGAGCCGAGCCAGTGGCCTCGGGCCTCAAGCACCGGGCTCGCGTTTCCACTGCCGGGCCAGTAGCCCTGCAGCGCTGCCCTAAACCCCGCCCCAACATGCCTTTCTGGATCAAACATCATACAATACAACCCAACCCATTTTAGCGGGTATTATGAATTTATTTATAATAGGAAGATAGCATGTATATTTACTCACCGGCCGTGGCTGCAATAGTGTCCCGATTGTCTCGCGAGTGGACGGTGACCCAGCACACCGTACATCAAGTCGAAGCATGGAAAATCCCTTCTCTGAGCTTCGCTTTGTCCATTGTGGCATTCTGGCACGCACCAGCACGGCTCGGCCCTGGCCCGGCAGTGGAAACGCGGCTATTGATGTGCCTCTATTCAATTTGCAAATAGCTAGCGCAGGAATTGAAGTTCGGATTTAGTTTTGCGTAGAAGTTTATGTGTAAGCAGGCCCTTAAGTTATGTCTACTGAACTAAATTTGGAGTTACACTGTGGTATTAGCTAACTAAAAGTACCAATGTGACTAATTTAAAAGTATAGTTCACCTAAAAATAAAACTAATTATTTATCTTCATGTAAAAGAATTGTAATAGCAAAAAATAGATTACTACAGTATTCTCTTCAAAGACAAAGATTCGTTCATAAACGCTGACTCGTTCAGGAACGAAACACCACCATTGGTATAATTCTGCTGGCGAAATAATTCTGTTGTAGCTTTTACTTTGGTTGGCAGAAGCAAAAACAGCCAACGTAACTGAGAATAATGTGTCATAAGTTAAGTTAATAAATTTATAATTTCATAAAATCAATATCACATTTGTGCTGTTTTTTTGTAACTAAAACTTTTTTTTTGTCTCGAACAATCAGCAAAACATTTTTTTTAAACCACAAAGTACAACAAAAACAATAAAAACAAAAAAAAAAACACAAAAAAATACAAAATAAGAGGATTAGTTCGAGAAGGAGCAGGCGAAAGCAAATAGCTTATTTAATCCTGCCCCTTATTTCACAAAATAATATTAATACAACTTAAATAGATATGCAATTACCGCATATAATCACTCAGGTCTTACAATAACTTACAACAATACAACAATATACAACATCATTTTCATTATGGCTCCTGCGATGGGTGGGGGGCGTCCCATCCCTGTGCGTTGAGCCGACCAGATGAACCAGTTGTTTCCAGTGCTGACGGTCTTGTGCCAGCTGCTCTGCATCCTCCACAGCAACTCCATGTTGTTGGAGGTCGCCCGCAAGGACGTCGAGCCATCGGGTGCGAGGTTTACCTCGTGGTCGTCTCCAGCCTGCGGCCCTCGGATCAAACTGGAGAATGGCTCTCGTCGGATGGTCAGGAGGGAGACGGAGGACATGGCCAAACCAGCGGGTGCGACGTTGCGCAGCTAGGCAGGATGCTCTAAGCACTTGATTGGAAATCCGCTGGGGCCACCTGATGTTCTCAATGGTCCTGAGGGCCCTGCTATCAAAGCCATCTAATCTAGCAGTCAGTGTCTTATTTAAGGGCCAAGTCTCTGAGCCATAAAGCAGGATGGAGAGTACTGCCGAGTTGTAAATCCGGAGCTTCGTCTTGCGTGAGATGGTCTGGTGCCGCCAGAGTGGTTTCCAGAGAGACTGCAGGGCTGACGCAGCCATGGCTCTTCTGCGGGTAATCTCTGGTTTTAGGTCCCCGTTGTCTGTCACTAAGGATCCCAGATACACAAAGTTCTTGACAGGCTCTACAATGTAATTGCCAAGCCGCAGGGAAGTTGGATGCGGTCCGTCACCAACATACATGAACTTGGTTTTTGTCCAGCTCACCTGAAGGCCAAGCTTCTTAGCCTCTTCACTGTATATGCCCAGAGCGTCTCTCAGCTGGTTGTAGGACGTGCTGAGCAGGATGGTGTCGTCAGCGTACTCCAGGTCAGTTAGGTGGTAACTGCCGAAGGACACACCGGGGACCCGTTCACAGACCCTAGACATCAGATGGTCAATGATGCAGTTGAAGAGATCAGGAGCAGCCACACAGCCCTGGCGAACGCCACTGGAGATGGAAAACCAGTCTGAGTCTCTGCCGTTGATGCGGACACAGCTCTGAGCGTTGCTATAAAACAGCTTGAACAGGGCAACTATCTTGGGTGGTGCTCCAAGGGCGTGTAGGATACTCCACAGTGAAGTTTGGCAAACGGTGTCAAAGGCAGCCTTCAGATCTATGAATCCGATGTAAAGATGGCGATCTTTACGGAATTCATAGGTCTTCTCTATCAGCAGGCGAACGGCGGAGATTTGGTCTGTTGTGGAGCGGTTAGGCATGAAGCCAGCCTGCTGGGGACGGCGGCTGCTTCTGATGGCTGGGAGAGCACGGGTGAGCAAGATCCTGGTAAAGAGCTTGCCGGGGATGGAGAGAAGGGTAATGCCTCTGTGGTTGCCGCAGACTAACCTGTCGCCCTTACGTTTCCAGAAGGGCAAAATGACTCCTCTGGTCCAGTCGCTGGGAAGCCTCTCTGTCTCCCACACCACATTGAATATGTGGGTAAGCCACCCGACGATGGTTTCACCGCCGGATTTTAGCATCTCAGCGGTTATTGCACAGATGCCGGGGGCTTTCCTGCTGTTAAGTTTTTCCAGAGCGGCTCTGACTTCCTCAGGTGTGACAGGTTCTGTACTGCAGACAACACTAAGAGCTGCAGCATTAGCGGCCGATGAGATGGCGGTATCAACTGGGGAGGTACCGTGCTGCAGAAGGAGGCTAAAGTGCTCTTTCCAGCGTTTAAGGCAGTTTGCTTCGGTTGCTATAAGGTGGCCATCGGAATCTTTTACCAGGGCTGTCTTGATGCGTGGACCATTACGGGCTTGGCGCAGCAGACTGAAGACACGGCTCATATTGTTATTATTGGCCGCGGACTCTAGGTGTTTAGCTTCTGCTTGCCAGAACTTCTCCCTATCCTCGGCTATAGCCACATTGCGCTGGCGGTTCAGTCGCTGATACTCCGTCATGTCACCTCTGAGCCGGGCCTCACGCCGCCGGTCAATGATGTTGAGTGTCCTCTCCGAAATCCAAGGCTTTTTCGGGGAAGGTCGAAAGCATCCGAGGACATTGTGAGCTGACTGGATGACACTTTCCTTGAAGGTCTGCCAGTCGTTCACCTTGTCGATAGCCAGGTTATCAAAGGTGCGGCGGATGGCGCAACTGAAGTCTGTGGCGATGTTTGGATCACTGAGTAGCGAGGAGTCCAAATATACAACAATACTTTTAAATTACAATTCCATTCCTAAATATAGGCTAGGTCTATTCATTTCTGTATTGGTCCAATAATGATTTCTTTAATCTATTTTTGAATTGAATGATATTATGACTCTGTTTGATGTTATTGTTCAGTCTATTCCATAAGGTGACCCAACAACACGAAACACACATGCTTTCAACAGTAGTTTGTACAATAGGTTGTTTGAACACACAATGACCTCTTAGATAATATCCCCCGTCACTTTCATGAAACATCTCACGTATATTGCAAGGTAAGTTATTTTCTTTAACTTTAAACATAAATTGTGCAGTTTTGAATGTAACAATGTCCATACATTTCAACAATTTTGAATTAAACAACAGATGATTGTATGCTCATAATACCCGGTGTGGTGTATTATCCTAATTGCTCTTTTTTGCAATGTGCATATTTTTTTTACTTTGATTAAAGTTCTACATACATGATTAAATTAAAGCTTTTAAATAATTAAATTCTAACTGTTTAGAGACAGTCATCCACCATTACAGTGCAGTGCACCGCACATTTTTCTATTTTTCACCTTGACATATTCGATTTATTAAGAATACATTCTTTTATTTCAAGCATAACTCCAGACATATCTGTATAAATGCCTTCCTTTAACACTAACATTTTAGGATCGCAATCTGATTCAACCTCATTGCCCAGAGGATCAAGGTTCCTGTTGGTTGTACAAAAAATTCTCCAAAACCACCAAATATACAGTATTTAAAAAAACATCAAGCCTTCTCACCGCTGGCTATTATCTCCTATTTTCATAATGCGGGAAAGATCATGAACTTTGCTTTTGCCACACAGCCTATTTCATTCATTGCATCAGGCTCTCATCTGCTGAGATGTTCAAGGTCATTTTGGAGCTAAATGAAAGAGTATTTAAAAAAGACAAACAGTTAGCCATTACGTTAATCAGTTTGAAGAGATGTGGCATGAGGCTGTGCCAGTTCTCCATCCATTTTCTCTGGTGTCCACTCAGAACATATGCTCATGCTCAGCACATCGAACAAACACTGTGTGTCAATAAGGGGGTAAGAGACCCCCTTAAGCAATGAATTAAACTGTAAATTACTCCAGCCGATGAAGCGAACGATTCTGTTACACTTAATGTGCACTGTCAGATGTACTTAAATACTGCTCAGCGTTGATGACCTCTCTCTCTCTCTCTCTCTCTCTCTCTCTCTCTCTCTCTCTCTCTCTCTCTCTCTCTCTCTCTCTCTCTCTCTCTCTCTCTCTCTCTCTCTCTCTCTCTCTCTCTCTCTCTCTCTCTCTCACACACACACACACACACACACACACACACACACACACACACACACACACACACACACACACACACACACACACACACACACACACACACACACACACACACACCACTTTGAAGGATTTTTGCCATAAATTTTACTTGGATTGATGAAAAACAGCTTATGGAGCTATAGGCCTTTAGGGTCACCGTGATTTTGCCAAGTAAGACATGGTCCTGGATCAACATATTTTGTTGATCCTGGATCAACATTCCTGTCCCAAAATGTAGTCCTTACCCAATCCCTACCCCTAAACCTAACCCTACCCATAACTTTTCCCTAAAGTCAGAGGGTAATCAAAGGTGACTGACACTAATGTTTAAGTACTTCACCCTGGTTCTAAGCCTAAACCTGACATAAACTGTAAACTTGTCCCTCAAATCTGATTGGTTGATTGGAAAGTTGATCCAGGATCAACAACGATGTTGATCCAGGAACATGTAGTACTTGGTGAAATCACGTTCACCAGGCTGGTCGACCCTATTTTATTTAGCTCCCCTAAAAATGTGCAATGAAGCTGTCAGCCCATTTAAAAATCTGTCATTTTGTGATTTCTCACCATGTTTGTTTAAAGTAGCAGCTGCAGTGAGTGTTATCATTATTATCGAACTAACTAAATTAAAAATATACATATGAATATTTAGCAGCCATTCATCCAGTCTTTAGTGTCACATGATCCTCCATAAATCATTCTACACTCAAAAAAATGCTGGGTTGTTTCTGTAAACAAATTGTTGGGTTTATTGTACTGGGTCAAAATGCTGGGTTGTTTAGGGCACTGTAAACACATTATTGGGTTGCTCATGCTGAGTCAAATGATTTGTAAGGGGGTAATTCACAAATAAACAGCTGGTTGGGTTATTTTGACCCAGCAACTGGTTTATTCTTTGCGGAACTTTCTGGATTCTTCACTTCTGACTCGAGGAGGACGTCACTCGGAGCGGGCAGTGTTTTATGGTAAGTTAATGTTTACCGATATTTTTAACATGAATAATTTCACTGTTCAGCATACATTCTTTGATATGGAAGTGTGAGGGGTAACGTATTTATTCTGTAAAACACTTTTGTTGTCTTATAATATGCATGTATTTTTAGCTGATTTGCTCACCGACTCCCTAATGATTCGTTTGACGACTCATTTGTCCAAACCCCTCCTTTGCGTGACGCTAATCGGCGGTGATTGGTCAGATGACGCAGTCAGTTATATTTTGCGTTAGCCCAAAGCTTAAACATATTGATAAAGCACTGCAGTACTACAATACGCTTCACATAATTTCACATATTTCAAAAAACAAAAAAAATGACATTGGAGACCTAGAAGCTGCTGAGCGTAACTCTCACTCTCTCACACACACACGCACGCACACACACACACACACACACACACACACACACACACACACACACACACACACACACACACACACACACACACACACACACACACACACACATAAAAGCAACAATTATTAATAGTAGCCTACTTACAGGTTGTGATTCGGAGGGGGAAGCTGATCCAAATAAACTTGGTATTGAACGTTCCTTCAGTATCAGGCGACTCGCGAATTCACACTTGAAAGCATTTGTGTTTGTGAAGCGATCGTCATTAAAATAATGCGAACACAGCTCAAGGTGGCTATACTTGTGTGGTATAGTTGTAAATATAAACTCTAGCCACTGAGTCTTCACATGCTTGTCCCTGGGCAGTGAAAAAAAAGTTTTTGATTCGCACTTCAGAACAGAGTCTCGTCGACGTGATGTTGTCAGGTTTCTCTGTCTGCTCGGCGCGCGCACTGAGTGGGCGTGTCGAATTCAAATAACTTGTACAAGTGATGTACGAAAGTTAGAGAAAATGCATCGTTCGTCTATCGATTCATATCAGCGACTCAGAGTCGACTCTTACTTTTGAGAGACAATAACTTTGTATACGGTGAACTTTCATATTTAAAACTTTGCAGGATGTTTTTGTTCACTTAGATCTATGTTACACACTACATGAAAGGTAATTTTCAAAATTCCATGATAGGTACCCTTTAAGAAATTCTCGTCAGAAGAAGCGACGGGGGTAAGTTCCAGTACAGTCTGCTTGTTTCTTCTGGAATGTCGATGTCGGAACGGATCGAAAAAAACGTTGTAGGGGATGTAGGGGAATTGTATGACGTCCAATCTTTACAAACGGCGACTGAGGCAATGATAAATAAATCGATTTCATATTAAGCATGTTCTCGCCCTGAAACCCCATTAACGTTACAAGGTGTTAAGACCTGAGGTAGGCCTAAGTTACTAAGAATAATTTAGTATTAAGGAAGTTTAACTTGCATGTCAGTAATATTGCAACACTCTAAGTGATTGTGTGTATGTTGTGTGTATTGCAACAGGGGACCAACATGGATGAATATTTACAAAATGACTGGAGCATCAGGGATGTGACGAGGGGGACACGTCAGACCTTTGCCATTGTTCCATGCAGGCCACGCCATCGAGTCTTTGCTGGAGGCTGGTGATCTTTGTTTCAAAGCCTTATTTTGTGTTTCATGTTACAGTTTTTTCCAATTGCTAACACACTAAAATGACATGGACAGCTCAATTATTTAAACTGACACACAGAGAGCAAAACCTCTTCTCAAGTCTCCAAAACTCTAAACACATTTTCTGCTTTACACACATTTTGCAATTCAAAATGGCACTTTTTTAAATGCCCTGAACACGGTTCTCTGCATAAGACACAACAATCTGACATAAAGTCACATGTTTGCCATTTCAAAACACTGCCATTTAAAATGACACTACATGAGCTAATTTGTTAATACATGTGCCAGCTGGCCAAACACTTCAATGGTTAATGGTTAACACTTCAATCAGGATGTAAGCACTATGAAAAGACCACAGGTGAGCACCTTTTTTTTTTTACAACAACAATGGAAGACGAGGAAGAGGAGGAGGAAGAGAAAGAGGAGAAAGAGGACAAGTAAGAAGAGGAGGAAGAGGAGGAGGAGAAAGAGAAAGAGAAAGAGGAGGAAGAGAAAGAGGAAAAGTAAGAAGATGAAGAGTAAGAGGAGGAGGAGGAGAAAGAGGAAAGTAAGAAGAGGAAGAGAAAGAGGAGGAAGAGAAAGAGGAAAAGTAAGAAGAGGAAGAGGAGGAGGAAGAGAAAGAGGAAAAGAAGAGGAAGAGTAGGAGCCCCTAGAAGAGTTATTTTCAGCATGGCGGTGGAAGGTATAGGACCGGCAGCCCTGTGTGCGCATGCCTCTTTTGCAGGCTATGGAAGAGGCATGAGGAGATTGATGTGTGTGTGTGATTCAGGGATGGATGTGTGTGTGATTCAGGGATGGATGTGTGTGTGATTCAGGGATGGATGTGTGTGTGATTCAGGGATGGATAAGGCACTCAATGCGCTTCTTCCCTCGATGTCTGGCAAGGGAAGAAATTGCCTGTGATGTGGCCTGACCCAACTGTCCGGCAAGATGCTGCCTAATTATTTTTCTTGCCTTTTTTTTTATACATTTATTTTTTCGGCAATTTTGTTTTTCAGTTTACTGTTTTTTGTGAGCATATTTTTGTTCAGGCCAATGTAAATATATCCAACGCGTTCTCACCCCAAGGCGTCATCTAACTGACAATTTTGACCATGCTTCAATATTCGACGCTAAAGGCACCCTTTAGCGTCAGTTAGTTGACGCGATCCCAGGGCGTCATCTAACTGACGCGTTACCCTTAGCGTCAGTTAGATGACGCGGGTAGGTTTAGGTCTGGGTAGGAGGGCGTCATCTAACTGACGCTAAGGGTAACGCGTCAGTATGGAAGTAAAATAATGACAAATGTTTTTGAAACAAAAAGCCTGTTGAATTGTACTACTTGAAAAAAATATGCATTGCATTAACCCTGCTTGTATTTTAATGCATTGTATTTTTAGGGCTTGCATTTTTATGGGCTGAAATTTAGCATGGTTGAATATTTAAACTGTGAATATTTCAATTCAAAACATTTCAAACACATTTTCATTAGTACATTTTCAATAATCTATATTCACCTTTCATATTCCACTTCCAAAATATTCAAACTGATTAAAAATACAACCTATAATATTCAACAGGCGGTTTTCGGTCCATTTTATTTCGCTTTCAAATTCGCTTCCACAAATTCAGTGGTTCAAATTCGACAGTAAATTCAACGTTGACATCCAGGAACTGCAGGAAAAGCAGTAGATTACTGAGCATAATCTCCATCTGCTGTTAGTCGACCTCACCAGCGGGGGGTGCAAGCGCGTGTTTTTTACGAAGATAGAGCAGTTAGATCAAGCCATTCATTCATAAAAACTAATTTACAACAATGTAAGTGTTTCTGTGATTATTATGACGTCTGTTTTATGTGAAATTCAGTGTCTTCACGATTACTTTTCCTGTGTAGCCTATGCATCTTTCTCTACCGTGAACGAGATTATAATGTTATTCCCCCGATGCGGATGTACAGGTCCAATGTGAGTTTGACATATATTTCTATTGGTTGTTTAGTTGCCGCGATTGTGATTTATAATTTATGCATTAGGCTACTAGGGTTTCCCTCAATACGTCGGAATTCCCCTGCTGCAAATATAAACGCTTAACGTAGCTTAATGGACTAATACAGTGATATAAAAGACCAAACTTGCACATTATTGAGGTAAGTATGCCAACATACATGTAGGCTACTGCATTAAATTAAACTGGGAAGGGTCATAGCACTTTAATATTGTTGTTCTATATTGTTAGTTTAAGTGTAAATCGCTTTGGATAAAAAGGTATGCTAAATAAATGACTAAACGTAAAATTGTCTTGACATTCGCACATTTAGGGACCGTCTCTAAAGTAACATTGGTAGTCCTATTAGGCCTAAACGTTTCTAACTTCAATAGCAAACTTCAATTTATTTGAATACATTGCGCATTATGCCTGACACCTACATGAACACTTTACAGTTGGTTTTATGACTGTAAGTCGTTCTCTTCAAATGCTATTGAAGTTAGAAATGTGTATACCAATGTCTAATGTAACTTTAGAGACGGTCCCTAAATGTGCGAATGTCAAGCCTATGCCAGTATCACTGGGAAATGCTGAGCATTAAACTTAGCGCGTTAAGTTCATATTCTGAGTCCTGCTTGCCTGCGAGTTTGGTCTTTTATATCACTGTATAGTCCATTAAGCTAGGTTAAGCGTTTTATATGTCCAGCATGGGAATCCTGACGTATTGAGGGAAAACCTATGCATGCAGCGCGTCGCTTCAACTAAACAACCAATAGAAATATATGTCAAACTCAAATGTAACATTGGACCTGTACATCCGCGTCGGGGGAATAACATTATAATCTCGTTCACGGTAGAGAAAGATGCATAGGCCACACAGGAAAAGTAATCGTGAAGACACTGAATTTCACATAAAACAGACGTCATAATCACAGAAACACTTACATTGTTGTAAATTAGTTTTTATGAATGAATGGCTTGCTCTAACTGCTCTATCTTTGTCAACAACACGCGCTTGCACCCCCCGCTGATGAGGTCGACTAACAGCAGATGGAGATTATGCTCGGTAATCTACTGCTTTTCCTGCAGTTCCTGGATGTCAACGTTGAATTTACTGTCGAATTTGAACCACTGAATTTGTGGAAGCGAATTTGAAAGCGAAATAAAATGGACCGAAAACTGCCTGTTGAATATTATAGGTTTTATTTTTAATCAGTTTGACTATTTTGGAAGTGAAATATAAAAGGTGAAAATGGATTATTGAAATTTTACTAATGAAAATGTGTTTGAAATGTTTTGAATTGAAATATTCACAGCTTAAATATTCAACCATGCTAAATTTCAGCCCATAAAAATGCAAGCCCTAAAAATACAATGCATTCAAATACAAGCAGGGTTAATGCAATGCATATTTTTTTCAAGTAGTACAATTCAACAGGCTTTTTGTTTCAAAAACATTTGTCATTATTTTACTTCCATACGTCAGTTAGATGACGCCCTGGGATCGCGTCAACTAACTGACGCTAAATGGTGCCTTTAGCGTCGAATATTGAAGCATGGTCAAACTGATTCCCAAGGCGTCAGTGAGATGACGCCTTGGGGTGAGAATGGGCTGATATATCTGCTGTGCATTATGTTGCACTGACTTGTTTGGTGAAAAATAAAACAATAAATGTTTCAACAGCATGTGTGTGTATCTGCAAATATTTCTGTCATGTGAACAATCTGAAGAATTTTTTACAATTTGAACTATTTTAGTATTATAGCAAAGCAAACAAAATATGAGAGTGCTTTTCATAATGCCCAACAGTGTGTAGTTGGTTAGACAAAAATCTGGTAATATGAATGAAGTGTGTACCATTTCGTGCAAAAGTTTGATTTTGATAATGCAATATGTAGTTTTGGTTGCAGTGCTTCATTTTGCAGGAGATATGAGGTATTTTGCAGTTTGGGTGTGTGGTTTTGTGAATTGTGTTAAGTATTTTGATAAAACCACACTAGTTTGCAAAATTGTGTGTTAGCAATTGGAAAAAACTGTAAATACATGAAGCAGTGTATCAAATTTATGGAAAAGAGTCGTCCTCTGTCAAATTTGAGGAAAACCCTGTGATATTTAGTCGCATTTTAAATGTTTGCTGTTATTCTTAATAAATCAACACATCTTAATAAATGAAATCATAATCGTATAAGAGTTCAAATGAGTTGCTTAATGACTTTTAAAGGTGCATTGTGTAATATTTAGGAGGATCTGTTAACAGAAATGCAATATCATATACATAACTATGTTTTCAGTGGTGTATAAAGACCTTACTTAATGAACCGTTATGTTTTTTTTTTTTACCTTAACATTGTATAATTGTAATAATTGTATACAAAAAAATATTAAAGAGATGTATTAAAAATTAAAAAATATATAAATAAATGATTGAAATCACATATACAGTGGCCTCTGGTTTATTGTATTACAGAGACAATAATTATTTTACATTCGTAATAAAACAAATATATTTATTACTAATTTTAATAAGGCAATGAGACAGGAAATAACCCAGCACATGAGTAAGACTTAACCCAGCAAGATGGTCAATTTCACCCACTGGTTGGGTCAAATGAATGACCCAACAATATGGGTTAAATGGAAAAACCCAGCACTTGGGTCAAACCAACCCAGCGCGTGTTCTGTCCCATAGTGACCCAGCGGTGTGGTTAAGGTTGGGTTATTTTTTAACCCTGCATTTTTTAGAGTGTATATGCTCAAGAAACATTTATCAATGTTGAAAAGAGTTCTGCTTAATATGCAAGTAGAAAGCATTATGTATTTGTTTCAGGATTCTTTGATGAACAGAAAGCTATAACAGCAATTATTTGAGATATAGACTTCCAATGTAACAATGTAAAGGTCTTTACTGTCAGTTTTGATCAATGTAGTGCATCCTTGCTGAATACAAATATTAATTTCTTAAATAACTAAATACTGACAAACAAGATAAACAGGAATAAAGAAAAAACAAAGAGAATGCTTATCGGAATGCTCTCTATTCTATTAAAATCATAAAATAAATTGCAACCACATACAGTTTTGATTGGTTTATTTAAAAAATGATAATTCAGTCCAAAACATCTTATTTCTCTGAGCCACAGCAGCTCTAATTTAACCCCTTTATGACTTATCATCACTTCAGCTACAATGACATGTATATGATGAACATGTTGTCACTTGTTCACACTTAAAAACTGGTTCTAATTGGGTTTAGAAAGAGGATAGAGTGATAACTACAGACAGGTCATAGGGCAGACGGCACAGAGCAAAACCCTGGGGAGAGCACAGCTTGCCGGGGGCAGGTGGCTGTTTGCAGACAGATGGAACACATGAAGATGCTGCGTTTCCACAGGATGCACAAAACATGTAAACAAACACCAGATCCAAGAAAACTCCTATAGTCCATCATCTCTTTTTCTGATGAATTTAGCTGATACTTTTGTGGGTGGTGCAGTATTTGTCATTATTTGAAATGTATGTATCAATTACAGGATTTGTGGGTGTTGTATTTGGCAAGAGAGAGAACAGAGAGGCTGCCTGACATGGACCATAGAATTCGGCTTCCCCATTTCTCTCTTTTACTCTTTCTGTTTGTCATCTCCTCTTGCTTGGAGGCAGCCAATTTCAGAAGCTGAAGTCAGCCATGCAATACAGTAAATATCAGAATCGCAGTGTATACGGATTCAAGCATAATTTCCCATCTGAAATCCATTAGCCACTTTCTTTGGTTAAATTAATCTTTCCTTCAAGCATGAAAAAAAAAAAAAGAAAAAACAGAGAGCTCAGGCTGCAAAATCTCATTCATAACAGGACCGGCTGATAAAGAAAGTCGGGCTGATTTGGAGAATATAGACTGTTTTTGCTAGCGGATATTTTTGTGGAACGTTGCACATGAGAATTCCATTAGAGATTCCTGTCTGAGGGGATGGATGGAATTCCTGGGCCACGTATCCACACGGTAATAACCGGACTCAGGAAACATTAGCCTTGAATCAGTCGGCTCTGATTCTCTGTGCACAGGAATGCATGGGTTGGTTGACGGAGTGTAACATGACAGAGCAACGAATGATAGACTGTCAAAGTCAAAGCAATGGAGCAAAGTGTGGATTGATTAGACCAGCTGAGGAAAACATGAGCTGACGGGCAGGTTTGTTGAGCATTGTTCAGACGACCCACAAACATGCTAAATTAAACGTGTCATAGCCAAGAGAAGGAATTCTATTGAACTTATATAGGGGCAGTTCACCCAAAAATGTAAATTATGTAATTATTTTCTCCCCCTCATGCCATTATGATGACTGACTTTCTTTTGTTTGTTGTTTTGTTTGTTTTCATGCAATGAAAGTCAATGGGGGTCCAATGTGGTTTTGAATATTGGACCCCCATGTGGTTTTGAATATTACATTTTTGAATATTTATTTATGGCAATAAATAAATAAATAAATAAATAAATAAATAAATAAATAAATAAATAAATAAATAAATAAATAAATAAATAAATGAAATAAATAAATGAAAAATGAAAAAAAAATGAAAATATCAAATATTCATATTTCATATACTCTAGAGGACATTAAGCAGCACAGTGTATGCGCACATATTTCATCATTCCCTCTTCAAATTAAATATACACTGAAGACAAAGATTGAAAATTCAAAGAAGAATGGACAAAAAGTAACTATTAGTTTTCTTCCCTCTTCTCCACAGCTTTACACACCCATTTCTTGAGACTTTTGCAACTTGATGGATGGATGCCAACTTGACAATTTACAATAGGTATTCCTGAAATACATTCCTTATTTCATTTCATACAAGGCATATCGGGAAATCATGGGAAATGTAGAGACTCTACCTCTTAGAACGTTAATTAAATACCCCTGTAATAAAGTAAACGTCAGTACCGAATTAAAAGATAAGTATCACTGGCTGCATTGACACCCTTTAAAGAGTGTAGTCACGAACATAAATAAAGTTTAATTGATATTATAACTTGAATGAGAAGCTATACAGACACAAAATGATACAGCATAGGGAGCAGAAAAGTGCATTACTAAAGGTCGCTGTGACAATAGCAGTGATTAAACTCATCTGCGTTACCAGATGGCTTACTGAAATAGCCTTTATAATTGCTCACATGATGATATAATTACAATTTCATTGAAATTATAACTTCCATATTCTATTACCAGATCCAAGAACCGGGTCATATTTGTGTTTAATTGTAGCATATAGTGTCATTGAAACTACCTAGATACAGTTGGACACATCTGATGTCTTTTTCAGATATTAAATATCTTTCAATTCAGTGTGCTTTTGTATTGCCAAATCAGTTGCATTTCCAATGAAAGTGGTATAAAAAAACAATAAATAACTGTATCAGTCAGTTTATTAACATTAATCAAGATTAATATATGCTGTAATAACATTGTTCAATATTAGTTTGTGAACACATTAACTAATGTTAACATATCAACTTTATTATATTAAATGTCACCTAATAATTAATCAAATATATAAGGATTGAAAATAAGAATAAATATCAAATCATGCCACCTTGAATCACACAGAAAATTGTAGGGTAGGAAAAAGTTGTTAGAAATTAAGAAATATGAAAGATTAATATATTTCACCTTTCTTGAAATGTGACTAATTTTCAAGAGAAGACATAAACAAACATGCCAGATACATATTAGAATTGTGATGCTGACGTCAAATCCTCATAATTGATTCCACCTAATGAATAATTCCCGCCATGAGTAATCGGCACTGATCGCAGAGCTCACTGCACGAACACATGCAGCCCATTACTGCATTAAATAGGATGTGTGGGCAGGAAACTCAGTTTAACCTGCCCAATTTTACAGATATTTGTTGAGGAAGAATTGAAGCTTGATTTTGACACAAAAGGAAGGTGTCACAAGGGCTATATCTCAGTATATCCTACCGTAGTCAATTACACAAATGCATGTTTTCTCTAGTAGTGGGTTTTAATGTTGGTTTCAAACACCTTGTTCAAATCCTATCAATTTTTCCAATTTTATCCTCCAAACTAAAACATGAATTTCAACTAATCCTATAAACTTAAGTGTGACAAAATGTCTCACTATGGGGTCAATGTATGTTCAATGTTTTTTCCAGGCCAGTAAGGGTGGAAAAGTATCTTTGTAAATATGTAAAACATTGAATGTTTATTTTGTTTCTAAGGCCTTGATGTACAGTGGTGCTCAGAATTAATGGCACCCCTGGTAATTATGATCAAAAATGGCTGTAAAAAATAAATCTTCATCGTTTATCCTTTTGATCTTTCATTCAAAAAATTGGCAAAAATCTAACCTTTCATTGAAGTAAAAGAATTGAAAATGGGGGGGAAAATCACATTATAAAAAATATTTTTCTCCAAAACACGTTGGCCACAATTATTCATACCCCTAGAATTTTTTATGAATAATTTATCTATGAAGTATATTCACATTAATATTTACCTTTTTTTAGCACACCAGGGTGACTAGGAACATGAAATTGTCCAGCTATGACTTCTTGTTTCACAGGAGTTTAAATATGAGGAAGCACAAAGGCCAAATTCCCTTAATCATCCATCACAATGAGTAAAACCACAGAACATGGTTCTGATGTGCAGCAAAAGATTGTTAAGCATCACAAAATAGAAAGTGGATGTATGAAAATATCTAAAGAATTAAAAATCCCCATTTCCACCATCAGGGCAATAATAAAGAAGTTCCAATCATCTAAAGTTGTTACGATTCTGCCAGGAAGAGGACGTGTGTCTATATTTTCTTAATGGACGGTGAGAAGGAAAGTTTGAGTGGCCAAAGACTCTTCAAGGATCACAGATGGAGAATTGCAGAGATTAGTTGAGTTTTGGGGTCAGAAAGCCTATTAAAAAAAATCAAACAACCCATACATCACCACATGTTGTTTGGAAGGGTTTTAAGAAAAATGCTCCTCGCTCATCCAAATACAAACTCCAGCATATTCAGGTGTCAGACACGACTGGATCTTCAAACGGCGCAGGGTTCTGTGGTCAGATTAAACTAAAAAAAGGGCTTTTTTTGCAGCAAACACACTAGATGGGTTTGGTGCACACAAGGATAAAAAGTATCCCATTTGTACAATTTAATATACCATTGGATCTTTAATTTTGTGGGCATATTTTTCTGCTGGAGGTCCTAGACTTCTTATTCAGACACATGGCATTGTGGATTCTAGCAAATATCAACAGATAAAAAATCAAAACCTGACGCCTTCTGCTAGAAATCTTATAATGGGCCGTGGTTGAATCTTCCATCAGGACAACGATCCAAAACAAACATCAAAATCAACACAAAAATGTGTTAGGGAGCACAAAATGATGCTTCTGCCATGACCGTCCCAGTTCCCTGAGCTGAACCATATAGAAAATGAGTGGCTGAACTGAAGAGAAGAAGCACCAATATGGATCTGGGAATCTGAAGGATCTGGAGAGATTCTGTATGGAGGAATAGTCTCTGATCTCTTGTCAGGTGTTCTCCAAACTCATAAGGCATTATATGAGAAAACTCAGAGCTGATATCTTGGCAAAAGGAGATTGCAAAAAGGTATTTAATAAAAGGGTATGAATAATTGTGGCCAACGTGTTTTGGAGAAAAATATTTTTTATAATGTGATTTTCCCCCCCATTTTCAATTCTTTTACTTCAATGAAAGGTTAGATTTTTGCCAATTTTTTTAATGAAAGATCAAAAGGATAAACGATGAAGATTTATTTTTGACAGCCATTTTTGATCATAATTACCAGGGGTGCCATTAATTCTGAGCACCACTGTATGTGCCTTTACAGATAAATAAATATACGTATGGAAACCTGTCAATCGGTGTCGAGGGTGGGGTTATGCTATGGGGCGTGTTTGTGTTGGGAAGTGATGTCACTCACATTCGACGATCAAGAGGTGATGCCCTGAACAGACGCCTTCATCAGATCAAGACATTTTTTTATACAACCAAGGCAAACGTATTCATCTACAGTGTCTAATAAGAACGAATAAAAGGCTCAACACAGTTTAAAGGAACACTCCACCGTTTTTTGAAATTGGAGTTATTCACTGTCTCCCCTATTTAGATATGTGGGCAAATACATTTTTTGTCTCAGTGCATGCATTGTCTTAGCCTGGCAGTGTTCTGTTCAACATAGTTTTCTATGTCTGTGGCTGCAAAGATAAAGTTGAGATGCAGACTCATCTCAACTTTAGGCTAATTGAAATTGCTATTTAAATATGACAGGGCCAAAACTCGTAAGATATGGGAAACGCATTTGCAAACGGACTTTGCTTTTCCATTTGAAATTTGGCAGTCAGTGTGCGTTCGCTTAAACGAAAATGCAAACGGTAATGCGCGATTTGCAATTGAGTTTGGATTATGTCACATTTTATGCGTCCACAAATTGAAAACGCAATTGCAAATACAATTAGCAATTCGTTTTGAATAATGTCTGGAATATCATTTCATATATACGACTGGAGTATAACGATGGTTAATATGCCTGCAATATATATATATATATATATATATATATATATTATAATTATATATATATATATATATATAATATATATATATATATATATATATATATATAAATATAGGATCATTAAATTGATCAATTGATCATATGCTGAATAAATGCAATACTCTGTTCATTCTATTCATCAAAGAGTCTATTTACATGGTGACTCGTCCTATTGCTCTGTTGAGAATGTCTTGTGTGTTAATTGTGAACATACTCTGGGTTGGCTGAACTCCCAGACGCGTTTTTGGAACTAGCATGCCTCGAGTAAGCAAGGTTTGGGTTAATCAACAGGGAGTTTAGCAACACAACTGATTTCAACATTGATGATAATATTAAGAACAATTTCTTAAAGGGATGGTTCACCTAAAAATGAAAATCCCATGCCCATGATTTACTCAACCGGAAGCCATCCTAGGTGTATATGACATTCGTCTTCTTTCAGACGAATACAATCGGAGTTATATTAAAAATGTCCTGGCTCTTCCAAGCTTCATAATGGCAGTGAATGGCTGTATGTCTTTGGAAGTCCATCAAAGCGCATCTATGCATTATTAAAGTGCTCCACGCGTCTCCGGTGGTTAATAAAGGCCTTCTGAAGTGTAGCAATGCGTTTGTGTAAGAAAAATATCCATATTTAAAACTTTATCGACTATAATAACTAGATGTGCATCGATTACAAAAAAAACCCTCGGACTTGACGCACAATGTAATGACGGCAATCGACGCCTCTGGCGGTTTAAACAAAGGCCCTGTCCCAAATGGCGCACTTCATGTGGACTTTTGGTCTCGTGGACTTAAATTGCGCGTGCACACTAAGTCTACGAGTCCGTAGCCATCCCATTCATAATTTTAACGCTCTAAAGTGTGCTCAGCAGTGCCCCCTTTGTACCCTTGAAGCGGTATTTGGGTATTTCCAAAAATACCTATCAATGCGCACTCGTGAACTCGCGCCAGGGCCCTATATGTCTGCACTACATGACGCCAACAAAGTGTGGACAAAGTGTGAACGTGCAACTGCGTCCATCATTACATTGTGCGTCAAGTTCAAGGGTTAGTCTTTTTGCGTAAATAGATGCTAGTTATTTTAGTCGATATTTTATCAGAAAGTGTGAAAACTAGCCCATCTCCTCTAAATCTATTGTGCTTTCCCCAAGACAGGAGGAACTAATAAACATTGGCTTTTATGGTGTGATCTCAACTCTGTGAGACTTCAGCGCCTCCATCTCCACAGGACACCTCCCAGCGTACCCTCATCACCAGCCAGGACCCCTGTAAACACTGGGATCCAGCCAGCAATTCAGAGATGCAGATCCAAGGCTTAAGAAAGTGAGGAATTAGTCTGTGTTGTGGATGGTCTCCCAGGAGCACTACATGTGAAAGAAATTCAATTTATATTGCATCAATGTGGTTTGCTAATATGAGACTACATGCCTAAAAATGCATAAATATTTCTTACTACAATATTCACACATGAATATTCACACACCTAAGTTACAATATTATTACTAAAAAAAGTATTATTTTGTTGTGATTTTGTTTGCATGTTTGCAACAAACAGCACAGGTCAACTGACAGGTCAACAAGCAGTCAGAAACAGAAAAAACAATTTTTTACTTGAATTCGATTATTGGCGAGTGTTCGCTTTGAACCCACACGCACAAACAATAGCAATATCACAACTGTTAAAGCACTTGAGATGGATAGAAAAATCACACTTGACCCATAGTGTAGGCGGGGGGCGACATCTTATTAACGGATGATCCGTTATTAAGCATTCAGTCCGCTAAGTTGCAAATAAGACTTGAGATTGTAGAGCTCTTAAAGTCTGAGGTCAATAAATGGGCTCTAATAAAGGACTAACGTTCTCCCCAGTATATGCAGATCAGTCAGCGTGTATATTTTAAGGAGGAGTGCACATCCCGAAATTGGCCCAAAAATAAGAAGGAAGACTTTAATCAAGGTCCTAAACTCTGAATAGTGCGAGTCAATATCTAAGCGTGAAATCCCGTTTGCACCATAACCCCGGAGCGTGTCAAACATCATCTTCTCCAAAAGCTCTGAAAACAAGTAATAAGGTCTGTGATTGAGTCATTCATCCCTTTCAAAAAGAAATATTCAAACCCTTAAATAAAAAAAGATCTCTGTTTCAACACAGTAGTAAAGCAAGATGGAGAAACGCAATGCCTTTGGGCAATTTCAATTAATCTCTTGATTTAAGGAAAAGGCTGGAGGGAAGGAATAAAGTTTAGAGTTTTTCAGTCTGGCCTCTTATCAAAGTGCAGTTTCAATATTCCTGCAAAAAAGAGAAAGATATTAAATATGGACACAGTCTCTTCTTAATGCATTAGGATCTTTTAAATACTGTCTTGGTTTGATTATTCTGATTTCCTCAAGCAGTATGAATGAACAATGGGTTTCTTATGCTTAGTAAAAGGTTTCCTAATGTAGTTAATAATTTTGTTGTGGCACACCAGTGTTTCCCTGCACAACAGACACAGCACGAACCGAGATATTTGATTCGTAAAAAAATAACTTTTGTAAACTGGTTCTTTTCAAAGTGTTATTCAAAAGGTTTAATAAAAACATGCCTGGAGTGTTGTTTAGCATTTTCTTGCAGGCAAAATCCTGTCACAGAAAGCTTCTTGGTTTGGAAGTGACTTCGATGGACCTTTGCTTACCTGCAAAATTCGCTAAGGTGACTGCCTGCACCTTCAGCGGTTCAAATCAGACTCACTCAGTCAGTAAAGCAGTTAAAGTCATTACGGAGTTCAAAACTAACTCACTGTCACTTAACACAATAAAGACAGTCACTTGTTGCCACTTAAAGATGTAACATGCAGAAAGTGATATTTGAGGAGTGCAACTAACTGTTGTTTCTATCTTGTCTTGCAATGCAGAAGTAGCTAAGCTTTCTTTGAATGTGTGAGACTTCCGATTCAGTAAAACTATTTGAGTGTGTTTTAATTCAAATAAAATAATAACACATACCAGTTTGCAATAGAGAGGTGCAGGTATGACATCACTTATAGGCCAATCAGGAGTTAGCATCATGCTGATTCCCTCAACAAAAACCCAATAGGATTTTTCCATAGGCTTTTGGATTATCGCTAAAAACAAGCTCCGTGATCAACAAAAGTTTATGATACTTGCACGTTTTGTCCATCACGATAATAATCACAGATGAACACAACTTTTATGAATTTTGAAACCTAAATGCACAGACTGATCTCATGAAACTGCGTATGTATGACACGCCAATTCGTATTTCCATTTTTGGCGTGCTATCAACACGCATAATCGCTTTTCAGCGTGTTTATGAACGCCGTTGACTTAACGTTACATTACTGTATATATAAATATATGACCTACCCCAACCCCGTCCCTAAACCTACCCGTCACTGGTTAATAACATTTATGAGTCTTTTTTTACCATCCTAGTAAGAAAAATATCGCTCCCCAGAATGTATATCAAAATTTGGCTTTATTTCGGTCGTATTTTTAACGGCGTGTACATACACGCTGAATCACTCGGACATAACGGCGTAGATATACACGCATACACGCGGATAGCTCAAAATGCGTATAAATAACACGCCACTTGACTTGAAAGTGGCGTGTATGTTTACGCAAAAGTCACGATGTCATGTTGAAATGCAGCTGCCAAAAATAAAAAGCTAAAAGGTAGGCTATAAACGAACTACATCACGGTCCTATGAATTCAACGTCACCATCACTAAGCTTCTGACAACTCTTTCAGTTTTTATTATAAAAAAATATTCCCAGAACGTTGGAACGCTGTAAATACGGACTTTGTAAATCCCTTTACCTTTTCGGTGTGATGACGTTTAATCTCCTCGACTGCCTCTGTAGTCCCATTTAGCCACTTGTTAGCAACTGCCTTTTTCAAGACACGTAACAGCTTAAAAAAAAATTATGAGTGGAGTAATAATGAAGTATTTTAATTCGTAGAATGAAACTTAAGAGTTTCTTGAGCTTGTGTTCACCACAGACCTGATTTCAGCCATTTAACATAAACCCCATTCAAAAAGAATAACTGGAAACGAATGACATTGGAAGCCTTGCACATTTGAGATGGCAGGATGTCAAATCACTTATTTGTGGGGTGCTCTTGCACCAGCTGAGCAACTGTCATTGAGATGAATGGGAATCAGGAATCAGTCTGGGCTGTCCGCCTCTCTGGGGGATTTATAGAGGCTTTGGGGCACTTGACCACAAGCCCATCTTAACTGCATTCTGACTCAGCTCATTCTTTTTCTTCCAGTGTGCAGCTCAGTTGATAGGTTCCAGTCCATGCGATCATGATCCTTAAATGGATATGGAGAAGATGAAAAAGTGTACGTCAAATGCTCACTCCCCAGGCAATATCTTCTCTTATTCACCGAGGAACTTGGATGCACAAATAGCAGATGGGCTTTTCTCTATAACAGATCTGCACCTCTAATAGTGTGTAATTATTTTAGGTTTAGAAAAAGAATGGAACAATCGAAATACAAGATCAATATAAAAATAATTAAAAGAACAAAGATACATTATGATCAAAATAATATGATCTTTCCATCAGCAAAAAGAATAATGTTTAAAACAAACTGTGACATCATCATATTGGAAAAAGGTGCTGGCTTTCAAGTTATTTAGAAGTGTTCTTCGGATGAGAGGGAGTAGCATATGGTGTCATTTTTATCCATGTGTTGATTTTTAGATCCGCTATTGGTTTTGAGAGCACGTTGTGCTCACAGTAGGTAGTGATATCATGTATCCTTTGATCCTGGAACCCACCTCACCTGGATCCTACTGTACTATAGGCTGGTGTGTCATCAAAGCTCCCTCTCAGTGATCAACATTTCATCAAAGCAAAACTCTTCCAAGACCTGCCACAACCAGGTGATACTCAAAGTTTATGTGACACTTATGAGGGACATTTATTGTAAAATTCCAGACTTACAGTAAAATGTCATTTCCAACTAATCAAACTAACTGACTTTAAGACCTTCATAAGGACCTCATATTGCCCACGTGAACATCAGTCATATTAAGATTTTATAAGTTCTTGAAATAAGTTCTTAATTTTATACAAAAAAGGTGTGATTTAAGTGTTTATCAGTAGCTTTAAAAGAATAAAAATGTGCATAGGAAATGAGGAAAGAAACTCTCCTCCTATCTGCCATTGGTTGGACAAAAAATAGCCCCAACCCAAGCTTGTGCCATTGGATCAGCTAATGTTGCTATGCCGGGTTGATCAGCCCTGCTTCTCAATGTCCATACTATCCATCCTAAACATGTGAGATTAGAATAAGTGTGTCCCAAAGCATAGTATGTTAAAAAGAGTATGCGAGAAGTCCCCGGATGGTCGACTATTTCCAGTGTGGAGGATTTTAAAACTGTGACAAGATGATTGAAAGGTCAGTTTACTGTGATGGGATGCGACAGAGAGCAACCGTTAAAGACGCAATTGTATGACGTGATAGTATGTCCCAAAGCTTGTCTACTTTTCTAGATTTGAACTGACAGACTGTGTCTGTTTCCCGGACAATGTTAGGAAGATAGTTCCAAAGTTTTGGTGCTAAATAGGAAAAGGATCTACGGCCAGTAGTCAATTTTGATATTCTAGGAATTATCAACTGGCCAGAATTATGAGATCGCACTAGACGTGAAGGACTATAATGCGTTAAGAGCTTGCTTAAGTACTGGGGAGCTAATCCATTTAAAGGAGTCATAATGTGCAATTTTCACTTTTCCATGAGAATCAATGTATGTTATGATTGACTAACGATTATACATTGGCCGGGATGCCGATATTCAAAAGTGAAGCGTTTGTTTACCCCAGGGTTCTTAAACTAGCCAACGTGCACGCGCACTCAAATACGAGATTTCAATTTCTCCCCCGACTTGACGTCAAGACGGGGCCGGATATACCATATATGGACACCGCAGAGGAGGCCCGCCCTGCCCCTCTCCCCATCATATTCACTCAGTCAAGAAAGATGCAGAAACGTAGTGCACACGTGAGTTGCTCTGTGGTTGACTGTCATAATCCACATTCTAATGTTTTTTCTTTACCCAAAACTGACCAAACTACAAGGGACCAGTGGATGAAATTTATTTTTAATGACGCTGTTCCAACAACCATCTCAACTTGCTCAACGTTAGGTGTCTGCGCTAAACATTTCACAAAATAATTTTACAAATTTGGGGCAATATCAGGCGAAGTTGGCATCGAAGCTACGTTTGGAAAAAGGTGCCATTCCAACAATCAGGGACTTGCCTGAATTTGAAACGGTAAGACTGTGTTTTTATTACTATATTTTGTGTAACAAACAGCAGCTAACTAATGCGGTTAATGTATGTGATGTAAACACGGGGAATGGACTCTACGAATGCTAATAATCTCAGTTAATGTAATCTACATTAAATTAAAGCTAAACTTATGTGGGAGAAAATAGCAACAAACGTTTTTAGCTCGTTACTGATGTTAATGTATGTCTCAGTCAAAAAAAATTGTCTTTACCATTGAGAGACATGTTGATGTAGACGTCCTTCCATTGACTGTTGTTCATCTTCCGTTTCCAGCTCTGGTTCAGAGTCTGGCTTAAACATATACGGTTGAATCCCGTAGGTCGCGGCCAGGTCGGGTTCATCCCATACGGAAATGTAATATATGTACACATATGAAATATACATATATTACATATATCCACATAGAAAGTGAAAACATATATGTAGCCTACATATATCTGGCCATATATAAAACCTATTAGAAAATGGAACAATTTCATATATTGACATATAAAACTAGCCCATATATTTTATGTATGTATAATACAGTCTTTTATGTGTGATATTGGAACAATGCTCCAACTTTCATTATCCGTTTCTTCTTTCCACTCGACAAGAGCGAACATTCTTCATCCGTTGGTCTCTGAATGCGCGTAATTTGGCGGTCTTTTGATTGCGTTTGAATTACTTGTTCAAAGTTCAAGATGTTCAAATAAGGAAAACAAGGAATGAATTAATAAGGAACCATAAGCATGTAAAATGTATGTATGTTGTTTAAATAAATTGGCATATATAAATTAAACATATTGGTGAAATATATGGTTATAACATACAATATTATATAAACAATAATCATATATATTGTATTAATATATGTCAATATACTCATTTAATATGGACAATTTATATATGTTATAAACCTATATCAACATATATCTAGATATAATTATATATGTGATAGTAATATATTGTCTTATATTTAGCATATATGACAGCATCACTTGCGATATAGGGACATATATGTCATATATTACATTTCCGTATGGGATTAACAACTTGCGCCATGATCTCTTTTTGGAATGATATGCTGAAGTTACCTGTGGTGTCAAGCCCCCTCCTTCCTGCCACCAATCAACGCGCCCCTCATTTGCATTATTAAAATGACCGTCCACGACAGCCAAAACCTCGCATCAGAGCTCGCGAGACAATAATGCATTCAGAAATAAGGGTCAAACGAGCTCTGTGTTTATTTTTTTCCAATTTTTCTTTTTAGAAGGGCATGAAATGACTATAGTAGAGCGTGGGTATCAAAGTTAATACTACATTATGACTCCTTTAATGCTTTGTAAGTAATCGGAAATATTTAAAATGTATCCAATGTTTAATAGGTAGCCAATGCAGTGTTGACAGAACAACGCAGTCTCATGAAAGTGCGTATCAATACCACGAATGTTATTTCTCGTGCCATTTATACGCCAAAAATGTTTTTTGCGTGTATATGCTACACACTGAAAATCCATTGGGTAGGATTAGGGGAAGGAGGTGCGTGCGTATTACACGCCATAAAGTGCGTATCATATGCACGCGAAAACTTCTTATTATATACACGCAAAAACTATTTTGTGCGTATAAATGGCGCGAGAAATAACATTCGTGGTATTGATACGCACTTTCATGAGATCGGGCTGTGACAGAACCGGTCCTGGTAAGAACTCTGGACCAGCTGTAGTTTATTTATTAAACATGCAGGGTAACCACCCAGTAGAGCATTACAATAATCTAGCCTTGATGTCATGAACGCATTAACTAATTGTTCTGCATTTTTAATTGAGAGCATATGACATAATTTAGATATATTTTTAAGATGGAAAATGCGGTTTTACAGATACTAGACACGTGACTTTCAAACGAAAGATTGGTATCAAAGAGAGAACACCCAGGTTCCTAACCAACGATGAGAACTTGACAGAGCAGCCATCAAGTGTTAGACAGTATTCTAGGTTATTACTTGAAGTTTTTTTTCCAATAATTAGAATCTGTTTTTTTTTTTTTCAGAATTAAGTAGTAGGAATTTACTAGTCATCCATTTTTTATATCAGCTATGCATTCTGTTAATTTTGTGGATTGGTAAATTGTGTCAGGGCGTGAAGAAATATAGAGCTGAGTATCATCGCAGGTCCGTAGCCAGCCTATTGAAAGGGGGGGCTCTTTTTTTCAAAAAGTGGACATTTTTGCGGTTTTTTCCCCTCCTTTTGTATTTAATTATGAGGTTCAAATACTTCATTTTGGTGACCTTTTATGCACCAATCTGTGCTGGATTAGTTTATCTGCTGGTTAACATGCACGCTTGATGCACCTAAAATATTTTATTATTATAATTACGCTACGTTCATATAGCTATTATATTGTACATAAATCCTTTTAATTTAATACATATATATATATATATATATATATATATATATATATATATATATAATATATATATATATATATATATATATATATATATATGGAATATTTAAAATTTTCTCACGGGGGAGCATGCCCCCAGACCCCCCTAGAGGGGTTATATCCTTCTCACCTGGGGGAGGATATATATATAAGCATGCTCCCCCGTGAGAAAATTTTAAATATTCCACATTTTAAAGCATCAATCTGATGCATTTTGAGATGCATTTTTTGCCATCTATCTATACAATAGTTTATTGAACCTTTTCTTTTAACAGTTTTAAATTTCAGTTACTGTGCGCGTGAAGAATGATAGTGCTCTCCTGTGTTGTGATCTAACAGACACACGGTAGAAAGGAACATGGTTAAGATACAGCAATACTTTCCAGCAATATAGTAATTTTATGCGAAACCATAGAGCTTTATCTACAGATCAAGTATAATAATATTAACATTGAATCATCTTGGAGAGAGTTTCTTCATGTTGACTGTCGTAACCGAACGCGACGCGCTGTTTGATGCTGAATGGAGAATGACTGACAGCCGCAGCGGAGGGAAAAGTTTACGTGAACTTGAATTTAATGACTTAAAAATTAATTTGATTGTTTTTGTCGATTGATTTCATAAATCAGACTTTGGAATCTACTCTCAATTCCCAAAGCCTCGGACTCGATTCTTTTTGGAATCGATCCCCAGCCCTATCATTCAGAGATGATGCTTCTTCACCGTTGCTTTGTAAAGTGAACTCTCTCTGAACTGCACGCGCGGCACACACACACGTCCAGCTACAATAATCAAATTAATTTGAAACAGCAACCCAGAATATTTGTCACAAGCATTGATTAAAACAATGATGACAATAATCACATAAAAAAATAAAAAAACGACTTAAATTCTGGACCTTTGGCAGTGAGGGGGGGTTCGTTCGAACCACCCGAACCCCTCCTGCCTACGGGCTTGCATCAGCATAACAGTGAAAACTAATGCCATGCTTCCTAATAGGGGTGCAACGGTACAGATAGCCCACGGTACGGTCCGTACCTCGGTTTTTGGGCCACGGTCTCGGTTCGGTTTCGGTACATGTTTTGTGCAGAAAGAGACTGCTATTTCATCCCAAAAATGTTTTATTTTTCTTATGAGCATAAACAGAATGTCACAGTAGAAAGAACATCAATGTGTATGGAATAATTAACACTCTAGTCTGTACTGAACAACACTAAGTAATACAACCTCTTCAACTACCACTTATGAAATACAAAATGTAAACAAACACACTTTAGAATATTCAAGTGGATCCCAATTCCAAACCTTGATATATGAAGTGATCAATGTGAAAGAAAAAGTGCACTTTTACCTTTAAACAAACATAAATTAGCTTGTGGTTTGAATTTAAAAAAAGCAGAGCAAAATAATATAATAAAAAAAATATATTATCGGGGTGTCATTGGTTAAATCTTCCCCAGATACAATAGTGCTATTTTCTGATTGGCTAACAACACCAGACGAACAACACCAGAGGAGACGCGTTTGATTCCTGCCGGTTCCACAGTGAGAGCGGTGCGGCCAGAGTTTTGGGCGCTGCGGCATATTAAATATATTACAAATAGTTTTTTAGCGTGAGAAATACAATGTGTGGCGGGAAAGCGTGACAAAAGACCGAAATGAGTGACTGTCACGCTCAATGCGTGACACTTGAGAGCCCTGGTAGTAATACGAGCCAGTCAGTGACAGAAGTTAGCTGTGGGTGCACAACAGTGATTGATTGGACACGTTAACTTGCGGGAGCGGGCTTTCGTCTGCCTGGACAGGCAAACGCACCTGAAGGCGTGTAAAGCAAAAACTAAAAGGATCAGCGCGAACTCAATGATGGAAACCGAAGTCCCGCGGGACACGAGGGTAGATTGTCCCGTGCAGGGCTGACCGAACGGTCCGGGATTTTACCGTGTACCGTTGCATCCCTACTTCCTAATGATATCTCCTAAGGGTAGCATGTACAGAGTGAACAGCAACGGTCCTAGAACTGAGCCTTGTGGTACACCATACTGAACTTTTGACTGATAAGACATCTCTTCATTTACTGCTACAAACTGATAACGGTCAGATAGTATGATTCAAACCATGCTAGTGCAATTCCACAAACATAATTTTCGAGTCTATTTAAAAGAATGTTGAGGTCGATAGTGTCAAATGCAATACTAAGATCGAGTAACACTAATAGAGAGATACAACCACGATTGGATGATGAGCAAATCATTTGTGACTCTAATGAGAGCTGTCTCAGTAATATGATACGGTCTGAATCCTGATTGAAAATACTCGCAGATACCATTTATTTCTAAAAACTAACATAGTTGTGAAGATACTGCCATTTCTAGTATCTTTGACAGGAAAGGTAGATTCGAGATCAGCCTGTAATTGACTAATTCTGTAGGATCAAGTTGCGTTTTTTTAACAAGCCGTTTAATCATAGCCAGCTCAAATTTTTTTGGTACTGTACGTATCCTAATAACAAAGATTAATTAATGATATTAAGAAGAGTATATATGACCTCTGGAAGCATCTCTTTCAGTAGTTTAGTTGGTATAGGGTCTAACACCTTTACATGTTGTCGATTTAGATGATTTAATGATTTAAAATAAATCACCTCTACTATAGCAAAGAATGAATCAAATTTTACATCAGGGAGACTACAATGCACTGTCTGATGCGATACTGTAGTAAACGGGTGCATAGTTATAATTTTCTCCCTGATAATATCAATCTTGTAATTAAAAAAGTTCATAAAGTCATTACTGCTGTGCTGCTTGGAAACATCTGGGTTTGAAGCTTTATTTTTCGTTAGTTTAGCCACTGTTTAAAATAAATATCTAGGGTTCTCTTACGAGAGTATCTCTCGTACTGCGTAATATCTTACGCTATGGGGAAACACTCTTTCCTCGAGATATTGAAGCCAAAAATTACCCTTAATTTTTTTAATCATGCAAAACGCTTTTGCAGCAGCAAGCAGACAAGGGCGAAACAGCTCGCGCGCCCATTGGCTGCCTCGCTGGAAAAGCTGCAGCCTATCGAGTGAAGGCACTGCGTGACGTAATGACGAATGAAGACGCTTCGCGCTCATTTCGTCATGTCCCGCCAGTATAGGCGTGGTCTCGCCCTATAAATACCCCTCGATAGCTGTATTTCTCTGATTTTTCATTCTTCACGCGAAGCTCACGCATCGCGGGATCCAGAGTGAGAAGCCGCGCCGTTGACTTGTAGCCTTCTCAGCGGGACGTGCCATCTTCTGAAGTCGCTGGCCCAGCCGCCTTCAACTGCCGTACCTGCTGCGCTTTCCGGCGTACTATATCCTTTTACTCTGCTAAGTGTGTGTGTGTTTGCTTACGTGACGCAACACCCATTTCTACTGTTCTAAAAGAGCTGCGTCTTTTTAAAGATGCTTTCCTGTGGTTCTTGCCGAGCCCCACTCAGCGACGAGGACCGCCACGTCATCTGCGTGTCCTGCCTGGGTGAGGATCACGCGGCCACCGCGCTCGCTGACGGCGGATGCCATCATTGTAAACGCTTGCCTATGGTGACTCTGCGGACTCGCCTAGCGTCGTTCTCCGAGCCCGCATCCCAGCCCGCCGTGATGCCGCGCCGCAAGAAGCGCCGCGCCCTGCGCGCGCCCGAGCTATTTCCAGCCCGCCAAAGCTCGCCGGTTCGCCCGCCAGCTTCGCCGGCTTCGCTCGAGTCGCTCCCAGACGGACAGCGGCCGCCGTCTGCCGCCGCGTCCGCACTTGAGCTCGACAAACTTACCGGAGACGGCATTGAAACTGAGCCGATGCGTCCGCTCTCTCAAGCCGTGGATTACATCGGCCTGAATGGTGAGATACATTTGTGGCTAACGCTATCCGAGATGACGGAAGCTGAGCGCTCCGTGTTCCTCGACGTTCTCGCTCTGCTGGACGCCGCCCCCCTCAGCGCGGGCCCCGGCCGAGGATTGAGATAAAGCCCGAGGTCTCAAGGCCTTCCTAGTCTCTCTAGGAAAGCGACGGTGTTCAGTTCCCGCTGCGGCCGGATTTTCACCAAAACTTCTCGCTCGTTCAGTTCCAAGCAATGTGACTGTTCCAGTGTATTTCGCAGTGAGCAAGCTGGTTCCACAGCCCGCTTGCCTGCGCACAAAGGCCGTCGTTTCGGCTAACTAGCAGCGCCGCCAGGCCCGAGATCAAACACCGCGCTCTCGCTCTGCTGGACGCCGCCCCCCTCAGCGCGGGCCCCGGCCGAGGATTGAGTAAAGCCCGAGGTCTCAAGGCCTTCCTAGTCTCTCTAGGAAAGTGACGGTGTTCAGATCCCGCTGCGGCCGGATTTCCCCCAAAAACTTCTCGCTCGTTCAGTTCCATGCGTTGTGACTGTCCCAGTGTATTTCGCAGTGAAGCAGCCGGTGTCTCAGCCCGCTTGCCTGCGCACAAAAGCCGTTTCTATGGCTACCCAGATAAATCCAATAAAGAGTGCATTTTCTGGTGTTCCGGCCACGGCCGATGGTGTTACGAGTGTTGTAAGAATGCCCACGTCCCAGTGCCCATTCCCACACCCAGACACAGCCCGCCACGGTGAGGGCTAGCACAAATAAGACCAACTCATGTTGGTTGTGCAGAAAATGTAGTGAACGCGCCCATACAATGCCCGCTTACACTACACGATGCGTGTCCCTTGGTTTCTGTAAAAACGAAACTAACACACATTTAGTCGGCGCGAGCCGACAGTGTTCTCAGTGCAGTAAATGTGCCCGCTGTTCCGCATTTCCTCACTGACACGCCGAATCCCACGGGATTCACCCCCGCTCGCTTTCTATGCACAACCCGTCACAGAGAAGCTGAGCGCGGCCAGGCTGCCCGCTGTGATTAGCGCGCACCTCGCACGCTGTGAACACAGCGTTGATTCAGTCGGCGCGAGCCGAGTATTCTCCGTGCAGAAAATGTGCCCGCTGTCTCGCGCCCCGCATTTCTCACAGACACTCCGAATCTCACGGGATTCACCCCCGCTCGTCTTCTCTGCACAACCCGTCACAGAGAAGCTGAGCGAGGCCAGGCTGCCGGCTTTGATCAGCGCGCGCCTCGCACGCTGTATACACAGCAGTGATTTAGTCGCGCGAGCTGACAGTATTCTCAGTGTAGAAAATGTGCCGCATTTAGTAAATGTGCCCACATTCCCTCACACGCGCCGAATCCCACAGGATTCGCCCCGCTCGCTTTCTCTGCGCGTCCCGCCATAGAGAAGCTGAGCGCGGCCAGGCTGCCCGCTGTGATCAGCGCGCCCCCCGCCTCGAACGCTGTAAACACGGTGCTGTGTTCCCAGTACACAGGGGCTCTCGAGCCGCCGTCCTGCCGCGGCCAGAGCCCAGATTTCATTCTACCCCTAGCTATTCACGCAGATGCGTGGTCAAGGCTTCCCGGGGTATCAGAATGGGTGTTGAACACTATAACGAGAGGCTGTTCGCTACAGTTCGCTCGACGCCCCCGCCGTTATACGGCGCGAGTCGAAACTACGGTGTATAGCGAAGTGTTTCATCTACTTCGAGCCGAGATAGCGAAACTACTGAGAAAAGGGGCTATAGAACCTCTATCTCAGGGCGAAGGGGGCTTATACAGCAGATATTTTCTGGTACCGAGAAAAGATGGTGGGCTCAGACCCATTCTAGATCTGCGACTGCTGAACAGAACGCTCGGGAAGCGCCAGTTCAGAATGCTTACGACCAGGAAAATCCTCGCGCAAGTGCGCCAAGGAGACTGGTTCATGTCAATAGATCTGAAAGACGCCTATTTTCAAATACAAATAGCGTCCCATCAAAGGCGATTCTTGAGATTCGCCTTCGAGGGCCAGGCATATCAATACACAGTCCTGCCGTTCGGCCTGTCCATAGCACCCCGTACGTTCACGTAGTGCATGGACGCGGCCCTCGCCCCCCTGAGACTTCGGGGCATGCGAGTTTTGAACTACTTGGACGATTGGCTGATTCTAGCTCGTTCACGAACGGAGCTCATAGAACACAGGGCCGCATTACTCGAGCACCTCGAGGAGCTGGGCCTTACAGTCAATTGGGCGAAAAGCTCACTGCTCCCCAGTCGGAGAATTTCCTTCTGGGAACAGTGTTGGACTCGCTATCCATGACAGCACGCCTGTCACCGGAGCGCGGATTGAATATTCAGCACGTCGCGAGATCCTTCCGCCACGGCTCTATAGTCCCGCTCAGAAGGTTTCAGAAAATGCTGGGTCTGATGGCCTCAGCAGCCTCCGTACTCCAGTTGGGCCTGCTCCGCATGCGCCCACTGCAGCTATGGCTAAAAGCACGAGTTCCCCCAGGGCGTGGACCGCGGGTCTATTTCGCCTCAGGGTCGACCTTCAGTCGTTTCAGCTCTGAAACCGTGGAAAGTGACCGACTGGTATCAGTCAGGTGTGAGTCTGGGGATCGCCTCGGGTGTGAAGGTGGTGTCTACGGACGCCTCCACATCGGGGCGGGGAGCGCTGCTCGAGGGCAGACCACTAGCTGGCCTATGGTCAGTACGGGAGAAGCTCCTTCACATAAACTGCTTGGAATTAATGGCAGTCGACAAAGCGCTAAGGCGCTTCTGTCCCCAGATAATAGGCCACCACGTATTGGTCCGGTCGGACAACATGTCAGTGGTGGCGTACATAAATCGCCAGGGCGGCATCGGGTCCACACGCCTTTGCAGGCTGGCGGAACCCCTCTTGGTCTGGGCCCAGCACAACCTCCTTTCTCTGAAAGCGGCGCACGTGCCTGGGCACCTGAATACGGGTCCAGACAAGCTGTCCAGAGACAACGTCCCGACAGGAGAATGGTCGCTGCATCCGCAGACGGTCCAGCTGCTGTGGGAAACGTTTGGCAGAGCGCAGGTGGACCTGTTCGCGTCCCGCGAGAACGCTCACTGCCCAGTATTCTTCTCGAAAAGCAGGGACGCGCTGGCCCATGCTTGACCCAGCGGTCCCCTGTATGCTTTTCCCCCTGTCTCGCTCCTGCCTCAGGTGTTGGAGCGGATCAGGGAAAATGGATGCCCAGTGCTGCTTGTAGCTCCGCTCTGGACGAACCAGGCTTGGTTTCCGGTCCTGATGCGGATGGCCAGCACTGCCCCGTGGCCTGTACCGTTGAGGAGAGATCTCCTCTCTCAGGCGGAGGGCTCGATTTGGCATCCTCGCCCGGAACTGTGGTCCCTGCACGCATGGGCCATCAACGGGTACCCGCTAGCCTCCCGGAAGGAGTGCTAAACACGATCGCGCAGGCTAGAGCTCCGTCTACCAGACGGCTCTATGCCTCGAAATGGTCGGTGTTCTCTACTTGGTGTCGAGCCCGTGGCTTTTCACCTGTGGACTGCGGGGTTAAGGAAGTGCTTGCCTTCCTTCAGGAGCTGATGGATAAGGGAAGGACCCCATCCACGCTCAAAGTGTACGTGGCGGCCATAGCAACGTTTGCTAAACCGGTGTCTGGCCAGTCACTGGGGAAAAACGACTTAGTCGTGCGTTTCCTACGAGGAGCTCGGAGGTTAAACCCTCCCAGGCCCCCTTCAGTCCCGGCTTGGGACCTTTCCACGGTCTTGGAGGCCATGAAAGGCGCCCCGTTTGAGCCGATCCAGCTGTCGGATATGAATAGGGGTGCAACGGTACAGATAGCCCACGGTACGGTCCGTACCTCGGTTTTTGGGCCACGGTCTCGGTTCGGTTTCGGTACATGTTTTGTGCAGAAAGAGACTGCTATTTCATCCCAAAATTATGTTTATTTTTCTTATGAGCATAAATAGAATGTCACAGTAGGAAGAAAATCAATGTGTATGGAATAAATTAACACTCTAGTCTGTACTGAACAACACTAAGTATGGTAATACAACCTCTTCAACTACCACTTATGAAATACAAAATGTAAACAAACACTTTAGAATATTCAAGCGGATCCCAATTCCTAACCTTGATAACTGGTATATGAAGTGATCAATGTGAAAGAAAAAGTGCACTTTTACCTTTAAACAAACATAAATTAGCTTGTGGTTTAAATTTTTAAAAAAGCAGAGCAAAATAATATAATAAAAAAAAATATTATAGGGGTGTCATTGGTTGTTGCGTTAAATCTTACCCAGATCAGAGAATGTCTAATAAGACGGGCTTTGCCCAGATACAATAGTGCTATTTTCTGATTGGCTAACAACACCAGACGAATCAGACGCGCTTGATTCCTGCCGGTTCCACAGTGAGAGCGGCGCGGTCAGAGTTTTGGGCGCTGATGCGGCATATTAAATATATTACAAATAGTTTTTCAGCATGAGAAATACAATGTGTGGCGGGAGAGCGTGACAAAAGACCAAAATGAGTGACTGTCATGCTCAATGCGTGACACTTGAGACGAGCCCTGCTAGTAATACGAGCCAGTGAGTGACAGAAGTTAGCGTGTGGGTGCACAACAGTGATTGATTGGACACGTTAACTTGCCGGAGCGGGCTTTCGTCTGCCTGGACAGGCAAACGCACCTGAAGGCGAGTAAAGCAAAAACTAAAAGGATCAGCGCGAACTCAATGGCAAAACCGAAGTCCCGCGGGACACGAGGGTAGATTGTCCCGTGCAGGGCTGACCGAATTTTACCGTGTACCGTTGCATCCCTAGATATGAAGCACCTGTCCCTTAAGACGGTGTTTCTATTGGCTCTCGCTTCAGTGAAGCGTGTAGGGGACTTACAGGCGCTTTCTGTAAGCGCGTCATGTCTGGAGTTTGGGCCTAACGACTCAAAGGTCGTACTCAAACCGAGGCACGGCTACGTGCCGAAATCCCTCAATACACCGTTTAGGGCCCAGGTAATTTCCCTGTCAGCCATTCCGGTTCTCGATGAGGAGAGGGACGCGAGTCTCCTTTGCCCTGTCAGGGCGTTAAGGGCTTATGTGTCCCGCTCGGCTGGGTTCAGGCAGACCGAGCAGCTTTTCGTTTTGTTTGGCAGCCGTTCTAAGGGACTCGCCGCCTCAAAACAGAGCCTATCCAGATGGATAGTGGATGCCATAGCGCTGGCTTACACTTCCAAGGGCCTGCGGTGCCCATTGGGTGTCAAAGCGCACTCCACAAGAGGCGTGGCCTCGTCGTGGGCATGGTATAGCGGGGTCTCCCTGCAGGATATCTGTACGGCTGCGGGCTGGGCCTCGCCGTCGACATTTATCAAGTACTATAACCTGGAGGTGCCCGCCTTACAAGCTAAGCTTTTGGCGGTCTGAACTTCGGGCTTATCGGCCGCCAATGCGGCTATGTTGCCCTTACGGGTCGGTACCCCTACGGGACTTTTATGAAGGAGTGATGCTTCTAGCCTCTCCTCCTCTACTCTATGTGAGTTATGGTGATTATGCACTAGATGTGCCCCGGGCTTGGCCCCGGGACTCTGGTGTTGGATCCCTGTCCGCACAGCGTTTTGTATGGGGTCCCCATAGCGTAAGATATTACGCAGTACGAGAGATACTCTCGTAAGAGAACGTACTCGGTTACTAACGTAACCTCGGTTCTCTCTAGAGAGGGAACGAGTACTGCGTATCTTGCCGTGCTTGGACTATGCTCTGGTTCGCTTCGGTGTACAAAATCAGAGAAATACAGCTATCGAGGGGTATTTATAGGGCGAGACCACGCCTATACTGGCGGGACATGACGAAATGAGCGCGAAGCGTCTTCATTCGTCATTACGTCACGCAGTGCCTTCACTCGATAGGCTGCAGCTTTTCCAGCGAGGCAGCCAATGGGCGCGCGAGCTGTTTCGCCCTTGTCTGCTTGCTGCTGCAAAAGCGTTTTGCATGATTAAAAAAATTAAGGGTAATTTTTGGCTTCAATATCTCGAGGAAAGAGTGTTTCCCCATAGCGTAAGATATTACGCAGTACTCGTTCCCTCTCTAGAGAGAACCGAGGTTACGTTAGTAACCGAGTACGTTTTGTTTATTTTCTTCTAATAGGGTTGAAAAAATGCAGATCTAGCAGTTGTTTAAGGTCTCTCTGTATGCAATCGTGTTCTCTTTCCATGAAATGCGAAATACCTCTAGTTTTGTTTTCTTCCAGTTGCGTGCCATTTTTCTGGCTGCTCTCTTAAAGGGATACTCCACTTTTTTTTGGAAATAGGCTCATTTTACAACTCCCCCAGAGTTAGACAGTTGGGTTTTACTGTTTTCGAATCCATTCAGCCGATTTTCTGATATTTAGAAGAATATCAGCAAGCAGACCGTTTCTGGTCTCATTCACTTCCATAGTAGGAAAAAAAATATACTATGGGAGTCAATGAGACCAGAAACTGTCTGCTTACTGATATTCTTCTAAATATCCGAAAATCGGCTGAATGGATTCGACAACGGTAAAACCCAACTGTTTAACTCTGGGGGAGTTGTAAAATGAGCCTATTTCCAAAAAAAGTGGAGTATCCCTTTAAGGGCCTGAGTGTGCATGAATAAAACAATTACATAGAAAAAAACATTTAAATATGCCATTTTGGTGATCAAAGATAAACTTTAAGGGATACAATGATTGACTTGCAGGAGGACTTGGGTGGTTGACAAATAAGCCTGAAAAAAGTTTATTTTTTATTTAAATATTAGGCTTAAAAAATATTGAGTTGTGTTGTACTGACTCTTGAATTTCCAAAAATATATGTGGTCTTTTAGATTTTGTATTGGAAATTGGATTTATTCACCAATTTGTTGCATTCGTGCCTAAAATTGTCATATGGTGTGGCATAAAATTTATTCTATATAAAATGAAAATGGGATATACTCTAACTAACATCCCCATAAATCTTTATCATTACCATCTTAAGATTTAAAAACATTTTGTGCAGATTTGTTAGATTTTGTATTATTTTTCTAAATCATCATGCAAAGTAAGACATCTCTCCTTAGCCTTTCCCGATATTTTAGACTAATTATGTTAAACCCTGTTATAAATCTAACAAGCATTTCAAGTTCTATATACCGATAAGACAAAAAACATCTCTATAGAAAACCCCTCAACGTTTCTGTTGTTGTTTTTGGCGTATACCCATAACCAATGCAGATATTACAGAAGATGACACGGGTCACATATTCTATTGTATTTATTCATTTATATAACACTTTACGGGCTACACAGTAACTCCAAAGTGCTGTACATCCCAAGTACATAAAGCAATAATAAAAAATAAAAAACAAACAAAAACAACCTACAAAAAAACAGAAACCTACACAAGAAACATTACAATTAGGTCTTAAAGGCAAAAAGAAGGTAAGAAATACCCTTTTTTATATAATTCCCAAGGGAAGCATATATTATGAAATCAAGACAGGGCCCAAAATGGACCTTTGTGGAACCCCACTGGTGATAGGTGCTGGATAAGAAAAACAATTACCAACCTTCACTGTAAAAGATCTTTGCTCGAATCGGATAACAAATCTGACCCAAATCTGAATATGAACAGTTGCGATTCTCAGTATGGACAGTTTATAATTTAGATCAGATTTAAATCCCTAAAGAAGGTGTCTGTTTTGTGTGAACTGGCATGATCTCTTTCCAAGCCACTCCAGAGCTGACACTGCAACTTTTTGGTTGAGTGTGGACCTCTTCATCATAATGATGTCCGAATTTCTCCCAGTTCAAAATACAGATTGCAGTGTCACACCATATGATGCCCATTTTACGGACAAAATATATTTGTCCAGAACTTGCTTTAAAATCATGCACAGACATCAACACTTTCTGTGTCCATTAAAAATGCCCAATTCTGTTACTTAAACTGTAAATCTATCAATTATTTATACTTTGCTGAGATATATTGTCATATTAGTAAGGTCACACATAGCCCGGACAGTCACACCATGTGCCAAAATATGTTTAGATAAAAATTTGAAGTAGAGGTCTTTATACACCAACTACAGCTTTGGTATGCTGTAATAATATCTTATAAAATCTTTTTAGAGGAACAACATAAAGGTATTTTATTTTTTATTAGTATATGACATCATGGACAGGTAAAATTACATGTCATGTAATCCACCCACTTTAAAAAAAAAATGACACTTTTTTACATTTAATTGGCTTATGAGTCTAATATAGCAATTTATTTATTACCCTGCAGTATTTTCTAGATCTAAGTAAACTGTTTAAATCTATCACACACTATGTATGATGTAACTTCATTGGCAATTTTCTACAATGACTTCTGCACATGTGGGTTTCAATGCCATTTTTTTGGGTGGAGGCTTTTAGCTTGCCCTATTAAATGGTCTCCACGGTTTATGTCAAAACGATGTTATGTTGTAAATGTTTCTGTGTGAGGAGGAGTGCGAATTCAAACTCATTAAAAGTTAAGTATACAAACACACCTACTCTTTTATCTCCACCAAAGTACTCCCTAGTGGGATTAACAGTGGATAGTAAAATAGTTCATAAAGATATTGAGTGAGTTTTATAATGAGTTTAAAATATATTTTCAAATAATACAATTTGTAATTTAAACTGAAATTCCCCAGATACAACAGTAAATGTCTCCTAGTCAGACTCTGTCAGACATTCTGAGAGATTCTGTCTACATATCACTTCATATCCATCTGAAATATTGATTAATAATGCAGAATTATGAAAGTAAAGCTGCTGCAATAATTCTACCAAGACAAGTACTATTAGATATGCAGGGCTCGACAATAAGGACTGTCCGATGGCACGGGGCCAGTGTAAACACTCTCGGGACAGTTGACAGAACGGTCACTTACCCGATCGGGCCAGTGCTGTAGTTGTATCGTCTATGATATCACAATTGTTGATTTAACGATCGGATATTATCGAGTATGTTCCTCACTTTACAAAAACACACCCAAGAGTGCACGGGTACACTACGTGATGTAGATTTATAAATTCCGCAAGGGGCAATTACAGGATGTCAACACAATACAAACTTATTTCAGACATAAACATAACACATAGCCAAATTGAAACACATAAAACAATCACATATTACATATTACAATATGCTTAAAATTCAATCACTCATTAAGACCTGTAACTAATTAAAAGCACATTAAGAGTCCTTTAAAAATTCAGATTACAAAGACGAATGGCCTCATGGCACAAAAAGAAAACTTAGTGGATGGTTGTACACTACCTGAAAGCATTATCTCAAAGTTCAAAATATTTTTTTTTTAAGAAAATGGTTAAATTGTATCATACTTTTCAATAATAGTTTCATTGTTATGGTTATACAAATTTGTATCATTTTTATTGATAGTCTGCTTTTTGCTTTCTGAGAGTTTGCTGGTTTAAAAGACATAAAAGGTGGTCAAAATGTGAACTCGCATTTAATAATGGAGAACGCAGTTTTCCACAGAGAACTCACATTTAAAAATGGATAACACCGTTTCTACCGAGACCTTTTGCACAAATTGTTAAATGAATACAGTTTTTTTCTTCTTTTTGCAGACTGATCTCATGAAATAGCGTATGTATGACACGCCAATTCGTATTTCCATTTTTGGCGTGCTATCAATACGCATAATCGCTTTTCAGCGTGTTTATGAACGCCGTTGACTTAACGTTACATTACTGTATATAAATATATGACCTACCCCAACCCCGTCCCTAAACCTACCCGTCACTGGGGTTAATAGCATTTATTAGTCTTCCCTACCATCCTAGGACAAAAAATATCGCTCGCCAGATGTAGATCTACATTTTTCTTTGTTTTTCTCGGACATTTAACAGCTGTACATACACGCGGAATCACTCGGACATTTAACGGCGTAGATATACACGCAGATAGCTCAAAATGCGTATAGATAACACGCCACTTGATTTGAAAGTGGCGTGTATGTTTACACAAAAGTCATGATGTCATGTTGTCTTTTTGGTAATGTTATTTGGTGTTCCCTGTTTGGTGGAACAGTGCAATCATTTCCGTGACTGTTAAGGAGCAATTCAGGGTCACTGTGAACAAAATGTGAAGGACATTCAATATCACAGGATAACCAGCTCTGAATATGGCTGTCACAATGTCAGGCTCCATGCTGATGAAGTAACCGAAGCAATATGAACTTGAAACCTGTGTAAATGCAATATGTGTAGGTCTGGGAGGAGTAAGAGGCTGACCGTGACATGAGTGTCACATTCTTTACGAGTCTGTAATGCTTAAGAAATATGTTTCACAAAAGCATCTTGCACAATTTTAAACACACATTGCTGGGTTAACCCAGAGGAATCATCCCCATTCAAACATGATCAAATTTATGGGGATGGACGGGACGGACGGAATAAATGGACGGATGGATCTAAGGAGAGAGAGATTAGTGGGAAATCTTTCTAAAGTGGAAAACAAAGTACTTTCGTATAAAATTGCAGCACCGTCCAGACCGCTTACAGAGCTGAAGGGAGGAAGGTTAATTGACTCCTAGAATAGCCACTGTGAGCTTGTGTATAGGTAGGCTTGGATCCAGGCTCCATCTGGACTCAGCCAGCTTTAGCAGTGCTGCCTGTTACCAGCCTTCATTTGCTACTTAAATAGGCCCTAGATGATGCTTCAGTATAAAAGTGAGTGGCCATGTTGGAGTGTAATGTTGGAGTATCAGCTGTGCTATCAAACAGAAACAAATAACACACAAATAGTATCCCACATCAAAAGTAAATCAGGCACTTATGTATATTACCATTTTCTTTGCGTCTTTTGCACCCATGAGAAAGAGAACATCTTGATCTGAACATATTTAGCATGAGGAACACAGAATGCAGAGCAGAGCTTTCTGGCTGCATGTTTATTTTAGTTACAAGTTCAAGTGAGCATCAAGGGTATTCAATCTAATCCAATCCTATTGAAAGACATTCAATCCCTTGTGGAGAATGTGATGACAACTTCATCTGAATATAATCATGTCACATCCTCCATGATATAACAGGATCACAAAAGAACCAACAATGCAAAAAGCTCTTCTGATGTGTGAAGTAATTCTAGCTTCTATTAAGACGTTTGCACAGTCAAAAGGCCCAAGTGTATCGGCTCTTTAAAAACATAAATGGTGTCAAGTGGACGGTAACCATACAAACAGGTCTGCATTCCAAAGCTAAGACAAAAAAATAATCAAGGTGCCAGTGACAATCACAATGAGTTATTGGTATTCCACATGCTTTGCATTCCTTTTGTGATGCCAACAGAGGATTAAAGAAGCTATACAGAGGACGCCATGGTCACATATGCTAATTATTAGTGAAATCTGGTATCTTACACTATGATCTGCCCCCTGACAGATAGTTTGGCTCTAGTATGCTTAAGTTCAGAGAAATCAAATCATAAAAAAATTAATCAGAGAACTCTAAAGTCAATTTTCAAAGCTCTAATGTTGGTTTGGTTACTGTGTTTTGCCTTTGCACAGCAGTGTAAGTTTTATGTGAACTGAGAAAATAGGTCATTAATTAAATAGAAATTCGAAACTAATTCCTATTAGAAAGTAAAAACAACTCAGGACATGCATTTCTAGATTCTCTTATGAAATGAAAAGCACCTGATGAGAAATTAAGTTAAATCTTCCCCAAAAATGCATACAATTCTCCTTTTTTATTATGTGGGTGTGTGTTCATTGTTTTATTTATTCATTTAATTTAAAAGAAAAAAAATCTACAATTTAACAAGCAAAAACAACAACCAGCTTACCACAGTAATTATTAATATATTACTAGTTTTGTCCACTTTATATTTTCAAATGAAATATATAATAATAATAATAATACATTTTATTTGTAATGTGCTTTTCTTAAACCCAAAGCGCTACAGTAAAATAAACAGAAACAACAAGGGCAATACAACAATTAAAGAAAAAACCACCTTAATGTGTCTTAATTTCTTACTAATGGGTTAATTTCTAATTTCTTACTTATGGGTATTTCATCAATCTGAATCCCATAATGCAGTACAATCATGGCTACTTATTATTTATTACAGGAATATTTTACATTGTAGGTTTTCTGAAGACATCACACCACATAATTCATTTACATCATCCTTCAGAAATCAGTCCAGGTGAAAAGGGAACGCTAGCGCATCTGGCTGCCGTATTATTGATCTTAAAGGTTTATTGGACTATTCTGAGTGGCAAATGAGGGTTTTGGAGCTCTAAAATCCCCTCTTATTAACCACACAATTGCCATGCGGAATTCCGTTTTAATCTTTGGCCTGCTGTTTTTATCTTTGAACTACATCTGATGGAACCAACTCTTCTGTTGCCGGGATCCCGACACACGTTATTACAAGATTGCCGCTGGGGTGGATCTTCCCTTCATGGCTTTAAGGTACACTGCTTGCAAACTGCTGAACCTAAAAAGGAACTATTATTCAACGAAGGACACCTTTGAACTTTGCCGAAATGTAGGAATTATTCGACCGTATCATTGTGTTGTATAATCAACAATTCACAATAAGTCCAGTACTCACTGCTCAGTTTAATTCTATTGTGAATGTCTTGTTCTGAGTGTCCCTGCACCCATCACGACTGTAGGCTATGCTTAGGAGGTCTGTAGACTGTAGCTATGACTATAGCTACAGTCTACAGACCTCCTAAGCCTACTGATCACTTTTTAACTGAATTTACAGAGCTTCTGTCTATGTTGTGTCTCAAGAAAGAATTCTTATCCTGGTTGACTTTAACATCCAGATTGACAAAAAAGACTCCATAATGACTAAGGACTCTTTATTGGAATGTTTTGATTTGAAGCAGGTGTTGGACAATATCACCCTGTTAAATACTGTTCTTTTGTCTGTTTTTTGCACCTATAAAATCCCGTTCTGTCGCCTTTGTAATAGATTGCTTGATCATTTCAGTTCCAAGATTGTCAATGCTCGCAAATGCATTACTTCTGTTGTGTCTGGTTCTGCTCTCAGTCTCTTCACCTTTTTCTCAAATTGTAGCTCACTTGATCTGGTCTCTTTGGGTAATGTGGTTTCACAAATGAAAGCTGCCTCGTCCATAGTTGATCCCATACCTACCTGTCTGTTTAAATCATGTTTTGCCTCTCTATGACCTGTCGTCTTGAGTATAATAAATTACTCCCTAAGCACAGGTGTGGTGCCTGCTGCACTTAAAATCGCTGCTGCAACACCTGTACCAAAAAAGACCAACGTAGACTGGGTAAACATCAATAATTTTCATCCAATGTCCAATCTGCCCTTGCTTGCTAAAATGGTTAAGCGAATTGTGGTTTCTCAGTTATACACTCACCTCACTTTACATAATCTTTTTGAGCCCCTCCAATCTGGCTTCCGCAAACTGCATAGCACTGAAACAGCATTAGTTAAAGTCACCAATGACCTGTTAAAAGCTGCTGACTCTGGCAATCCTGATTCTTCTCGATCTCAGTGTAGCTTTTGACACTGTAGTAGATCATTCTCTTTTACTCACTAGTTTGGAAACTGTTTTTGGTGTTACTGACACTGTATTAAACTGGTTCAAGTCTTACCTCTCAGACCGTAGGCAGTTTGTGTCCCTGGGTGAATACAGTTCCAATATTAGTTCAGTGCAATTTGGTGTTCCCCAGGGTCCTGTTTTGAGTCCCTTAATTTTTAGCATAAACTTTTTTTCCCCGGGCCAACTTCTTAGATCCCTTGGTCTTAAAGGAGTAGTTCACTTTTAAAATGAAAATTCTGTCATCATATACTCACCCTCATGTTGTTTCAAACCTGTATGAATTTCTTTCTTCTGCTGAACAGAAAGGAAGATATTAGAAGAATGTCAGTAACCAGGCAGTTTCCCATTGACTTGCATAGTATATTTTTTTTCTACACGTAAAAAAAGTTAACTGCCTTCATTATTTTGAGTTATCTTTTGCATGGTTTTTTTTAGTTTAACTAACTATTTCGATAATGAGGACAAGAAAACTTAAAAGCTTGTTGTCTGACATCAAGTTAAAAAATAAGTTGAATAACTAATTGCTAAAATATTTTTTACAGTGTACTATGGAAGTCAATGGGAACCAGAAACTGCCTGGTTACTGATATTCTTCTAAATATCTTCCTTTCTGTTCAGCAGAAGAAAGAAATTCATACAGGTTTGAAACAACATGAGGGTGAGTATATGATGACAGAATTTTCATTTTAAAAGTGAACTACTCCTTTAAGTTAAATTTTTATGCAAATGACAATCAGATTTACATTCACTCAAAACCTGGTGATAACTTAGCAAAAACTGTTAGTCTAGAATGGGGATCTCTTGCGAGAGCCTATCTACTTCAAGTGAAACTAAACGAGCCACTGCACTTTGGCATGTGATAATTGCTGCTGTGCATGTAATGAGCAGCAGGTGCCTCGCATCCTTGTTTTTCCTCTGAGGAATATGTGACTTCCTCGGACCTGTGACTCGGCCTTACAGCGGAAGCTCAGCAACTGTGGCAAGGGAAATTACGTCTCTGTTCCCTCCTCTGGGAACGAGGGTTACCATGCGTAACCGAGACGTTCCCCTTCGTCAGTCACAACGAGTAAGTCTAGACTGATGAATGGGGATATCTACCAAAACGCCATGGCTGCTGGCCCTTCCAGTGCTCTGCTTGAGTCTCCTGGCCTGATCAGCCTAACACAGGACCAGTAAATGCTTGACAAGCAGCAGCGTTTTGAGGCGTCTCAAAGCAATGTGCATTGGCTTGTTTTATCCAACCCAGGCTCATTGGAAATACGTTACTCTGCCTACATTTTTGCAAAACCTGAAATACGTACCTCCAGGTACGTTTCCCTGCACTTTTCGGGTGAAACGTCCACTAGAGGCGCTAAGTGGTATACATTTTTATCCGTTCAAGATGCGTGTTTATTAAAGGTTATAAAAGCGACAATATCAGTAAATGATGTTCAGACTTCTCAGTATACACTCATTTTACTATCAATTAGGTATTTGTCCCACGCTTTTGAGGTGCCAAGGATGCGTGACTGCAGATGTCCGATGAGCATACTTCTGGATCGCACTTCTCCGAGGTAACTTGCGTGTTTACCGAAAGAGTATGGTATTGCCTCCAATGCCTCGCAAACGGAACAATGAATTCTAAAGAAATGCATTTGTATGTTTTAGTTTTCTGTGTTTTATTGAAATTAAACGGCAGGGAATCGCGAGAAAGCGACCGTGTTGATTAAGTACCAAACTGCACAAAACTATTTGGCACTATTCTTGAACGACGTCGGACTCGGCGAGCAATTATTAATTTGTATAACGTTAGCTATGTGTCTAGTCTCACTACCGAGTATGAGTTAACTGTAAGCCGAATATATAATAAGATATCGAAGGCATAAAGAATTAGTTTAGCCAGAACGTTATGAATTTACGTTTCAGTCAGGTGATTGTTATGTACTCCGTGAAACGTACAGGAAGATTAGTAGCTAGTGGGCAGTGGACACCCTACTTCAATTAACCCTGGTACATAACATATTATATTAACCACATAATCTCAGTTGATCTGTCCTTTTGTTTTCAGTAAGCTTGCTTCTCTGCAGATTTTGGAAATTTCTCTCGTGTTACTAATATGCCTAACATAGGCATAATACATTAAATGCTTATTTTTTTAAATGATAAATTATTATATTTAAATAATTCATTGTTGTTGTTTTTCAGTGCACATGCCAACTTAAATGACAACTTTTATCATTTGGAAACGGATCTCTTTATTCTGGGTTTACTTTAAAAAAAAGTAATTTTAACTTGATATTGCATTGTTCTGTCGTCGTTTGATCGCTTTTTATTTATTTTATTTTATTGTAATGTTATTATGTCGGTCTTATATAGCCAGGGAAGCTGGATTGCTTTGCTGTTTATTGATATTTCTTCAATTATATTTTATCAGTAGGAAATCGCGCTGAAGAAGTCTCGTTCCGAACACATCGCGATATTTGGCATCAGTCACGTGTGCCAGGTGTTGGTAAGTCGTAATACCAAATACGCTGTCCTAATAATGTTTGATATAATGTATTTTCTGTTTGTCGAAATTAATCAGATTAGCTCACATTCAGTCACTGCATTATATCTGTCATCTCCACGGAGGCTTTGCGTTTCATTGCGTTCTAATTCAAAACAGGGTGATTAAACACCGTCTGTCACGTGACGTGCTATAGGCCTAGACCTGGCTTAATCATATTCATATCAGGTTTAAAGACAAGTAGTACAATTAATTCCAAAGTTGTATTTGTAGTAGAAGCACAGTAAAAACAACACTTGCTTTTACCACAGTGACATTAGTTTTAATGTGATAGGCTAAGTGTAGTAAAAAGACAGTAATCACAAAACTTACCATGCTTTTACCACACTATTGGTAGTTTTAATGTGATACTTATTGTAAATGTACAGTAACCACAACACTTACCATGCTTTTAATGCTTAATAATGTAACATACAATATTTGTAAGGTAAATCAATACTTTTTCCTTTAAATAATCCTATATATTATACATAATGATATTTTCTTATCTCTCTTTTTCAGCTGAAAAGACCAAAGAGGCCTTTCGGACTCAGTCAGCCCATTACTGTTTGAGGACAAGTTAACGGAGGAGACGGAAAGCTGCAAAGGCAAATATTCGCAATGGTATGTATGTATGTATGTGTTGGTTTTAACCCTAAAACAAACATTTTATCAAGCATTTGTTGTTTCTTAAACCTTTTCTCACAAAACCCATTGCCCAATCAGTACAAACATAGTCTCAAAGTCTTAATAATTCACAAGATTTAACAAGTTATACGATACTCGTACATATTTGTACACAATCCTGCAGCTTTTACTCCTAATGCTGTCATTGGCTACTGCCTCAATTCCTGTGTACATATTTATCACAATATTTGTAAATCAGTTGCCCCTCTTTTTGGAAAGTAGTCGGATGTACCACACACTGTCAGAAAGTTTATATTAATTGCATTGTATTCATTAAAATACATGGATAAAGACAGAGGTAAAGTGATGTAATGAATGAACGTTTATCTAATTGCATAGCAGTAAGATACTATAATTTAATGGCAGTTATTTTTACCTTAAAACTTGCTAACATTTATTCTGAGTTCTCCAGAGCCACCAGACAATGCGATTTGTAACAATCATGTTAGTTTTTTTAGACGCATTTACTATCACTTTTATTATTTAATGTTTTAATACAGTTGTGCAGTTTTGAAGGGGATAGGCTATATGGTTTTTTTTTTTTGCCAAAATTATTAACGATATTTATAGGCTACAGGTTTATTAAAAACGTTTTATGTAAAATTCACATTAAAGAAGACATTTCGCAGTTTCATTCATGTTGAAAACATGAAAACGTGCCATAATTTAGTGGAAGATTGCTGCCATCAATTCCCAAACAAACACTTTTGCTACTGCTCAATGAATAGTTTGTGCATGAATGACATTTGGATGATGACATCACTGTTTTATCCAGAGCGGCTATATAAATTGAATAATTTTTTTTTTTTTTTTTTATTACAGCAAAATAAACCATCACTGAACATACTTAAACTGGATTAACACTATTTTCTTCTAGATCTGCTGTACAGGAGAAGCAAACTTTGTTGCATTATTTTCCTGTTATCACTGTAAAGCTGCCTTGAAATAGTATTGTAGGCTAAAAAGCGCTATATAAAAATAAAGGGGACTTGACTTGAATGCTAGATGTAATGCTCTTGCTATATATATATATATAGGCCTATAGACCAAATAATCACAAACACAATGATGGGGTGAAATGGGCTGTAATGCATGGGGCACCAGGTAAATTGGCCGCCCCTTCCTGTCTGTTCATGTTCCAATGATACATGATGTCTCTCCACACCTCATAACCTTCCTCTGTTTGCAAGAGTGGAAAAGCTAATCTGACTTGTCACATGACATCAGATACTCGATTATTTTGTCATAATCAGATCAGTTACACTGTTGATAACTGTCCCGTTTGCATGTAAATCATGTTATTTTTAAACGAGTTCATATGATTATTGCTTGCTATTAAATACATACTTTTATTCATAGAAATGCCCACATATCAGTGAACCTATTATATAGAAATGCTTTTAACATTTATTTTTGCGACACTCTTTACAGAAATAAATCCTGAATATTGTTGGCTATTGCCACAAATATACCCACGCGACTCGTGACTGGTTTTGTTATCCAGGGTCACATGGGTAAAACTGTTTTTGTTCAGTACTTATATTATGTGTTGCAATATTATATATTTATATAATACTTCAATGTGTATATTATATAATGTACTGACTGCTGCTATGTAAATTTAAAAAAGGAACAGGCAACTCCTTTTTGAGGTGGAGAGTTTACCTCCAACCTAACTGAGCACATCTGAAAATTTTAACCAAAGTCTTCAGGTTTACTTATAGACAGAAAGGCAGGAGGGTTTGATGTTAGAGCTAAATCTGCAGGACAGGGGACGCTGAGGGCCAGAGCCCATCACTGCTGTAAATAACACAGAATATAAGCTGACCTGACTGTCCATTAAACAACTTCATTTGAATTGTTTGTGTTTTTTGTTTTAATTTCAGACCAGGACTGGAGAACACCTGACAATGGGATGATGAGACTTCTTCCTCTGGTTGAGAAAAAGCTACACCACATCAGTGATCACATCTTCTGTTCATCTGTTGTACTGTAGGGTACAACTGAACAAACTGTTTAGACGAGGAAGAAGAACATGAACATGATAGAGACATGTACAGGGAAGAGCAAGAAACCAGTTTAGCTGTGATAATGAATCATTATTTTCCAACACAATATCAAATCTGTTTTCTGTATCATAGGTGACTGAATATAATTCTCTGGCACTCATTTTGTGGCTTTAGCAGCTGTGAATGGATTAATATGATGTTAATATATTTTTGAAGACACATTTTTATTTATCTTGAATCTCATTTGTCTTTATGCTACTTTATCAACTTTATGCTGTGACCTGCAATAAATTGTGTAATAAAGTATGGTGAATATTGTGTAATGAAGTGGTGTTTGGTGCAGTAAATAAATTGATTTGAGAAATTTTTATTTCTTATTTCTTTAGTTTATACATAATTTAAAACCAACTGCATGTATTTAATAATTATTTTACGCATGACATACAAATTTAGATCTGGTAAATGATATTTGGGACAACAATGCAACAAAAGGTCAAGTCAAGAATATTTGTATAGCGCTTTTCACAATACAGATTGTATCAAAGCAGCTTCACAGTTTTAATTAAAATAATAATAAAACATCCACGTTTGGTAATGCGGATCAATAGTATTATTAATTGATTAAATTAAATTGAATATCCCCAACTGAGCAAGCCAAAGGCAACAGTGGCAAGGAACCGAAAAACTCCATCAAATGACCTACTGGTGACCTAAAACTCCATCAGATGACCTACTGGTGACCTAAAACTCCATCAGGTGACCTACTGGTGTCCTAAAACTCCATCAGATGACCTACTGGTGACCTAAAACTCCATCAGGTGACCTACTGGTGTCCTAAAACTCCATCAGGTGACCTACTGGTGACCTAAAACTCCATCAGGTGACCTACTGGTGACCTAAAAACTCCATCAGGTGACCTAAAACTCCATCAGGTGACCTGAAAGGTGCACATGCATGTATGCCAGTTTTCAGTGAAATAAAGGGAAGTGAATAACAAAAGGGCTGCAGTGGGCTATCTTGCTATAAACAGTTCAAGCATAATTGAAGATGATCCATGTTGATCATTCTAGTAAATATCTATTGCATTTAAATAAAAGAATAGACATTACTGTTGTCAGGCATATAAGCAGCAATCAGAGGGGGTGAAAAGGAAATGTTGGCACTGTGGAGTGCAATAAGGAGTAGACAAGAGACGGAAATGCGTCGAGTCAGCTTTACTCTCCACTTCAATAAAGACAGAACTGTACAGCAGTGAGATCGACCCAACAACGTTATACCGGAAACTCTAACTAACTTCCCATTCCCTTAACGGTATACTCCCTTGGTGAATGTCTCTCAGTGTTATTTGTGGGTCACCACACAGGCCCCCCAGAATTCACCCATAAACAAGTCCACACCGAACAGGTACCCCCAACAGAACATAGGACGCTATTCACCAGTGCCAAACAGAACAGTCCAGCTCCTAACAGTTCCTAGAAAAGTTAACGTATAGGGGGGCGGACCGGACAGCCTATAACCCGCAGAGCAACGGACTTTGCGAGCGGTTTCATCGGGACATGAAGGCCGCGCTCAGGGCCAGCCTCACGGGTAGTGACTGGGCTGACCGCCTCCCATGGGTTATGCTTGGCCTTCGCTCTGCCCCCAAAGAGGATCTTCAAGCCTCATCGGCCGAGCTGGTGTACGGCCAGCCTCTGCGCGCCCCGGGGGAGTTTCTTCCAGATGCCACGGCCCCGTGGTCGGTTGCCTCCATCGTGCTGTGTCTCGGGACATTGCCGACGCTTTTGTTCCCATCCCAACGTCGCACCATGGCCTCCCCAGACCTACGTGCCCAAGGATTTACCGTCAGCCAAGTATGTGTTCATCCGCCATGACGGACATCGTACTCCGCTGCGCCCCCCCTATGATGGGCCCTTCCGTGTCCTGACGAGGGGGTCTAAGAACTTTGTGGTGGATATGGGAGGCAGGCCCGAGCGGGTGGCTATAGACCGGCTTAAGCCTGCTCATGTGGATATTGGCGAACCACTGCACACAGCACTGTTTTTTGTTGTTTTACTGAATAGTGCATTATCCCTGTGTAATAGTAATAGTGTGTGTAGATCTGTGTAGATTGAACTGCCCTTCCACCCCCAGGGGCCCAGGAATGGCCCCCAGAAGAGCAAAAAAGATTTTTCATTTATTTATTTTTTACATTTCAAATGGCTGTAACTTAAAGTCCGGTTAGTGTATCAAAGAGAAAATTGGCAGGATAACTGCTTATGCTTTATTTAATAATAATGTTGGGCACAGTTTTCAGACATATATGGAAAGCTGGCAAAAAGGTTATTTTTGAAAGTGTTCATGGTAAAATATAAAATTTCAGCCTGTCCCTCATATATGTCATAAAGGTTTGCACAATGAACAAATTTAGATATCCAGTTGTCCATTAAAGATATTATTGATTTAACATTTATTGTTTCATTACTAAACGTTTTAAACTACATTACCCACATATCTCTGTCATTCTATCAATGGAACAGGAAACGTGGTGCTGTAGTTCATTGAAATGTGCTTAGGGTTAGGGTTAGTATTTCGGTAAAGGAGTGATTTCTCACAACATAGAGACACTTTATAGTTAACTTAATGTATAACTAACTTAACAATAACGACAAAACATACTTTGTAACATGAAACGCCGTTTTATATGGTTTAAAAGGATGGTCCAATCACAGCGAGTTCTGCGATAAAGTCACAGCCAATAACAACCCAGCTGAACAAATCCGTCACACTTACTTGCCCATTTATGGTAAACGATGACAGAGCTCTTCTGGTTCCGGTTGCAGGATAGATACTTTATATTTAATATTTCGGCTGTTAAACATTCATTCCTTCTAAATAAATTATAAAAATCACATTTAAAAACAAAACACTCCTTTGTGTGGTTACCATCCAACAACGAGTTCACATGATCAATGACACTAATGTGCCTATTTGATTAGAGACTGATGCATAAATACATTTGAATAAATAAAATACTTTTTTCTAAGCAATGGCCTACAGCAGTATGTTAATTAAAGATGAGTACATGTACTAAAGTGGTTCTAACATTTACAGTGTATGTATAGTATATCAAATGTATATCAATTATATTCAAATAAATGTAACAAAAGCACAATGAATGCACACAATTTTGAAAGCATATTCCAATATTTAATGTCAAACTGTTTAAAGACCAATGTAGCGCCAAAACTACTGCACAACAGTGTAAAAATCAGTTAATTATAAATAAAAAAATATCCAGATACAGGGGCAATCTATTATAGTGACACATACAGTAACGTTAAAAAACATTGCTATGATGACGTTATATTTGTACAAACCAAGAGATGAGATTCAACTTTGTTTTGTGAAAATATATTTGTTTCTCTTTCTATGAACAAATAGGCAAACCGTAAGCACAACATTTTACATTCTCAACTTTAATTCTATTATTTCGATTATTGGTCACTTTTATTGTAACTAAATGAAAGGCAACTTAAATAGTGGATTATTATAAATGTCAGCAATATAATAATCCAGTATGTCAAGTGTGTAATTTCTGTAATATTCTTTTAGCACCAAAAAGAATTCCAAAAATATTGATAGTTTTCAAAAGGTTTTTCAAAAACACTCTCACTATCTTCAATTGTTTGGACAAACACCTGCAATGGATGGCAATGAATATGTCCTTTACCAAAACTCCTGATGAGCACTGACGCTTATTTGATAAAGGCATTAGGCAGATATCAAGTACAGTTTATGAAGCTGAAACATAATGCTTTATGGGAAATAATGACTATAATGACAGATAAATTACTGTTTTCAATATTGGTTCTGCATAATATCAAAGAGATCCTGGAGGAGTGGGACTTCACATGAAGACTTTCAGAAACTGTGACAGAGCAAAGGCTGCACCTCGCTGGACACATCCTACACATGCCCAAACTACACCACCCAAAGACACTTATGAAGAGGACACCACCAGGAGGATGCAGGAGACAGGGATGACCAAGGAAGACACGGAGACAGATGTTTCACGAAGACCTGAAGAATGTCAGTGTCCCATGGGAAGATGTGGAGAACCTGGCCACAGATCGAATACGTTGGAGGACACTTGTTGCCCAATGTGCCCAGCACAGGACTTGATGATGATGATGATGTGAGTTTATCCATAACTGTAGGATTTATTTCTGTAAAGAGTGTCGCAAAAATAAATGTTAAAAGCATTTCTATATAATAGGTTCACTGATATGTGGGCATTTCTATGAATAAAAGTATGTCTTTAATAGCAAGCAATAATCATATGAACTCGTTTAAAAATAACATGATTTACATGCAAACGGGACAGTTATCAGCAGTGTAACTGATCTGATTATGACAAAATAATCGAGTATCTGATGTCATGTGACAAGTCAGATCAGCTTTTCCACTCTTGCAAACAGAGGAAGGTTATGAGGTGTGGAGAGACATTATGTATCATTGGAACATGAACAGACAGGGACCAATTTGTAACAATTTTAATGAATACAATGCAATTAATATAAACTTGCTGATAAACTTTCTGACAGTGTGTGTGACATCCGAATACTTTCCAAAAAGAGGGGCAACTGATTTACAAATATTGTGATAAATATGTACACAGGAATTGAGGCAGTAGCCAATGACAGCATTAGGAGTAAAAGCTGCAGGATTGTGTACAAATATGTACGAGTATCGTATAACTTGTTAAATCTTGTGAATTATTAAGACTTTGAGACTATGTTTGTACTGATTGGGCAATGGGTTTTGTGAGAAAAGGTTTAAGAAACAACAAATGCTTGATAAAATGTTTGTTTTAGGGTTAAAACCAACACATACATACATACATACCATTGCGAATATTTGCCTTTGCAGCTTTCCGTCTCCTCCGTTAACTTGTCCTCAAACAGTAATGGGCTGACTGAGTCCGAAAGGCCTCTTTGGTCTTTTCAGCTGAAAAAAGAGATAAGAAAATATCATTATGTATAATATATAGGATTATTTAAAGGAAAAAGTATTGATTTACCTTACAAATATTGTATGTTACATTATTAAGCATTAAAAGCATGGTAAGTGTTGTGGTTACTGTACATTTACAATAAGTATCACATTAAAACTACCAATAGTGTGGTAAAAGCATGGTAAGTTTTGTGATTACTGTCTTTTTACTACACTTAGCCTATCACATTAAAACTAATGTCACTGTGGTAAAAGCAAGTGTTGTTTTTACTGTGCTTCTACTACAAATACAACTTTGGAATTAATTGTACTACTTGTCTTTAAACCTGATATGAATATGATTAAGCCAGGTCTAGGCCTATAGCACGTCACGTGACAGACGGTGTTTAATCACCCTGTTTTGAATTAGAACGCAATGAAACGCAAAGCCTCCGTGGAGATGACAGATATAATGCAGTGACTGAATGTGAGCTAATCTGATTAATTTCGACAAACAGAAAATACATTATATCAAACATTATTAGGACAGCGTATTTGGTATTTACGACTTACCAACACCTGGCACACGTGACTGATGCCAAATATCGCGATGTGTTCGGAACGAGACTTCTTCAGCGCGATTTCCTACTGATAAAATATAATTGAAGAAATATCAATAAACAGCAAAGCAATCCAGCTTCCCTGGCTATATAAGACCGACATAATAACATTACAATAAAATAAAATAAATAAAAAGCGATCAAACGACGACAGAACAATGCAATATCAAGTTAAAATTACTTTTTTTAAAGTAAACCCAGAATAAAGAGATCCGTTTCCAAATGATAAAAGTTGTCATTTAAGTTGGCATGTGCACTGAAAAACAACAACAATGATTTATTTAAATATAATAATTTATCATTTAAAAAATAAGCATTTAATGTATTATGCCTATGTTAGGCATATTAGTAACACGAGAGAAATTTCCAAATCTGCAGAGAAGCAAGCTTACTGAAAACAAAAGGACAGATCAACTGAGATTATGTGGTTAATATAATATGTTATGTACCAGGGTTAATTGAAGTAGGGTGTCCACTGCCCACTAGCTACTAATCTTCCTGTACGTTTCACGGGAGTACATAACAATCACCTGACTGAAACGTAAATTCATAACGTTCTGGCTAAACTAATTCTTTATGCCTTCGATATCTTATTATATATTCTGCTTACAGTTAACTCATACTCGGTAGTGAGACTAGACACATAGCTAACGTTATACAAATTAATAATTGCTCGCCGAGTCCGACGTCGTTCAAGAATAGTGCCAAATAGTTTGTGCAGTTTGGTACTTAATCAACACGGTCGCTTTCTCGCGATTCCCTGCCGTTTAATTTCAATAAAACACAGAAAACTAAAACATACAAATGCATTTCTTTAGAATTCATTGTTCCGTTTGCGAGGCATTGGAGGCAATACCATACTCTTTCGGTAAACACGCAAGTTACCTCGGAGAAGTGCGATCCAGAAGTATGCTCATCGGACATCTGCAGTCACGCATCCTTGGCACCTCAAAAGCGTGGGACAAATACCTAATTGATAGTAAAATGAGTGTATACTGAGAAGTCTGAACATCATTTACTGATATTGTCGCTTTTATAACCTTTAATAAACACGCATCTTGAACGGATAAAAATGTATACCACTTAGCGCCTCTAGTGGACGTTTCACCCGAAAAGTGCAGGGAAACGTACCTGGAGGTACGTATTTCAGGTTTTGCAAAAATGTAGGCAGAGTAACGTATTTCCAATGAGCCTGGGTTGGTTTTATCAATACTCGAAGATGACAGGCTCCCTAAGCGTGATCCCAAACAGTTGACTACAGTACGTAGAAAGTGAGTGACTGAAAAGGACCAGGATTCACAAGTTAGAAATAAGAAACTTTAAGAATTTTACAAATTATGTACCACTTCCAGATCAAAACTGACCCAAATGCAATGAAAGGGATATAGAGAACTACTTGCATTTTTTTATATGCACATTGCTATGGTTTCATGACATTTGATGTGCTTACAATGCTTCATATATTTGCAATACTTGCTGTGCCTGTTGTACTTCTTGTTTGCTGTATTTGCTGTGCTTACCATGCTTAGTCTGCTTACAATGCTTGCTGTACTGGCTCTGCGTGCGGTACATTAGGTGCTTGGCCCCATATCGCCGAGTATTGTCTACCAATGGCACGGTTTATTTTCTCATTCATTTGCATCTCTTTTATATTTCGCTTTTTACCATTAAAGCTTCTCAGAGCTTGTCTGTGTTGGATTGTCCTTGAATAACTTGTGATGATGTCCGTTATTTTCTAAGGATCTAAAAGGAAGGAGTAGGTTGTTATTAATTATAAAGTGTTCTGCTTTTCTAGCCTCAGCACATTTATTGTAACACAGCAAATTCTAATAGTATCATTTATGCAAACATTTACTGTGTGTGCTTGTATGTTTGGGTTTCCAGAGACCCCAATAATTTATGTATAAAAAATAATAATAGTAATTTTGAATTGAATGACTTAATCAAAACCCAGTAGACAGATATCATTAAATCATTACGTTTTTTAAAGCAGCCTTAGGTCTCGCAGACCCCAAACAGAACATGAGGCTTAACAGCAGACAGTTCATTTCATTCATATGAATTGCAGTGAAAGTCGGTACGATGATCGTATGAAAATTTCATAAATACAGAAAAGACCCCAGCAGTAAAATCCAACACGAGTAAGCTCAGGACTTTTTGCTGAATATAAGCACTAAATATTGTCAGAACGAGTTACTTCTTAATATACTGATGGCACTCTTTGTGTTTCGAGATTTTTTTCGAGAGTGAAGCAGTAATGAACTGCATTGAGTTATGACGTGAGAATATTTCCTGCAACATTCTGAAGTGCCTCTTGCACTTGATGTGCTGCAAGTCTTTCTCCACATCATAAGTATGCTTTCACCACAGACAGTAGGTTTCATCATCTACCCTGTCTTGTTTTTTCTTTAATGACAGCGCTATGCTTATCAAATCTGAATGATGCTAACATGGTTTGAAGAGCCCAAACATCACTGTGGCCTAATTACCACAAAAATAAACTAAATTAAAAGAAGTGGTGACTATAGAGGAGTTGAGCTCTCTCCCTCTTGACATTTTGTTTTTTTGTGAGAAACACTTATGACAATAGAAAGAGGCAAGGCTAATCTTATTAAAACTAAAAAGTGTTGAATAGCTATTATCAAAATGTAAATTCACAAGATTAGTATAAGTCTTCAACTTAGACTAGATATGCCAGGAATAGATTTGTGCTTATAAAATTTATATACAGACATTTTAACCATTATATTGTATTTTTGACAGCTGAGAGCTGGGAAAGAAACTGTCAGTGCATCTTAATATCACTTTGAGAGAAGAAGGGTTTGGATATAATTCAAGGATTCTGTTCATACTAATGATTTTGTTTTCTTCAACAATTCCATAAACAATTATTTTAGTATTATTAATAAATAAATATATGGGGGGGGGGGGGGTACACATACTTTTCACAAAGGTCCATAAATCCAGTCATAACAGAATAGAATAAATTACATGTTAAAATGTTTAATTCACTTTATTTTTATATATAAAATACTACTGATAAAATGTAATGTGTCTTTAACAATACATTGCCAAATGAACAACCAGTCATAACTTCACAATTTCAGTCTCACAGATTCTGTAAGCTGCTACTTTCAATAAAAAGAACCATATTTATTCAAACGAACACTGATCTTGCTCTATATGAATTTAATTCACTAAAAAGAACCAGCTCATACGAGTCATTATTCTGCTCGTACTGTCTGATTTGCGTTGTTTGATTTAGTAGCGGTGTTGCAGTGGCAATCAAAGTGCGAGAATTATTTTTTTAACACACTGTCATGGCAATTCATAATACATTGTAAAAAAATATATAGGCTATCAAAAAGTTATGACAACATATGTTTTTACATTGCTTTAACTCAAAGTAAGTTAAGCAATTTTCCACTTTTTTATGTTATACAAGATTCAACTCGTTTTTTTAAAGCTGCATTCCGTAACTTTTTGGGTTAAAAATTATCCAAAATAAATATTTGAGCAAGAACATAACCAGCCGTTGTTCAAAACTATCTGCTTGCCTTAGCTCGATTCAAAACGGTAAGCTTGTGATAGTTTTTAATTCCAATGGTAGGCTACTGGTGGATTTCTGCGGGAAATTAAGAAATCCAGAAAGGTTCAAACGACAATCACCAGTGACAACTTGAGATTTACCCGTTGTAAAATGCAAGACTTCTTTCGAACTTGAGAGTAGCTACAGAAAAAAAGAGAATGCAACTGGCCCATGCGAAACCAAGGATAATAATGGAAGGGCATTAAATGTAGTCACACACTACTGATGTTGTTAACATTAAAGGGATAGTTCACCCTAAAATTAAGTCATTAATTACTAACCCTCATGCTGTACCAACCCCGTAAGACCTTCGTTCATCTTCGGAACACAAATGAAGATATTTTTGATTAAATCTGAGAGCTGGATCACTCCCCCATAGGCTTCCTAAGGGATTGAAACTTGACAGCCCAGAAAGTCATTGAAGAAAATGTTTAAATATTTCATGTGCCTACAGTGGCTCGACTATAAGTTTATCAAGCCACGAGAATACTTTTTGTGCGGGAAAAAAAACAAAAATAACGACTTTATTCGACTATTCCATTACTTCCTTGTGGGCCTGAGACGAGAGTTCAAGAGATTTCCAGGACGCATGCGCGAGAACTGAGATGAGGACGTTCTTCTTCCACTGCTGGTAACAAGAAGTAGTCATAGAGGAAGTAGTAGAATTTACTTTATAAAAACAACAGTCTGCTAATTTGCCAAATTCACACAATATAGCCTACCCTTTTTTACATTTCCAGGTTTCTTAGAAGCGAAAGTCATCATAGTTGAATAAAAATAGCAGTGAATGGGAGACTAGCAAATATGGCAAAATATATATTTTTAAATGCATCATTACAGAATAAAAGTGTTCATTAATATCAGAGGGTACTTAAGTTTAGGCTGTATTGATACACTTTCTTGCCTGTTTACAGGCTGTATTTATTTATTTTGGAATAATGAGACATGTCAGGATATAAGCCCGAGCTGTTGTACAGTATCCCTCGGAACATCAGGTTGTATTGAGATGTCGAGCTAACGCACACGTTTGACAGCCTCATTCCTGCATGCAAATTTAGTACAGGGCACCCTGAGACCTGTGATCTTGTTGTTCGTGTAATAGTGGTGGTGATTTCAAGAAAAGCAATCATTACTACAAAAGGTGCTCCAGCTTGCATGTCAAGTGAAGAGCATCTTGTGTTCCTGTATCATTATTATTGAAAGGTTTTCATTGACTTTTCAGGTGTCAGGGTTTCAGGAGTTGCTGTCTTGTCTGTCCTTCACAGAATGCAAATTGTTTCTGACAGACACTCTCTCACACTACACCAGTAGATCGACAGCAAGACAAGGCCAAACGCTAGTGCACAGCATGGCCACTTACACAGATTCAAGAAAACCAATGCCGCAAAATAGATTCGAAAACAGCTTGGTCCCTCTTTCTGTGGCAGATGGTTTCTCTTTTAAGTGTCGTAATCACATTAGACCGCTTGTGGACTGCATCATCTGTCATACTGCATGTAAACAACACACTCTCATAAAGAAACAGCTACTTTTTTTCAGTAAACTACACTGAAAACGTCATTCTGGTGCTGTAATGTAATTTCATAACTTTATCAAAGACCAAACTTTTACATTTTAAATTTCCATGATTTAATTAATTTCTTAATATTAAATTCATATTTTTATAATTATTAATCGTTTATTATTATTGTCTGTTTACTGTGAAACACAAAATTATTTTTTCCTCAAAATAGGACTTTGAGAATATAAAGTATCATTATTACTATATAAAAATAATAATGCTAATAACACAAGATGCATATCATTGTATTGGTTTTATCAATTAAATTAATGTATAATAATTAGTTTTTTTTTATTTATAATATAATATACTTTTTAATTTTATATTAGAATAGTTTTTTTTATTATTCTTTTTGAAATATCCAATATAATGTTCAACACAAAATACAAATATATATAATAATATATTTATACAATAAATATAGCCTAGTAAATCTTTTCCATATCATTTTGTTGGTAAACGTGATATTTGTTTTATGAGATGGCCCTGCTGAAAAAAAAAACAATACAATAATTGCACATGAAATGGTAAAAGGGAAAGATATTAACTATACACCTGAGAAGAATCCCATGGTTCTGCATACAGAAATATGTAATTTGCATGATATATGTGTGGCTAAACATGCTGGATGGATCCTCTAATTTACATGGAATCAAATCAAGTCTCATTAAAGTATGTCACAGAAAGCAGATGCTACTTAAGGAAGACAAACAAAATGCAAGCTGGTGATTACACCAAGATGAAAGATTAGCCTATGCTATTTCTTATATATCATCTTAACAACCCCACATTCCCTCATCATATCACAGCTCCTGTAATTATAACTCATAAATAGAGACATGGGATGTTTGTACTCAACACAAGATCATCACCGATGCATCTGCTTTGCTTGTGAAATCTTGAGTTCTCTCTCAGTCAGGAATCTTTGAGCTCAGACTCCAGGAAAAGATAAGTCACTATCAATGCATGCATGGCTGACTCCTCCTTTTAAGGGAAGAAAACATCAGTATACTATGGAGAATAAAATACTTCCCTGACTAAGATAGTGAGAATGATGTGTGATCCTGACAGACGTTGCATAGTGAGCTCTGATCCTGCTGTTTGATTCTGTAGGGCACTGCTTTCCATGTATGAGAAACAGTTACAAAAATACAGTATTTATCTTTCCTTTTCAAGTCATGTATGCATGACTGAACATCACTGAAAGAAATGTTAGTAGTGAGGCAAGAACAAAAGATATGACAGCTATTTTTGTCAATCCAAATGACTCAGCAGGAAACATAGTAATCTCTTTCATATTCTAACAGGTCCATTAAGGTCTGAATGCATGCATTAAAACAATTAGAGGTCATGTTATGATGCTTTCTGTGGCAATGTGAGCTGGGCTAAATGGCCAGTCTCGATAAAACTTAACAAGGACTTGTCAAGACTGCATGCTAGTTTTGTGACAGGATATATAATTGTCACGTTTGTGTCTGTTTTGATTTTCTGTTTTCAGTATTAGTCACATGTCTTTTGTTTTCCCACCTCTTTTGTTTCCATGCCAACCATCATTAGTTCACCTTCATCACCTGTGTCCTGTTAATCACCTTCATCTGTATCACCTGGTTATGTTCATCAGTGGCTGTATTTAGTTAGTTCTGTTCAGTCAGTCTTAGTCGGTTGTTAGTCTTGTATAGTCGTATTATCTGCCTGCCTGAACCCTTCTGTTTGTACTTACCTGTTATTATTGTGAGTAAAGTGTTGCAATTGGAGCTTTTGCCTGTGAGTAGTGATGGCAAGATGAGGCTTCCTGAACCACTGAGACCTCGCAGCCCATTGGTTCGACCAAAGGTTCATTACTCGAAGCTTCATTCAGCATTGCTCACTAGTGACACCTAGCTACTGTGCAAATAAATAGCAGGCAAATTAATTCATTCTGAACCAATGGCCCGCCCCCCTCCCGCTCTGTTTTATTTATTTATTTATCTTCTTCTCATTGTTGATGTCTCTGTAACCTTTCATTTGCAATAATAAATAGATCTGTGCAGACATTTGTCCATTGCCTGGGTATGAAATAAAACGTGTATCTTTCTCTGTTTGCATTTACTTGAGACAACTGTCACACACACAGTTAATTAATTATTCCAAAACAAATTGGATAATGACAGTTTGAACAACAAAAGTGACTGTGTTGAGTGCAGTGCTTATGGTGGAGGGAGTGTAATAAAGTAAACTGCAGTAAACACCACAGTTTGGGGTGGATGAAGGAAGGATTGCAATAGATTTTTATTGAGAAAATGAATTTTTTTAAAGTGTGTTGGGGTTTAGACAATTCCTCTTCTTGGACAAAACCTCTCCAGCCTTGGAAAAATATCCTTTCACAAGGAACAGAGGATGCAGGAGAACATAAAATGTCAGTGCCAGCAGGTATAAATGAAGATACTGATGCTTCTGTTGAGGATTTCCTCTTTCTTGCTGGCTCCATTACAAGGAAAAAGGAAGAAGTCATAAAAAGCAAACAAATCCAAAAGGGCAATCCAAATAAAAAAAAAAACAGTCCAGTCCAGATCCAAAAATCTAAGCTACCAAAAATCCAAAGCAATCCAAATAATCTTATCTTAATATTAATATAACAAGACTATAATAGCTACTATAATAATAACTTTTCTAACCTGATATAATGTAATAATAGGCTATACAGCCCTAACACATATATGACACAATAACGACAATAAGAAGTTATCTTACTCTGACTCTCTGACACGCTACAACTGCTTACTGCTCCTGACAACACCCACAAGGTGGCGCGAGTTTCGAACCCCTTCATCCAGAAGCGACACTCAGACCGAACCGATGACGTATCCACACAAACCGAGGCCTCGTTTGTCATCAGTCACGTGATATTCACGTTAACAACACAAGCCTCGAATCGCGGCTTCATCTGGCACGCCCTTTTTTTCTCGACACAAGCTCCGATGCCTCGGTTCAATTGTCACATCACTACCTGTGAGTCCTTCTTCAACCCACACACGCCATGACAGAACAACCGACCAAGAAAAGTATGGAAGTTGGGCACTTCCTATCCAGCCCAGCCGATCTTTTGGTCCATTGTTTTCAGGATGGTCTTCCAATTGAGGATTATGTCTCCAAATTCCTGAAAATTTCCAACGGGGTAAGCTGGACAGATGATGTCCTGAAGTCTGTGTTTTGGGGCGGTCTAGATGAGAGCCTGTACCAGCAAGCTCCAGCGGCAGCTACCCCAGGCACTTTTGTCCAGTACCTGGATCATGTGCTGTGGTTGAGTGGCTCAACCTTCACCGTAGGTGAGGCTGAAGATGACATCACCACTCAATCACACACACCAGCCGTCTTCACCACGCCACCCATCATCGTATGGAATTCAGTCACCGTCCAGCCAGAGACCGTCCAGCCAGAGACCGTCCAGCCAGAGACCGTCCAGCCAGAGACCGACGTCAGCCACGTCCAGGCAGAGCTTCACGTCAGCCACGTCATGTCTGCCCAGTCACAGACGGTGCTCCCACCCAGCCTCCCTCTCCCACCTCCTCCTAGCCTTCTCTCCTCGACCTTCCCTTCATCAATGCCTGGCAGCCCCGCTGCTCCTCCTATAAGCTTTGAGATGGAGTTGGCATGGGTCTGCCTGTCACCAACTTCTTCAGGGTCAGGGGATCCCCGGTCACCTCCTCTGACCTCCTCGACCTGGACTCTGCCGCAGCCTTCCGGTCCATTACCTCCACCATGGCTCTTACCTCCCTCACCTCCACCGTGGCCCTTCAGCCCACCAGCTCCTCCAGGCTTCCTCGTCCCCCCGGTTCCACCTTGGTCCTTCATCGACCCGCCCTCGCCCTGGGACTACCCTCCTCTGGCTTCGCCTCGTCACTCCATCTTTCGGGCTCAGTTGGGCTCTTCTCTCCCTCCGGCTCCACCTTGGTCCTCGGTCGCTCTGGCTCCGCCGCGGTCTTCAGGATCCCCGTCTTGGCCTCAGTCGCCGGAGCCATCAGTGTCACCATGTCCCTCCAGCCTTTCAACATCGCCCTGTCTCGCCGGCTCTACGGCTTCACCCTGGTCTCCTCGATCACCTGCTCCGCCTCCATCAGTCGGCTGCCTGGAGTCGTCAGCTCCGCCTCCATGGCTCCTCCCTCCGTCGTCTCCGCCTTGGCCACTCGAAGGGTCGTCTCCGCCCTGGCCGCCTGCTCATCCTGCTCCGCCCTGGCCGCCTGCTCATCCTGCTCCGCCCTGGCCGCCTGCTCATCCTGCTCCGCCCTGGGTCCTTCTTCGGCGCGAGGTCGCGCTTTCCGGAGGGGGGAGTAATGTCACGTTTGTGTCTGTTTTGATTTTCTGTTTTCAGTATTAGTCACATGTCTTTTGTTTTCCCACCTCTTTTGTTTCCATGCCAACCATCATTAGTTCACCTTCATCACCTGTGTCCTGTTAATCACCTTCATCTGTATCACCTGGTTATGTTCATCAGTGGCTGTATTTAGTTTGTTCTGTTCAGTCAGTCTTAGTCGGTTGTTAGTCTTGTATAGTCATGTTATCTGCCTGCCTGAACCCTTCTGTTTGTACTTACCTGTTATTATTGTGAGTAAAGTGTTGCAATTGGAGCTTTTGCCTGTGAGTCCTTCAACCCACACACTGCCGTGACAATAATAACCATATCTCCTACCAGGGAAGATAATTATCATTAACAAAGACATGGCCAACATTATTAGTTCGTAGGTAATCATACTGAAAGTATGGTTCTACAACACACGTTTGCAAATCAGGCAAATTGAAAAAACGTACAAATCGATATAATGACAGACCTTAAAACAGAAAATATTTTAGAACTTTAGCAATGTACAAAGTGAGATGACTAGAATATAGAATGAATGTAATTAATAGGCTGATTTAATTAATTTATAATAAATGATATTTAATTAATGTACAACACCATTATATTTACAGGTAATGAATACATCTAATTTGACATGATTTGACAAGAGTTTCATTCACTTCTGTAGGATTTTCTAAAGAATATTTGCACATCATACATCAACATTAACAATGTTTCACAATTCACATATATTTCACACCTTGTTGGTGTTTCATGATAATTTAATTCCGCCACAAAATGTGCAAATTACTTTTATTAGCGCCATCTGGATTTCATCTGTCTTTTCTAAATAAATTTGCCATTTAAAAAGGCTTTTCTTAATCAAAGTTTCAAGATAAATGAGAGTCCTGTCCTATAATATACAGTATACTACAGTTAAAAAAATAAATTATTATATTATTCAGCAAGGAAAATAAACTGATCAAAAGTGACAGTAAATGTTTCAATTCTTACAAAAATCTATTTCAAATAAATATTTATTTCTATTTTTCCATGTATTCATCAAAGAATCTTGAAAAAAAAAAACGTATAATTACAGTTCACTTATATACACACATATATGTAAGTGAATAAATCCCTCAATGAAAAATGGCTTTTAATGCTTTATTTTCAGCCTGTTCATTTTCTTACCTTTGTGTAAAGAATCATTAATCACAAATTATAATGCATACTTCTGAAAATCTGGTAAACCCTTTTATAGAAATATTTTTTAAATGACACAAGAATATTCATCTTTAAAGGGTACTGCAAGAATGACCCATAGGCTACTGCTTAAATTACATCTAGCAGCTTGGATTGATTTAGGCAACCATTTTCCAATGAAGTTTTGAAGTTAAAGAATCCATCCAGTGAATCTTCAGGATTGTAGTGGCTCGTTATAACAGCCACGGCTTGCCAGCGTGACTGGCTCAGACATAAAGGAAGCCGTGTGGAAAGGGTCCATCAGTGGTCTCCTGTCTCTGTAGGTTGGCTTTCCTGCTGAAGAGACAGCACAGCATGAGGCATCACAGGCCTGGGAAGGATCGATGGAGCAACGTGAGAAAAGCTTTAAAGAAAAGTTTCTTCAGGCGCCTGTAACGTCGAGCCAGCTGCTTGATCTTCGACCCAGTGTTAGATACTGCTACGTCTCCATATGGCCATGAGGGTGTATGTTGCATCAGGGAGAACACAAATATATTGTTTGTTTGCTATTGTTCAGACAGCTGACTGTTGGTACAGTGCATTTTTCAGTATTTATCATGACTTGTTTGTCATATACTTTTGCAATTCTGAACCTAATTTAAAATACTTATCAGTTGCTGATGTACATTGATAAAAGAATGAATTAATAATTTTTTTTAAATATTTTAATTGAAATTGATATTTTATTAAATGGTTTTGTAAATATTGCATTTAAAGGGTCATGAAACCCCCCTCTTTCAGCTCAAGTCTAGCTCACAATCTTTTTGAAAAATGCAACTTAAATGGGCGTGGATGCTGTGAGAAGGGAGGGAGTGGGTGTGGTTTGGCCATCACATCGCCAGTGGCCCATGCATATCGACTGTCACTAAAAAGCAGTGGTAAAACGTGAGGAAATGCTAGATTTTTTTATAGCTGGCAAAGTTAAAGTCTAATGAAATACACTGACACTTTATTATTGTCCTTTCAAAAGTAACTGAATGCCCTGCTAAATATATTAGCCTACAGTAATCGTAATTCTATTTAAAACATATTAATGTAGGCTACATGTATCATTATAATGTCATTATAAAATATATAGTTGTTTATATAGACACTAAATGCATATATTTGAAAATAATTAATTTTCCACTTAAAAAAAAACGTTCCGTGCATAGCGTAGATCTACGCGCCCGCTGAACTCCCATAAGATGGCTCTGTGGAGGTGGAGGACTTCTCATTTTAGACACACACACACACACACACATACCTCTGAAGGGATAGAAAAGTCCTCGGGACTTGGTAACGTTACCGCATCACTCGCAAGACGCAACCTGCATTGGTCGTCAACAAGGCGAAGTCCACCATTCTTTCTCGAGAAAAATGTTTGCGGCACACACTATAGTTTAGATGTGTCCGTGGTTGACGAAAAACAAACACCACGAAAAACAAACACTTGTTGCGTCCCATGATTGTCTCTCTCTACGCGATATCACAGTTTGACATGTCTGTCATTGGAAAGATCCACGTGGTGTCATGAATAATTAAGAGACAGTGTCTTCTCATAGGATATGAACTCAGTCTCATTAATAATTATGAGACACCGATGAGTCATCAAGCACTCACAGAGCACGGCCACGTCACAGCCTGTGACGTGGACACGATGAAGATTTTAAACCCGGAAGACGAAAAAAGCGGAAAAAAACTAAAATTTAACCATTTTAACCCTATTATTAAATCTAACAGATGCTAACATTGTCTTCAATGGTGTTCAACACACATACCTCTGTTAAAATCTCAGAAAATTTGGTTTGGGGTTTCATGACCCTTTAAAAAATATTTATTATTAAATTAATTTTGCAATGTAGAGTACAATGCTAGGCATAACATAGTATTGCCACCTTAAAAAATATATTTTAAAATGGTTATTTATATATTTTGCTGTAGTGTGTCAGGAAATATCAGTTTACATTCCAAACATTCGTTTTGCCATTAATTGTAATAATCCATTGAGATTTTTGTATGCACAAGGAGTCTGAAAACAGCCGGTCTGCTCCATACGGAGATCTGATCTCACCATCATCGAGTCTCTCTGGGTATTACATAAAAAAAACAGAAAAAAACTGAGACAGACTAAATCCAGAAGATGCTTGAAGAAACCGACCTACCAGACTGATCTCATGAAACTGCGTATGTATGACACGCCAATTCGTATTTCCATTTTTGGCGTGCTATCAACACGCATAATCGATTTTCAGCGTGTTTATGAACGCCGTTGACTTAACGTTACATAACTGTATATATAAAAATATGACCTACCCCAACCCCGTTCCTAAACCTACCCGTCACTGGTTAATACCATTTATGAGTCTTTCCCTACCGTCCTAGTAAGAAAAGTATCGCTTCCCCAGATGTATATCAAAATTTTGCTTTATTTCGCGTTTGGATTTTTAACAGCGTGTACATACACGCGGAATCACTCGGACATAACGGCGTAGATATACACGCATACAAAATGTTCAAATTTGTTGAAATTTTGTTTAGCTCAAAATGCGTATAAATAACACGCCACTTGACTTGAAAGTGGCGTGTATGTTTACGCAAAAGTCATGATGTCATGTTGGACCTACAAGGCTACTAGAGAAAAGCTGCTTAAAACACAGAGGGTGGTCACAATAAATATTGATTTGATTTAATTGTTAATAGAAGTGAATTGATAAATAAAATCTATTTAAGACATTATTTTTGAAAGCATCCTCAGTTTACAGCATTTCTACACAAGTACCTAAAACTTTTCCCAGTATAGCTTTGCAGGTCGGTTTCTTCAAGCTTCTAGAAACATTGCCACAGTTCTCGATTTAGTCTCAGTTTTCTCTGTTTCTTTATGTAATCCCAGATGGACTTGATCTCCATGTGGAGCAGACTGGCTGTTGTCAGACTCCTTGTGCACACAAAAATCTCACTGGATTATTACAATTAATGGCAAAAGGAATGTTTTGAAATTTAAAGTGATATCTCCTACAGACACACTACAGCAAACAATTTAAATAACTAGCTTAAAAACATTTCTGAGGAGTGAAAATACTAACGTGCTTAAGACTTTTGCACAGTACTGTATATCAGAAATTGATGAGCATTATAAATTTTGTTTATAATTATGTGTGAAAATTAACAATAAAGTGCTACCAATTAAAGATGATCTATTATGCTTTTTAATCTTTTCAGCTGTTCGTGTGTAATGTTGCTGTTTGAGCATGAAAAAGGCCTGCAAAGTCAAAAAGCACAAAGTCATTCTGAAGGGGGTTATTCTCTTTATCAAGCTCTGAAACACCTTGATTGTAGTCTTGAGGGTTTTTTTTCTGGGAACGTACACATCACAATATTTCTCATTTAAATGATTCCTACACATTTGAAGAAAAAAAAAGGGGTATGAGGCCTGGTTGAGTTGCGTTAGTAGAGTGTTGATACTAGTGGTCATGGTACGTGGCATGACATTTCTAAAACAAACTGGAAGTGGTTGACCAATAACAACACACTGGTCCAGCGACCAATCAGAGCACATTGCACTTTTCAGACGGATGGGCTTCACAAGCCTTTTTATGACTGTCCGATTGGAATCCGAATCAATTTTAGTAAATGTGAACAGCAAAAAAAAAAAAAAAAATTTCAAATTATATATGATTTTTACACATCCGTTTCAAGCTACATTCATATGTGGTTTGAAATTGTATTTAAATCGCATTTCTAGAAATTTGTTTCAGTCTGACCGCTCTGATTAGATTTTGCATAGCTTTTTTGACTATGTTACTTTCTCACACCATGTAAAATATAAGGAGACAGCAGCATGGAATAAATCAGCACATTCCAAGTTTCTGCCGCTGCCTCATAAAACGTAAATGATCCAGCACAACGGCAGCATATATGTTGCAAGACAACATCTGTATTGCAATCTCTGTTGCTATTGTTTTTGCCGTAAGCATACATGCTAACGCAATGTCATTGCCATAGAAACCAATGCAGATATTCCATAAAATGAAAGTGCGTCATAGGACACAAATATGATCTGAACAGTTGATACACAGTGTGAACAGTCAATCATTCAGATCAGATTCTTATTGAATACACAAATAATCAGATTCAGGCTGACATAGACTGTAAATAAAGAGTGTTACTGACAGACTGAAAAGAGAAGTGCTGCAATAATGTAAAATATGTGGGGGGGAATTGAACATACAAATCATGAAAACGACCCCAAAATTAAAACCAAGACTTGGTGAAATGGCATATTATAGCCTCTTTAAATAAAATGTCCAACTTTTCCCCATTTTGGCAAGAGGAGAGCTGACTAAAAAACATTTTTAAGTATTTTGCATAAATCTTTCAAAATCCTCTAAAACAGCCTCTTCCCTTTGCTTCAGTACTTCTGTTCTCTGGTCGCTTTTTTTATCAGTGTCTCCACACTCTAACTGGCCTGGGGCGTGATGGCGTTTGACTTGAACGGCCGGCTGATGGTACACCAGAACCCTCTCCCCTCCGGATGACCAGCCCTCTGTCCTGGCTGAGCGCTGCACAGCTCACAAATGTCACTCGTACACTGAGCCTGCCAACTATTTCATTAGCAAACGTGACCTGGCTACCATCACATGACAAACAACCCTGCAGGTCAGCGACCCCTTGCTAAAGATCTCCCCACCTGCTCTTCTGTAAACAGACCTGCTGTGTGCCTGAGTAATGATTATCAATCAAGCTGTTGTTAACATCTACAGCATCTTTTTACTGTCATTTTTGTTCTCTGTAAGCAACTCATGTGAAATGACTTGAAAGGGATAGTAGAAAAAAGGGATAGTAGAAAAAAAGGATAATATGGGAAAAAAATACTATGGAAGACAATGGGGTCCATCAACTGTGTGGCTACCAACATTCTTTAAAAAATATCTTCTTTTGTTGAGGGTGATTAAATGATGAGTTATCCCTTTAAAGTCTTAATATAGTGTCCAAAATTAAAGGTGCAGTGTGTAGATTTTAGCGGCATCTAGCGGTTCGGTTGCACTAATGGCTCAGCCCACTGCTCACCCCTCCCTTTCGAAGAAGCTACGGTTGCTAAAACGGGACAAACATATCGTCGTCTGAGACAGCAGAGAATAGCCAGAGTAAGCCAAGAGTGTGTAACATTGTCACCATTTCTGTACCACAGTCCACTCCATTATAAACCACATCATGGATAAAGTTTACAAAACCATGGTCAGGTGAGGATCAAGGGTCTTAATATATAGTATAATAATAGTAATCAATCGTGATTGTCTCACGAACTCCCACATAGCAAACCCATAATACAGTGAGGGAGAAGAACCACGTGAAACTATCCAACTACATATTTTTTCTAACAGGGTAGTAAAAGTTTAGCTGGCTAATACGAGCGGTTATGCTGTAGGACTGTGGCTGAGCTGGTTAAAGCGTAAAGCATTGTTTATACTCGACGCGTCCGCATGAGAGCAAAGGTGCGCGAGGCAAAAATTACGTGATTGTAACGCATCCCTTAGACACCATTTACTACACACAAATTAATAAATAATAATTAATAAAAATAGTTTTTTTTCTCTGGTTTTGAAAAACTATTCGCAATCGATTTAAAATGCTTCCAAGATCCTCTTGTCGACCGCGATCGACGGGTTGGTGACTCCTGTAACGTTACTGTTTTACGGTCAATAGTACTAATCAGCTGATTGTCAAAGCCATAACACAGCGAGGGAGAAGACCTAAGTTACATGAAACAATCCAACTACATATTTTACACCACTGACAAGGGAAAAGTCACTACTCACTGTGTTTATGGCTAGCTTCTAGCTTTCTGCGGCTTCTCTTTCAAGGTAGTGACAAAACGCGATCTGTAGCGCTGTTTGCTCGCTGTCGGCTACGGTAGAAACATGATGTCACAACATGTCGACCTTCATAGAAGGGGGTGCCGGCGGTTATGTAGATATAAATGTCTCATTCTAAGGTAATGAAAACATAACGGTTCATTGAGTAAGGTCTTTATACACCACTGAACAGAGTTATGGATCTTATATTGCATTTCTGTCAATAGATCCTCAGAAATATCACACATTGCACCTTTAAAGACTCATTTTCTTTATGTTAATGTATTTCCTATTGAAACAGGAATTTTGGGTGGGTAGCCAATAGGCTTTGGTTACATCACAGAAATGATTTATGACTTGCTACCGTCTGGCAGCAGCTAACATTATGCCTACTAGGCATGTGCCGGTATCAAATTTTCATGCTGCGATTAATTGATTGAGCTTTTATCACGGTATACGGTATTATCACGGTATTTTATTTACATAAGAGAAACAGATGGATTGGGGGGGGGGGGGGGGGTCGGTCTAAAAAAACAACTTGCATCACAATAGGTGTAATTGTGATTGTCAAAACATTTGATAACTAAACAGAATTTTATTAAGTTTAGTGACAACATGTTACAATGTTTACATGGTACAGTGACTAGTAGGCTACTGTTTGTATTATTGCTTAACACAATTTTCACAATTTCAGTTCAATTCTTGATTTGATTTCTATCTTGATTCAATATTGACTCATTTGGATAAATATTAGGTAGGTTATACAGTATATAGCCTATATTATGTACATTTTTCTCAAAAAATATACCTCACATAATTCTGTAAACATACAGAAAGCCCTATTAGCTGGTATTATTAAAGGTTAAAAAATAACAAAATAAATATAATGCGGTTTTTATTATAATAACAATTATGTAGACTAATGACATAAGTAAAAATATAATAAATATGTAATATAGTGCACACATTTAGCGAAAAATTCTCCTCTATTTTTTCTAGTCAACAAACGTGCTGGTAATTAAATGGTTTTCCTGAGGTAAATGTAATTTACAGATGTGACAGAGGTCTTCACTCCTGCTCCTGGAGAGCCACTGTCCTGCAAAGTTTAGTTCCAACCCTAATCAAACACACCTGAATCAGCTCATTAAGCACTTCAGAATTGCTTGAGTATTCAAAGGCAGGTGTGGTGAAACAGGTTGGAACTAAACTCTGCAGGACAGTGGCTCTCCAGGAGCAGGAGTGAAGACCTCTGTTCTGTGACATAATTGTTCTCCTGCAGTTTTATTGACCTCTTTCCGTGATTGAAAAACACTGATTGATCTATTATGTATGAGGCATATATACCTTTCGGGAAGTTGTACTATATCTTTAAATAAAAAGTAACAGATGATCGGTTCACTTGAACTATGGTGCTACAGTGATCTGTCACGTCACATTTACAAGCGCCAAAACGGTATTTATTGTCTGCATTTCGTAATAAAATGGACAGAACCTGAGAGCTGAGAATTTTTTTCATATAAAAAGTAACCTGCTCTCTCTAGTCTGTCGGTGTCAGTGTCCTCTTTGCTCCGCGATTTTTCTCTGCGTGAGAAAATGGATGTGTGGCGTGAGAGCATGTGAAAAGTGTTGATTGCGTGAGTCTCTCTTTTACCTTCATAGTTGGCAGCCCTGCTTTTAGAAAGGAGATAAATCGTCGGCAGCGTTCCTCTTTCCGCCATGCTTCTTCTCCATGCGAGGATTGTTTACATTAGACTAGAGCGCGCACTGCGCCGCATGCACACAGTGCTTATGTGGGGATTGTTTACATCCAGAGGTGGAAAGAGTAATAAAATATTCTACTCAAGTAAAAGTACTACTACTTCAATGAAATTTTACTTAAGTACAAGTAAAAGTACTGGTCTAAAAATCTACTCAAGTAAAAGTAAAAAGTAGCTCATTTAAAATTTACTCAGAGTAAAAGTTACTGAGTTACTTTTTTAACAGCGGGGGGGGGGGGGGGGAGGAGGTTGTAATGGTATGAGATTTTCACAGTATGATAACGTCTCAGAAAATATCACGGTTTACAGTATTAATCAATTATTAAATAAACTGTATTATTAAATTATGGTTATTCTTATTATCATCAGTTAAAAGGACCGTGAAATTAATGAAACAGGGTTTTTTTTTGGTTTAACAAATGCTTTTAATTAAAACAAACTTGAAACCATTTGTTTGTTTTGTTTATTAAAAATTCAATAAAACGTCTAATCAATTAAATTCGATAATTGATAATGAATTAGATTAACAACTTATTTTTAACATTATTTATTTATTAAAATGTTTTAGAATAATATTGTCCTATGAAATGTATTTTATTCTGAAAATTAATGTTTCTTTTTATGATTTAATCCAAATATATTATCAAAAACGGTGGTAATTAAATGTAAATTTAAACTTGTGTCCTTTTATTTTTGGGGGAAGCGCTCCAAAAACAGATTTACTAAATCAAACCATGGACAAAAAATATATTCTTTTAAATAATGTTTAAATAAAATGTATTATTATTGTTGTTATTATTATTATTTTGAGAAGTAGGCTATGTTCTATTGTATGCCTACAATAGTAATATATTTCTGTCATGTCTCCAAGTAAAACCGAACTTTTATTTTGACGGGTTGTAGTGAAGACCAAAAGTGTAAAAAGGTGTTTCAAAGTGTATTTGACAATGGTATTTTTCAAATAAAATTATGAAAATGCCCATTAGGCGTTCTCTCAGAGCAGCTCTGGAAATGTTCATGTATGCATATCATCAAATTGTGAGACGCTGAAAACACCATGAACGTCACGCGTACTTGAGTATGTAACTTAGTAGACAAAGCGGCGCAGCTAAGCAGAACAAATATGGTTATATATTTGCAGTATTTTTGTGCTTAAATATTCACAGACCATGTCGCAATTGGATTTATTGCACAGTGTTACTTTCCATGTATTCATCCATCCATTATTTTGCGTGTTTTACGTGACATCTGCGTTAAGTGAATAATTCCATTTTCATGACTGGATTCAGGCTACTGGATTCCGGGATTCCCTCTGCATAACGTAAGTCATTCGGCCTTAATTTATAATCGGGACATACCGTTATCTGCAGCAGGGATGGTGTCCTCCTTTTGCAGCCACTTTGCGTCCACATTTTTTGCAAATTGGATATCTATCCTCGAGGACAACCACGCTTTTTTCCTACAAACTATTTTCATACTGCCCATAATTCGCTTCATACGAATTCGAGGGCATTTCGCTTTCAGCTTCAGCTGGGTCTGCGACGTCACCTTTCTTGCGCGTTTGTTCTCCCGCCCTTCAACCAATGCAGTAATTTCCGGAGTGTGATTTTTTTTTTTTCTCCCTTGTTGTATTGATATTTTTTACTCAGTAACGGATATGATTTCAAATGTAGCGAAGTAAAATACTTCAAACAAAACGTACTTAAGTAAAAGTAAAAGTACAGATTTTAAAAACTACTTGAAAAAGTAGAAGTACACAAAAAAACTACTCAATTACGTAACGCGAGTAAATGTAATTCGTTACTTTCCACCTCTGTTTACATCAGAGTGCGCACGTGTTTTGCGCAGCATATACGCAGTGGGGTTTTTTTTAACGGTTGATGGAAAATAAGCTAACGCGCATTCTAAAAATCTAAATTCGGATCTATTGTTTTTCACAGTATTTTGAAGTGCCTGCGATAACAATATCGTGCATATTCATTATCGCGATTTATCGCATTACCGAATACCGGCACATGTCTAATGCCTACATTCTCATTCTAGAGAGAATTTGATTGGACAAAAATCTATCTAGTGCAGAATGAGTAACCAAAATTATTTGACCAGTTTTTTTGAAAGAAAGAAAAGTTAAAATTTTAAATGTGTAATGAATTTAATTTAATAAAATGTATGTAAACATTTCATATACTCACCATTGGCAGGTGTGACTAGGCTGGGTGTCGAGGTCTATACTTTTTAGGCACAGACCGAAATTTCCTCGATACCATTGAGTATCAAAAAATCTCTCATCTTTTGGTAACAAATTTCGATACCTATGGGGTTAATCTCCTCAATGTCAGTGAGCCAATAAGCATGCAGCATGCAGCATGATTGGCTGTGGCAAGTCAAAGGGAAAACACTGGTTTATGGCTGTAACACCCAGAGACGTGCTCAGACGTGAGGCTGTAGTGTGTAAGCGTCCCAACCCCCATAGATGGAAAAGATGTGGAAAAGATAAAAAATGTGGTTACATTTTAACAGGCTCGATACCAACAACGCGCGATGCAGACAAGCAACAAGCAATTGCTGCCAAGAACGGCAACAAATCTGATGAAGCACTTGATAATGCACGGAATAAAACGTAAGAGCAGAAAGTTACTCCATCTTCGACTGCAAGACAAACTGGAGCACATCACAAATTAACCGGAACTTGCAGAAACATGCAAATCGAAAGCTTGAAATGTCTACTTTTAGACATTTCTAAAAGTGTGCACGTTCACTATACTGCGGAGATGACGAGTCAGCAACTTCAATTTCATCTTTGCAGCTAACACTGACTCAGAAAACACTAGTTTGCAACGCATTCTCACCCCAAGGCGTCATCTAACTGACAATTTTGACCATGCTTCAATATTCGACGCTAAAGGTACCCTTTAGCGTCAGTTAGTTGACGCGATCCCAGGGCGTCATCTAACTGACGCTAAGGGTAACGCGTCAGTTAGATGACGCGGGTAGGTTTAGGTCTGGGTAGAAGGGCGTCATTTAACTGACGCTAAGGGTAACGCGTCAGTTAGATGACGCCCTGGGATCGCGTCAACTAACTGACGCTAAAGGGTACCTTTAACGTCGAATATTGAAGCATGGTCAAACTGATTCCCAAGGCGTCAGTTAGATGACGCCTTGGGGTGAGAATGGGCTGTAGTTTATTAATAACCAATTAAAATGTCTCCTTGCTTTTCTCCCCGACACATTCATAATCATTAGGCTACTTTTTCAGTGCTTTGCGGCAAGCTTTATCCATGCGCTTGAGCGTGAGGCATACATCCCCAGTGGCCTATATGATTCATTGAGTCTGTTGAAACTGAAAAAATAAAACCAAAGTTTGTAAAAACTTAAACCAAAGTAATCTTGTTAAAACAGATTTCATAAAATTGGTATTGAAGAAAGAATCGTTCAGAAACCGGTATCAAAGTCAAGGTATCGGTATGATATCGGAATAGGTGTGACAGATTTAAATCAATAGCAAATCCTTTCTACACACGATTTTTCTATGCTCTAATCAAAAACATCTGCTGAAATCGCTGTGAATTTATGAATGTTTTTGCCCTCACTTCCATTATAAACAGTTAACGTGAAGAGAGTTAATTCATTTTAATTAGCGAAAGTTTACATGCAGCATGATTTATGTTTCTGAGTTTAACATCATCATCAACTGCTTTCTTGACTGTTTGCTGTTTCAAATTACCAGAACTGGCAGCCAGTTCAGAGCAGTTGCGTGTGCCTATGAGTAATACCACAGATAGAAACAGTGGTACGGCGGAAGCATTTTTCTTCTGCGCTCTCCGCATTATGAGGCCTCTTCACCAATTCAAGAGTCTAATCTAATTTTCCTCAGACTTGTAGAGCGTGAACAAGTCGCTGTGAAGCTTGGCATCTGTAGACGGTCTGGGACAAAGGCTCTGAGAATAAACATGAACGAGCGTGTCTGCATGTCTTGTCATCAGTGGCCATTGATCTATGTGTTCCTGGTATGAAAGCAGCTGAAAGTTTCCTAGAAAAGTTTTCTTCTAGTGGAGATCAATGCACTGGAGGAGTCTGGCGGCCTCTAGAGTTCAAGCAGTTTACTACAAACTTGAGCAGAAATTTACCCCACCTATCAGACATCCATAAAAGAAAAATGGTCAAAACCAGAAATTGCACATTTTGATTCCATATCTATTTACCTCGCGATTCGCTTCCAACTTGGATTCTATACAGATTCTGTAATGTGGGGAGACTACATGAATATAACAGCGAGATGAAAGAGTACTCTGATCAATTTCTTCAGATACGACAAGCTATTTTCCCTGTGTTTTACCATGATAGATCCGTGTACAAGCACACCTGAGACCCTGGTGGTTGACATTCCATTCCACAGAATCCAATATTCCCTTTTGCTGTCAAAAAAGGAAAATAGACTTGCTCAGATCACATATATTTGGTATTTACTCTCCCGAACATGCAACCCCTGAACTTTTTGTTTCTGGCCTCAACAGGCTGAGATTTAAAACAGATCTCTTCTGCACCCATCGCCATAGTAACAAATTCTACCAATTACAGCTCAAACACTCTGCCGCTTAGAGAGGGTTTACACTTAGATATCCTCTAATAAGGTAAGATGTGGAGAATATGAATATTTGCTCTCATATTGCTCCTATTTCTCCATGGCAGAGACCCCGTTTAGTAAAAGTGACAAGGTGGTGATCGGGGATGGAATCAGTTTTGTAATAGATGGAGTTTAGCTGGAAAAAAGATCCTTCAGGGCCCGGCATGTTACATCACTGCTAATGGTTTCTGCCCTGATGGCAAGTGAAATTAAGAGTACATTAATTAGATGCATTCATTAAATGAACTAGTAGGCAACTCCGGAGTCTACTTGCAGAAGTACAATTTGGCCAGTCAATAATTCAGATGTTGTTACTTTATATAATGTCTAAATCATGTCTTTAATCATTGTTTTTTTTTCTGAAGTCTGAACACACAAATGACTTTATTATAAAATCAAAATCAGATTTGTGTGAAAACAAACAGCAGGTACTTGAGTCCCAAAAGAATGAATTTTAATGACTCATTAAATGCCTTAGCTTGAGTGTTTGTGTAAGAACTGTGACTCCTGGTTCAAAAACACAGAGCAATCAAAGTATTACTGCAACCAAAAACAAGAAAATAAAGCTGAAATACATGATGCATCAAACAATGGCTCAGTAAGCAAAGTAAATGTTTATATATTTAATAACAAAGGAACATACATCAGTACAAGCTATTAAATATATCAAAGTACATTGTTTTTTACTCATCTTACATGAGGCCATTATGCAAAACAATACAGAGCTGCAAATCTTTCTAGATCTCTAGGGGCCGACAACACCAGGCAAGTTTCCCAAGTTCAGTACTAACTCCCAAAGTATTATGAAGGATTGTGAATTGTAAGCAGAGAGTACATGGTGAGGGCTTTCCTGGAAAGTATAGGGAAGGAGTTGAATACTATATAAAAATGCAGGGTTTTGGAACTAAAGACAAATCCTAGAACTCTGTGATTATGAAGATAGCATGAAATAAAGATGAGGAAGCTGTGGGACTTTTCACTGCATTATTGATGGGGATTTTTCACTGCTCTTTCTGAAGGTTACACCAGTAAGCGACAACAAGAGAAAGTTTTGATGATAAAATTATCAATAATTATTTTATTTAACCATTGCGACCATCTTTACGGTCAAGTCAATGAATCATTCACTCTATCGATTTGTTCAAAAACGCTGTTTCGTCATTCATAAACTAAATAAGTGTATGTCTTTAGGAGGGAGTCATTGAATCATTCAGTCAAACAAACTGTTAAAAACAATGATTCATTCAGGAACTAAAATGTTGTTTGGAGCAGTGCTATTCTAGTATCTATTTTAGTATGTGGTTTAATATTTTGAACTAGTCTCTAGTTTTAGCAATTAGTACGTTTTTAGTTTTAGTAATTTTGTTGTGTGGTTTTATCTTTGTTTTCGTTTTAAATGTGTCTATAGAATTTTTATTAATTTTTCGTTTTAAATGTGTCTATAGAATTTTTATTAATTTTTATTTCAGCTTTAGATTTAACTATTTTAGTACATCAAGTTGTCGTCAATAAATCAACGAAAGAAAGAAAAAACATTTCTGACAAATATTTAGCTTGAAGGGGTACTTCTGCTTCTGTTTCTTTAAAATATATGGCATTTGGTTTGGTATTTTGTTACACGATAATATATTCACATATTTTTAAGTGTGGCTTAAGTGTCCAAATATTTTTGGGACCACTGTATTTGTAATATACATATAGTAAATGTGGATAGATAGATAGATAGATATATTATTAGCAGCACTAAAGTAGGGCTTAATTTGTAGGGCTTAATTTGTGAGGTTAGAAAGGTCAAAAGAAGAAACATGGATGGCGTCTGTTTGGTTAAACGATTTGTCCTCCCAATCATGCTCATCTCAAGCGATGAGCACAGGAATATTCATGGCAGTGACTGGTGCAGGGAGGCAATGAAGGGCCCTTCTGTCTTTCATTACATGCACAACAATGAGTCATTGGAATTATTGTGGAAGCATGACCTTCACTTTCACCCCTGTGTTCATTACTGGCAGAGGCATGGCCCATGCTCAGAGATTATTTCACACTGTATAAGAGAGCAAGCCAGAGTGGAGCATGCAGACCCCATCAGGAGGTGGTGGGCTGCAGAAAATGAATATGACATGCAAAGGCAATTTCCTTTCGGCCAGATGGGTGACTTGGTATTCCTGACGAATGTTAGGAGATCAAGAAGTCCTATTAACGCACTCTGATAACTACCCAGTGCATGAGAGGGAGGGGTGACATTCTGCCGAAGTTCCTTTTACAAAGGAAAGCATTGCAACAGAGTATATCTAAATGTTTGTTTATCTGTTCCCTTATAGAAAGGTACAGCCAGCATTTTTGCGAAAAAAAGGGCTTTTGCCAGGATATTGACAATAAAATTCTTGTCTGAGCAATGACTGATTTGAGAGTCAATATTCATTTAATTTGGCATTGGTTGGTTGCTTGAGTTGGGCTTCTCAGAGCCAAGGTGATATCTATCGAATGCCAAGAAGAATATAGACTGTATGGTGGGGGAATGAGGATCAGAATGAAGGACACAGGAAACAGAGGACCTTTCATGGACAGACTCTCAGACGGAAGCTATTCCCCATCTCTTTATAAAGTGTAATGAAGGGAGACTGAATCAAAGAGGTCCAATATTATGCCTGACCAAATGGATTGCCTTTGCAGTGAGCAAACGGGGGACGAAGATAAGGCGTGCTTGGAAATACTATGTTTTCTCATTTTTGGCCCTGCCAGCACTGCAGCACAGGATTTGGCCCCGGGCCCCTCAGTGAAGTCATAATCATTGTCTGTCACCCTAATCATTGTTGAAGCTTAATTTAACATTGTTCTTCGCTTACTGCTTCTATGTTTTCCATAAGATGTGCTACATCCTAAGTGGAAAAATAAGACCAAGTGCACACAACAAGACAGAAAGTTGTTCAAATTTATGTGACTAGTCATAGTGTAGCTTACAAGTACATCTGCGTTATGCACACACTGTAGGTAGGCTATGAGCAATTTTGTTGTTGATGTTACAGACTTAAAGCAACAGTTCACCCAAAAATTCATCATTTACTTACGGTAAATGCAAATTCATATTGCATCAACAGATGCCGACCAACAGCAACAGACACTCTAACTGGGTTTTGTCTGATCAGTCGGCATCTGCTGGTGTTAGTTGGTGTTTGTTTTCGCCGATTGAACATGTTCAAGTTGCTTTTGTCAGGTAGTGGAATGTCTGAAAATTGACGTACTGCAATCTGGTGATTGTGCTGGTTGGTTGGTTGGCCGGTGCACAGTAAATTGGCCTTGAAATTGGCCTTTAGGCTACATTTTAGGTTTTACGGATTTAAAGTAACACTATGTAGTTTTTCGACCTTCATAATATATTTCCAAGACCCTTGTGATGGTACATCGACTTAAAATAAGTTAAATGACACTTCTGCCATAGCCTGACATGGTCTGTATCACTTTTACTGGCACTATGTAACTTCGGGGTTCGGGTAGGAACCCGACCACAAAAAGAACTACAAAATTCGACTGCTTTACGTCAAGCGCTACAATAGTCATTATTTCGTTGATTTCTGTCGCAATACATCATCCTTTCATGAAATCATGTAACATACTCTACCTTGTCTGTGGACATCGTTCATTCTAAAGCCGGTGCTGGGTAAACAGCGAGCGTGCGTGCGACGGTAGGCTAAATTATTTACGACAGCGGCAACGGACAATTTAGTTTCCAACCAGTAGGGCGACCGAAGAGGAAAAGTTGCTTGGTGTTACTTTAACTTAAATTTACAGTAAAAACCTGTTTTGTAGATTTATAATGCACTGACAACCACCAAAACCCACAAGTCATAATGAGAAAACCACATGATGAAACAAAACTTATTACAGCTTTTCTTCAAGATGAGGTAAAAATATAGAGAAGGTGTCATGCATACTAACACAAAACACCATCATAGTAACACACTAAAATAATGCATTACACATTCATTTAACCCTAATATACTGAATTTCCATTTGAAAACATGAAAGGTCAACAAGCTATTTGTGCGCTTGGTTTAATTAAACAGGAACGTTTGTTTTAGGTATAGGTTTGGTCACCTGTGGACCTATTATCCATAATGACATTAAGTGGAAATATATTTTACTCTGATATTTTATTGCTGATAGCAGCAATATTTACTTCTCTTATGTAGACAGATATTGATTATCACAGGGGAGAGGCTATATCACTAAATGACTTCTTACTGAGAAGACGAGGCTGATGAAGTTGTCCTGGATTATCCTGGCTCACCCCTGTCGCCTGGTGAAGACAAAGTGCACAGACATACTGGCAAGTGATAAACAGTATGGCTGTTTGCAAAAGTCTAAAGGAGTGTGATCGTCTGCATTACCAGGCAGCAAGCTGTGAATCCCTTCCAAGCAAACAGTGGCAGTGTTAGACTGAAAGACTGCTCAGATTTGTTTTGCACACATAATCAATGCTCTTATGCAATTGACTGATACTGGGTCATTTATGTAAGCGGTGCCTTTGCAAGTTTGATTTGATTATTTTTAAAATACATTTTATATATTGTAACACTTCTATAATAATATGGATTAAAGGGATTTAAAAGAGTAGAGATATCATTGACTTCAAAAGGGTGATGTCATTATGATGATTAGTAATTATTCAATGTCCTGGAGATGCAACTTTTTAATTACAATGTAAATATATACCGGTACACAAAGATAATGAATACTAAATGCTTGCTTTTATTTCCATATATTTCATTTTTTATTAAAATGTGCATGCTACAAGTAGGAGTCAGTAACAGACTGTGTATTAATATTTCACAATGTTACTCTTTTTACTGTATTTTTGATCAGATAATTGCAGCCTTAAGATACATCTTTGAAAAACAATAACATTTCTATATTTAAAAAAATGTCTATATAATAAATAAAATCTTAACATAAGCATGTAGCCTACGTATAAATGGGCAAAATCTCATTGGCACAAGCTTTTATATAAACACAAGTGGCACTTGTTTAAAAAGACCCTGTTCTAATGATTTAAGTCATGTGACCATGCTGTAAAATAATCTTCATGCTCTGCTTGGAACCATATATGCAATCAAATCTCTTAATTCCTCTGAAGGATTACAGCAAACCCGGTTCAGAACTGATACATGTAATTGATTTAGTCCCACTAACAGTCTCCGTGTGAGAAACATACACTTCACTTGCTGGAGGTGGTAATGAAGGTGCTAACGACAAACTTTTATAACATGACATGTAAGCGAAACCACAGAGGAGAACACATTGTCATGAGTATTTTTAGGTGTTTTTCCATTTCCTAGTGCTAATTGCAATTTTTGCAACTCTGTGTGCAGTAAAATTTCCCTCAAGACCCACAGAGTTACCACTTTAAAGATACAGTAAATGGCATTCAATTAAAACCCCAGCACAATAAGGCAGTCATAACAAAACCGTTTCAAAAAGGAGTCATTAAATTAAATCTGGTAAATGTCACTTGATGTACACTCAAGCACAAATCTCTGAATTAGTCATATCCTAATGGCATTGTGGTGAAGTGCTCTGAGGCAAAACGAGATTTTAAAAGACATGTAAATCAGAATTATGAGATAATCGTGTTTTCCTCTTTTTCTGTGGAAAGTATTGAGAGTCACAGTCAACAATGTCACATCACGTGGTGATTCGCTGATAAATCTGCGGTATTACCATGAAGTGTCGAAGCGACACCAATCACATTATCTCCCTCATATTACATTCATGACATACAAAAGCAGTGAACCCAGGGGCAGTCATTAACCATTATACGGCCATTCATCATCCTGATTTTGCATTGACCAAACGGATTACAAATGTTCTCTCTGTGTGCATGCAAAGCGTTAACCTTCTCCTTGGCTCCTTCCTCATCCTCAATGGCCTCACTAAAATGGCAACTTCACAAGCCGTAATGATGTCACTGAAGTATCACTTGTCATTTCTAAGTGATGAGTCCCCACACAGTTCAAAGAAGATTGATGATTTTGCCACTACTGCAGTAATGCAAAAGGTCACACCAAACTGTCTGCACCAAGTGTGCCGCACGTCCTGAAAAGTGCAACCAAAACCCTCTCCATGTTATCGAATGAGACGCTAGCCAAAATAAAAAAATAGGCCTACTATAAAAACAATTACACTTTAAATATTTGTTTTCCCCCCAAAAATGGTTTCTGTCATTTTAGGGTAGTTCTTGTTGGTTCTAAGTCTGGTTTTAGTTAGTCATTTGATGCTATAAAAATAGTGTCATGTCATTTGACAGCTTTGTTTGCGATTGAGTCAGCGGGAGTATGGACTGGACCTTGATACGCGGCTCCACCTCAGGATCATACTACACAGACTCGGGCTCCAAATGACGTAATTGGCAATGACCGTTTCTGGGATATTTTGGCAAAGATTGTCTTATTATTGGCAGATACGAAGGTCAGTGGCTCTACCATTGGAAAAACCATAACGGCAAACTTGGATTACGTGTGCCTGCCTTGACAGCCAAACATATTACAGCCTTGATGTCATTGAATTATGTCATTGAGTTGTGCGACAAACAATCACTGTTTGCGGACACCATATAATGAATGAGAAATCATACCTGCACACAAGGCTTGAGCCGCGCGGAAAACGCGTGCATGCTAGAAATATTAAAATATTTTTCACGCAAGCGTGTTGGAAGCGTTTCCAGGCAAAATAGAATAGGAAAAGATGTTTATGTTATTTTGTACACAAATACATATTAATAAATTACATTTTAATGGTTGAAAGTCTAGGTTTTGACAAATTCAGATATAAATATAGGCCTAATTTTAAAATAAATAAATAAATAGGCCTAATTATAAATTTTCAAATATTGCACCTGTTAATACAGAACGAAATATTCTGTAGTCTATTTTGCTGTCAATACTGCTGACAGTGACTTTATCAGTAGGCTTTATATATATGCTTAACACGAAGTATAGGGCTTCCACAACTCTCTCCCATATGTCGAACAAGGGTGATCCGTGTCAGCAGCGCCGCGTCAGACACGTTTCTGGTGTGCAAAGATTACGTTTCAACAGTGTTTCATGGGCCTCTGGATGCAAATTCCCATTGTTAGCAAGTTTTTCCATGTGAACAAAGTTTATGGGTATAAACTTGGTCTGGGTATATAACGAATTGCAACAAGAGACTCAAGGCGATTTGTAACTCAAATTAGCCTGTGATGCGGAGTGCATGCAAAACACTTTGCATCATGTATTTTATAAATGTCAAGGTTCACATCTTTTCTCTTTAATTCAGAGCATTTGATGTTTTGTATCTATTATCTTTGAACTGATTATAAAAATGATACATTTACCTGACATAATAAATTGTAAACATTTGATTTTATTCAAACTGACTCCTTTATTTTTTTAACTCTTTAATGAAAATAATGTCAGTCAAACATTCGCTCACATTTAATGATGCACAGATATCATTAAAACCTTTTCATTTATGGAGTCAGATGAAATAATGAGTTAATACATGAAAAAAATGTATTTCATTTAATCAAATTACTTTGCCATGAGTAACACGCTACCTTCACCCGTTCTATCGGAAAACCTCCATTGGGACGATTTAGACGGGATTACACTTACATTTATGATTTTTATAATATCATATGTATATTTAGATTTTTTAGTTACATTTTTTTTGTTAATTCAATTTAGTCATCACCAATTACCTTATCAGCATAATATTTTTGGACTCCACTAGAGTCTATATGGTTGTGGTGTGTTTAATAAAGAGTGGATTAACCAAGGTTAACTACTTTACAATTAATATAACATAGTTTGATATGATGTAACTTTTATTTTTGGCCCACAGACCTCAATCAATTTTTGATATATGACCCTTTGTTGTAAAATGTTTGGGGACCTCTGCAGGGAAACTAAACCAATATTTAACATTTTAACACAAGCAATGCTATTATAATGATCGCATTGTTAAATAGTAAAGATAATAGTTTAATTTCTTTATATCCTAGTTATGTAGTAAACTACAAAGACCGCATGTATCCTTGGTTCCAACTAACCACGATATGCAAGTAACTGTAAGTGTCACGGGAACCATTTCTATCAGCTTCAAATAAATTCAATCAGCTACGATAAATGAGAAGGCACATAGTCAATCAATGGAGGGAATCTCATCAGATATGAAAAGCAATTAAAAGTACCTTGGTCGTTTCAAGTGAGTGAATGTTCCTGAATTTGAATGCATCTTCTTTATCATCATGGATACCCCTAATAATAACTGTACAATGTAACAAAAGCGAGGTGCAATCAGCTTCATTTCTTTCCTCAATACAATTTAGCTTTGTCATCCTTTCCCAAACATAGATTGTGACATTTATATTTACTCTGTGGCATTTATTCTAAAACTTAATCTGCGTGAAGTCTATCCAAAAGTACTGTTTATATTATGAAGTTTATCTTCTGCCTTTGCTGTTGGTCCCAATGTTCTTTGGCTTTTCAGTTTAAAATGAATAGTGGGAGCTCAGAGGAATTACATGTCTCTAAAACGGTTTTATCCTTCTAGAGAAATGTGTTAACACCATTTGCAAAAACAGCAATAAACTCTACGATGATATTGTATCCACAAAGCATATAAAGACGGATTACACCGGAGTAAAGTTTTCAAGATTGCTGTTATATTTTCCTTCAAATCAGTACATAAAACAGAAATTGAGCACTCAAATCATCCAACAAGTACCACGGCCTGATAGGAATGCAGTAAGGAAATAAAAGCGATCTGATGCACATTACTTGAGGTAGAATGAGAAAGCACATCACACAGAGTGGACAAGTTAAAGCAATGTTTATCATGGGTTTTATGAGGTTAAAAAACAATTACACCCTTAGTAATCCTGATGATAGCCTGCATTGCCGGACACAAATATTTTGATTTAATTTAACCTAAAAGGGTCATCACACATAGCACTTGGATAACAATCCTGTCAGAAGAACATGTGTTCTTTCCAGCACGATATGCAAACAGCAGCATGTCAAATGATGTCAGAGAACCACATTCATGATACAGTAATCTGCAGTAATTAAATAATATCACAATTTTCCCAGTTTCTATAGACTTAATCTTACAGAACTGATGCGTCACTGCAGTTCTCTTACATTAATGTGTTCATTTTAACTACCGTAATTCCTCAAATAAACACCGGGGACTTTATTTACCTGAACTGCAGAAGGTAACAGGCTTTTAAATTGAAGCAGGCTTTTGTTAGAGGCAGGCCTTTCTAATTGCATCTTTTTTATAAATAATAGGATTGGGCCGATAGACGGTGCAATCATCTATCGCGATGGCTGACAGATATCACTATGTTGAGACCATGGTTGAGACGGCATCGCGTTGAATTTCGCAGTTATGTCGCGTCACTGTACATTCGCTCCTTAGTGGTCAGCTGATGCAGAGAAGGCCAAAATCAAAATTGCTGATGAGATGTAGAGGAAAATATCTAGTGGAAAATAAGTAGCCTATGTTACGTTATGTCATTATATGAAAGGCACTTAGGAGATTACCTATCAACACTAAATTTTCCCCGGCCTTAATTTAAGACCGGCCTTTATTTGTCTGTGTTGACAGCGAGCACAAAGCAGAGAATCTAGCTCGTCTGGCTGTGAAGAATCTGGCTGTGCTGCAGCAGCAACTGCACGAATCTATGGCGAGGCGGCTGAGACGTGTGAACCAATCGGGCGCGAAAATGGGAGTGACTTATGCCTATACAAGCAGACCATTTCGCCATAGAATCATGTTAAATTGACTGAAGCGACTGCACCTGAGCCAAGCGTAATAGCACGGCAGGCTACGCAATACTCGTTCCCTACTCTCAGGGAACCGAGGTTACGTTAGTAACCGAGTACTTTCCCTTTTGAGAACGTTCACTTCATACGGAGTAGCTATACGCAGTGGGAACCCATTTTAAAACCTTATGTCTTTAATTAGGGGTGTGCATTGGCACTGCCCTCACAATTCGATTCGATTACGATTCACCAGGTAACGATTCGATTCAATTCGATTCTACGATGCATTGCGATCCTAAAAAAAAAAGCCCAGCGAAATTCTACTGCACACAACAAGGCACATTTTTCATCAGTCATGAGGCAATACAAGCATATTGAACAACAGATTTTATTGGTTGCTATTATAACTCCTGTATCTTTGACATCAATGTCATTAAATTAAATTAAATTAATTGGTACAGGGTATTGAATATGGCATTTTCAAACGCGGTCATCTCCCTCCACCTCAGCCAACTTTATTGTTGTTATTATGCCCCCGGAAGTAATTGAAACTTCAAAACTTTGTCCAAGGCCAGAAAATAAACAGTTGTCAGGGTTTGGTGCAGGTGCTGAAGACGAGGACACGAAAGCTTCAATATAAATGCTTTAATAAACAAAATGAAAACTTTCCAAACTTAAACAGGAACAATAACTCCAGGAAATCAGAAACACAACCACACATGGACGACGACCAACAAACACTGAGGGAAAACACAGGGCTTAAATGAACAGGGACTAATGGGATGATTAACAGAAAACAGGTGCAGGGAATTTCTAATCAGACATGGCGGGAAAACTAACAGGACTGAACCAAAAGTCACAAAAGACGGGGGAAACAAGATCTCAAAACAGAACTAAACACATTGAAAATATGACAATCGTGACAGTACCCCCCCCTCTCCGAAGGCGCGACCTCGCGCCGTACAACATCCAAAGGGGTGGGAGGGTGGGCGCCCTGGAGGCTGACGAGGGCATGGTGATGCAGGGACAGGAAGCCTCCAGGGCGGAGCTGGTAGCCTGGGGAACCGGGGTGGAACCAGCTGTGGATGTGGCCATGGCGGAGCTGGACGTGGGCGTGGCCACGATGGTGCAGGCTGTGGGCGTGGCCAGGGCGGTGCAGGCTGTGGGCGTGGCCACGATGGTGCAGACTGTACCTCGGGCGTCCAGGGCGGAGCTGTGGGACCCTCGGGCGTCCAGGGCGGAGCTGTGGGACCCTCGGGCGTCCAGGGCGGAGCTGTGGGACCCTCGGGCGTCCAGGGCGGTGAGGACCCTTTAGGTGGCCGTGGTGGTGAAGACCCTTCGGGTGGCCATGGCGGTGCAGACCCTTCAGGTGGCCATGGCGGTGCAGACCCTTCAGGTGGCCATGGCGGTGCAGACCCTTCAGGTGGCCATGGCGGTGCAGACCCTTCAGGTGGCCATGGCGGTGCAGACCCTTCAGGTGGCCATGGCGGTGCAGACCCTTCAGGTGGCCATGGCGGTGCAGACCCTTCAGGTGGCCATGGCGGTGAGGACCCTTCGGGTGGCCACGGCGGTGAAGATCCATCAGGTGGCCACGGCGGTGTAATTTTTCCAGGCCTCCGTGGATCTTTGGCCGGCCACGGCGAAGGCGTATAGCGCCCCCCCAAAATTTTCTTGGGGAGGACAGGCTCAGGATCTGGAACTGACTTGACATCAACGGGCGCTGGGTCAACGGGGTCTGGGTCAACGGGCTCTGGGTCAACGGGCTCTGGGTCTGGGTCAACGGGCTCTGGGTCTGGGTCAACGGGCTCTGGGTCTGGGTCAACGGGCTCTGGGTCTGGGTCAACGGGCTCTGGCTCTGGCGCTGGGTCAACGGGCTCTGGCTCTGGCGCTGGGTCAACGGGCTCTGGCTCTGGCGCTGGGTCAACGGGCTCTGGCGCTGGGTCAACGGGCTCTGGCGCTGGGTCAACGGGCTCTGGCGCTGGGTCAACGGGCTCTGGCGCTGGGTCAACGGGCTCTGGCGCTGGGTCAACGGGCTCTGGCGCTGGGTCAACGGGCTCTGGCTCTGGCTCAACGGGCTCTGGCTCTGGCTCTGGGTCAACGGGCTCTGTGCTGGATTGGACCAGCATATCAGGAAACTCGGGGCTGGACGGGACCAGCATATCAGGAAACTCGGGGCTGGACGGGACCAGCATATCAGGAAACTCGGAACTGGACGGGGCCAGCACATCAGGAAGCTTGGGGCTGGGATCAGGCTCTGGCGGGCAGGTGACAGGCTCAGGCTCTGGCTGGATGAGGCTGACTTGAACCCCAGCCCCGGCAGCCTTCTTTTGGGCCAGTCGCACCGATATCAGTGGGAGATCAGTCATACCGGATATCAGCCGGGGAAGTCCAGGGACCGATCTGGCGGCAGGGCTGATGCGGTATGCAGGCTCTGGTGGGCAGACGATGGGCTCTGGTGGGAGCGTGCAGGTGATGGGCTCAGGCGTTGGCGTGCAGGTGATGGGCTCAGGCGTTGGCGTGCAGGTGATGGGCTCTTGCTCTGGTTGGCCGTGGAGATCGGGCTGGATGTCTCCCACGGTGAGTGAGGAACCACACACCCACAGTGTACGGGCAATGAACTTAACTAAAGGGAGGTGGAGATCTCCCACCAACAGTATCTGAGCGAGGGTATCATCCATCCCACTCCAAAACTCGTGCGTAAGGGACTCCTCGTCCCAATTAAAGTCCCGGAGAAGGTGGAGATATATCTCCGCATATTCCTCCAGAGACCGGCCATCTTGTGGGACACAAAGTTCGTAGTTCATCCCTTCTTTTTTTTGTTATGGTTGGTCGTTCTGTCAGGGTTTGGTGCAGGTGCTGAAGACGAGGACACGAAAGCTTCAATATAAATGCTTTAATAAACAAAATGAAAACTTTCCAAACTTAAACAGGAACAATAACTCCAGGAAATCAGAAACACAACCACACATGGACGACGACCAACAAACACTGAGGGAAAACACAGGGCTTAAATGAACAGGGACTAATGGGATGATTAACAGAAAACAGGTGCAGGGAATTTCTAATCAGACATGGCGGGAAAACTAACAGGACTGAACCAAAAGTCACAAAAGACGGGGGAAACAAGATCTCAAAACAGAACTAAACACATTGAAAATATGACAATCGTGACAACAGTGAAATAATCGATTATGGCACTTTGCCGCATCGATGCTGAATTGTGCATTTCCCGCATTGCGATGCATTGCCGAATCGATTATCGTTGACACCACTACCTTTAATGCCTCGTTCTGAGCATGACTCTGGAGTTGCCAGGCCCAAACTCAAGGCTTGCAGCGCTTATGGGAAACGCTTGCAGGTCGCTTACTCTTGACCGAAGCCAGCGCTAGCAGGAGTGCGGTTTTGAGTGAAAGCGGTTTAAGGTCAGCCGTCTGGAGCGGCTCAAATGGGGGTCCCTTAAGGACTGTAGATCTGGCCCCCTTGCGGAAACGAATGACCAGATCGCTTTTTCGCAAGTATCGGCCAGATCGCTTTTTCGCAAGTATCGGCGGCGTTTTCTTAGAGTGCCCTGAAGCCAAGCTTGAACGCTTGGGCAGAAAGTGTTGCATGGCACTAGGGACAGGCTGTCGTCGCCATCTTCTCCAGATGTGCCAAACGAGAAGAAAGGAGGGGCATAGATCTGTTTGTGAGAAGAACACCGGTGAGGAGGTCTCGCGAGGAGAAAGAGCGAGGCTCACGGGGACTGGGCCGGCGAGGCCTCGCTTGGTTCAGGCATTCTTTGGCCCCGTCCCAGGCAGGAAGCGCGGGAGTGTGAGGGGCGGGGGTCGCCGTCCAAAAGAGGAGCTAGCCTCGAGCGCAGGATGGAGATGGGCAGGCTCTCGCAGTGCGGGCAGCCGCCACTGTTGAATGCAGTCTCTGCGTGGGCGAGTCCCAGGCATGGGGCGTACTCGCTGTGTCTGTCAGCTTCATGCAGAGGAGCTCTGCATGAAGTACATCTGGAATGCGGCATTCGCAACATTCTAGAACCTCAAAGAAAAGAACACATTTCTATGGCGTAGTTGCAAAGGCGAACACACAGAAGTTGCAAAAAGGATATGAGGCTTCTTTCGCCAGATAGCCGCAGGTTAACGGTGATTCAGGGAAAGGCGGCGCCGGGTCGAAAGTGCTGCGTCTGCTGATCAGGTCGCTCGTTCCACTGCAGAGGCTCGTCGACGGCAAAGGCTCGAAGGTCAGCGAAGAAGGTGTTCGCTGAAGGAAATTAAATCTGATTCTATGGTGATAGATTTTGTATTTTCAGTTACAGATTAATTTACATTGTGAATATGTATCAGATGTATTCCACTCTGTTTGTGTCTGCAAAGGTGTGTGTGCCAAATGGCCCATTCAGATGTATAGCCCATTCAGATGTATGGCCCAGAGAAACTGATTGGTGTGAATGACAGTAAATTAGCATTGCTCAAGTTAGATCGATCTCCTGTGGGAGGTCCTAACAGGTTTCTATTGTTTTGTAGCCTATAGGCTTTGTCTTCATGTATAAAGTTCTGTCTCACAGACAGAACTTTGGGTTAAGATTGTTGAAGGGCGACATGCTAACATCGATGCTGAAGGGCTGCTACACTACAAACCTTCAATAAATTCTTCTCCCCACAAGAACTCTGGTCAAGCTTACTTATTTTATGTATTGGAGAAATCTAATACATTGGCGAGCCACCCAAACCACTGCTCGGCCAAATACACCAAAATCTAACAATTTGGCGAGAGCCAGCCAGGAGAGACTGACAAGAAGAGAACTCACCAACTGCAACAAGAAGTAAACAGAGTAATTTTCAAGTATCTGAAGTTCAAGAGACTGCATCTGCGGACACAATTTATTCGAATCAACTGGATCCAGTCTCAAATATCCTAATTTGGTGAGTGAAACTTATAAGCTCTCTAAAAGAACATCTTCTGAAAAGAATAATAGTAGACCAGTAAAGAATTGTAGTGTAGTCACACATACTGTGTATTGTTGAGAATTTTAGGCTTGGGCCTTTTTCATGAGTCTGTAGAAACCTTTTAAATGATTTAGTTAATTCTCTTGAAACTGTAGGAGCTATAGAAATAAGTTTTATAGCTTGGCCCTGTTCTCTTGAGTCTCTAAGAATCATTTAAGAAAGAGGTTTGGTCCCTTCTCATGGGATTGTAGGAGCTATTAAAATAAAGTATAAGTTTGGTCCTTTCTTTGGAGTCTGTAGGAATTGTTAAAGAAACAATTTAGTCCGTTCGTCCAGAGATTGTAGAAACTGTATAAGGTTTGGTCCTTTCTTTGGAGTCTGTAGGAATTGTTAAAGAAACAATTTAGTCCGTTCGTCCAGAGATTGTAGAAACTGTATAAGGTTTGGTCCTTTCTTTGGAGTCTGTAGGAATTGTTAAAGAAACAATTTAGTCCGTTCGTTCAGAGAATGTAGAAACTGTATAAGGTTTGGGACTGATGTTGCTGCAAGAATTGGGAATTCTTGACTGGGTGCTAATTCAGTAGCCAATATTTTAGTTTTGAACTAAACATTCTAATTGTGTTAGAAACTAGACGTTTATTTGCCTTCTGATGAAAGATGCAGAACGATTGAAAGTCTAATGTCTAAGGGACAAATTTAAACCAATTCAGGTTAGAACTCAGAAAGAATTGAACAAGTCTTATCAATCAGGAGTTTTTCTTTTGTTTTGAATGTAGGATTGAAAACTAAGCTGAGTTAGTAAACTAATGATTTGTCTGTTTAACTGAAATGGTCAGTCAAAGACTGCTGAGAATTTAAATCTGAATAAGCACCTTTAACGGCTCAAACACTTTTTGTTTTGTTTCCACACCGTTGAGGGCACTTGTCCTGTACTTGCCATGGCTGAGTCTGCACTAAAAAATGGTAATGGCCCTGCACCGAGGCCAACAACAGAAAGACATGGAACAGAACCTCCAGATGTTACCATTGATCAGATGATGGACAATCTAAATGCATATTTGGGCAAAAGGCTGGAACTGAGGAAGTGCCATGATGACATATGCCAGAAGTATGGCATCAAGCACTCAGAGAATGGAATATGGGCTTTGCCGGACATTAAAAGGGCTTATGGAAAGATGCAGCGCTTAAGGACAAACACCAACAGAGATGGCTTGTCTGTGATTTTGGTAAAACAAATTCTACAGCATCGACAGAAGTGTGAGACTGACAAATCACAGCGTGAGTACAAAGCAGAGAAAGCAAAGGTTCGAGCACTGGCTGAACAATTGCAGAATGAAAAGAAGGACAAAGAAAGACTTTTAAATGATAATGACAAGCTGTTAACGTTGATTTCTGGACGACAAAATCCCATAAAATCTAGCAGCAAGATAGAGAAAGAGTCACTCTATCCATTTAAAGACCTCAAGAAGATTCAACAACGTCAGTATCTGCTAGGAGAAAGTGACAGCAGCTCGACTGGGAGCCCTGATGACAGTGATGTTGAGCCTGAGACGCATGCTCATGTCACCAAGAAGAACAAAAAGGTTAGACTCGCTCCTGTAATTGTCAAGAACAGAAGGACAGAAATTGAAGTTGATAATGAGGAGGAGTATGAGGAGGAAGGCGAAAGACGAACCCGTATCGTAAAAAAAACTATTAAGAAATATGTTCCCTGTAAAACATACCAGCCAGCTTCACCAGAGCAAGTAGACAAGTGGTCAAAGGAATTACCAGATGTGTACAAACAACCACGAAAAGTATGGCAATTTCTTCAACGCTTACAGAAAATCTACAATTTACATCCAATAGATGGTGTGATGATTGTTAATGTGAACTTGAGGGACAAGGAACAAAAGAGGATAACTGAAAGTGTTGAAAACAGGGTAGGCGAGTCTCAAGAAAACATTGAGGCTGGATGGGAAGCTGTACGAACATTCTTGTTCGAACTGAAACCTGCAGAGGTTAATTGGGCTAAAATTACCTCATGTATGCAGAAGACTGGAGAAAGTGTTGCAGAGTTTGAAGAACGCTTCACACAAATTTGGTTGGAACATGCTGGTTTAAATGACAGCGAGGATCTTGACAAGGACACTAGCATGCCTCTGAAAACTGCTTTTGTGAATGGACTGAAACCTGAAGTTTCAAAAGCACTCAAAATCCGATATGACGACTGGGATAGTGTTGGAACAACTTTTCATAAGATTGTTGAGTGGTCAGCAAAGATTGAAAGAACACAGGAAGTCAAAATCAGAGCATTGCGATCGAAGAACATGCCATACCACAACAAGACAATGTGGAATGAGCATAAAGAAAATGAAGATAATAGACAGTCAAAAACTCAAGGAAGATGCAGGGATTGCAACGAAGAAGGACACTGGGTTCGTGATTGCAAGCTGAGTTTAAAACATCACACAAGTGATGATGAGGATAACCTTTTGAGGAGGTTTCAGCAGTTGACAGCCAAACAAAAACAGATTCTGCTAAATGCTGTTGAGCCGCAGGGAAACTGAAGAGCCTCTCTCTGCAGCACCAACTAGTGACATCTCATCCGAAAACTGATGGACTCCATGTGTATGCAAAAAGAACAAATGAAGACACCACCCCAAATATAAAAGCATACACAGAAGTCTCAACAACTGAAGCCAAAGAGGATGTCCTAGTCGAAGGTGCTGCTATACAAGCCGTAAAGGAGAGAGGTGCACATACAGCGGCATTAAGACAACTTCAGCAAGTTTTGCCATGTAAACTGATTCAAGATGAAGCACCCAGAAAACAAATGCCATCAATGATGAAAGCTAAAACAAAACTGCACAATGACAAGCAATGCAGTAAGGATGACCACAAGGAAATTGAACTATGCCCTTTTGAACATGTCACAGGCTGGCCCATGTCCAATGAAAATCTAACATCTGACAGCCTTGCCCAATCTGACGAAAGACTCAGCCTGGTAGAACACAATGCCAAGAATCAATTTTCACCATTAGAATCCAGAAGGGATAGCCTTCAGGATATCATGGTAACTGATGAAGGAGTTAAGGTGCAGAGAAAAGATGAGTGGACTGACGTGAGCCATTGGGATTTGAAACATCTGCCTAGAGATGAGGGATAGACGGCAGTAGTGTTTATCAGAGTCCAGATATGGCGGGACTAGGGTTTTTAGGCTCTAGCTTGTCGCCTGAGGACGAAGACATAAACATACAGCCACTGATAAACACAGTAGTGTCCTGCCAATATTAAATAGGGACAGTTTTTCAGGCAGTTATGAACTATGCGTTTAAAATATTTTCCTTGGCAAAGATACGTTCCCCTTTTTTCTTTTGTGTGATTGCAGGTGTTCCAGCGTTTCAGAGGCATCCAATGTTTAGACCGCACTGCATTGGCCACTTAGATGAAAACTTCTTAACATTCACAGAACACAACACTATCCACCACTTCCAAAAGATCACAACTCCAAAAAAAAGATTCCAGAGGATTCCAGCATTCAAGAGGATGCAAAGTTTCACCATGAACTCTTATACTGTAATTTTAAGAAGGAACCTGTATACAGCATGTGTACATTATATCTTTTTGCTTTATGTTCTTTATTTTTTATGTGATCAAATATGATCAAAGGAGGGATTGATAGATTTTGTATTTTCAGTTACAGATTAATTTACATTGTGAATATGTATCAGATGTATTCCACTCTGTTTGTGTCTGCAAAGGTGTGTGTGCCAAATGGCCCATTCAGATGTATAGCCCATTCAGATGTATGGCCCAGAGAAACTGATTGGTGTGAATGACAGTAAATTAGCATTGCTCAAGTTAGATCGATCTCCTGTGGGAGGTCCTAACAGGTTTCTATTGTTTTGTAGCCTATAGGCTTTGTCTTCATGTATAAAGTTCTGTCTCACAGACAGAACTTTGGGTTAAGATTGTTGAAGGGCGACATGCTAACATCGATGCTGAAGGGCTGCTACACTACAAACCTTCAATAAATTCTTCTCCCCACAAGAACTCTGGTCAAGCTTACTTATTTTATGTATTGGAGAAATCTAATACATTGGCGAGCCACCCAAACCACTGCTCGGCCAAATACACCAAAATCTAACAATGGCAAAATAGTCTGCTCATATAGGCATAAGCCATGCCCATTCGCCGGGTTCTCGAAATGGAACTGATTTTTTTGTACAAGAAAACAAAAATACATAATTTGAGGTGTTTTCTGAGCATTAAAGATTATGAACAAAGCCTATTGTCAATCTTTATTCCTTTGTTCTTTCAAATTCATCAATCACACACAGAATCTGAATTTAAGTAAGTTATGCAACATGGTAAATGGTAGTGGAATTGACATTTCAATCAATGCTTGCTGGAAAATGTATTAATCAAAAGTACAGCTGCAGCTTTCAGTTATTTGTCATTCAGAAAGACTCATATTAATTAAAAACGTCATGGGTAATTCATGAACTTTGTTTTGGTGAGAGAAAAAAAATGTCATAGGCAGCTATTTTGAGTGCATTGTGACAAAATTAGCTATAATGAGAAGGATTTTGGAACACTGAAATTCCACAGTGGGTGCTAGGATATATGGTCAAAATATTATCACAATAAAAAATAAAAAAAATTATTACAGGAATAGGAAAACACAGAATCCGAGGCATTTTTAATGAGGATTAAAGAATATAAACAAGGCCTATAGTCGATCTTCATTACTTTATTGTCTGAAATGACACAAATTCAGATAGGAATATGTGTGCTCATTATTTAGCTCAGCACGAAAATCAGCATTGCTGGAGGCTATTTTCATGAAGCTCAGTCATGGTGAAGAAAACATTTTAGCATTTCTTGACTGTAGTACTGTAAAGCTGTCTGTGTGATGTAACACTTTCTCTTCAGCCTAAGTTTTATTGATTTTATCATTATTTTCCACAGGTATTGAGGTAAATCTATAACACACTTTGCAGCATGGTTTCATGGTGCACATAAGCATGTAACATTGATTTTCCCTTTACCAAAAGTTTTTCAAAAGATAAATTTTCACTGAAAAAGTATTTTCCCTTATAATTATTTAAACACAAGCTTTAAAAATAATTACACAGTTTGTCTACAATAGTTAATTCTTTCTGGCTGGTCAATATTGAATATTGGATAATTACGCCAAACTCAACAGTTTCATGTCTCCTGTTGTATAGTATTTCTTCTCACATCAGCGATTCCTGCACCTATTTTCATCAGCGGTGCTCCATTGCTGTTGAATCTACAGCTCCACGGCAAAATAAATCATATTTTACCTTAGCTGGGAATGTACATGATTAGTGAAATCCAATTCATGAACAAATTGCTTTTTTTGAAGTGGTTCTGTTAGGGGCTGTTTACACCTGGCCACTTCATGCGTTTTCTCAGATCGGATAGATATCCGATTTATCAAAACGATTCCATTTACACCTGGTCACATAAATGTGTTTTTGCGAAACGGATATAAATCCGATCTTCAATTCCCGCGCTATATGCAGATTTAATGGAGTGCACGTCACTGAAAGCAACAGTTATGAGCTGCATTTTATTGTTCATCGGCTAATTTCAATATCAAAGACAGCAATAAGAGAGAGCGGCAACACCCCTGGTAAGATCATTTTGTTTCTTTACTTTTAATCAAGATGATTGTGTGTTAAGCGTCTGCGACTTACTTTCACTTTGATTTGCGATAGTTTGCACGTTGACTTGATGAATAGCGTTAGACGATCAGCTGCTCATCTGCAGTAGTGTTGCAGTAGCGTCGTCCTATCTAACTATAACATGACATATAGCCTATAACACGCTCTCACACATTTATTTTTTATCATTTTTGGGAAGAGTAAAATGTACATCAACAACCAGATGCATTTACACGTCCAGTTTCGTCTGGAATGCGGCCCAGACCACCTCCTGATGTGGTTTGAGCGATCGGATTCAAATCCGTCTCGAATGCGTTTCGGAGGGCATTTACACCTGGTCTTTTCACGATCGGATAGCTATCCGATCACAGAAAACGCATGAAGTGGCCAGGTGTAAACAGCCCCTTAGTGAATCAGTTCTTCCACTGATTCATTAACGAAAGACTCTTATGAGCCAGTTCTTTTAATGATTAGTTAAAACAAATTGGCAGTATCGAAATGAAGCAAGTTTTGCATTAGTATCATCACTGGGCTGTAATGACCAGCTGACTTTGGCCAATACTAGCATATATTATCCAGTTGATTATATTAATTGATAGATAAATACATAAACAAATAAACAAACGTTATCCTTTTTATACAGTACTAGTACATGGAAAACTGTCAACATTCATGAAATGTCCACAAAATTATATTGTCATCACATGCTGACATCAGTTGTCCTCCATCCAATAAATACGCTGTTTATACAAGATTTATTTCAAGGAAGGATTAGATGTTTGCTCATCATGATATTTGCTCAATAGCATAATTCACACATCCCTTACACACTGAAATTGAGAAAAGATTAGTCCAGTCAGCCTATTAGTGAAATCTCAATACTAGTCAATCCAATAAATGCGCATGGAATCCATAACACAGATAATAATGAAAGTGCTATGACATATTTGCAAGGGTCTAGCTTAGAACCCAAAGTCTGATGTCCAGCATTTCAATAGCAGGAAATCTATTTAAATTCTGAGAAATGGAACCAAATGCAACCAGCAGGATTATTAATGATGTCAGTTTACCCCTGGTGCGGCGGTGCACAATAAATGATATCCCTTCTTTCTAATTTATTCTACCTTGGCTCCACAGCGGCCCGCTGTTTAACACAACATGGATGGATATCCCCTGGCTTTCTTACAGCCTCTAATAAAGGTCATTTTTACCTGCTGTATGTGGATTGAATTTGACTTGCCATTTTCCGCTCGCAACTCTTTGTGGCGGCGTGCTTCTGGGGGAACTAAGTGAAAATCGATAGCACCGGCTAAATAAGGATTAAATCAAGCCGTAATATCTATAATAATTCACCACACCAGTCCAAATTATTCAGCAGAGATTGTAACGGGGTGAAATATGCTGAGAGTCCGTTTAAAATGGTCTCCCAGTCAGCAAGTGATTAGTATAAAATGGCATGGAAAGACGTTCGAACTGACTGTTCAAACACCATGTGAGATCTGAGCAGAGTCCTTTTGAATGAACAGTCTCAAAGTCAGGGTACCGTTTGCTTCAGAGCTGTTCATCTAGAAATTGCATCCTATCAGCTCTCTGGTATAGAACATTCAGAACCTTAGCACCCAGAATGTGAATTGAAGTAAATTATGCAACATTTGATGGTAGTGGAATAGACGTATCTCCAAAATAATGATGGCTGGATGTATTACAGTCAAAAGTGAAGCTGCAAGTCTCTCAAGCAACTTTTTTTTAGATATGCGTCTAAATCTTGACAAGCATTTTATGAACACTAAATTCAGAGTAACAAAAACAGGTCGTAGGTGAAATCACATTACAAGTGCAATATGCTGTGCACTCTGACATAAAATAGAACAAATCAGAAGATATTTTGTGGTTAATGAGCAAGATTATGAACCAATGAGATGTTTTTTTTTTGGCGAGGGATTGGTGATATGGCCACAAATATAAATCAAGGTTTTTTTTTTGTTTTTTTTTTTGTTTTGTTTTTTATGAATGCATTTCATGCGTTTGTTAGACCTCCAGAATGAACGTAAACAGAACTTATCCACAGAGTAGCTAGCTACATTTTAATTTAGGGCCCGTGAAATACGTTTTGATTGTTTTCTGCTATCATTATATTTTTTAAAATGTATCAAGTTGTGGCTAACAAAATTAATTCATAAAACTTAATCAAATGTAATGTAATCAAAAATGTAATCAAATAAAAATATAACAATAAATTTACAAAAAAAAAAAAAAACATTTCAAATAAGGTGCTCCACAACTTGTATATTGTAAAAATTGTATGAAAAATATATTGGTTGAACGATATTCCTTAAAATGAAATTCCTTAAAATATAAAGTTTAGGCGAGGGAACCACAGATATATGCAGTTCTCTACTATATATCTCTACTATAGATGAGTGGAAAGTACCCAGAAACAACTGACAAAGGCGGCATTTACATTACATGATTCAAGTGACCCAATTCTGAATTTTTTCTCCCATGTGGAAAAGATTGGATATGACCCACAAACATGTAAGCAGGAAAAAAGCATTCAAATATTCTCAGATCGGTTTCAGGCCTCATTCATAAGAGAAAATGAATCTAATATGAATCGAATACGTGCATTTGCATCTGCCATATAAGCGGACAGATCGGATATTGTTTTGTCAATGGGATTCGAATTGTGTATCATTGAAAAAGCGGTGGTGGCAAATGACATTAATACACCAATGGACACCAATCGCGATCACATGACTATTTTCAATGCTGCAATGAAGGACAAACGCTCAACCCACTTAAGAGACCTTTAAAGATGGTACGGAAACCAAAAGCTTATATTAATTAATCTGCATCTATTGCAAATCATGTCATTGTTTACTTCCTTTTCAGACTAAGATTTTCCGAGTTGATAAGTCTACCTTTTATCACTTTTAAAAGATGATGTAAGCTGGTCATCAAAAATGTTTAAATCGAACAGTCAACAAATTAGAATTTGGCATCAAGACCTGCAGTGTAAATGTACCTAAAATGTCCTTGTTGCATTTGATTAGCACACGGTGTAAATGACCAGTAAATGTTGAAACCAACACAGGTTCATTCTTCTAAAATCTTTCACAGCCATTTTACACTTTAATATAAACCTATAGAATGCAATCTGCTTTAAATGAGCTGTACTCTGACTCTCCATATACCCCACAGAGCCAATTAAAATGCTCGAACACTGATGGAAAGAGAAATGACGAGAAAAGAAAGAGAGTTAGCACACCTCAAGTTTCCATCGTCTACGAAAATACTACGTGACCAATTTTCACAAATAGACTACATATTTTTGCTCCATCAAACAAGAGTCGGCTCTCAATATGAGAGAACAGCCATGATGGATGCCTGCATCTCACATTGAGATGGAGGGCAAAAAAAAAAAGAGAAGAAGAAATCCTTTTAAAAACATCAACAATAACAAAAGCCTTCACGGCTAACCAATCCCTGCACCCTCCTGGGAGTCAAGGCCCATTGAGATTTTTACTTCTCTCCAATCTGATCCCTATAACCAGTCGATGAAAAAGCAGATGTCGTCTTTGATATTCGGTCTGGAAGGCTTTACTCCCCCTCGCTCATACCTTCGTGTCTTGGGTTGGACTGAGGGGATGTGAAGTTAATGGGAGGGGAAGGGAGCTCTGAAGTAAATGCCTAATGAGTTTAAAACTCACTTTGTACCGTTTTTTCTACTTTTAAAAGCCTCTCTAACAGATGCCAGCAGGGACCGTTGTCGCTCTGCAATGGACTCCTGTGTAAATGTAACAGCTTACATAGAGGAATGTGGCTCAACCAAGCAGAATAAACATTTGCGATTATAAAAGATAATGATAATGAGTTTGTTATAAGCTCTCCAATAAACCGCCTTGCTGAAAAACTGTCAAGAGAAGAGAGGGACATTGTTTGTAAATGTTAGATGTCATTGAAAGCATTTTCAGTGGGGAGGCTTGATTAAGCTTATCACTACACATCTAAATATTGAAACAGTTGTCAGGAAATGCGTTTGAATGGCTTAATGCTTGAGTGATTATATAAAGGAAACGGAAATAAGAAAGTTTAATTGGCTACAAAACAAATGCACAATTACAACTGTTGTATTAGGACAAATATCAAAATTAATCTGCTTTCGTAATTTTGATGTGTTCTTTTTGTGCTTAGGAAATGGTTACACTTGTACACAATATAGATTTTTGCATTATAGTTTTTTTTAGGAGTCTGAAATTGCCAAACCTCTAATGAATGCTTTCTTTAAGCCGCAGATAATTTAAAATGAGTAACCTCACCTTTACAGCATCCAATTAACGCAGTAATGTCAGGGAATTATTTACAGCATTGATATACTTTTAATGTAAGCAGAATTCACCTATTAGAAATCCCTAAATGAGAGATTTGTCCATGCAGCCAGATAATTATCTTCGCCATGAGAATATATAGGACCTTTGGACTTCATTACTCACTCTGCTCTTACCGTTTGCCCTTTTACTCTCTGGACTTTATTCCTCTATCAGTCTCCCTTTAGTACACAACAATAAATTCACCTTTTATTCTCTTGGAATTGCAGAATATGGGAAAACAAAATGTTTGTGTCTTATCGGAAAACTCAACATTACATTTAGAGCCACGTTGAAAATACATCTTATTGTCATTCTGTATCTGCCTTTCACTTCTCTCGTGGCCAGAAAGTCCCAATGCTTGTAAAAATATTTATAATATATATATATTTTAATTATGAAACTCACTTTCTTCAAAGAAAATTGATAACAAAAGTTCAGAAAAATACAAATAATGCTAAATTATATTGTGCCCATTGTCTAAGACTCATTTGGGAAAACAGGATTTCAATGTATATGCAAATGCCTGTATCATTTAATTTGTGTTCTGCTTCGTTTTTGTTTGTTTTAGCCTTAAGCTAAGTAGGCTACACTGTAAAAAAAGTTAACTCATTATTTTGAGTTATCTTTTTGCATGGGTTTTTTTTAGTTTAACTAACTTATTTCGATAAGTTGAGGACAAGAAAACTTAAAATTTCTTGTTGTCTGGACAATCTAGTTAAAAAATAAGTTGAAATAACTAAATTGCTAAAATATTTTTTACAGTGTATATGACTTTTACTCTTATCTGACACCTATCCTGGATGTCACTTACGCAAGTTGTTTTGGTGAGAAAGCCACATAAATATGAACATAAAAAGGACTGGAATGATTTAAAAAACTACACTCACTACACTAGAATCAATGTGTTGTTTACAACAGAAAACCAGTGATCTTTAGCTGCCAATGACCGCTAACAGGATGTGGATGTGTGGTGCTTTAGATGGTGTAGGGAAGGCTTTGTTGGAAGTCATTGAAAGCTCCCAAGATACCCATCAGTGGACCACGTGGCCTTGAAATGTGTCTGACAGTACCCAAGCTCTCTATTAGCAGTCCAAGCACCTGTCATCACAAACAAGAAAAGCTCTCCTCTGCATTGTTATCCACAGTACCGTTGTTGAGTCTGTGCACACTGCAAAAAAAAACATATTAATCAGTATTTTTGTAATGTTTTCTAGTGATAGAATATAAATATCGTTAGAAAAGAAACTTCTGAGATGCAAAACTTGTGTAAAAGAATATATTTCTTAAACTTGAATATACACTACAGTTCAAAGTTTGGAGTCAGTAAGATTTTGTTGCATTGTTTTTTAAAGAACACTATTATGATCACCAAGGCTGTATTTTGTTTGTTTGTTCAAATTGTGAAATTTCTTGTATTATAACTGTTTTCTATTTTAATATATTTTAATAAAATGTAATTTATTCCTGTGATGGTAAAGCTGAATTTTCAGCATGAAAATGTCACATGATCCTTCAGAAATCATTCTAATATGTTGATTCGGTGCTGAATAAACATTTCTTATTATTATCAATGTTGATGTGCTGCCTCAAATTTGAGGAAACTGTGATACATTTTTCTTTTATGAATAACAGCATTCCTTTGAAATGAAAACCTTTTGTGGAATTATTAAATGTCTTCAGTGTCACTTTTGATCAATTTAATGTGTCCTTGCTAAATAAAAGTATTAATTTCTTTCAAAATCTTACTGAAGGTTATTGTAATCGTTTGCTCTTCTTTTAAGCCTAAACCTGAATTAATTTTGTTAGACTTATAGCCTGCCATTTTATTTTAGTACCATTAACCAATTATATTACAATGTAAACATTTTAGTACAGTTTCAAATTGAACTAATAATTATTTTATTAGCATTTCCTGCACCTTCAATTCTTCAAAACAACATCAAATCATGTTAGGAGATATACAACAACTTGTGACAATTCATTTCAAGTGACCTTACCAGATAACACCAACAGACTGCATGCTTAATGACAAAAGCTGTCTCACTGTCTCAACTACTGTGCAATGTGTCAGTGATTTATTAGCTTAATTAGCACTTCGGACATCGTCACTGGGAGTTGTGTTGGTTCTGCTTTATGATGCAAGCCTATGCATGCATGCATTATGGAAAACCCAGCAGATTCTCCTTAAGATCTTAAAGCTTGAAGGCCACTAAGGAACCTGCAGTGAATGGCTGAAACAGTACAAGCAAAAAAGGTAGGCTATTAAGTATGGGCTGTGGACAAAATACTGAAAACCTATCACGCCTGTGCCTGGTTAGTCTTAGACCGTACGACCAATTGAAAGTCATTAAAAATGGCGTCAATCCTGCATCCATTATCATCTGATGCCATTACTTCACCATGGCACCATCACAGTACCTTCAGTCCTTTCATTGCTGGCAATGTAGAATAAAAATTACATTACTCATTGAGCCACTTAGAATCCCTTTTTCAATGGCTGTCACCAGGTCAATACTCGCCTCTATAGATAATGCATCGCTCCCCTGAGACCTCCATCTCTGATTCATCTGGTAAACGTGAACACTTGAATGCTGTGTTCCACAGGTCAATGTTCACTGTCTGAACTGTCTTAAAACAGAGTTTATCAGGCTGGGCTCAGGACTATTAATGAGGAATGGAAAATCAGGTGGTCTCTTTATCTGTGATAGAGGTCAACCCTACCAGAGAAAATGGCAGGAGGATTAGATATGGGGATTAGGTTGTCTAGTAATTGCAGCTCATGGAAGAAGAAAAAAAATAGCCTTTATGCAAAATCCCTGTTAATCAATATATAAAGTGCAAATAAGTGACTGTGGGCAGTGTGTATATATTGTGCATATTATTCTATAGTAATTCGAGACAGCAATTTAAAGGAATAGTTTATTATGATACTTAGGCCTACATAGAAAATAGTCACATGCTAATTGCCTTTTGTTTCTATTTAAAAAATGCTTTCCAAAACATATATGAAAGGCATATATTGGCTAGTATTCTTTGAATAGCAGTGTAACACTTCAATGTTATATAGCTCAAAAAGATGAAATGTTAGAATATGATCAGCCTGTTATTCTAGCTTACTACTAGTCTCATATAGCCAAGAAACTTATACACATAGAATACATTATAACTTTTAACACACTTAAGGGGGGGGTGAAACACTCAGTTTCACTCAATCTCATGTTAATCTTGAGTACCTATAGAGCAGTATTGCATCCTTCATATCTCCAAAAAGTCTTTAGTTTTATTATATTTCTAAAAGAAAGACAGGCTGTACCGAGTCTTTCCGGAAAAAGCCGAGCGGGTGGAGGCGTGCCGTGTGGGCAGGAGCACGCGAAGCTTTTGCGTGTGTTGTAAACAGACAGACTTGTGGTTTATGAGGACATGATTTATTTTTACAATAAACAAACTGACACCTACAGTGGCCAGCTAAACAAATGTATTTAAACACACAAACACACACACACACACACACCATACATCGCATGCTCCATCGATACATTAACTGTAGTGATCATGTTGTTTACTTGCTGTGCTTAACGTTACACGCCGATAGTTAACAACACACAGACATTTGAAGCAGTTTTACTCACCGCCTGCGGTTCCAGCGCACGACCGTGAACCTTTATCGTTGGGACTGCTCCATCTTTAAGTATTAGGCGATCTGCAAATCTGGCGTCGAACTGGGCTTTGTTTATACAACTATTACCGTCGAAATGAAGGGAACAAACAAGAACACTTGCACAACTCCGTTGCTGCTCTGGAAAAACAAAATCCATCCACAGGTCCCTTAACGCTGGGTTCTTTGGAAATTTGTGCAGTGTTGTCTTGCCCTGGCAACCAAAAACACACTTTTTTTGTGCCTTTTTTTTATTGCAGCGCAGCCGAGCCAGCGCTCTGACCTCTCTCATGCACTAGGCTACAGCTGCGCGCGCGCCTTCGGAGGGTGCTCTTAAGACCCGTATAAGGAAATTCCGCCCCACCTGACGTCACACAGAACCATACTCGAAAAAAACTTTCCGAAACTTGTGACAAACCGGAAGGAGTATTTTTGGAACAGAAATACTCCATCAAACTTACAACTTCAGTTTTGAAACTTTGTCCATGTTTAGCATGGGAACCCAACTCTTTAACAGTGTAAAAAACTCACTATGCATGAAACAGCATTTCACCCCCCCTTTAAATGGTAGGATAGTGTAATGTTAGACCACATGAAACAGTGCCACGTTACCTCACAATTTTAATTCGTCAAGTAAACTGACCGGAGTGAGTATTAATTCAGCTCTTCCGTGGGACTTACGGCTGATATCTGTCTCTCATTAGCAATCGCGACCTGCTTCATATCAGTCATGTTAAAACACAGGAATGTTTTCACTCCTCCATAAACATTATTAGATCAATCAGCATGACAGCAAGTTCCATGATTCTGCTTATTCATTGCATCATCAATCTACGCATTTGTTATTGTAAGAGGTTAGCGACCCTAGTGGTAAATTTTTTTACAAATTGTAGCTTTAACATTAGTCTATGTATAAATATACATATTCTCTCACATATTCATACACACACACGCCATTAAAGAAGTGAAAAAGCAGAACATGTAAATTAGAAACAGACAGAATGTGACAAACGCACATTCACAATTTAGCTTGCCGTTGAACAGTTTTCATTAACGGCAACCAGAATGGCGAGGAAGATGACACAACATCAAGGTTAACCCAGATAATGTGTGATGGCTTCAGCAGTGTTTTAATATTGTCTGCCACACTGTTCCCACCACCAGATTTATAGTGTGAATAGAAATCCAGCACGTCCCCGGGGCCATCGCTCTTAACGTTTGTACTCCATTGTAAATCTCAATGAGTTAATGCGTCTTCCACAGACAAATCAGACCAATATGAAAAATGTCCACTTATAATGGAGAAATAGAAGAGGATGCCTTTGGCAGATGAAATCTCATTGAACGGATGTCTGGGGCGTTTAAGTCTCCGAGTGAATCTGTCATCCATCATCTGCAGACGGAGAGTGTTGCATGTGGTGGTAAAGGACTCTAGTAATAATTCTAGTTAATCACTGTCAGTGAATGGCAGAAATATTAACTATTCATTACCCCTCTTCACACCTCAGAAATGAAGTATTGATGTATCTTAAAACAAAAACATCGCTGCAGGACATGATCTTGAGGGTGGCAGAAAAAGTGAAGCTCTTTTCAACGATTCTAGATGCACATCTTTTGGCCTCGTCACGGCATACAGCGCCCACAGAAATACAGAGGCTGATGAAAATTCATTGGATGTATTATTTATGCAACTTTTCACAGTAGCACAAGAGCCGTCGAGATTGAAAATGCATGTTGTCAGCTGCTGACTTCCCAGTTGAAATCAATAGAGAGAAGCACTAACCTGCCACCAGCTCTGATGACTGATTGAATTCAGAGAGGCTGTGAGGCTTAACGCACTTCAGAAAGGAAACTGCAGTCTGTTGGAGGCATGCAGCGGAATAATATTCCAATTCTGGTGTGGATGGTTTTCCGTCCCAGAGTGCACTGCTCTTACCCTTCACTGCTCAGGGGCCGCTATCGATGAATAGTCATCGTGATTCTGAAGCGGGGCCCACTTTAGTGCAGGCACCTTTCGCAATCTCCGTCTCGTCCCTGGAGCGCTTTACTTGTTTATTCTGTTCATGAGAGAGCAATCACGCAAAAAGGCTAATTAAATTACCTCAAACTGCCTTATGGTTACCTCTATGAAGTCCATCTTATTTATAATGCATTTTTGAGAGCATATATGCAAACACGGAACTAAGAAGTGTGGGGGAAAAAACATTTTATATATATAGTTTTTTTATAACGACATTGCCTTTGATCTGGACTTCCCTTTGCAGATTGATATTCAATGCATGTGGTAATTAGGCAACACACAAGGTTTCATTTGTTAACTACATTAGCTAACACAAACTATCAATGAACAATACTTCTACAGCATTTATTCATCTTAGTTCATGTCAATCTCAACATTTACCATTACATTTTTAAAATCAAAAGTTGTACCTGTTAACATTAGTTAATGCATTGTGAACGTGAATATTTTTTTATTATTATTAACTAACATTTCTCATTCATGTTATCAAATGCATTTACTAATGATACCTTATTGTAAAGTGTTACCCACAAATTGTTAATTTGTAATAACTAATGTAGGTAAGGTCACTAATGAAAAAAGAATTTATTATTCTTCCAATGTTTACTAATATATGTTTAAAATCAAATGTTTTATCGGTTAATATTATTTAACAGACCTGAACATGAAGTAACAATAAACAGTGGTATTTTTATTAAATAGTTTTAACAGATTCATAATTATTGTAACAAATGTATTGCTTATTAATGTTAGTTAAAAGGAGGTTATCGTAAAGTGTTACCAGAAATTATCCTCGACAAAGCAACATGTGAAAATCTTTAGAAATAATTAAATTTTAAATGTGTTTCAAAAGACATCACATGAGAGCTTTAACAAAACATCTGAATCAAATGTTAGAGCAAAAGACAGGTTTGAATTAAAAAAAAAAGACTGCTGCCTTTTAATGAAAGGTGCTAATTACAGTGTAACTAGAGGAAGATACTGTTAGCAGTAGCACTATGAATGAACAGCAAGACATAGCATTGTGTTTATACTAAGTGCACACAGGGTAAATAGACATAATATGATATTTGTACTAATGGTATAAAGTTTGTACTAAAGAAATGTCAGAGTTAGTTAGATTTGCCAATGGCAACAAGGTTGGCTGTTTGCACTCATACAAAAACAAAATGTCACCAACTTCGTGCATATCGTGTAAAAAAGGCTTAAAAAGTTTTCGACAACAAATGAACATTAATCTGATGCTACATGACTTTCAGAACAAAGTCACCATTTGTGATTTAGTCACCTGGTCAGACTCTTGGCACAAATTACAGCAGTTTTCCTCTAAGAATAATTGTGCATGCAAAACCATACCGTCCAGAGCTTAGTCCCTAATCAAATATCCAGTAGATGTCTATGATAAGCTTGTGCTACCTTAGTCTGGAAAACACTTTCATATATCTAATGCTGGGTAACCCAACTATGACCTGAATTTTCTGCATGAGTGTTTGATCATGTATGTTGATGTGGTATGGAGTGTGATTGACAGTGCCTGATTCTCTCAGGGTTCATATAAGAGTTAGTAAATGACTAAAGTGACTGAAAGGCGTGTTTGAAATTGATATGTCAGTTATGATGGCATACAGGGAGTGTGTGGATCATGGATTCTTTTCAGCACTAAGAGGCACACATTTTGAAAAGGTCATATATAGAGAATATTAACTTAGCAGTGGTATATATTGAGTTTTTCTTGTACAGCACTTTGCATGCTTTTATAGTTTTTAAAGTGCTGAATGATTGATTGATTGATTGATTGATTGATTGATTGATTGATTGATTGATTGATTGATTGATTGAATGATTGATTGATTGATTGATTGATTGATTGATTGATTGATTGATTGATTGATTGATTGATTGATTGATTGATTGATTGATTGATTGATTGATTGGATATTTTAACCATCAGTGAGAAAGAACACAATAGTGATCAGTCTATTAACAACTATTATACCATTATGACAAATATCCTGTTAAATGTATGGTTAAACAAAACGTCAGTTGTGGTTTTAAAAAAAAGAAATTAATGTTTTAGGTATTATGTAGTAGTGTGTAAGGCAGGTGCCAGAAAGTCTGGGCTACCCTCGAGAGAACAAAAGGCTCTCCTGAGAATTAACATTTGAACCCTCCCTTGCATAATTATGTAACAGCAAGATCCGAGACGCAGCACACAGTGCAACTCACATCTTACACCTCACTTTGACAATCTCCCCTTTCTCCCCCTTCTCCTCCTCACCTGAAATTCACTGAAAACCCATGAAATGTTAAGTTTGTACAAAAACGTAACTATACTAGTTTTTATTTGCAAAAACCATACATTTGATAGTAATTTACAGTATAATTACATGTAATAATATGATGTTATTTACAGTTTTTCACCTTTTACGGTAAGATCACTTAACAAACCAATCCACAGGTTATTGTCGCCTTTTTAGTTTTTTCTGTAAAATGACAATTCCCATACTTATGTTAAAGTTTAATTTCTCGGTATACTTAAGTTTTATATCTGTCAAGCATTTTTAAACAGTATCCTGACATAATGAAACAGACAATGTTAAAGCTGAAATGTATGATTTCTGCGTAACTAAATTTTGCAAAACCAAAACAGGTTTTCAGTCTCCCCTCAACACTCCCCTCAACTTACATTGGGGAAGAGGAGGAGGAGGAGGAGGAGGAAGGGGAAGAAGAGGAGGAGGATGAGGAGGAGGAGACAGAGGAGGAGGAGGAGGAAGAACAATAGTCATCATTTACAATGAAATTAGAGCAACAATCATACACCATTGTTCTGGTTCATGGAATGAGTATCGGAAGCAGGACTAAGTGTTCAACCAAATATAAGCAGGTTCTCTGTGGAACGTCCCAGTAAATTACTGTAACATATCTCTAAAAATTGGCCCTTTTCTTGCAGTATTACAGTAAAACTTATAGTAGTATTACTGTAAGAATACAGTAATAGTATTCTGTATTGTACATATTTGGTGACATTTCAATGCATTAGGCCTGTCTGTACAATTCTAACAAGAGGTTTTATTTGCTAGAATTGAAAGACTGCCACATGCCGGTGGAAGGTGAGGTTCTCACAACAGCAGGTGACTATTACTGTATTGTCAATATGGTCCTTCAAAATAATCTCATTTGTCTGCGTGAAATACAACAGCGAGTTGAGGAAGACAACGTGAACTGAAACGCAACCTGATAAGTCTCAAACAAGCCTATAGAGTACCATTTGAGAGAAATTCTGAAAGGGTAAAAGAGCTCAATATGTACAAGTAAGAAATCATGTCCAGAGATTATACAGCACTATTGAGTTACTGTACATCTTTACTGTGTTGAATGTAATGCAGCACATGTATACAGAGGCATGAAGCCTGGAATGCTATGTCATTTACATTACTTCAAAAGAATGTTTCAACTGGATTCCATGGAGAGGCCTCATGAGTGCATCTTCTTGGATGAAGCTGGCTTCAATTTCACCAAGAGGAGAAGAAGAGACTACACTTATATGTGTGCAGGATTGTGCAAGTACTTCACAATAAATATAATTTTTCCCCTGCCCTGAGTGCAGTGTTTTGCATTTATCTCTGTAGTGTGTAATGACTGCTGTGTAGTGTTTATGCATTAGCTGGATGTGTGTGTTATCTGAAATCCTTGATTGCAATTTTCCTGTGTTGAGTAACCGGCAAAATAGAGTGGTACGTTCCACTCTAAGGCTACGCAGTAGATTTGTTAAGGCACATGTTAAAAGTACCTCAGCTCCATACACAGTAAACGCTGCTCCACTCAATCTCAGTCTCTGCACGTGCTGTTTGTTTAGGTTTCCAATAATGTACATTTGGGAACGCGGAAAGTCGGACGCGGTTTGTGTTTTATATTTGCACTGTTATCATTTATAGCCTATGGGTGGAGCGTCTCGGGTTTCTCAAACTCCATCTCTGCATACTGTGAGTTTGGGAATGGGATGCTTAGAACGTTCATCTGGGAACATAAGTGTGCTCATTTGAAACTCATTTGTAAATCTAAACCAACACAGGAGAATACATAAATGTTTCTAAATATGCAAATTATTGTTCATCGCCATTTCAAAATAAAAGTTTAAACCCTCGCTCTGAGTTTGCATGTTTTGATGAGCACATGCTCTTGTTCAAGAAATGACTGCGATTGTTGCATTTCTATCATACAGTATTGATCACATGATACAATTTTTAAAAGTCTTGTGAAGAAATAATTAGTATGGGTTTTATGACCTTATTTCAGTGACAATGTTTTTTTGTTTTTTTCACAAACCACGCATAAACGTCATTATCTCAAAACTAAAAACTTGTACATACATGCTGCTGACATATTATTGTAGCAGAGTTTGTGCTGATTACAGTGTAATCAGACTTTAGCCATGAAAATGTCACAAGTAACAGAAATAAGCACAAATGTCAGAGCATGACAGATCACCTCCAGAACCCAGAAAACACCTCAGACCCCTGAGGGTTAAAGATTAAGTGGATATTTGAATTAAATGTTGTTCGGCCAATATTATATTAGTTTATATCATTTATTTTACGTGGTGTATTTTAACAATGTATAAAACCAATATAATTACTTTCATACTTTATTTGAACCAATTATTATGGCTTGTTATTATATATTTGTATTTTTAGTCATTTTAAATGCTGTTGTTAACTTGGATCTATTTTTATTACTACAATTTCTTTATCCGATTAAACGATGGGAAATTCGGTAGAATACACAATTACTAAAATAATCGATAGCTGCAGCCCAAGTTCTGCTACAACATTGCTTAAAAATATGTTGTTATGTCTTGTCACTGTGCTTTTTCCAGGTAAGACATGTTCCTGGATCAACATATTTTGTTGATCCTGGAACAAAATTCTTGTCTGAAAATGTTGTCCTAACTGTATCCCTACCCATAACTTATCCCTAAAATCAGAGGGAAATGATAGGTGAATAACACTGACTGTAAGCCTAAACTTGACATGAACTGTAAACTTGTCCCTCAAATCTGATTGGTTGATTGGAATGTTGTTCCAGGATCAATTAAGATGTTGATCCAGGAACATGTTGTATTTGGCGAAATCATGTCTGCTATGTCTGGAAGGAGACTGCTTTCTTTTACCCCAAAACTCTTCAAATGGTGCTGAGGAGATTTTAAGCAAATTATACACTTCAGTTTTAAGGACACTATCAAAACTTGAGCTTGCATGTGGCTTGAAAGTCACAACAGCAGCAGTTCCTCACCTAAGCTAAAATGAGATGGAGCTGTAACTATAGATCTATAGTTACAGCTCCATCTTATAACAAAGTTTGACTTTGCTTTAAGATGAATGCCTTTGGATGCTGGCTCGATCCAAAAAAGAATGTGCTCTCTTTCTAAAATTAATCGTAGCATGACGAGACCACCAGCTGTGAATGAAGTGAGTGATTCCAGCAAGCTTGTTCTCTGATGCTTGGGAACTATTGCGGGTCGGTGGGGACACTGCAATCCCTAAAGCTTTTAACAAATACCTAAAATGTCTTTTGTCACCAGGTCTTGCACTGAAATGAATGACACACCGGAGGACTATTAAATGTTCTGCATGACTCATTTTTCGTGGTTCTGTATATGGCCTATATTCAGTTTCATATTTCACTTGTTTTCTGAGAATTTGGTTTCTTTCTATCCAAGATAAATTTGGCCCATAATAGCATACTAAATTAACAACCTTTAGCATTTCATTATACAGTTGAACTTATAAAATGACCTGTAATCATCTGTTTAACATTTTTTTTAAAACAAGAATGAGAATAAAATGTGATTTAGGCTATTCAATCATTTATAGGGGTGGGAATCTTTTGGAATCTCATGATTTGATAAAAATTGATTCGGGGCATTTGATTAAAAATCGATTCTCAAGTTAAAATAAGTTCGCATTTCTAGACCTTTCGCTTTTTCATGTTCCACTGACCTGCGTCTCGCAGTTTAACCAGCAAAAACACGTTCCTAAAAGTGTTCTTCCTTGCTAGTTTCAGAGCCCTAGACATTTGGGACTGAAACTGAGAAAGCGGCGAACGGCTGTAGGTGTTATCCGTTTAAATTTACAAGCAAAATTTCACATATAGCAGGAGGGAATAAATTTAACATGCACTTGAAATGGATGTTGCCAATGAGGTTAGGCTTTCAGAGCTCCATCTCATTTTTTGTTGTGCATTACAAATGGAAAGTGGCTGGTTCCTAGTATGGCTAGAGAACAAGCACTCTCCAGCTAGAGTACTTGTTTACAAGCATTCAAGGTCTTGTGACCTTCACAATATACATCAATCCAACAAAAATGATCAAAAAATGGAAGAAAAACCTCCATTGGTCTCTTTTTGACATATTCAAACTGTACCGCAAAACTGTGCAGCTTCTGTAAGCAAACATTGCTTACTTTATTGATCCTCTTTCTATTTTAGTAACACAGCTCCCATTGATCAACATTCATGCTTCCTTACCAAACCAGTCCGCATGCCTCCAAATTAGACATTTTGGATGTGTTTATCTTTGTGCTCAGAATAATTCAGCAGGCATGTCGGAGCAGCAACTCCCAAAGCGTACCACAACACACAAGCTGCTCCAATATTGACCAAAAAAAAAAAAAAGACATCAGGAGGCCTGCCAGACATTCTATTATTCAAGTCACAATTCAATTTGATGGATTTAAGGACAGAGGACAAATACTCAATCTCTTTTGCTAAAAAGAAATGCAGCTGACATACCTGACTTCATGTCAACACCGCTACACTTGTTATTACAGTGTCAAGTATCATTTGGGAAACACAATTATATGACTACAGACATTTATGCCTTTATTCCTATGGGGAATATTTCAATATTTGCATCCTAACCAACCAATTGTATGGTTCATCTTCTAAGAACATCAAAACACCAGTGGACTAAAGCTAATTTGGTTGTGAGAGACTTTACAGACTACAAGGCTACAGTTAGCTTTCGGAGACATCATTAAAGCAATCTTCTTCAATCCTTAAGGAATTTACCAGCAAGCCTTTCTTAATGAATTGTATGGATGGCTCAACACTGTGATGTACCTTTAAATAATTCTCTTAACTTTTTTTTCTGTCCCAACTGATATGAATGATACAAGCTCTTTTATAACACTGTAGCATGAAGCATACTATTCATTGCTAAACCTTAGTGAATATCTCCTGTACTATAAATGCAGCATAGGACAAGAAAGCTTTTATGCTTTTAGAGATTAAATTCTGCTATGTTCTGTGATTGTTAGGCACTTGATTGCAGCCTGATATACCAGTAGTACACTTTTCCTGCTCTGAGCACTAAATTGATTTCAGCTAAGTCACAATGTGCTGTAAAACTCCTGAATCAATCTTTGGAGCCACTAAAGCCCTATTCGCACTGGATTAGTATTACCCGGTGACTTTTAGTCATTTGTAATAATTGCGAATCAGCCATGTCTGTAATTTGCAAAGTAAAAATTACCCCGCAAATTACCTACCATATTTCGCCGAATACTGAAGTCCTGTGATAATATTAGTCCCGTGTGAATTGGCATCTCTGTGATTTGGTGTGATCGTATATCATTTTTTCAAGGTTTTTGTTTCCCGTGCACCTTTTTAATCCATCTTTCGCGAAGAATGGAGGCAGCGTGCTGCGCTGGAGTGTTTTGATAGTAGGCTAATTTGGGTGCTGGGTACCTACACCACAACTATACAATTTGCAGAAAGATAAGGCTGAAAATCATCAGAAGAGCTAAAACAAAAATGATGATTAGATGGACATGTATAGCAGCATGTGGTAAGGAACATTATTCGGTTTATGATATATCATACAGCTAGACCTATAATAACAAGACATTTCCAAGCAAAAGCCTATTGACATCCTATCAGGGAAATAAGTCAGTAGAGTAAAATCACAGGTTTCGCTTATCCCGTGCGAATGCACCACTCGAAATTCAGATGTGGGTGGGTAATTTCTAAATCACACGAGGTCCCCAGATAATACTAATCCAGTGCGAATAGGGCTTAAGAAAGTGTTTCTCGTCTGGTGGGTCGTGAAGTGTGCAGTAAAAAAAAAAAAAGAATCCCTTTAAGAATTTGTTTAAAGCAGCATCCAAATGTATATAGGTGTGTTTGGGTTGCTTTAAACAACGGTGACATTAGTATCGTGGGAACGAGGGTCTGTCACATAGATAGACTGTAAAAAAAGATGGACGACGCCCCTTCGCTCTCTTCCAGTGGTGAGAAGTGAAGCTGCCAGTGTCCCGATATGGCGCTGACATCTTGGGACTTGAGTCTGCGCAGTTGCGATCTCGGGACCAGACCTGCGCAGTATGGCGCTTACGGCACGGTTCGGTTCGGTACGGTTCGACTCGGCGCGGAACGGTTCGGCTCATTTCGCTTTTCTACTGCGTGGTACGACACGGCTCGGTACGGCACGGTTCGGTTCGCTTTGGCGCGGTTGCTTTTCCACTGCAGTTAGTACCCCTTCAAAGTGGGTGGGACTGAATGTTACACTGTTTGTAGCTCCGGTGATAGCCGTGTGCGGCTAAGAGCTGAGCTACTTGGAACACCTTTTCATTCCGTTTTGCCCCCGCTCCTCGGCAACCAACGAGAGGAACGTCTGCACCTCGACCACGATTCAGCCATTTATTTTTTAGAGTTTTGATCTCTTTTTTTTCAAGAAAGTAAAACACAGGTGCTACCGCGTTGGCTGTTGTCTACTGGTTATATGACTCTGTATATTAGCGGATTTAGTGTCTCGTGTCGCAAATCCAATGACGCTGGTAGTGACGATTCTGTCTGTCTGACCAATCAGTGATCTGCAGTGTTTCACGTCACATTTTAGTACCGGTACGGTACGCTTGGAACCTCAACAGATCAGGTACCATTTAAAGCGAGCCGAAGCGAGCCGTACCGTACCGTACCATGCAGTGGAAAAGCACCACAAGTGAGCCGTACCGAACCGAACCGTACCGTACCATGCAGTGGAAAAGCGCCAAAGCGTGCCGTACCGAACCGAACCGTACCGTACCATGCAGTGGAATAGCGCCAGTAGTGAGCAGGAAGTAAAGCGGCCAAATCAACGACCCGCCCTCACTCTCCCCGAATGCACTCTCCCAGTCCCTGCACTTTTCTTTAAGTGGCCTATGTCTGCTCCGTTCTGCTCCAATTTTGATGTCTGTTGATTGCAGTACGACAAGAGGCTTGTTAAAATAAAGTAAATACAATCTTCTCAGTCCTCCGAAGATCCCGAAGTCCGTCTGTGCTTCAGTGACTACTTCGCTCAGAGAACCTGTCAATCATGACGTCACAGCACCGTTTTTATAGCATCAAATAACTAACTAAAAACAAACTTATTTGTAATTAACAAACACTTGAAATTACATCAGCGTGATAAAAACTACAGTAAATGACAGAAACTATCTTTGGAAAAAAGATATGTGAAGTGTAATTTAATTGTTTAGTTGGTCTCACGTTCCATTGAATAACACGGGGAGGCGGGGTTTATGATCTCTGGCCAGTCACCGGGGGGCGATCGAAATGCTTTCAGGGCTTGTGCGGCACTCTTGGTCTGTCCATATAAACTTCCCTCGTCCACTTCACGAAGTGGAACGCACTTCAAAATGGCGGCAGGGATTCCCCGAGGGGAAATGCTTAGGGAAAATTGCAAGTGCGGGTCTAAAAGTGGACTGGAACGCAGCCCTGATTCAGTGGGTGCTACAATATCCCTCCTCGCTCCTCCGTCCTTCATCCTATGACCCGGAAACCGATCGAGCTCAGTCATCTTGAAGGACATCTCAATTCTCTAATTGCACTGCGAGGGCGCTTCCTGAGGAGTTATGAGGATACACGGGTGTATCCTTTGTGAAAGAGTTTTATTGACTAAACATGACGCACGTATACATTCTCCTCCCCCTTCACATCGGTCACAATAATAGTAATACTTTACCTTTGCAGTTTATATAAACCACACATCTCACATATTTCAACAGGGTATTCAACAGAACGCTAGAGTGACCAAGTATTCCAATGTATAAAAAAAAGCTTTAATTCGATTCATCCATCCTCATTTTCTTTCCTTGCATTCCCTCGTTAGCCTCGTGAGACCATCCTGATCTCGCGAGCTTTCAAGGTTTCACTCGCAGATCAGTCTGGATACTTTCCGTTAAAGAAAATTTGGGAGCAGTTCACCAAACGAACGTCCAATCAGCGTTGGCTTTGAGGCGGGTTGAGGTGTGACGCAACGAGAAGCGCGACAGTTCAGTCTTAAGAACATGGCGGCTTCAGCGGATGAAATTAGCATCAGTGTGGCTATCGAGCAAGTTTTATCGGAATTACAGAGTTATTACGGAATTACAGAGCTAACGAGCCTTTACCTGCAGCAGCAAGAGTAGCCTGGCTTGTGGTTGTGTTTTCGTCGTCGCTCTCATATGCTTCGTTGATCTGATTGGTTGATTTGGCCCGTCTATCACCAACATAGGCCAATCAGCTAACCAGTATTTTCGCCCCTTACCAAAACTACTTCAACGGAAGGTTTCCAGATGGATATGCGGAGCAAATCCATCTGGCGGAGTCAGGTTATTCCCTCGTATCCTACAGGGGGTGGAGCTGAGACGCGAGGAAAGGAAGTGAGGACATGAAAACGAGGAAGCAGAAATAAGAATTGAGAAGCACCCAGTATCTGCGGTCAGATAGATATTGTCAGATTATTATGTCAGTGTCATTATTCTTACATTATTTTCATGACTTGTTACAAAACAGGGTGATTCTATGAAAACGTGCCATTTTGTGTCCGTGATGCAAAATCTACACCATAAAGCCATATTAACAACTAAATATTTAAAAATGTAGTTGGTATGATATGGTAAACAAACAATCTTCATTTAAAAAATTCATAAATTTATTTTTCTAAATAATTTTTTTATTGTATATCTTTTTAACGTAAAAATGGCTTGTCCCTCTGTAAATTGTTTCTTTTACAACAGGCTTTTAAGGAGGATAAAATCAAATTATCTGAAAAAAACTTTAACTTATGAAAAGACTCAATTGTTAGTTAACCTATGATGCATGCATTTTATTCTTGACCTTTTAGGAATATTGAAAAAATAACATTTTAGTACAGTCCCTACGTTTTATGTCAAACCTTACTTAAACACACCCCTCAGGGACAATGGACTATCCCAGAAGTGACATCATTTTTAGGAAGTGACATATCTGCCTTTTATAAGGAAGATGTCAAACAGACAAGTAAATGCTCCTCTCTTTTAATGAATTTTCATTGAGTTGTTTAGTCTGACAGAAGGTCTGTCAACCACGTTACCATGATATCATGTATTAAAAAAACTTTTTTTTAATTAAAATGTAGATATAAACAAGCATTTTAGCCTCTAGAATGCACACTATTTGGTGTCATGGTGTGAACCCCATGGCTAGTAATGGCTGCCAAAAACATATTTCATCAACCCTGTCACGATCAACCCTGTTACTATTAACCCTTTCCCTGCCTTATCCCAATATTTATTGTGTGTCCAAAACCAGAATTATTTATAGAATACATAATTATTAACGTTACTTATATTATGAATAGCATGTTTTGTCCTATACATTTGTAAGCCCATTAAACTTATATACCAAATTCATTCACTCAATTCACTTATTTATTTATATATTTATATATATTTATATTATTATATATATTTATTTTGTATTTATTTCGGAGTTCGCGCGCTCTCTGAAACGCGCCGCTCTCTGTGTGTGTGCGGCAGTGAGCACACAATGCCGCGAGAACGGAATTAAATTTCTCTTTTAGCGATGAAATGGTTTAAAATCTATTGAATGTGAAAACAAGCAAGATAAAACACGTGCACATTTCAAAAAGATAAACTAGGCACTTGACCTCTCAATAAGGCTGGATGAATAATCGAAAAATAATCGAAACCGAAATTCAGAGCCTATAGCCGACGTAATTTTACCATGTCGGTTATTTCAGTTTTTGAATCCTATTAATATTTCCGCCCACTGCGTGCTAATGTACTTTCCCCTTAAAACATATTACCGGGTGTGTAGTCACGTGACTCCGCACCGTCCAGTCTGCGACATTCCCCTTATTCACCGCGCCTCCATCTTGAAAACCAAAACGAGGCTGGGGGGTACACTCTACCGGAAGTTCAGTTACAGAGCGCGGCGCCGGGCGTCTGTGTCATAGATATCTGTGTACCTGTGTGGACAACAAACCTCTCATCTCTTTCGGAAATAACAGTGGAGTATGTTGAAAAATGGGCAAATAACGACTGCGAGATTCCCGGGCTGTTTTGCTGAAAAGACACGGCTAGTCACGGCAGGACATTAGCTGATCAGGCTTGTCTAAAGAGCTACAACTTGCTTAACGTTCCCAAGCAAGCTCGGGCTAGAGGGTTATGAACAGGCGAAATAATTAACTCACTTTCATGTTTGAATGCCGTTTGTGATCCGATGTGGATTCTGATCACCGTATAAGGTAACGTTAGAAATATTTATAACGTTAGCAGCTATACGCGATGCAAAAGACTATGCACGCTAACCATTACTATAGTAAACGCTTGAAGATTACGCATAGTAAAAAAAACATGGTGAACGATTGAAGAAATCAGACCAATAATAAAGGCTATCACAATCCTGTTTTTATTTTATCTGTCAGTAGCCTATACGTCTCGTCTCTTTATAGCGGACTATCATCATAAAATAAAGCAACTTTTTTTTTCGGGAGCTTCCTCTGTTTCTCTGACTGAAAATATCTGTAACGTTAGCTACTGGGAGTCGAGAGAGTGCTAAGCTCATCAGGTTTTATTTTTGGTGGCATATATTTGTAGAAATTATCATTCTTTCTAAATGTGATGCATGTCTTGTAACGTTAACTACCAAATAAACAGAAACAGACGCGACTGAATAAGTGTGTCCTCTTTCTTTTGTGAAACCTAACGGTAATTTATTTCTGTGACTAATGTGCAATTTTGACATACATGATCAATGTCACTCTTTTTTGTAAACCTGGCTGTAGTAAAACATCGATGCTTGGGTGTGTGAGTGAGTGAGTGTGTGTGTGTGTGTGTGTGATATTCAAGTAAACAACAAAAATGCCAGCAAACGGTCGCTTTTCCGTCGTTTCCAGTGATTTCTTTTTGATTAGTTTTCTGATAAATCTTCCGTTTGTTGGTAAAATGATGGGTTAGTGTGACGTTGTTCCATAGAGGCCTGTTACGGGCGTTAAGATAATGTTATGACTGTAGCCTACAGAGGGCCACCGTTACTTCCGTACCCCACAGCCTCGTTTTGGTTTAAGCTGGTGACGTAGGTGAATAAGGCGAATTGAAGCAACATGAGCTCCTTTCACACAGCGCGTTGATCCCGGGAAATTGTTGGGAATTTTCCTTCTGTGTGAACGCAAACACGAGCCGGGATTGATGCCAGGTTGGGGACCTAGTAACATCGCCGTCTTCAGTCCCGGAACGCGCGCTGTGTGAACAAAAGCTGTAATCAGTGCCGTGTTGTAACGATGACGCTGAAACCGGGATCGTTCGCCAGCGTGTTTGTGATCGAATAAGAGAAAAAAATGCACAAGCGTGGTTTCTCGAGCAAAAAAATGCACAAGCGTGGTTTAGCAAACTGTTGACGCTGCTGAGACATTACATGTGCGGCTCAAAAAGAGAGAGAGAGAGAGACTGACAAACGTCCAGCAAGTGCCTCCACAAAGCAGGTGTCTATGGGATTAATATCCTGCCATGATTCAAAACTGAAAATAAAGTTTTGAAAGGTTGAAACTAAGTGTTCAAAAACTCAAAATCTTACAAAAAATGTTTTGCAAGATCGAAAAATAAGATTAGCAAGCTTGCAAAAAGTAAAAAAAAAAAAAAACTCTGCAAACATTATGTTGTTTTTGAGATTTCCTTCTTCAGAACTGCAACAATTTTTTAGAGTTTAAATTTGTCAGTGTTCTCCCACTGTATTAGTTTGTTTTCCAGGTTTGAAACCTTGTAAATGGTGATCTGAAAACTGGTGTGTGAATGTGTAAAGAAAAGTTTTGAAACTCTGAAAACGGAGTTTTGCAGGCTTGCAAAGTGGTAAAAAAAAAGAAAATCTCTGCAAACATAACTTTGTTTTTGAGTTTTCCTTCTTCAGAAGTGCAACACTCTTTTTTTACGGTGTTGCGCAATCATTTTTTCAGAGTTTCGAATTTGTCACTGTTCTCCCACTGTATTAGTTTGTTTTCCAGATTTGAAACCTTGTAAATGGTGATCTGAAAACTGGTGTGCGAATAGGTGAAAAAAAGTTTTGAAACTCTGAAAACTGAGGTTCGAAAGGGCGAAACTTATTACATTACATTACATTAGCACTCCTATTGCAGACCATTTTTTCAGAGCTGAGTTTACAACACCCACTTTGCGGAGATACGCCAACACAGTTGCGAGCTTGCGACTCGCGAAATTTGTGGCAGCGTTGTCACGCAGCTCTGCTCTGAAACTCTGAAACTCAGACTGAGCGAAAATGAAGCTTCGCAACCACGCAACTAAAAAAAAGCCTGGAGGGAGGGCCTTCTGCTCTTGCCCAATGCTTTGCTGTCTGCTGACGTACAGTCCAATCAAAAGTCGTATTTACTGGAAAGGTGGGATTGACCGACTGCTCCGCCAATGACGAAAGCGCACAGGAGGCGCAAACAGGATGCACAGCTCTCTGTGTGGCAAGCGGGTCAGAATTACGCTATAGATTAATAGGCTACATATTTAGAAGACACTTTTGTCCAAAACTTACAAAAAAGGAACAAAGCAATTCGTCAAATGTCAGTCATAGTCCGTCACAATGTCAGTCTAATAATTGATTATTAGACAATAATAATAAAGGGCTAGGATTATCACAAATAACCACAAGATTTCTACGCTCATCATTCATTAAATCGTCTATTCCAGCATATTCCACCATTATTGTGGAGCGCGCTTACTGCATGACATGGTGGCGTCGGCGACTTGTATCTTGCATTTTCCTATCTATCAACAGTGGAAACAACTTAAAATACTCCCTAATTTCTGGTCATAAAGAAAATAATAATACATCATTCGCAACTAATTATATTTGTGTAAACTCACAATAATAAGAAAACGATGTGCTTTTGTAAAATAACTTTCATGCTCTCCGTGAAATGCAGCGCATCTCAAATGAACTGAAAAACAGTGTATACTAGCTTCACAGTCACAAAAATTCGAAAAATACCTATATAAAGCTTGACATTTTAAACGAACAACACTAACTTTTAAACAAACAAATTAGAATCGAAAGCAAATAGCCTACCGTCTGATTATGTAATCTCTAAATGCGCATCCCCTTTACAGCGGAGATGATATAGCTGCTTGATTTATAAAAAACATTAGTTTATTAATAAACATTTAAAATGCCTCGTTATTTGTTAAGACACATTTATTATCATTAGCCTCTTTTGCACCACCAAGATTTATGCATGCGCTTTAGTAGGGATAGGCTATATTTGTCCATGCACCCAGTATATAGAAGAAATTAATATAGCCTAAACGTGCGATTAGTCAACTAATTGCTTAAACAAATGACTAGTAGTCGACTAGAAAAAATCTTTAGTCTATGGCAACTCTACTCAATAAACAATTTAGTTGACATTATTTACTTAGTAGTATCCAGCTCTTATCATTAAATTAGTTGAGTTGACATTATTAGTTAATGAACTAATAAAATGATCAAATATGCTTAGCATATATGCTTATATATATATTTAACTGCCACAGTGGCTGGTGGTCAAAAAAGTTAACTTCAGGCCTGTATGTGATGCATCATGAGATATTGCTGCACATCTCCATTCTCACACTGTAAAACAAACAAGTATTTTATCTTGAAAGTCTTGACAGCATTAGCTATAAAGTTGATTTGTAAGGTTTTAATAAAAATACTTGTGCATTTCTTCTTTGAATCACGAAAAAAGCCTTTGATTATGTTTATCATATATAAAAATAATAATTAGCTAGCCTACGACTAAACTAATGATGGGTCTGAGTCAAAATGTTACTTAAAGTAGGCTCCCACGCAGTTTTTGCAGTTTTAATTTGAGTATTAAGTGTCAGTATGGGATGATTGAAAGCAGATTCAGAAGAAGAATTAATGAAATAAGAGACAGAATGAATGCTCAGTTTAATAGTCGCCGACGCCACCATGTCATGCAGTAAGCGCGCTCCACAATAATGGTGGAATATGCTGGAATAGACGATTTAATGAATGATGAGCGTAAAAATCTTGTGGTTATTTGTGATAATCCTAGCCCTTTATTCTTATTGTCTAAATAATCAATTATTAGACTGACATTGTGACGGACTATGACTGACATTTGACGAATTGCTTTGTATCTTTTTTGTAAGTTTTGGATAGGGCTGGGCGATATGGCCTAAAAAAAAATCCCAGATTTTTTGACAAAAAATCCGATTTACGATTTAAATCGATTTTTTTCTCTCCCTATAAAATCAATCCTCAGATGACAAAGAAATTGTTCAAAACAAGTTTTTACTTTATTTTGTTTTGATATTCCCTTCTGGGATATTATCTGGATTAAAGTGCAATCAGAAACAACAACCCAAAAAGACCAGAGGGCCCTGTCATTGTAAATAGCCTAGTGTAAATGTAACATAACATAAAATGGGTGGATTGGGGGGAATGTGTAAAGAAAAAAAAAACTTGCATCACAAGAAGTTTATTGTGATTGTCAAATTATTTGGTCACCTAATGCTGTAAACAGAGAGCCCCAGCTGGTATTATTAAAGGTTAAAACTAACTCAAATTAAACAATGCGTTTTTTATAATAACAAACAATGTTATAATATTTTAATGATATAGGTAAAATATAATAAATGTGTAATATAGTTATCATATTTAGCCAAATACTCCTCTCTATAGCAATTATTTTAAGTCCAACTAACATGCGTGCTATGGGTCATTAAAAGGCATCCTGAGGTAAATGTAACGTTACGTGACATGTTGTTCTCCAGCTGTTTTATGGACATCTTTCCGCGGTTGAAAAACACTGATCGATTGATTTTATTAGCTACATTTGGGTAAGTTAGTTGTGAAGAGTAACAGATGATCGGTTCATGTGCCGCTTGAACTGAGATCTGTCAGCGATCTTTCACGTCACATTTACAAGCACCAAAACGGTGTTTATTGTTTGAATTTCGTAATAAAATTAACAGAATCTGAGAGCCGAGAATCTGTTTCATATCAACAGTAACCTGCTCTGTCTTGTATGTCGGTGTCAGTGTCCTCTTTGCTTCGCGATGTTTCTCTGCGTGAGGAAATGGATGTGTGTGTGAGAGCGTGTAAAAAGTGACAATTGCGTGTCTCTCAGTGAACTCGTGAGAGTTGGCGGCCCTGCAGATTCAGTTTGTAAATGTTTTCGGCGGGTGTGCTTCTGCTGCCGCGGTTTTGTTCATTTGCCATGTTGTTTGTGTATCTCTATCATGGCAAGCGCTGAGCGCGGTCGGAACATACGGGAGCCCATATGGGCGCGTCGGCGGTTGTTAAAGAGAAAACCGATTTTCATTAAAAAAAATCGGCGTAAACTCGCGTAAGCTACACATTCGAGTTAATCGATAAAATCGATTTATCGCCCAGCCCTAGTTTTGGACAAAAGTGTCTTCTAAATGTCATTGGCGGAGCAGTCGGTCAATCCCACCTTTCCAGTAAATACGACTTTTGATTGGACTGTACGTCAGCAGACAGCAAAGCATTGGGCAAGAGCAGAAGGCCCTCCCTCCAGGCTTTTTTTTTAGTTGCGAGGTTGCGAAGCTTCATTTTCGCTCAGTCTGAGTTTCAGAGCAGAGCTGCGTGACAACTCTGCCACAAATTTCGCGAGTCGCAAGCTCGCAACTGTGTTGGCGTATCTCCGCAAAGTGGGTGTTGTAAACTCAGCTCTGAAAAAACGGTCTGCAATAGGAGTGCTAATGTAATGTAATTTAATAAGTTTCGCCCTTTCGAACCTCAGTTTTCAGAGTTTCAAAACTTTTTTTCACCTATTCGCACGCCAGTTTTCAGATCACCATTTACAAGGTTTCAAATCTGGAAAACAAATACAGTGGGAGAACAGTGACAAATTCGAAACTCTGAAAAAATGATTGTGCAACACCGTAAAAAAAAGAGTGTTGCACTTCTGAAGAAGGAAAACTCAAAAACAAAGTTATGTTTGCAGAGATTTTCTTTTTTTACCACTTTGCAAGCCTGCAAAACTCCGTTTTCAGAGTTTCAAAACTTTTCTTTACACATTCACACACCAGTTCTCTTACGAGAGGTTCTCTCGTATTGCGTAAGCTAGCTTACGCTACGGGAAAGATTCCATCTTTCTGAGAAATTGAAGCCAAAAATTATCCTATAATTTTGTATCCATTGTCAACGCAGTTCAGCTGCAGCAGACCATGAGAAGGCTAGCTAGCCGCTCATTGGTTCGCTCACGGAGAACTGCTTAAGCCTATGAGGGAGCGCGGATGAACCCGCGACCAATGAGAGCCTGACTCGCTCTCCCTACGTCACCGCCCCCGAAGCGGGCGTGGACGAGGCTATAAATACCCCGAATAGGCTGAAATAAATCTGATTTTTCATCCTTCAGCGACGCACCTGCATCTGCTGATCCTGAGAGAGAAGCCGCCGTCGTTTGAAAAGGCACCTTCTAGCGAGCGTTTGGGAGACTGAGGAAGCCGGCCGTCTTCGCCACCTTCAGCCGTCCTGTGAGCTAGCGCCATCCGACGGAGCGTATCCTTTTACTCAGAGCTTTATAAAAAAATCCTATTGTATCTAAAAGAGCGAGCGTCTTTTTAAAGATGTCTCGAAATTCCTGCGGCTCTTGCCGCGCTCCTCTCGAGGCTGGAGACCGCCATGTCATCTGCGCCGTTTGCCTCGGACCGGAGCACGCTGAAGTCGCCCTCGCCGACGGCGGCTGCGACTTCTGTGATTCTATGCCTATGTTGACCCTGCGGGCTCGACTGTTGGCTGCAAAAAGCGCTCCCAAGCCACCTCTGTCTGCGCCGCGGAAGAAGAAACGCCGCGCCCAGAGGCCGCCGGAGCCCCAGCAAGAAGCGTTCATCCCGCCGGAGCCTGTAACCTCCCGCTCTCCTTCTCCGCCGCTTCCGGACGAACAGTTGCCGCCGAGTGGCCGCTCTGTTGTCTCCGATGACGCCGCGGACATCAAGGACTCATGTTCGCTTCTCGCTTCCGACAGTGAGGATTGGTCCGGTTCTCAGGTCTCGTCGAACCGCGAATCCTCCAGGACTCGCGCGGGCATTGAAGAGGAACTGATGCGCCTCCTCACGCAGGCCGTCGAGCGCCTCGGTCTCGAGTGGTCCCCCCCCCCGAGCAGACCATCAACCGCATGGACGGCAGCTATTTCCGCCAGCGCTCGACTCCCGCTGCCAAACGGGCTGCGCCCTTCCTGCCCGAGCTGCACGCTGAGCTCTCAAAGTCTTGGAATGCCCCGCTCTCTGCCAGGTCTAGCTCTGATTCTTCCACCCCGCTCCGCGTTGTGGACGGAGCCGCAGAGAAGGGCTACCTCACCATCCCGCCGGTTGAACACTTGGTCGCCGCACACTTATGCCCGCCCTCTGCTAGATGGCGCTCATCACCTGTGCTTCCCTCGAAAGCCTGCAGAGCGACTTCAAGTTTTCACGGCCGTGCATACTCAGCCGCCGGCCAGGCAGCGTCTGCGCTTCACTCGATGTCTGTGCTGCAAATCCTGCAGGGCGATTTGCTGCGTGAGTGGGATGAGGGCGGGAAGAACCCCCCGTCAGTCGCGGATTTGAGAAGCGCCACGGACCTTGCCCTTCGCGCTACAAAGTCTGCTGCTCTAGCCTTGGGGAAATGCATGGCCGCCATCTGCGTGTCTGAGAGACACCTATGGCTCACTCTCGCCGACATGGGAGATTCCGAGCGCGCCGCCTTTCTCAACGCCCCGCTCTCTCCAGCCGGCCTCTTCGGATCCGCTGTCACGGGTATCGTCGACCGCTTCTCCGAAGTACAGAAAGCCTCGCAGGCCATGGACCTCTTCCTGCCTCGTCGCGCTAGCTCCTCTGCAGGCCGCCCACGTGATCGGCCTCCTGCACGAGCCCCACCCCAGCGCACAGCTCAGCACAACCAGACTGCTCAACGACGCCAGGGCGGCCGCCCGCGTTCCCGCTCCGACAGCCGCCACAGACCGCCGCCTCCTCGGGGGCCTCGGCCTAGAATCACGTTGAAACCTGAGCAACCAAAGTCTGCCTAGCACAGCTGAGAAGAAAAAGACGGCGCTCTCCCGCTGCGGCCGGACCGCCGTCAAAGCTCTGCCCTCTGTTAGTCCCCGCCCAGGCGGTTACTACAGCAGTGTTTTCTGCCATAACCAAGCCGGTCTCACTTCCCGCTTGCATGAGCACAAACGCCGTTTTCACGGCGACCCAGAGAAATCTCAAAAAGAGCATAAAAGCCTCTTGTGTACGAAATGTGCCCGCAACACTGTGTTCACTCATACACAAAAGCACTCCAGTTCCCCTGTCTCACACAGAGTCCACTCTCATAAAACGGGCCAAGCCCGTTCGAGTCCCAGAGTACATAAGCGCGCCCACGAGCCCGTGTGCGCGTCCCACCTCTGCTCACTCTGTTACAGGGCCCTTAAGCTCCTCTCCAAGTGTAAGTCCCGCTGTTATAAGCACTATCAGCGCGCTCACGCAGCCCGCGAAGTGCGACAATGGGGACCATGTAGCCATTCACCCCTAGCGTCACGCTTCAAGGCGTGGAAAGCTATTCCGGGAATCTCCCAGTGGGTGTTAAACACAATAAAGCTAGGCTATCGCTTACAGTTTCGTCGCCGCCCCCCTCGCTTCCGAGCGCGGCTAGAAACTACGGTGAACCCAGAAGCAGTGTCACTGCTCCGTTCAGAGATAGCAAGTCTGTTGTGCAAGAAGGCTATAGAGAGAGTGCCTCTGGCTATGAGCGAGTCGGGGTTCTACGGCCGTTATTTTCTTGTTCCCAAGAAAGACGGCGGTCTCAGACCAATATTAGACCTCAGATTTTTGAACAAAGCTCTCATAAAGAGACCGTTCAAAATGCTCACTATCAGAAAACTCCTCGCGCATGTGCGCCAGGGGACTGGCTCATATCACTAGATCTGAAGGATGCATACTTCCAGATCCAGATAAATCCCCTTCACAGGCCATTCTTACGTTTCGCCTTCGAAGGCCAGGTTTATCAATACACCGTCCTCCCGTTCGGCCTATCCTTGGCACCCCGTACGTTCACGAAGTGCATGGATACGGCGCTCGCCCCCTGCGGAGTCAGGGGCTGCGAATTCTGAACTACTTGGACGATTGGCTGATTCTGGCACAGTCTCAGGAGGAGTTACTGTCTCATCGTACAGTTCTCCTCGACCATCTGAAAGCTTTGGGCCTCTCTGTCAACTGGACAAAGAGCGTACAACAGCCCAGTCAGACTATCTCCTTCTTGGGTATAGAGCTGGACTCGGTCACGATGACGGCGCGTCTATCGACGCAGCGCGCGCACCGTGTGCAGAGCCTCGCCGCATCTTTTCAGATGAACAGACCACGCCTTTGAAAACTTTTCAGAGAGCGTTGGGTTGTATGGCCTCAGCCTCTGCGGTGCTCCAGCTGGGTTACTGCGCATGCGCCCCGCTTCAGCTCTTTTTGAAGAGCCGTGTGCTCCACCGAGCGTGGACCTCGGGCCACCAGCTGATAAGGGTAACGCAGACCTGTATTACAGCTCTGCAGCCATGGTTTAGTGGCAGAATGGTTTCAGCGCGGCGTCTCTATGGGGACTGTTTCATGCCGAATAGTCATCTCGACAGACGCCTCCAACACGGGGGTGGGGGGCGGTCTGCGAGGGCTCACCGGCCTTCGGCCTTTGGTCAGCTCAGAGAAGCCTCCTACCACATAAACTGTTTGGAGATGTTGGCGGTCGAGAACGCGCTCAGGCGGTTTCTCCCGCGCATTCAGGGCCATCATGTGCTGATCCGTTCGGACAATATGTCCGTGGTCTCCTATCTAAACCGTCAGGGCGGAGTCAGATCCAGGAATCTTTTCCGGCTGACAGAGCGCATTCTAGTTTGGTCTCAGTGTCACCTGCTCTCGCTCAGAGCGTCGCACGTGCCGGGACAGCTGAACGACGGTCCAGACAGCCTGTCCAGGAACCCCATTCCCCCCGGGGAATGGTCCCTGCACCCTCTTACAGTCCAGAAACTGTGGCGTCTATTCGGCAGAGCAGAGGTGGACCTCTTTGCCTCGGCGGAGAACACCCACTGCCCAATATTTTTCTCAAAGAGCGAGGACGCGCTAGCCCAGACCTGGCCCAGCCGCCCGCTTTATGCCTTCCCTCCGGTCTCTCTGTTACCACAGGTGCTTCAGAGAATCAGAGAAGCGCAGCACTCGGTGCTCCTCATAGCCCGCACTGGGAGGGTCAGACTTGGTTTCCGGAGCTCACGCAGCTGTCTCAGACAGCGCCGTGGCCCATTCCAGTCAGAGCAGATCTCCTCTCTCAAGCTCGCGGCTCGATCTGGCATCCCCACCCAGAGCGCTGGGCGCTTCACGCGTGGGTGATCAACGACTACCCGTTGCTTTGCCAGAGGGAGTGATTAACACGATCATACAGGCTAGAGCGGCTTCTACCAGAAGGCTCTATGCGTCAAAATGGTCTGTGTTCTCGAAGTGGTGCACAGAGAGGGGTCTGGACCCGCGGTTATGCGAGGTTCCCTCCTTACTAAATTTTCTCCAAGAGATGCTGACAAGGGCAGATCCCCGTCCACTCTCAAGGTATATGTGGCAGCCGTCGCGGCGTTTGCTGAACCCCGACGCGGCCAGTCACTGGGCAAAAGACGGGCTGGTAGTCCGCTTCCTCAGGGGAGCTAGAAGGATGAATCCCCGCGCCCCCCTTCGGTGCCGATTTGGGACCTTTCCATAGTTCTTGATGCTATGAAAGCTCCCCCATTCGAACCGTTAAACACCGTGGACCTAAAGTACCTGTCGCTAAAGACCGTTTTTCTACTCGCGCTCGCGTCAGTAAAACGGGTGGGAGACCTACACGCGCTGTCCACCAGCGCGTCCTGTCTTGAGTTTGGACCTAATGACTCATTAGTCGTTCTTAAACCTAGGCATGGCTATGTCCCCAAGGCGATTGGCACCCGTTCAGGGCACAAGTTATATCCCTATCGGCGCTGCCTGCTTCCGATAGCGAATCGGATTCTAATCTCCTATGCCCGGTCAGGGCTCTGAGATTATATGTCACTCGCACAGCTCCGGTCAGACGATCCGAAGCAGCTTTTTGTTTCGTTCGGCGGGCGCACCAGAGGGTTGGCCGCCTCGAAACAGTCCCTACCAGATGGATTGTTGATGCCATTGCAGCAGCATACGCATCGAAGGACCTGCCATGCCCTTTGGGCATCAGGGCTCATTCCACTAGAGGCATGGCCTCATCGTGGGCATGGTCCAGTGGGATTTCCATTCATGACATTTGCGTGGCAGCGGGATGGGCTTCCCCCTCCACATTTGTCAGATTTTACAATCGTGAAGTACCCGCTTTGCAGGCTAAACTACTAGCAGTCTAGTATGTTTCAGCTCTTCTGGTTGAGCTGCACTATAGGGGTTAAATTCACACAGACCGAGTTCGTTCTGTCCCTCTCTTTATGTGCTTATGTACTACACAATCATCGGCCCCGCTCCGCTGGCCGTTTGTCACTGATACATATATTCATTCCCACTTTCGGTGTTCCCCGGGATGCCCCGCGGGACTAATAGTGGATGCTTAGCACGCACGGCGTTGACAATGGGTTCCCGTAGCGTAAGCTAGCTTACGCAATACGAGAGAACCTCTCGTAAGAGAACGAATCGGTTACCTAACGTAACCTCGGTTCTCTCTAGATGAGGGAACGAGTATTGCGTTCCTGGCCGTGCTTGTGCTACTGGCGATGTTTCGCTTCAGAATTGAAAAAACCAGATTTATTTCAGCCTATTCGGGGTATTTATAGCCTCGTCCACGCCCCGCTTCGGGGGCGGTGACGTAGGGAGAGCGAGTCAGGCTCTCATTGTCGCGGGTTCATCCGCGCTCCCTCATAGGCTTAAGCAGTTCTCCGTGAGCGAACCAATGAGCGGCTAGCTAGCCTTCTCATGGTCTGCTGCAGCTGAACTGCGTTGACAATGGATACAAAATTATAGGATAATTTTTGGCTTCAATTTCTCAGAAAGATGGAATCTTTCCCGTAGCGTAAGCTAGCTTACGCAATACTCGTTCCCTCATCTAGAGAGAACCGAGGTTACGTTAGGTAAACCGATTCGTTTTCAGATCACCATTTACAAGGTTTCAAACCTGGAAACAAACTAATACAGTGGGAGAACACTGACAAATTTGAAACTCTAAAAAATTTTTTTGCGCAACATCGTAAAAAAAAATGTTGCAGTTTTTGAAGAAGGAAATCTCAAAAACAACATAATGTTTGCAGAGATATATATTTTTTTTACATTTGCAACTTTTCTAAACTATTTTTTTGATCTTGCAAAACTTTTTTTGTAAGATTTTGAGTTTTTTGAACACTTTTTTTCAACCTTTCAAAACTTTATTTTTAGTTTTTAATATGGCAGGTATAATCCCCTAGGGGTTTTAAAAACAACATTTCAAAAGCTTTCGTATGAAAATTAAATTTTTTTTATTTTTTTACAGGTTGTTTTTACTTTTAAGATGGCAAATTTACAATAATTTGTTTTGTTTACAAAACTTTTCTTTACACATTCACACACCAGTTCTCTTACGAGAGGTTCTCTCGTATTGCGTAAGCTAGCTTACGCTACGGGAAAGATTCCATCTTTCTGAGAAATTGAAGCCAAAAATTATCCTATAATTTTGTATCCATTGTCAACGCAGTTCAGCTGCAGCAGACCATGAGAAGGCTAGCTAGCCGCTCATTGGTTCGCTCACGGAGAACTGCTTAAGCCTATGAGGGAGCGCGGATGAACCCGCGACCAATGAGAGCCTGACTCGCTCTCCCTACGTCACCGCCCCCGAAGCGGGCGTGGACGAGGCTATAAATACCCCGAATAGGCTGAAATAAATCTGATTTTTCATCCTTCAGCGACGCACCTGCATCTGCTGATCCTGAGAGAGAAGCCGCCGTCGTTTGAAAAGGCACCTTCTAGCGAGCGTTTGGGAGACTGAGGAAGCCGGCCGTCTTCGCCACCTTCAGCCGTCCTGTGAGCTAGCGCCATCCGACGGAGCGTATCCTTTTACTCAGAGCTTTATAAAAAAATCCTATTGTATCTAAAAGAGCGAGCGTCTTTTTAAAGATGTCTCGAAATTCCTGCGGCTCTTGCCGCGCTCCTCTCGAGGCTGGAGACCGCCATGTCATCTGCGCCGTTTGCCTCGGACCGGAGCACGCTGAAGTCGCCCTCGCCGACGGCGGCTGCGACTTCTGTGATTCTATGCCTATGTTGACCCTGCGGGCTCGACTGTTGGCTGCAAAAAGCGCTCCCAAGCCACCTCTGTCTGCGCCGCGGAAGAAGAAACGCCGCGCCCAGAGGCCGCCGGAGCCCCAGCAAGAAGCGTTCATCCCGCCGGAGCCTGTAACCTCCCGCTCTCCTTCTCCGCCGCTTCCGGACGAACAGTTGCCGCCGAGTGGCCGCTCTGTTGTCTCCGATGACGCCGCGGACATCAAGGACTCATGTTCGCTTCTCGCTTCCGACAGTGAGGATTGGTCCGGTTCTCAGGTCTCGTCGAACCGCGAATCCTCCAGGACTCGCGCGGGCATTGAAGAGGAACTGATGCGCCTCCTCACGCAGGCCGTCGAGCGCCTCGGTCTCGAGTGGTCCCCTCCCCCCGAGCAGACCATCAACCGCATGGACGGCAGCTATTTCCGCCAGCGCTCGACTCCCGCTGCCAAACGGGCTGCGCCCTTCCTGCCCGAGCTGCACGCTGAGCTCTCAAAGTCTTGGAATGCCCCGCTCTCTGCCAGGTCTAGCTCTGATTCTTCCACCCCGCTCCGCGTTGTGGACGGAGCCGCAGAGAAGGGCTACCTCACCATCCCGCCGGTTGAACACTTGGTCGCCGCACACTTATGCCCGCCCTCTGCTAGATGGCGCTCATCACCTGTGCTTCCCTCGAAAGCCTGCAGAGCGACTTCAAGTTTTCACGGCCGTGCATACTCAGCCGCCGGCCAGGCAGCGTCTGCGCTTCACTCGATGTCTGTGCTGCAAATCCTGCAGGGCGATTTGCTGCGTGAGTGGGATGAGGGCGGGAAGAACCCCCCGTCAGTCGCGGATTTGAGAAGCGCCACGGACCTTGCCCTTCGCGCTACAAAGTCTGCTGCTCTAGCCTTGGGGAAATGCATGGCCGCCATCTGCGTGTCTGAGAGACACCTATGGCTCACTCTCGCCGACATGGGAGATTCCGAGCGCGCCGCCTTTCTCAACGCCCCGCTCTCTCCAGCCGGCCTCTTCGGATCCGCTGTCACGGGTATCGTCGACCGCTTCTCCGAAGTACAGAAAGCCTCGCAGGCCATGGACCTCTTCCTGCCTCGTCGCGCTAGCTCCTCTGCAGGCCGCCCACGTGATCGGCCTCCTGCACGAGCCCCACCCCAGCGCACAGCTCAGCACAACCAGACTGCTCAACGACGCCAGGGCGGCCGCCCGCGTTCCCGCTCCGACAGCCGCCACAGACCGCCGCCTCCTCGGGGGCCTCGGCCTAGAATCACGTTGAAACCTGAGCAACCAAAGTCTGCCTAGCACAGCTGAGAAGAAAAAGACGGCGCTCTCCCGCTGCGGCCGGACCGCCGTCAAAGCTCTGCCCTCTGTTAGTCCCCGCCCAGGCGGTTACTACAGCAGTGTTTTCTGCCATAACCAAGCCGGTCTCACTTCCCGCTTGCATGAGCACAAACGCCGTTTTCACGGCGACCCAGAGAAATCTCAAAAAGAGCATAAAAGCCTCTTGTGTACGAAATGTGCCCGCAACACTGTGTTCACTCATACACAAAAGCACTCCAGTTCCCCTGTCTCACACAGAGTCCACTCTCATAAAACGGGCCAAGCCCGTTCGAGTCCCAGAGTACATAAGCGCGCCCACGAGCCCGTGTGCGCGTCCCACCTCTGCTCACTCTGTTACAGGGCCCTTAAGCTCCTCTCCAAGTGTAAGTCCCGCTGTTATAAGCACTATCAGCGCGCTCACGCAGCCCGCGAAGTGCGACAATGGGGACCATGTAGCCATTCACCCCCTAGCGTCACGCTTCAAGGCGTGGAAAGCTATTCCGGGAATCTCCCAGTGGGTGTTAAACACAATAAAGCTAGGCTATCGCTTACAGTTTCGTCGCCGCCCCCCTCGCTTCCGAGCGCGGCTAGAAACTACGGTGAACCCAGAAGCAGTGTCACTGCTCCGTTCAGAGATAGCAAGTCTGTTGTGCAAGAAGGCTATAGAGAGAGTGCCTCTGGCTATGAGCGAGTCGGGGTTCTACGGCCGTTATTTTCTTGTTCCCAAGAAAGACGGCGGTCTCAGACCAATATTAGACCTCAGATTTTTGAACAAAGCTCTCATAAAGAGACCGTTCAAAATGCTCACTATCAGAAAACTCCTCGCGCATGTGCGCCAGGGGGACTGGCTCATATCACTAGATCTGAAGGATGCATACTTCCAGATCCAGATAAATCCCCTTCACAGGCCATTCTTACGTTTCGCCTTCGAAGGCCAGGTTTATCAATACACCGTCCTCCCGTTCGGCCTATCCTTGGCACCCCGTACGTTCACGAAGTGCATGGATACGGCGCTCGCCCCCCTGCGGAGTCAGGGGCTGCGAATTCTGAACTACTTGGACGATTGGCTGATTCTGGCACAGTCTCAGGAGGAGTTACTGTCTCATCGTACAGTTCTCCTCGACCATCTGAAAGCTTTGGGCCTCTCTGTCAACTGGACAAAGAGCGTACTACAGCCCAGTCAGACTATCTCCTTCTTGGGTATAGAGCTGGACTCGGTCACGATGACGGCGCGTCTATCGACGCAGCGCGCGCACCGTGTGCAGAGCCTCGCCGCATCTTTTCAGATGAACAGACTCACGCCTTTGAAAACTTTTCAGAGAGCGTTGGGTTGTATGGCCTCAGCCTCTGCGGTGCTCCAGCTGGGGTTACTGCGCATGCGCCCGCTTCAGCTCTGGTTGAAGAGCCGTGTGTCTCACCGAGCGTGGACCTCGGGCCACCAGCTGATAAGGGTAACGCAGACCTGTATTACAGCTCTGCAGCCATGGTTAGTGGCAGAATGGTTTCAGCGCGGCGTCTCTATGGGGACTGTTTCATGCCGAATAGTCATCTCGACAGACGCCTCCAACACGGGGTGGGGGGCGGTCTGCGAGGGCTCACCGGCCTTCGGCCTTTGGTCAGCTCAAGAGAGCCTCCTACACATAAACTGTTTGGAGATGTTGGCGGTCGAGAACGCGCTCAGGCGGTTTCTCCCGCGCATTCAGGGCCATCATGTGCTGATCCGTTCGGACAATATGTCCGTGGTCTCCTATCTAAACCGTCAGGGCGGAGTCAGATCCAGGAATCTTTTCCGGCTGACAGAGCGCATTCTAGTTTGGTCTCAGTGTCACCTGCTCTCGCTCAGAGCGTCGCACGTGCCGGGACAGCTGAACGACGGTCCAGACAGCCTGTCCAGGAACCCCATTCCCCCGGGGAATGGTCCCTGCACCCTCTTACAGTCCAGAAACTGTGGCGTCTATTCGGCAGAGCAGAGGTGGACCTCTTTGCCTCGGCGGAGAACACCCACTGCCCAATATTTTTCTCAAAGAGCGAGGACGCGCTAGCCCAGACCTGGCCCAGCCGCCCGCTTTATGCCTTCCCTCCGGTCTCTCTGTTACCACAGGTGCTTCAGAGAATCAGAGAAGCGCAGCACTCGGTGCTCCTCATAGCCCCGCACTGGGAGGGTCAGACTTGGTTTCCGGAGCTCACGCAGCTGTCTCAGACAGCGCCGTGGCCCATTCCAGTCAGAGCAGATCTCCTCTCTCAAGCTCGCGGCTCGATCTGGCATCCCCACCCAGAGCGCTGGGCGCTTCACGCGTGGGTGATCAACGACTACCCGTTGCTTTGCCAGAGGGAGTGATTAACACGATCATACAGGCTAGAGCGGCTTCTACCAGAAGGCTCTATGCGTCAAAATGGTCTGTGTTCTCGAAGTGGTGCACAGAGAGGGGTCTGGACCCGCGGTTATGCGAGGTTCCCTCCTTACTAAATTTTCTCCAAGAGATGCTGGACAAGGGCAGATCCCCGTCCACTCTCAAGGTATATGTGGCAGCCGTCGCGGCGTTTGCTGAACCCCGACGCGGCCAGTCACTGGGCAAAGACGGGCTGGTAGTCCGCTTCCTCAGGGGAGCTAGAAGGATGAATCCCCCGCGCCCCCCTTCGGTGCCGATTTGGGACCTTTCCATAGTTCTTGATGCTATGAAAGCTCCCCCATTCGAACCGTTAAACACCGTGGACCTAAAGTACCTGTCGCTAAAGACCGTTTTTCTACTCGCGCTCGCGTCAGTAAAACGGGTGGGAGACCTACACGCGCTGTCCACCAGCGCGTCCTGTCTTGAGTTTGGACCTAATGACTCATTAGTCGTTCTTAAACCTAGGCATGGCTATGTCCCCAAGGCGATTGGCACCCCGTTCAGGGCACAAGTTTATATCCCTATCGGCGCTGCCTGCTTCCGATAGCGAATCGGATTCTAATCTCCTATGCCCGGTCAGGGCTCTGAGATTATATGTCACTCGCACAGCTCCGGTCAGACGATCCGAGCAGCTTTTTGTTTCGTTCGGCGGGCGCACCAGAGGGTTGGCCGCCTCGAAACAGTCCCTATCCAGATGGATTGTTGATGCCATTGCAGCAGCATACGCATCGAAGGACCTGCCATGCCCTTTGGGCATCAGGGCTCATTCCACTAGAGGCATGGCCTCATCGTGGGCATGGTCCAGTGGGATTTCCATTCATGACATTTGCGTGGCAGCGGGATGGGCTTCCCCCTCCACATTTGTCAGATTTTACAATCTGGAAGTACCCGCTTTGCAGGCTAAACTACTAGCAGTCTAGTATGTTTCAGCTCTTCTGGTTGAGCTGCACTATAGGGGGTTAATTCACACAGACCGAGTTCGTTCTGTCCCTCTCTTTTATGTGCTTATGTACTACACAATCATCGGCCCGCTCCGCTGGCCGTTTGTCACTGATACATATATTCATTCCCACTTTCGGTGTTCCCCGGGATGCCCCGCGGGACTAATAGTGGATGCTTAGCACGCACGGCGTTGACAATGGGTTCCCGTAGCGTAAGCTAGCTTACGCAATACGAGAGAACCTCTCGTAAGAGAACGAATCGGTTACCTAACGTAACCTCGGTTCTCTCTAGATGAGGGAACGAGTATTGCGTTCCTGGCCGTGCTTGTGCTACTGGCGATGTTCGCTTCAGAATTGAAAAAACCAGATTTATTTCAGCCTATTCGGGGTATTTATAGCCTCGTCCACGCCCGCTTCGGGGGCGGTGACGTAGGGAGAGCGAGTCAGGCTCTCATTGGTCGCGGGTTCATCCGCGCTCCCTCATAGGCTTAAGCAGTTCTCCGTGAGCGAACCAATGAGCGGCTAGCTAGCCTTCTCATGGTCTGCTGCAGCTGAACTGCGTTGACAATGGATACAAAATTATAGGATAATTTTTGGCTTCAATTTCTCAGAAAGATGGAATCTTTCCCGTAGCGTAAGCTAGCTTACGCAATACTCGTTCCCTCATCTAGAGAGAACCGAGGTTACGTTAGGTAACCGATTCGTTTTCAGATCACCATTTACAAGGTTTCAAACCTGGAAAACAAACTAATACAGTGGGAGAACACTGACAAATTTGAAACTCTAAAAAATTGTTTGCGCAACATCGTAAAAAAAAATGTTGCAGTTCTGAAGAAGGAAATCTCAAAAACAACATAATGTTTGCAGAGATATATATTTTTTTTTACATTTTGCAAGCTTGCTAATCTTATTTTTCGATCTTGCAAAACTTTTTTTGTAAGATTTTGAGTTTTCGAACACTTAGTTTCAACCTTTCAAAACTTTATTTTCAGTTTTGAATCATGGCAGGATATTAATCCCATAGGTGTCTAACACAAGCATTTACAAATGCTATACGATATGAAAATTATTTGTTTTTTAGTTTTATACAGGTTGTATTTTACTTTTAAGATGGCAATATTTACAATAATTTGTTTTGTTTACAAAAATAACTTTTTAAAATTTCTTTATTTTCTACATTTTTAGGAAACTTTATTTTTACATTAAAACTTAAAGTATACGTTTTTTTTTAAATAATCGTTCAATAATCGTAATCGAGGTGACTTGTTCGATTAATCGCGATTATGATTTTAGCCAAAATCGTCCAGCCCTACCTCTCAACATACCTGTATTCTTTCTGTCGGCTAGTGTTCTTGTAGACAGTAAATGTGGCCACAGTCCTTTTCCCCATAAAGTAATCTGTCTGACATCCAACTTCTCAGGTGACTTTCTGCATGTTGTCTGTTGTCTGTCGTCTCTCTTGTGGTTGGAAGTGACTGCTTTGTGAACAGATAATAGTTGAAATTACTTGTCTAAGGAATCATATTGATGCATTTAAACAAACAAAAATATCACGTTAGAGGGTTGCAGAATTTAGTAGTTACTGTGTGGACTTAGCCTGGTAATACACAACTCTGCTACTTCGCTTTGCTTCGTACATAAGCGAACTGAAATTGAGCGGAAGCACACAAGGCAACAACTTACTGGTGGGCACCAAAGTCCTTATATAGCCTAAATTGTCTCTGTGGGCACGCACTGCCGATGATGGCGCGACTGGAGGATGAAGGCCGAGGCGGGAGATAGTCTGTGAATCAGTGAATCGCAGTTGTCTCCAACGAAATTTTATAAAACTATCCCGTGTGAAATGATCACTACAGATGAGGGTTTTGTTGTCGGTGATCCTCAGCTCTCCATCAAGGTGTCTCTTCACAAAATTAATCCACCTCTTCTTGATGTGATGATCGTTTTTCGGAAATGTAAATAAAGGACACCGATCTGTTTTTTACAAGATCGCATCAAGGTAACTTAGTAGGCTACGCATTTCCGTGACGAAGGAATAGCTAGCTAGCAAACTGTAGGCTGTAGTAACTATAGTTAACTACTAGTACTGACAGCAACTCGCGATTGAGCGGCTAACTAGAGTCAAATTGAATGAGCTCTATTTATGTTGTTAGGGGAGGGGAAGACCCGCCCTCCTTAGTTACTGTCGCTATGTTCCGACAAGCTACGCCGCTCTCACACTCTCACATGTTCTCAATACGCAGTGAAAAATACATCGCGGAGCAGAGAGGAGACTGACAACACGCGGACAGACAGGACAGACCAGGTTACTTTTCGGTTACTTTTGATATTAAACATATTAAACAAAGTCTCAGCTTTCAAATGTGGTCATTTTTTGAAAGAAATTTAAACAATAAATACCGTTTTGGGGCTCTTTAATGTGCCGTGACAGATCGCTGTAGAGCATCCGTCAAAGCTGCTCGTGATCCGATCATCTCTTCCTTCTAGTTCATTTATAGCATCAAATAAACATGAACGAACATAAGAAGTAATGTTGTTTTAACCGAGGAAAGGCGTCAGTATATTCATTTTACCAAGTTCAAATCCTCCTAACTCTACTGGCTGCTTTTTCGGACAAAATGGCGGATGGCGAAGTATGATTGGTTAGAACACCTGTCAATCAAGCTCCACGCGAAGGGTCAATTGTGAAACACTCCACAATTCAGTACTTAATAACAGTTCACAGTCTTTGTAAAGTAGGAAGTCTGACGTAGTCAGGCTACAGAACAGCAGGGGAAAAAGTGAAAAAACTATGCACACATAGGCCTACCTTGCATTTTTATGACTTCCATGAATCATCATGCTTCTCTAAACGGCATTTTATGGGTATGAAAAACCATAACCGATTGTGTGGAAGTATAGCTATATTATATCATCATTTCCACACGGTTTTTAATGTCTTCATAGTTAAAGGGATAGTTCACCCCAAAATAAAAATTCTGTCAGAATTACTCACCCTCATGTAGTTCCAACCCCGCAAGACTTTTGTTTATCTTCGGAACACAAATTAAGATATTTTTGATTAAATCTGAGAGCTGGATCACTCCTCCATGCTTCTAAGGGATTGAAACTTGCCGGCCCAGAAAAGTTATTAAAGAAATTGTTAAAATAGTCTAATTGACTACAGTGGGTTTACGAGAATACTTTTTGTGCGCAAAAAAAACAAACAAAAATAAAGACTTTATTCAACTATTCATTTCCTTCTCTGTGGGCCTAGAGTCAGTTCACGTAGTATAACTGCGCAGCGCGTCTGTGTTGTACGTCACACGTAGGCTCACTATTGGCCGACGCTGGTCGTGTGTGATGCGTGTGACGTTCAACCAAGCGGCAACATTCTAATCTGATAAATGAAGCCTACCCGGCAGTGCAAAAAACTGCAATACTTAGAAAATCCGCTAGGGGCAGGTATCAAAAGGGAGCAAATGTCCATAGACCCCATGTTAAAATGTCAGTTTTCACAGCATAAATTCATGTTTTTACAGGTTGGTCCCATGGACTTTTATCATATTTTTCGATAGGTTCCGAGTGCCTGACAACTGTGAGGGGGGTGAATTTTTTTCTAACTCGTTAGTTTAGATCATATTTAGATATAAAATGTATGACACATAAGGGCGTGGTTAACTTTGATTGACAGTACATATCGTACATAAACTGCACTAACCGACACTGTAGGAGTACTTCGCTCCATTTTTATTTTTTACAGTCTATGCGTTCAACCAGAAGCACTGCGCAGTGAACTATCACTTTAAGTTCATACTTCAATGGCTCTGCTTCGGACCAATCAGATTTGGGCGGAGCTCTCACATGATACTAGTTTAATAACCCTATCCTCCGGTTTCACAGACAGACAAGGTTTATTAAGCCAGCAGGCTCCGTGCCGGTGTCCATAATAAAATGAGCATCTGAGCTGTTACCTGAAAGAAACTTGCACTGGTATACCTTAAAATATATCAGTGCAATTTTTTTGTCAGACACACAGTAGTGTTTTTTCTAAGGTTCGTTTATAAAAGCTATACTTAAATGCCCTAATTTAAAAAGGTCTAATCCTGGCTTTATCTAAGCCCTGTCTGTGAAACGGGGCCTACAACTCCATTTACACTGCAGACCAAAACATGAACAATCGCTAATAGTTTGTTGGTTTAAAACAACAAAAATACCAACAAAATCTGTGAGTCACACATTTTCAGAAATAAATAATCTCACTGGCAAGGCAACCTATATTCCTTTATTGATGAACGGCAACAAGAACAAGCCAATTATTTCCTTCGTCTGAGTGCTTTTTTAAAAAAAGTAATTCGGAACAAAAGGTATAAGCCAGTGAGCTCATTATCCCAGCATGTCAGCAAGTTACCTAAAGGTCTTCCCATCAAATCGCTTGGTTTATTCTCCACAGAGCACTATCCCTCGAGATTACAAACAGGAAGAATTACAAAGAAACAAATTAGGGAGGCCTAAAAGTGTCTTGTGGTGGAATACATTATAATTACCTTTACGTCATTGAAAGTCATGTACTGCAAAACAACATGGCTTATCCAGAATGAATTTTCACTGTCCTTTTTTTGACTTTTATGTTTGCTGTGTATATCATCCACAAACATGGGCCATTTTTTGGTTATGTAGGCCAATTAGAGACAAACCAAAGAATGGAGTTGACCGGAGATAGCCAGTTAATTCTATTGATAGTGATCAGGTAGGTTTCTTAAGACATTCAATTCACTGCAGCATTGATCAGGCAGGCCTCCAAAATGTGTCTGGTCTCCAATGTTCGTGTCAGGCCCACCATTGCCATCTGGCCCATTCATAAGGCAGCTTTCTTCTCCCTTGTGCTTGCATTTTTTTAAAGGGCCCCTATTATGGATTTTTGAAAATGACCTTTCATGTAGTGTGTAACATAGCTCTAAGTGAATTAAAACATCCTGAAAAGTTTTAAATCTGAAAGTGCACCTTATATAAAGTTATTGTCTCTCAAAAGTAAGAGTCGACTCTGAGTCAATGAAATTAATCGGTTTTCAAACGAGTCATAAGCCATTTCGTTGTGACATCAAAAAGAAACATTAGCATATTGCCCGCCCACTTATTGCGTGCAGGAAAACTTGAACCTCAAACACTGCAGCTGATTCCTGTGAATACTGGACATCATGTCAAGAAGATGCTGTGCTCTACAATGTGATGGTAAATGCCAGGTTGAGGTGTTCTGCCTTAGCCTGGTCCCACCAGACTCTCGTACATTTCATTTGTACATAGAGTCTGGCACCGCTCCATTGACAAGCGTTAGCTTCCTTGTAGGCGGGAACTCTATTGAAGTCTAAAACTATTGGATCTGCCCAGAGTCACTCTATCTGCCATATCCAATCGCTAACGTTTGGTCATGACATATGTCTTTTCCCGAACCCCGTGGGAGGATGGCCATAAACAGAAAACTAAGCAAAGATTGTTCTTGCTCCGGCTTTAACTTCTTGATCGGTAGCGTTGCCACAACGGACCGAATGGCCCGACCGCATCTTTCTCCTCTGCCATTACTGAACTACAACTCAAAATAACACACGAGTCGACATCAACGTCATCATTCTCTGTTCGCTGATTGGCCCGGTAAAAAATTGATCGGAGAAAACCAAAGTCTACAGCACAATCCCAGACGGAGTACTGAAGGAAAATGAAAATTGGAAGTACGTAGGAGGGCGGAGTCAGACTAGTTCTGCCTTGGTTTCTCCTGTGCTTTTAGAAGTTACTCTTAAGACAACCCATTATTTTATCGAAAAAAACAACGGATTTGACTCAAGATACTTATCAACATGATAAAGAATGTCAATAACAAATTTTTGACCAAAAATGAATTTACTGCCTTTTGCCTTTGTAGGGCAGAATGGCACTGGCACATTTTAAGATATGACAGTGCAAGTTGCTTTCAGTTAAGACAGTTCAAACATATACTTTATTTTGGGACTAGCTTTAGCCTCGTCTGTGAAACCGGGCAACAGGGTTTTACAACTATGGATTTTAACTATATACAATTAATGATGCATGGTTAGATTTTTTTGGAGTTGAGCAGCTCATCTCAGACTCATACCTAACAGACTGCACCGCATGCTGAGTGGAGTAATGATGCCTGAGATCACATTCTTTGAAAACTGCTATTTTCTTCTTGCAGATCTGGGAGGTAGCAGCTCCATTAAGAGATCAGAAAATCACACTTGCGTTGAGTACGGTTAAGTTACTTGAACGTAAATAAAGATTGAAGCACTGATTTTGAAGATTTAACACAATCAATAAACAAGCAATTCACACATTATATTTGTAAATCATTTTATTTTGGACAGCAAAATAAATTAGCTTGAGTAGCTTCAGTGTGTTTAAAAATAGAAATAGGCCATCAGTTAACTGTAGACAGGCATGCAAGCCCATCAGTTTTGTGTTGCACGCGTAACCAAACTTAGGATAACCAAAAAAGGCTACAGCTGCATATTTACATGTTTTAATTGTGAAATATAAACCATTGTGCCATATAGCGAACACCCAAAATGCTCATCATTTACTCACTTATACAGTATGTTGCTCCAAACCTGTACTAGTAATCCACCAATTCTTTTTTATTTTATTTTACCAAAACACCAAAAGCTTTACAGTTAGCCAATGATTCGGTGATTGAACTGCACACGGAGTTTAGTTTACCAAATTTAGACTGTCATGTTCTCAGATAATAAACCAGTCGTAGCAAAATTCTTCTGCAACTCTATATTTCAGCTGAACTAATATGTATACTCTAGCATATTGCAACTCTAGCGTTATATTTAGGCATTGGGTACACATGTTTACCTAATGTAATTTATGCAAGTTGTGTGCATAAAATAGACACAGTCACAATGTGTCATCTGAGAAGCTCTGATTTCAGATTCTGCTCTCCAAATCTTTTTTGGCTGAAATTGAAAAAAAAAATGTTTGTGCCGTTTCAGGAGAGTATTTTTGGTTGCTGAAATTTTGATGCATCACTAACTGCATACATTTCTTTTTTCTAGGGAACACAAAAGAAGATTATTTTGGAAAACGAAAAAAAGAATATGTTTTTGAAAATATCTTCTTTTGTGTTCCATTTGAAAAAGAAAATCAAACAGGTTTGGAACCTTAAGTAAATGATAACATATAAACTATCCCCTTTTAAGAGGACTACAGGTTAAAAGAGCAAACCAGAATGTTAAAATTGTTTTGAGGGTCGCACATTTATAAACTATTAATGCTGACAATAGTCCAGTAGTTCAGATCCCGGTCCTAGATGAAGAGCTTTATATCAAACAGCTGAACTTCGATACTGAATTGTCTCAAAAGCACTAATGGAAACGAACCAAACGTGGGCAGGTACTTCCAAGTAAACATGGTAATGTAAATAGAGTGGGTACTTAAGGAAAAGTCATTGGAAGAGCAGCAAAAACAGCATGTCATACACAAAGAACTGTGTTCACAGCATGGCGGCTAGCACACAGGTCTGTTTTAAAACAACACTGTAATGAGTAGCTGTACCTGGGCATGAAAAATGAGCATATGCTTTTGCAGATAAGGCATCGCTGAGAAAAACTGAAATGTAGCTTTATTTGGTATGTCTGGTGGTGGGGGGGGGGGGAAATGTAGGATATGATGCACGCTGACTTCAACACAGGGCATGTGGAGAGGGGGGAGAAGCAATGTAAAAAGATGGAATGGAACAACATTGCCCCCTACTGAAATATTCAGCCATGCTATCTCTGGATTTCAGTTTTTCACTAAAACAAATTGAATTAAAAAATGGACAGTTGAAAACACTAATTACAGAGCATGTATATGATGAGAAAGTACATGACTGATCTGTTCAAGATGAGAAGAGTTTCGTGATGTAGAGGACACAAAGATGGTGCTCAATTCTCTCAGGACAGGAAGTGATCCGGCTGCTTCTGCTCTGAAGTCCATCACCAGTTTGGGCACATATGGCTACACTGAACTTCATACACATACTAACCATTTTAGTGCTTACATTGAGTTGTCCTGCTGACCCCCTGTATCTGTGCTTGGCCAAACCACAGAAATATGGTACGACTTCAGATCTTCTTCGGAGACGAAGTCTGGAGCGCGACTCATGAGGTCATGACCCCTGAAGGATTTTGGAAAAGCTATTACGTCTCTGATACTGTGAGCTCCTACAATGATGGACACCAGTCGATCCAGCCCTGTTCAGAAGAAAAACAACAATTTTATAATTATTAGGAATGCACAACTTATTGGTTACATTATTAATTATGCATAGTGTTTTTTTATCTGTCATTTTTTCATATAACTAATATACACTAACGGTCAAAAGTTTGGGGTTGGTGAGAATTTGAAGTATTTTTGAAAGAAGTCTCTTCTGCTCACCAAGGCTGTATTAATATTATGAAATATCAGCTGAATCTTCAGCACCCATTACTTGTCTTCAGTGTCACATGATTATTATATTTAATGAATTTATTCATGCATGCTCATTTCCCCTATTTTTACATTTAAATGACATTTGCTGACAACAAATGCCAGCAGCCAGCAGCCATATCACCCTGTAGCCCAAGACTGGTTGCCCACTGAAGCTAAGCAGGGCTGAGCCTGGTTAGTACCTGGATGGGAGACCTTCTGAGAAAACCAAGTTGCTGCTGGAAGAGGTGTTAGAGAGGCCAGCAGGGGGTGCTATCCCTGTGGTCTGTGTGGGACCTAACATCCCAGTGTAGTGATGGGGACACTATACTGTCAAAATAGCACCGTCCTTCAGATGAGACGTTAAACCGAGGTCCTGACTCTCTGTGGTCACAAAAAATCCCAGGATGTCTTTCGAAAGAGTAGGGGTGTAACCCCGGCATCCTGGCCAAATTTGCCTCTTGGCCTCTGTCCATCATGGCCTCCTAATAATCCCTATATACTGATTGGCTTCATCACTGTCTCCTCTCCACCAGTAAGCTGGTGTGTGGTGAGCGTTCTGGCGCAATATGGCTGCCGTCGCATCATCCAAGTGGATGCTGCACATTGGTGGTGGTTGAGGAGATTCCCCCCCTTTTATGTAAAAGCACTTTGAGTGTCCAGAAAAGCGCTATATAAATGTAATGAATTATTATTATTATTATTATTAACAAATGCACACTTTAACTTAATCTTTAAAACACACCCTTTAATAACACTGTAAATGTAATCTTTAGCAAATCTCAAAATGAATATCTATTTGTCATACTGTACATTATAATATTTTAATGCCTAAATTCACGTAGCATTTAAAATAACTATATAATTATATAATATCTGCAATTGAACCATTATTGGCCATCACATAAAAATAATTCAAATTTTAAAATCGGCGTATCTCTAATAATTATAGACATATTTTATACTCTTTAATTATGTAAACAAGAACATGATCATTTTGTGTATCACAGGTTATGCAAGCTGTAAAAACAACTCTAGTTCTGCCATACACAGAAATAAACCCAAACAGAAGTTCTCGAATGATCAAGGGCACTTCATGCTTCAGTTTACAGTCTCAAACTGAAACAAAGCTGCCAAAATTTCTTGGCTGGGCAAGCAATTTCAGTTTCTGAGCATGACCGTTCCACTTTAACCAACAGGAGAATGTAATCAACAAGGCCTTTCGTCACAGTGGTACCCAACAACCTTGCGAAAGTCCAAGGTAGCATGTATTGAATGCTCACTCACCTAACGCGATTCCACCGTGAGGAGGGGCCCCGGAGTCCAGAGCCTCCAATAGATGAGAAAGAAGTGATGGGTCTTCCTTTAACACAGACAGCATGGAAAAAAAGACACAGTGGACCTTGTAATTCACAGCCTTTTCAGCTTGAAAGGGAATTGTTCATAGTCCCAGCATGTATAAATCATACAAATCCATACAACTACTTTAGTGCCAAGAGAGTAAATAGACCTTCAAAAAGAATTCCTTTGTAGACAGTAAATCTTATGATAGCACACTCAACTTGGGTAAAAACTCCCTAATGTGATGTTTCTTCTCCCTGGCTTTTAAGATCCAAAGCATTTGTGCTCTTTAAAGACGGTTAAATATAGCTTAATGGGTTGCCACAGCGACCGAACGGGTTGTCGGTGGTGCGGGGGTGTTAAATAAGAGTCACAAATAAGAAAACGGTGGAGTCGGGTATATGGGCACATCTATTACAAGTGCTTTAACTCGCCGTCAGAGTAGTAAAGATGCACTTTGCTTGCTATGTAATTTTTCACTCTTGTTCCATTACCTTGAGAATCGTGTCCAGGATATACAGCTGCTGAGAGGCATTGTGGATTCGAATTGAACCTCCTCCGATCTCACAGCCATTCAGCACCAAGTCATAATGCTGGCCACGCACCTGAGAAAGCAGATAAACAGGTAGGGGAAGCCTGTGGAATTCAGAACGAGATCATACATTTCCTCTATGATAAACTTGGCTCATGACTGTAGACTTACAAAGTGATAAAAGCACAGACTAGAGCTGGGTGTCAACAACAACCTCACGGTACGACGCACATCAAAATACATAGTGGGGTCTAAATGCCTGCGACCACCAGTAAAAATGCCTCTATTTTGTATTTTTCTTTTCATTTAATACACAATTTTTCATTACAAATTCTACCATTTGTTATCTTATCTAAAGCTAGATGTATTTGTCTAATTTGTTTTTTTTTTATGTCTTTTGGAACCTACTGTATGTCCCGATTCAATACATTGCGATGAAAAATGATGATATCATGCTGATCACATCTGAAACTTAATGTGATGCCAGAGGTCGGTTCATTTGATTGGTTGGTTGCAAAACCAATCAACATTTGTGTGATAATTGTGAATACTGGATAAGGATTTTTAAAAATTGGTTTGATTCAGACTAACTCGCTAATGAGTAATTTAGACCAATTTGACTAATTCATTGGAATAAAATGACTCCAAAGAATGATTAACTCATATATCAGACAATCATCACTATGAGCAAATTTTAGAGAACAGCAAAACTAGAAAAATGCACACTTGGTTTCAAAAGTGTTTTTTAAAGGAAACCATACTTTTATTTAGCAAGATCGCATTAAATTGATTAAAAGTGACAGTGAAACCATTTATACAGTAGTTACTTAAAATAAATCTTGTTCTTTTTAAAATTTCTATCCTGAATAAAATGCATTATTGTTTCCACAAAAATATATAGCAGCTGTTTTCAAGAGTGATAATAATAAGAAATGTTTCTTTAGCACCAAATTATATTACAATGATTTCTGAAGGATCATGTGACACTGAAAACAGGAGTGATCGATGGCTGCAATATGTCCTGTTTCCATCAAAATGCAATGATATGATTCTGTAAGGTTAAACAAGACAACCTGTCTGTGATATGACACTACATACGTTGTGGGGCTGGGTGTAGAGCAGAGGGACGTCCTCGGGGACTGGAGCCGTGAAGGGATGGTGGGCAGACTCAAGCATCTCTGGATCATCCTCTTTGCGTAAGAAGAGGGGAAAGTCCACCACCCACAAGAAGTGAAAGAGCGAGGGGTCACGAACAGACATGCCGTAGTGCTCGAGCAGCTCAGCGCACTGCAGTCTCACCTTCCCCAGCAGACGGCGCTAAAACATGACAAAATAAATTTAATTTTTTACTTAATATATAGCTAAACACAACAGTCAACAGTGACAAGATATATCAACAGTGACAAGAAATGATCAGAAAGAGGTAATAGGTTCAGGACATGTTGCCGGCTGGACTCGAACCTGCATTACTGACATGAATTAGCTTTTAATTTTATATTTTCAATTTTCATTTTAAATTAAGTTTTAGTAATTTTACTTGCTTTTGTCATTTTTGGGGGGGAGGGGGGGGGTATATTTCTATATAGCTTTATTTTTATTTTAGTAATTAGTAACTATTTATTTCAGATAGTTGACAACATGTCTCATTTTCATTTAAGTTTCCTAAGTTTAGGTTTTCCATCTAATATTTATATTTTATTTCAGCATTATTTTAATTACTGAAAACTGAAATTAACAGTTTTACTTTACAACACATTTTTTGTACATACAATAAACCTTCATACAACCTATTTTTGTGTTTTACAGAAGACAGTAAGTCATACATGTTTGAAACAATATGATGATGAGGAAATGATAAAATAATTTTCTTTTTTGTTTGATCTATCCCTTTGAGATACATAAAAGATTATGAATGTTTCAGGATAAGAACCAGAAACTTCAGGATAGCCTTAGGATGCATACTGTATTGCTACAGAAAAGCACACAGTCACTTCAAACCATGGATGTGTCATTTTAAAAATTAAAAAAAAATCTGACTAGTAGTTTTTTGATCATCCATGGAACAGCTAAAAAAAATTTGAATTCATGCATTTAGGGGCAGGTACATGTTAATGAATGCCAAGATCTCTAAAACTATATTTGAGGAGAAAGATCTCCCTCAGCTCTTATTCCTCTTGCTTTCTGCACTAGCATCACCATTCATCCCACAACCTCAGCACACAAAGCTCGCCAGTTATCCCTAGCCATCTCCCACTTCTCTGCTTTGTGACTAAACAGCCGTCTCACTTTGTGCCAAGCTCACCATCTGCACCAGCCCAGAGCGAGAGCTGAGGCATGGAAAAAATGACTTTTTTTTAAAAATGATTAGATCATGTCAGCATTCCTCTGAGGCCATATTTTCTAAAAACAAAACCCTAGTCATCAATCACTTTAGGGCACAAATACTGATGGGAATGACCATAAATAGGGATGCTGATCATTGAATTATTTCCAACGCAAAATGTCTTGATGCACTTGTGGTCCAACTAGTTTTATTTAAATATTTGCTCGCTGAGCTCTCATGATGCGTCAATGAAACTGAATCAGCATGGTTATATCAATCTGTGAAGACAGGGAACAAAATAGAGGCAGATACGCACCACGTTCTCCCGGGGTCCGGCCGTGATGAAGATCAGGTCTCCAGCATTGGCCTGGGCCATCTGGAGCAGCTGCTGTTTGGCCGTGTCCGAGAGCAGCCGGCTGAGAGGGGATTTCAGTGAACCATCTGCCCTTACTGGAGCCACGCTCACCTCCTGTACGACACACGGCGCAAGCACAGCAATGATCATCCATTTCCTCCACCCGCCCATATTCAATTGCCATTGACAGCATAGGGCACATACTCTTGAGCAATCATCAGTCTCGAGAACTCTGCGGGCTGGTTTCCCAGACACAAACCAAGCCAAGACCTGAACTAAAATGGATAGCAATGGAGAATCACCTTTGACGATGCCATTTAGTTCAAGACAAGAACACTAACTAAAAGTTCACTTTCTATTTATACATACAGACAGAAGGATACCAAGCCCGTAGGCAGGGGGGGTTCGGGTGGTTCGAACGAACCCCCCCTCCTCACTGCCAAAGGTCCAGAATTTAAGTCGTTTTTTTTTTTTTTTTTTCATGTGATTATTGTCATCATTGTTTTAATCAATGCTTGTGACAAATATTCTGGGTTGCTGTTTCAAATTAATATGATTATTGTAGCTGGAAGTGTGTGTGTGCCGCGCGTGCAGTTCAGAGAGAGTTGATCAGAAGCATCGCCTCTGAATGATAGGGCTGGGGATCCATTCCAAAAAGAATCTGAGAGTAGATTCCAAAGGTTCAAAATGCAAAGGTTGGAATCGATTCCATTAAGGGGAATGATCTTACTCGTTGTAGTTTAGGACAAGTAATAAATCTGATTTATGATATCAATCGACAAAAACAATCAAATTCATTTTTAAGTCATTAAATTCAAGTTCAAGTAAACTTTTCCCTCAGCTGCGGCTGTCAGTCATTCTCCACTCAGCATCAAACAGCGCGTCGCGTTGGGGTACGACAGTCAACAATAATTAAACTCTCTCCAAAATGATTCAATGTTAATATTATTATACTTGATCTGTAGATAAAGGTCTATGGTTTCGCATAAAATGACTATATTGCCATGTTCTACCATGTTCCTTTCTACCGTGTGTCTGTTAGATCACAACACAGGAGAGCACTATCATTCTTCACGCGCACAGTAACTGAAATTTAAAACTGTTAAAAGAAAAGGCACAATAAACTATTGCATAGATAGATGGCAAAAAATGCATATCAAAATGCATCAGATTGATGCTTTAAAATATGGAATATTTAAAATTTTCTCACGGGGGAGCATGCCCCCGGAACCCCCTAGAGGGGTAATATCCTTCTCAATTGGGGGAGGAGTTATACAATAGTCTACAATATAATAGCCATATAAACGTAGCGTAATTACAATAATAAAATATTTTAGGTGCATCAAAAAGCGTGCTCGTTAACCAGCAGATAAACTAATCCAGCACAAGTTGGTACATAAAAGTTCACCAAAATGAAGTATTTGAACCTCATAATTAAATACAAAAGGAGGGGGAAAAAACTGCAAAAAGGTCCACTTTTTGAAAAAAAGAACCCCCCCTTTCAATAGGCTGGCTACGGACCTGGATACTGTATATAAAGTGTTTTCAGTGAGAAAACTAAGCAGAAAAGTCAGCTATCATAAGTATTAAATAACGTTTTTCTTTTTTTATTATTTATTTTTGGTAAGCTGCCTTTATTTTATTATATAGCCAGAAATCTAACTTGAGTCACCCGAAGTGGTGTCCACATTAAACATTAAAAAGTTATGTCTCTCATCGTTATCATTACTCTTGACTTTTATAAGAGACTATTATTAACACAACGTTCCCCTTTTGACGGGAATTAGATTTAAGTTTATTCAGTTAAAACAATATGATCAAGATGTACTTTTTAGGAAGTAAAAATGAAAATTCTGTCATTTTGCTCACCATTATGTCGTTCCAAACCCCGTAAGACGTTCGTTCATCTTTAGCATTCAAATGAAGATATTTCAATTAAATTTGAGAGATTTCTGTCTCTCCATTGACAGCTACGCATCTACCACTTTAATCAAAGAAATCGTAAAATGAATCCATATTAATTGAGCGGTTCAGTCCACTCAATTGCTTTCTCTGCTGAATAGATTGAATTTAGGCTTTTATTCACATATAAACACTGATAAATGCACAGAATCGTTCAGAGAGTGTCAGACTGGTAACCCGAAGGTTGCGGGTTTGATTCTCAAGCAAATGGCTGCCCACTGATCCGGGTGTGTGTCCACGGTTTGCAGTGTGGTGTGTGTGTTCACTACTCACTGGGTTAAATGCAGAGGACAAATTCCAAGTATGGGTTACCATACTTGGCCTTCAAGTCATGTCATGTCACATTAGTTATGTTAAACGGAAGCTGAAGCACGCTTGCTTGAAGTGTAAAAACCAATGAGGTTCATTCTCGAGTGTTACGCAGCATGTTTGAGCTTCTGCAAGAACCAATGAGGTTAGTTCTTGTGCATCAAACAAGGACAGTTGAACTTCTGTTTATGTTTGATGATGAATGTGTTTATATATGAATAAAAACCTAAATTCAATCTGTTCATAATATAAAGCGATAGTGTCTCTTCAAAAAATTTGGACTAAACCGCTCGATTCATATGGATTAGTTTTACGATCTCTTTAGGAACTTTTATAAAGTCAAATTGGTAGTTGTGTAGCTGTCAACGGAGGGACAGAAAGCTCTCAGATTTCATTTAAATATCTTCAAATCTGTTTTGAAGATGAATGAAAGGCTTACGGTTTTGGAACGACGCGAGTGAGTAAAAGATGATTTGTTTTTTTAATGTTTGGGTGAACTAACCCTTTAAATTAAATGTACTACATTACTATACACTTCAAGTTTGGGGTCATGTTAAATAATACTAAAACAAAAAATATGGCAACATATTTTTTCAATAAAATTTTTATAATATACTACTGGCAAAACTACTGATTTCATTTGAACTACACTGATCACATTTTATGGTTTTGATTCAACAAAAAGAAACAAATCATAATAGTCAGTCATTTGGGAATAGGTTAGGCTACACTGGTTGTGTGATATGTTTTGTATACACTTGAAATGGCTCATAGGAATGAGCAATAGAGATTCTTGCCTTAGCATCATCATCACTAACAAGAGCAGACTGAGACAAAATGCACATTAGTATTAATTTTGATCTCAGTACAAAGCATTTAGCATGAATTAACATGAAAATTTGATCAAACCGCTTTATATTATATAAACCATTACAAGCTAAAAAATTGTGAATGTATTTTTTTTCTCCACCCCATATGTAGCACATCTAACATTCCTTTTATAAGACTCCATGGACGGCCTACAACACACGTTCAACACATGACCCTCTAGTGAGGGTGATACTTGCCTCAGGGTAAGTATGCAGTGTGTTACATTTGAATGTTTTACCACCAAATCATCCTGACTTATTGATTACTTTCAGATAAATATTTCAGGAGACTTCCCATGATGTGCACACACTGAATGCTGGTAGCGTTCCATCAGCAAACAAACACAAAACTCACCTGACCATACTGTGCCTTGGCTGCTTGTTTGAGGAACTCTAAGTCTTTGCCCTTCAGGTGTTTCTGTGGAAGAAACGCCACACACGGTTAGTTTCACCAGTTCCAGAGACAGTATAAGGGGGAAGAGGTCGACCTCTCATAGAAATATGGGTAACGCTTCCTTTTACAGTACAGTACTTACAGTGTACTTACAGTGTACTTGCCTAGAAAGTACTGGCTAATATAAGGTAAGTACATGGAACAGGGGTAGGTTTAGGGGTAGGTTCAGGGTTAGTACTAGTTATTACCCAGTATAAGTATTATTACCCTAAAATAAGTACATAGTATTTACATGGGTAACTGGACTGTAAAAGGAAGCGTTACCGAAATATGAATGGCAGAAATTGTGATCCTCAACACATTCGTTAACAACTTTTTAAAGAATGTCATCTTATAAGGGATTAAATAGAATCATGTGATTTATATTAATGATTATGTTCATTGATTTCCAGTATAATATGAGTTAAAAGGAACACATTCTGGTTTGGTGCCGTCCCTATGACTTCCCGAGGAATGGGAGAGTTCTAAGGAATTTACAAAAATTATATAAAGTAAGTGAGTACATCATGAATCCATCTTCCAAACCGTGTTTTTGTCTTAACCTGAATCACTATAAGGGGTGTAACGATACATCGATCAAACGTCTAACGATACGATGCCACACGCAAAATATCGATATGAGGTACCTTTATTTCAACGTCCTCACGTAACACCCGCCAAAGCGCGCGTTTTCTTTTTCTCACCATACTGCCTGTCACTTGTGTGTGTGTGACGGATTGCGAATGAGATGCAGCGAAAAGACAGATGCAGAAAATGTTGTGACTGCGGTCGGACGCAAATCGTGGATTTGGAAAATTTTTTTATTTTTCAAAACAGATGGTCAGGTACATAAAACCCATGTTATGTGTACATATTGCCAGTGCCAGCTAAAATACTCAGGAAATACTACAAACTTGTCAGCGCATCTGAAAAGGAAACATGGAATTGAGGAGAGTAATTTGGCCGACAAAAAACAGCCTCTGTCACCCAGAACTTTTTTCGCCCAGACAACTCCAAAAGAGCAACTAGCATTACGTTATTAATTTGTTTTATTTAAAAAAAAAATTCTAGAACCAGAGTACCTCAGTTATTTGCACTATAGCACAAAAGACTGGAAGACTTTATTGACTGTTGCCATAAGCTTGATTGATTATATCAATCCCCCATCCATTATTTACTTTTCTTTATTTATTTTTAAAAAAATTGTTGTGTTGTAGTAAATGTCCCAATTGGGAAAGAGGGTGCAATTTTCAGAGTGTTTAATTAAACATTCATGTTGGTTGCATTTGTGAGTTAATCAAAATGTACCTGGTTGTGTAAAGTGGCAAAAATGTCTAAATATCGATTAATCGATCGATATAGCCATGAATCGAATTGTAATCGAATCGTATCGAAGAATTTTTTGAAGTATCGGCAAATATCGTATCGCTGGCTAAGAGAATCGATATCGAATTGTATCGTGATGAACTGTTCATTTACACCCCTAATCACTATAGTATGCATATGATAATAATTGTTTGTTCTTGAACCAGGCTAGACGTCTCCGGTTACTTTCGTAACCTCGGTTCCTGAAAGGCAAGGAACGAGACATTACGGATGTCGTATATGGGAACTCTCTCTCATCCTTCACTTCCGCTGAAATCTTATTAGCTAACGCCAGCAACGCTGGCCAATTGACGCAAATATGCAAATACTGAAACCCCGTTGCAGTATAATGCAAGTGCAGCGTCAATTCCTCCTCAGAATCGAACAGAACGCCAAATCAATAGCGAACACGGCGGCGAGCGTAATGTCTCGTTCCTTGCCTTTCAGGGAACCGAGGTTACGAAAGTAACCGGAGACGTTCCCTTTCAAGGCTACGGAACTTCGACATTACGGATGTCGTATATGGGAACTGTATAGAATCCCGCCGTGGAAGCAAGCAAACCACAGAACAGAACCCAATACAAAACCCCGACACCGCCCCCCAGAATGCCAGCATTGTGATAGGACGAGACTGGCCAATAGCGAGCCTCTAACCTCTGATAGGTCCAAGGGGACGAATCACAAACTCACAAAACACTGCCAGAATTTGCATATCCCGAACAGTATAACCGGGGGGAAGTCTGCACTGTAGACCAACAGGGCAACAACAACAGTAAAATAAGGCCAACGCATAGCGGTGACAACAGTCTTAATACACATAAGCACACAGAACAACTCATGAGCAAAGCGCAGAGAGCTCTAAATGCTGTGCAAGAATTCAACTCACCGAAAGCACTTGAGACGCCACAGAGGGTAAATCCAACTTGTAAAACCTGGCGAACGTATTCTGAGAAGACCAGGCAGCCGCAAGACATAAATCCTGAATAGACATACCCTTAGTCCAGGCCCACGAAGAGGCGATCGCCCTGGTCGAATGGGCCTTAACATTGAGGGGGCATTCCTGTCCCATACAGTCATAAGCCAAAACAATAGCGTCCACAATCCAGTGAGCAAGCCTCTGTTTAGAGACTCCCCGTCCCTTATTGCATCCACCAAAGCACACAAATAGCTGGTCCGAGCTTCGGAAAGCAGCCGAGCGAGAGATGTACTCCCGGAGCGCTCTGACTGGGCAGATAGCACTTTGAGCATCCGAACCTAGAGAGGTCGATGGCTCAACAGACAGGGCAGGCAAAGAAACAATCTGCGCCCTGAACGGGGTATTGAGCGATTTAGGGACATAACCCGGCCTCGGTCTGAGAGTCACGTAACAGTTTCCGGGTCCAAAGCGAATACAATCTTCGCTGACAGAGAAAGCCTGTAAATCCCCAACCCGCTTCGCCGAAGCGAGAGCGAGAAGCAGCGCCGTTTTAATCGAAAGCTCCTTAACTGCAATCGACACTAAGGGTTCAAAGGGCGGCCGTGACAAAGCTTCCAAGACCAAAGTCAAATCCCAAGGCGGCACGGACGGCGGCCGTGCAGGGCATAATCTCTTAGCTCCCTTAAGGAACCGAGTCACCAACGCATGTCTACCGATAGACTGTCCATCAACAGGCGGGTGAAACGCAGCAATAGCAGCTACGTATACCTTCAGGGTGGATGGCAGGCTCCCTTCGTCCATTCTGTACTGAAGGAAGCGTAGAATATCCGACACCGAGCAGTTCGCTGGGTCTAAACCGATATCCTGACACCATTTAGAGAAAACACCCCACTTCAGAGCGTACAGGCGCCGGGTAGACGGGGCTCGCGCTTCCGCGATGGTATTTCGAACCCGCGAATGAAGCACATCGATCCCGCTCAGCGTCCCTGCAGCGGCCACACATGGAGCCTCCACAGCCCGGGGCTGGGATGCCAAATCGATCCGCTCGCCTGAGACAGTAGGTCCTTCCTGAGCGGAATTTCCCACGGTTGCTCCGTTAGTAACTCCACCAAGTCCGCGAACCAGGGCTGATTCGGCCAGTACGGGGCCACTAGAGTCACCGCCGCCTTTTCCTCCCTGACTTTGCACAACACCATGGGCAAAATTTTCACCGGAGGAAAGGCATAGAGACGGGCTTTCGGCCATCGCGCAGTTAGCGCGTCCATCTCCCGGGGGGAACGGGACAGCGAGAAAAACATCCGACAATGCGCGTTCTCGCTCGTCGCGAAGAGGTCGATCTCCGCTCTGCCGAAACGATCCCATATCAGTTGAACCGTCCCGGGGTGAAGCCTCCATTCCCCTTGAGGAATCCCGTTCCTCGAGAGCATATCCGCCCCCCGATTTAGAACACCGGGGATGTGTGTCGCTCTCACCGAGAGAAAAAACCGATCCGCCCACAGCAGGAGAGATTCCGCCTGCTTGAATAGGTCCCTGGAATGCAAACCGCCTTGGCGATTGATGTAAGAGACCACAGAAGTGTTGTCGGTTCGAATCAACACATGCCGCTGTTCCAGTCGAGACCGGAAAACTTTTAGGGCTAGAGAGACCGCTTCCAGTTCCAAACGATTTATGTGCCACTCCATCTGCCTCTCCGACCACCGACCGGAGGCGGGCTTGCCCAGGCAGACCGCTCCCCACCCGGTGGACGAAGCGTCCGTCAGGACCTCCACGCGTCGCGTCACTATACCCATAGGGACACCTGAACTGTAGAGATCCGGGTTCTTCCACGGGGCCAGGGCACGGGCGCACACACGGTTGACCATAATGCGCTTGCGGCCGGAGTGCCACGCGCTCGGGTTGACGCGCGCTTTCAGCCAGTGCTGAAGCGGTCTCATATGTAGCAGTCCCAGATGACACACTGACGAAGCGGCTGCCATCCGCCCCAATAGCCTCTGAAACTCTTTCAGAGGGACAAGTCTGCCCGGTCTGAAGAGACCTAGCGAAGAAGTCAGAGCCTCCGCTCGTTCGGGGGAGAGACGCGCTTTCATACTCACTGAGTCCAAGCATACTCCCAGGAATGTGGTAGTTTGGCTCGGTGTGAGCACACTTTTTTGGACGTTTACCCTCAAACCAAGCGTTTTCAAATGGCGAAGTAGGGCTTCCACATGGCCGACCAATGTCTCCCTCGACTGCGCGAGAATCAGCCAGTCGTCCAGATAGTTCAAGACGCGCATCCCGCTCGACCTGAGGAGTGAAAGTGCCGCGTCTACACATTTCGAAAAGGTGCGGGGGGCGAGGGCTAGCCCGAACGGGAGTACCGTGTATTGGTACGCCGCATTCTCGAACGCAAACCTCAGGAATCGCCTGTGGCGCTTCGCTATCTGGACGTGAAAATAAGCGTCCTCTAGATCCACTGAAGCGAACCAATCCCCGGGGCGAATTTGCGCTAGGATCTGTTTCAGTGTAGTCATCCTGAAAGCGCGCTTGTGAAGCGCTCTGTTGACGGGTCTCAGGTCCAGTATGGGGCGGAGACCCCCTCCCTTCTTCGGCACTACAAAGTAGCGGCTGTAGAATCCGCTCGCTCGGGGGAACCGGCTCTATCGCTCCCTTGTCGAGTAAACTGCACACTTCCTGCCTCAGTACATGAGCATTTTGGGGCAAAGTTAACGACTGGATTACGCCGCGGAAGCGGGGTGGTCTGCGTTTGAACTGAAGTGTGTACCCGTGTCGAATTACATTCAGCACCCACGGCGAGATGCCCGGAATAGCTTCCCACGCCGTGAGGAAACGACTGAGTGTGGGCCGGTCTAGACCTGCGGTCATCGCCGCTATGTGAGGGCTGGGGATAGACACCTCGCGCTTCCCGCGAGGCGCCTTTATAGTTAATGACCGTGACTCTGCGCTGCTCGAAGACAGGGCGGGTAACACAGTGTGAAGTGCAAGAGGAGAAAAAAAGCTCTGTTTGTGAAGAAGTAATTTGCTTTATTGAACAAACACAAACATTCACAACATGACTGCACGCGTCGCTCGCCGAACGCAGAGGGACCGCGTGCTCTAGAGCGCGCCGCTTGGAAGCGGGGTCATCCGTGCGCTCTCCTCTCCTCTTGCCCGAGCAGTCAGGACGACTGCTTGGGCCTCGCTGGGGACGCGGCGGGTTTTCTGCGCGGGCTCCTCTGAGCCGGTCTCTTGTTTCCCGCTCCCTGCCACTGCCCGTGTCGGCCTTTACGGGCATCCGGTCCCGGGCGGGAGGCTGGCTGATGTCTGGCCGCAGCCTGGGACTGGCGCCCCGAGGCGGAAGACGAGCGAGAGCGAGGGCGCTGCGGCGGGGGCGGTGGCGGCGCTCGCCGAGGGATCACATGGCTCATCGCCTTCGCCTTCTTCTGAGTCTCGGAGTACCGCTCGGTGACCTTCTCCACGGCATCTCCGAACAGGCCATCAGGGGAGATCGGTGCGTTTAGCAGCGTCTTCCTGTCCGCCTCCTGCACGTCCGATAGGGTGAGCCACAGGTGTCTGTGGAGGACCACCAAATACCCCATCGAACGGCCAATCGCCTGGGCCGAGCGCTTCGTGGCCAGGAGCGCGAGGTCCGTTGCAGAACGGAGGTCTCGGATGGCGTCAGCGTCGACAGAGGCGGCGCCATCCAGAGATTTCAGTCGCTTGGCCTGCAGCACTTGAAGAACGGCCATAGCGTGTAGTGCAGAAACCGCCTCCCCCGCTGCGCCGTAGGCCTTGTTAGCCTGGTGAGCCGTAAACCTGCAGGCTCGGGACGGCAGGCTGCGGTCCGAGCCCAGGGCGGGAGCTGACGGGCAAAGATGTGCAGCGACGGTCTCCTCGACAGGAGGGATGCGGAGGTAGCCGTGGTCCCCCGCCTCGTCCACGGGGGGGAACATGGCCTGGGTCGAAGTGAGGGTGCGCGCCGATTGCGGGGCCACCCACGACTTCACCACGTGCTCGTGCACATCAGGGAAGAACAGGGTTCCCCTTTTCGAAGCGGCCTGACGGCGGCTCGATTGGAGGAACCACGTGTCCAACTTGCTCTTTGAGGGCTCGTCGGGAGCCTTCCAGGATAAATCCAGTTCCTCGACGGCCTTCGAGAGGATACGGAAGAGCTCTTCCTGCAGATCCGCGGGGGTCTCTTCCGTGGGTGCCAGAGGGGCGGCCTGCTCCGCACCGTAGTCGTTCTCGGAGGCCGACAAGGACATAGAGTCGTCCTCCTCACTCACCCCGAAGGACACGAAGTCAGCAACGTCGCGGGGAGGATGGAACGAAGGGTCCGGAAAACTCACCGGGGGTCGAACCTCGACTCCGCGGTTGGGGGGGCCTGCCAGCGGCTCGGTGGCGGCAGCAGGCCCAATCCCCGCAGCAGCGCGAGCTTCGTCCCGCCTGGCCTTGAGGGCTCGGAGGGGCATGTCCGCACAGAAGTCGCAGGACCCTTCATCCCTGAGGGCCGACTCCGCGTGGGCCAGCCCCATGCACGCGATGCAGAACAGGTGCAGGTCGGGGGGCACTATGGGGCCCGAGCATAAATTGCAGACGGTCGCCATCGGATGCTGGAGACAGTTCAGGTATCTCCGGTGCACCTTCAACGATAGCAAAAATCCAAGTAGTAGTAGTATCAGCTTTCTAGCACACGATTTGAGCGTGAAGAGAGAGATTCTGAGGAGGAATTGACGCTGCACTTGCATTATACTGCAACGGGGTTTCAGTATTTGCATATTTGCGTCAATTGGCCAGCGTTGCTGGCGTTAGCCAATAAGATTTCAGCGGAAGTGAAGGATGAGAGAGAGTTCCCATATACGACATCCGTAATGTCGAAGTTCCGTAGCCTTGAAAGGGAACTAATTGCACTGTCAGTTTTGAATCACTGAAATAAACCAACTCAAAAGATTATTTTGTTTGGAGATCAGACTACACCGTGCTGTAGATTTAATGGTGTTGATTCAGTGTTGAGTCATCAGCAACAGAATCTCCAGATTCTATTCTTACCATTCCTTCTGGGACACAGATAGCCTGAATGCAGCCACCAGGTTCAAGAAGTGCATCTTTGATGAATTCGATTTGTGTTCCCTGGAATGCCATGCTGACATCCACAAGCTGAATACAAGAAAACACATCAGAATTAACTCGAGTTTTGCCACTCAGGCCACAACTATTACATCAGCCTTAAGAAGGCAATAAACAAAGAAATTTGTGACCCTGGATCACAAAACCAGTCATGAGTAGGACAGGTATATTTGTGGCAATAGCCAACAATACATTGTATGGGTCAAAATTATCAATTTTTCTTTTATGCCAAAAATCATTAGGATATTAAGTAAAGATGTTCATGTTCCATGAAGATATTTTGTAAATTTCCTACCGTAAATGTATAAAACATTTATTTTTGTGAGTAAATGCAGCACAATCACGAACATAAATGGACAACAATAAAGGCAATTTTCTCAATGTTTCGATTTTTTTGCACCCTCAGATTCCAGATTTTCAAATAGTTGTAAATGGAAAGCTTATTTATTTAGTGATGTATAAATCTCAATTTCAAAAAATTGACCCATATGACTGGTTTTGTCATCCAGGGTCACATTTGTGCAAATTTACTTTACTAAATTTACCAGTAAATTTTAAATGTTACTTTAACAATATCTTGTGAAATAAAGATAGACGTATTCTAAAAATCTAAATATAACAAATAGAAAAGTAAAAATATAAAAGAAAATGTAGTTAAAATACATACACTATCATTCAAAAGTTTGGGGTGAAAGAACCTTGCATATATATGATCAAAAATACAGAACACAGTAATAATGTATAATATTATTACTATTAAAATAGCTGTTTTCTATTTTAAAATATTTTAAAATGTAATTTAATTATAAGATGGCAAAGGTGACATTTCAGCAGCCATTACTCCAGTTTTCAGTGACACATGATCCTTCAGAAATCATTCTAATAAGCTGATTTGATAATCAAAAAATATTTTTACAATTACCAATGTTGAAAACTGTTGAGCAGTTTAAAATTTATGTAAAAAACAAAAACTGTTGAGTTGTTTAAAATCTACGTGAAAACTAATACTTTGTTTCTCAGGAAAAATGTTATGTTATAAATTTCTTTACGCTCATTTTTAATCAATTTAATGCATCCTGCTGAATAAAACTATTCATTTCTTTAAAAAAAAAAAAGACTGACCCCAAACTTTTTAACAGTAGTGTATTTAACATTCATCTCGAATTTTTCTAAATGCTAAAAAAATCACAGATTCAGCAAAGGGCTCTAAATCTACAAGCAGAACTGAATGCATTCAGGACGCACAACGGTCCAAGAGAACGCATCACGAGAGATTCATTTTTAATTGTTGAGCACCGCTTGAAAATCTGTGATGTGTGGGGAAACAGGATGCCAGCACAGCGTGACGCCAAGGACGGCCAGCATGCAAACAACCTCATTGATGTCTTACGTCCAATCTAGGATGATGTGTACAAAGAAAGAAAGTGCGGTCACCTTCATCCCAAATCTAGTGTCTGGTTTGTCAACTCCGTAGTCTCTCATGGCTTCCTCATAAGTCATGGAGGGAAAGGGAACATTAATCTGTCCTTTGTCCTCTGGCCAGGAGTACTGGACCAAGCCTTCAATCAAACTCATGACTCCAGCCTGGTCTACAAAGGACATCTCTATATCCACCTGAGAGATGTGTCAACACAGAAGAGAGAAATAAGCCAGAATGCTTTGCTCACACTACAAATGAGTCTGATTTGTTTTTCCAAATCTAATCCTTTTGCTTAGACAGTGTATAAAACCTGATTTTACTTTTGAATGCAGTTTGAATCGGGTTTAAGATATTATGTGGGGTTTTTTGCAAGTCAGATCATCAACAACTGATCGGATTTGGCTTTAATGCACCAAAAAGAAAAAAGGATTTTTGCTGCCTGTCTGAACAAAACCAAAATGGTATTTTGGGGTTATGATTTTAGTCTGAGTGAGAATCCTGTAAAGCCTATTAGCAGTTCTAACCCTCATGAATGGGAGTTAGAGCAAGTCACGTCATTAAAACACTCAATATTCATCTACATCTGCTGCATGTTTCCTCCCAACCTTTAGCACATCATTACCTGTGTGAATTCAGGCTGTCTGTCAGGCTTGGAGCCCTCGTCTCTGTAGCAGCGAGCGAGCTGAAAGTACCTGAGATTGCAGGAGATAACCAGCACGTAAGTGACTGTGGGCCAAATATTGACTGACATTTTTAAATCATGCATAGCATATCATTTTCCTTTGACAGACTTTTCATAGAACTAGCCTGCAGTCCTGGCTTAGCGCAACTATTAATTCAAAGAGACGTGCTGCCAAAATTGAAATGAAAATGGGTCTATTGTGGTCATTATCATTTTTCAAAATCTAATAGAAACTAGACTTTTGCATTTTCTGAATTGACAATGACAGAGTTGCTTGCCTGTATAAAAATGTTAACACAATGCTAGTGTGTTCTGGGTGGTTGCCACCCTCTCTAACACTTTTTTTCGCCTGATTTCACTCCAACTTTATTTCACGAAAAACTTTTGCAGTATTTAAAAGGTGCACTCAGAAAAATAATTTAATATTAATAATAAATTCATAAATAATTTACACGACCATTCAAATATTTGGGGTTGGTATTTAAGTCTCTTATACTCTCCACAGCTAATTTATTTGACCTAAAATAAGTAATATTATGATATATTATTATAAATTAAAATAACTTTTTTATTTCAGTATATTGCTAAATGTAATTTATTCCTGTGATGGAAAGCTGAATTTCAGCAGCCATTCTTCCAGTCTTTAGTGTCAAGAGCCTTCAGAAATCATTCTAATATGCTGATATAACATTTATTATTGTCAAAGTTAGAAAATAAACCATGATACATTTACATCAACTTAACAAAGAAAAAGAACTTCGCTGTGGGTATATTAGGGCCTTTAGACTGATATATTTGCAAAAAAAAAAAAAAAAGAATAAATATAATAATTTTCAAAAGAATACATTTATTTATTAAAAGCAAGCCAGCCCAGATGAGAAAAAGTTTATGCACACAATAAACTTAAACACAATATTGTAATGCATTACTTTTAAAAGTAACTTACTGTAACATTGTTCAGTCTCTTTTAATCAAATTAAACTTTTGAATAGTAGTGTATATTTTTAATAAAAAATTACAAATAAAAGGAGAAATCACAAAATATGAACCTACAAATGTACATTCATATTACATTTGGCATTATCTCACCTCATCTTAATTTATTGAAATTTTATATAAAAATCTATATATATATAAATTATAAAAAAACAATAATAATTTTATAAATACTCTTTAGCATATCTCTAGTAAATATATTGTAGCAATATATTGATAAACACATTGATTTTAATTTTCAGTTTTATCTTTTCATTTATTTAGAAAAAAGTATCGCTTATATCAGACAGAATTTTAATAATCAGTGTGTATTTTTTTAGATGATCAAACATTCTTCTTAAGCTCATAACAACAGTTTACATATTTTAGTACACTTGTTGGGCTCCGACATCTTATTTAAGTTTCACTTGCTGGACTGCGAAACATCATTTGAGTTTAAAATTGGTCAACTTGTCAACTACTCACATGGGCCCAAGACCCCTTTAATACACAACCATTGACAACCAAGCTAAGCATGTCAGCAGCAGAAACCCTCTCAGTGACTGATGTGCTAATACCACCTCACAATTCTTGACTTCGAATTTCAAATTAGACAAAAATCTTCAAAAAACAGCAAGAATCTATCACAATGTACATTCCGCATACATGTCGCTGTTTTGGCATTTCACACAGCATTGGAACAAATGCAGTTTGCAAATTCCAGAGATGCTAAAAGCTACGAATAATACCATCTGATTCCAAGAGTATGTTGGCCAAAAGTTGTTTTCAAGGGGCTGCCATTCAGTGAAAGCAGAGTTTAGTGAATGTGCCAAGAATTAGAATTAGAAAAAGGCAAGAAAATGTGACATGAAATGTGATTTTTACCGGTCAATGCCAGCCACCATAAGAAGCTGTTTAAACTGCTGTGGGCTTTGTGGAAGAGAGTAGAACTTCCCAGGGTCTCCAGATGGCACCACAAACTCTTTGGCACCCTGGAAAACACAGTTACACTTGAATAAACAGTGTGTATTCCTGCCTCTGACTGAGAACTAAATCAGCCAGAATATCCCAAGCCAATCTGATAAATGAAAGTGAAATTATGAAATATAAAAGAGAGAAGCAAAAATAATGTAGCATGGGGTGAGAAAAAGCATAGAAAAATATTTTTAAAAGTGTTTTAAGGTGCTCGTCAGTCATTTCTGACCGAAAAATGTTCTGTTTTGAATTTCTAAAAATCACAGCTTCATCGGAATGGTCCGAAACTTGGTGACTTTTATGGCATTTGGAATGTGAACACAAAAAACAAACATTTGTGTTCTTCGGTCAAAAATGTCCGACCATAGGAATGAGAAATCGAAAAAAACAAAAGAATTCTCAACAAATCGGCCATGATGCAGGAAAAAAAGTGCTTAGCAATGAAGGGTTGAAACTATATAACATCAATGCTTTCTCTGTATTCAGGTTTGACTATAGTAATAATAATGCAAAAACATGTACACTTCACATATTTAAGCCATTTAGCAGATATTCTAACATTCTAGATGATCATCTGCCCCCTAAAGACACCTTGCAGCAACTACCCGCCCCTATTGTTTCACGTCGCAAATTAGACTTTTCCTCAACTGAAAGCTTTCTTGTGATGCATTGAAATGAAAGTGACAACAGTACAGAAAACAACACTGTAGTTATGCATATCTCAACGTTGGAATATGCAATCATTTTTAAGTGTCGATCATGTTACACATTATGCGTGAAAGTAAAAAAAAGAATGCTTTTAGTGCCGATGCCATTGTATAAATTCACTCACTATTCTCACTCAGCCATGATTAATTTATTCCACAACCTAAAGTTTCCAGTAACATCGGATAAAGTGGGTACTAGTATTCAAAAGATCATACATATGTGTCAAAGCTTTAAAAGTTATAAAACTTTGAAACAGATGTATAAGTTCTTAGCATAACAAAGCCCAAGGGAGGAAGCCAGAGTGATGTGATTGCTCACAAATTTGGAGTAATGATCTAGCAATATTTTGCACCAGCTGTAGTTTGTTGTTTGGGCAAGCCTTACAGGGGTGTATTGCAGGAAACAAGAAACAGAAGCATGAGTCACCATAGAAGCATTGTAAAATAAGTTCTTGTGAATTAAACGTTTCTGCAATTAAAAATGTTTGTATGCTTAGTATGTCGAGCTACATTTTGCACAATACCCTTTTTCTTTAATTTTTTGGACTTAGCTCAGTACGTATTATATTTTTTTTGTGTTATTGATTATGAGTACAATTTACAATGTTGGAAGTTAAGAAATAAACAAACACTCTTAGATTAGTGCTCATGGCAAGGTTTTTTAATTCCTGAAATCACTTGGAGTACATCTGAATCACAAGCACAGCTGTTGTAACTTGTATGTATAATTTTCTGAACATTTCCATACTGAAACAATGTGCAGAGTAGCACAGCATAGACTCCTATGAAACAGAAAATACTGTGCATCTGAATAAGCAAATGGTCTTAAGTTTTGGCAAAGTCCCTTTCAAGGAAAGTCTGTTCACTTGGCAGCCATATTAGCAATTTCAGGCATCCTATCTATTTGAATTCAGGGATCCTGAAATCTCAAAAACTGCCACATTTAAATAACATATTTCAAATCAGAAACAACATCTGACATGGATTGTCACATAAATGTTGCTCAAATAGCGTTTAAAAAAAAAGAAGCTTATTTTTCATACTAGGCCAGCCAATGCGCATTAGCCTGACTACGTCAGACTTCCTACTTCCGCTAATATCATTTCGCTCCTGTAGTCAGTCTGAGATAGCATCCTATCTTTCAGTTTTCCTCCGGCCTGAAAACAGCCGGCCAATCAACTAACAGAGGGCGGGCTGAGAGCCGTGACATAGACGCTAAGCACGAGTTTTACATTGTAGGTTAGAGAAATCGAAACCGAAACGACCGCGGAAATGGGAAACGAGACACGGGATGCAATTCGCTCTGTTATGGAGAACATTCCCGGGTTTTTCAAACTGAAGCCAGAACATGAAGAGTGTATTTCGCTCGCATCATCAAGTGTTTACAGCAGGTTTACAGTGGAAGTTCAATCATAGATTTGAGTTCGAAGCATGATGTCTGTGGTTCGATGCGGCTGTGTCGGCGCATAACATACGTCATAAATAAACTTATCTGATTGGCTTACGGGTAACCAATGATTTTAAACTTCAGAACAAGCGCTCCCTAGCGAGAAAGAAAACACTTCTCTATTATGCCATTCCAGACTCTGTGTATGAAGCAAAGTGAAGTAGCAGAGTCTGGTATTACCAGGCTAAATGCGCATGTGCAGTCATTAGCAGTCTCAGAACACCGACTGTTTCTATACCGAAACTTCTAACAGCAGCAGCTGTGACTCGATGACTTTACCAAGTACTGATTGACCCCTTTTATTTAGAGGATGGGACTTATCCCACCATATTGCACTTTGTCCCATTCGTAAGTGATATAAATGTACCGTCTTTGTATATCTAAAGTCTTTGGTTTTGGTTAGACGAATGAATCTGATTCATACTGTAAAAAATACCTACCCCAGGTGTTCTTTTAAACAACGTTGGTGTTTCACATCCACAAATCCTTGGGAAAAGACAGGTAATGCTCAGTGAGTATTGGAGTACATTAACTGAGCAAATGTACTGTATGCATGCACAAGTTTGAAAATTCCACTGTTAATTCCCCACCATGCAGATTGCAAAGGTACTCCCTCATTTTCATCACCATTTGTGATCTCAGTCTTAAATTGTACTGCATCCCGGGTGACCGAAGATCAAGATAACGATACTGCATCCTGAGGGATTCTGATTTCTTCAAGGCAAACAAAAAAAGAATTAGGATGAAAGAGATTTTTTTAATGCTACTGAACAACAATTTTTGTCTGGATCACAAACACTGTTGGTCAATTAACCTCATATAATAAAAATAGCATTCATCTGGAATTAAATGCATTGGCTATTCCACAGCAAATGACATTTTTTTTTTTTTTTTTACATTGACTATAGAAATAAATGTTTCTTGAGATCCAAATCAGCATATTAGAATGATTTCTGAAGGATCATGTGACAATGAAGATGGAAAGAATGGCTGCTTAACATTCAGCTCAGGAAAAACTTGCATTTTAAAATATATTAATATAGAAAACAGTTATCGTAAATTGTAATAATAATTATATTTTTGATCAAATAAATGAAGAATATGTAAGCATAAGAGCCTTCTTTCAAAAACATTAAAATAATGTTTTGAAGGAATCAACATTTATGAATGGTGATGCACATAATTTTTCCTTCTGAATGATATGTTGTTCTTTGTGAGATTCACCCTAGAAATATTGCAGGCAAAAATAGAATTATATCTAAATTAATTTCAAAAATCAATACATGCAACACTTTGTTTAATCATATTTACTTACTTTGACAAATTCTTTAATCTCAAACGGTAGCTTTCGGCAGGTATTCAGCACTTTCATGCTCTCAGCACAGACCTCAATTTCTCCAGTGGACATTGTCTAATATTGAATAAAAAGAAACATTTTACACTAAACAGTACAGTGTCAGACTTTTCTCTTTGTGTGCAATTGAACAGGCATAACAACCTTATTCTCCTGTCCCTCTGGTCTACGCCTGACCCGTCCTTTGACCATGATGACCGACTCCACCGTGAGGCCAAGAAAAGCATTCTTCAGTTCAGATTTAGACTAAAAAAAATGTAAATGTCAAAAGAAAAATGTTATGGTGAAAACACCAACAAATAAACCAACATGTGGGCAGCATCAGAATTAGTTTATAAAACACAAAACAAGAAAGAAAATTGGTTTGCTACCTCATCCTGTGGGATAAGTATTTGCACCAATCCACTGAAGTCTCTTAAGATCACAAAAAGATCTTGCCTAATGAGTCAAGAATGGAAAATATGTAATAGTGATGTGGCCCAGTGATATTCGAAAAGAATAAGCATTGTGTCTCAAACCTATGGAAGGTTGTTTCTGCCACAGAACAAAAAAATTAAATGGTAATTGTGACTTTCTATCTCACTTTTTTCCTCACGAATCTGAGTTTACATCTCGCAATTTTTACTTTTTTTTAAATCCGAATTCTGTGTTTACCTCTTAGTATTTTGCTACTTGGAATAAATCTCACAATTCTCACTTTTTTGTCACAATTCTGACACTTTTTCTAAAAATTGTGAACAAAAAATGTCCGAATTGAGCTATAAACTCGCAATTGTGAGGAAAATAGTCAGAATTTGAGATAAAACGTCTTAACTACCTTTTTCTATTATGTGATGGAAACGTGCATTCATACAAACCTCAAGTACTGAATCCAGCCACATAAATTAACTTCTTCATCTATATGACTGGAGCACAGTTCTCCACATGTGTGGCTTCTCTGTGAAAAACTGCTTTGACCTACAATAATAAGAAGAAAATAGATTTTAAAAAAGGCAATAACAAATACAAAGTCTTGTTCAAGGTCAAATTACCAACCTGAAGTGTAAGTAGAGCAGGTTCTGGAGAATTCATAAGCCCATGACAAAGAGTTTGGAGGAAGAGATGGTTGTGTGGAGTAAATTTGATTTATGGAAGATACAGATCTCGTGCTGTACACACACCTCAACACCTGCTGGGCTGATCTAAGAAAAAAGAATCTGCATTTGTTTGCCATTGTCCGGTACGAGAGGTGATGTGTTCTGTGTAGCCTATGAGAGGTTTGGTGTGTCTGGCTACATTTAATCTTTATTCTCTTGAACAAATGAAAATATAAATTTCAGAGCTGTTATTTCACTTGACGGTGTACATGTTTTGTACATATGTCCTCTTTGTGTACGCGGTTGTAGTTCTATAAATCCAGTTACATTTTTGCAGTTAATGTAACACTGACGGTCACCTTTGTTTTTCTTTCCTTTCGTTAATCTTGTACATATGCCAATCTACAAAATACAAAAAACATATAATAGTAGGACCATATGGCGTATAATAAGTTAATCAAAATAAATCCTGTTGAATTTTCAATGACATGATTCTGAATCATGACAGTTGCGAAGTGTATCCGTGTGTGCTACATTAAGCCTGGCGCATTGAATACTTTGACACGATTAATCAAACTAGATCTAATCGATTGTAACATGGCAACTAGTTACTTTTATTACATTTATGTGCCATGTTTTTACTTTGTTCACCGCCAATCATTGATCTTGGTAAATATGGTCTAAAGTCAACTAAATGTAGAAATATATGACACCTTTTCCCTTGCTAGCAGCAATCGATTAGTGTTCCTGCGCCGCCCCGTTGCACGATGGGAAAGCGGGATGTTCAAATCCTCTTCCTGATTATTTTTTGGCTCGGTGTGTTTTTGTTCATCATGGAGGGGAGAGGCAGGTACGGCGGATTCAAGTTTTAGCTTGTTTTAAAAATAAATTTTGCGACGCAGAATGATTCATTTAAAACACAACACGTTTTAGCAATTTACTTAATACGGTGACAATGGATCGTGTAGTTAGCGGTGGAAGCGAACTGCTAATAGTCGCGATTGTCTTAACGTCAACTGTTGTCTTTTGTTTTCTGATCAAATTATGTTTGATCGTTAGCCCCGGTTTCACAGACAAGGCTTAAGCCTAGTCCCAGACTAAAATGCATGTTTGAACTGTTTTAACTGAAAGCAACTTGCACTGACATATCTTAAAATATATCAGTGCAATTATTTTGTCTCAAGATGCACACCAATAATGATTTTTTTTCCCCTAAGGCACGTTTATAAAAGCTACTTAAAGGGTTAGTTCACCCTAAAATAAAAATGCTGTCATTAATTATTCACCCTCATGTCGTCCCAAGACTTTTGTTCATCTTCGGAACACAAATCAAGATTTTTTTTAATGAAATCTGAGAGCTTTCTGTCAATGTTTATAGACAGCTATGTAACTAACACATTAACACATCAGAAAGTTCATAAAGAGATTGTAAAACTAATCCATATGAATTGAGTGATTTGGTCGACATTCTCTGAAGAGACTGTCTCTTTATTATTATGATGAACGGATTGAATTTAGGCTTTTGTTCACTTATAAAGTTAAACATCGATCAGGGAACACACACAGAAGCTCAACCGAACCTGCTTGACGCATGAGAACAAACATCTTAACTGAACTAAGGTCCTAACTAATCCTGGCTTAATCTAAGCCCTGTCTGTGAAACCAACGCATTAACATTAACTGAAGGGATTGAACTTTGTATGTCCCATTAGTAGTAGTAGAGTCAGTATTAACCCATCTCTGTTCCTCCTTTTACCCATGCAGTGCCGTCGGTACACCTGCCAGCAGACCTGTAACTCGTAGAAGCAAAAGTTATGGCCGGAGCTGTGTGGAAGCACCCTCATATTTCTGGCAAACACCAGGACATTTAACAGTCTTGAAGATCCCAACCAGTAGAGGGGCTGCCAAATCACAAATCATCGAGGTAAGAGACCATGGAAATGACTCCATCTCAAAATGCTGTTTCTGACAGAGTAGCTTGAGTGACAAATATCTTTATTCTTTCTACAGAATAAGGTTGACCCTGAACATATTGCTCTTCTGGTGAAAAATGAGTGGAAGCTGTCCTATGTCACTCCTTTGCATTGCTTCAAACATACACAGCTGAAATCATATTCCAAGCATCTTTCAGCCTTCATCGTAGCAGAGAAACAGCAAGGAGTTGCAGTCGAAGTTGGGTTAGATGCGGGATTCAAGGTCACATTTACTGCAGTTCTTGGACTGGCTGAGACAAATGAGGATGCTGAGACTGTTTTCATTCAGGTAAGTCTAACAGGACAAGATTTTATTGTTTTTTGTTTTAAATAAAGGGATAGTTCACCTAAAAATGTCCTCTTTTACTTACCCTTAAGTTGTTCCAACCCTGTATACCTTTTTTTCTTCTGCTGAACACAAAGGATGTTGAGTTTCCCACATTCTTCAAAATATCTTTGTGTTCACCAGAACAGAATTGTAAACGGGTTTGGAAAAACCTGAGGATGAGTAAATGACAGAATTTTCATTTTTGACAATAAAGACATTTTTACTGTTGCAAAAGAGTTAAATTTCAAATAAATGGCATTCTTTTGAACTCCCTATTCATCAAAGAATCCTGGAGGGGGGTGCATTATGGTTTCTATACAAAATATTAAGCAGCAAAACCATTTTCAACATTGATAATAATAATAAAATACAAATAAAATCTTGAACACCAAATCAGCATATAATGACTGCTGAAATTTATCTTTATCATCACAGGAATAAATTACATTTTAAAAATGGGTAATAATTCACAATATTTATCATCAAATAAATGCATCCTTTATGAATTGAGACTTCTTTAAAAACATTAAAACTTCTTACCAACCACAAACTCTTGAACAATATAAATACACCGCATTCGTGCTGTTTTTCTTTGTCTTATTCCCTTAGATCCAATCCAAACCGGTGTTTGCCGCAGCAGCAGATGCACAGAAAGTGGTCTGGCGCGGTTGGCTCACGTGCGTCAATGGGGATCCAGAGTACCTGAGGTCGCTGCCTTCAGATTTTGTCAGCTTGCCTTTGTTTTGTACGAGTGGACCGGAGTCTCTTACGACCCTGGTTAAATCCTGGTTCGAGAGGGCTTTTGATTGCAACTTTGGTTCTTTGCCTTTAAACTCCACCACTCTCAATTGGCTGGCTGCTTTGTGGACTGGTTGCCATCCAACCTGCAATATCAGGTATCTGAAACTGGCCTGGAGCCTTCCGACACAGCCACCCCTGGATGTCTCATACACGGTGAATCCACAGGATGCATGGGAGCTGTGGAACAGTATTCACTCAGAGGAGAGTCAGATGACCGGATCGATATTAATGAGGTCCAGTCTTTCATGAACGGGCTGGAGACTCATTTGTTCAGACACTTCAAAATCTACCTGTCTGCTGGTACGCTTGTAAAAGTATCTACCGCTCTGGGATCAGCACAGCTTGATGGGAAAATCAAGGTAATTGTTATGTGTCCTATCTGTTCATTTTATATTTAGCATGTGTTATGTCTTTAAAAAGGTTATGATTTTTCTCTTTTTCTTAGATCGGAAGCAGTGACTACATCACCACCTTACTTACCCTCCTGACAGAATGTGCCCTTCTGAAAATGCTAACCTAAAATCTTTCTATTTTAAATTTGTAAATGTATATATTTGTTGCTGTTTTTTTTTCCACAACATCTAAACTTTAATATCTTTTAAGGCTTATTGTCTCATATTTATTTTTTTTGTGCTGTAAAATATGTCTCTGTCCGTTTTCCAGCTTTTAAAATTGAACTTGTTTTTATTCTGCTTTTGAATCCCGGTTTTCTTTCCTAAGACTGTTTATCAAGACAAATAACATTTATATCAGTCCATAAGGCTAATATTAATTGCTACAACTCATTTATCACAAATACATTTGATTGTCAACTTTGTAAATGTATCACTACTATATGTAATAGGTGCTTATAAATAGTTCACCGAATGTGTTAATATCTGTAATTTGTATATTGTAACATATGTTGATATTTAATACAAACATTTTGTACCCTTAAAAGTGTGTAAATCATTAAGGACAGTTGTCATCTTTGTGTCATGAGTTGCGACTGGCTTGATTTTTGGATGTTTATGTTTTGACAGGGTTAATGGTTTCTGAAATATCCTATTAAGTTTTTTTTCAGTGCCAATAATGTCAGCATCTAACAGTCAAAATGTATAATGTTTTACAAAGTATGTAGGTAGAACTTGCAAGCAGATTTTTTTTTGTTGGAAGGATAGTTAAGTTATTTTGGATTTTAAATGTTGTAATTGTTTTTGTTATTAGATATTACTTTGATTCATCTGCACTCAATACACATCCTTCATTTAAACATTTACATCAGAAAATCTGTAAACAGAGCAACATATTGACAATTCTTTTTTAATAAAAAATGTTTTAAATTAATTTGTTGTCACTCCTAGTTTCAGAAATAAAAATATTTAAAAACTGTGCTGAGCTGTGTCATTACAGCAAAAGTACCAGAGAAAATATTTAGAGGGGGGGGGGGGGGTCTCCAAATACAATGAGGTATGTCAGAGTCAATAAGGTTGAGAAACACTGATCTAAACCTCATTAAATAGATCGATCCACTTGTCAACACAATTTCAGAATCGACAGGAGGCATTGTAATATTTTTTTCCTGTTTTATTTCAACTTTTAATGTTTTGAAATGTATAGACAGTTGAAAACTTTAAAATTAAATTAAGATCATGGAAGATATACTTTATGTAACCGTATTTCAACACCAAAATAGAACGCATTACTGTCCTGTGGGAAAATTAGTGTTCATAAAAATAAATGAAAGGGCAGTTGTACATTTCAAAGAGATTCATCTCATATTCAGTAACAAGTTTAACATTATGTTTCTGACCACACGTGCAGGCTGCTAAAATTAAAAAACCTGTTTGTTCTGAACTTTCAGAAACTTTTTTTACCTTAGTCCTCAAACTTGCATAAAACAATACATCAGGGTTCTTCAAATCTGGTCCTGGAGAGCCACTGCCCTGCAGAGTTGAGTTCCAATCCTAATCAAACACACCCGAACACTAGAAAATTGCAGGTAGGTGAGATCGATCATGGTTTGATCTAAACTCTGCATAACTGTCCCTCCAGGGTTGGATTTGAGGAACCCTGCAATACATCCAACTATATTTAAAAAGAAAAAAAAAATACAGACTTCAATAGAAAAAATCTTAGTGGATTAAAGTGCATGGGCTGATTCGTTGATGCATTCGGTTGTATAAAAGTAAACAAATTGATAATACGTCAAACCTGTTTTTGACTGCTTCAAAAATAACTTCTTTTCTTCTGCAACAACCTTCGTTGGATTGCAATGTTTCAGGGAGGAACTGCATTTTTAGTACACCAAGGATTGAAACAAAAGATCAACTAATCTGCTTACATCTGGTAAGAATGCAGGAACAGATAATGCTCAGTGTACAACTCATAAAAAAAACTAAAGTTAAAGAAATCACAGTGCATCCAATTCAAACCAGAACATCAATCAGGCAAACACAAGCACCATTCACACCAATCCCCAGTGATGTGTTTCAGGTTACTGTGATTCTTCAATGCAGTCAAACAGACTGACAGAAGCCTAGTTCCATACATACAAACAAACGCACTGGCTGATGCTTTTCCGGCTGCTGTTCCTCTCTTCAAATCGTTGCCTTTGGCTATGCTCAAGTGCGAAAGAGAAACCAAATATAAAAACAAAATGGAGTGATGCTCTATGGCGTACAGGTGAGTCTCCTCAGAGCAGCTTCCAGAGATGGTATACCATTGGTTTGCCATCTCAGTAACAGGAGACAATACTCAGTTTTTAACCAGGATTTCCTCTTGCATGATGCACAATGTCTCTATGAGGAACGAGCTATGGTGAGGCATCTGTGAGATGGATACTGTAGTTGTTACCATATATGTGATTCACAGTGAGTCATTTTTATTACACCAACGCCACCTCCCAACCTCCTGTAGTTCATTCCACCATAGAGCCTTAAGGGAGTGGGAAAAAACAATTAGTGACTGGCAAATCACATATGATGTGATTCAGGTTCAAACATTTAGGGTCTTTATGTTTTTGAATGTCTCTTATGTTCACCAAGGCTGCATTTATTTGATAAAAAACAGTGATCTTGTGAAATATTATTAAAATTTTAAATAATAATGTTTGCTACTTTAATATATTTCAAAAAAATATTTTATTCCTGTGAAGGCAAAGCTGAATTTTCAGCAGCCGTTACTCCCATTTGTCAGTGTCACGTGACCCTTCAGGAATCATTGTAATGAAAAGCTGATAAAAAAAAATTCAGGATCCTTTGATGAATAGAAAGTTTTTTTTTTTTTACTTTGACTTTTGATCAATTTAATGCATCCTTGTTGAATAAACCCTTATATATATATATATATATATATATATATATATATATATATATATTATATATATATATATATAGTATGTATGTAGTATAGTATGTATATTATTATATTATTTTTTTTTTTTTTTTTTAATCATCTTACTGACCCCAAACTTTTGAACGGTGCTGTGCATATTTACCTCCACGTGTTGGCATCAGGGTCATAGACTTCTATAGTTTTCAGGTATGTGGTACCATCAAAACCTCCAACTGCCATCAACTGGCCATTTACTACTGCTAAACCAACCTAGAACAAAAGATAGAATTTGTTTGTTGGCCAATTATTTTATAAGAGGCTGAAACGAGATCAAAGAAGCACATACCCCGCTCCTTCTGGACGTCATGGCGACCACAGGTGACCACTGATTGGTTCTGGGATTGTATCGCTCAGCGCTGCTCAGTTCTGTGGTATCGTCTCTGCCGCCCACAGAGTAGATCATGTCCTGGTACACGGCACAGCCCAGGTGTTTCCGACGGGTCCCCATGGGTGCCACCGTATGCCAGCGGTTCTCTTGTGGGTTATACCGCTCCACTGCCAACAAAAAAACTGTTAATAAACATTCTGTATTTCCTTTAGAATACCTGAAATTAAGCAATCAGCACTACTGTTCAAATGTTTGGGATCAGTCAGATTTTTTTAATGTTTTTGAAAGTCTCTTATGCTCACCAAGGCTGCATTTGCTTGATGAAATGTACAATAAAAACTGAAATTTTGTGAAACATTATTACATTTTAAAATATAATAAACTAGTTATATAAAAATGTAATTTATTCCTGTGATGGTAAAGCTGATTTTTCAGCAGCCAGAAACATCTTTTATTATTATCAATGTTAAATTACTCTTCAAGATTATTTGATGAATAGAAAGTTCAAAGGAACAGCATTTATTTAAAATAGAAATCCTTTGTAACATTATTAATTACTGTCACCTTTGATAAATGTATTTATTATTGCTGAATAAAAGCATTGATATCTTTTATAATAAAAAATCATACTGAACCCAAACATTTGAGCAGTTTTTGTACAAAAAAAGTGTCAGCACAAAAATACTAGTACTTTATCAATTTGATACTAAACGGAAAATTAAATGGTCATAATTGGAGAGGTATTAAAGTGATAGTTCACCCAAAAATGAAAATTCATAATTTACTCACCCTCATGTTCCAAATCTGTATGCATTTCTTTCTTCTGTTGAACATAAAACTTTGAAGAATATGGGTAACCAAACAGTTGATGGGCCCTTTTGACTTCCATAGTGTTTTTCCCCACAACTGTTTGGTAACCCATATTCTTCAAAATGTCATCTTATGTGATTAACAGAAGAAAGAAACTTGCTTGAACTGGAACAGCTTGAGGGCGAGTAAATGATGACAGAATTTTCATTTTTGGGTGACCTATCCCTTTAAATGTAATTAGTCATTTATGAACCGGTCTATTACCATGTTAATATTAATCGAGCAATATTGACAAAAAAGGGAAAACTACTCGCCTCTCATGATTCATTAATTTGCAACTTAGTTTATTAATAACTGTTTAATTATTTGAAAAAACTTGAAGCAATTTTTACTTGAGCAATTTCTTGAAAATAATATTTATATTCCTATTTGACTTAAAAAGGGACTGTATTCAATAGCTAATTTATCTGTGGTAATGAGAAATTTCATATTGATTTTATATTCATATCATATTTGGTACTGGCATCGTCTAGACAACTACTGCAACTTTAAACAATAACACATTTACCTGAACTGACAAGTTCAGACTTAGTAATTGTCTTTTATTGGATTACATCTGATACTGCAAACATGAAACGGTCAAAACCTTCCTCTGCTGCATTTATTCTTAGAAGTACAGGAGACACATCAAGTATTAATTGCAATCATAGCAATATCTGATCACTTTGGTCTGACTCCAATGTTACTGGTTTTGCCTCTACATCTTCCTGTATTTACCTGTATTTAGTGGGGATGTGCCATCTGAGCCGCCCACTGCGTAAAGAAAACCTCCTAATACGGCTACAGCCACACCCAACCGTCTGGTACTCATTGAGGCAACACGAGTCCACTTATTCTCTTTCGGATCATACCTGAAAAAAAAAAGGAAAAAAAAAAATTTTACAATAGTACATAGTACACATACAATGATACATATAATACTCATTATCCCCTACCAAGGGAAAATGCAAGCCATGCCCAATGAGATATTTAGATATAAATCATCTAATTATTTTAATACTAACCTTTCTACAATGTTGAGACAGGAAACGCCATCCTGACCTCCCACAGCATACAGGTAACCCCCTAATACAGCAACACCCACACTGGTCCTGCAGGTGCTAGTAGGGGCGACATCACTGCTCCACTGGTTAGTCTTTGGGTCATACCTGACAGAACCAGCAGAGGGTGGATATGTAGAGTTCGTATTTATCCATAAAAATGTAATTTATTTAATTCTGTGAGGATTTATTCATTAGATTCTAGATAAATGCTGATTCTTTTGTATAATTTAAGCAGCACCTTTCCACACTATTGAGATAAGATGAGCCGTCGTGTCCGCCAACAGCATACAACAGATCATCCAGAACACTGACACCAACTCCACAGCGCCGTTTGCTCATGGATGCCACCATCCTCCACTCATTGGTCTGGGGGTCGTAGCGCTCAACGCTTGAGATGGCGTCACCACTGCACCAACCTCCCACTGGCAGACAGGACAACAGTCACACAAACAGAACTCGCATCACATGAGTGCTCAGTGGCAGGGGAAAATCTTGGAAAGTGAACAAAAATCAAACAGTGGAATAAGAAATAGAAACTGTTTGCTAAAACACTCACCAGCAAACAGTACTTCTCCACAACGAATAGGCTTTCTGGGCCGGGTTCTAGGTCCCTGCATTAGGGGGCGCTCTTGGGGTAGCAGAAGGTAGTTCTTTGCTTCATCGACCAAATCCCTATAAGGGCAAAAAGTGTTGATTAATATGTGCTGACACAATTTAGAGATTGGAATGGAAATTTTACATTTACTTTTTTTTAGAGAATAAATAAAAAAAATATATGTTTTTTTTATTGGTTCAGATTGATTGCAAATGGCTGTTAGCTCAGTAAGACAGACAACTATTTTAATAGGAAAGATTTACGTTAAAATTTTTATAAAACATGAACTTTTCAAGGGCCTGAAAAGGTTTTATATATTTATTGAATACAATATTCAGTTTATATTAAACAGACAGTTCAGTTCTCTTTCATGGCTTATTGCGCTTGAAAATCAAATATACACAATTACGTCAAACTAGCTATCGTATTAAGTATTACATAAGGTTTTCAAAGTTTGTCTCACTACATTAAAAACTTTTTCCTAAGAATTACCTGATGAGTAAAGAGACTTATAGCAGTTAAAACCATCACAGTTCGTTCAATTATGCTCTTTAATAGATATTAGCCTCTGGCAAAATGGGCATAAAGTCATACATTTAATCTGTAGTGGCCAGTGTAGATGATATGGTAAATACTACAATATTACAATTATTGAAGTAATTTATAGCACTCGTTCACACGTACCTACACTCCTCATCACTCTTGATCAGAGGATCTGAACCCACTGTCCCAACCAGAAACTTCGGGCTCAAGAGGGGAAGACGCACATGTTGCAGAACCTGTTGCCATGACAAAAACGGATGAGATGTCTCATGAATTATTCTAAGTCTAAATAAAAAACATAAGTGTACAAATTCTTCTCTTTTACATGTATATTATGTATAATTTTTTTGCTCAAAATTAACAAAATGTACATAAGTCAATACATCATCAATCTTTCTTCCAAATTGTGTTTTTGTCTTACCCTGATTTACTATGGCCTATTATGAGTGTTTATATTTTAGACCTAGCGGGATGGTTTTTGCAGGAAATTGCTTACATGCGTCACTCGCCTATGCATTTCTCCTCATATCCATAGATAGAGAAAAGTGCTCCGGCTACTTTGATGCATGTATGGTGCGGGAGTGGCATAAGTTAGCTAAATCTCGAACCTCTGGGGAATCACCTGTTTTTAACAAATGCAGACAGGAGAGTCTGCTGGCAAAAAGAATGCGACAAAGCTCGTAATTAAACCAAAATAGCGAATTTAGTGATGAAGAGATGGTGTTTTTATTACTCAACAGGTAGTAGGGTATTTTATTGACCAGATGAAATTGCAATATGTAGCTCTTTAACAGAGTTCGTTGTAAAGCATTATCTTTTGTGAACGTTCATTTCATTGTGGTTGTTGTAGAGCTGTGCTCAAATTTATTTTCAAGGAAGTACCGTGACTTTTAATGGGTATAGATATAGTAACATCTTCAGCTAGTCAGCTTGAGATCCTTTCCATCTAAACTCACTGGTTATATCTCTTAAGCCTAGTAGTAAATTTTTTATGAGTAGGATAATCTCTCTTCTCTTTTTTTAGCTATGAGGAAGAGCCATATTCATCCGCAGTCACACAGAGCCAAAGCACAACCAAAACAATGTTCTTCTACAAAATGCGTGCAGTTTTGTTTTTTAACCGCTAGAGGGTCAAAAGAGGATATATATACTAAGCTACTTGAGTTTCATTTTCTTCTAAATTATGTGCATCTACAACAAGCAGTATGTCTATAGTGATTCATATGCTTATATCCAACCTGTGGCAGCTGAGGCCTGCGCTCCTGAATGCTGTATTTAACCCAGGCCATTACAGCATTAAACACCTGCTCCTCACTCCGAACATTGAGCTCATCACTGGAAATGATGTCTATCAGCTGGTTGGCTGGCAGCAGCATGAACTCTTCACTCTCCATCACCTAAAAGGCAGAAATGATTACAAACTTGAACAGGCCATCGGTTCATCGGTATCAATTCCTTTCAAGAAGCAATTAACAATTATTTGTAAAAACATTCAGTTTCCCACATATTTAGTTAATATTTTTCCTGGGAATTGAACCCATAACACCAGTAGTGCATATATGACCCTTTTAAACTAAATAAAGAAATAAGGAGGGTGTTCATTTGATACCAGCAATGGTGGTTCTTCCCATGAGTCAAAAATAACTGGGTTGCACGACCATCAGGGAAACTCTAAACTAGTTGATAAAAAGGTTAAGACCAAGGCTAGAATTAGTAACAGCAAAAGTGTCACACTTAAGGCACATACGTTTCTTTCTGATCAGTGAAATTTTCAAAGTAAAAACTGAAGAATGTATGTGTGTGTGTGTGTGTGTGTGTGTGTGTGTGTGTGTGTGTGTGTGTGTGTGTGTGTGTGTGGTTGTGTGTGTGTGTGTGTGTGTGTGTGTGTGTGTGTGTATGTGTCTAAAAATAACCGTTTTCTATTTTAATATGTTAATATGTAACCTAAGTACATTGGCTGTGTCCGAAATCTCCCACTACTCACTATATAGTGGACAATAGCGTGAGCTCGCCATTTTGTAGTGCTGTCCGAATGTATAGTGATGATTATTATACCCTATATAGTCCACTCAATGTATCCCAGAATGCATTTTGAAAAGTAGTGTACAAACGATGGTCACTAACCCAAGCCCTACATACCATCATGCATTGTGCTGACCGTAAAAATGGCGGTAATGATGTAATCAACGGCGCCGAGAGACGATCGAGTAGTGTCCGAAAGTGGTGTTTCTATTATGCTGGTGAGCTCACTATATAGTGCTTTACTCCCTACCCCCTACATAGTGGTTAGGGAGTAGTGGTTTGAGTGGAGATTTCGCACACAGCCATTGTCTACAGTGTCAAGTGATCTCTCAGAAATCATTCTTATATGCTAATTATGAGGTCAATTTTTTTTTATTCAGGATACTTTGATGAACAAAGTTTAAATGACCAGCAATTATTTGAAATATATTTTTTGCAATATTATAAATGTCTTTAACTATCACTTTTAATGCACCATTGCTGAATTCCAAATAATATCCAAATAAAATAAGAAAAATAATAAATTCAAAAGATATTTTAAAAAGTGTTTTACATAGTATAAATTATAACGAATGTATTATGAACAAAATAAATAAGCAGTGATTCAGTGAACAATAGATTTATAAATAATTTAAACAAAATTGATTCATTTTAGAATAAATTATTGATTCAATTATTAAAATTGTTGTTCAGAGACCTAATGTATTAACTAAAATTAACTTATTGAACTTTACAGTAAAGTGTTACCTACATTGTAATTGCATTTATGATTAATAGAGAGAGGACATTTAGACCTGTGCTGCACAACCAAAGAAAGCAAAAAAAAATGAGAAAAGGAAACAAAAAGACTCAAGTTCAAAGTCATGGTACATTCAGTGTCAACACAATAGAGGGTGTGTGGAGGTCAGCAAATAACTACCTCCTGAAAGTTATGCTGCGTGAACTTATCAGCAATCGCAGCAGCTCTCTGCAGGAGTGAGTGTCAGCGAAGGCCCTGATGCCTAAGCAGTTGGAGGGGTCAAGTTGGCGCTTGAGGAATTCACAGCAGGCTTCCTGAATCTCTGCCAGCTGCAGCAAGCAAGCAGCGGGCAGCAAAGTCTGCACATTTCCCTCCTCCACAGTCACCTGCAGGCAACACACAATTTACATCAGCTGGATTAAAGTTTAATATTGAACTTCAATACAAGCACTGGAGCTTCATATACAAATGTACAACAATTGAACATTTAGTGCAGCTCTAATATTGAACATACAGCAATAGAAATGCATACCTGGGAGGTATAGGCAAAGTCAATGAGCAGCTCCATGGCTCGTTCATCAATATCCCGGATGACAACTTCCGTCTGCCGGCTCTCGGCCAGTTCCCCCGTGAACATGGCTCTGAAATAGGGGCTGCAGGCGGACAGGATCACGCGGTGTGCATAAATCTTCTTGGCTCCCACTACCAAAACCACATCGCACAGCTCTCGATGCTTGCGGAGCAGGTTGATGACTTCCAAGGTCTGCCGGGGGTGCTTGTCCGAGATGTAGGGCATCCGGGCAGGCTGAGGCACTCCCTCTGGGAGCTTGTTGGGGTCACCCAGCGTGCAACGACTTGTGATATCCATTCCTGTGGTATCTAGGCGTGCACTGGTACCCCTTAGGAACAAAACAATTTTTTTTGTTTATGCTCATTTGATACTCACAAGCTGTAATAAGTCAATTTAAACAGAAGTATCAGCTAAATGAAAACAAACTATTGTGATGTAGCCTACATCCAAATGTAACTGCTTCTCAAACAAGAAAAAAATGTAGGGTGGGAATTGATGGATCGTTGTGGTTTGCTATTGCTGTGATCTCAGGTGAATGACAGTTTGTCTCGCCCTCACGCCAATAAACATGTCATCAGAGAAATGTCATTACAAAAGAGAGGGGAAGTGCATGGATAAATAATTTAGTTAATAAATGCTGCAAAATTTCATAAAAAATATGAAATGTGCATTTTGATTTTATGTTGACTTTCCCTAATTCAGATAAGAAGTCATTACACGATTAAAACCCTTACTTAAAAATACATTCAAAGCATGACAACATGATTGCAAGCACATATGCATGCATGAGCAACCTGAACATTGCACCAAAAATGTTGTTAATTTACAAATTATTATCTAGAGAACAAGCAGTTTGAACTCTATGCAAACAAGTTTGAAAACAGCACGAAAAGCAAATATGACAGCAACACACGCATAGCATAGGCTACATCACAAATGAATTCACTGACTCTATGGGAATGTGATGAACATTCCTTAACTTAAAATACATGTAAAGTAGACGTGTTGTATTGACATTTAACCGCAGTGCTTTCCGTCTAAAACCAATTTAATTCAGTTTAATCATCATAACACAACTTCTACTCGTGTGATTTAAAGGGTTTACCTGAAGAGTGATGCTAAACTAAGACAATGGAGCAAAATAGAAATGTGACTTCAATCAGGCAAATATATACACAAATCAACTCGATGTTATGGACGTTGGAATGACATTTAAAATTATAAATTATGAAATATTGCTCTAGTGGTGTTGATAATGATAACCAATTTGACAGGGCCCAGAGTAAGTTAGCTACCCCTTATACAAACCGTACGCACTAGCAGATCTCCTTTAGGCAGAACCAAGAAAATAACTGTAACGTTACAGATTTAATACACATAACGTCAAAGTTTTAAGTATATCTGTGACAGAAACTCACTGTTTACACACTGGCTAACGGAGTGTCCCTTAGCTCTAGCTTAGCTTTACCGAAGTGCTGGATTTGTTTTGTTTTAGCAGCTTTTCAAATGTGGCGATACTCATTGTAGGAACTATGGAAAAAGAGGCGTTTTCTCCTCACCTTATTTGTCCATTTAATCGGTCCAGGTTGAATTTTAAGTCGTCGAGATTTAGCCAGATAATATCAAGACAACCGCTCGGTTTACGGGACACCATCCACTTTTATTTTTTTATTTTCCTGACAGGACCGGAAATAAGCTTTTTAAAATACAAGTCCTGTATATCTGTTCATGCACTACGACCATAGAAATCTACGACCATGATGTCGATGTCTAACCCTATGACTACGGCAGCAGAAGTGCCAGAAATTTGATAAAGAGACAGTTTATTTATTTTTTACCTTTATAGGGGGTATTTGCACCTGTATATGTATAATATTTACAAATACTTCAACTGGATTACTTTTTAAAAATTCGTAATCTCCTGTTACCAGCCATATCAAAACAGCAAATAAAAAGCTATCTATCTATTGTTTACAGTTACAGTAGATTTTGATGTAAACAGAGTTTGAGGTTTTGGGAATTGTTTGGGAATGTTCATCATCAATGTTTTTGTTAACTAAAAGTAAAACTATTAAAGACTATTTTTTTTTTTTTTTTTTTTGCTAATTGAAATAAAACATAAATATTAGATGAAATTGGTAACTGAACTGTAACTGTAATAGTAACTGTAACTGAAATAAAATTAGATAATTCAAATATTAATAAATACCATATATAGTAATAAAATAACACTGCTTCACGTATAGTGTTTTCAGAGCTTGGTTCAGCAAAAAAAAAAAAAACACTTTATAGTTGTACATTCAAGTGTTTGCAAAATTCACTTTTCTCTTTATGTGGCTATTTGATAAGTGGTCTTTTGGGTAGATTCCCTATAGTTCATTTACATTTTTTATTTATTCTTTATTTTTATCTACTTGAATAAGCTAAATAATTGTACACCCAGTCACACAAATTACATTGATGTCAATCCAAAATCACATGTCAAGACCAGTTCTCTTTCATAGGTTCTCTCAACGCTGCGGAAAGCGCAGTGGGATATTCTCTGAATGTGCCGATTGTCTGAAGCCTTATAGAATCACGCCAATTCATTGGCTGATGGCGTCCGCGCAATATGGCTCCGCCCCGACGCTCTTACGTCGCATCATACGTATTCGCGCGCGCGCCATCTGCTCCTCAGATTTCTCTGCCTTCAGAACGAAGCGGTCACGTTTGCCCTTCGTGATTTTTCTGAGCTACAATTACATTTGGATTATTCTCGGCGCTTCTGCGACTGTTCAAGCGGAACTCTGTTTCTCCTTACGGTGAAGCTGCCATGGATTACAGACGCTGTACTCCGCCATGTGCTCGTTACATCGCTAACGACGACCCACACAGTAAGTGCGTTAAATGTTTGGGTTTTTCACATGCGCGTCAGGCAGTTATAGGATCGTCTAAATGCAAATTCTGTGAAAATTTGTTGCTCAAAACCCTCAAATTGCGGCTCGCGGTCTTTGAGAGGGAATCATTCGTCTCCCCCTGTCGCGCTCCCGAGGCCTCTCGAGGATCCGCGACCTGGGGTTCGGATGTAGAGCTTGAGGATGCGGAGTTCGAGCAGACGAGCCCCGCTCTTTCTCTCCCTCCCTCCCCTCGGCACGCGCGAGACATGCCAGTCGAATTTTCACACGATTATTTGCGCCCCAGCCCGGGAGCACGCGACGCGGTTTCTTTCGGGCTGGAGGATATACTTTTTACCGAGGCTTCCGACTCCGAGGATTTCGGGCCTACTCTCGCCGACGAGGTTATTCCGCCGAGCGGCCAGGAAGCGCGGCCTACTGCGGCCTACGCGGAGCTCGTTGACGTGCTTTCGCGCGCTACGGAGAAGCTCACTATTGATTGGCCCGACGAGCCACGTGAGTCTCAGTCGTCGAAACTCGACGAAAGGCTTCTCAGTGGCCCTAATTCTAGGCCTCAACGGAGGAAGCTGCCATTTTTCAGTGATCTGCATCATGAGATCTCCAGATCCTGGAAGCAGCCTTTCTCTTCGCGCCTCACTAATGCGGCTGCTGCTGATTTCACCAACCTGGTAGGTTCTGTGGAACAGGGCTATTCCGCCATTCCGGCGATTGAGGAAACTTTAGCCGACCATCTTGCTCCGTCGTCTGCGCCGTCCTGGAAGTCGCGCCCCCTTCTCCCTTCTAAAGCATGTAGGACTACTTCCTCTCTGATTGGGAAATCCTACATGGCGGCTGGGCAGGCAGGCATGACCCTGCACACTATGGCCATTCTTCAGGCCTACCAGGCGGACGTCCTGAAGGAAATGGACGAGGGTGACGGTGTGACCCCTGAAGCGGTCAAGGAGCTTCGTAAGGCTACGGATTTAGCCTTAAGAGCCACCAAGCATACCGCACGTGCTATAGGTCGCTCTATGGCTGGTTCTGTTGCGGTGGAGCGCCACTTGTGGCTTAATCTCACGGAGATCCGTGATAAAGAGAAGGTTTTCCTCTTGGACGCCCCCATTTCTCAAACAGGGTTGTTTGGTGAGGCGGTCAACACAGTGGTTGAGAAATTCCGCTCCTCCAAATCCCAATCGGCCGCGTTCAGACAGTTCATACCCAGGAGGGCTAGGGAACCTTCTGCTCCCCCCCCGGTGCGACCCAGAGAACGTCCCTCTCATAGACCGGAGTTCTCTTCCAGAAGAAGCGAACCAGGGCATCCCCCACCTGCCACGGTTTGGGGAGCCCGCGGTCGCCCGTTTCCCCGTCAACGGCCTCACAAGCGCCTCCAGTTGAAGCGGTCCGACAAACCGACTGCTCCGGCGGCGCAGAGCCGTTCCTGACCCTCCGGTCAGAAAAAGGAGAGCTCCTCTGGTTCCTCAGGGTTGGGTCAGACCGCGCAAGCGTTTCTGCCCACCTCCCAGCTCTCCTTTCCTTGCCCTGTCACCTTCGCCACTCAGAGTGTCTCGAAGTGCAGGCCATATTTCACCTTCTCTACTCAGTCTGGTGCGGGAGGAAGGAGACGCTTTCGGCTTTCTCCCCTCACCCCCCACGCTCTCTATAACTACCGGCCGCATCCTCGGAGGCACTTTCCGTTTTCCTCCGAAGCAGGCGGACCTGGTCACCATGACGATGCCTCCCATCACGTGCCAGGACGCCGATGGCCCTCCTGCACAGTCAACCTCTTTACCCCAGGAGCGTCAACACGGCACCCTTACTCAGGTATGTCGTCTGCATTACAACATCCCTCCTCCTCTATCACATTTCCTTCCAGAGTGGGAACGCTTACCAGGGGTATCGTCCTGGGTTCTTCGCACAATTCGGTTCGGCTACACTCTTCAGTTTTGCCGCAATCCCCCCTGTTTCAACGGGGTGTTTCCTACTGTAGTAGACAGCGCCGCTCAGGCTTCTGTACTGCAGCAGGAAATCTCTTCCCTCCTTCTCAAAGGAGCAATAGAGGAGATTACTCCAGGGGAAACCGAGCGGGGCTTTTACAGCCGTTACTTCCTGGTCCCGAAGAAGGGCGGCGGTTTGCGTCCCATACTGGACCTCCGCCGGCTGAACTTCGCCCTTTACAAAGGGAAATTCAAGATGTTGACGCTGAAAGCTATCATATCTCAGATTCGGCCAGGGGATTGGTTCGTGACGATAGACCTAAAGGATGCTTATTTTCACATCCAGGTTGTACAGCGACACAGGCAATTCCTCAGGTTCGCCGTTGGAGAAAGGGCGTTCCAGTACAGGGTCCTTCCCTTCGGCCTATCTCTAGCTCCAAGGACATTCACAAAGTGCATGGATGCAGCTCTGGCCCCATTGCGGCTCCAGGGCATCCGTGTTCTAAATTACCTGGACGATTGGCTCATTTTAGCCCAATCCAGGGAGCTAGTGGCCCACCACAGAGACGTCGTTCTGAGTCATATCCAGTCTCTCGGTTTGAGGTTGAACTCGGAGAAGAGTGTTCTTGCTCCGGCTCAAAGCACCGTTTTCTTGGGGGTGAACATGGATTCCGTTCTCATGCAGGCCCGTTTGGCCCCTGCACGGATTTCCAGCTTGACGACATGCTTGGCTCGTTTTTCACTAGGCCATCATGTGTCTGTGGGCACCTGCCGCAGGATGCTGGGCCTTATGGCTGCGGCCTCCTCCGTGCTACCGCTGGGCCTACTCCACATGAGACCCTTCATGTGGTGGGTGAAACTCTCAGGGGTTCGACCCTCCGGGTCAACCCTTCGCCTACTGAAGGTATCGCGCAGTTGCTTTCGAGCCCTGTCAGTTTGGCGGGACCCTCTTTTTCTTCGGAAAGGGGTCAGCATGGGTGCGGTATCTCGTCGCCAGATGATTACGACGGATGCCTCTCTCACCGGCTGGGGAGCGGTTTTCGAGGGCAGACCAGCGTGTGGGGTCTGGACCGGAGAGGCTCTCTCCTGGCACATAAACTGCCTGGAGTTAAGGGCCGTTTTTCTGGCTCTGCTTCATTTCCTCCCTCTTCTGGAGGGTCACCATGTCATTGTCAGAACGGACAATATGGCAGTGGTGTCTCATGTGAACCGGCAGGGAGGTTCTCGGTCGCGCACCCTAGACAGGCATGCGCGTCACCTTCTCCTGTGGTCTCAGAGCAGATTCCTATCTCTAAGAGCGGTTCATGTCCCAGGGGTTCTGAACCTCGCAGCAGATTTTCTGTCGAGACAGAAACTCCGATCGGGAGAATGGATGTTGAACCGCCAGACGATGGCTCTAATCTGGAAGGTTTTTGGAGAGGCGGAGGTGGACCTCTTTGCATCTCAAGAGTCATCCCAATGCCCTCTTTGGTTCTCCCTGAGTCCCCCGGCCCCATTGTGGATAGATGCGTTCGCTTACCCTTGGCCAACGCAGAAACTCTATGCCTTCCCGCCCATCAAACTGATCCCGGCGGTCTTGGCCAGAGTGAGAGAGAGCGGAGTCCGCCTCCTCCTGGTAGCTCCGTTCTGGCCATCTCAGCCATGGTTTTCGGAGCTAGTTCCTCTACTGGAGTCTCCCCCTGGAGGATCCCGGTCAGGGAAGATCTGCTGTCCCAGCTACAGGGCAGGATATGGCATCCTCGCCCAGACATGTGGAAGCTGTATGTTTGGCCGATCAGAGGCCGTTAGCATTAAGCTCCGGTCTCCCAACTGACGTTCAGGAGACTATTGCGAGTGCTAGAGCTCCTTCTACAAGGAGATTATATTCTTCCAAATGGAAGGTTTTTGAGACTTGGTGTTTAGCACATGATAAGAGCCCAGTTAACTGCCCTGCTGGTTCAGTACTGGAATTCCTGCAGGAGAAGTTTGCGGCTGGAGCAGCCGCTACCACTCTCAGGGTTTATGTCGCGGCTATTGCAGCGCATAGGGAATCGGATGAGATTCCCCTAGGCAAGTTAAGGTTAGTTTCTGCCTTTATGCGTGGGGTGAAGCGCCTGAAACCGGCTCGCTCCCCTAGAGTCCCCTCATGGGATCTTTCTGTTGTCCTAGAGGGTTTGACGAAAGCCCCCTTTGAGCCCTTGGAGTCAGCTCCGGATAGGATTCTGACTCTTAAGGTTTCTCTTTTGTTAGCTTTGTCCTCGTTAAAGCGGGTGGGAGACTTACAAGCTCTTTCTGTTAGCGAGTCCTGCTTGGACTTTGCCCCTGGCCTGGTCAAAGTTTCCTTGAGGCCGAGACCAGGGTATGTCCCCAAGGTTCTTTCCTCAAGTTTCCGCTCTCAGGTAGTTAACCTTAATGCTTTCCACCCTCCTCCATTTTCATCTGAGGAAGATAGGGAGCTTAACTTGCTCTGCCCAGTTCGTTCTCTTAAGATATATGTAGACCGCTCAGGCGGTTGGAGGAAATCTAACCAGCTTCTGGTTTGTTTCGGTGCTAGCCGGCGTGGGCTTGCTGCATCGAAGCAGAGGATTTCTCACTGGGTCACAGAGGCTATCTCGTTGGCTTATGGGGTGCGTGGCTTGCCTTCACCTCTTAACATTAGAGCACATTCCACCAGAAGTGTAGCATCTTCTCAAGCTCTTTTCAGAGGAGCACTTTTGGAGGATATTTGTGTTGCGGCAGGCTGGTCCTCTCCGCATACTTTTGTAAGGTTCTATAGCTTGGATCTTGACATGACCCCGGGTTCCCAGGTTCTTTCTGTTTGAACTCGTTTCGGTCGTTGTCTCTTTTATCTACCAGTCATAAAAGCGCTCTAGCTTGGCGAGTTTGGTAGTCCGTTCCCACTGCGCTTTCCGCAGCGTTGAGAGAACCTATGAAAGAGAACGTCTCTGGTTACTTACGTAACCTATGTTCTCTGAATAGGGAACGAGACGCTGCGTTAGCGGCCAAGCTCCTCGCGCTGCTGACAGTTTCTTTTCGGCAGAGAAATCTGAGGAGCAGATGGCGCGCGCGCGAATACGTATGATGCGACGTAAGAGCGTCGGGGCGGAGCCATATTGCGCGGACGCCATCAGCCAATGAATTGGCGTGATTCTATAAGGCTTCAGACAATCGGCACATTCAGAGAATATCCCACTGCGCTTTCCGCAGCGTCTCGTTCCCTATTCAGAGAACATAGGTTACGTAAGTAACCAGAGACGTTTTATTCTACTCAATTTATGTTGGTTCAATTCAATTAATTGTCTTTTTTTATGTAAATGACTTTAAATGTTAAATTAACATAACTTACAATTACTTAGTATATTCTATTCAATAATTTGTAAGTAAAGAATTTTGAATGCAATCATATATTTAAGTACATATAACAAAGGTTTTCTTGTTAATTTTAACTAAAATTTATCCAAGTTGGCTTTACTTAAAAAGTGTGTTGCAAAAATTGTGCGATTATATTTTAAGTAAATTCAACATCATTTTTATTTTTTGCTAAAATTACTTTTGAAATTCCTATTGTTACTGTGTTAAAGGAAATTTATACATGTAAAAAAAATCCACAATTGCACCTGATGTTTGCCTTTTAAGAATATGCTACACTTTGTTTGTCTGTCTGTCTGTCTGTCTGTCTGTCTGTCTGTCTTTCTGTCTGTCTGTCTGTCTGTCTGTCTGTCTGTCTGTCTGTCTGTCTGTCTGTCTGTCTGTCTGTCTTTAAGGTGCGTAGTTTACTGACAAAAACATTCTAGTCAAACTCAAATAAGCTTACATTCTTCCACTGTTTATTGGAATGTTTTCAGACAGGTTTACAAGTCTCTCTCTCTCTCTCTCTCTCTCTCTCTCTCTCTCTCTCTCTCTCTCTCTTCTCTCTCTCTCTCTCTCTCTCTCTCTCTCTCTCTCTCTCTCTCTCTCTCTCTCTCTCTCTCTCTCTCTCTCTCTCTCTCTCTCTCTCTCTCTCTCTGTTCAGTGGCATGTTTTATTATACTCTTTTGTAGTGTGTTTTACTTTGTGCATTGGTGGCCCCAAGTTGAACCATAGGAGGCAGTGCTTTGGAGCCTGATGTGGGGGGAAACAACACCACTAATAGAGGTAAACAAGACCTTCTCAATAGACACTGCATTAATCAGCCTGAACTCTGCAAATACCATAAATGAAAAGAAGAGATGTTACTATACCTGAATTTCACAAGACACTCAAACAATCAATCAAAATATTGTTAAACAAAACAAACGTAATGTTCATGATGAAAATTAAATCTTTAATTTTCTATTAAAGATTTTTTTAATAATACATTTTCTGCAATATTTATCTTTATAAAACAAATAGAGTTCATAATATAATTTTTATATTAATAAAATTTGAATCTTCATATTGCAAAATATATTTTCACTTTTACCTGAAGGGCCTTTTAACTGCTGAAAAAAAAAGAGAGAGAAAAAGTGTGAAAGTTTTCTAAAATGGTTTTCACATATCATAATTTAAGACTATGCAAATATCCCGCAAATATCCAGACTTTGCAGTGCTGCAAGCAACCCCTGAATTTCAGTTCTGAGGTGTGAGGAAGGCAGAAGAGATCAGGAATAGTGTGCAATGCAGGTGAATCCCAGCCTCAAATAGCCAATGAAACATCTCATAGCAATGACATCACTTCTGCTTTTGTCCTGGCTTCTTTGACTTACAACCATACACATAAAACATGTGTCATTCTACATAGGCAAAACACTGGACGTCAAGCACATCAGTAAAACAGCTCTCGGCTACTCTGAGATTGATATCACAAGGTCTGTTTCTCCAAAAAATGTGTGTCCCCCTCCTTTCCCCCCCTCCTGGGAAAACAGCGACAACAAATTAGCCTTCTTTTATGTCAGAGCCTAAGGACGACACTTGGACAGCCCTGAGATTGTCCGCCCAAGTTCCCATGAACCTCACTAACCTTCTCTTTCAGTGCAGAAGGAAGCGGCCATTGTACCAGCACCTGTTTCTGTGGAAATTGGTGAAATGATGGCTTTGTTAGGCATTGCCCAGGCAACCAGGAGAAAAGAGCATGAGGGTGAGCGGGAGGAGGGTGGGGCAGTTGAGGTTTGGGTGGGGGGGAGGGGCCACTGGACCTGGAGGGCCCACTCTTGAGAGGACGTAAGGACTGAGTTATAATTGGCCAAAGGACTTATTCTTACCAGGTTGTTCCACTATATGCTATAGCTACGTTACAATAAGTGGGGAATTCAAGATATCAAAGAAATATAGACATTTACTGTTCAGAAGTTTGGGTTCAGGAAAAAAACCCTCTTTTTTTGAAAGAAATTAATACTTTTATTTAGGAAGGATGCATTAAATTGATCAAAGGTGACAATAAAGACATTTATAATGTTACAAAATATGTCCACTTCAAATAAATGCTGTTCTTTTGAGTTTTCTAATTATCAAATAATCCTAAAAATAAATAAAAAAAAACGTCTTAAAAATGTACCACGGTTTCCATAAAATATTAAGCAGCACAACTGTTTTCAACATCAACAATAATAATACATATTTCTCACCATATCAGCATGTTTTCTGGCAGATCATGTGACACTGAAGACCGGAAAATGATTCCGAATAATGAATAATGAATATGTTACATTTAAAATTGTATTAAAATAGAAAATTTATTTTAAATAGTATTTTTTCCACAATAATACTGCTTGATTTTGTTGTATTTGTGATCAAATAAATGCAGCCCTGGTGCATTTAAAAACTTACAAATGGTAGTGTGTCTATAAGACAATGTATCCAGAGAAGCCAGAGATGTTAAAAACAATATGTTAAATTAAAAATAAAAAGTAAACAAATAAATTATATTAGATTAACACTTATGTCACATCACTAGATAATGTTCATTCAAATAGTTAAAATGTCATGAAATGTGTTACAGAAATGTTATAGTAATATTTATTTGATATCCCCATGCATTTCCCTGGACCTTGGTTGAACACCCTAAGTGTACAGTAGATCATAACAGAGAAAAATGATTATCATTTCTTTTAGGTGCATCACATGAATGAAGCTGAAAGCATGGTCTGAGTCTCCCACCAGAGGGCAATCATTAATCAGGAGTCACAGATGTGTGAAAGCAGGCTCATTATGCTGAAAGACTCTTCAAGCTTAAAAGCTATTAAAATGTCATCTATTTCTGTGATGGCACAGCTGAATTTTCAGCAGCCTTTACACATGATCCTTCCGAAATCATTCTAATATTTGCAGCAAAAGAAACATTTCTTATTATTATCTATGTTGAAAACAGTTGTGCTGCTTAATATTTTTATGGAAGTTTTTGTTTTCAGAATTTTTTTAAATAGAACTCTTCTAACAATATGTCTTTGCTGTCATCTTTGATAAGTTGAATGCATTCTTGCTACATGAAAGTAAGAAAATCTTACCGACCCTAAACTTTTGAATAGTAGTGTACATATGTACAATCAATACAATAACTGTTAACATATTTTGTAACACACACACACACACGCACACGCAAGTAGTATGACCCTATGGTCGACAAGAATCACAACAGAATAACTTGCCTTTAATTCTGAATAAAATGACTTTTAATAAGCCACATATGGTCAGGCAGAGAGGGAGCAGCAGTACGGTCAGGTCTGGAAAGTCCCTCCCAACCGCTTCACTCAATCCGAGCAAATCCACCTTCCTGAACTGACCACATTTTAGCCATTGATTGGTTGACCATTTCCACTAATGACAGCCCTCAGTCTGATCATAAGCGGTGCAAGCTCTATCTGTTGCTCCAGTTTGAAAAAGGAAACTGGTCACGATGCGTTGAATTATCAGGAACCATTTAGTAACCCACAAAAAGTATATTTAACTTGTACAAAAATATAAACTCAGTCCTAGGTGGACAATAACATTCATATATGATACCACATATCTTTCTCTTGGGGATGTTTTGTGAATTGTAAATGTGGTCAGTTAAAGCAAATAATATTTTTATAGACTCACTCTGGTGTTTATACAGCCTAAAACTTGGCATTTCTCAGCAGAGCAAATATTAAAATAAAAGTGTGTGTGTCTGTGCGTGCGTGCGTGCGTGCGTGCGTGCGTGCTGTGTGTGTGTGTGTGTGTGTGTGTGTGTGTGTGTGTGTGTGTGTGTGTGTGTGTGTGTGTGTGTGTGTGTGTGTGTGTGTGAAATAATTTCAAGGCTTTAATTATTTTTCTAACCCCAATCATTTTTTTTCAATATTTTACTTAAATATTTCTTTTTTATATTTTTATATTTTATTTTACATTTTGATACTAACCCCAATAGTTTTATTTTAATATTTGCTATTATATACAACTGTTCAAAAGTTTGGAGTTGTAGTCAATCTACCATTGTTTCAGTTTCATTGGTTTGGTACTATAGTCCAGTGGGTGGATGAGCACAGGGGATGGTGCACTGAATTGGGGTGGTCTTTGTCTCACTCCCACTGGTATTAAGTCGGCGAGGTGATGGGAGTGCTGTTGGCATGCCAGCTGCCAAGCAAACCCACTGCACCCTGCTCTTGTCTCATTCCCATGCGTACATTCAAGAGAGAGACAGAGACAGAGACAAAAAGCAAGGCAGAGATGGACAGACAGTCCAGACAGAGTTTTCACAGATCCAAAAAGATCTGTAGAAAAAGAAAAAAGAAAAAGTCATACAGGTTTGGAAAGATGTGAGGGTGGGTAAATAGTTTTCATTTTTAAGTGAACTAGCTATATCTAAAATATAGTGTCAGACCCTACACGTTCCTGTGTATGTGTGCTTGTCATTGACTATGAGAAACTTTGCGAATGACCCCACGCTCATGAAAGCTACTAAAAGTGTTCACAACTTTCATGCATGTGTTATTTATAATAAGTGTTTTGCACTACCTTCTTTTAGGCCCAAGACAGATGGAAAAAATACTATGTGAGGTAGAAGCTGTCAGACATATACAGTAGGCTATCGTTTGCACAGTGTTCATTCAGTGACAGCATAAAGCACCCCATGCGTAGGAGAGAACCATTATTCCAGGGAGTGGAATAAAAGACAGATCCAGCTGCGTACACACCTACACTCACAGACACTGCTACATGTGTAGACCCAAAACATATGTGCACATTCACACACACACACACACACACACACACACACCACACACACAGAAACACACACACACACACACACACACACACACACACACACACACACACACACACACACACACACACACACACACACACACACACCAAGAGGGCTGAAACACATGCCTGATTCTTTGCTGCAGTATAGTGTGTGAGGGGACTAGTTAAAAATGATTTATTTCCGCATGGGGATTCACAGGATGGCTCCAGTTAAACCGATTTCCCAGAGTGAGCGGAAGCTGCTACCAGCCATAGCAGGCAGGAATTCTCATCCCCGGACCCTCCTCTTTGGGCCCTCCTCAGTCGCCAGGCCCCTCGGCTCCTCAGCCCCTGTGCTGGCAGACTGATGCAAATCGCAACCCGACCACAAAGTGGCACTGTGCAAAAAGAAAATATCAAAATTGCTACTGAAGCAAAGTTGTACAAGATGCTTCATTGGAACTTGGCAATTTTTCCTCTTTTTTTGTATAATAAAAGTCTCTTAATTCACACAATTGCTTCCCCACATTTTATGGTGTTGCTTTTACAGTCTCAATGGAACCTTTCTTACTTTTCCATACATGCAAGCACATGTGATATCTGTTTGTATGAATAAATAGACACCAAATTAATATATATAAATATATATTCTTCCTAAAATTAAAGTTTCGCAACGAAAAAAAGCACAGTCTTCTTGTAAAACTTTGTATTTAAAATCTCTAAATGAATGTAAGTGCACAATTGTACAGTAAGTGCTAAAACAGATGTTTTGTCCCCCTTTTTTTAATTGCATGTGTAAACTTTGGTTAAAAAGTTATGAGACTCACATGTGCAGACATCCTCCCACACACACAGACTCAGACATTCTCTCTCTCTCTCTCTCTCTCTCTCTCTCTCTCTCTCTCTCTCTCTCTCTCTCTCTCTCTCTCTCTCTCTCTCTCTCTCTCTCTCTCTCTCTCTCTCTCTCTCTCTCTCTTCTTTAGTAACCACACACAGGTAAAACAAGCAGGCGCACAGAAACACACCTTTACAAGACATCACCTCTCACTACACTGTAAAAACTAAAGGTGCCTCAAATATCTTGTCGGATACTCAAGGAACTTAAAAATGTAATTTAAGTGCCTCAAAGCTCTTTCTCCTTTAGTAGGGTTACTGGAGGAGCACTGACAATCTTTGCGGTTCTTGATGGAACTTATGGGATCCTTTAAGCACTTTGTATTCAGTTCAGAGGTTCTGGAGTCACCTTTTCACTACCACGAGACCTCGAAGTGCTTTGGGGGAAATTAGAGGAACTTGAATGCTATAAAAGGGTTATTGTAAGATCTTTTAACATTTAAGTGGTTCCTGGAAGATCTCTTATGTTAAAGCCAGCATCTGGAGGAACCCAATGGTTCTGTGAGGCCAGAATAAGATTCTTATTTAGGCTATCCTATTATTATTATTATACTTGAGTTTCAACAAAAAAAAAATCATAAATATATTTCATAAATTATACTTCTGATTCAGTATACATAGGCTTACATTTATTTAGTATAGGCCTATTTTATTGATTAATTGAAACCTTAAACAACAACAATGAAGAAAGAAGAAGAAGAAGAAGAAGAAGAAGAAGAAGAAGAAGAAGAAGAAGAAGAAGAAGAAGAAGAAGAAAAGATGATGATGATGATGATGATGATGATGAAGGGATGATGAAGAAGATGAAGAAGATGAAGAAGGAGCAGGAGGATAAAAGTTTTATTCTGTCACGAAACTGCTGCTATTCCTTTGCTGCCATCGCTTCAGTGAACCTCGCGCTGCTCGCGCGGACGCGCGCAACAAAGATCAGCTGATCATCATCATCGGATTTGAAAGTAACGGCTCCTCTCATCAAAGCTTCAGCTGTTTGTTCGGCTCTTCTTTACAAGGTTTGTAAACTCGCCAAAGAAATATAAATACAGAGTCTACTCACTATATTTTTAAACACATACATATAAACTAAATTAATTTTTATTTATTTATTGTTTTTACAGTGTTTACCACTCGTTTATTGTACCCTATGTGGTATGAAGGTTTTAGCCGCGATGCTAACTAATCTAACTAAATTAACAAAATCATTGACTTATTGTCTTAGATTTTTTTAATTCAATTCAATGTATTCTTTACAACTGTGTCTTCAATTTGCTGATACAACTAATTAATAGCTGATTCCTGCTGTCGTCAATGGCGTTTGTTATGAATAACACAAGTGGATATAACGTTAACGTTAGTTTGGTCTATTTTTGTTTAGCTATTTACTACATGTGCCCTGATTCTTAAATACCATTTTAAAGCCCTTTACTGGCCTATACATGTTGTGAATGGATATAATCAGCTTTGTTCTTTTGTTTCCCCAGAACAACCACTGCATTTCTAAAATCATCTGAACATTTCAGAAGCAACATTGAATTACAGCAGGGCTATTCAATTAGTTTCATTCGAGGGCCGCATTATCAAATCGAAAAGTAGAGGTGGGCCGGTGGGTTGGTTTGGGGGTTTATCTTATTTATTGAAACATAACAGTTTTAATAAATAAGTTAAAGTAAAAAAAATGTGGTATTTACTTGGAAATGTGGTACCCAACAGTAGACTTGATCATTTACAGCTGTGTACAACTATTTTCCTTGGAACAAATACATTATTTATACAAACTTATAGCTGTTGGTGAGAAATAATAATTATTTTTTCTTATAATTGTTATGCTTAAATGAAAATATTCTGACAGTGAGACTTGTTAACCACAGGCTACTCACTCCCATGCACTGTATAAAGAAATGCCTAAACACAAGTTAAAAACTATACGCACCTTTACAAAGAAACTGACGTAATTTCATAACAAGCATTAATTATATATTCCTCTACCCACCTAATAAAACTAATGCAATATAAATACTATATCTACTATTATAGGCCTATATAATATTATAGTATATATATATATATATATATATATATATATATATATATATATATATATATATATATATATATATATATTATATATATATATATATATATATATATATATTTATTTATTACTACATATTATTCAATATAAATATTGCACATTTCTGCCCAACCATGGTAAATTAGTACATTCATGGTAAATGTTTGTAAGGGTGATTAGGGGATTTAAAGTCTTCTAATTTCGTTCATGCTCACAGTGTTTCTTCTGCTTTCCTCATCAGTCTTGTTGGGAATGTTGAGGCTGTTTCATCCGATTTAATACTAATTAAATCATCAAGTGATTGTTGGTAACAGAGAGATGTCTGTCGAATTGAAACAATTCACTGGTTGTCGCAACGCTGTTTAATAATAGTGTCCGGGAGTAAACGCAACTCCGTGCTGGGCCGTGCTGAAACAACTAGGGAAACAACTGAAAACATCGCTATTTGTTGTTATACTGTAGGCTACTGAACGAGAAACCGCTTCAGATGATTCAGTAACGGAGCGGTCCGAATTAATCCGAATAGTTTTAGACCGTTATGCAAGCGTGTTTAGAATCGAACCAAATGAATGATTCATTCACGAATGAGTGGTAGCGTATCGCTGGTTCAGTCGACATAAATTCGGGACACATATAATATCTGCTGAAATATTCGCACGTAAAACGTTTCTCAGGTCAATCGGAGCGAGTATCAAACTGAATTAGCCGCACCGCCAGGAAAAGAGGAGGAGGGAGGTTGGTGCCGTCGGGGCCGGGCCGCATGAAGATGATTGGCGGGCCGCATTTGGCCCGCGGGCCGCCAATTGAATAGCCCTGAATTACAGTAAGTTAACGTTACCTGCACCACATGCAAGTACTTTATTACTATGAACTTTTCTGTGTGGAATTGTATTGTTTGATTGTGTAATATCATTCATGTTTCTCAGAAAAATTATAATTACAGGTTAGGCACCAATAATGCTATGCATTTTTTCTTATACCTTAATTATTTGCATTTGAATATAAGACATTTGAACTCTGAATTATTGTTTCAGAGTTATAATTCAAGTTTCAGAGATATAATTCAAGTTTAGTCTTTTTTGACAAAAAAGCTATTATATGGCTTCAGAAGACTTACAACACAACTCATAACACATGAGTTGTGGACTACATTGCTTTTTAATTTTTTATATTTTTAGGATCTTTTCTGGGACATTTTTGGAGCTTAACAGAATATCAATTTTTACATAAATTGTTGCATTGAATTGAACTAGACAAGTGTACATAAAAATGATTTCATGAATGATGCTTGTGTTTCATGCAGTGAAAGCGAACGGTGACTGCGGTTGCATTATGCCCGAGATCCGCTTGGGTTCCACAGAGAGAAAGTCAAACAGGTTTGTAATGTCACAAGGCTGAGGAAATTATTTTAAGTTCACAACTATCACTTTAATAACATTACTAACAGTAATTTTTGTTCTTTGCAGAGACCTCGGTAAGCTGAAATACAAGTTTGAACAAGAATAAAAATCCTCCTGTAGACCTGAAAATCATTGAAGTGCCTGGACCATCCACCAGAAAAGAGGAAAAACAAATGGAAAATGAAGCTTTTCACTTTTCTATCTTATTAAATACCTCACATGTCCACATGTGAAGATTTTATTATTGATTGCATTTTATGTTGCACCGAGTAAAGGCCTCGCTGTAACAAAACACATTTGTGAATTTCACAGGCAAAAAAGTCCATTGACCATTGTCATCAGTGTAGCGACGAGCACAGCTCACACAGGAGTCTCTTCCAAGCAGCTTTCTGTTGGTCAAATCCAGCGAATTTCACTGACCAACTTGGTCCCATAGTGACATTTTTGACCACACGCGAAATTGCTGATCGTGTGGATTCTAATTGAAATCGCTGAAAATTCACAGAACAACAGAAATTTTTTCCGTACCTTAACTATCTATCTTGTTTCTAGTGAGAATACTCAACCATTTATGAGCACTGTTGATTCAAGTCACACATTTAAGCTTTTCAAAAGCCATAGTGTACATTACAGTCTCCAGTCTCACGGCATCCCAGGCTTCAATATTTTGAATATTAATGATTCAAAGCTGAATAACTAACCATCTGAGATTTCGGTATAGAGATAAAAGTTAGGATCATAATTTTCAGGAATATTACAGCACAATGAGATTTGGATACAGTAAGATCAGACTCATCAAGCTTTACACAACTTTAGTGAAGATGCACTTTTTTTTTTTTTACATTGATTTATTACATTGAACATATGTGTTTCCATACATTTTGTTGAGATGTCTTTTCTTGTATAGACTATTGTATATACATGGTTGATTATTCATGTTGATTATGTATTATACTATTTGTTTGTGTATTCTATTCATTGATATTAATCTATTACTAGCTTCTTTTCCCAAGTGCATGAAGTGTATGTATTAAATATGTATGTAATACCGGTATGTATAAATAAATATGTAATAAACAATTCTTATTTTTGTATTTGGTTCAGTTTGTTTATTATAATAGAAGTTAATGGTAACCATAGTAACAACATGAAATAATAATAAATAAATAAAAATTGGTTCCTGGAGGCACCCAAAGCGGTTCCACACAGTGCCTTATATAAGAGTTCCTCAGGAAACCTGGGTGGTTCCTCAGAGAACCGCATCTTTTTAAAGGGTTCCTAGAGGATCTACAGACGGTTCCGCCGGTGTGGCAAAGTGAAGAACCCCAAAAGGTTCCTCCAGGCACCTTTTCTTTTTACAGTGTAGGTGCCGACAGGACCACACATACTGCCCCACACAAAATGTTTGGAATGCTGTAAACATTTATTTCAACAGAAACCTAAATGGTTCCATCTCAAATAGTCTTCCGGGGACATCTTACTTCACCTGAACTCAATAATAAACACAAAGGTGCACGACCACAGTGCAAACATGAAAACATTGCTTGGGTGGCTTCACTACAGTTTGGTTGTGATTATTTTAAGACGTGCGTCATCCTGAAATGCTTTCAAACATCACCCTGTGCGTTTACACGAAAGGAGAAGTCGCATAAAAATAGACACTGAATCTAATGTTGGCTCAGGTATATGTATAGGCTAATAAAGATTTAGAACTATTAGCATCCTCATCTTCTGTCTGCCACTTTAAATGCTCGAGCTAATTAGGATGGATTCTGATTGACTGTCAATGTTTTTATCGTTCATCAGCTAGATAAAATCGTTCTGAAAGTGTTTACAACAATATTATCTGTGCCGTTATAGCTGTGGTGTGAACTATGCTATTCTTTAATATTAAGAACGATTTTTAGATCTATATGTTTATCGTTACCTTTATAGGGATCGTCCTTTGTGTGAACAGGCCTTAATAATCAGTTTGTTATTGATATCAATCGACTTTTTGAAAAATAATGAATAACGTTATATTATTTGATTGAAAATTAATGATGTACAGTGGGACATTCGAATTCATTGGATTGTGAAAAGTGGCAGCTATTATTTGTCAGAATGGAGCTAGAACTGAATGCTAATGGTAAACATTAGCTATTTGGCTATTTGTTAACATTGTCTGAGTGTAGACAGGTGGTGATTATGCGTAACAAACTTCCGTATTCTGTAAAAAAGGTTGTCTTTTGTATGAGCTTTGTTAAATAGAATTGTTTGACTCAAGATACCTTCAAAGGAGCGAGCAAAGATGTACAAAACCGATGTCCATCACATATGTAGATATGCTAGGCTAATCGGAAGGTTATTTCAGAGGAATGCAAGTTTTAAAAAAGTTTGATTCCATCATTTGAGAGGAATGCATTAGTTGATAAAATGTAAACTCTGAATGCTTGAAAAAGTTTGTTTTGGATTTTAAAAAGTCTGATAAATATAAATGAACAGTGATTGACAATAATATGTGTGCATTAAAGTTGCAATTAAATTTCTTCTGTATTGTGACATACATCCGAATCCACAACCAAAAGAAGGATTGTAATAGGAAGAGAAGCGTTCTGTTCACAGCTGAGTGCAGAAAAGGAGATGTTTAACCGTGACTCAGTCTGAGCCCTGGCCTCATTAGCCTAGTAAATGAAATCCTAAAGTGTGATTTGAGAAAGCCTCTGTGTGTGTGGTATGTGGGAAGTGTGTTTGTGTGTGCTTGTGTGTGTGTGTGTGGCAAGAAGTCCCACCCATATTTGTTCTGCCAGCAGACTGCTCACACAGTGAAGGTGGACCTCACACAGCGCTCAGCCAAAGCCGCAGCGTTTCCGACAGTGTTCCGAGCCTGGCAGCCGCTACAGGGAGAATGAGGAATTCTCTGAGAATGGAGGAGATGCTGCCAGATATCAGCTCAGAGGCCACAAAGTAAATTTCTCAGGACAGCCAGCTGGGTGTTTGAGTCTGACAGCTCGCTCACAGTGCCCGCAGAAGAAATCTCCATTAAACCACAACGAGACACTGAGGACTTTTCTTACACTCATTGTTCTAATTACGACGAGAGAGAAAGGCCTTCAGTGTGTTTGGGACAAAATCCCAGCGTTTTGCCCGGGGGCACTAGACATTCAAAAATACAGAACGGCAAATCTGTAATTATTGTCGTTTAGGGGCGTCATTATACCTGTCATCATTACACAGTGTCTTCCCTCATTCATCTTCTACGTTCAGATCCAAGCATGTTGAGTAATTCATTACAGACGCATTAGAGTATTATATTCAGGCAGGTGAAAGATGCTCTATTGATACAACAAAACTCAAACCACACATCGAAAATTCATCTCAAAACCACACTAGTATTATGTCCGTTGTGTTTGGCGTGGAATCCGCAAGCTATTCCCTGTCTTGTCATCCAAGGATAAATCAAACCTTTATAAATCTGCTCAAAGCTTTATAGATTTCTTTCTTCCAGATATAGCCCAGTCTAAAAGATGGATCAAGTCCAGCTGGATAAAATGGGCACAATTACGCATAAACGCGAGTCAACCACCAATGAACAGTGACTGTCTCATCAGCCACTGTGGGAGGAAGATATCACAGGATACCACAACTATGATAAGTTGGCCATAAAATAGTGATTAAACACTGCTTAGATGTGCCTCGTTCATAATTAAAAGAAAATTCCCCAACCGAAATGAGCCACTGCAAGATATAACGCTCATTTTTCTCAAGAAAGTCCCGGTGTTGGGTGCCTGGAGGCAGGCTCCCCACGTGCAGAGAGATAGTGTGGGCACGGCGTTGGAGACAGCGGGGATGTTTGAAGCGGCGTGGGGAGCATGTGTGGTCACAGACCTCACAGACCGATGGGTTTGGGGTGGACACAGGCAAGGCAGACACACACATAGATCACAGGAACCGGGTGGACTGATGTGCACTGTGCAGTGAAAAACAGTACTTTTAGATTAAGTAAATAATATTGAAAACCGTAAATAAATTTTCAACATATTTTGTCTTTACAAAAGAAAATATCACAACATGAATCCATGTTTTATTACTTGTACCACTATTCTTATGATTTGTACCCGTAATCCATGACTTTATTCAAGTTTTTTTTCTCTGTCTCTCCCTATGCCCTCTACTCCTCCCTTTCATTACCCAGGTCTGGCCTGTGACTCTTTGCCTGGACCCTGGCCACAATTAGGAGTTATAGCAATCATTAACCAACTGAGATATGAGGCAAGCCAAGCCCAGACAGCATGTAAAACAGTCAAAACCCTGCCACAGACACTCACCTAGCACAGGGAGCCTGGCACTTTTGGGGCCCAAGCTCTGGAAGGGAGCAGCATTCCAGACTGGCCTGTAGCTTGGGACAACTGGGATGTGTCTTACCACTGCCACACCAGACCCATGTCAGAGTGGAGAATGGTCTACATAAGGTTTACAAGGAATCTGAATGGTTCTATGTGGTGTCACCCTGCAACGTTTGTGTTTAAAGCCAGCGAGTTAATGATGGCTGTCGGTGCCGTTATCACAAATTAATCTCTGGGGAGCACAATCTTTCAGCATGTGATCCCAGCATTAAGGAACTCCTTAAAGAACAATAACCAGCTATAAGAGCTACTGGACAGACTCCTTCAATTCAATAAATAACTCCAAAAACATTTTAAACATGCTGGAGCAATAGAATGTACAGGATTTTTACAGTAAAATACTGCTATTTCATGGTAAGCCAGCTGAGGTGCAATTACTGAGTTAACAAACGTACAGCGGCACAATACAGTTGACAGTTTTTCATTACTGTCCAATGAGCTGGTATCAGCAGAAAAGGATGGCATAGCTTAAGCTTTAAAGCTGTATACTTCTGTGGTGCCAAACTGTTGCAGAACTTTACTGGGTAGTTTATGCTGGTAACAAGTATCACCAGCCAGCTTCAGTCCATATCGCACAAGGATTATGGAGTTAAGAGAGTGTGCAGTGACAGTCTATTTCTTAACTTTGACTTGACCACACTCATTGGGCTAAACAGTCATTCAACCTCTGCATTTGAATGTTGCAAGGAGAGGGCAACCATTGCAGCTTTGCACAGTTCTTCGAATGGTTTTAACCCTGAGGCCCCATCCACACTACTACATTTTAGTTTAGAAACGGAGACCTTTTGCTACGTTTGCACCTCCCGTCCAGACTAAAACGGCAAAAACGAAGACCTAAAACGGAGAAGTTTAGAAACGCTGCCGACCCCATTTTGCGCTTTGAATCTCCGGAGGGCGTTTTAGTGAAGACGGGTCAAAACGGAGGACTTTAGAAACGATGACACAGAGGCTCACGCTCGGCTCTCTGATTGGGTGTCATACAATGGAAGAAAACATACAACAACAGCCTGGACTACCAGTTACGTTAGTGCAAGTAAATTCTGCATTTTACAATACTATAGCTGCCTACATGCGCCGGTGGCAAGCTATTATTCCAGCGATCTGTGACAATTCCTGTGTGCAGCGGCGTATCGACCGTATATGGAGTGCCGGTTTTGGGTTAAGCCGGGAAGAACCAGCGCATGGTGGGATAATTTTATCAATGAAGTTCTGGTTCCTGAGGAATGGTGCGAAAACTTTTGAATGTCCAGATCGGCACTTTATAACCTCAGCGAAATCTGAGGAATAGTCAATCTGTTTCCTGTTTACACCGGCACGCGCACACCCAGTGTAGGTGAAGAATGGTCATGTGATCCGCGTTTTCAGTCGTTTTAATGTGGACGGAGATCAGTTCTAATCAATAGGGTAATTCATCGACCGGAAGTTGAAGCCGGCCGGGTGCCGCCATCTTGTAGCAGAACTTCACTTGCGTTAGCATTTCCATTGACTCCCATTCATTTTGGCGTCACTTTGACAGCGAATAACTTTACATCTGGGGCGTTTAAAGACTCCATTTGTCCATTATTTATTTCTAAAGAAACACGACAATGTATAAAAGGCTCCATTACCTTGTTACATTATGGCCCCTTAGAAACAGTTTTTGTAAAAATAGGCTAACGATTGCGTCATAACCACTCGACTCTCTGTTGCGCTGTACAGAAATTACCGTACAGACAGGAGGAGAAGCTCGCAGGCATTTGGGGGGATGTCCCGTCAAGGGAGAAGCCCATAGATAATGAGTCCATAAAAGCAACGGGACCAAATATTTCAACAACATTTTTGGGGAATTGGAAATAATTCGGTATGAGAACTCTTTTCTCAAGTTCCCCGTCTCTGCAAGATTAAAGTTGGCAATTTTCACGCACAGCTACTAGAAGATTTACGTCTGTCAGACGGGTTGCTCACGTCATCAAGCTTAGTTTGAGTCAGATTGAGTCTGCGCGTCAGGAACGGAAGTGCTCAAAATTCGCAAAAAACTGGGCTTCAACTGTCTCAACTGAGTTCCAATGAGATGGCTCTGTCCACTTCTTATACTGTCTATGGTTCTAATACGCAGCTAAAGCGCTGGTGTGGATGGAGATCGTATTTGTTTTAATTCTCCGTTTCTAAACTAAAACGCAGTAGTGTGGAGGGGCCTGAAGCGTCTGTGTAGAACACTTCGCTCCAAAACTCAGTGGTATTTTCAGTTGATTCCCACCTCAATAAATGGATATTTCTCCATTGGGAAACAATTTTGTCAATTGACTGGGGCTGGTACACCAGTAGCTCAGATACTTTAATATGGACTGAGATGACTGTCAATGGCATCCTTCAGGACATTATTTTTTGCCATAGGGTTGACTACTCTGCTACAAATGGATGATATGAGGTGTACCAGATTGTCCAAAAGCTTGACAGCATCTGTGTTCTCCCTCAAATGACTTCACTGCAACTTGAACTTCTGACAGAATTGATTTTAAGAATGTAAGGTAGACATACAGTAATTGGTCTTGCCCATGTACATGGCATGGAGCACACCTGCCATGTAGCAATGCTCACTGGTCTTGGTCAACTCAAAGTGGAGATTCAGTTTTTCCCACTGGTCCAATATACGAGTTACCGCAGGCTCAATTGATAGCCAATGTGTGGCACACACTTTGGTAATCTGCAGGGGTTTCTGACCACAATTAATGGTGGCATACACTGCTTTTTATGCCTCTCGCTGTTTTGGAGAAATCAAATTCAACACATCTAGGGATGCTGCACTGACAGCCAATTGTAAAGAATGGCACACACAGCGGATAAGTACCAAATTGGGCAAAGCACGTTCTTCCTTTAAAATCTTGTGTATGCCATTGTGCACCCCAGTCATCACAGACGCATTATCAGTGACAATACCATGAAGATTCTCCTTTTTAAGGCTACACTTTTCAAGAAACTCAACTATTGCCTTTGCTATTGATCTGGCATCGCCTGCCTCCAATTCAACCAGCCCAAGAAATGTAGACACAATTGTTCTTTTTTTAGCACTAAAACCGAATCACCACCCAGGTATTTTGAGACACTGACATCAGTGGACTCACCCAAAAGGAAACTGAAACTCTCATCCCCCACATCTGATGTTAAGGAGCCAATTCTCCATTAATCATTCCTGTGCACTTGGTGCAGTGCATTTGGAAGTTTGTTGCTGCCTCAGCTCAGAATCTGAAAAGGTAGCTTTGCAAGCCATACCTAAATGCTAGCAGTGAACAGTGTTCCGAAATGAATATTGCCATTGTAGCTTCTGCACTTTTGCAGTTATCCACTTTCTTAACAAGCTGCGGTAATGTAGACAGCTTTGCGGGGTTATATGTTTTGATTTATTTATATGCTTTGCTGTAGATGTACAATGTTTTTTTATGTCATACATTTTTGCAAGCATATCTGATTTGCAATATGCACAGTATGCTCGACAGTCATCCCCAACTTCTGGCTTCAGCCACCCTTTAAATTCACTTAAAGACTCCCACTCTTTTTTGTACTTCTGACTGTAGCCTACAGTTTTTATTGAGACATGTAGTTAAGTCTCTAATCAAACATTCATGAACAGCTACATTCACTGGATTTTAACTGTGGTTGTAAACTATTTAAATGCATCATTTGTTTAAGAAAAACAAACAAAAAATACATAATTTAATTAAATTTTGTCTGCAGTGAGTGCACTAGCATGCATTAGCCCTTTTTGAAGTGTTAATGGTAGCCTACTTGTGTAGGAAATTATAAATTTGATTGTGACTTGCTAACCAAACAATTTTACTCTGAACCTAATGTGTTTAAATTATTTGGCCAAAAATGTGAAATGCGTGCTACTGGTGCTGCACTCAGCCAACAATTTTTGCCGCAGCCTCTGCGCTCATTGTATTTTGTCTTCCGGTTTTCACAGCGATTTCCACAGCGTTCAGGAATTATGAATGAACCGCTCGGTCTATTTAGCTAGCTTGTACGTGTGTTGTTTGGATTTGTTGCTAGGTGCTTTTTAAAAAAAAGTTGCTAGGGTGGTCCGAAGAGTTGGCAACAGATTGGCTAGACTCGTGTCAATGGATGTCGCCATTTTGATAATACTTTAGTCTAGGGTGACCATATTTTGTCCTGAAAAAACAGGACACTCGGCCCGGCAAACAGATAGGCCTACTCAAATGATACTCGAAGTTTAATCAAAGAAACCTTATTAATTTCAATACACTTAAAGTAGGTTATGCCTCCTCTGTATGGATAGAAATTTGTTATAATGTTATATGAAAACAGGACATGTCCTGGGAAAACAGGACAGTTGGTCACCCTACTTTAGTCACTGCTACTATTTTACAGGTGACAAAAATGGGAGTGGCTGGCATCGGTTATTCGTTAGATTCGAATAACGTTAGACTTTATTCACAGCAGCGCCAGCTTTGATATGTGAGGGATAGATTTTAACGGGATTTTTTGGAAATGGCAGCGGTTATGCGTTGGATTTGAATAGATAGCCTACTCAAATACTGTGTGTTACGGAATGTTTTTGGAATGGCATTGGTTAGGCTATTTGTTGGATTTGAATATAGGCTACTCATGTTTTGTGAACGTCCCGTTCACAAAACATCCCGTTAAATACAGTATTTGAGTCCTACACTGACAATTTTTTTTCCGAATTCTAAATTAATTATGACTAAAAATAAAGAATCCATTTCCAATTGGCAGCGATTTTCTATTATTTAATCAATAAGCGTGTAACTGTTGCTGGCCTGAATGGTGAAAGGCCACAGAGCCAGGGAAAAATAGATAGGGCCTATGGATTATGAATTTAACCCCTAAATATTTAACCCCTAAATGATACATTTGTGATTAAATCATTTAACTAAAATGAAGGAGCGAATGAATTGGAAACAAATTCATAATTAAAAAACATGGTTGGCTTGTTTAACTGCAAGGTGCACTTTCATTCCCATGGTTGCCAGATAAAGCGCTTTTGTTAAATACATTTCTTCAGCTCTTATCACTATCAGACAGTGTCAAAATTGTAAAACAGCTGGGTATTTAACAGACATTTTTAAAAAGTTGTGTGGCTGGATATGCTTCAGGTGAAACTAAAAAGCTGCCGAAAATGTCAATCTGTTGTGTAAAAGAGTGAAAGATTAGATCATCCCTTGGGTTCATATTCCTTTTGCAGCTGGAAGGTCATAAAAGCTGCTGTTTGAGACATACACACAACAAGCACCAATAAACACACAGGCCTATACAAATAGGCTAAGCCTAAATAAGATTAATGCATGCAAATTGCTGACTGTAAATTAAATCCTGGATTTTTATGTCACAAACACATCCATGCCATTGGTCCTATTAGTATTTTTTCTCATCGTTATTTAGAAATGAACAATCATAAATACCTTCACAGACAGTGCTGCAGTTCAGAACTAACTGAGCGGTTGTGTGGTCATGATTTATGCACCATTATCAGTTGCTAATGGGTCTGTGAATGTGTATTCTCACAGTTCAACCTCCATGTCAACTAGCACTCACTGGGAGACCTGCTACAGCAGAGTCCAATTGTGCATTAATGAAAACCATGTGCTCAGACTCTGTCAAACTCTAGGCTAATTCCTCAGTTCTTTTAACCCAATACTTTGAGTCAAGCAATGCCTCACTTGCACACTATACTGAAGACCACACCAATGTAATCCTTAATCTCTCTTGTAAACAACACAAAATGTTTTTCTGTTCCTTCACTTGTCATAACAAGAATCCTTTTCTGTTTCCACATGCATTATTATGTCTGTGAAGCCATCCTGTAAAGCCTTGTGAATGGCAGATTTCTTTTTTCCACAGGAGCAGTGAATGAAAAAATGCTTTCTGAAATGCACAGGATAGAGGAGTATGGAACCCGTGGAGCCCAGTGTGTTTATCTATGTCACAGTCTATCGGTGGCTGACCGTGAATAAGTTGGTGGGGAGGGGGGTGTTTTTGTTTCCATGGCAGATGGGGCCCTCTCTCTCTCTCTCTCTCTCTCTCTCTCTCTCTCTCTCTCTCTCCTCTCTCTCCTCTCTCTCTCCTCTCTCTCTCTCTCCTCTCTCTCCTCTCTCTCTCTCTCTCTCTCTCTCTCTCTCTCTCTCTCTCTCTCTCTCTTCTCTCTCTCTCTCTCTCTCTCTCTCTCTCTCTCTGTCCAGGAAGTGGCGCAAACACAAACCACACTGAGCGTGTTGTGCTATCGGCCGGGCCGTGGCTTGCAGCGAGGTAGCGGTCAGGCCTGAGTCTCACTCCCTGGGTGGTCTGGCCCTGCAAATGTTTATGATCTAAACCAACCTAATCCAACTGGCTTGTTTAAGGGAATTGAGAATGATTTACAAGAGCTGCGATGGCCAGGAATAGGAAATCAGAGGAAATCGAGGCAGAGCTTCAAGTCTGTGGTAGCCTTATGACTCTGCTTTGCTTCTATCTATCTGGCCTCATTATCCCATGCCGGAAAGTCTTTATGTTGACTGCACCAATGACAAATTGTCTGGCTCAGTTGTCTTGATAACATAAGGCTGAGTGGATTTGTCACAAAATTTGCAGTTTTACACCTGAATGCATATTTAAACCACATAAGGCATGCAGCTTTACAATTCATGCTGCATTTAAGGCATACAATAGTAAATATATATATATATATATATATATATATATATACACAGTAGTCAACATTTGAAGTGGATCAAAGAAATTCATCAAAGTTGTCCTACAAGAACGGGTATTGTTCATCTCAAACAGCACTCATCAAGGACTTTGTTCCATAGTGCAACACCTGTGCCACATTTCCTCTCTGTGCCCCGTTCCTCCATGCCATCATTAGCACTATCAAGTGGTTGCCTTTAGTCTTAAACCCTCAATATTTTGTTATGGTCAAATGTTAGTGCACTGTAAAAGAGCAAATAATTACTAGAGAAGTGTCAGTGGCCTGTGCTGACTTTTATTACTGCCTTTCTTGAACCAGAGCCCGCTGCTGTAATGACAAAAATATTGCCATCTGTATTTAGAGAACAGCTTGTAAATAAAGACGAATCACAGGTATTAGAACATAAAAACTCTTATTGCTGGATTACAGAGATGATGGTTCCCAGATTGCATGGATGTTAAAATGCACCCCTGACCTTAACTTTGAAATTCGAAGAATTCTTTTTATTATTATTATCACTACCATTTTTATATCAGCAATAAGCCAACAAGCCAAATGCTTTATTGTCCCTGTCATTTTATATGCTTATAGATTCCACAGCATATAAAATGCTGAAAAATGTAGCTTATTTTGTATTGTACACATCTGTTTTATCTAGTTTCAATGATGCACATCATCAACATATAATTTTCCTCACAAAGCTCAAACAAAAAGCAGATTTGCTTGTTTAGCTGGACATAAAAATGTAAATGAGAATGTTTGTTTTGCTTTCTGTTTGTGATCATTTAACACGATGACCCCACAGAAATTGCAGCGGTCCGTTCAGGCAGTACACCAGATGTTAAACTTGAGTCAATCCATATGAGATTTCTCGGTTTATCCTTTAAAAAATATTGCTTCACTTTACAAAAGAAGAAAAGATAAGGTGGCCAAAGTTTTTGGAGTGTGAATCACAAACAGTTGGTGTTAGGGGACATAGCAAAGGTGTGAATTCAGCACACAAACACTTAGAGCTTTAACATCAATATTTCCTTTGCTTTAACTTTTCTTTCTGCTTTTTTTCTAATGGAGGCAGCCTGCCCTGTTATTCCAATGTTTCTTCTGCAGGCAGCGACCAATGAAGCTCATCTCCTGTCCAGAGAAAACAAAGCTAAGCCACATTCCCAGAGTTCAATTTGCTGTTACATCGGAGGTCTGTGAATTGGGGTTTGGGCCATGTCTGTTGACTGAGGGGATCTGGGTGGAGGGAACTGGGCTTGAGAGAAGACTTTAAATTTTGACTTTGAAACTGGACATTTACTTAATAGGCTACACCTAGGTTCCCAGTGAACTTTAAGACAAGGGAGTATTGTTGATGTGGGAAGGAAAAATCTATTACAAAAATGTACCATGGTAATATTCTGCCAAAATAGTTATAGCTACAGTTGTTGTACTGCTGTAAGACAATAATAAATTCATATCTGACATTTAAACACTCCAAGAAGCATTCAATATTCTTTCTACCAATTTATGTCGTTATAGTGGCTAATTGTTTTAAGGAGTGGATGCTATGAAACTGGAAAATGAATGGTTAAATAAAAATGTACATGACAAATTGCATTATGTGTAAAAGTATTCTATTGTTATAATCCGTTTTTTTTTTTACTTTTTTCTTTTACTTTTAATTTAAACATAGGCTAAATAGCATTTAGCCTATGTATTAGGCTACAACCACTTCTCAAAACAACAACACACAACAACAAAAAACGCGACAATGTAATAATAATAAAAACATTTTATTTTATAAATTAGTCATTGCATAATGCATACACTAAACAAAAATATTTTACAATAATATTATGCTGTAAACGCCCTTTTGCTTTTACATTTAGGAAGACTACAGTATTATTGTATGCTATAAAATAAAATTAAAACAACAAAATATATCCCAAATATCAATTAAAATTATCTTTGAATATATACAAATTTAAATTAACAAATAAAAGAAAAAGGGAAATAATCCGACTATTTTCACGCTCTCCTCTCATGTTGTTGTCAAAAGAGGAACTGATCTCTCTGCGGAACCAAAGTTTCTGGTCGTGATATCTGTACGACCTATTTAATAGTTACGGTCTTATGTCATTATCTTGAAATGTCTTGTTAGTTATTGTAGACTACTGCATATAACATATTCAGTTTTTTTTTTTAGTAATTCGTATTTATTGTGTTTATATACTTCGATTCTATCGGTTTTAGCAGTAAGTGTTTGAAGATAGCGAGTTTAGTGACAGACCGCTCCACATGAGCGTCTGCTACAGTGCTGCAGATTTTCACGTGCACGGACTCGATACTTTACAAATCATAAACATTTGGACGACCAATAGAGGCAAGTCGACTGTGTGTTTCTAAACGTTAATAAATAATAACGTCAGAAGGGTTATTTGTTTGCAGTACGTCCGACTCAGTTCATGTAGTGTAGATGACGAAACAAGAGGCATGTCTGGAGTAATATCTTGAAAAGCATGTTAAATCAAAGAAAGCTGCATCTATCAGTCTGATTCAGTGTTTTCTGAGTGCTGCTGTAGGAAGACTGAATGTGTTGTTTGTTTTGCAGGTGTTAGGGATGGAGCTGCAGGCGGTGCTGATGGCAGCAGGTGGAGGCTCCAGGATGATGGATCTCACATATAACACCCCTAAACCTCTGCTACCTGTGGGAAACAGACCCCTCATCTGGTACCCCCTCAACCTGCTGGAGAGAGTGGGCTTTGAAGGTAAATATACTGTCATATCAGAAAACAAACTTCATTTAAAGTGACATTGTAGTATGTTAGTATAGTTTAAGGACACATCCTATCCTTATAGAGATTTATGGGTAGATTCTTCTTTCATCTCTGTTCTTCTAGAACACATTTATTTCAAATCACAGAAGATTGATTGACAGATGTTCTTAACATTGCAAAAGATTGTTTGACAGCTGTTTTATTTTGAATAATGAATAAGACATCGTGGCTTGAAATTACTTTAAAATGTTACTTTTAAGTGGAATTCTTTAGAAAATACCAAATGGGAGTAGAAATATGTTTTCTTGGTAACTAGGGCAATAAATTATTTAATTTAATTATAATACAAAATGCAGTTTCATAGCATACATGATGTCAGCTAGTTTAATTTCTGAAGTATCTGGTCTACGTTACATTGTCTTTTATTATTACATGGTTTTAATTTTACTTTCTTATTGGGAAGTATTGTGAGCTGCATTTCTAGGATGAATTTATGATTTTAGTATTATTTATTATTTTTGAATTAATAAATAATTCAAAGTAATTAACTTTCAGTGTCCTGACAGTCCTGGAATCTGTAAAGAAAGAAAAAGGTCTGACTATTGCTTTACCAGAAACAGTAACTCTATGCCTGTGAATTGCTTTGCATAGGTTAGCTGACATCGGATTTGATGTGTGTGTGTGTGGTGGAAGTTAACAAAATGCTTAAAATTGCTTACACACTTAAACTGCAGGTGGTAATAATTTTCGCTGGCTGCTTTAATTGAACTAATAAAGTCCTTATTTCCTAAATGGGAAAGGTAGGGCCATTTTAACAATTGGCATACTATAATGGCATGGTTTTTCCACGTTACACCCACTCGCACAGACCAGCGCCCATGTTGCTTCTCATTTTTAGTATCAAGACTCTTTTTGTCAGGGAACAAGAGCTTGATAAAACCAACTAGATTTTTCTGGGGTTTTTTTGGCAGCATATTTTGTTTTATAAGTCCTAAATTTTAACGTTTCTATGTGCCCTAAATTCATGCGCTTAAATAGACTCTGTTTGTAAAGGTGGATGCATTACCTACGTGACACTATCTATACAACTAAACTGGTAAAAAACTAATAAAATTAAGTCAAGTGACTCTGGTCTTTTTAATCTACACAACTGCTTTAGGCTGGAAGGACACTGAATGACAAGATACAATTACACCAGTGGGGATTTTTTAAGACTGCAAGTGAAGATCGGCTTCCCCTATAATGTCAAAAAATTAATGGTCAAATATGTACTATTGTGTTAACATTTTATTGACTAAAAATGCGTTAGAACACGTTCATCTCGAAGACGAGTTCGTTCAGAATCGGGTACATATGGCAGGTCGGCTGACTCGATTTCCTTCTCATTCATTCCCGTAGCATCACAGTGCATTTTCCTGTTGAAGCCTATTGACTTCAATGGGGCTGCTTTGAACAGTTTTTTTCAGTGCTTCGAAACTTGACGTTCATTGGATAAATGCTGCGATGGGCTGGGCCTGGACTCCGGGCTTCTGTGTGATGATTGGAGGGTCTGTCGAAAGACTGCATCTCCTTTTGATTGGCAGCGATTTTGTACTATAAAAAGTCGCTGAAGCTATTCGAGCTCCGTCCCATCGCGGATTTTGCAAGTGTAGTCAAAAGACAAACTGCTTCAACATCTTTCTTGGTATTTGCTTTGCAAAATTGCTAGCCAATTTTCATCATACATTTCACACAATTATACACCACATTCCTTGTTTCAGTTTAACCTAATTCCTACATTTACTCCATCAAGTTTAATATCTTTTTTTTTAGATTGTTTGTTCATTCATTCATTCATTCATTCATTCATTCATTCATTCATTCATTCATTCATTCATTCATTCATTCATTCATTCAGTAGGCTAGGCTATAAATAAATGGACAATTTTTATGATGTAGGTCGAAAATGAGCTTTCCCTCTTTGAAAGACCAGCAGTCGCCACTGAATTACACAGAGTCAAATGTACCCCAGACAACTAATGTTGGATCATTTCAATTCTGCAATAATCAACTGTAGTCTAGTACTTGTCTTATGTTTTAGGCCAGCTTTCCTCCACAATAGCTTAGCAATAGGTGACCTACAGCAGCATGCACCGTAAAACTGTTTGGGCTAACATAGCATGGAGCAATTTTAATAGTGGTAGTAAGTTACAAAATTGAAATCACATTTTAAATGGACAAAAATAATAGAAATTTAAAACGTTTTAATTCATTTTAATGTATAAATAATAAATTGATATATCTTTTTACATTGAAAAAATAAATAGAAAATGATTGATTGCCCCCCACAAGTGAAAGCTCCAATGGCATTTGTTTGAAACTTAATTGGCAAATAAAGAAAGAAAAGCATTATACCAAATGGCAAAGAAAAGGAATTGACAAATGGACAAAGAAAGGCAACTGGTAATTTTTGTAATGTAAAATGGGCATATAAAAATTTCGATAACACATTAGTTTAGTTTTGAGTCCAATTCTCACTATCAACTTGTTGCTTGTTAGCATGCATACTAGGCTATTGGCTGTTTATTAGTACTTATAAAGCACATATTAATATCTTATTCTGCATGACCATATTCTACATTCCTTAATCATACCCAATACATAAACTTAACAAACACTTTACTAACTATTAATAAGCATTAAGTTTATTGAGGCAAAAGTTGTAGTAAGTAGTAGTTCGTCCAGTGAGAATTGGACCTTAATTTAAAGTGTGACCAATTTATTTGTATTTATACAATTCTGTATGTTTGAATTAATTATGTTTGAATTAAGTGTCAGTCCTGATCCTCCATAGTAATGGTTAAAAAACAGTCTTGGGCCTAAAGCCACATATATCGGAATATAAGAAAAACCCTCATCCATACCTTTAAAATATTGAAATGCGTTGTTTTTTTTGTGGAAATAAATCCAAAATGGATAACTTAGAACCCTCTGTTCACTTCATTGCTTTAGCACATTTGAGAGCCAGTAGAGGAGGTGTACTTTCTTGAGTATCTGTGTTTAATGTCTTCATGATAATGAAATGTTTATTGTTCACACCTAGCTGTATTGACTAACCGTGAGATCCAGCTGGTATGGAGTTTGTGGCTATGGCCTTTTGCCTGTCCAGCAGTACAGTATGCACCTTTATGTGTGGCACATTCTATCCTGTTAACAGCCAGAGTGCCAGCCAACAAGGCCCTGCCCTGCAATTAGCTTTTACAAGTTTTAGCACAAACTATGGTAAGTAAGCTGCTTCGTTAGAAAATATTTATGCAGTAAAGCAGGATTCTGGGACAAACTTCATCCAGTTGGCCGAAAGTCTGTCTCAAAGGGTAACGGCAAATAACTCACAAAGACTCGATTGAAGGTGTCTTGTCTAATACATTTTTACAAGTCTGAGGTGTCACAGGTAAAATGTGTGCTGTTCTTAACCAATGGTGTCATGAAGGAAAAATATATCTTCCATTTCCCACAAACTCGAATGATCTTGTCAAAACTGTTTACAGTGTTTTATTTACAGTGAAGTAATTGTATTACTCACCGTGTGTCCTTATAATGTTATTGTCATTTTTGTAAACTGCGCTGCGCTCGTAGTGAAAGAACAGTTTGTTACACTGTATACCTGTACATGCCTAGAATGACAATAAGCTATCTCTAATCTAATTATATTAATTACACTACCGATCAAAAGTTTGGGGTCTGTAAGATTTTATTTTTAAATAAATTAACACTTGTTATTCAGTAAGGATGCATTAAATTGATCAAAAGTGACATTAAATACATTCATACTGTTACAAAAGATTTCTGTTTCAAATAAATGATATTCCTTTAAACATTCTATTCATCGAAGAATCCTGAATTTTTTTAATCGTTTCCACAAAAATAAAGCAGCACAAGAAACATTTCTTGTATAGATTTGTTTTCAAAAACAAACAAAATTTCAACAGTAGTGTACATTAAAGACATGAATTATGCTTCTGATTTGATCCTGAATTGTTATCGTTATGATTTTTTTCCAGAGGTGATTATCATCACTACTAAAGAGGTTCAAAAGGCCCTGAGCACTGATCAACGGCTGAAGACGGACGTGAAGATGAGGTTGGATGTGGTGTGTATTCAGGAGGAAGCTGACATGGGCACCGCAGATGCCCTTCGACACATCCAGCAAAAGATCAAGGTATGTCAAGTGTCAATATCATAAGATAACACTGAGGTATAACATTTCTTACATTAAAGGGGGGGTGAAACACTCAGTTTCAGTCAATCTCATGTTAATCTTGAGTACCTATAGAGTAGTATTGCAGCATTCATATATCCAAAAAGTCTTTTAGTTTTATTATACTTATAAAAGAAAGATAGGCTGTACCGAGTCTTTCCGGAAAAAACCGAGCGGGTGGAGGCGTGCCGTGTGGGCGGAGCTAAATAATCACGAGCGCGCGAAGCTTACATTGAGAGCTTCTGGAAGCTGTGATATCCCAAAACAAAACATTGCTAACAATCAGATTCAGCCATACATTTTTGATCCCGAATCAGATCCCGAGGCTGAAATTGAAGACGAGGAGCAGCAGCAACGACTACAGCAGGACGTCTCTATGCGGTGTGTACTGGAACTGTATAACTTATAGTTGCTTAGCGGTTTTTGTAAATTACTAATTTTCACTTTATGTCGTCGTATTTTTTTTAAAGGTGTACATGTGGGAAGTGTAGTTTTACATTAACTGTACGTGATCATGTCGTTTACTTGTTGTGCTTAATACACGGCGATAGTTAACAACTCACAGACATTTGAAGCAGTTTTACTCACCGCCTGCAGTTCCAACGCACGACCGTAAACCTTTATAGTTGGGACTGCTCCATCCTTAAGCATTAGACGATCTGCAAATCCGGCGTCGAACTGGGCCTTGTTTATAAAACAATCACAGCCGATGACTTCCATAAAGCCGAGCACAGCGCTCTGATAGGCATAACGTTACTTCTCTCGCTCTAGGCTACAGCTGCGCGCGCGCCCTTCCGGGAGAATTGCCCTTAGGACCCGTATAAAGAAATTCCGGCCTAGCTGACGTCACACGGGTCCGTACTCGAAAAAAACTTTCCGAAACTTGTGACAAACCGGAAGGAGTATTTTGAGAACAGAAATACTCAATGAAACGTACAACTTAATTTTTGAAACTTTGTCCATGTTTAGCATGGGGATCCAACTCTTTAATAGTGTAAAAAAATCACTATTCTTGAAATAGCATTTCACTCCCCTTTAACAATTACATTGACTTTCCAAAAATGGAATAGAAAATAGGGCAATAATTAACTGGATACAATAATTGGATGCAGTCAAGAAGATTAAGACTTCTCCTTAAAGGGGAGGGAGGAGCTTAACATTAAATGTGTTTAAAAGTAGCTACGTTTCATGCTAGGTTATTCGTATGTGATGGATTATCTAAAAGATCCAATCGTTGGATCTTTTTTTGTTGGTACTGGAACAGCATTCCTCTCAAAGTAACATAGTCTATCTATGGGGTTAAAAATATGGATAGGACTATTTCAAAGTTGAGGGAAATGATATGAAGCACCTAACCCTAAGATCTGATTGGTTGATAGCAGGGTTCCTGTGCAGTATGTCCTTCATGAAAATGAAAATATTTTAAGACTGTTACGAAAATTGATGTTGACAAATAAAAATATGACATGAAAATGTCTATGAAAACGAATCGGTTACCTAACGTAACCTCGGTTCTCTCTAGATGAGGGAACGAGTATTGCGTAAGCTAGCTTACGCTACGGGAAAGATTCCATCTTTCTGAGAAATTGAAGCCAAAAATTATCCTATAATTTTGTATCCATTGTCAACGCAGTTCAGCTGCAGCAGACCATGAGAAGGCTAGCTAGCCGCTCATTGGTTCGCTCACGGAGAACTGCTTAAGCCTATGAGGGAGCGCGGATGAACCCGCGACCAATGAGAGTCTGACTCGCTCTCATTACGTCACCGCCCCCGAAGCGGGCGTGGACGAGGCTATAAATACCCCGAATAGGCTGAATAAATCTGGTTTTTTCAATTCTGAAGCGAACATCGCCAGTAGCACAAGCACGGCCAGGAACGCAATACTCGTTCCCTCATCTAGAGAGAACCGAGGTTACGTTAGGTAACCGATTCGTTCTCTTACGAGAGGTTCTCTCGTATTGCGTAAGCTAGCTTACGCTACGGGAACCCATGGTCAACGCCGTGCGTGCTAAGCATCCACTATTAGTCCCGCGGGGCATCCCGGGGAACACCGAAAGTGGGAATGAATATATGTATCTGTGACAAACGGCCAGCGGAGCGGGCCGGATTATTGTGTAGTACATAAGCACATAAAAGAGAGGGACAGAGCGAACTCGGTCTGTGTGAATTAACCCCCTATAGTGCAGCTCAACCAGAAGAGCTGAAACATACTAGACTGCTAGTAGTTTAGCCTGCAAGGCGGGTACTTCCAGATTGTAAAATCTGACAAAGGTGGAGGGGGAAGCCCATCCCGCTGCCACGCAAATGTCGTGAATGGAAATCCCACTGGACCATGCCCACGATGAGGCCATGCCTCTAGTGGAATGAGCCCTGATGCCCAAAGGGCATGGCAGGTCTTTCGATGCGTATGCTGCTGCAATGGCATCAACAATCCATCTGGATAGGGACTGTTTCGAGGCGGCCAACCCCCTGGTGCGCCCGCCGAACGAAACAAAAAGCTGCTCGGATCGTCTGATCGGAGCTGTGCGAGTGACATATAATCTCAGAGCCCTGACCGGGCATAGGAGATTAGAATCTGATTCGCTATCGGAAGCAGGCAGAGCCGATAGGGATATAACTTGTGCCCTGAACGGGGTGCCAATCGCCTTGGGAACATAGCCATGCCTAGGTTTGAGAACGACTAATGAGTCATTAGGTCCAAACTCAAGACAGGACGCGCTGGTCGACAGCGCGTGCAGGTCTCCCACCCGTTTTACTGACGCGAGCGCGAGTAAAAAAACGGTCTTTAGCGACAGGTACTTTAGGTCCACGGTGCTTAGCGGTTCGAATGGGGGAGCTTTCATAGCATCAAGAACTATGGAAAGGTCCCAAATCGGCACCGAAGGGGGGGCGGGGGATTCATCCTTCTAGCTCCCCTGAGGAAGCGGACTACCAGCCCATCTTTGCCCAGTGACTGGCCGCGTCGGGGTTCAGCAAACGCAGCGACGGCTGCCACATATACCTTAAGAGTGGACGGGGATCTGCCCTTGTCCAGCATCTCTTGGAGAAAATTTAGTAAGGCGGGAACCTCGCATAACCGCGGGTCCAGACCCCTATCTGTGCACCACTTCGAGAACACAGACCATTTTGACGCATAGAGCCTTCTGGTAGAAGCCGCTCTAGCCTGTATGATCGTGTTTAACACTCCCTCTGGCAAAGCAACGGGTAGTTGTTGATCACCCACGCGTGAAGCGCCCAGCGCTCTGGGTGGGGATGCCAGATCGAGCCGCGAGCTTGGGAGAGGAGATCTGCTCTGACTGGAATGGGCCACGGCGCTGTCTGTGACAGCTGCGTGAGCTCCGGAAACCAAGTCTGACCCTCCCAGTGCGGGGCTATGAGGAGCACCGAGTGCTGCGCTTCTCTGATTCTCTGAAGCACCTGTGGTAACAGAGAGACCGGAGGGAAGGCATAAAGCGGGCGGCTGGGCCAGGTTTGGGCTAGCGCGTCCTCGCTCCTTGAGAAAAATATTGGGCAGTGGGTGTTCTCCGCCGAGGCAAAGAGGTCCACCTCTGCTCTGCCGAATAGACGCCACAGTTTCTGGACTGTAAGAGGATGCAGGGACCATTTCCCGGGGGTAATGGGGTTCCTGGACAGGCTGTCTGGACCGTCGTTCAGATGTCCCGGCACGTGCGTCGCCCTGAGCGGGAGCAGGTGACACTGAGACCAAACTAAGATGCGTTCTGTCAGCTGGAAAAGATTCCTGGATCTGACTCCGCCCTGACGGTTTATATAAGAGACCACGGCTATATTGTCCGAACGGCCCTGAATCTATATTGTCTGGCCCGCACGTGGTGGCCCTGAATGCGCGGGAGAAAGCGCATGAGCGCGTTCTCGACCGCCAACCTCTCCAAACAGTTTATGTGTAGGAGGCTCTCTTGAGCTGACCGGGGCCGAAGGCCGGTGAGCCCTCGCAGACCGCTCCCCAACCCGTGTTGGAGGCGTCTGTCGAGATGACTTTTCGGCGTGAAACTGTCCCCATGGAAACGCCCCGCTGAAACCATTCTACCACTGACCATGGCTGCAGAGCTGTGATACAGGTCTGCGTTACTTTTATCAGCTGGTGGCCCGTGGTCCACGCTCGGTGAGACACACGGCTCCTCAACCAAAGCTGAAGCGGGCGCATGCGCAGTAACCCCAGCTGGAGCACCGCGGAGGCTGAGGCCATACAGCCCAACGCTCTCTGAAATGTTTTCAAAGGCGTGAGTCTGTTCATCTGAAAAGATGCGGCGAAACGCTGCACACGGTGCGCGCGCTGCGTTGACAGACGCGCCGTCATCGTGACCGAGTCCAGCTCTATACCCAAGAAGGAGATAGTCTGACTGGGTTGTAGTACGCTCTTTGTCCAGTTGACAGAGAGGCCCAAAACTTTCAGATGGTCGAGGAGAACTGTACGATGAGACAGTAACTCTCTCTGAGATTGTGCCAAAATCAGCCAGTCGTCCAAGTAGTTCAGTATTCGCAGCCCCTGACTCCGCAGGGGGGCGAGCGCCGTATCCATGCACTTCGTGAACGTACGGGGTGCTAGGGATAGGCCGAACGGTAGGGCGGTGTATTGATAAACCTGGCCTTCGAGGCGAAACGTAAGAATGGCCTGTGAAGGGGATTTATCTGGATCTGAAAGTATGCATCTTTCAGATCTAGTGATATGAACCAGTCCCCCTGGCGCACGTGCGCGAGGAGTTTTCTGATAGTGAGCATTTTGAACGGTCTCTTCATGAGAACTTTGTTCAGCGATCTGAGGTCTAATATTGGTCTGAGACCGCCGTCTTTCTTGGGGACAAGAAAATAACGGCCGTAAAACCCCGACTCGCTCATAGCCAGAGGCACCCTCTCTATAGCCTTTTTGCACAACAGAATTGCTATCTCTGAACGGAGCAGCGCGTCACTGCTTCTGGGTTCACAGTAGTTTCTAGCCGCGCTCGGAAGCGAGGAGGGCGGCGGCAAAACTGTAAGCGATAGCCTAGCTTTATTGTGTTTAACACCCACTGCTTCCCACGCTTTGAAGCGTGACGCTAGGGGGTGAATGGCTACATGGTCCCCGTCGCTGCACTTCGCGGGCTGCGTGAGCGCGCTGATAGTGTTTACAACAGCGGGACGTACACTCGGAGGGGAGTTTATGGGCCCTGTAACAGAGTGAACAGAAGTAAGACGCGCACACGGGCTTGTGGGCGCGCTTATACACTCTGAGACTCGAGCGGGCTTGGCCCGCTTTATGAGAGTGGACTCTGTGTGAGACAGGGGAACTGGAGTGTCTTTGTGTATGAGTGAACACAGTGTTGTGGGCACATTCTCTACACAAGTTTATGGACCGTGTAACAGAGGTGGGACGCGCGCACGGGTTCGTGGGCGCGCTTATGTACTCTGAAACTCGAGCGGGTTGGGACCGCTTTATGAGAGTGGACCCTGTGTGAGACACGGGAACAGGAGTGTCTTTGTGTATGAGTGAACACAGTGTTGTGGGCACATTTTCTACACAAGAGGCTTTTACTCTCTTTTGAGATTTCTCTGGGACGCCGTAAACACGGCGTTTTGTGTATGAGTGAACACAGTGTTGTGGGCACATTTTCTACACAAGAGGCTTTTACGCTCTTTTTGAGATTTCTCTGGGACGCCGTAAACACGGCGTTTTGTGTATGAGTGAACACAGTGTTGTGGGCACATTTTCTACACAAGAGGCTTTTACGCTCTTTTTGAGATTTCTCTGGGACGCCGTAAACACGGCGTTTGTGCTCATGCAAGCGGGAAGGGATACCGGCTTGGTAATGGCGGGGTACACTGCTGTAGTAGCCGCGTGAGCGGGGACTAACAGAGGGCGAAACTTTGACGGCGATCCGGCCGCGGCGGGAGAGCGCCGTCTTTTTCTCAACCACGCTAGGCAGACTTCGAGTAATCAGTTTTCAGCGCGATCCTCTGCCGAGGCCCCCGGGGAGGCGGCGGTCTGTGGCGGCTGTCAGAGCGAGCGAGGGCGGCCGCCCTGGTGTCGCTGAGAAGTCTGACTGTGTTTAGCTAGGCGCTAGGGTGGGGCTCGTGCAGGAGGCTGGTCACGTGAGCGGCCTGCAGAGGAGCTAGCGCGACGAGGCAGAACAAAATTCGCAGGAAATCCTCAATCCGCGACTGAAGGGGGATTTTTTCCCCCGCTCTCGTCCCATTCACGAAGTACCTCACTCTGTAGTAGACATGGGGTGCAGAAGCTGCTTGGCCGGCGGCTGAAAGCTTGAAGTCGGACTGCAGGCTTTAGCGGGTAGCACAGGTGATGAGCGCCATCTCGCGGAGGGCGGCATAGACGTGCGGCGACCAGGTCCTCTACAGGGAAAATGGAGATAAAGCCCTTCTCTGCGGCTCCGTCCACAACGCGACGCGGGGTGGAAGAGTCAGAGCGAGTTCTAGCAGAGAGCGGGGCGTTCCAGGACTTCGTGAGTTCTGCGTGCAGATCAGGCAGAAAGGGCGCAGCCCGTTTAGCGGCGGGAGTCGAGCGCTGGTGGAAGTAGCTGCGCGGGTCCCGGTTGATTCTCGGGCCGAGGAGGCGTGAGAATCGGACCAATCCTCACCGTCTGAAGCGAGAAGCGAACATGTCTCCTTGGTGTCCGCGGCGTCAACGGAGGCAACAGAGCGGCCACTCGGCGGCAGCTGTATGTCCGGAAGCGGCGGAGATGGAGAGCGGGAGCGAGAGGCTCCGGCGGGATGAACGCTTCCGGCTGGGGGTCCGGCGGCCTCTGAGAGCGGCGTTTCTTTCTCCGCGGCGAAGTCAGAGGCGGCACGGAAGCATCTTAGTGGCCGAAGTCGAGCCCGCGGGGTCAACAATGGCATAGTTTCGCAGAGCTCGCAGCCGCCACAGCGGGGGCGAGATCGGCGTGCTCCAATCCGAGGCAGAGAGCGCAGAAGAGGTGGCGGTCCCCAGCCTCGAGGGGAGCGCGGCAAAAGCCGCCAGAAAATTTACGAGACATCTTGAAAAAGACGCTCGCTCTTTTAGATACAACAATATATAGGAAGCATTTTTGTATAAAGGATACAATCCGTCGGATGGCGCTAGCTCACAGGACGGCTGAAGGTGGCGAAGACGGCCGGCTTCATCAGTCTCCCAAACGCTCGCTAGAAGGTGCCTTTTCGACGACGGCGGCTTCTCTCTCAGGATCAGCAGATGCAGGTGCGTCGCTGAAGGATGAAAAAAATCAGATTTATTCAGCCTATTCGGGGTATTTATAGCCTCGTCCACGCCCGCTTCGGGGGCGGTGACGTAATGAGAGCGAGTCAGACTCTCATTGGTCGCGGGTTCATCCGCGCTCCCTCATAGGCTTAAGCAGTTCTCCGTGAGCGAACCAATGAGCGGCTAGCTAGCCTTCTCATGGTCTGCTGCAGCTGAACTGCGTTGACAATGGATACAAAATTATAGGATAATTTTTGGCTTCAATTTCTCAGAAAGATGGAATCTTTCCCGTAGCGTAAGCTAGCTTACGCAATACGAGAGAACCTCTCGTAAGAGAACAGGAATGTATGACTAGAAAAAATAACACCGCTAGATTATGATGCATCAATGTTATAGAAAAAGAAACATCTAATAGTAATAGCTGCTTGAGGTAAAGCTGAAGAGTAAATGATCTCCAGTGAACTCAAGCTCGTTCTATGACGTATCCTATGAGATTAATAATCAGATATCCTAGATACATAAACTAAACGTAACATTACAATTTGCATCTGCACAAAAGGTGAGTGCTATTTGAGTGCTTGAGTGCTATTTTTTTTTTTTTTTTTTTTTTTACAGTCAAGTGGTTTGAAAGGGAAACTCTGGATGTGCTCTTTTCTTAACAGCGCACTGATACAGAGAATTTACAACATTCTGGCACAATCCTGCTCTCATTATAATTATATATGGCATGCATATTGGCGATGCACATCTTGCACTTTATTTTTCATGATATAAAGTGATTACAGTCATCACTGCGCATTTTCAAAGCCATAACGAGAAATAACTGTAAATAAAACAGGTTTACCGTTAAAAAATGGGAACAAAATAACACTGCTGCATTATTATCATTATCATTATTTAAAAAGAAATAGCCTATCTAAAAGGAATATGACAGTCTCAAATAACCCAATCATAGTCAGTAATGTTGGACATTGCATTTGAGCTGAAACTGACTCGGTCAGTGAATGAACGGTTGGTAAACTGCATTATTTTGCTAGCTGGTTAGTAAACTCAACCAAACGCGTCTTATATTTGAGATTATTCTGATAAAGACAACATAAAAGTAATCTTGCAACTTACATCTGCACAAAAGGAAGCAAATGCGCACATTAATTTTACCGTGCTAGTCTGATATGTAACGTGAACGCGATCTTCCTTGGAAAGCTGGAAAGCTATTGTGTTCCTTGTTGGGATCATAATTTAATAATTTATACCTTATATTTAGACTGTGAAATGACGTTGAATGTGATAAAGATATTATCTACTGATGAAATTTAGCATTTCACTGCTTCAAAGAACTGCCTAGATAATATTTGTATCTGGTTTGTAGCCAGTATTGATGTAGCAACTGATTTGACATGAGTGCTCAACGATGCCGGAGGGTCAGAAAAGAGTTAGAAACACAATGATGTGATGAATTTTCATCACTGAAAATCATTATGCTCAGAGCATAGCATGGTGACTAAATGGAAGAAACATAATTGCATCATGAGCATGCATGTCCATGTAAGCATGAGCTTGTGCCCAGAAGCGTGTAAAAGCCTGGCAGGCGTAAACACAGCCTCACCTGTCTCCCATGTGAGCTGGCCTGGGGTCAGTGGAATGATGTGAGGGGCAGATCCTGTGTTCCACAGGGGGATCTTTGATCCGGGCTGCCCCGCACCGATGGGTCCAACTCCACAGAGTGCCTCATTTCTCCTGCTGAACTCCACAAACACATGATGTCAGAACTCTTTTTCAACCCTACCTGGCAATCATGGGCCTGCTGGACATGTGTGAGAGTTGTTGTGTAGATGGAATGGGGCGGTAAGTTGAATAACATCCTGGTGGTTTTTTTTTTTTTGGTCACTATTGGGTTTAGGGTAGTTCGAAACTACCGTAGTCACAGAAACTTTGCTTTTCATTGGCTGTGGTGTAATTCAGAGGTTAAAGATCTAGGCTAGTAACCAGTAGGCTGTAGGATCAAACCCCACAAGGGGTGATCCATGAGCTTTCAGCATTGTACTCTTTATAATAAGTACAGTGGAGAATAAATGTCTGAGACCACATTTAAAATCAGATATTTCCATTTAAACCTGGAAATAAACTATGATTTTGTATTTAGATTTTTTTTTAGATGAAGCATTTACAATAAAATGAAGCAGAAATAGTTAGACAGTTGATGTGACATTATTTTAACTTTCATTTGCAACATTACATTATTTAAATGGATTCATTTCAGTTACACACAAGTTTGGGTCAGTAAGATTTTTTTTTTGTTGAAAGAAGTTTTTTTTTCCAATGCTGCATTTATTTGAAATATTTTGTTTTTTAGAATTTAAACAAACTGTTTTCTGTTTAATGTATTTTATTATTTTTATGTAACTTGTTCCAGCAATGGCAAAGCTAAATTTTCCGCATCATTACTCCATTCCGTGTAGCATGATCCTTCAGAAATCATTCTAATATGCTGATTTGGTGCTCAAGAAACAGTTATTAATATTAGTTGTGCTGCTTAATATTTTTATGAAAATCATGATACTTTTTTTTTTCAGGGTTCAAAGTAAAAATTTTTTGTGACATTATTGATTATTTGTTGTTACTTCTGATAAATGTAATGCATCCTTGCTGAATAAAAGTATTAATATATTTAATATACCCAAAACATTTGAATGGGATTGTTTGATCGGGAATTTCATAAAAAAAAAAAGAAAGTGTCAATTTTTTTATTAATTGATCAATTGACTTTCTCAATTACAAGATGAAATTTTAAGAGAAATATGAAAATAAATATTTCCTTAGACTGTACTCATATCACAGTCTCATTAAATTTATAATTTAAATAAAAAATTATCTGTCTAAATCGGTCAAATTCTTTCATAAATGTATAAATAAATAAAATATTAGTTTAAAATGGTCTATTTTCCCCAGCTCAGATAGTTAATTTGATCCAATAAATCCATGGGAACCTTAAAAAATGTATTTCTTTTATCAGTTTCAAATTGTAAACTTTTGACCAAACTGTCATTTTGATATCATACTTTGTAATGAAAGTATAGGTGTATTAAATTAGACAAATACTAAATAAATGTTTTGCACCCCACTATTCATTGAAATCATTTTGGATAGAAGCAGCTGCTAAACGAATACTTTCTTTCTTGAGTCAAAATATTGTGTCTATCAGATGCATTATTAGTGCATTTGTTCATTTGTATCATACCTTTGCACATAAAACTTATGAAAGTGTAAAATCTCTCAGAGTGGGATGTCTTAAACATGTGTGAACGCTCATCACAGGAGATTAACTCTCAATAAATATCAATGCAGTGGAAAGGGAATGTTGAGGAGGAGGGCTTGCTGGTGCACGCTAACAGCACAGATGCGTTTATTTCTAATCCTAGAGAGAAATGAGAGATTAAAAGCATTGAGTTGCAGAGCCCTCCAGTGCACGAACAGCCCCACTACGTGTTGAGAGATGAGCGTTGGCAATAGGGGCCCTAAATCCCCGTTTATTGTACGGCGTAAACACAGTCTACTCCCTCGCTTCAGCAAACACCACGGACATAATGGAAGCATCTGACAGAGTGCCCGACTCTTAAAGCTCTCTTTCATTAGCCTGTGTTTGAGTTCATTCTGATGCATTGAGTCAATGTTTGTACAGAAACTGAATAATCTTCGTGTTGTGTAGCATTCTGCCTGCTTTTGTTAGTAATAAGGCTCCAAGTTCACTGGGATCAAGTCATTCCCGATCGACTTGTGTACTCATTTTTCCTGAAAAATGAACGTATACATCTTTGTTTGCACCAGGTGGTCTGGAAAAAGTTAATCTGAATGGGTCTGCTTTATTTTTGATTGATTTTTATGTACAAGTAATATTTGTGTATGCCACTGAATTAAACCAAGACTTATTACTGTATGTCCTCAGTTGCTCTCAACTTGACAGACTTGGTAGTGTATCGTTTTTGTGTAAAAAAATTTTGTTATGTTTTTTGGTTAGTAACTTGTCTACATTTTATCCAATTTTTTTTGTTCTCAGTATTTAATAGCTCTGTCTATCTGACTGTGAAATTCACAATGTAAATGTGTTTGCATTCAATACTACTTAACAGTCATGACAGCCAATTGTAAGCTTAACAACAAGTGTCTTTAGTGGCAGACGAGTGTGAGACGCATTTCTCCTTCCCTTCCTTTTTATTCCCTCTTATCCTGTCCTGCCTCTCTCCACCCTCTTTTTCCCGTCTCTTCCTCTGCTCTCCTCTTGGGTGGTCTCACCTGGCTGGCCCAGGGGGCAGCCAAGCAGAACTGGAAGTGTCTGTGGGTGGCCTGACCTCCCTGTGCCTCTCCTCCAGTGCAGTGCAGAACCACGGCCTACTGAAAGACCCAGCGTCAGCAGCAGTGGCTCTCAGATGATCCAACAGCTGACGCCCACTCCAGACCTTCACAGGCTCTGCGACTAAGACAGGCCGCTGATCCAGCCTTCTTACACTGCTCCCCTCCCGGTGGCCAAGAGGGCACAGCCGTTGTCAGGCCTCAGGCATTTGGCCACTTGTCGAGTCCCCTCAAAAATAGAAACCCCGGCTATGAAATGTTAAGTGGTTAGAGCTGCAGTGACAGATCGATTTACTTGGGTGGTTTACGATGGGTGGGCTGGCATTGGTCGCATTTTTTGCGTTTCATCCCCGTACATTCCTGGTTGACTGTGAAGTCATTGTAAATGTTTGAATGTTTTGGCGATAGCCATTTATGTGGTTGCTTTGCCTTCGGTCCCAGAGTAAATAAAAGAAACACAGAGCGGAGTACACATTTCCAGACATTGCCTGCCCATTGGCTAATTTGAACCACAGCAGTGACCAGTCTTAAAGGGGTAGTTCACACAAAAATAAAAAAATACATGTTGTCATTTAATCAACCTCATTCATGTTGTTCCAAACATTTAAGTATCATTGTTATTTTTTCCATTCAATGAAAGTCAGTGGAATCCAGTGTTTTTTTTGGACCCCAGTGTCTTTCAATATATGAGCAAAAAGATTATAATCGTTCTTCAAAATATTTTCTGTAAAAGAACAAAAGTCATACAAGTTTGAAACAACATGAATGTGAATAATTTACATAATTGTTGTTTTTGTGTGATCTACCAAAATAAAAACTGGTAACTGGGAAACGGGGAAAATGTGTACAATGTGTGTACAATTTTTCCATTTTGTTCTAAATCTGGAATATGGGGCCACCATTTGATCTTTGTTTTGGTCAGACAGATGGTTTGTTCCCTTTACGCAACACTTTTCTGTTTTTTTTTTCTTGCTGAGCAAAACCTTTCTCTATTGGGCAGACATTTTGGCCACCTGAGCAAAAACATGTTTTTTTCCCCAGACCTGTACAACGCACGTTTACACAAAAAGTGGTTACATCATGCAATTGTAAGTTTTAACTGTAATGTACTATTTCTATTTGATTTGTCCCTTGATGTAACTTAGTAATATTAAATACAATGTTTGAAAACAAGCTGTTGATTCAAAGTCACTCAATTAAGGTCATTAACCAAGAAATTCTGTAAAAAAAAAAGTAAAATTTCACACAGAACAGGTCAATTCTTTCTATTGTAATATAATATAAAACAAATTAAGCAGTTACAATGGATATATATAAGGGTTTAATATATATATATATATATTAGGGGTGGAACGGTACATGTATTCGTAATGTAATCAAACGTATACATACAACGTATGTAATCAAATTACTCAATGGGTATTTTATTTTATAATGAATATAGATTTTTCTTCCTTGTAGTTCTTTAAAAAAGATCCTTATGCTTAATTCGTAACCAGTAAACTACAAACAACTGGAAAATCACAAGGCCTTTGAAAATTGTTTTGGACAATAGGGGCCTTGGAGTCAAAAAGTTGAAAGTCTCTTAGCAGCTTTTAGCAAGGACAGAGTAGCCGCTATATTATTATCCTTTTGCCAGCAGACTCTCCTCTGTTCGTTTGCCAAACTGTTTTTTTTTAAACGGGTGATTCCCAGAGGTTTGAGATGTAGCGTGCCATCATGTCAACCTTTCTCACTCGAGACAGCCATAAACACTTAAAATAGGTTAAGACACAAACATGTTTTAGAAGCAGAATTGATGTATTGACTCATTTAATTTTTTTTTTAATTCTGCTCCATAGTGTACCTAAAATTGAAATGAAAATGTAAAAATAAAAACCAATTCAGTGTATTAATGAAATCCATAATAGTGTCGCAATGATACTAAAATAACACTGGCTTGAGATCCACTGTGATAGACATTGCTGAAAAGTACAGCCCCTCGGGTCTGATTACTTTAATTAAACGCCAGCAACAGTATTATTATATGTCAATATAAATAATTAGAATAAACAATTCTTCTGCCAAGTTATGTAGTTCATTAGTCTAACTGAAGACAGTTTACGGTTGGCGAACAATGTAGTAATTTAAGTAGATGGGTGATCAGAGGTCTGCATGTATCAGCTGTTGTACAACTGCTTTGATATTCTATGATATGGACATATTTTCTGTTTTGTATTATATTGTTTCTTATTTTTGTGAACAAAGAATGACAAAAAAATGTCGTAAGTACGAATACATTTTACAATAGCTGAAGTCTGAAGCATCTCAGATTTTCTCCCCAAATAAGTGCAGAATATGTAAACATTAGTGCGGAATGTGTGCGGCGGTTTGGCTGTGGATTTGTGAGGTTTTAAATGTGCTTTAGCTTGAAGTCATTCTGGTGGTCAATGGGAAGGGATTGTTCTCCTTCCTCAGTAGCACAGTTCACTCATTCTAAACGGACAGCGCTGTGCACCCTGTTATCTTTTGAGCATGTGTGCTCCGGTGGCTCCTGGGCCTTCTGCCCTAGGGCCAGAACAAGAGACCCGGAACTGTATCGGAGCGCAGCGTCACGGTAGGGCCTCTCCCTGGGCCTCCCCAATGAGGCATGCAGCTCTCCCTGAGCCAGGCACGCTTTAACGGGCTGTTCCCCACTCCCGCTCCCATGTTTATTTATCCACAGGCCTGAGATGGACAGACCAGATGGGAACCAGACAACTCAAACAGAAACAATGGCAAAGGCGAGCAGGATTTATCACTAGGTTCCCCTCCATGCCTGCGCTCACTCATACACACACTTAGGCACACATGTGCTCACGCAAACTGAGGCAGAGCACAGTGCTTATTCCAGAGACTGAGTCTCTCGTTTTCTCACGTCATTCTCCTATCATATTTTAAACTTTTCCTTTGTTGAGCTGACCATCACCATGAGTCTTTATACAAGAAGTTGGCTGCCTTAGGGCCTGCTCACATATCGCGTCTTTTGCGCGCTCAAGTTTGTTATTTCAAATGTAGGCCGCAGTATGGAAGCGACCGCATTGGCAAGAACCTCTTACATTTTCTTTAAAATATGTGAAAACCTGATTGTTGTTGTAATGTATCAGCCAGTTTTCAGAGAACAACATAACATTAAGTAGTCAGTATAATGTTTGGCTAAAATAGCATGAAATAACCTGAAAAGTTGACCTTGAAATATTGACCTAAGCCATGGCAAGATAAACCTAACATGATATTAATGTGCCAATGGTAGTCTATTTAGAGGAAACCGACCCAAACCGACTATAAAAAAAACCCTTACTAAGCTTATTTTAACATCGCAGCACAAGTTGTGCTCCAGGATCACTGGCATATTTTTTTAAATTCTTTGACCATGCTATATCCTTTTATTCTTATTTTTATTATGCGTGTACCAGTATATATGTTTTTATTTTCTATGAATGTACACATCTGTTTAATTACTGTACTTTTAAGACTCTTGTTCGTAAATGGCTTCTGGTTGATCGACTAATCTCTGTACTGGCATTAATCATAGTGTCATTTAACTTTTATTCTATGTTTCTGAAGATGAAATTGCTATTAATATAAATGTTGGTGGTCATATGTCATGACGATTAATGAATGACCAGTTTGGGCTGAATTGACCTGGTGTGGGAGCTTTGTGTTGTGATCGAGTATGCCTGTATAGTATATTGAACTCGTTTTATGCTGTTTATGCTGAGTGTCCGTAGCAAATACTTGGAAAAAATTGCCCACTGCCACAAAAGAACACCATTTTTATTCAAGTATTTAAACCCAACTGATGATTTAAAACCCTGAAAGTAATCATTCTAATTATGTGTAGAGAACATAACGTTCTTCCAATGGACATTATAATCAAATTGTGGGTGGAAAATCTGGATTGTTCTGTCTTGGTTCTGGTTTAAATAGGATTTCTCTTTTTCTCTCCCACAGACAGACATCTTGGTGGTGAGCTGTGATTTGATAACGGATGTTGCCCTGCATGAGGTTGTGGACCTCTTTCGTGCACACAACGCTACCCTGTCGATGCTCATGAGCAAAGTCCATGAATTCACAGAGACTGTCCCTGGCCAAAAGGGCAAGAAGAAAGGAGGTACTATCACTCATACACCTGCGATTGACAAGGAAATAGATGGTGTGGTTTTGAACGAGTTCTGTTGTTGCACTGTTTCCAAACTACTATCTACTATTTTCTTTCACTAATATAAACTGAAAATGCATCCCAATGGCGTGTATAATTTTGCATTCCTGCAGATCTTTTGGGTTGTTGACTGGTGTCGTAGATTTTTCCCTAAACCTAACTACGTCCTATAATTTATACTCTAGCGTGTCTACAGTAGACGTCGGCCGAGTCTAACCCTATAGCCTAGCGCTTCTACACATTGATGTCTGCTGGGTGCTAATTATATTCTCCAGTGCTTCTACACATCGACTGGGTGCTAATTCTATACTCCAGCGCATCTACACGTCGACGTCGGCGGAGCCTACTAACCCTAACTTGCTGCGCAGCTATAATAACCAGACACACTTCAGCAAATGTCCTTTAAATGCTTTAATCATGGCCGGGAGATCTTCCTGAGCAGTTCTCAGAGAATCTCTTCCAAGAAGAAGCTTTAAGCACGGCCGGAGGATCTCCGACAAATTTCAGAGAGAATCCTGCCAGTAAACACGAATACGACAGTTTTTATAGAATAGGGAATGGGCGAAAATGACATGATGCATTACATAATTTCCCTACAATTTGATTGGTTCTACATATGCAAACCATTCTGTTACTAGGTAGGAGCAAATTCTGTTTTTGTGATTACTTCATAATAACCACAAGGTTTCAAGTTTAGACATCTGTCTAGTTTCTGTTATTTTTACACTCATAGAACCAAAGTCATGAGTTTTCACCAAAGGGGAAACATACATTTCAAATTCAAAAGCATATGAATGTTGTTCCTGCAAGTAAAACAAATGTTAGTTATGATTAATTCAAAAATCCATCTCACTGGTGTCTTAAGCCAAAATACAGTTTGACTATACTATATCTCACAGTAGTATTTTACGAGTTCGCTATGACAGATTGTAATTGTGTCTGTGGCAGGAGAACAGAGGGACTTTGTGGGTGTGGACGTCACGAGGAAACGGCTTCTGTTTATGGCCAATGAGGCAGACCTGGAAGAAGGCCTTGTTCTCCGGAAGTCCATCATGCGCAAGTAAGTGTCAACATCACTTCATGACTGCTTTTAAGTCCACTTTTTATGCCTTCCCTCCATCTCGTTCACTCAAATGTATGTCACGTGCTTGGGTTGCACGAGTGCCCACTTCTGGCAGATTCCTTGCTATGGGTTGAAATGGAACGCCCTAAGCCCTTGATAACTTGCAATTCGCTATGGAGCTAATTTATTATTTACATTTTTTCATTGTTAATTTGATTTATGCAGCATTCTAAAACCCTTATGTATGCTTTAGCTGTTGGAAAAAATTACACATGAAAAAGATAATACTGTTTAAAAACAGTCAGCTTAAGGTAGCTACAAGTGAAATGTCAAAATAACTCCAATATCATACACTAGAGTTTATTGGGTAGTGGTAAATTAAGCGAGATATGCTGTGACGTCAGGCGTTTTGCATTGTGGTTTATAGATCTGCCTGAAGTATACATGGTGAATAAACTCTCTCCCTTGGACAAAATCAAGCGGTCGAGGCTCGAGGGTTGGTCAAAATAAACGTATCTTGCCCATTTGATGAAGTTGAATGCACTTCATGGCAGTGGAGATTCCCCTGAGTGGAATTGCTTAGGGATGTTTGCGAGTGTATGTCTAAAAGTGGAGTTAAACGCATTGGGATCGGTTCGTAAGATCGGCCAACCGATCGAGTCACAAAATGTGATTATCTGCCGATCGATTGGAGTATCCCATTTTTTTATTATATAATTTTTTTTTTTTACTTTATTTTATTTTATATCCAATATGTTCATAATCAGATCAATTTAAGATATTGATCTAGCCTTCTAATAAAAATACTACAATACAATACTTTAGGGCATAATGTTGTCCGGTTGGGTTTACTTTTAATGCTGAAAATTGACTTGGTCTGTCTAAATACAATTTAAAACTGCTACCCTCAGAGAGGTGCCGCTTCCTCAAGCGGCCTCACGGGGCGATGACCTGCTGTTTTGCTGCTGGCTAATAAAACTGGGGCCTCCTCCACACTGGCCTGTCATAAGTGCTGCCTGTCAACCCTGCTTTAGCAGGCGGTAGACTTTCTCCAATCCTTCTTTCCGACCAAACACTGCATTTCTGTCCTGTGTTTCTTTTATGGTTTCTCTTTTCTTTGGATTTTCTTTGTGTCTGAGGTTTTAGAGCTATGTGTATTATTTCCCAGAAATATGGGGAAATATTCTACTTTTTTTGTTTCATTTTTATTAGACTTCTATCTAATGATTATCTAATGGTTTTCTCATCTGTGGATGGTTTATTCATGTTTAAGTGCAGATATATTCTCATATTTTAAGATAGTATAATTTAATAGCTTAGTAGTAAGCCTGTAAGCTTACGCTGTTGTTTTGAAACAATAATCGAAACAAAAAGCAGTTAGAGGATGTGCATAATTCAAGTATTTATCTGACTCCATTAAAGTTGTTATTCTTTAACCTCTTATTCTTGGAAAGCTTAGGATTTAACTTGAATGTTTAGATAATGAAAGTTACAATCACTTTCAACAGTAGGGGCTTTCGCACCGGAGGAACCTTTTCATAGTTCCTAGAACTATTGCCGAACTATGGGGTTTGCACCGCAGGAACTAGGAATGATTTTAGTTCTAGAACCAAGCTAAAACATGATCATGTATTTCTGCTCAGCAACACTGGACATCAACCACACGGCATATGCTAATAACTTTTCATATACTGTCTACTTTCTATGTATCTATGTATTCTATGTTCTATCTAGTATTAGACAGGAATAGGACTGTTAGACAGATGTAAACTAATAAACACGAAGAATGCGAGCACTTTTTGTTTGCTCAGGCTCTTGGCGTTCTCAGCGCCATCAAAATAAAGGTCACAGCAGCGAGCGTGGCTTACGTCACTTCAAAGATCCTACTGGCGGTGCGAATGCAACAGGAAAACGTTCCTAGGGGAACCATTAGTTCTCTGGGAACCAGAACTAAGTTCCTAGAACTATCCGGTGCGAAAGCCCCTATTATCAGTGATAAAGGAAAGGTTCTCAAAGCCTTTAAAGCAGGCAAAGTTATTTATTAAGTTACTTGTTTAAATATACAGACAGACGAATGGAACAACATACTGTATAGAAAAACTTAGCTGAGCAAAAGAGGCCGTAAATGCCTTTCTTGTAGAATGAGGTTATGTACTGGTGTGCGGAAGTGGCAACGGGGTTAAGCCTTTCTCCAAGATCAACAGTTACTTTTTCTTCTTATATCCTGAGCAAAGCATTGACTACGTTTACATGCAGCCAATAACCGTTCAAAACCGGGATATTAGTAATAACCCGGTCGCGCACGGCCATGTAAACACCGGCAAAAACTCGAATATGCCAAAGCCCGTCTACGGAAAGCATGGGCACTTCCTATTAGCCCCGTTGTATCATCTTTGGTTGCAGTTCCATTCGAATTCCACTGGAGGTGATCGCGAGCGAGCACAGATTAAATGGGAGTCTATGGAGCTAAACGGCTAAATGTATCTCTTTCTCCTGCTTGTTGTTGAATAAACGTAGATTTTATTGTTGATTCCGCAAGTTCAATATAGATTATAGGCCAAAAGTCGAATGAACGAGTACTTATGTCCTTTCGATTTCTTACAGGTTCGGCCGTTGTTGGCCGGAACACGCTAGCATTCTGCTACTGTGTGACGTCATCACATGTTTGAACGGATTTTTAGAACAGATAAGTGAACTTAAAAATGCAATTTTCAGCAGAGTGTATTATCTTTGCCCTCCCTTTTGAATGCAACTTTCAAATTACTTGACAAAAAATTACATCCTGAGAAAAGTGGATTTCTGGGGGTGAAACCCCATAGACTCCCATTCATTCTGCACTCGCGAGCGAGCGCCCCCGCATGGACAGAGACTTGTTACTGCAGCCAGTCCAGAAACCGGAAGTAACCAGACAGTGCCAGTTCTCCCCTTATTAGACATTCTCTGAATATGCTCATATCCCGGATTTTAAAAACCGGGATATTATACCTGGGGTACCCCTTTTCTAACCCAAATTTTTGGTCATGTAAACGCGCATCGGCATATCCCCATAGTGATTTGTGTTCTGCGCATGTTCTATTCGCAAGGAATCTTGGTCTTTTGAGTAGAGTTGAACTTCTCGGTGCATACAAAAACCCGCGTGCAGTATACTGGAAGTATAGATGGCGAGACGCAGCACAGCATACTTTTGGAGCGTGGTCAGTAACGGTACCAGCATCAAAGCGCAAACAAAGGCGATCGCTATATCTGCCCCAAACTATTCATTATCCGTGTGCTGCTGCTGCTGTTGTCTTTGGATACAGGAAGAAGAATCGGAAATGGCGCATATTGCGTCTTAAAGGTGGGGTATGTGATTTGGAAAACGACCGGCAGATTTTGAAAATATACAATTCAAATGGTCCTACCTTCTTTCCTCCAATGCTGGCCCTGACTCCACCCATCCGAAGAACATGTACGCGCAATCATGCACGAGCGAAAACTCAGATGCGCGAGAGATTGTAATGGCGATTTACTACTAATCATGGAACCGGCTTTACTGACGAGATGCGCATGCATCACAAGCTTTGAGTATGTGCACGACGGGGGTCACGCGCGCTGGGGGAGGGGGGTGTGGTACAACCGTTTGATTGACAAACTTACTGTCCAATGATTCTAGGTGGTCTTGGAAATGATTGGCTGGAGTTTTTCGAGTCCTGCCCGTTCCACAGGTGATTAAATTGCTTAATTTTCATTTCAGTCCTTCTAACTCAGTGGCTGTACATGGGTTAGGAATAGGATTTCAAGTTATTTTGAAAAAATGGACAAAAAAGAGAATCACATACCCCACCTTTAATGTTGTCCGTACGTCTAGACGCTAACCGTGCGTCGCCGTTTACATTGGGATATTGCAATTTCATGTATACAGAGAAACTCTCTCTGCTCACGCATGTAAACGGGTTATTCCTAATGTTTCAGAAACCCGAATAGTGACCTTTACCCGACCATAACCCGAAAATTGGCTGCATGTAAACGTAGTCATTGTTAAACACGGGTGGAATTCAAACAAATGACAGGAAACTATAAGATATGGCAAATGGGTGGTGATCAAGAGGGGAGAAGTACATTAACATATTCTCCTCAATGCATGTTTAATAATTGTACCTAAGTACATATCTCTATTAAGTTTTTACTGCCATTCAGTTCAGTTTATAAGCTGTAAGATGAGAAAACAAAATGTCCTCTGAAGCAAATGGTATACATGTGTCATTGAGGTGTAAATGACTCGGTCTCCCCAGACAGAACCATCCAACACCTGGAGTGTTCACAATAGGCAAATTGATTAATCCCTTGCACTAGATAGGCTTCATACTGTGATGATGAAGGCCATTGTGGCATGTTTTATTCACATGCATACCTTTAAATAGAATTTTAAAAAATTCTATTTTAAAATATAATTTTTCTTGTGATGGCAAAGCTAATTTTTTTAGCAGCCATTACTCCAGTCTACTCCAGTGTCACATGATCCTTCAGAAATCATTCTAATATGCTGATTTGGTCCTCAAGGAACATTTTTACATCTTATTTTCAGTGTTATAAACTGTTATTATTTATTACAATTAATATTTTTGCTGAAACTGTTATAAATATTTTTTTTCTTTGATTTTTTTCTTTGATGAATAAAATGTTTAAAGAACAGTGTTTATTTAAAATGGAACATTTTATCTTTTGTGACTTTACTTTCACTTTATCAGATGAATAAAATGTATTAGGGTGTGTGATCACACTTGTAGTTCGGTTCTATTGGTCCAGACCAAAAAAGAAAATGATAATATTAGTCCTGGTCTAGCGCTTAAAGTTCACACTGTCATTTTTTAATAATTTTTTGACAGATCTTACCAAACACCCAAAACAATGCTGTCTGCTGGGCTAAATGCGCTCGTTATATGTGCGTACGTGTGATGGAATTTTTACCAGAGTTTATAAAATTTGTAAAGTCTAACCGCACCAGAATTCGGATGACAGCGTTCACACCATCACACAATCAAATGAACCGCACTAACAGAGCAATCACACCAGAGTTAATTTTAGTCGAACCAAACCTGCCAATTGTGAACACACCCCTAAAAGAATAAAATTATTAATAAAGGTATTTTCCAACCTTTATTAATGCAGTTTGGATTTGAAAGTGTCCAAAATTGAACCTTAATCATAGTAGACTGCATATATAACAAATTAGATATGTCGACTAGCCTGGCTAAAGTGTATAGTTTTTATATAGAGATAAATTAAGTAATATTTGGCTGATCATGTGATTTCATTCACATGGCTGATCATGTGAGGGGGACTATTGATAGAATGAATAAATTGAATAAAATAGCTCTTTTTATGCCACTGATATGACTAGAGGCTTATTTTAGATAATATCCAGTCATATCAGCATAAAAAATCTGCTCCAGTTACTCCACAACCCCCACCCACATCTTTCCTCTCAGACTTTTTAATGTTTTAATATTATCTGATGCTGTCATTTCAGTGTTTAAGACCTGATGTTGGCAAGGCTCCTCAGATTGTCAGCACCTTGCATGGGGCCTGTACTTTGGGCTCTGGAGGCCAAAGGCGCTGTCGTTCCTGGTTGTGGGGGTGATCAGGTGTCTGGGAGTAGGAGAACTGCAGGGCTCTGCATGCGGCTGTGTTGGTAGCTCATTTGGGGAGTCGTTGCCACTGTAAATCTTGTCTTGTAATAGAAGGGTTGCAGCAGCTGTTAGCATGTTGTACATTGAGAGGGAAACTAAACACTATGTCTGATCTGACGTTAAGTAATGTATTGTACCAGTCTAATGCACTTATATTCTCATAATATAAAATTAACTCAAAAATTATTTGAGTAAAATCTTACCCCAAAAACAAAAGAAAGAAACAAGAAATTGTAGTTTATTAAAAATAAAGCTATAAGCTTATTTAAACCATTTACTGTAGTACAGTGGAAAAGTGTACTGTGTAAAAGTGAGAATCTAATAAAAATAACCATTGGCAAAAAATTATAAAAATTGTGCATATAATAATGTCAGAATTTAAAAAGAAGTGTCCTAAAAAGCTTTATGCAAAATAGTGATTTTCTTTATGTCCCCCTCTCAAGGACACAGGATTTCTCAGTACGGTTTTAGAGATGTCTGCTAATGTTTAACATTACCTCAGATACTGTTTGTCTGCGTTTTCTCTGAGCCTTGGCATTGTCCTCATGTGTGTTTATACAGGCACAGCGAAGCCTATATATGCAGTCCACATGTGTTAAGCCAGCCCTTTTTATTTATAAGACCTGTAAAAACACGGTCTTCTCTGTATCACTATTGCTTAAAGGGATAGTTCACCTAAAATTTAAATGATCCTGAATGACTTACTTTTTGTCCTGTGGAACACAAAATAATATAATTTGTAAATCTTTCTTATGTGTTTCCACAGAAGAAATTGATTCATATTTATAAGTTTCAGGTTTAAAAAACATGTGCAAGAGTAAACATTTTTTGTATCATAGGATGAACTATCCCCTTAAAATGTTGTACTTCTACCTTGGAAGTATCTCAGAAGTTTGGTTAAAGATGTGATGGTGACCAGGGTTTGCCAACTTTGGTTGACTGGCTGGATTGAACTGGAGCTGGTGCAATCTTTAGGACTCCCATCCTGAGGTAGAAACAGGGAAGCAAAAAGAGAAGTGTAGTTGCTGTTAATAGCATTTTAGGCAAAAGATGATTGTGATTATTGTACTTTTTTTAATCATATAATTGTAGTAAGTTAATGAGAAGCATTATGTGAAGATTGGCTAGATGTGTCTTTAAGTTTAATCTAGATTTAGGCCAAACTGTTGCAAAATAGAAATATGCACATAATTGTGATGTAAGTTATGTGCTGAGGAAAACGTATTTTGATTCCTTTAAACTGTCAAAGCACACTTTGTTCACTTGACACGTTAAACAGCTCAAATTAAACTTATGTATAAGTCCCTTTAAAGTTCAAGACAAATTGGGTCATGATCTTTTCTCAGTGTGGTTTGCTCTGTGGCATCTGCCATTTTTAAACGCATCTTATCTTACAAGCGTGTCTTTCACTTCTGTAAGTTACATCACTGACAGAAGTCATTCACCTAATACACAACAAAATTATCACCTGGCTGGCCTGTGACAATGCGAATTTAACCGGCCAAATCAAACATTTACACTCCACAATCAATCTTCATGTTCTTTGATCGGCTGTTGACAGCTAGTAAAGAATGTAGTTAAGAATATCTGTGTTAGACCAAGCATGTCCGGTAACGCTTCCTTTTACAGTCCAGTTACCCATGTAAATACTATGTACTTATTTTAGTAACTACAATTACTGGGTAATAACTAGTACTAACCCTGAACCGACCCCTAAACCTACCCCTGTTCCATGTACTTACCTTATATTAGCCAGTACTTTCTAGGTAAGTACACTGTAAGTACTGTACTGTAAAAGGAAGCGGTACCGCATGTCCCGTATGAGAGCATGAGCCAGAAAGCATGCGTCTCATGCCAAATGCAGGAGAGTTGGCAGCTCTGCAATGACCGACAGATTTCTAGCATTACATCATCATAAGAGACAGCAACAGTGTTGAAGTACATCTTAGTGGTGGTCCTTTTGTGTTTCTAGGATTGAAGAAATGTGTGAGAAAAAACATTTTGGATATCGGTTTCTCCATCTTTATGTGATTTAGTAGCAAAACAGAGCAAAACTGTTACACATGTGATATTAGTTGATACTGGAATTTCTACATATTCCAATCTCATACATCTTGCTTTATTTTCAGCCTCTAAATATTGTTTACAGGTGAGGTCTTATTCTCTATGAGACATTTACTGTGTTGTTTAGTATTTTTTTTTATTAACTTTAGTCACTTAGTACTTTTTCCTAAAAAATTATACTATTTTCATTTCATATTATTTCGATTCATTTCAAGTTGTTTTAGAATTAGTTTTAGTTATCAGTAACAACACTGGACTGTTGTGGCCCAGAGCCCATTACGTTATGATCTGAATCATCTGATCAGATTATATTAAGTGCCACATATATACATAGACTTTCTAATGTATTTGCACAATTGTAGTAGATGCTCACAGGACACGCTCACATACGTGACAAAGTGGTAGTGCTCAGTTTGTGAAATGGCGGTCACAACTCTTGGTTCCTTATTTTCTAGAACTAACTTGCTGTAGCCCACTAGTTTTAAACTTTCTAATTGTCACAAATCTAGAAAGAATAGATCGACAGGAAACGTGTATGTATCTTAGTCTGGCAGCCAGAAAGAAGCAGTAAACTTCTTCGGACAGCTCACTGAAAAGGCATGTTAACATTGCTCCTTTTGCTTTGTTAAAGCTGCGAGTGTTTAATAGTGTTTAACATTGTGCACAATCCAGCTCTCCCTCCTAAACACGCTGCTCAAACATTACACTCTCCAGACTGGCTGAGGATGTTTGAGAGTAAGGTGTGAGCCATATGTCCTGTGCTAAGATTTACCAACCCGTCAAATCCAGACTCAGCTGTTGTCTTTCTCCTCCAATGGTAGTCTGTTAGTTATTTAACCTGCCGATTCAGATGAGTGATCGCAGAACAAAGGCCTTGCGTCTTGCGTTTATCTAGGTCTGGATAAATTTGCTCAGGCTTCATTGACGGCACACTGTGTAACTTATGACCTCACTGTGCTGTAACGCAGATTTTTGTGCTGGGCTTTATAGTAAGTAGTAAGCCATTAAAACTAATAGTGTGAGTCACTCACAACCCTGGAGGCCTTTCCCAGGTTTTTGTCATCCTTGTCAGCTTGAGGAGGAAGCAGAGAGCAAGGGAAAATTATTTATTGATGGAAACTGTTTGGTTTTGACGCTTGGTTTTAGAGCAGAGTTGTGCCTTAGTGGAGCATATGACATTTCATGACAATTGCTTCAAGATTACAATCAAGCAAATTTATTTTTGTTTCTGTTAGTCACACAATCAGCAGTCCGTGAATAATAGGGAAAAGTGGGAGAAACTGGTTTGCAGAGCTGGACTCGAACCTGTGGCACCTATACGAGCACTATGGGTCAACGTTTTTTTCCTCAAAACAGCTTGGTGTAACTGACACCTTGAAGCTCCTCCTTCATATACGCCAAATTATTTCTGATATTTCTGCTGCAATTGACAAAACTGTTGTTGATTTTATATTGAATTAATTAATGTGGTTAATTTAATATATTAAATCCATTAACCATGATTCATTTTGTGATTCGAGAAGTTATGTATTTCAGAAAAGTAGTTCTTGTGGGAAATTAAAAAGAAATGTGATTTCAGTTTACATCTTCATTTTATGCATTTATGTTGATCATTTTAATTTAGATTAGAGTTGGATATTTTTAATATATTAATAATAATTTATTCATTTAAATTCTTTAAATTATCCCGAGGCCTCCTAGTGTGCCCCGGCCCCCTGGTTGAGAACCACTGCCATATAATTTCATTGAAGGTATTGTGCTGTATCTTTGGTTCTGAATATCATGAAGTGAGTAGTTTGATTGAAAAGTTATTCCTAGTTGTTTTGCACTGTGAGCCTTATATTGTCTGCACTCCATAAACAGCACCTGTTGCTCGTCATTTGGCAGTCTTGTCGTCTTCCTGACCCTCTAGTCTATTCCCCTCTCTTTAACACTCATTCCTCGTTCAAAACCACAAAGATCTGTATCCTTTACTCATCATTCCTTCATTCTGCCCATCATTCTCTCTGATTCACTCATTCTCCTGCCCGCAGGTGCCAGACCATGATGTCACATGTTGGGTGTTCTCATAAATCAGTGTGTCATGCCTTTGTTCATTCCTCACCTCCTTTGGATCTCTCCCTGCTGTCTGCGTGTGTGAGCCTTGCACATTGGTACCATATGTAGCCGAAAACATCTGAGCGTTCCTCAGTCTCCCCGCACGCACTTTTCCTGCTTTTCAGGAATCCAGCCACTGCTGGCTAATGGAACGACTTAGTGTCATCATAATTTACTTCGAATGTATCCACACACATACATGCCCTGATTTATACATGGCGAGTCTGTTTTTGAGATTTGGGTGAGTAAACACTGCAGCGTTTCAGGCTCTCAGTGTGTCATCCGCTGGAGGGAAACAGTAAAGCTCTTGAGATGAGATGGTTCTCTTACGTTCTCGCTTCGTAAATGTCACGGGGGGGTGGCAGGGTCCTCCTGTTTTGTGTTTACAGCAGGTCGCCCAGCATAAATCCTGCATGTGTATCTGGAAGGGTGGGAGTGGAATTTAAAGTTGTGATACCACAAGTGATAATGCTTCCCTTTTGCAATTAAAAAAATATATATATATTATATATATATATATATACACTACCATTTAAATGTTTTAGATCTGTAAGATTTTTTTAAATGTTTTTTAAAAAGTCTCTTCTGCTCACCAAGGCAGCATTTATTTGAACCAAAATACATTAGAAACAGTAATAATGTGATTTTTTTTAATATATATATATATATATATATATATATATAAATTATCTTATTTTATTTTTTGTCCTGGAGACATATCTCATACTGTATACAAATCTTCTGAAAGTATTCTTTTCTTATTTACTTTTACATTTTTAGATGTGTAACAACAAACAGTGTAACAATTCTTGTAAAACGCGTAATCAACTATTTTTTTTTTTTTATTATTTACATTTTAAATTGTTTTATTATTTACTTTTACATTTTTAGCCATTATATTACAGTGTAACATCTCTTTTGAAAAGTGTAATCAACTGTTTTTTACATTTTAAATTATTGTTTTACTTGTCAAATTTACTTATCAAATTCTTTGCATAATTGTATGGAATTAAAATTATTTTTAATTTGAAAGTTTATTGAATTTAATAATTTCTTAGTACCGGTATAGCCTACAATTTTTTTTGTGGCATTTTTTTCACATGGCAAAGCCTTGCTGTTCGGGCTTTGCACTGCACCTTAATACACTCAAATCATCATGAATTGAGGCCATTGAGCAAAATCTTGACTCAGTAATCTTGAAGTAAAGACTATTCTCTCCAGACATATAAGTTTGTGTATGTGACTGGAAGTCCTCATGTTCATCTGACAGCTTAACTTGCATTGCGGTCTAGTCTGCTTTACATTTAATAACACTTCGTGTTGTCCGTCAGGATGCACCGGACTCTTTCTCCACGTGAATCGCTCTGGCCCCAGGGCAGCCATTTTGTGGGCCTCTTGTGGCACTGTGGAGGGGCTCCGGGAGCATTTTCATGTCAATGGCAGGCTATAAAACAGTCTGGGGGGTCCGTCGGTGCTCCTGACATCTCACTACTTACAAGCTGTGGAAGCAAACTTAATCTGGCTGGAGTTGCCATGGTATTTTATTTTTTATTTTTTTTTGTCTGAGATTTTCTAGAGATACTACATCATTTCTTCTCTTTCATGTCACTTCACTTGTCTTTCACTTGTTATTCCTATTTTGGGGGTCATTATAACTCTCTTACAGTGCCTCAAAGAGACCAATTAGGTTGGGAGTGAGACAGGAAAATGAAAGGCTGCATGGGACGTAAAGGCAAGCTATATAGTCTAATTATAAAACATCTGAGGAAACAAGGGTAGCAGGGTGCCTTACAATGTTTTTGTCAGAGCTGTTATGTATTTACTTTGTTTCACCATCAAGCACGTTCCACGTTCACCCTGCATGTTATTCTGGAGGAGCCGCAGCCTCCTTCCACACATTTACTGTAATTATTTTTTATTTGCACCCCAAGATGCTAGTCTTCACTGCCCTCCCTTTCTCTGACACTCTTTTTTTTATATCACTCTTACAGACATCCCAGAATGCTCATCAAGACTGGCCTTCTAGATGCTCACCTGTACTGCCTGAAGAGATCTGTGGTAGATTTCTTAGTACACAACAAGTAAGTTAGGATTTCCTAGTTTCCGTGTCCTTGTTTTGTGTCACAGAAAAAGTATTGAATGGTGCGGTCATTAAAGCAAAAGGAATAGTAACAAAATCATATTAATTTTTCACTCAAATTGTTACGATAGTTTAATTAGTCTAATTGTGTGTTACATCAAAATGTGCAAAAACTGATCCGTTTTTCTCCTGAAGCAGTTTGACAATGTGCCACCTGAAAGCACCTTCTCTGAATTTTGAATCTGACACATTACCATCTGTTAAATCTGGCTTTACCATATAACCTGATGTTAGGGTGGACATAGGTCATTACAATTGGGGTTCAATTGTATTGCGGGACTTTTAATGAAATGCAAAGAGCCATTTCGAAGGTGTGCAAGTTCTTGGTGTAATTTAATGAACAAATAAACATAATAAATAAAGTATATGTAATACGTATTTTTTTATTCACTATAATTAATCACTTTCATTTCAATTTGTTTTTACTGTAAAAGCATAAATTGAAAAACAAAAATTGCTCCTTGCGCTTCATGGCAAGCATCTTATCAGCACCACTTTCACATAACCAGTCTTCTCTTCATCTAGTCGTTCCGCTGTGTCTCTAATCTTAGAGAGTGTCCCTGTGTCCTCTACAGTCCACCCCTCCATTGCTCCCATAGCTCTCCATTCATCCTCTCCAATAGCCCTCCATTCCCCTGCCCCTCCAGTCCCCTTTGTGCTCCTGTAACTGACATTGTGAGGCCGGGCAGCCTGCTGTAAAGTGGTGCCGTGCATGGCCTCTCTTAGGTCCTCTCCCGCTCACATACTTGAGAAAAGCGTGAGGCTTCTCTCCGCTTTGACATTTTAATTCGCTCTCCCCCTGATATAAATATCATTTTATCTAATCTGCCCCCCTCCCAGCCCCCCCCCCCCCCTCTCCTCACTTTCCCTCATCAAAGTAGTTTGACTTTTTTATGCTGCCTTTTCTCTCTCTCGTTCACATTCTTTTTTTCCCCATCCATCCCCCCTCCCTCCCTCCGACTCGCTCTCTCTCTCTCTGTCGCCCTTGAGCCTGCAGTGCCATGGAGTCACTAAAGGAGAAAATGGACATAGTAACTGTTGTTTCTCTCTCTGCATTCAGATGGAAATTCTAATCTTGCCTAAAAGAAAATAAAGAGAGAGAGGGAAAGAGAGACTGGTTTAAGGAGGTGGTGGAGATTTTGAATTGCTCCTCAAGCATACATGATTTTTTTTACAACCATGATTCAACTCTTTATACCTTCAGGAGACCATAAATTCAATTGTTCATTAAAATAAGAACATTCCTCTTTTGCAGGGTCTTTGAATCCGGTTTAATTTTGGATTTAAGCATGGTTTATCACATTCATTAATATTAATAAATAAATAAAAATAATTTTCTTTTTTTAAATTAACTTATTAAATGAATCATCCAAATGTCATTTCATTCCACTCTTCTGCCACAGTAATGTCTTTAAATCAGTTTAAATGATTAATCAAAATGATTGAATAATAGCATACTCACGACTAGCGTTTGCTGAGAAAAAAATTTATTCTAAACTGATTTAAATCTCCCAAAATGTTTTTTCTATATGCTTTTTTTTTACAGGTCTGTGACTTCAATCAGAGGAGAATTAGTGCCGTATTTGGTGCGTAAGCAGTTCTCCAAGTCTTTAAACTCCCCAAATGCCACAGAGGATTCAGAGAAGAATCAAAAACAACAAGATGCTCACAACAATTTGGGTAAGCTTCCTCTTGTAATGACTTGCTTTTGCACAATTCACATTTGTCAACCCTTTTAAGAGAGTGTTAAGTGTACATAATAATCGGTGACCTTTCACAAACACAGAGCTCCTCAGCACCAGTAAAGATGAGCCGCTGCTCCAACTTGCCCGGGAGAGGTCGTGTTGGAACGATCATCGTGGAGACATGAGCGAGGCCTACCATGGCGGAAAGCTACGCTGCTACGTTCACATCATGGAGGAGGGCATGTGTTACCGTGTGAACACGCTTGCAGCTTACATAGAAGCCAATCGTGTGGTGAGTATTAGCCGAAATAACTGTTTTAATGGCACAGTTTTCATTAAATCTGTAAATAAGGTTATTTGTCCACAGTTAAAACAGTTGGTTGAGACACTGGTTCAGCTGTAATGGCTGCATTGAATTGTGGGATGGTTTCCCTTATCCCTTAGGTTCCAAAGCTATTTGAGGACCCTTCAATCCATCCGTCTGCTGTGGTCACAGAACGCTCTTTGGTGAGTCCCATAGGCAAGTCACTATGTTGGCTGTGTACAGTAGGATTAAAAATGCATTTTTTTGATACACCTCATTAAAATCTATTAAAGTCACATTCTACTATTGGAATAGAGAGCACCCTGCCACCCCCCCCCCCCCCCCAACTTAAAAAAAAGCAAAAAGGACTGTGTACTTAAAGGGATAATCTACTGGTTTTTCATATTAAACTATGTTATTCCCTTAACTAAGAGAGTTGATGCATACCTCTCTCGTCTCAGCGTGTGCACTAAATCGTTGTCTTGCCGCGAACCTTTGTTAGATCTTATCTCAGCCCTGTTCATTCAATACGGGCCAAGAAGAGAAGCGACCAAACACCTCCACGTTTTCCCTATTTAAATAGTTACTACAGTAGTGTAACTCGACCAAGAACGGTGAAACAAAATAAAACAATGCGTTTTTCTAAGCGTGTAAAATGGATAACTATATTGTATTGCAGAATACCATAGAAAGTGCTTGGGAGCACTTCGACTCGGCGCAGTAATATCATCTCTCGTGAAAAGTCCGCTCCCGTTGAAATGAGAGGGAGGAGGAGAGGGAGCGGGGGGAGCGAACTTTTCACAAGAGATGATATTACTGCGCCGAGTCGAAGTGCTCCCAAGCACTTGCTATGTTATATTGCCATACAATATAGTTATCCATTTTACACGCTTAGAAAAGCGCAACGTTTTATTTTGTTTCACCGTTCTTGGTCGAGTTACACTACTCTAGTAACTGTATTTAAATAGGGAAAAAAAAAACGTGGAGGTGTTTGGTCGCTTCTCTTCTTGGCACGTATTGAATGAACAGGGCTGAGATAAGATCTAACAAAGGTTCGCGGCAAGACAGCGATTTAGTGCACGCACTGAGACGAGAGAGGTATGCATCGTCTTAGTTAAGGGAATAACATAGTTTAATATGAAAAACCAGTAGAGTATCCCTTTAACAGCTTCACGGCCGTTTCACACCGCATGCGTGAGCGGCGCGTGAGCAGCGCGTATTTTTTTCGGCGTGCATGTTAATCAATGAGTGCATTCACACCGGGAGCAGGAGCAGCGCGTTAGCGTCAAGCAGGAGCGGCGCGTGAGCAGCAGTGCAGGTTTCAGCGCCAAGTCTATTTTTGCTGCGCTGCTGACGCTCAATTAAAGTGAAAGCTCACTTTTGATGGACAAAATAAATATGATTCCAGACAAATAGTGCCCGAAATGCACAGAATAATATTTAGTGAGTTTAAACAAGAACTGGAGTAGGCAAAAAAATGAAAATGAAGACGCAAAAATATTTATAGAAGATTAGGCTACCCATTTAAATTTGTTTTGCATTATTCAGTTTGTGGGAAAGTATGGTGTATTATAAAAAACTAAAGTAAACTAGCCAGAAAATATTATATATAAACTTTCTTTTAGTTTATGTAATACACAGACAGCTACATAGGCTGGCACAACCCAAATCAAACAAGAGTGCGTTTTATTTGCTTGTTTTTATCCACGGAGTTTGCATGCAGTCTTTGTAAACATATCGAAAGTAGGCTTATGACTGTGTTGTTTTGTTGTTTACCATTTAAATATGCGAATGTTGTACACCTCCCCATAACAAACTTTCAAGACTATCCATTTTATAAATGACCAACTTCTAGAAACAAATTTAAATTTGTCTTTGTAAAGTATTGCTCGCTTATATTTGTAGCTTTTGGAGCCGCTGCTGTGACACTGTACAAACGCTTCCAGTGTGAATGCTCCCGCGCGTCTGCAGCTGCCGTGACAATGTAGTTACGCTGACGCGCTGCTCAAGCGCTGCTCACGCTTGCGGTGTGAAACGGCCGTTAGTGAGGGAAAGAACTACAATCCCATGAAGCATTGCGAACAGCATAATCGAATTAAGAACAATGGAGATGTATAAAACTACTAATTTACAAATGTTGGTTATGAATATATAAAAACAATATATTTTAAGTTCATTGCAAAATTGCATGTGTGTATATATATATATATATATCAGTATCAGTGCTGGGCAACAATTAAAATTTTAATCGCGATTAATCGCATTGTTACTCGCAAAATTGAATAATGAATTCTAAAGTAGTGCATTGCACACTTTTGATTTAAATGTACTGCTATATACACAAAAGTGCAATAACATGTGGTTTACAAAAACTTTAAACAAATAAGGTGCTTTATACCAGCAGTATTCTCTTTACACAGTAGCAATAAAATATTTATTGTAAATCTCAACTTAAACATTAATGTAATCAAATCAAATATTAAAACAAAGCTATTTGGCACTGGGCATTACCTTTTATCTAGCTAGTTAAAATGAGTCCAGTTTTCTTGTTTTTTTTCTGAACAGGTATCAACAGGTATCTTTTATAAGGGAGCAGCAGAAACATATCTGTAGTAGTGGTCATGACCTCTGACTACATAGAGTCGAGCAACGTTACTTCTCTGATAGCTTAGGTTTGGTCATGCCATGGTTTCCCACGTACACTAACATTAAACAGAGGTAAAGCCCAATTTATACTTCTGTGTCGAACTCACGCCGTAGCTACGTCGTAGGCTGTGTGTAACGCGCATACCCTGACGTGCACCTCTCCAAAAATGTAACAATGCATCAATTATACGCGTACCGCAAGTGCTCCCGGGGTTTCACATGCTCCCTCTGCATGTGTAATTGCGCATCAACGCAGATAACGACGCAGAAGTATAAATGAAAACCAACACGTAGTCTATAGCGTAGAGGCTCCGGCGTAGGTCCGACGCAGAAGCATAAATCAGCCGGTGAAGTGGTCGAGCACAAGGTGCAGCGACAAGCGGGTGCGTTGTGAAACTGTTGCGGTCATGCTCGCCTCACGGAATTTCAACCTTGTAGCTCACAGTAGGTCTGTCTTTACAGGTTTATGAGATGATATCAATTTCAAATAGAGTTTTTACTTCCAGAACCAGGCTGTTGGACTCCATACATTACTCCTAAAATAAAGTTATGCTGTCTCTTTTATTAGGTTGGAAGTGACAGCATTATTGGGCCATTTTGTCAGATATTAGACAAGACATCAATCAAGCGTTCAAATGTTGGCACATCAACCACGATCAAGGAGAAGGTGAAGATCATCAACTCCATCATCATGAATGGAGTCACTATTGAAGAAGGGTAAGTGATTCTGACTGTTTGTAAGAATATGATGCAGAAAAAGCCACGTTATGGGTAATTTATTTTTTAAATCAAACCCAGACAGGATGTTTAACAAAAGTAACATTGTTTGCTTTCTTTGAATGGTGAAATTGAATAATATTTGAAAACATAGACCTACCAATAAACTAAATAAATAACTAAATCATGTTGCTGCAATACAAATTATGTCATATACAGAGACTCCTGGGAACATTTTTTGAAATGAAGAGTCAAAGAATTTTCAAGTGATCACAACTGACTGTAAGAGTAATATGGATGATTAAGTTAATCCATACATGTTGAAAAAAAATCAAAAATGACTGACCCCAAACATTTTAACAGTAGTGTACATAGTGCACAAAGCACTATGTTGTCCTGTACCATCCACAGTCTAGGATGACAGACAGATTGGCTGTCTCCAGCGTATTTAGTGGTCTGGATGAGGTATGTAGAAGCAATGTAGAAACAAAAGTTCCGATTTTGTCAGTTAGGTTAAAAGTGGGCTTGACTTAGAATTAATGCGCAGAGAGTCTGACCCGCTTCTGCCTGCGGGTGGTGTTGGGGTGGATGCTGCTGCTTTTTGTTGTGATGAGAAAAAGCAGAAAATAGCGTTGTCAGACCCCTAAAGGTGTTCGCTGACCCTGAACAGTACCCCCGTACAACAAATTAACAGAAAAGTGATGAATGTAGATGTAATGATTGCCAAAGAAACAAGTGTCTCGCTACAAGTGTTACATGCTCGCGAGTAAAAGAAGCCTCAGCAAACATTCACATCTCGCTAAACCCGGCCGACTCTTGTTCAAGGGTTTTACTCGCATGCTTCTTTTCTGAGATCATTCTTGTGAATGAACAATGGAATTTTTTCTTTGCACTCCACTTTTTTTTTGCCCAAAACAATTTAGATTTAAGCTGATTTGGGTTAATGGCGATCTCACTTGCCATTGAACTCAAACTGTCCCAAATCAGGACCCTGTTAGGTAGAGACAGAAGGGAAGAGCTTTGGTTTAAACCACTTTTTTCCCTTAAAAAAAGGGAGGGGGGGGGGGGGCTGGGAGCCAATGTGGCGGCCCTCGTGTACGAATTAGCCTGTGCATGAAGAGCATAGTGAAAGAATATAGAGAAAGATAGAGGAAGGAAAGAAAGGAACAGCAACTCTTTCAAAACATAAAGTAAGAAGGGATTAGGAAATCCCTGGCATTTAAAAGCGCCACTTGCATTTTTCGGCCCTTTGTTTGCATGTAGGAGTGGTTGTTTACAAAGCTCGGGAGGTCGGGTTGATGGGGGGGCTGATGGTGGGTTGTGTGGGTGGAAGGCGAGGAGGGGGGTCACAGCAAGGAGGAGCATAGTGTCAGTAATTAGTGGTATTTCAGCAACTACATCTTTGGTGGTCTCTCTGTTCAAAACTCCAATCCTTGTAATCTCCCATCTACCCCCTCTGTCACACCCGCTCCCTCTCTTTCTTCAAACCTTGCTCGCTCGCTCTCGCTCTTGTACACACCCGTGCACCTGAATAGAGCGCCCTGTGTAGCTGCCAATAGAAACCTGCCTCCGTCAGCTACAACACGGCCGCACTGTCCGACGCTCCTTGATCTGGAAAACGGGACACCCTGTCCGCTGTCCCTGTTCCGTGAGGCAAAAATCTTGGAGTACGTTGAATAAAAAGTTGTGGTTGTAAATTTCGCATTGCTTTATGGTTGGGGGAGAGTGTGAAATGGCACTTCCTGTAGGTCCTGTGACATTTGGACGCTAAACCGCAGAAAGTTGCTCTAAAACGTTTTTGTACGTCAGACGACGATGTTGTTTTTAATATATATGCTAATGCCGCCTAAAGGAAAATAAACCAAGCCTGGTGAAAACATTGAGGTATCAGGTTTCAGATTGGCGTGGTGGTTATGCAGAGGGGGATGTAATAGGGTCGGGTGAGGAAAGGACAAGACCCTCAGCTGTGCAATTAGCAAAAAGACATGAAAGCTGAACACTCGTGGTAAATATGCTTCACCGCAAGAGAGTGCAGAAAAAGTTAAGAGTTGGCCCAGGCAAACCAAGTAAACATAAAACTGTGCAAATAAAGTTTTATGGTGCCAAAGCGATCCCAGGAAAATATTATTCTTTGTTTGGTGTAAACAGACAGCAGCGTGTGTGTGTGTGTGTGTGTGTGTGTGTGTGTGTGTGTGTGTGTGTGTGTGTGTGTGTGTGTGTGTGTGTGTGTGTGTGTGTGTGTGTCCAAGTACACTCAGTTCAAAGCCTAGCTCAAGCACTTCGCTGTCTATAACTCATACACATATCAGCGCTTCAATTTGCTCAAAGTTCTTGACTTTTTTTTTAAGAAGCCATGTTACATATAAGCACTGTCAGTGGTTCTTTACTAATGCACGTCCTATAATTTTTTTTTATGTTGAAAAGTATTTACTGCTTGATATCTAGTGTTAGGGATGGAGAAGTTTACACAAGACGTATTCTTTAGTTCAAAAATTGCTAGATGGAGTGCAGTGCAATGGAGTTAGAACATAGCTCGATACCCCTCTAAAAATTGGACTTAAGGGGCGGTCACACTACGCTTTTCATTCCATTGACTTCCATTCATACTCATACGAATGCTGGAGAGAAACGCAAGCTCATGCTCAGATGTTCCAGGTTTGGTTAACTCAAACCTGCGAATTCTTACTATGTAAAGCCGTGTGACCAATAGAAGATCAATAAGTCACGGCATGCAGAGTTGCAGCAAAGTGGAGTAGATTGTATGATCTTACATTTTGGATTTGATATTATATTTGTTTGTTATGTGTTGAATTTATGTTTTTAAAAAGACGCTGCAGTGCATGATGTCATATCATGGCCGTTGCAGTGTCCGAAGAGGTTTCGTATCTGTCGTATGCTCAAAGTCTAGTGTGACCTTGGCTTTAGACATCTTTTAAGACTTTTCACATGTTGTTTTGTTTTGATGCATATGTGCATAAACTAACAATTAAAGTCAAAAATGACTTTCTAAACAAATGTTCCTTGTCTTATTGTGAATGATTCATTGGTTAGTGTTATTCCAAAGAAATCACTGTAATATTTACTCAAAATGTAATAACTTGCTCTTCCTCTGAGACAACGTTCGTTTTGCGCAAATAGCTGTATAGTCATTGTTTTAGCAAACATTTGGTCTGGCTCCGTTCTGGTATGTATTGTCCACATTTCACCATTCATGTTCCACCCTACATGATTTCTTGTTGATTATTCTAAATTATGGAATTTAAATGGGTTATTGACAGTGAATTGGAAAGCCAGAAGTCAAAACTATGTGAACAGCCTGGTTAGGACTGGTGGTCAGGCAATTATGGACTTTGTAATATCCAGTCTGAATGGCTGAATGGTAAAATATAAAAGTTAAATGGTAATTTTTGAACACAAAAAAAAAACATTTTTGTCAACTGGTAGTAGAATTGGATATTAACCAGTATGAGTCTCAAAATATCACACCCTTTTGTGCGATTAATTGCATACTTATCGTAAAATTAATTATTTATCTTGTTTAACGTGTTTATTGTCATCACGTTGTCATCATTTGCTATATCACGTTAAGTAAACTATCAGGTTGAAGGATGATTCTCACACAGCTGTATTTTCTGCAAGGCAAATTTAGGTGTCTTTCCAAAAAAGGACAATTGGAGACTCCAAAGGGATGCCAAATGAAATGAGTCAGTCCATATAATTCATACATTTATGCATTTATGCATACCAAAACACCCATGAAAAAAAACATTGTAGAACAAAACTTTTCGAAATTCAGTGTGCAGTATGTGTAAGAGCTTGTTTAGAGCTTGTTTACATTTTAGACTTGTCAAGTTGTGTGATACTGAGCAGAACCACATGGAGAGGCCAAAAAACAAACCTAAACCAACCGCCTTGACCTGACTGCATTACATGTCTACTAAAGCACACAGATCCATTCAGAATTATGAAACACCACAACATACACATGACAGAAAATCATTATCCTGAATATTTGTGGAAACAATGTACTGAAATGTGTCTGAAAATGTACTGAAACATTTGCGCATCAATATAACAGACTCACACGTGCCTACTCTATTACTGAATGAATAATTAGATAATTATTAATAATTATCGCTTAATGGATAATTAGACTGAAAACTTTGCCAGAGTTCAGCAGCTTAAATTGATCTGATCGCAAACAGAGAAGTGGAATTGGGTTAAAGGGTTAGAATAGAAATTAGCAGGGTTACAGGTGCTACAGCTCCCGACTTCAATGATCATCTAACTGCGTGACACAGCTTCATGCACTTCTGTAATTTATTTGCGGAATGTGCGTTCATTTATTTTAACACATTAAAGATTTTGAATTAATCGCATGCAATAACGTTGACCGCCCAAAAATAAAGTATTGTATATATAATGTGAAATTTAATGCATCCTTGTTATAAAAGTAAACAAAATTAATATATCTTTAAACAACTTAAAAAAAAAAAAAAAAAAAATATATATATATATATATATATATATATATATATATATATTATATATATATATATATATATAGAGCAAGGATGCATTCAATTGATAGAAATTATAGTAAAGACAAAATATTTCTATTTCAAATAAATGCTGTTCTTATTAATCAAATAATACTGAAAAATGTATCAGTTTCCACAAAAAAAGATCTGGACAACTGCAACATTGATGATAATATGTTTATTAATAATGTTTCATAAGCACCAAGTTAGCATATACATTTTACATTTATTAATTTAGCAGACGCTTTTATCCAAAGCGACTTACAAATGAGAACAATAGAAGCAGTTAAACTAACAGTAGGACAACAATCTAAGTGCTATGACCCCTCTCAGTTTAATCTAACGCAGGTTTTTTTTTTTTTATATATAATAAAAATAGAATAGCAGAGAAAGTGTTAGTATTACTGGATCAAGTGTTGTTGAAAAAGATGCGTCTTCAGCAGTTTCTTGAAAGTGGCTACGGACTCCGCAGCTCTGATTGAGTTGGGCATATTCTAATGGGGAGGGGTAAAAATCATATTATAATGATTTTTAAAGCATCATGTGACACTCTAGAAACAACGCTTTGCATCACAGAAATAAATTAATACATTTTAAAATGTTTGAAAATAGAAAACAGTTGTTTGAATTTGTTTTACTGTATTTTTGATCAACTAAATACAGCCATGGTTAGCATGAGAAACTTTTCATAAACATGAAGAAATCTTACTTAAACATTTGAACAGTAGTGTGTGTGTGTTTGTTGAATGGACATTGAAATGACACTCATTCTCTTCCCCGCAGGTGTAACATTCAAGGTAGCGTGATCTGCAACAACGCAGTGATTGGCCGCGGAGCTGACATCAAGTACTGTCTCGTGGGGAGCGGCCAGCGTGTAGAGCCAGAGGGTGAGAACGCTGCGGTCCAGCGCTCGACGCGTTACACTACACGCACAAAAACACACACTCTAAACTTCTGTAGTTCCGCTGTGTTCATGTTAAATCCAGCCTTTTGTGTTTATGTGTGCACTCTCACGCCCATGTCTGCCTTTTCGTTTGTGTGATCTTGTGTGTGTATGTGCGTTTAAATCTGTTTTAATAGCGTATTAAAACCTAAGCTTGTGTGTACAATTGAGCTTTATTTTTTAATATGCTTAATCCTCGCAGTCTTAGATCACTGCGAGGTTTGTGTGTGTCTATTTGTGTGTGTGTGTGGCTTCAGGCTCTTGTATTCCGGGTGGTCCGCGCCTGGTCTCTAACCTCTCCATCAATGACAGTGCCTTAAGGCGGCCCTAAGATGTCCAGAGGCTGCACAGTCTAATTGACTGAACAACAGGGTGTTGCTGCCTCGACTGACCCGCTCTAACCCCTCCCCTAAAACATTTCTACATGTCCACCCCCCACTACTTCCATCATCACTCCTGAGCAGGACTCGATTAGTTGGCCATAACCTCTAAAAATGCCTAGGCTTATTGAAGTGCTCCCAGAAATCCCAAATTACAAGTTAGACCCCCTGTACTTCCCCCGACACACACCCGCCCTCAGGCTTCAGCACTTTAAGCGCAGCGAGAAACCACGATTCAAAGTTATCCCAGAAAATCCCAGAGCAGAGGTTAATGTAACCTATTATTTAAAAAGCATTTCTTATAATAACTGCAATAAATTCCCTCCAGTTGCTGAGGTTGACACTCGCTCCTTTGTACACACTTTAAGTCAAAGAAAGAAATTAAGTTCATTAAAGAGTCGCTGCTTGTTTTGATGTGTCTACCCTTTTGAAAATAAAAAGGCTGATTTTCCTTTGAGGTTGTACTAGAAAATTGAAAGGTTATGGAGAAGAGCTTAAATGTTATGGCAGATTAAAATGTGCGCAGCTATTCAGAGGGTGTAATGTTCAAAATTAAAAACTATTTGGAAGGAAAAATTGATATTAGAGACTTTGATCGTCTATGAGCTGTTTTTAAGAATTATTTATTAGTTACTGTATCAACAATATCAGTCTAACTAGACTGATTACAAAACTAACGGATTACAAAAGTGCTTAGCAGTTGAATCTTATGAAAACTTCCAAGAAACGTGTTCTTCCTTCATATTTTACCCTAAAACCAAGAGAAATGATATATTACATTAGGAAAAACATAATTTTAGTACCATTCATGTGGAGGGGAAATTAATTTAATAATCAAAATAGTGTAATTCATTTTGATTTATTATTACATTCATTGTTAATGTGCAGTTTTTATTTATGTATTTATGTATTTATATATTTTAATTTGGGGATTTTATACATATATTTACACAACCATTCAGTAGTATTTTTTAAGTCTCTCATGCTCACCAAGGCTGTATTTATTTGATTAAAAATACAGTAAAACAATGATATAATTAAATATTATTACAATTTAGTATGCTGATTAGCATTAGCATTGTTTAGCATTTATTTGAATTAGAAATCTTTGCAAAAATATTGTTTCTAATGTTTTAAATTTCTAATGTTTCTGTCACTTTTGTCACAATTTAATGCATCCTTGCTGTAAATAGAATGATTTTCTTTCAAAAAAAAATCTTACTGATCCAAAAACAATTCTGTATACACTCTATACTGTACAAAGGTTATTATTATTATTTTGGGAGGAAGTATAACACACAGTTCTTAAATGATGTTTATAACTTTTTCCATCTGAAAAATAATATACGGTTTAAGTTGGATTTGTCTGTCTCTGATTTTGGCCTAATCAATAAAAGCTGCTAATATTGGCCAATATTGATCTGCACATTTCCACATGAGATCCGCCAGTTTCCAGTCTACATTTTATTTTAATGTTTGATTACACTTAGAGCATATGCAATTCTAGATTAAGAGCTTTTGAATATTGTCAGCTATAACATAAAAGGATCGGTCATAATCGGTACATGCAACGATTTGTATTCAGTTGTAGTTTATATGTTCCTCCCACATTGGACTCTGGTAGACTTGTAACCTTTTTAAACAGCTGCTGAGTGATTAGACGACTCTTAGTAGACTTTATAGTTGTTCCACTATGGTGGTCTAATACAGTCAGCTTCACACACTCTCTCTTTCTCTTCCGTCTCAATGTCTTTCTCTCATTCACTCTCACTCTTTCTGTTCCCGTCCTGTTTACCACTACTGGCTGTTTGCGTGTGTTAGCCACAAAGGAGTGATAGACATCTCATAAACTCTAGCCGAACACTTTCTCTATAAGGTCCTGTGTTCCCAGCATCCTTGTCCTTAGGGGATTGAGCGTGTTGGGTTATGGCTGCTAAAAGCGTCACAGGTCCTGGAGACAGGGTTGTACGGCCAAGACCACCCGGCCTGCCGCTCGGCACCGTGTTGTAAGGTGCAATAGATTTGCAGGTGCTACAGAGGCTGATGACATGTACCTTTCCTCAGACTGTTTAGACTCCCTTGTTCCAACCTTCTGTCTTTGTGTTCGTCCCTCTCGCTCGCTCTCTCTCTCTCTCTCTCTCTCCTCTCTCCTCTCTCTCGCTCTCTCTCTCTCTCTCTCTGGCATAGCACGCTCTATTTGTCTTTCCCCAAACTCAGAACACAAAAACAGTCTTTTGTGCAGATTCCTTCACACTAAAATGTGTCTTTATATGGATCATTAATCTTGCTCTCAAACGTTTAGTTTGGAATAGCCACATTCGGCAAGAGGATATCATCCTTCCTGAGCGAGTGTGTATAAGCCTGACACATTTGTAAACTGTTTGCTTGTCAGTATGTGATGGAATGGCCCACAAAGGTGTGTGTATATATATATATATATACTTGTTTTCCTGTCCTTTGATTCATTGAAACAGTCATCATATCAATACAATGCTGAAGCGACTCATTTGAATTAAAGCAGAGTTTTGAATCTGAACAGAACTCACAGCTCATCTCCTTTGAGGCACGGCCGATGCCTGACAACTCACTCTGAGAATCTCATTCTGTCCCCTCACAGCTGAACGAACCAATGAGGTCATCGTTGGATCAGACCAACTCATGGAGATCTAGAACCCTGGAGATGGATCACAGGCCTGAAGACGCCCAGATCAACCTGCTTCCATGTGCATAACCCCTGCACGGGATCCATTTTTTATATGTCCAAATAAAAATGGATTTATTTATCTCAACACTTCTGGTTTTCTTTTTTCTCTCACCGGTTTGGTATCTGCAGTCGCTTACGAAAAGTACCATTTGAAGTTATACCATTTTAAAAGTGTTAAAATATTATTATTATTCAAATTCAATTGTTAATATTATTAAAATGTAATTAGTTTTTTAACAATTATTTGTTTTAATTAATTTAGTTGCTGTGGTTGTTATTAGTGCTGATGTTAATAATAATAATAAATTTATTATAACTTAAAATCATATTATTAAAATATATACAAATATTTTATAAGTAATGATAAAATAAACAACTGACATTCATATCAGACATAATTTATTATGGTTGGAATACTTTTAAATTGTTGTTAGTAATGTAATCTATTACATTACATGTTTTGGGTAATATAATCAGACTACTTTTTTGATTACCTTTGACCTACTTATTTATAACATTGATTTGAATAGTATCATATTTTTGTTAACCAAAATAATTGCATTAAACATTACATTAGGGTTTTGCTAACTAGGTTTTGGGAAGGAACAGTTGATTTTATACATTTATGAAAAGCTTAATTAAAGTTAAATAAAAAAAGATTAAATATTTTAATTGTTTATGCTATGCAGCGCCTCAATTTTCCATGTAGCTATAGTCGCCTGACTATAAAGCATTAGGGAGAATCAAAGAATTTGGAATAATTTACTGCCCTTTTGTGATTTAATTATAATAAATAATCATATAATTAATAAAAAAGTAACTTTATTCTGATTATAAGTATTTTAAAATGTAATATAATGTAATTACAAGTATTTCATTTCTGTATGTTATGTGGTGTAAATGCATATAAAGTGTTATATATATTGGAACTGAGTTTATAAAATGTTTTAGGTTGGAGTTGTTGATCTTGGTGGGTGTCTGTGTAGTTTGGTTGTGGTTGTTTGTCCAGTGGATATCCCATCACCCATCTGCGTGACCACCGTGACTGGGACTGCATGCTCTGGTGCTGAAAGGAACAGATAACCACAATGGGGATAAGTTTATTTGTACACAAAAAGACTGAAAGAAATGGACCACCCAGTCAGACAGGGACTACTAACAGTTTCTTTTACTCTCCAATACTTGCAGGCTTTCACAAAATGCCTAAAAGGAGTACTTCCTAAAGATTTTCCTCTTTGCTGTCAACGATTTATAGCATTCCAGCACTTGTGCATCTCTTAAATTACAGGTCCCAGGTTCCCTGGTGACGATGGATTCAGAGCCTGAGGAAGAAGCTCTGACTCTCTGTGTGATTTATTTCTATTCCAACTTATTGTTTTTAGAGCCAATCCGAGTCATTTAGTGTCACCGGTGGAATGATTGCACGTACAATGTCTTCAAGCGGAAGCTTTGTTTTGGGGCGTATTGAAATATTTCACAGTGACATCTCTTTCGTGTTTCCCTGTCTTTAAATCCATAAAATAATATGTGTATTTATGAGATTGTCACTGTTCCATTTGTCCTCCCTTTTCTCTTCATTATGATTCAAGACTTTTGGCAGATTAAGCTTATTGCGATCCCTCCCCCTAAGTGGCTCAATAACGATTTTTTAAAATAACAAATTTTTCCCTGGAGAGTGGAGACATATAATGTTTATGATTGTTTGGTCCTATGATACATTGCACACGTTAAGTAGAAATGAAATAATTAAAGTGCCCCAGGCCCTCTCTGAATGCTTGTCATCTGCTAATACGAAACATGTGTCCTCCATTTTGTCAGTGTGATAACTAATCAGATGTCGTGGCCTTTGCCCCCTCTCGCCGCAGTGTCCGCGCTCGGACCACCAGACCTGGCTCAGGAGATGTGGCAGCAGTTGTTTTTCAAAGGTTTGTATATTTAGACAAAGCCTCCCAGAGTTGGAGTCCCCATGGCTGTGTTGGTTTGGAGCTGTGCGGAGCTGTGTTCAGTGTCATTCCCCACCCTTTGGGCCAAATGTGACAGATGCTTGTGTTTTCCTGGGCCTGGGATCAGATGTCAGCTGACAGATCATATATCAGGCCCACCTCGCTGTCTCTGTGTAGCTTCCAGCCTGGATTTCTAGACCTGTTTGGAAGCGAGCTGAGGTTCAAGATGACTCAAACTGAGTCAAACACGCCATTTAAACAGGTATTTTAAATGTATGCATATACACACTACTGGGGTCAGTAATCTATCTGTCAATCTGCCTGTCTATCCATCTACACGTGTATTCAGTTTAGCATGCAAAGATACTGTTCTTTTTTAACTTTCTATTCCTCAAACACTTTCCACAAAAATATTAAGCAGCACAATTATTTTCAACATTGAAAATGGTTTTTAGTATTGAAAATCAGGGTCATGTGACACAGAAGACTGGAGTAATGACTGCTGAGCTCACAGATCACAGGAATAAATTCCATTTTGAAATGTATTCAAATAAAAATGCACTATTTGAACAATAATTTTTATATAGTAGAAACCATACAAAAAATACAACGATCTTACTGAAAAAAAATCAATATTTTACAATTTTATTCATTTATTATTATTATGAATGAGAAAATAATTATCATTTTTTTATAAACAATTATTTGTAATGTACAAACATGGATTTTTCTGTAAACCTGCTTTGAAACTGTGTATTGTGAAAAGTGCTATACAAATAAATGTGTATATTGAATTGAATAAAAAATGTGAAAACATATGTAATGTGTGAGTGTGTAGAATTTCAGATGTGTTCACCTTTTTCTTAATAGTTTTCTCAATTAAAAAGGATTTAGAATATATTTTATTTTAATCATTTCTTTGCCATGCTTTTTTGGCATTATTAAAAATATTACCACTGACAAGTATTTTTCACTATAGCAATGCCAAAAAAGCAATGCAAAATAAATAGAAGTGTACATTTAAATATGTCGTCGCAGCTTCTGTTTGAGTAGTTGAGATGCAAGCTACACTGTAAAGGAAGACACTAATGTGAACAGGCCTGTGAGTTGTCATAACTCATAGAGACTTGGATATTGCTATGCAACTTGTTACATCCAGAGGTCTTAAGAAGTATCATGTACCATGAGAGCCAGTGACCTGATCGACCAAATGACAGGCACAGTCGAGCCCTTTGCTCTGAGGGACTGTGTGTGTGTGTGTGTGTAGTCGGTGGGGAGGGGAGGAGAGATGGCTGAAGGCTTGAGCATGGTGGAGGGTGGTGAGAGGCTCGCTGGCCACCCAAGTGGCAGAAAACCTGCATGTTTTCTGCTGACCCCTACACATTAACAGAACACTTCCTCAATTTGTCTTCTGTGTTCTTGAGGCACAAACGAAATTTCCTCTCTTTTTCGCCTCCTTTTAAGACGCCGCATCCCCCACAAACCTCCTGCAAACCCTCACGCCCACCTTCAGTGCACACACACTTAACAATTAGTACTTTTTACTGCTGAACAAAGACAGTATGGAAGCTGTGTGGCCTGTAAAGGCCAATAACCTCTATGACATGCGAGGGACTGCGTGCTCTTTGAAATGAACATACTGGCTGCTTTACAACGCTCCCCAGGACGCTCGCTAAATAACATCGGAGCTTGTTTATCTCGCACGACCCCGGCGATGTTACACCCCTGTGACTGGTGGCTCTGTTCCTTCTGTAAGGAAGCCATAGACTAATCAAAACACTTATCAGATTCTCAAAGATGTAGTTAAACGCTTCTATGCAAAAGATTTGTAATGACCAAAAAACGGTTAAAGAGTCAAATTTGGAGCAGTGATAACAGAGAGCAGATTTCTACTTTTGTGTCATGCACCTGTACCCAACCTTTGGGGTTGGATGTGCACAATTTGCGATTTAGTCATTGGATTGAGTGTGTTTGTAGTTTTAGACAAGACTTGATTCATTATATTAAATACATACAGAATATATACATGCACTCCAAAAGGGATTAAATAAGTAGAGAGATATCAGTAAGAAAACAAAGGGGTCTGATATCATCTTGCCACCTGCTAGTTTTGCCCCAACAATACCCCTGTTAAAGGGACACAAACAAAGACGGCTGAAAAAGTTTTTTAAGCGAGCCATTCATTACGATGACAAAGGGCAAAGAAATACATTATCATAATTAATCTTATCTGGAGCTGTGGGTGGCGGGTCTTTTCCTTTTGAGACTGATGGACCCTTACAATGCCAACATGTACACATCAGTGTGTCACAAAGCACTTTGGGGGCTAAGAATATTTTAAGCTTTGTAAACATTCGCCAAACAAGTCCTGAATGTTAGCTGGAGGCTAGTGTCTCCCCATGCTTTTATCCACATCAAAACAGTCAGCCACTGGCAATTTGAATACAAAGTTTGACTTCCTTTCTTAAGGATATTTCCAGAGTACAATGGCACATGTTTATTGCGAGTTTTGTGAAAAAAAATCCACATTGCTTATTTAATGCTGTGGCAGAAACATTTTTGTCAAATGTTAATTTTAACGCTTTAACATCAAATATAATATAGTTTTTTTTCTTCTTTTGAGATCATTTTCTAAATTAGTCAAGATCCTGGTTTCGAAATATGATAATTGTCACTTACAAAACATGTATTTTTTCCAAAATATTAGGTTCAGGTTCACAAAAATGCCATGTGAATTATAGCACTCTCATTGCGGTAGGTCTTTCTCCCTCTCTGTCCATGTGTATATTTATGTATGTATATATTCTCTATATGTAATTATGAGGGGGTTTTTATATATATAATGTATTACTTTTTTTATTGTAACTGTTTGAAAAATATGTTTTTGCTTGGCAATATTGTAGTACAACTGTCATGCCAATAAAGGTATATGTGTGTGTGTGTATATATATATATATATATATATATATATATATATATATATATATATATATATATATATATATATATATATTAATATATATATATATATATATATATATATATAATGGTGTTGACGCCAGTGAGCATCATTGGCTTCTGATACCATATATCAGAAGGTAATGATGCTCACTGGCGTCAACTACCATTAGAAGGTACTTGTCTGGTAGTTTCAAAGCAATTCGTTCATGGTGCTGATGCCTTTATTAGATAAATAAATTCAGCCCTGAAGCTTTTGAGGAAAATAAACACGTCTTTGCCTGCGGAGCCTCTCAGCTGTCGCTTGATAGCCGTGCTTCGTTCTTTTGGAGCTTACCTTTACACAAGCAGGAACGGGCTTTGGCCGTTTATGTTTAGGGGCTGTGTGATGGCAGATTTCTGGACAGCGCATGGTCATCTCCCCAGTTTATTTATCCAAGGCCTCTAGACCTCAGCCCGGACCTCCCTCAGTTTGTTAGGCTTAAAGGGGCCCCCTACCGCATGGAGCAATTCCTCAGATTCCACATTAGCTCCCATTCCCAGCTGCCCTTACCCTCATCAAATTAAACAATTTCGAGAAATGCGCCCAGTGTTGCCATAGTATACACGCACGCATACATGCCCTTGTGCTTTCCCTTATGTCAATAGTTCTTTATACTAAAAAAAAATCAGTTTGAAGTAATATCTTGACTGCAACCGTATTAAAGTAAATAATCATTAGATGACAGGTGGAAGGGATTGCTCATACAGTGATTATAGTTTGCACAAAAGCAAGGGCACTTGAACTCTACAACTTCTTATCAACTTCTGTATAACACATTTGAATAAATGTTGAGTTTGCATATAATTTCTTTTTTTGCTGACAGAAATTAATAGAATTACTGTTGTTGCATCAGTGTTTAAGTTCACCAAATCTGTGCATTGCTGTACAATTGAATTAATTGAATGATTTAATTGAATGAATGATCCATTAATAATTGAACGAATCATCTCAAACAATCTTGATAAGTTTATCACTATGAGTAGCCTTGGAATGGACTTGACCCTGCCATTATGCAATATCCAAAACCCACTATCCTAGACCTTAGATCTCATTGTAGATATAAAGAATGACAAGTTTAACTGCTGTCCTAAATAAAGTCAAAGTGGTAACAATGTGCATTGTTTGTTGTCGTTTTTTTGACCATTTTGAATTGAATTAAAGAAAAACTCTTGAGCAGAAATATCAGAAATTTTGACAAGTTAAATGTTAACTTAAATAGAGCCAAGTCCTGAGTGTATCATATAGCACACAAGGAAAATGTGTGCATTTCTTTTGACATTGATTACTTTGTTTGACAGCTAAACTCAGCAAAATATAGCCTACATTTAGCCTACTACAAGTGAGTCATTTTTTATTCAAGCCATTTTGTTGCTCATAAAAATCCCAGAGTCCGTGCATTTTGATCATCTTTAGCTATTATTGTGTATTTATTGTTGCAATTTTATTATAAATAATACTATTTTATTAACTAGTTCCTATTATTTGATTGGTTTTTCTAGGTTTTTTTAAAAGTATGTGGCCAGAGCAGATTAATTTGTAAAGTCTCCCTCTGCATCCGACTGTCAGTATAAAAGAAATGTATGGCTGTAGTATCAATAGATGGCCTGTGTGATAGCGTGTTAAAATACGAGCTGAGGCTATTGGGAATGTGCAGAGCGGAGCAGCAGTGCAGTGAAAGAGCTCCTCTAGCACTTCCCCCTCCCGGCGCTGATGTGAGGGGCTGCCTGCCTGGGTGGTCTCCCTCTCTCGCCACTTTGGTGAGCTGTTGCTTAGCAGCTAATAATAGGAGATGTTTGCAAAGTAATTTGCCTCTTCCTCGGCCAATGAGAACCAGAGCACTTTTCCATCAAACCACCCTTTTCAGGCTTTGCAAAGGGGCTACCTCTCTAAGTGTTACTGCAACAGGATCAGAGGTAGACTGGCGGAATCCGCTCGCGACTTTCTTCTGCTTTAAAACGAGTTACGCGCTATAGCTGGACGAATGAAGACCGAAGGATCTATACGGATTCGAGCACATAATGTTGGGATGGAGTTGGAAGACTTTGGCTCAAGGAAAGACTAGAGAATATTTCTTAAAGCTGAACCCGGTGGATGCGCGTGTCGCGAATCTTGGATTATTACTATTATCGTCTCTGCCTAAAGCACCCCGTTTGTCTTTAACTTTCTTCTGCGCCTTTTCTGCCTCCCGTTTGGACTATGGCCTCGGATCCCAGAGACCCGGGACCGGCCGGTGGTGTTTTAGGAGATTTACCCCCAAGTTACACACGCTCTCCGCCGCCTGTGAACTCAGACCTCATCCGAAGACCCAGTTACTGCCACGCCGCTTTTGCGTTAAAACAGATTTCTAAGGTGACAAACGCTTTTCCGTTGGAATATACAAATACGCACTACGTCGTTGTTGTTGTTGGTGGTGTATTCGTATTTCAGGTGCCAGGGAACTGCTAATTACGTTCTTTAGCGTAGTTTTGGAAGTGTTGAAGGGAATTTACATCTCTTTTTAGGCTAGTGAGAAGGAAATTATCAAAAGGCAACATTTACACCTCAAGGCTTATTAGGTGGAAAGAGAGCGAGTAAACGACGCTAAATATGAAAGTATGAGTACGGACAGCGACTTCTATGAATGAGACCCGAGTCTCCATTCATTTAGGTCTTCAGTCCGCGCGTTTTGAGTATTTTTTCCACGTTTAACACCTCTCTAAGCTGCCACTTCTCTAAGCAGAGTTCAGCCCGGTTGGTCTAGATACAATATAGCTGTTTGTTTGACAATGCGCGCGTCCTGCTGAGGAATTCACTGATTAAGTTTGATCTGACAAAGCATCAGTGAAGCGCATGAACGCTTGGCTATGTGTCAAAACTCCCATGAGTGAAACCAAAACATGTCCAGTTATACTGCAGATAGGACTGCCAGTTACAGGACGCTTGTGAGGTTGTTGCAAAGTCTGGATACATTAATTAAATCTCGGATCTTTTTAAATGTAATGTTAAATGTTTGATTATTTAATAGCCAGCTAGAAAATGCTTTCAAAATCACTGTCTTTGTTCTGTGTTATAACAAGTATTTTGAAATAGTTTTACTTTATAGAAACACATGTTTGACAGCTTTTATTTGAGGTTACATGATCCTATATGTTTTAGCATTACACCCTCTAAGGCTAAAGTTTTTAAGAAGCCTTTATATAGCTGTTATGTATATTATATATTGTTAAGTATTACAGTTCGCCATCTTTCTTAACAAAAAGATGAGCACTAGAATCCAGACCAGAAACCTGAAGAGAGAAACCTGAGGCCTGTACTGTAATACACTTAAACAATTGAAACCCACTAAACTTGAAATTATTAGTTAGATAGAAACAAGTTAGATAGAAACAAATATATAACAAAATGACAAACATGTTTACAGGCCTATGAAGTTCTCCAACTCATGCCAGTTGCCATGTTATATAGGAACACACATGAAATTGTTGAGATTTTAGTGTTTACTACAGGTTAGGGTGGATTAATGAGAAAACAGTTCTGATATTGTCACACTGGTATTCAATCTGAATTTTGAAGTAATTCTCTTATTATTTTCAGTTGGTTTGCTTTGTTTTTGAAGTCAAACTTATTTTACCTTGTCTGCTGGACAACAAATAGACAGTGTCTTGTTTAGAAATGTGTTACAAGAAGAAAAAAAACCCTCTCTTCTAAATATTGATTTGTGCGTTGTCAGGACATTTCACTATCCTGGCAGGGCACCGTGTGTTACAACTGATCTAAAATAGCATCACTGTACATGTGAATAAGTGTTCCTCTCTTGTGTCTCAGGGGAAAGCTGTGGGACAGAAAGCACCACTGTGGATTCGGGCGAGGTTCCAGGCTTTTCTCTTTTCTCTGGGCTGTCACATCCAGCGACACTGTGGAAAAGTCCTTTTCATTGGACTGCTTGTGTTCGGAGCCCTGTCTGTTGGTTTGCGGGTCGCTGCCATTGAAACGGACATTGAGAAACTATGGGTGGAAGGTGAGTCCAAGCTTTCATGTTTCGCTGTGTGGGTGGGTTTTTGGGGCTGATCGGTGTAGAGATCTACAGGATCAAGTTATTTGTGAGCTGTATGCAGTGATCTTTCACTTTGCAAAGTGCCTGACACTGTTTTACATAGTCCTTTTTTAGTGCAACTCAATTTCAGATCTCTCTCCCAAACAATTTGACCGTCTTTGCTTGGCTTAACAAAGCTTAACTGATTGAAAATGCGATTGTGGTGCTGTTGTCGGGCGATATAGACCTAGACCTTGTGTGGGCTTCTGATATGAAGTCTCGGGATCTTTGAGCGGACATAGACCGTGGCCTCTGGAATTCCATATCTCCTGTCACGCACACGTAGCATTCTTTTTCCTAGCGCATGCAAGCCTTCTCTTGTTCTCTCTACATCAGCCTATATTGTTTGCGGTGAGAGCTGTGCTTGATGTTTTTCTTTTTCTCCCCTTTCCCGCTTGACGTCCTTTCCGTGCACCTCACTTATCTGTGCATTTTCAGGCAGCTTTATTTGGTTTTCACACTGCCAAATTCCTTCTAAGCCCCCTAGGCTTTCGCCACACTGCTGATCCCCTGCACAGATGGGCTGTGTGTGAATCGTTAGCCATCTTTGAGGTACTGACCCTCCCCCTCATGCTCGCTGTGTGGTCCTTCACTATTCTTGGATTCCATTCAACAATAAAGGCACCCCCCTTTACCAAAAAAAGTGAATACAGCTGAAGTTTACCCACCTGTTTCACACTCACACACACAACACGCACAAGGGAAGTCGTTATTTTGTAGTTTTACTTGAAAATAAAACATGTTCAAGCTCAGCATTGATTTAAAATAAATGGTGGTACCGTATATATATAATTGTTTTTTTTTGTTGTTGTTTTTTTTTACAATATCATAGTCAGAAAATATGGCTTTCAGCATGACAGAAGGCAAAAAGTTTATAATTAGTTTTGAAATATTCAGACCTGTAAATATCGCGATATGTGAACTAATGCTCTCTGGTGGGAACATTAGATGGAGTTTAAAGCAAAGGGAGTTGTCAGATGTTGGCAGTGAAATTTGTGTTTTAATGTAAAGCAGGCATAAAGCATGGGGCTCCTGGAGTGAAACGCCAAAGTGCTGAAAAGGAATGCTGTGCCTTTAAGAGGCAGTGCCTGTGTTTCTAAAGTTTCTGCCTGTGTTGTTTCCCCCAATAGCCCATTGACAAAGCTGCTCTGGGCTGAATGGGGAGTAAGTGGTATGGTAACAAGGAGAGGTTAGTTCTCACACACAGGCACACACATTCACTTCTGCACACATACACATAAAAAGTCACAGGGACAAACAAAAGAGTTTTATAATAGGTCTTGTGATTGGGAATTGAATTTAGAAAGGTCTGGTGCTGTTAGCGATTGCTAAATAGTTGCATATATTAAGAGGACTTTCCAGTGACCTGCCAAGCCAAAACTTTTTATCATAAAATGAATATGGCAAAGGCATTGCTCCATTTCAAAGATTAAGGATAGATCGGTTACATTTTAAATGTTAAAACAGCTTTTTGTCATAAAAATTCAAATCTGTTGTGTTTTGGGGAGCTATAAAGAATAGTAAAGCAGCCAGGGCCTGTGGATCTCACACTTGCCCAGCTGTGCACTTTGGAGAATATGGCTCCTCATTACTTACCCCTGAGGCGGTCACTGTCCCTCTTTCACCTCTGCTCTAGCCCCCACCCAAATGACACACAGGCCACCAAGTGTCCATGTCCTCAGGGACCACCCGTAATTGCTTCCGTCTTCCATCAAATGATGTGCAAAAAGCAGCAACCTTATATGTCTTATAAAAAATGAACAGTTTAGTAATCAGGTTTAGACATCCTGTGAGGAATACTGTGTTTTGTCCATAAAAAACTTTAAAAAAAATTAGCCATTGAAGTCAGAATGTAGAGATATCTATCCAACCTGGCCTAAAATACATCAGAGTGTTTATATCTGACTGTGAAATTTGTATGCTAATGAATTTCTCTCTTTTATTGTACATACAATGAAAGACAGTTGAGACTTCAGAATATCTTATTTTGTGTCCCAGTTAAAAATGCAAGACATAAAGCTTTTTGGGTGAGTTATCCTTTTAAATCATTGGATAATTCTTGGGAAAGTGTGATTTATTTTGCTGTGTGAGGCGTGAGAAAGAGGTGATCAAATTAAATGTAGGGTGACGGTTTGGGGGCTGGTGAGAGAAGTAACATTCTAGAATCTACAGCCTTAAATTACTCATGTTTTCTTCTTATGTGCAGTGTCGGATTGCAGAGGGGAATTTGTTTGGAGAATTAAGAGAGGGAGAGAAAGGATTGAGAAATTTGTGTTTTCAAAGGAGCTGAAGTTATTTAATTTGGTTTCTGACACCAAACTGTTGTACCACATCTTCTTTTAATTGTGCGTATTTTAATATTTGATTGAGTTTTTTAGAGTGAAGGATTTGTCAGTGACAAGTTGCCTATTGGTGTGAAGCAAAAAAAAAGTAGACTTTGATATGTGATTGATTATATGTTTGAGTAATACTGGCCAAAAGGATTGTTGGCATTTAACGGTCATTGCAAAAATGTGTGTCTGCAAAACAATCGGCAAACTTTTTCGAACAGACGGACATGTTTATGTACTCGTATACAGTCGTAACTTAATTTTTCTCATCCATTTTGACACTATTTCGGTGTGCCTGACAGACGTGTACACACAGACAAGCTGTACAAACATTACTAAAAAGTTAAAAAGTTTACCCAGATATCTGGGTAGCAGGCCCGCTTGAGTTTTATGAAGCCACCAGGCAGTAGAAGAGAGGAATAAAGAACATATACACATTGCATGAATGACCTTGTCCACATACAGTAGACTGGTAGAACCAGCACAAGCCCAGAATTTATACAGACACATGTGGACAGTTCAGTGTTAAGAGCAGTTATCTAAACAAAAAAGAAATGAGAGGTAAATGCAATAATTCATTAGAAAATACACAGTCTTCCAGTCCTGGTGCCGGATTCAAGAGAAAGAAAGCTCTATGGAGCATTATTGGAGGTGAATGGCAAGCCACAGTACCCCAGCTACATAAATAAACTCGAACTGCTGAGATTTAGACCTCACCAGTAGAAAGTACAAACAAGGCCAGAGTCAACCTGGGTCAGTTGAAAATGTTTACTTCAACCCCCACTCCACAGGCCAGCCATCCAGCCCTCATTACTCAAGAACAGCCATAAGAACTGAATGCATCCCTTCTCAGAGTTTAGCAGATTTCTACCCCAAATCAGAGCGTTGTCAATTAAGGCTACACTTACTCTGCCAGAGTTTTCATTCTCTCAACCTAATCAGTGCGTTTGTCATTGCATTTGTTTTTTAACCATTGGGTAGTTAAGAGCATGATGCAGTTCCAAAGGTTGCCAGTGCAGCAATAGAACACGTTTCATAACTCTAGGTTAGAGAGGCAAATCGAGGTCTAGCTCCATGGCAGAAAAGGTACACCTTTTAGTTTATATTCTTAAGCTAATGTTACTAGAACAACGCCAGTGGAGGCAGGAGGAGTCCAGACCCCCAAGAAGATGCCCCTCTTGCTGGCTGATTCAGACAGTATTTCTTACATTCAGTCCAACAAGGGTCATTCTCTTTGATCCATGCTGGAAAAAAAAGAAACTGGTCACTTTTTGGGGAAAAAAGTCTCCTTTTTGTCCTCCTCAACACTTTGTCCTTTTGGTTAGGGTAAAAAAAAACATTTTCTTGGTACGTGGTGGAAAAGAAATGGTTTCTGGGCTCAATAAATTCATTTCCAGTTTGAATGAAACCAGCAACGTGGAAAATTTTTGCCTTTCACCGTGGGATGAATGTATGTTTCAACCACACATTAAGCTGCATTAGCAGCCAGTGGAGTGCCTAATGTGGGCATTTTTCACAGCAGCCAACACTAGGGCTGATTAGCATAATTAGTACAGGGAAGGCTATACATATGGAAATGGCCAGGACCTAAATGCCAGAACCGGTGGAAATTTATGTCAATGCTGACAGAAGTATCAGGTCTGAATAGGTGTTTGCTCAAGCATAGTTTTAGTATTCTAGATTTGTTTTTAATATTTTAACTGAGTTACAGTGCATGATGTGTATTTGTTTTATCTTCAAGGCCAAAAAGTTCTGTCAGAGAGATGCACAGGAGGACATGCATGTGTGCTTATGCATTTCACACACATAGACAATCTATGAAGCCAGCGCTTCCTCCCTCTCGTTAGCATTGTTTTTTCCCAGCAGATAAAAAAGGTCCAGCTGCTTTTGTAGTGAGTTTCTCTCTTAATTTTTTTTCCTGCTTGTTGGAAAACAACTGAACGTGACTGAAAATTAGGTTGACAAAGACCAGCATTGAGTCTCTTGGTGGCCTTGAGTTAGAGCTCATAGAGACAGAGGTGGATCAGTCTCCATCTGCCACTGTATTGGGGCGAAATGGGGTGGTTCTCTCAGTCATGGTCAAGCCATTGAGACTCCTTGTGATTAAGAGTTGCAGTGAAGCTGAAATGTTTAAAAAGATTTGCACTTGAGCCAAATCTATCCTTCTTGTCTTTATAATGTGTCTGGAAAGAAGAGGAAGAAAAAATCAAACAAAGAGCTTGGAATGGACATTATGGGCTGAGGACCAAGGCGAAAGAGCTGGACCGGCTTGTTTTGTTCTTGGTGGTTTCATATACTAATGTGTGTGGAAGAAAAGGGGAAAACAAAAAGAGAGAATGAATGTGTGTATGAGAGAGTGTGTGCGTGGGCACGCACTGGCACCCGACTGAGTATCTGTACTCTTGGATTTACTTGGGTGGTGAAAACAGGTAAAAATGTCTCTTTCAGCACTCTTCCTTGTGGGACTTCCTCCAGAACAGCGTGAGTCCTTTCAGAAGCCTCTTAATCCCTCTAATCTGGCCCACAACACTTTGAAGGTGGCCTGTCCTAATGGAGAAAGCACTGGGTTTCAGACCTTGCTGCTTATTGGTACTGCACCATATTCAAATGCTCAAATCTTGACAGTAAAGGTATATTTTTGCGTAATCTTTCAGTTAATTTTAACATGATCGTTGTTGTAACCAAGCGATTTTTATTCTTAACTTTTTTTAGTCAAACCACATTTTCTTGCTCCCCTTTATGCATCAATATGGTAACCATAACTTTATTTTAGGTCAATGTAAGCATGCAGTTGTGGGTGAGATGTTGCAGAGCATTGGATAGGCCGTGCCAGGGTGGACATGAGTGAGATTGAAGCTGACAGGGCCCACTGGCAGGGTGACACCGGGGAGTAAGGGGCTTCTTCTTCATAGTTAATTACATGTCACTTTCCATACTGCCCACTGGGAGGGAATCCCCTCACACCAGCTCATTTTGCTGGTTTGCTCCTGGGTGGGACCTTGAGACAAGCTAGCTGAAGCTTGCTACCATTGTATCCCGCCAGTTAGGGCAGACTGTAGATTAGCTTCAGCTTTTTATTTGCTAGATAGTATTTCCAGGATCCACTGTACAGCTATATAATCTGTGAGACATTGAGGCTGGTTTCCTTTCTGGCTGTGTTGGGGAACATCGGTCGGACCCTCCTCATGGATAATTGGCCTGTGATGGTGATGTCACCCCCAAGGCTGTGAAAAATGAAAGTAACAAAGGAAGGAGGGGCTCTACTTGGGAGACAGTAAGCTCTGAATGGGAGTATTGCTGCATCAATAACACACAACACCTTTATGCTGCCCTCACTTTGGTGTCTATTGACTTTTTATTTTATATTTCTTAACCATGGACTTCTCTGCCCAGTAACTCAAAGCAAAGATGCTTTGAAATCCCCCCAGTCTTCTGTGTTTGACAGTTCTAGCTGTTTGAATCTCAAATGTACCCAGATCACTCTTGTGCATCACAGTTATTTTTTCCACCCTCCTGTGTTGTGTTTCTGGCTGTGAAAGTATTTGCGTGCCTGTCTCTTTAAGTGTACAGCAGCAGTGAGCCGAGAGAACAGAGCAAAGCTCCCATCTGGAGGGTGGCTGAGTGGAGCGGTGACTGAGCGGCGGGGCCCACTCGGGCCTCTAGCTGGGTGGTCCAGATGGGAGGAACCAGACACAAATAGCTATAATTTACTTCAGGAGCCCCTGTAATTACAGGCCCAAGGATTGGAGCTCAATTCCTGCAGATGCCTGAATGCATTAAATATGAACACGCTGTCCGTATAACGACACAAATGCGTGTTTGCGTTTTGCAAATGGATACAGCCTTCAGATTTAGGCCGCCACATTTTTTGAAGTAATGTGTTTATGTAACCTGCATGTCAGATAGCTGCATGAATGGAACCAGGAGGTTGAATGTTTGCATTTTTAAAGTTGTAAGCTCCAGGGCAAACCACATGGAATTTATATTTGTGGTGCAATTTCTTTGTTTCTGTTCAGCTCTAAGCCACTCTAAGCTGTGGGCTACCCTGACAACAACAGTACTACTCTCTTTCTGTTTTCTTCTGTTTCTCTATGTCTCTTTCTCTTCCACTCCCTCTCTCAATTAACTGAGGCAGGCAGCGAGATGTGCCGGGGAGAAAAAGTGGCTCGGTGGGCTCAGCCAGCCACTGCAGACTTGTCATCATGTATTGGGAAGTAGAGGGGCAGACGGGCAGGCTCTGATCTGGGCCGGTGTGTTTCATGTGCATTTGGCATGGCCGCAGATACCCCGCGTCCTCTTTTTATCACCGCCTCCGTTAATTAGGAGGCTGGACTCTGGAGTTCCCTCTGCACTCTTTGATGCTTTTCGTTCCGACTCAAAATACCACATGAACAGCATTTCTGTTTGTACTCTCCTGCCTTGCTCCCTCCTTCAATTTATTGCTCAAATCTTGGATGTGACATGTAGATCAAGAAAGACCTAAAGTCTTGAGGGACCTTTCAATCAGGAACCACAGTCTGTGCTAAGTAGTGAAGAGTTATCCATTAATTAAACCTTGTGTGAAATTGTGGGCCATGTCATAAGGAGTACTTCCACTCTTTAGTGTGCTAGAGACATAAATGTGATCCACACATCTGTTTTCTGGGGTTAGTTGGAGAGTACACAGGGGAATGAGAACTAGCGTGTTTAATTCAGTTTAATTTCGGTTTAATTATGACATTAACCTCTCACTGAAGATCATGGTTGTTTCTTTGTTTAAACAATTGTTGCAGTGTGACCATTAACATAGAACTATATTGTTTCTCTGGCTTGTTTTTATCACAGTCAAAAGGAATAAAAACATAATAACTGCAAAGGTCCTTTCTGAATGTTTGAAAATAAACCATGTTGTCTGTCTGTTTCAGCTGGCAGTCGGGTAAGCAAGGAGCTACGCTACACAAAAGAGAAGCAGGGAGAGGAGTCAGTGTTCACCTCACAGATGCTCATACAAATACCCAAACAAGAGAGAACCAATATTCTTACCCAGGAGGCTTTGCTGCTCCACCTGGAGGCTGCTTTGTCAGCCAGCAAAGTTCAAGTGTCTCTTTATGGAAAGTGAGTGGAACCCCCAGAAGGATTACAGGGAATTTCAAACACTTACAAACATGAGGGTCAGTTTTTAATATGTGGTTGTATGATTTCTTCCCACAGATCCTGGGATCTTAATAAAATTTGCTTCAAATCAGGGGTCCCAATTATTGAAAATGTCATGATTGAGAGGGTAAGCATGTTTTTTTTATGCGTTATGTGACTTTCTCCCGAATCATTTTCTTATTTCTTTCTGCTTAGTGCTTCAGACAGCTATTATAGGGCTTATTTAAGTTAACTTGCTATTTTTTCTGTGCCATGAAATCTGCCTTACCAAAGATGATTTGCTATTTCTCCCAGATGATTGACAAGCTTTTCCCCTGTATGATCGTGACTCCTTTGGACTGCTTTTGGGAAGGCTCCAAGTTGCAGGGAGGCTCCGCCTACTTACCGTAAGAATTCTGCTTATTCTAAATTAATATATAATTACATCTCTAATTTAAGTCATACACAGCTTGACTAGACTATTATTAATATATAAGCTCAAGAGATCAGAACTAACTATAGAACAAGGGACTGTGCCTGAACTGTAGCTCTGAAGCATTGACCCCCCTCATATAACACACGCTCCTATAACAATTGGGTTTTACCTTCAACCAAAACGGCACTGGGTGTGACAAACTCTAACATCAAGCCCCTAGCAAAAGCTCTATTTAGTCGTTGATAAGCTGAAGCCTGGTTCCGTCGTCGCTGGGGCTTGAGTTGTCATCAGTGTGGTGAGGGGGCTTTACAGGACAATCTCTGATCCTGCACCCTTGTCCCACCACCCAATCCCCCAGCCTGAAGAAGCCCTTATGGAAAGGGGAGAGAGAGAGAGATGACTGCTACTGGGTGGGTGGTAAAGGGGGGGGGAGCTTTTGGGTCAGACAATGGTAAGCATTCTTTCAGTTTACGAGTGAGTGTCCATCAGTGAGGGGGCCCTGGAGGGGGCCCGGCTTTGTCAGCACTGGGTAACACTGTGCATTCTCATGGTAATCGCCCAGGCTTGGAGCTGTAAGTTGTCCAACAAATAAAATGGGCATTATTCAAGTCGTGGCCCAGAGAGAAAAAAGAGGGACAGAAAAGTGGGAGAAATTAACTGTGGGCATTAGACATTGTAGTTTACACTTCCACCTAAAATACCCCCTTAATATTTTGTTGAAGGAAAATTTTATAAATTGTATTTTATAACAAATAAAATGGGCATTATTGAAGTCGTGGGCTCAGAGAGAAAAAAGAGGGACGGAAAAGTGGGAGAAATTAACTGTGGACATTAGACATTGTAGTTTACACTTCCACCCAAAATACCTCCTTAATATTATGTTGAAGGAAAATGTATAAATTGTATTCTATTCTGCCCCCCACACCCCTTCCCCCAAAAATTGTATTCTAAATTCATGCTGGCCAAAAAACTGGCTATTTTTCAATTGGTTAAGACAGATTCTGTCAATTCTCATAGATACTTTTTCCGAGAAGGATGAGTGGCCTTTAAAAATATTGTTATTCATTGTCTTCTTTTCTCTATTTGGCCATGTATGAAGAGGGCTTGAGTTAGCCACTGAGGCTAATGTCCTCTCAGGCTTCCGCTTCAGTTCAGCTGTTTTTTTTTTCTAAAAGAGAGAGAGAGAGAGAGAGAGAGAGAGAGAGAGAGAGAGAGAGAGAGAGAGAGAGAGAGAGAGAGAGAGAGAGAGGAGAGAGAGAGAGAGAGAGGAGAGAGAGAGAGAGAGAGAGAGAGGAGAGAGAAGAGAGAGAGAGAGAGAGAGAGAGAGAGAGAGAGAGAGAGGGGAGAGAGAGAGAGAGAGAGAGAGAGAGAGAGAGCAAAGAGCAGCAATCTATGGAAAAACAAAAGGGCCCAGGCCGGTTCACTCAAGCAAAAAATAGGAGATAAAGGAGACTCTCTTTGCAAGCAGGAGCAAAGGCGCTTGGTATGTGGGAATGGGAGAGGACCAGCTTTATTTGAAGCTGCTCTTCATGAGTTATTAGAGTGAGATTGGTCCTGGAGTTAGGACACTATTCACTTTTATTCTTCTTTACCCACAAATGCCCATCACAGTGAAAGGCCCCTCTCTCACACAGGGGGTATCACTCTGGTTTCTGAGGCATTTTTTTTAGCTACATAGGTGTTGACTGGGAGTGTTGTTTCTTTTTCTTGTGATGTATAATAGTTATCATTTTCAAGGCCTTGATAATGTAATATTGTTAAGTTTGCAATATTCTTGTTATCAGTGTTTCCCAGAAGAACCCTACTGAAGACTTCCCTTGTAACAAATTAGAACGTTAAAAGGGTCCAACGGTAACTTTACTACTCCTAATGAACGGCACGTCAATAGACAACAGTCCACTCTCTTAATACCCACCGACTGAGAGAAGATAGATTAAAAACTGCAGACTGAGGGGTTGAGAACACTGAGCTCAAAGCAGCATTCAAGATAGTCAGCACAGCCCTTCCCAGCATTCTCACTGCCCGCCTTCATCCTTATCAAGATGTTTTAGTGGCAGAGGTAATCGTTATGACTCGATGCACAAAGTTAAGAGACAGCAGCCTGTAGACCGCCGGCACATTATGCCCCTCCGTGTAACAGGATAATAAACGCTACTTTATGCTGCATCTGTAGTCCACCACCACCATGGAGGGACTGGTGCCGGGAGGCTTGGAGAAGCAGCAGCAGGGAAGGGGAAAGGGGGATTGCTTGGGAAAAGCATGCTATCTTTTGAAAAAGTTGTAGAATTGATTTAACCTGCTTAAAATGTGTCTCAATTTTGTTGTCTGTTGTTATAGGGGCATGCCTGACATTCAGTGGATGAATCTGGACCCCATCAAGCTAATGGAAGAGTTGAGCCAGTTTACATCTTTAGAGGGCTTTCGAGAGATGCTGGATAAGGCTCAGGTTGGCCATGCCTATATGAACCGCCCATGCTTGGATCCTAACGACACAGACTGCCCTTACAGTGCTCCTAATAAGGACCCCTGGCAGGTGGGAACAGTGTTGTAATGCAAATGACGATGTCTTAATATGAGTCTGTCGATTTTAAATGTGTGGTCTGTTTTATTTAGGTCCCCGACATTGCTGCTGAACTTCAGGGCGGTTGCCATGGTTTCTCCAAGAAGTTCATGCACTGGCAGGAGGAGTTGATCCTGGGTGAAAGAGTAAAGGACTCCCAGAATGCCTTGCAGAGGTGAGAAAGGGGGAAAGAAAGAAGGAGAGTCGTGAGGAGGGGTATGTGGGTGGGCCTCTCTTAGGAGGCCCTGACAAGAGAGAAAGTGAGAGAGAAAAATCAGAAAGAGACAGAGGTGGAGAGAGAGGGAGGAATCGTTCTGACTCCTAATAACCTCACACATCCAAGGAATTCCTTACATGAAGAGGGATCAGTTTCCACCTCTGACCTCAGTATAGGAAAGACCAATTAAACATGATGGACAGCCGCATAACCTATGGACGGATCTGAAATGCAGAGTGGAGGAAAATGAAAACACATTGAACAGAAAAAAGAGCATATGATACAAAGAAAACAAACTGTGGGTAAACTAAAATCAAAAGCAAATGTATTTGACACCTGTAATTCAATAGCATATGTGTATGTATATTTTCCATGCAGAGTTTAATCTGCAATAAATGAAAGTATCTGCAAAGAGTGGGACATTGGCCTTCTGCCCAGCATTTGAGCATTGTTCAAATCTCAGTGGAAGTGTGATTTACAGCAGCCTGAGAGGGACCACACGCATCATTTCAGCCTTTATTATAACGTGTCTGCCTATTAACTCACCTTGCTACACAATGGTATTTGCACATGCATATTTGTATGTTCTGATCTCACTCAGTCTTCTGTTTTTCCCCCTACAGTGCGGAGGCTCTTCAAACCATGTTCCTCCTCATGAGTCCCAAACAGCTCTATGAGCACTTTAAAGACGATTATGAGATCCATGACATCAATTGGAATGAGGACAAGGCCACTGCCATCTTGGAGTCCTGGCAGAGGAAGTTTGTTGAGGTAATTTCCTATTTCATAACAGATCCCAAAGGGTCACTTTGTAAGGTCTGAATGGTTTCAGTGACCGTGGAGGGTTCCCGGCTGGGGTGGAAAGGTAAAAAGTAGGAGTGTAGGAGGTCACAAGTGGTGCTAGAGGGTTGTTTTCCTTAGACCAGAGGATGGCAATGTCTGCCTGAATTCCATCAATCCTCAGCTGCCTAGTAAACGGAATCTTCCTAGGAGGCCACTGACAAACTCCCAGTTATAGGAACAAGCTGTTTTTGTGATAACTGACACCCAGCATGCTGACCGAAAGAGAGAATTAGAGAGAGAGAAGAGCCTTCAATAATGTCTACTGACTCAGAAAGAGAGCAAGAGAAGGGGAAGTGAAGTCAGGGGAGGTTGGGGGGATAGGGCACTGTAAAAACAAAGTGCAGGGGTATTCCTTTCCCTTAAGTTTGTCGGCCATTCATGGTGCTGATGGAGTAGCCTGAGAGACCATGTGATCTCATCTGATCCATCTGACCTCTGCCCTCTGGCATCTGTGCTCATTATTTCTCACTTGTCAAGCTTCATAGGGTCTCGTGCTATCTTGTTTGTGTGTTATTAGGATAAAATAAGAGGTGGATGAGGGTATGGCCCACAGTAGAATGAATGTTTGTGTGGCATATCGGATTCAATAATTCAATATTTGTTTTGTGTTCTGCAATGTGTGCACAAGTTCAAACCACAACGCTAGGTTAAGCAACTTTGCTCATGCTGAAATTGATTAAATTGCAGTAAGTCACAAAAGGTATCTATCATTTGACAGATACATATGCTCTTTCCAATACAAATACTTAAAATCATGTAGTTGCATTATCTGGATTGATGTAAAATTGTGATTTTTGTTTCTAGGTTGTCCATGGGAGCATTCCTCAGAACTCTTCCTCCAGTGTTTACGCCTTCTCTACCACCACTCTTAATGACATCATGAAGTCTTTCTCTGACGTCAGCGTAATCAGGGTGGCAGGCGGTTATCTGCTCATGGTAAGACATCCATTAGTGTGGAAACTCTAGTTAAGGCTAATGGAAATGTGATGAGTGTGTCTCCATATGTGTGGAGCTATTCCCTTACATGTGTCTTTCTTTGCACAGCTGGCATACGCATGCGTGACCATGCTCCGCTGGGACTGTGCTAAATCTCAGGGTGCTGTAGGGCTGGCAGGAGTGCTGCTAGTCGCACTATCTGTTGCTGCAGGACTTGGGCTGTGCTCACTGTTGGGGCTGTCCTTCAATGCCGCCACCACGCAGGTAAATACACACCTAAACGTCTTAAATTCACACTCACCCTCAGGGCTTGGCTGTAATTCAGAGCTTTGCGTTCCTCCACAGGTGCTGCCATTCCTGGCCCTGGGCATTGGAGTTGATGACATGTTTTTGCTGGCTCATTCCTTCACTGAGGCCAGATCTAACATCCCATTCAAGGTATCTCATGAACACACTCTGGATTATGCCTTCTAGGGGATGAAAGTGTTGCTTAGACTTTCTGTTGTTATTGGAAGATCACAACTCATTCCTTGCCATTTCTCTCCATAGGAGAGAACAGGTGACTGCCTGAGAAGAACTGGCACCAGTGTGGCTCTCACCTCCATCAATAACATGATTGCTTTCTTCATGGCTGCCCTAGTGCCTATTCCTGCTCTCAGGGCCTTCTCACTTCAGGTACGAGTGTGCATTTTGAGTGCGAGTACATGTTATAAACCATTGCACCCTGTGATGCCCATTCATAAAAACTGGCAGGAGTGGTCACCAATGAAATGGGCAATGAAACCTGGCTTTAATAAATGAGCAGTCAAAGTTAATACAAATTGAGGACAGCATTTGTTTTTTTCTTTTTCTTACAATTTTTCTCTCTATTTTATGGTCAAACACCTACATCCAACTAATGTCATAGCCTGTTTTTCAGGTGGGGGAAATGAGATGGGTGAATATATATCACTATATCACCCAGCCATCAGACTGTGCTTCTCTGATCTCCCAGGCTAACCCTGGGTGGTCTGTGCTGTAATGATACGGAATGTAATGTGTGTCTGAGGTTGGCGGAGTTGGGGGTTGGTTCTGCTCAGACTCGCTGTGACCTTGGGAGTCCCCTTTCCTTGGATTGTTGACTATTTGTGGAGTGATGGGGGAGGGGTTGCTGGTTGATTTAGGGTGCATATTTTACTTTCTGGGATTCAATCCGAGGCTCTAAAACAGCGAGGGATCCTGAATGCAGAGTTTTTTATCAAGTTCAGACAGCAGCTGTGGAGTCGGGTGGCAGCGTAGAACTCATGAACGAAATGACTTGGCCTCTATCCTAAAGTCTCTCTTTCTCTCTCACTCTTTTTTTCAGGCAGCAATTGTGGTGGTCTTTAACTTTGCCATGGTTCTGTTGATCTTCCCTGCCATTCTAAGCTTGGACCTGCAGAGGCGGGAGGATAAAAGACTGGACATCCTGTGCTGTTTCTACAGGTAACTTGATGAACTGTCCTCTTACTTAATCTCAGTCCATTTTACCATGACAAAGCCTGTTGTACTCAAGATGTTTACTGAGATCTTTCTTTTCTCCAGTCCCTGTTCCTCTCGGGTGATCCAGATCCGGCCTCAGGAGTTCTCCGACGCTAACGACAACCACCAGCATGCTCCGGCCACCACCACCTACACTGGCTCAACTATAACCACCAGCACCCATATCACCACCACTGTGCAGGCCTTCACCCAGTGTGATGCAGCTGGCCAACATATTGTCACCATCCTGCCACCCACCTCCCAAATCTCCACCAGTCCTCCATCCATGGTCCTATCCACACCCACTCCCACGCTGACCCTTACGGCTCCCAGCTGTTCACTACCTCCAGCTCCACCCGAGACCTTCTAGCTCAGGTGGAGGAGCCCAAAGAGGGACAAGAGTGTGTGCCTCTGCCCTTCTTTCGCTGGAATCTGTCAAGCTTTGCACGGGAAAAGTATGCCCCTCTGTTGCTAAAGCCTGAAACTAAGACTGTAGTGGTTGTCGTTTTTGTGGCTCTTCTGAGCCTCAGCCTCTATGGTACCACAATGGTTCATGATGGACTTTACTTGACTGATATTGTCCCCAGGGATACAAAGGAGTATGACTTCATCACTGCCCAGTTTAAATACTTCTCCTTCTATAACATGTACCTGGTTACCATGGATGGCTTTGACTATGCACGTTCTCAAAGACAGCTTCTACAACTTCACAATGCCTTCAACTCTGTAAAATACGTAGTTAAAGACAGCAATCACAGACTTCCCAGAATGTGGCTGCACTACTTTCAGGATTGGCTCAAAGGTAAGCCTTCGTTTCACAATGAGCTCTTTTTCATTAGTGGTGCTTGCTAATGCCACTGGTTTTACTACTATTTTTCAAAATCCTTAAATCTTTGTCTAAAATATAAAAATATTTTAGACCATAACTTGTCAGTATTGCACTATTGTGTTAGTCATAGATTAGGATACCAGCATCTACAAAATTTGCATAGATATGGTGAAAGATGCCACATAAAGTAGCATTTTCAGTTGTGTTCACTCGTTGTGTGTGAAAGGCTCTTATCTCTGAAGGTGATAGAAAGAGTTCAGTGAAAGTTCACTTCTGTCATCGGCTTTTGTGTTCCTCCAACCTGGACATAGAGAGGATTATGGGAGGGTCAGGGGTTATCTCAGACTGTTTGTGACCCCTCTGCTCACATTAGTTTGTACTGAGAGCTTAACCATGAGGTGAATCCATTCCACAATAGTTAAAAACCCAACAAATGGAAAATAAGCTATTTATTTTCAAAAGGCTGTGGAAACTGAAGGTAGTTTAAAAACTCTCTATTTCTCCCCATTGCTATTTCCTTTTCTTGTGAGGAGATCTTTGTAATTACAGAATGGTTGTGGAAACTGTTTTTCAGCTGTTGCCAGACTTTGTAATTTGGAGAGCACGAAAGGCTTTCTCTGGTTAGTTTATTCAGCCCACACACATTTATTGAGCACCAGGCAGAAAGATGGTGAATATTCATCAAGGGGAGGGGAGGGGAGGGGGTGTGTGTGTATGTGGGGGGGCGGCTTTTGGTTTATATGCCTGTTTGTGTGTGTGGATTGTCATTAAATCTGACCCAAGTTTGTTGCCCCCTATCTAAGGGAGGAGTGATTTTAACAATCTTCTGCCATAGCTTACTGAGTTGTGAATAGAAAAGTAGGAAGGTTTGAACATCTTTCTCACAGTTGGTCTAATTGTACATGTGCATGATCCATATAGGTCTTCAAGCTACATTTGATGCTGATTGGGAAGCTGGCAGGATCACCTCTGACAGCTATCGCAATGGCACAGAGGATGGAGCACTGGCCTACAAGCTTCTCATACAAACTGGCTCTAAGAAAGACCCTTTCAACTACAGCCAGGTGTGTAGTCAACTATTGGTTCATTCAGTTTAAATACTGATTCAAAACTTTGCCGTCTATCCCAAAACTTAACAATTACACATTTTGTTTCTTTTAAAGCTTACATCCCGTCGCCTGGTGGATGAGGATGGTCTCATTCCACCAGAGGTTTTTTACATCTACCTGACGGTATGGGTCAGTAATGATCCGCTGGGCTATGCCGCCTCCCAAGCCAACTTTTACCCCCATCCTCGGGAGTGGATCCATGATAAGTACGACACTACTGGGGAGAACCTTCGCAGTAAGTAAACCCAGAAGTTGACATTATACAGGTTGTCATACAGTATTTATGGATATGTTTCAGAAGTAGCATGTGTGTCTAAGAGCATTACTTCTCTTTCAGTCCCTGCGGCAGAGCCTCTAGAATTTGCTCAGTTTCCTTTTTACCTAAATGGCCTCAGACAAGCTTCAGACTTCATTGAAGCCATTGAGAGTGTGCGCACAATCTGTGAGGAGTTCATGCGGCAAGGAATCCAGAACTATCCCAATGGCTACCCCTTTTTGTTTTGGGAACAGTACATTGGTCTGCGCCACTGGTTCTTGCTGTCTATCAGCGTAGTGCTTGCCTGCACCTTCCTGGTGTGCGCCATCCTCCTGCTCAACCCCTGGACCGCAGGCATCATTGTAAGTCTGCCTTCCTCTCACCCTAATCCATTTCTAACTCTTTTCTTTTCTAGCATTTTTCTTTATTCTCTTATTTCTCTCTGATCCCCTCAACACAGCTCAATAACTTTGCCACCAGGGCAGTTTTCTAGGGAGGGTCTTCGCGGGTTGTCTAGGGTGCTGCTTGCATAGACACATATAAACACACAGTCACACATATACGTACTCTCCCCCTCATCTCTTTTGTCATTCAAATGAGGGCAGCAAGACTTTCTAAAGAAGAAATGCAAAGCTCTCCTGAAGGCTTTTACCTCCAACTGCCTTTGTCCAGAAATTTGGGGACAGGACGGATCTGCCCAGTCACGACCTTGGCCTGCTAAACCCATCCATCAGGGACTGGATGTAGTGGGGGTAGTGGGTGGGTGGGTTAGTTTAGGGGCTAGGAGGTGTTTCACACATGCTGGTGGGGACCTCAGATCAACATGAAGAATCAAGGAAACTAGAAGTGGCCATTAGCTTTGGTTGACATGTATTTCTGGCTTAGCTGTAATATGTCAAACTCATTTGAGTGTAATTGCCTATTGCATTTATTTAAATGATAAAGCAATCTGTTAAGTGCACCTTTTTCTTTTCTTTTTTTAAAACTCAAAATCAGTTCTGTCATCTTCAATTTCACAGCCTATATGGGGCCACAGTAAAATGGATTTTACCATCTCCAATTAAAGCATGACTAAATTGGGACCCCTGCCAACATCAAAGGTGTTCAGGGCAAAAACTTAACCAAGTTCCCTATTTATTGTATTAAAAAACAGTTTCTCATGAGTAGGAAAGCACTAAGGACTACACTGCACCAGGAACGCAAGAGCAGAATTGTCCTTATGCTCTTTTATCAAATAGTGTCACTAATTTCCATACTCCTGAAAATGAGAAGACATGGGGAATGGCCATGACATGGCCATTATGTAATCTGATACTTGAGGCAAATGACAGTGAAATGTAGAGGATATTGGCCCAGTGATTCATTTCTGCATTGTAATTCATGTAGAGCTATTTCAATGCACAGTTTCTTGTGATGTAGCTGCTAACATGCTAGTGTTTTTTTGTTTTTTTGCTCCCAGGTTTTTATTTTGGCCATGATGACAGTAGAACTTTTTGGCATCATGGGCCTAATTGGTATCAAGCTGAGTGCCATTCCTGTGGTCATCCTTATAGCCTCCGTTGGTATTGGAGTGGAATTTACTGTGCACATTGCACTGGTAAGATCATCTTGCACAGTTATTCATCAGTATTTGCTCTATTCGATTTCAATAGCAGAAATACATTTTCATTCTCTCTATTTTCTCACTATTGTAGGGTTTCCTGACTGCCATTGGGGACAGGAACACTCGTTCAGCCGTGGCTATGGAGCATATGTTCGCTCCTGTGATTGACGGCGCCATCTCCACTCTGCTGGGAGTGCTCATGCTTGCTGGCTCAGAGTTTGACTTCATTATGAGGTGAGTGATTGACACTTCTCCAGGCAGGTCTCTGAGGTTGGCCCATATGCTGCCTTTTAAAATGGTGGCAGACCTTAGTCAGGGAGACAGTTGTCCATGTGGCTCTAGGGTACAGGTGGTAACGTTTGCCTCCCCATCACCTGGTGTTGTCAGTCTCTAACTGCCCTTAGACCACCACAGCACTCTTACAAACATCCTTGAGCTTCTTGAATGCACAACAAATGGAGGAAACATCAATGGAGTGCAGCAGCTGCTTGTAAACATGTAAATATACAACACACTGTCCGGTGACTCAACATGCACACACTTGCACCCTGAATGCGGGGAGGAGGTCAACTGTGAACTCCCTCTAGCCATTGCATTGGCAGATTTTCCGCCTGGTTTAATGCCTGATTCACAGGAAGAAAAAAATGCCAAAGAATCATTTTTTTCAACTGGATTTGGGCTGTCCTAAAAGCTAAGCAACCGAAAACAGACCCATGACACAAAATTTACTTAGCTGGAGGACCCAGCACAACATAGCTGCATGTTGAAAATTTAAAATATGCCCCTTGATCATTTGTTTTCAAGCACCCACATTTTGCACCAAAGAGTAACTTGGATATGAGAAAGAGGTTTGGGTCTCCAGGTAACTGCAGGAGGGTGTTAGAGCAGATTGTTTTAGGACAGTGCTAAAGCTGGAGGAAAGATTGGGGGTTGGGGATTGGAGCAAACCATTTGGTGCAAGAGGTGTGCCAGCACTGGGGCATTCACAGTGGGAGGTCCTGTTTAGATGTAGAGAGAGAGAGGTCTGGCCCTCTAGCTGGGGAGTAGCATAAATACATTGCTGTAAACATCTCCTGGCTATGGGACACTGAATAAACAGGAGAACAAGCTCAGCGGCCCCTCTTAGAACGAGCCACCCTTTCCAACCCCTGACTTGGAATGGAAAAGATTACAGTTTATATAAACAACAGAATTCCTAACACTAGGTCTACTCTGGAGGTCTAACCCAGGCGGGGCCCGTGGATGGTTTAGTCTTTTTCCCCTTTTTTTTCTTTTTCTTTTTTACTCCTTAAATAAATCATGCTCCACTTTCGGAATGTTGACTTATTAAAATAAACATGCACCCCTTTTCCAATCTTTTCATGTATACAGGACTGTCAGACAGAATGAGCGCCTTTAACTAACAAAAGGTGGACATAAGTGCAGCCAGAGATGGTTGGCTGCTTTGTCTGATTTTTTTTTCCATTCTTAAACAGCCTTCATGTTTTCAATGAACATTACAAACTGTGATGAAAGGATGTTTGTATCTTTCTCAAACTCCTATCAAAGTGTCACTCAAACTATGTGATTCTTCTAACTGTTTTCAGCCATCACCTTAGAGAGATGACAGAAAACGGTTCACACTCAAGCTGTCTGATTCATCTATGTTAATGAATCAGACATGAAAGAATTGTGAGGAAGGAGTGGAGGGAATGAAAGCAGACTTGCTTGTCTCCATCTGAGAAACCCATAGCATAGCTCAGTCTCTGGTCTAAAAATGGCATATAATTCTGACCAGAGTCTCCGTTAGTGGCGCGTTGTATGCACAGACCCCGACGGGCCACCTAGGAAATTTGGGTTTTAGAGGTCAATTTAAATATTACCTCTCCCTGACTGTGCATAATGACTGAAAATAGGTAATTATAGTCTTTTAAAACCAGAGGTTCTGTGATACAGTGCAGGTCTCAGTTCCTTAGGAAGCAGCGATAGAGACAAAACCAAAAATAGATTCAAAATGGAGATTCAGTGGTGCGATGACCGTCAGACCTGTAATCTTTTTAACAGGGTTTTTTGATTCATTTGTTAGACTGTTCTCAGACAGCCAAAGTAAACACATGGCTTCATTGGAGGAGATGGGTCAGTGGACAGCAGTTTCCACTGTACGTCTGGAATTCTCCAAGCAGATATGCCAAAGATGAACTTTTCCCCCTCTGTCTTTCTTTCTTAAACCCAAGGTTCTTGTAGATGCGACAGAAGCAAAAATGGTCAGAGGGTGGGAGGTTAAAAGAACATTCCAGACTTTTTTCCAGATTCTGTTCCTCTTTTTCTTACCTCCAGAATTCTGAACCACAGCTAAAACGGCGGGAATTGTCTCTTTTTAGTGTAACCATTATCTGGAGTTCTCTCTAATTTTCTCATGCACTGTCTTTTTGTGGTGAATCAGAGCCCTCCCTCAATGCTCTGAGCTGGAGCACAGAGGCGCAGACACCCTCACAGCCCTGCAGCTTATTAGTGAGCCCAAATTTTAACACGCAAGCCAGTATACAGTGCAAAACTAATAATGGTATTTTCAGCCTTATATCTTTAGCCTCTACTTCTCAGCCTTATATATTTAGCCTCTACTGCTAACATCTAGCACTCACTCAAGAGCTAAAGCCTGGGAAACCTCATTCACCACCCTCTCCCTAGGCCCCTTCGTTCAAACATACGTTTTCAGTCTTAAGCAACTCTGCACCCCTTTACACTGCTCTACCCGCTAGTGCCTGTGCCAACCAGACCTCCAGGTTCTTGGCTTTGGAGTTGGAGGGTGGTGTTTCCTGCTTGTCTTCAGCACTGGATTACTGTTCCTGCATTAGTCACCTCCACTGAGAAAATAACTAGTCTTAGTATTAGTCATACTCAGAATGGTTTGGACTAATAAGAGAGATAATTTCTCCGAACAAATCCCCTTCGCACTCAGAATACTTGTTGATTGCAGGAACTGTTGTTGAATGCAGGAACAGTTTATTGCACATGTGAAAGAAATACCTTTTAGCAGATATCCACGATTGTGTTGCGTGATTAGCTCTTGAACCAACATGGCTGTGGAGAGCCAGGAGGAGGGAGAGAGTAAGAGGAAGAAAAATGTAGAAACCAAAGGTCTGGCCTGTCCTTCCCAGTATAAACACAAAGGTGGCATGCCCTGGCCAGGGTGAAATAGGATCTTAATAAGAGAGGGTATGAAGTTGCTAAAGAAAAATGGCATTAACAGCAGTGACAGCTTTTAGCCAGAGGGAGGGAAGCAAAAGGGGGAAAAGCAATGGAGAGGGGTGACTGTTTCTGACGCGTAGAATCTGCTCACTAATGTAAACACATCTCCTCAGGAAGTGGCAGGGCAGTGGTGATAGATGAGGGCTCCCAGAGGGAGAGAGAGTGAGCACTAGCTACAAAGATGGAACCCGGGAATTTCTCTCCAGTCAGGTCACCAAGACAGAGGAAGCAAGGAGAGCGAATGTAGGGAAAAACGATGGATAAAGCATCCTACAAGAAGTCTTGGATATGACCTTCCTCTCTTGGATGATGACCACATTGTCTCATATCTTGGTTTGAATATGCTGTGGATGTTTGGTGCTGCTTTAGCTTTAATAGTCTCTTCATTTGTGTTCTCTTTTGCAGATACTTCTTTGCAGTGTTGGCTATACTGACATTGTTGGGGATCCTGAACGGTTTGGTGCTACTTCCGGTACTGCTTTCGCTAATGGGCCCACCAGCTGAGGTCATACCCGCTAACAACTGCAATCATTTGCAAAGTCCCTCTCCTGAGCCCATGCCTCCTCCTATAAACCACCATGGGTACTACGCTGGGCACATCCCCAAGGGACCGCGTCAGGCTTTCTCTGAGACCTCTGACTCTGAATACTATTCTGAAACTACAACAACCTCTGGCATCGGCGAGGAGGAGTATAAGTACTGTGACAGGAGCACATACATCACACCACCAGCTCAACCACCAACCTCTCATATTCTGCTTGAAGCCAGCAAGAACCCCAGCTTCCCTAAGCTCACAGTAAGTCGACCTGACAGAAAACATTAGGAATCAAACTGCTTACGATGTAGCTGCCATTGAACACTTTTGTAATGCGTTTTGTGCTTGTTTTTGCCTCCAAGGTGGTGAAGCCTTTTGATGAAAGCAGCTCTAAAGGACAGAACAGCGAGTCGACGCAGAATGCTGTCAACTCGGTCAGTTCACAGATCACACGATGGGACAACAAACACGAGTACCAAGGGCACAGGAGACAACATTTACCTAGCGACAGGGCCCACTGTCCTCGTAGGACTACTCAGTGTGGCCCAGGGCCACAACCAGGGAGAGGGCAGCAGCAAAACAGGACTACAGCCCCAGCACACAGCCCTCGGGCATTGCAGCGCTCTAACAATGCCATCACCATGGTTACAGCAACAGCCTCTGTGACAGTGGCAGTGCACCCCAGTTTGCCGGGGTCGTACCAGGGTTACATGCACGATGGTTTTGAGGATAACGAGTCAGACTCTTTTGATGACTCTAAGAGGACTTCTCAAACATATGGGAAATCTACACATTATAAGAGGGACTCTTTAGAACTTCAAGATCTGGAATCCACAGAAAAAAGCCAGCATCAAGCTAACCAGACACTAGGTAAAGATTTTAGCCTTTTTATGGCTTAATATTTCAAATCCCAATACTAGAGATTTGTGTATTTTAGATTATTTTGAAAAAGCAGGCATCTGTCCGTACTGATCGTGACCATGTTCTATCTTTTACGTGTGTTACAGGTGGTGCATGGATTCAAGCAGCCAAAGATTGCTAGACTCCTCCCAGCCCCCACATCCCTTTGTCTGGAATCTCTGCTGTTTTTGGGAAGTTCCCAACCCCAGCCCAGTGTCTTTTATCTCTTTGAACTGTACATAGACCTCACACAGACAAGAGGATTTATTTTAAAATTATTAAAAAGGTCTTCTTAGACATTTATAAATATATATATATATATATATTTTAATACTAAAAAGAGGGAAACTATTTTAAAATGTGCTGTTAACTGGTGTATTCTCTTGTGTAAATGTCAGATGTATAGATTGTAAAATGAGCTATATGTAAAAATAAGTGAAATGATATTGGTTATTGAAATGCAAGGTCAGTGTTCTTTTTTTTTTTTTTGCTGCTACTCTTCAAATTTAAGATGACGTGTCTTGAAAATATGCAGTACCCCTTTCCCCAACATAAGCCAAGATTTAACTTTATATTAACAAGTTCTTAAACTGCAGCCAATAGGAAGCTTATCTGTTTTGTTCAAAGATGTTGACTTATATTTGTTTGCACTGTACAAAATCAAAACCTATATAGATAACAGTTTTTCTCAGTTGAAGTTTCCAGGTTTTTTCCTGTATTTATTGAACTTTTTTACTGACAGCAACCATTGTGCCTTCTTAATTTTTAATCGTACAAAAATTAATTTGTCAAACTGTTGCATCACTATACTGTTCAGGATCAGCATTGTCATTGATAATGGACTGTTAGCTTAATGTTATCATCTGGGGGGGGTTTTCTCATGGTTTTACACATCGTTGTTAGCATCAAATGCTCTGTCTATACAGTGTGCAGTGAACGGCAGGACTATGGTCTAATGTTTTCTGTTCCATTATTCCGTTATATACTCATTTGCAGGCTACATTTATATACTTGAAGTGGTGGTTAAATTACACTTTTTTTTGTTTCTTTTCCTCTATGGTTATCTTAGCCATACATGAGTAAGCTTCAGTTTGTCACTATATATGCCCCAGCAAAGGTTTGGGAGACATCAGGCAAACGTGTAGTTTACCCAATCATTCAGAAAGGGAATTGTGTGTGAGTGCAAAAGGATATTTTTGTTTTGCTTGTTTGTTTTCTCTTTTTTTTCTCGTCATCTTGTTGGCTGCTTTGTACATAGCAAAAGCCCTGCGCAATAGTTTACCTGGTAGTTGCCCTCTGGGCTTCTCCCATAAGGCCAGTGTAGGGACAGATACATAGCTATGGTGCTAGTCTTCCTAGTATTCTGTCTGCAATGCAGTTCTTTCTTAGGTCCAATTTCATCCAAAAGCTCACTCGTTCAGTATTGGTCAAGTCACTGCCAGAATAAATGCAGGGAAACGTGTTAATGTAAGTGGCAGCTTCTCACTATCTATCTCTTTATTTAACAAAATATGTTTTAACAGAAACAAACCAAGTAGCTACTGTATCTGGAAGACAATGCAAAATAAGCAATCTAAAGCACATGTAAAGCTTAAGGACAGGAGTGGCTTGGGCAGATAGGAGATAAGGGTAGGGGATGGGGGTCCTGCATAGGGGTTTTGTTTCAAATGTATGTCATGCCATATAAATTATTTATATAAAATTTTTATTTTTGTAGTTTGTACAGATGTTAGTCACTAGACTGAAGTTATATTTTTAAAGAGTAAATATATTATAAATATATAATTATATCTATTTGTTTCTGAGATTTTTTTTTTTTTTGTGGGGGGAGTATGGGTGGAGCAGGCTTTGAAATGTTCATATTGCTGTTGGAAATAATGAAGGAAAGATGTGGCTACGGTTGTCCACCTTCTGTAGACTCCTTGCCTTTCCTTCTTTATGTAAAGATTTGAAGTTTCTGGTTTTGTTGTTGTCTAAATCACTGTGACTTCAGAAAACTTTGTGGGGAAAAAAGAAAAGAAAAACTTTTTGTGACCATCATTTCCTTCACCCTTTATAGGAATTCAACTAACAAAATAAATGAAAAAAAAAAAACTGAATTTTTTCTTCTATGTTTTTTTCAAACGGTCATATTTTGAAGTTATTTATAAATTATATCACTTAAAAAAGCCTCACTATTTTGGGCGACTAAATGCTGTTATGATGTGAGAGGTGATTAGGTGAGGGGAGGGCAGTTTAGATGTATCAGTTCAGTTCCACACTTCCTGTTTTATTGTTATGACTCCCCAGGCTAGTGTCGTCAGTACAATAAGCCCACCAATGGAGATGAAAGGCGTGTGCTGTAAATTCCTCGGCTTCCCACAACACGGGCTCATCTGTCAGCTTCCTCGGGCCTGTCTGAATCTGATACACCTCTGGCTTTTGAAGTTACTGTCGAGGCCCTCAGTATCAGGACAGACAGTGAGCGGGTCAAGGGTTTTTGCTCATGGAGTCGGAGAGCAACAACTGAGGCCGTGGGGCATGATCTCGTTCTACATGTTAGAGTTTCAGTTTATCAAAAGGAACATGTTGAAAGCTTCTGCTTTGTCAAAATTACTGATGTAAAATGAGAATTCCTTGCTATGCATTTACAAAGCTAGGTTTACATGCACCCAAATAATCTGTTAGTAATGGCGCAATGGCTTTGAAAATCTTTCATGTAAACACATTAATCGATCTGACTGAACTTGATCTGAATTAAATATTGATCGTATTGGTGTAGACCTGAAATAATCTGATCAATAGTGGGGGAAAATAATTGAACAATCTTCTTCAATCAGATGCAAAAATACCTTGTGCAAATTTGTTCATGTAAACGGTTTCATAATCTGAAATCGGATTGGATTCATTCAAACTGACAAAAAGTTGTGTATATGTATTGAGAAATGCATATAAAATGGAAGTTTATGGGCCAAGCAGCAAATCAGTTAAAACACATTATCAATTTTCATTAAAATGCCATTTCTTAAGTCAATTTTGTTTTCCTTAATCATGCATGAAAAGTTTAGGCAGCCTCCACGTTAAAGTATATGATGGAAATTTAATGTGACTTTAAACCCTATCCTCCGGCACTCAACAGGTTATAACCACTAAATCAAGGTAGGAAAAACCTTGATCTGCCAAGACGCAGAGAGCTTATGACCATACTTATATATATATTCAGCACCAAAAATCTTCATATATATATTTTATTAAACAAGCAGTTTCCAGATAAACTCCTGAAGAAGCACCAAATATCTTCACTGGAGGTCCAGAACTATCAACGGCTTCTGCTGGGAAGCACTGAGATTTGGACAGCTGACGTAGTTTAACTACATCTTCCTGAAGAGTGGGCTGCTCTGTGACGTACTGAACATGCTCCGAGTGAGGAAACTAGAGCGAGAGATGATCGCAGGAGAGATAGGGCTGTCTCTCATTCATGTCTGGCTTTGGCAGCGTATCATGAGCTGCGGGAGCCAAACGACACTGGCACTGTGCAAAACAAAATGGGGGGTCTGACTCTGCCTCCCATTCAGTTCTATAAACTTTATCAGAGCAGATTAAGAATGAGATTTAAAGAGAAAGATAGAGTTTCCCTCTCTCTCTCTCTCTCTCTTGTGTGTGTTGTGTGTGTGTGTGTGTGTGTGTGTGTGTGTGTGTGTGGTGTGTGTGTGTGTGTGTGTGTGTGTGGTGAGAGAGAGAGAGAGAGAGAGAGAACTGGCAGATATGGAGGGCAGAAGCTGGCAAAAACTGAAAGAATCTTTGAAATAGTTTGTAATATATGGGTGAGATAACAGCTGACACCTTTAACAACAGATAGCTGCGTCTGGATGGCAACGATCGGAGCAAAGCAGTGTCTATATGGGGCAGGCAAAAAGGAGGAGGGAAAAAAATTGTGTGAGAACAAAAGAAGGAACACATGATCTGCTGTGCTACTTGGGTGGCCAGAGGATGAGCGCTCATTGTTGCTTGAATTCAATAGGGCTGATTAGTTAAAAGTGTGTGTGTGTGTGCTTTACATTTATGGTGACTGGCACGAGTCTCTCCCTCTCGGCATGACTGAAAACGGGTAAAAAGATTACATTTCTATTCACTGTTTATCTCTTTTAGCCAGTATTATGGCTGGAAAGGGTGGTGAGGAACATTTCATAACAAAGCTGGCATGTAAATAGATGCTACTCTTTCTTTAGATATGGGGCAAAAAGAACTATACCACAAGTTTACCTCCACATTGAAATTAATGAGAGATGATCAAAATACTATCACTAAATAATAATAATATTGTATTCCGCAAGGATGCATTAAATTAATCAAAAGTCACAGTAAAGACTTGCGCATTGTTACAAAAATTTCCATTTAAACTCAAACTCAGTTTTAGCATTCTACATAATCTTTATAAAACAATTTTAGCCTTTTACATAATCTTTTTTAAACAAATTTAACATTTATGAAAACATCAAAAAATCAGATGTTATGTTATTTTGTCATCACTGTCAGATGTTTTGTCCTGGTCCCTGGTAATAATCAATGTAGTATTTTGTCTAAACATGTCTAGCATAAAAAAACATCCACCTAAACTAAAGGCCTACATATATACTGAAACGAGAAGCCGCAGCAAGGAATCAGTCTGTGTCCATCTATAGGTCTTGTTTACCTATCCTCATTAGTTCACTGACCTCATTATACAGAGCACAGATCAATATTTACAGAAATCACTTCAAACTAACAAATGTGTTTGCAATTTCGAGGTCCTATTCCAGTGCAGAAAACAATATGAATTTTCAGGCCGGCCCCTGCAGTGTAAACATGTTTTAAATAAACAGGAACTAACGTAATGCCCTTTTAATTGATTCATTCTGCCCAACGATGTTTACAGAAGGGCCTAAATACGAACATGTAATGCAAACCCAGTGTTTAGAAGTGGTTTGTTTGGTTAAAACAATAACAGTTTTAATGCCAGCCATGTTAGAGTTGCATTGTGTGCTTCAAGGGCTTTATTTGGGGATGTAAATCTTTCTAGACTGCATGCTCTCTACAAATTGTACTGCAATTCGCAGGGCAGAGCTGTCTACGTTCGAAATAGGAGAGGGAATAATCATAAAGCAGTTGTGCACAGTATGGCACTCTGGGTAAAAGAACATCAGATTATAATTAAACACATGCGAGAGGTAATAAAACGTAATGAACGTAGTGAGGAGACAGGCAGAGCCATTTTATGTGGCCAGCACAACATGTTGTGTAGCGCTGAAAGCTGCGCCATATGTGTCCTCGGGTGCTCTGGGTTTAAATGTCTGTCCATATATGGTATCTGTAGCACTTTTTTGAAACACATTCATAGTACTGAGATGGAAGTGGCCTTGTGGGTAGTGAAGACAATCCAAAGATTTTGGAGAGCAAGTTAGAAGTGTCTGTTTAGATTTTTTTTTGATTAAATTTGATTTTACATGCAACATTGGAGAAAAAAAAAAACCTAATTTACTCATTACCAGGTTTCATATGAAAAACTTACTGTAAACTACAGGTTTGTTTGGAGACATTTTCTGCTAATGCAAGACGGACCGTTTTGGTAAAAGAGACTCTTTGTAGATGCTTATGGCTTAACACAAAGTTAAGCAATTTTGTGTGATTAAAAAACAAACAGTTTGATTTAAAAACAGATTTTTACCAGTAATTGGAATGAGCAATTTTCTGACGATTAGTATTGAACCATGCACTTTCTGTAATTGCACTGTAGACGTATCACGCCTCTCTGGTAAGTGTAATGTTTAAGAGGATCTAAAATAGTTCATGATTTAGTGCAAAAAAGTGCAAGAATTTACAAGCTTATGCATCAACTTGCAAGTGGAAGTTAAAATCTGGAGTTATGAAGGTGCTTGATCACTAGGTGGTGCTGTTCAGACTATAATAAAGACTGCAAAATAAAAAACAGCAACCCACAACAGTCAGTTCCAGCTTTCATACAGTTTGAAGAATGCACTTGTGTTTTAAGCTTTATTTATAGACATGTTAAATTGGATAAACACACTGAAAAGTACTTGTAAATGAAGAGACATGTAAGCTAGCTAACAAAGTAAGACACTTGTAAATGTAAATGGCACCATAATATCTGATAAACATTTGAAGCTGAATAAAGACACTGTAGGCTACGTAACCACTAATTCCTCAATCAATTTCATTGTGTATTGTTCAAAAATAAGGATGCTCAAGATGAAGACAAAACATGTGAAATCATGTAACGTTACTATTCATGTTGGATTCATATTATTTTAAATGTGTTTAAATCACCATCATGCTGCTCCATACCCATTTATTTTTCTTGTTCAACATTAAATAATTATTTCTGAAGCATCTTCATGCAGATGTTTTCCATCCATATCAGAAGTTGCAAATACAAATCAAGTTTCTATACGTCAAGTTGCAAAAATGACTAAATAAACCCACTAAAGCACCATTAAAGTATGATTTGTTGCCAAACAAGCCAAACTATATATTTGTGGGAACAGTCAGATTGAAAACTACGTAATTTTTCAGTGATTTAGTAAGCTGAAATCGTGAACAAATTCTTTTGAACTGGTTCTTTGCAATGAACCGAATTAAGACAAGGTCTCGATTAACAGCTCACTGAAGGGAAAGTAAAACACCAACGTAATATTCGGTTGTTCTTTTACAAAAGTTATCATATTGGGATAAATTGGATAAACACACTAAAAAAGTGTGCTTGTACTGTAAATGAAGACACTTGTAAAGCTAGATAACATGGTCTTTTTTAAATGGTGTTCTCATAGGCTGCAAAGGGAGTTCTTGCCCTCATTCAGAGCTATGTATTCAGTCTGGCATGTTCGCGCCCAAAGGGATGGGGCCAAGGCACGAGGAGGCCCAGTATTCCAAACAAAATGCCTCTCATTGCCTAAATCCATCATTGCAGCGGAGACAGGCAAGTCCCTCTTTCTCTGGATGTTTAAATGAGAGTGTGTAAGCATGTATGTGTTGACTGGTCCTGAACTGGCTCAGTGAAAGTCCAGCAGACCTTTCTGGCCTCTGGGATGGTCCACAAGAGACCCTATTGATTTATCTTAAAATCATTCACATTAATTAGGATTAAGTATTCCAGAGAGCCATGCAATAAAAATACATATTGGCCATTAAACTACAAAACTGATCTGTAGTTCAGAGAGACTAAAGCATGTCACACACATCCTACTTAACCTGTTAACTGCCAGACACACATCAGACCACATGCACTGCCTAAACTGTGCTGATGAAATCACTCTTATTTAATAACGTATAAAATAACAGTTACTTTTTTTTAGCATATTATATTGCCATTACATATTTTAACACATTACAATTTTTGCCGTTTTACCAAATTGGCTTCTTTCTTTCTTTTTTTGGCATATAGCACATCAAGTCAAGACATTTTGTATAGCGCTGTCACAAAACATGTCATTTCAAAGCAGCGTTACAGAAAATCATTCATTAATGTCTTAAACCATAAAGCCCCAACAGGAATTCAAGAAATAGCCTTAATTTAGAATACTAAATTTGGGTAAAGACAGACATTTTTCAGGATGCTGAGAGTTCAGAGGAAAACATTGTAGAAAATCTAATAACAGTTACAATTTCTACTTCTTGCAGAGTTAATTTACATAAAGGACTAAAAGATGAACGTCTGCATGAGTTTTAATAATACACCCTCTTGTTAGACTCTGTGGTTTGCACACCTGTGTTGACGGGCACGATGTCCTCTAGACGCCTTGAAATGGAAGCATAAACAGGCATATCCAGCTGGGGAAACCCAGACTCACCACAGCCTTGCAGACAGAGCATAGGCCTGCCGCCAGCGCCTGCATCTTTTCACACAGACATGCGCATTTGATCATTCCACCTGGAAAAGAATAGCAGAAGTATCACAAAAGACATAGGAAACATTCTAAATTACCGTTAGGAATATTCAACAATCCCTTGAAAACAGTGTAGCATTCATGACCAAAATCAAAATATTAAAACACCTCTGTGAATACATTAAATTTAGAGACCCAGTACCGGTGCCAATGAGCATGGCAGGGGATGCCAAACTGCATGCAAAATAAGCAAGCGCCAATGTGGCTGACTCTGAAGCTATTCAAGATGCTGGGAATTTCCTGGTGTGTCGCACTCACATTGATTTTTAAATGAGTAAACATGCTAAAACAAATAAATAAAAGTGCACATGAATTCCTCAACACTATTACAACGGCAGGAAATGCGAGTTCAGTAAAAGGTCTGTATAGTTGGACTGCCCTCTATTGGTAGGAAATGATTATGTGCAGGACAACAAATTTACTATTGAACAGACTGATCTCATGAAACTGCGTATGTATGACACGCCAATTCGTATTTCCATTTTTGGCGTGCTATCAACACGCATAATCGCTTTTCAGCGTGTTTATGAACGCCGTTGACTTAACGTTACATTACTGTATATATAAATATATGAACTACCCCAACCCCGTCCCTAAACCTACCCGTCACTGGTTAATACCATTTATGAGTCTTTCCCTACCATCCTAGGAAGAAAAATATCGCTCCCCCAGATGTATATCAAAATTTGGCTTTATTTCGCACGGATTTTTAACAGCGTGTACATACACGCGGAATCACTCGGACATAACGGCGTAGATATACACGCATACACGCGGATAGCTCAAAATGCGTATAAATAACACGCCTTGAAAAGTGGCGTGTATGTTTACGCAAAAGTCATGATGTCATGTTGTATTGAAACACTGCACCCTGAACTGCACATGAAAATATCTAAATCTAGAACAGTTAACAGCTAAAGTTATTAACTATAAGAATAGCCCAATGATATCTGCTAAAGTTTTAAAAATGAAGACAAAACTTACGTCAGGTTCTTACACTCATGAAATGTTACTAGGCCTATTCATGTTGCATTCAAATCATTTTAAATGTGTTGATTAAATCACACCATCATCGCTCCAAATCCATTTCTTTTTCCTGTTTAACAATTAAATAATTATTTCTGAATTATCTTCATGGAGATCTTTTCTATATACGTATCAAGCTGCAAAAATAACAAAATAAACCCACTAAAGCACAATTAAGATACGATTCGTTGAGTGTATTCTCAAGCCAAACTATATATTTGTGTGAGGAACATTTAGATTGAAAATTAAGTCATTTTTCACTGATTTAGTAAGCTGAAATTGTGCACGAATCATTCTTTTGAACCGGTTCTTTACAATGAGCCGAATTAAGATACTGTCTTAACAGCTCACTGAAGGGAAAGTAAAACAACACCGTAATATTTGGTTGTACAAAATACACACATAACCTGTATCACATTATAGACTGTTTGTATGGGGGGTGAGGGAATGGTGTAATATGTGTGCATGCGTTTACTGAAAGGCTCATCTCCAAGCACCATAACACATTTAGGCAGCCCTGCCACAAGCCTGGCGACGTTGATGGACACTTTCCTCAACCAGATCTATTCACAGACAATCCAGAGCCACAGAATGACAGAGAAAGAAAGAAAGGGGTCAGGAGGAAAAGAAAAACAGAGGTTGTTCTGCATGGTCCTCCAATGGGCTCGCTGGGTGGTTTGTCTGTTTATTTAGTCTGTGGAGGTGATGGGAACTGAGCATCAGCCACTGCCAATTTTCTCCACACTGAGAAAATATTCATGTGGACAGCTGGAATCCAGAGAGCAGAGTCAAACAGACTCAGGGCCAACAGATACAAGACTCGGCCTCGCATGAAACACATTTCCAAATCGAAAATCCCAACAAAAGCTCCTTCAGCTCTCTGGTCTTTTTTAAAATGCATGGTGGATAACCGAACCGAAGGAACCATGTTTGTAACAAGCCAGTGGTCTTTTTGCTATTCTAAGCATGTTGTCTCAGAAGCTGGCTAGATAGGAAAGACTCAATGCAAAACTGAATCAAAACTATTTCAGTCTGTTAAAACCAAGGATCCAATTATAATCAAGGTCTCAGCTTTTCTGAGGTGAACCTCCAAGTCCCTAGTCATGCAATATTAAAACAGACTAAAACGGTTTGAACAAAAAGATTTAATCCATAGAATATATTTCAACCACTTAATTAGTTACCCAAAACATCACTATAGTTGACATGTTTATACATTCAGAACATTTACTTTCTACATTTTTTGTTGAAACATGTTTTACACGTGCAGACATAACTCCCCCCAAAAAACTGGACAGAACGACAATCATTTATTAAGCATTAAAGAATGAAGTCTTGTAAAAGGAGTGCAACAGCATGTCTACATCAAATGTAGTGATCGAGCAAGATACATATTTAACTTGTATTCACAATTTTGGTGCAATATATGCAAGAACAGATATATACATTTACACAGTATGGGGGTAAATAGTTTGGGAGGGGGTGGGAAATGCCACCCAAAGAGCTCAGAGGAAGCTGTTGAGCTTCTAGGCCTCACACGGAGATTTGGGGCCACCCACTCACAGGCCGATTTTGTATATTTTCATCCTTTGAGGTAAACTGTTCAGTGTGAGATGTTTATTAGGGCTTTGATTTGTCATGTGTCAGCTTGTGCTTGCAGGGCAAGTGTATACACCATTTGTGGTTTGTATATAGTGGCGATTTGGAGGTCAAGGCTGGGGGTGGTTGTTTGGGGATGATGGGAAGGGTCTCGTTTTGGTGATCCAAAGAAAAAAGAAAATAAAGCAGTTTCAATGTGATGTGAAACAAGTTAAAATCCAAATGCACAACAAACAAACAAACCAAAAAAAAGCACAAGAGCTGATTCATGAAGATTGCTTTGAAAAACCAAGATAGCGTTCAAAATGTGATTTACAAAAGATCCAAGGTGAGGGAACCTTTATTCAGTACACAAAAACAATTAAAGCATACACATAAAAGAAAACAAACACTTGATGTATCTCTAGTCAAGTAGCAGATAAGATTATTAAAAGAACAAATTGAAATTGCATTAGCTTTTCTAAGAGGTTTCTTTGCAGTTGTCTGTGCAGAGAGCTGAATCACATCTTAGATTAGGTTGGTGACATCCTCCTGACCCTCTGTTCTTCTTCAATAGCTGATCTCAAAGCCTGGTAAGACTCTACAAGAAGAAGAAAAACTATTTCAATGCTGTAATTATAACAGTTATATATTCTGTGCACTGGTGTAGAATGCTCTAGTGACCTTCATGGAAAATAATTTTTCCTTAAAGCACACTTCCGTTCACAAAAGTTTGAAAAGAAATTAATTTAACACTTATTTAGCAAGGAAGCATTAAATTGTTCCACAGTGACAGTAAAGACATTTATAATGTCTCTATAATTAAAGATTTCAACCTCAAAGAATTATGTTGCTCTTAAAAAAAATTATATATATGAAAATTAAATTCATATATAATGTCATATTTACTTTTTATATACGAAAATCAGCACAACTGTTATTAACATTGATAAGATGTAATTCTTGAGCACCAAATCAGCATATTAGAATGATTTCTGAAAGATTATAGGACATTAAATACTGGGATAATGGTGCTTGAAATTAGGCTTTGCCACAAGAAATAAATAACATTAGAAAACAGCTGGAACATCATTACACAATAATTCTGTTTTTACTGAAATTAAGAATAAAGGCAGCCTTGATTAACATAAGAGACTTTTTCAAAACCTTTAGAATGGTAGTGCATGTCTCTGTCTGGATTAAAATGAAATACCTTGCAGTTTCCTCATATGTGCATCAATCTCTGGTAAATTTGCTAAAATATCAAACGAGGGATATTCCATGGATCTGGCAATCTCACTGCACCCCTGGAAAAGGAATGAGAAACAGAAAGGTCTCAGAGCAGTTCAAATAACTAATGTCTGAAGAAATGCATTCAGGGGTAAACAAATAGCAAAGGGGCGTTTTGTAATCTCACTGCTATGGGGAGTTTTGTAACTGAGTGATAGTGAGGTTTAAAACAAAGGCGCCCACTCAGAGCAGGTGCGTTTACACAATAGACATCCGGGAAAGCTACAAACCTTCAATTCTTCATAAAACCTTTCCTCCATATTAGACACTTGTGATATAGCCTCAAATGCTGGGACAACAGACTCCTGAAAAATAAGTACATTTAGGGGGGTTTGAGCAATTTTTGCACCACATTTCTATAAAAATCAATCAAACATGCATGTATATACACATGAATGTCAAGCTGTGACATGCTATACTCAATCTAAATAGAAACATGCATTAATGTTTTTGAGACTCATCTAAACTCGGCATGAAATTCACCCATTTTCTAAATGCATCTTACTGATCTTATCGTGAACGATTCATCCATGCATAAGTTTCATTTTTTATACCTTAAATAAGAAACATGAAGCCATAACATGATATTCTCAGATGACATACTTCTCCTGTCAACTAGTTTTCTCTGCCATTTTCTTACATTTGACAGCACTCACATTCTGATCTGCCTCCTACCAATCAAGAACAGAACCAAGGTCTTGTCCAAGGTTTTTATTTTATTTTTTACAATAATGCTTTTCACTCAGAAGTATGTCACAATAATTGCCTTCCAATTCATCACAACTTTATGACTAGTTATTTCAATTTTTTTTAATTATAAACAAAAATAAAATAACTTGCTGAAATACAATTAACTGGTTCAAAATTGTCAAATTCAATGACTTGGCAAATAAAAGCTCTTACAACTTATAAGCAAAACAATACGATTTGTAGATGAAAGGAAAGTCCTGACACAAATTAATATGCACGGTGTGATTCACTCACCTCCTCTGAGGAGTTTCCCTCCTCAGAAATTTCTAGGTGTGTACCATTCTCCACTGAATCTCCCTTGGACATGCCATTCAATTCCTTTACCCTGTCAGAAACGCACAAAACTGACTGTAATAACTAAATCACACCACCAGAGGTCAGTCAGGAACCCAAATTCAAGTACATGAAGATAAAAAAAGCACCTGTTTGCATAACGTAGTGTATTCAGAGTGTATTCACAAGAGCCCATACCAGGTGATATCATTGCAATCTATAACAGGCAAAAAAAAAAAAGATTAAGGTTACAATAAATAACAGTATAAAAAGCAAGCTCTAAAAAGAGGGTTACTGAAAGAAAATTATTAATAATAATAAAATCACTTACCATACAGGTCCTTGAATTTTCTCCAATGAAGGAGTCCCGAAGCACCTGGGTGAGTTTGCTCATCCTGAATGGGATATGCTCACTGTTTTGACCCAGAGAGCGGATACATTCCTAAACAGTCAGGCAAGACATGAAAAAGTTGCCAATTACTTTTGTGTTATGTATGAATGGTGAAACTGGGAACAAACTAGTTTCTTGCAATATAATGGTGCAGCAAACAAAAGCTATAAACAAAGGCTTGTTGCATGAAGCCAGATTTAGTTGCTACCAGGTGAGTTTGAGATTAGTTTGAGCAAATATTGTGTTCCATTTGCTCAAAAAGCAAAGAAAACGCCACAATAGTGTCTTTAGTGTCAATAGTGACAACTTTCAAAAAGAGGGAAAAAAAAGAGAGATTAATAACGGCAGTCAGAAGACAAAGATGTCAATTATACAGTCACACCCACAGCCACTGCATTAGAAACACCCTCACAACAGCATTAACTAGTTTCTTGTAATTTAATGCAAAGGTATTATAAATACAGAGTATAGGCCTGGTTTCAAAGACCGGGCTTAGATTCAGGGCATAGGAAAGTATCTTTTATAAATGTGCCTTAAAAAAACACATTTACTGGTGTGCATCTTGAGGCAAAAAATGGCACTGACATATTAAGATATGTCAGAGCAAGTTGCTTTCAGTTAAAACGCCTTGTCTTTGTAAAAAGCCACAATAGACAGCCTCATTTATAATACTATGGCCCGATTTCACAGTGTCTTTTTCCAAAAAAAAAGTGGCTTTTTCCAAAAAAGAAAATATTTTTAAAAAACTTGCCGCATTTACGATGCTGATGACCATTAAAACCAGTCACAGACTGTGAAAAGAGTCTATTCATAATACAATTTTCAAATAATTATATGAATTGACAATTCATATTAAACTTTGTATTTGAATAGATATAAATACAAGATTAATGTTACATTTTAGACCGATTAAGTTTTGAACTCTTTGTAAACCTAAATAAATTAATTCAATTCAGTTGATTCACCTACATTGATAGTCCGATATTTTCTTTCAGCCGCCTTCTCAAACTTTTGCTGCAGCAGTGTTTATTCCTTCTTTTATAATCCCAAACTTCAGCAGATTAGTGAATTGCGCCAGCTCTCTAGCGAGAACTTAATCAAACTGACGCACAATATTCTGTGTGATTGGCTGTTTGCTGCACATGTCATACTTTCAGGTGCACACGCTCTAGATTTAATGACAAACTCTGGATCAAACCCTAAGTTGACAATGTTTATAGCAATGCGTTGTGCGCCCGCTCAACCTGATCGAAACCAGGTTGGATTAGTTTGTTCAACTAGCTTCATGCCACAGGCCTCAGTTGTATGAACATTATAGTTTACACCATTTAAAAGTGTTTGAATTTTATTTTATTAATATAATTTGATAAAGAATCCAAAAATTGACCCTTTCATATTGACAAATAGAATAAAAATGTGTGTATTAAAATGAACCTATTTGGTCGATCAGTCTGAAGTAGACAAAGCACCTTCAAAGCCAGCAGGCTGCGGTTGATCTCCGCAGTCTCCACTATGGTGTGCCGATCATTACTGCTGACATCAGTGCCACGTTCGTTCCCAGCAAGGTCCACCAGAGAGAACTTCCCATGGAGGGTATTCCGCCGCCTTAGGATTACTTGCAAAACCGCATGTGAACGCGATGAGCTGGCATTTGCAAACGTTTGGCCAGACGTTCTGGTATAGAGAGAGAGATAGTGTTATCGTTTAATTATCTGAAACTGAAATAATAGATGCATTATATTGTTACTTTCCCATCATAACTCCCCCTTAGCCAGACTGAGTGGCAAAACATCCTGCAATATGACTGGATTTAATAGGAGAAACAGCAAAAACAGGAGTAAAACAAAAGGATTTTTTTAAATTGAAGGAAGTTGGACTCAACGGTGTTTCTTACAACTTACCAAAGAACCAGTGATCCATGGACATTGACATGTGGCCAGAAATCGGGGTTCCTGATATTTATCAACGCCGCAGAAATGTAACGCCGCAGAAAAGCAAAGCCTGTGATAAGCTAGACAACACTAAGACTAGGTACATCTAAATCCATATGATCGATTATATATCATTGCATTGGCCAGCCCTAAAACTCTAAGGCATTATAGACCTAACATTAGTATTTCTGTAAAGCTGCTTGGAAACGGTGTGTATTGTGAAGCACTAATACATTTGACTTAACGCTTGGTCATACTTCAAGATGGGATAAAATCACAAGGACATCAATTGATATTCTGTATTTTAAACATTTTGTAGGAACTTTTAGAAGTTATCTGGATAACGGTCTGTCAGCTGTTATCACGCAGAGATTGCAGACATACAGAGTTCCGTGCTGTAAGCCGACTCTTTAAGAACTCCTATCTATTCATATGTCTAGACTGGGTCTGTCAAACATCATAATTGATTTTTTTTTTTTAATGCTGACAAAAACCTTGACAGAAACGTAGAATATAAGATGCTAACTATTTAGGTGAGAGTTGTCAATACAAATATAACAACAGACTCAGTGGGTATAACCACAGCGTAACAATATATTAAAATAAGACTGGTGAGATAAGAGCTGCAGCATAAACGTGACCATTTTAGAAAGCATGACACTTAAAGGGTTGTCTTTAATATTTACCTGCATGCACTTCCCTTCTCAATCATCTTGATGACGTCATCAACAGATAACACGGGAACTTCGTGCAGGCCAACAACGTTGACCTGCTGCTTATCATCCTCCAATACACGCAACTTTGCTTTCTTATTCAGCAAGTCAAACACCTGCAGTGCACAAAATGTCCATCACGCCCGAACTTATGCTTGCATAAAAATAAAATCAGCAGAAAATCAAATAATAATACCCCACTTGTTTAATTGAGCATAAAGAGTACATTAATCATTTGGAAATTTGAGGTTTGTTTGCACTAGCAAACACAATCAGCCATCCGTTTAACAAGACATCACAGAAATGTTTTGGAAACATGTAATACAATGTGTGCAAACCTTGCCATTGTAGATCTCAAAAAGGTGACATATGGGCAAAGGTCCATATCAGCATATCGCTTTTGTTTTAGGAGGGTAAATACATCCTGTGCTGTGAAGTATGCAGACAGATTAATAGAGTGAACATGGAGAAATGTAACAGCCCACTATGTACAGTACATTTGACAGTTACAATCACCTGCCAGGGCGTAAATCCCTTTAGAGCTGTTTTGGCTCTTTCCAGTGAAGTCTCCACCCATAGTCTGTGAAGAATGCCTCAAGATCAACAACATGGTTTTGGACCGTTTTGGATAATTTTTTTTAAAGCACAAACAACTTACATGAGTTTTTCCACTGCCTGTTTGGCCATATGCAAAGCACGTCGCCATACCACCTTCGAAAATGGTCCTAACCAGAGGTTTAGCGCTGAACCTAAAAGTTAAATTCATAACCATTTGAATATTTTGTAGGTTAAACCTTGTTGAAATTGGCATATCCCCCAAAAATATAAACTCAGCCAATATTTATGTGAAAAAGTTGTAACTAGTAATTCTATTCCACGTAAATACAAAGCATGATTCGTGGTTTTTGGAAGACAGACATACAGGTTTGGAACGACACGGTCGTGTGAACTAATTCTTGAATAAACAATACCTGCCATGTTCACACATGGTAATTAACACCAAACAAACTCAAAATACTGAGCTACCTGTAAACCAAGTCATTAGTGGCGTCTTCATCGAAGGAGTAATCAAAATGGAAGGTCTGATTCTCCAGGTACTTGGTCAGATCCACTTTCTGCTTGGGCTCGTGCAAAAGCAGGGTTCCATTACCAGGTATGGTGACCACATCAATCTCTTTCTTTGCCAACTCTGAACACAAATAAATGAGAATTACATAAAAATCACCCAAACAAACAATTCAATCAAGAGTCAAGGTCATATCAGCAACCTACCCTTTTTATTCAGAGGACGTTTGCGAACGCAGACACATATTCTGTGAGGTTTGACCTTAAAAAAAAAAATGCGCTTAGTGTTAAAATGATATGATATGAATGAATGAAGATGTTAATATGTTGTAAACTCACAGGATCGGACAAGGACATGGGTACTTTCTCCAGGGTCTCTCTGTAATCTTCAATCATTTGGTAAAACTGCCTATTAGGGCGACTTGTATCTCCAAACTAGAAACAAAATTGTGAAAAAAGAACTTCAAATACATTTTTGGACATGCCCACTTCAAGACTACAAGTCAGTGACAAAAACAGAAAAGTAAAAAAACAAATGAAACTGTAAATTGATAATAGAGACAGTGTATATAGGCCACGCCCACATGGGGAGGGGGGGGGGGGGGCAATCCAACCGTCTCCATTGGATTATATGTCAAATGACAAGGAGACAGCCTCTCGCAATGCAAAGTCAATGGAGAAGATTGGATTGTTTTCCCCCCAGTAGGCGTGGTCTTCAGATTATGACGCGTTGCGCTTGGTCTTGCTGAGCAAAAAAATTTGAAAAGGACTTAAAACTATAGGAATGATATCTGGATCAAATATGGTACCTTTCCTCTCTTTTGAGCTTCAGGATTTTTAGCAATCGACAACCGTTTGTTCGCCACCTTGTTCATTTCCGATATTTGAGACATGCGATGACCTAAAAGATTACAATAGCGCAGTGCTATAAGTGCTGTAAATGTTAATAACCACCATATCCATGATGTCAAAGCATGCATGACAAATTCAAAACAGTACATACTTGGTGGACCCATGGGGGCACATTTGGAAGCCTCACTCTCACATATAGCCTCAATGGTTGGTAGCATAGGAGAAGCTGGCTTTGAAACAAGTCTCCTCTGGTAGCCTGCCAATCCAGATGGTGAATGTTTTGTAAAAGATGTTTCAACAATGATTTGAGTCTCCAAGCTGACAGCACAAGTGAACTGTATGGCTGTGACAGTCTGTTCACCTCACATATTGGTTTCCAATCAATATCAGTTCATGCCAATCCAACACAACCTGTAACTTGACTACATATCTTAATAGCATGTAGAGACAGACCTGAAGGTTTAGGGATCGTAGATGTGGGAAGATCCTGAGAGAGAACAACTTCTGCAGCCGTTGCCGAGACCACAGGTGGAGGGGCAGGCAGTCGGAACAAGCATGTCTGACGTGTGGTCATTCTTCTAGAGGCTGAAAGGGACAAATATATGTAAAATATGATAATATATAATATATTTATGTTTAGTCACATCAAAGCACAAAAAAAGAGATTTCCAAAAGTAGAATAAAGAGCTTCACATTATCAACACTGCCACTAAATCCAAAGGCAATCCTCCTGAATTTCCAAAACCGTTTGTCATGATTGCATTTATCAGCAACAAAATTAGACAACAGTTTGGACAATCTATTCATAGTATCTGACAATGTGCAGACATTATAGAAAGAAACTTCTAAAATGATTAAAAGAACAGTGATTGCTATATATGAACCTCAAAAGTGAAAAGCCATCAGCCACATTGTATTGATCGCTGCTATAACTACTGACCATCTCTGCCACGTGACCTTTCTGGACTGACAGAGACAGGAATTTATAGCATGTCCTATTTGTGATAAGTAGACCATTTGTAGAAAAGACCATGTGGACAGAAGTGGGAAGAGACACCCTGATTAAGTCTAATGAGAAGTTCAATTCAGCCTTGAGTGAGTATGATTGGAGGGCATAAGAGAGCATGCACTTGATGCAAACCTGACTCTTCAGATGGACAATCCTGAGGAGCAGCTTCAAATAGGAAACACACCATAAGATTACACCGATGCAGGTCAGGAGACCAACTATGAATTTGAGTAAACCTACTGGAAACAATGAATAATATAACTTACGTTCTGAAGTGGGTATTCTTGATGACCTTGAAAGAAGCTCTGATGCTCTGATGTTCTGAAGCATACATAAAAGAACTGTGTAAATGACTAAGCAGTGAATTGTGCATAGAAAAATGAAATTAGATTTAAAGTTGAAGATGCGTTTTTAGTTTAGAATAAATAACAAATGAGTGTATTTCAGACACAGCATGTGCATGAATGTGCTTAAAATACAGTAATGCTTATGTTGTCCCATATGCATAGAATTTGAGGAGAAAATACAGAACTCACTTTTGCCATTCTTGTCTCGGGTGCAGCGATAGGGGCCGCGGTGGGCTCTGGTTCCTCTTGATGACATGGTTGAAGGTGTTGCATAAGGTCAGAATTGAGTTGCTTGAGTTCATCCATGTCAACCTAGAGTACAATCGATTTAATAGTCTAGTTAACAAAGATATCCTTGAGCATTGGCTGTACAAGTGCAAATACAAACAACTCCAAAGTGGTCAGTGTACTAACTGTTCTATACAGTGAAAAAAAGTCATACGTTATGACAAATTAAGTATGAAAGATGATTTTTATTTGTCCTCGAGAGGACATTTGTTTCACCATGCGTGCATTATACAAAACACACATAACATATGGAACATGAACAAACACAAAACAAGAGAGCATACTTGACGCATCAATGGCCGATTTCCTGGGTGTTTAAAGGGATACCCCACCCAAAAATGAAAATTCTGTCATTATTCAGTTTCTTTCTTCGGCTGAACACAAAGGAAGATATTTTGAAGATCGATTGGAACCAATCAGTTGTTGGCACCATTGACTTCCATAGTAGAAAAAAAAATACTATGGAAGTCAATGGTGCCAAAGTTCCAATCGTTCTTCAAAATATCTTGCTTTGTGTTCAGCAGAAGAAAGAAACTCATACAGGTTTGCAACAACTTGAGGATGAGTAAATGATGACATAATTTTAATTTTGGGTGTAGTATCCCTTGAAAGCTTGTATAGATACCGGAACAAAACTCACTAAACTTGGCCTTTCTACACATCGGTAACCTATATCTATGGGGCCCGAAGGTAGAAGGATAAAATATTTGTAAAGTGAGTTTTCAGAGTCATTTAAGTACCAACCTCTTTTCCTTTAGTCATGCCTTTCTCAGCCCATTCCACATTGACTGTGGCTTTAGTGACATTGACAGTTTTCACAGTGGCGCTGTGTATTCTTCCTGCATTTATGGGAAACAGTGCCATAAACAAACAGCATTTTTTTGGTTGAACTTTGAGACTTTCCTCATTGGTGCCAAAAAAAAAATATATATATATAAAGTGTTATTCACTTTTATTGCATATTTTTTCCATACAATAAATTGTGACAGAGGATACCATTCAGTATAACATCTCCTTTTGTTTAACAAAATAAACTTAACGTTAAGTAATTTAGTTTAAGGTTTTGAATAACATGAGTTATGACAACAAGAGTAAATTACAGAATTTTCTATTTTTTAATGAATTATCCCTTTAAAAACAAGCCCAGCCAACTAGAATGTGTAGGTTTCCATAGCAATCTTATCCTACATGACATGGGAGCACAAGAAAAAACTACAGGTTGCTGTTTGCATTATTTACACATCGATTGTGACAAAAAAAAAGATTGCTTTAAAATTTCTCTTTTTAGTGCAACGTTATGCGTGTAATTTTCAATCTTTAGAAACCTCTCGCTACAATCAATGTTGCATCGCTAAGCATTATGCTAACTTTAATCTGATGTTACTTTGTTTGACATCATTAATTTGATTAGCTGCTATGCAGTTTGTGCTTGTAAAAGATTAGCAGCCACAAACAAGCATCTTACCATCACTACGACTTATATTGACTGCGAGCCCAATAAGTAGTTTCGCCAATGCAGGATCCATCTCAGGATATGGTTTGTTATTTTCGACCTCTCTAAAGATCAGATTTTACTTTAGTATTTTTCTGCCACTTTGCCCTAACGTGTCGTAACCCAACATTAACCGCTCTGCATTCAAAATTCGTCAGCGGAAGTTATTGGATTATTTATGTAGGTGGTGCTTCGTTTGGACCAATTAGAGCACGCTAAAAAAATGACTGGCATTTCAATGCACCAATAAGATCTTAGAGTAGTCTCACACTCTAGCTGCTGGCACCACATGGGAACCTTTTACAGTCTATGTATGATGGGAACCTGCTACATTCAAAAAACGTCAAATGTACAGCAAAACCGAATTTATTGGCAAAGTCATGGAACTGAGACGTTAAAAGCCAGTGTCTTTTGGAATATGTTGTCAAGTAAGTATACAAATACAGCCAAACCGAATTCACTGTTAAAATCATGGAAATGAGACGTTAAAAGCCAGTGTCTTGGAATATGGTGTCAAGTAATAAAAATACACAAACGTCACTGAGTAAAGTCATGGAATTAATACAAAAGAACAAATCACACAAACAGGTTATGGATACAGTGTAAACAACAGTGCAAAACTACGTTTCTTAGATTATCTCAATTATTGTTTTCATAAAGAAGCTGTCATTTTCAGTAGCTAACAGATAACGTTAGCGTTTGAAATTCCACTTGTGTTAGACTATTCAATAATTTTTTTTGTAAGTTAGTTACTGGACTGGAAAGTTTAAGATTCTGATGTACTGAATACTACAAATTAATGCGTATGCTATTTTTAATATCAATTAAATACACGAAAATCCGAAAATACATTGTATTATAGCCTAATATTTGTTATAGGCCTACATTTTATATTTTTATCATAGTAGCATTTATTTATTTTGTATATTTGATAGAATAATTATGTATAACCTATTTATTATTAGCTAATATTATTATTTTTACAAGCTATGCAAGATTATATTAGGGAAAGTTCAGCTGTCATGGAACAATGGACCATCAAATTTTTTTGTGGAGTTGTCAATGAATATGAAATTTCCCATGTTCAAGATTTTGTTATAGTTGGAAAAACAATAAGTTATTTAGTATAACTTAATATTAAGCTAATATTCTTTGAAGATAATTAAATACTTTTTTCTGTGGTGATTTTTTTAGCAAGCTGCTTAATTCCCTTAGTTTCCTTATTAAAAGGTTTTATATATATATATATATATATATATATATATATATATATATATATATATATATATATATATATATATATATGTGTGTGTGTGTGTGTGTGTGTGTGTGTGTGTGTGTGTGTGTGTGTGTGTGTGTGTGTGTGTGTGTGTGTGTGTGGATGGCTATGGTAACGTTTGCTTTTGCCAAATCAGGTAATGCAAAAAAAAAGAAAAAAATACTTAAAAAAATAAATAAAATAAAAATAAAGCCAACCTTTAAATGCAAGCGAAAAATGTATTCTTTAAACCACAGTTTAGACATTATTTGAATTATTGTAAAAAAAAAAAAAAAAAAAAAATTGAGGTTGAAAAACACTTTACATGCTTACAGGTGACAGTTGTGAATGGACACAGGACACACAGTCTTGTCAGAGTTTGTTGCTGAGCCACCGTGAGTGTTTTTAACATTACCTCACATTGAGGTTTGGATGTTCACTTTTTTGGCTGTTATTCTTGATTCCTTTATATAATTGTTGTTTAACTGTTTGTAGCTCAGACTAACACTATATATTTGTAAATACGTTCTGATTGTTAGAGTTCATAAAAGAATCTTGCCTCACAAAGAGGTAGGAAACTAAAAGGGCATGAACAAACACAATCTGTGCCAGGAAAGGGTTTACGAAATAGACTCATTTATCATATATATATTAAAAGAAAATGTCACAAATGATCAAACTATATTTTCTGCTATTATGCCACCTAATTTTTCATATTGTGGTAGTCCATTTGAAATCGTGATCATCTAAGCCATGGCTTATCTGAAAGTGGTAATATTCCTTTATGAAGGAAAACAGTTATTGCACCTTTTTTTCTACTTGCTGAATTACTACTTACTTTAATGTACACATATATTTGAACTTGCTTTACTTTGAAGGTGTTTTTTATTAAGCATTATAGGGGGATTTTGGTTTAATGTAGATTATAATGCTTCAGCATTTAATGCATTTAGAACTATAGCTGTTAGCTGTAATGATTTTAATATATTTAGAACTAAATATGTAAACACAAAAAGTACATACAACTGCAGGTTTGAGAAAACATTTTATTTACATTATGATAAATAAATATATTTAATGTTTAGTTTATCTATCTCAAATGAATTTAGATTTTCTAAAAAAAATGTGGTACGATATATATAGGTTTTTTACTGAAGTATATTATTTATGTAAATAATGCATATATATTTGAATTATGGAATAAAGAAAACATTTAATTGAAAATATAAATTTTTATACAATCACTGCATTTAAAAATGCATAAAATAAAAATATAATAAAAGTTAAAAAAAAAGTCCCTTTCTTTAAATTTTTGTATATTTTGATAGATGTTCATCTACAGATAAATGTAGATAATTATGTACGTTCAATTAATGTTATAGCATATATTTTTTTAAACTTAATACCAATAAATACCACTAGAGGGACTATTGAGCTAAACAGAAACAAATTTTGGCTGCAAAAGAAAGTGAAAAACCAACTCGTGCCATTGATTTATACCCTCTCCTGAAAATTCCCAGACTGGGAGGGAAGATGGTGTTCTAACCAGGCACAAAAGAATAAGGATCTGTTCCTCTTGGATTTGCATATTGTATTCAGGTGTATTCGCAACCCATCCCTGATGAGATCATGTCAAACACTCAATGTGATTAATCCTTCCCTTATTCCTGTGATCACAGTTTCAAGACTGCTCACGTTCAATTTTATGTAGCACGGATAAAAAAGCCTGGCCGTGCCCTTTTACATAATCCCAAGCCACGGAGGAAATCAGGTTGCACTTTCATATTGATTTCACATCATTATAAGAGTTTTCATCTAGTGAAATTACTGCACTTGTCCTTGTACACATCCTCTGCTTAGCTGTTCACTTCCATAGTAATTCTATCCTTTCATGGAGACAATCAGTATCAGTCATTTCTTTAAATTCAAAATGTGTCCCCATATCATATAAATATAATGTTCCCTTAATTTTGTCTCTTTTTTTCCATGCACATCCCATCTGCTGCGAGAACTGAGCCTTCGGGTAAGTTGTTCTTCTCTTTTGTTCCACACCGATGGCCCTGTCTCTGTGTTTGGCGTGACGTTTTAAAGAAAAAGCTATTATTAGTTTTGAGTATGTTTTGAGAAATCATATACATTAGCATATATCTCAACTAACAAGCTGCTAAAACAAGCACTGTACAAAATTGCAGTAAGTAAAGCATTGTTAACAATTAAAATAAAAGCAATTTACATGGAGGACTTGGCAGATTTTAACATTTATGAACTGTTCTAGGCAAAAAGTTTCTGTCACATTAAAATCGATGAAGTAGAAACCGTACAGGATTCTGGCCTCCCCCTCCTATGGGATGGGAAAAGCACATTCACAATCTACTATGATATAAAACAGGTATCTTATCATAAAGCAAATCTTGCAGCATAAAACATCAACGTCACCAAGGCTGTCGTCAAGCTACTGAAATCTGAGAGACATATACAATATCATAAGGACAGTTTATTTGACTCTGCAGATATAGTGACCCTCACATCACTGAGTGTGGTTCTTACATCATGCAGACATTTATGACTGTATTCTGCTCCATCATGCTTGTAGACAGAAGGGTGGTTCCCAGCGGCTGGAACTCACAGCTCATTTTGTAATATTATGTGCTTCAGACGTGATTTGTTTTAGAAGGAATTTCCAGTTCAGCAGCACAGTTTGATTGATATGTGAACAAAATACTTTAAAGTAGGTCAAGTCAAACTAAAAGTCTAAAATTACTTTTGTTTAGTTTTTATTTATAGACACTAAATGAAATGTCATCAAATTGTTGAAACAACTTCTTGTAATTTTGTTGTAATTAAAATACTGACTGTTTTAATAGTGTAGCTACAAGATTTAAACAGTATGTGTGTTAACATGATTTTAGTTTGGAACAAAATCCCCATTAAGTTATATGCAACTTTTACAACTTTGTTGCCATGGCATTGAAACCCCTTAAACAGTAAAAAAATTATGATTTTTTTATTATAAATTAATGTAATGATTAATGAAGCTTCTCACTTTTGCTTTTAAATCCTCAAAAAATTGCCTCGCCATAACCTACCATTTTTTATTTTTATTTTTAAAGAAAATGGGGTCAGCAAAATAGTTTTTGGTGGTAATCAACATTATGCTGTCAATTAAGCTTAGTTTGTATTGAAGCTCATTTTCATTTAACTACACATTAAACTATAATATATCATCAGTATGAAAAAAATCCTTTGAATTGCAGCTCCCATTTCATAATTGTGATGCGATCTGGGAAAACCCGTCGGATGTCGCGCTTGTACATTTTCAGTAAAGTCTAAAAATAGATTGAATGTCAGTTTATTGTCAAATTTGGGTTTTCAATAAATTATTATTCTATAACATCTTGTTTATCATCTCTGAATATATCTAGTGAAAATTCACTAGATTAGTGCAGAAAAATAGCGATTTATAGTGGCAAGCTGAAAAGACGTGTCTTTCTCTTTAAGAACACGCGCGGAGCGGAGGTGCAAAAACAACAACAACAACGGCTATTTAGTTCTCCTTCTCTTAACACTACAAGGACAGTTTCGCCTATCAAAATAAACCACATAACAGAATAAAGGTCCCGCCAGTCCTGTGTAAACTACAACGGCACGCAAGTTTTTATTTATTTATTTTTATTCAGCGTTATGTGATGCGGAGCACAAGAGAACAACAGAGTCTGAAGCTGCTCGTTTAAAAGATCTTGCTCGCCTCTCAATCGTCCAATTTCAGAACGGTTTTTACATGATTAATTTTGAGTTTGTAAGCATTCGAATGATACCTAATCTATGATGATTACTAAAATATGTGATATGAAAAAAGGCAATGAAAAAAAAGAGCGCCAGTCGTCCCGCTAGCAGGACGTGACAGTTAGTTAAACCTGTTTTTCTCAAAATTCCATTTCTGAAAATCACAGCGATCAGCCGACTTCAGATAACCATAACTTTTGTTACAGACAAACTATAAAATAAATAAAAACAGATTTGGAAAGGACTTGAACCAAGCTTTAATATGATCGCAAAACCTGTAATATGTCAAATTTCACCATGTGGTGGGTTTTCCCAGATCGCATCACAATTGCTCTACTTATGTGCAATGTCTGTCACTGGAATCACATTTATGCAAGAAAAAAACCTATATACTTTGCAGACATTGCCAGAACATTGTGAAAACGAACTTGCGTCTACAGAAAAGCCATTTGCTCACACAGATGAGAAACAGATGACATTTCTTTTTCTTTTTTACATTTGCAAGTAGAGGCAGTGACTGCAGATATAACAGATATTTGGAGATGTGGGGTGAGGGGATTGATATAAAAATGCCAATGTAGCATAGCCTAACTATCATGGAATCTGTGAATGAATAAGAAGAGATGTTTTATCGCAGTTGCCAACATAAATCTTGCTTAGAATTTCCATTTGTGGGGTGGGGCGGTTACAGAACCATATGCTGCTCATATTACATTAGGACGGTGGCACGGGATAAGAAGTTGTGGGCCCCTGTGGGGATTGCATGTGAACGTTGATGAAAAGAGAACATACGCTCATGAAAACTAAATAAACAGATGCATAAATTACTAACACAGACTGATGGATCTCCGTAATCAGCTAGGAAAACGTCTTTGAAGTAATTTCAGTGCTTATACAGTAGTAGCTATTTCTCGAAATCTTACCATAAATAAAAAGGGAAACATTTATGTGCCTTCTCTCTCTCCTTCATTAAGAGATGTCTGGCTCCAAGTGTCAATGTTGATTCCAGAAGTTGGTTTGATCCCCATTTGTTTTGATGACAGCAGCAATTGAGCTACATGAACTGCATTGTGTAAAACTTGATGATCATGTTTTCCAGCACAAATGATCCAAAGTGTGCATTAATGTTCACATGGTAGCCTCCTCCGTTTGATTAGTAACCTAGAATAGTGGGAAAAAATTTACGCCACATTTTTTCCCCCCCTAAACACATTTCCAAGATGTTTGGACCCCACTGTATATCTGAACTGTTCTTTAAATGTATATCTTCTACAGTGTTCACAGGGCGGCTGTACATTCTCATGATTCATAAATCAGAGTGAAAATAACAGGCATGCTCTGAGCTTGGAAAAACTTCATCAAGCTTGAAAGAAACAGCATCTTGTTATTTGAGGTTCCACCTCTGCGATTGCCCATCTGCTGTGCTTGCCTATTTTGAGAAGACAATGAGGTAACTTAAAACGTAGACGTACCGCCTGATTACAAGGCAACATTTGAGCCGTTCCACCCTCCTTCACCACAGAATGCGTGCATACAGGATAATTACCCTCGCCTCTCACACACAATAACGTCACATATACACTTGCATGCTGTGTGCTGATACAAACACACACAGCTTGGGATGTGCATGGTTTTCATTATAGTGCCAATGATTTCTGTTGCTTATTCAGAAGTCTAACTCAGTGTCAAAGGATTGGTGTCATCACAAAAATTGTTATGAACTGAGAAATCAAATTTTCCTTGAGGTTTATAAGAGGTTATCATATTATAAGAATAGCCTATCTTGAAAGTTTCAGATCTGAAAACTTCATTGTTAGTCCAAAATCTGCTTTTATTGTTACCAAGCCCAGCGAACGACTCCTCCTCACCTGGAATGTGCCTCTTTATGATGTAATAAGGTAGTCAAAGACCGCCTCTGCAGAAGCAAATCCACCTAGGCCCCGCCCACTGGCGTTAGTGAGATGGGGAAGAGAGAAGAACACAGGGTCACTCACTGGACTAAAAATAACATTACCTTCAGAAGGATCCTAATGCTAGGAATGTGGATATTTATTTTCAACAATTTGAATGTCTCAGCTGAACATTATTTGGTAAATTAGTCCGCAAACTTAGCGCAGACTTTTATGATATGGATTTGACAGTATTGCAACAACATGTAAGCCTTGTTCAAAACCATGTTCATTCTAATACCTGATCTGTGACCAGTTCTTTCTGATGTAATGATTCATGTAGCTACTGTTAGTTGTTCTCCTGTCCGTAAATCAAACCAGTGATGAAACGGTCAACTTCACATTGTTTCTCTTAGTAGGGTGTAAATAATCTGTTATTTAAACTGATTGAATTCTATATAGAAAGTGATCAAAGAACGCTCCGTTTACAATAGCTGTAGCTGTCAATCAAACAGCGCGTCTATCAGTGAGTTCTGGAGTCGCGCCAAAACTCCCGTAATAATCAACAAATCTCTTACTTACATTGTATTTGCACTGTTAGTTATGATGAAAGCATCCGTTGGTTTGTGTGCAGAAATCGAGATCGCTACTTGTCTGTGATCGGCTGCAATGCTCATCACTGCAACCTTCATGCCACGATCTTAATAATGCCATAGATCTAATTGCATTGCTATTATTACTTTTCACGAGTAGTTAACATTGAGAGCAGTAATAGTAAAAAACATGTAATACTAGCTATTTCATTTGCAAAGCTGTTAGCCAATCTCAGCAGTAAGCGTTTACACTTAAGTCTCCCAGCAGACATGCTCCTTCCAACAGAGTGATAAAATAAGGCTAGGAAATGCCTTTTATTTCTAAATTATGACAATTTCTGAAGTAAAAATCATAACATTATGTGCACCCCAGGAAACATTATGAAACAATAAAACCATGCAGTTCATGACCCCTTTAAGGATTTCTATATTTGATTTTACAGTAATTTATTTGTCAAGCATGAGGTTGATGATTAGCCTGCATGAAGGTGGGAGTGAGTCACCAATAGTTTTATTCTTTATTTAGGAATAGTTCTGTTTTGGCCTGCATGATTCTGGATAAAGTTGTTGCTTCAAAGATCACGATTGATTCTCCCACGTTTCTGAACAGACTAAATAAAATAACATGTAATTTACTAGAGGATTTACTGGATTCAATGATTCACTCATCATTTGTGTGAATGATTCAACGACAAATCTATTTTTTAACAGTCACAGTCCACGTGATAACGATGTAATCGATTCAATCATTATTTGAAGCGTCAAGTTACTTTAAAAAAGTGATTTGCCCTATTTTGATTGCTTCTGTATACATCAGTGTTTATATTCGAACTATAAACTTTTATCCCAGTACTTCAGTGATAATATGAATATTTGTAACACAGAAATAACGATACTGTGGGGTTGAGAAGACTGTTTGTGAAGTTGTTTCATAACTACATGACAGCTGCTTTCTCTGGGTCAGCGGCAGCCACAGCGCCAACACAGATCTGAATGTTTGCTGTAGTTATCAAAGGTTTTATAGACAAAGGCAAATCGTTGTCATTTAGGAATAATCGCGATCTTTTAAAGATTAATTATATAGGTCTAGTTCTGCTATAATTTACTGTACTTACCTTCATGTCATTGTATGATATTCTTTCATTTTCATTGTATGGAAAATAGCAGAATGGACATTGAATTTTCCACAAAAATAAGACAGTCATGCTGGGTTGGAATGACATGTGAGTAAATAATTACAAAATTATATTTTTTGTCCAAACATTTAAAAGCTGTTGTATATGTGTGTGTATATTCTCTTGTTTAAATCATCATGTTTATTTAAATTGTAATGTATAGCTGTAATGTGAAGTCATTTGTTTTACAAAATGGTACATTGGTGTAAGCTTAGCAGCAGGAGGCCTTGAATCTTTTGTGGTGTGTAGTTATCCATCTGAGTTTTGTCAAATCAAACATTGTTCATGAGATGACATTGCCGTCTCCTCCACCCACTCATCAGTCTGAGTTCAGTGAAAATCACTGGGGCTTGAGCCAGAGCTTCTCATGAACATAGACGTACACAGAGAAGAACTGCTGGACTGAATCGAGTGATGTAATGCATCTTAATCTCGTCTTAGTCCCTTTCTGTAATCATGAAAGGCCACATTTGTTTTCCAATTTTTTTGTTGTTGAAAAAATGGGAACCACACTGACAGATGAAACGGAGGTTTTGTCACTGTGTTGTTTGAAACATTCAAAAGAAACATTCGGTGAAGACAACTGGTGGGTGGCAAAGGAAAGTTGGCAAAAAAAAAAAGAGAAGTGCAAGCTAATCATTTCCTTAAATTCACCGGATCAAAACTGCCTACTTTGTCCTTGACTAACATAAATGTGTGGTTGCGAGCCATGTGAATTTTTGCATTTATAATTACACATTGTCACTCTTCATCTACAGTGCTGTTTTTTATTATTAGAAAATATTATTAGAAATCTGGTATGTGATTTAAGCAGTCCAAATGTCAGTGGCCCTCATTTATCAAAAGTGCGTACACCAAATTTCCAGCGTACACCTGGCGTACACCCAAAACCACGGTGACTTTGAGATTTATCAATATGGACGTTGGCGTACGGCACGCTCAAATCCTACACCAGCTCAGGAGGTGGTGTACGCACGTTTTGAGTTAGTGCAGAAATGCGCAGAAAAACAATTCCTCCACAAAACGCATGACAAACTAAGAGATATGATATATTATGAACTGTAAAAATATATATATATATATATATATATTATAAACTTCAGTGTTTATTTTTGTGCAACATGGACTTCAATGTTTAATTTGTGTGATTTTACCAAAGCATTTGATTTGTAGGCATATGTATTCCTTCAGTTGCGAGCCTTGCGCTTAACCTGACATTTCAGGGTTAGGTGGTGCGCGCACGGACTTGGTTCAGTAATGAAAGGCTTTCGATGACCAAAAAAATAATTCAGAATGACAAAATACCGGTAATAAAAATTACATTACTCTTGTATTGTTCTTGTGCAGTCACTCAAAATAGTGTCGTGCCAAAAAATAATCAAGAGCACACACGTTTGCGTCTAACTTCAGTCTTTACTGGATATCATCTGACTCTCATACAAAGAGCTAACAACCAATCTCCATTCATGCAATTACACGTGGATCGATAACATTACAATTCTTCTTTTAAATAATAATAACGAAATTCTTCTTCTAAATAATAATAAGCGTCATTAATAATAAAAATCATAAAAATAAGATCTTCAGTGCCGAGACGCGCCTCTTTGTGGCGATCTTTAGATCTGACCACTTTTTCATCTACAATAAACAAGAAAACTCATGCTTAACTTGATCACTATTGGTCTATATTAAGCAATAAAACATTCTTATCTCTGCTGGAGTGCGCTTCTCAACCCCCACACTATTAACAGAACTCGTAATTTAGGTGGAATTAATCTCACTTTAATCCACTTTAACCTTTAATCCCACTCTTTAAACACCCAAAATAAAACAATTTAGTTTATTTCCATTTCCCTGGTGATGGTCTCGATCTCCACGTCGGAGAAGTTTCTCTTCTTTGCCGTCTTCCGTGTGTCCATGGCGTAAAATGAGGGCGTGGGGGAAGCGGAGACTTGAATATTTAGAGGCGTGTTATTCTAATGACGATCGTTTTCAGCCGCTGCATTTATCAAGGGCAGGTATTGCGTACACCAGGATTTCAAAGGTACGCACAGCTTCATACATCAGGCGGTGAGAGGAGTGTAAGCATAATCTTACGCCAACATATACGCCCGTTTCTACGCAAGAATGATAAATGAGGGCCAGTGTGTTTGTGCAACAGTGATGACTAAATAAAATTCAAAATTCTGCCATTGTCTTCTCACTCAATGAAGCATGCAGGGATTGTTTCTCCTTGCTATTTTAGGGACTGAGTTTTAGTGTTTGTTTTAGCCCTCCTTCTGCAGAGCACTCTTTATTGAATTGGAAAAAACAAATGATTCTCTGTATTGTGCATTGATCCAAAAGTTAATTCAATAGCATCAGTTAGTTAAGCCCCATATAAAAGTCATTCTCATAAATACAACCTTGCACCATGGCTTCTTATTCTTCTACCTACTTTTAGTGCCGTAAGGCATCGGAAGACTTAGATGGATGAGTGGGCTGGAGTACTCCAAATATATTACATATGCCACCCACCACCAAAACCACCTGAAGGAAACCCAGCATGAAAACATAATTTAATGGATTGTTCATAATGGCTTTCAAAAGATCACAAAAATCTAGACGCTCATAAATTTGTGCAGCAAAGTCTACTGCAGTAGAATATTTCAGGGTAATCTGACAGATTTAAAACAGTCCTTGTTCGGCATTTTCTTCCGCTCTGATGTGCTTAAAGGATTAGTTCACTTTTAAAAAAAACGTTTGCTGATAATTTACTCACCCCCATGTCACCCAAGATGTTCATGTCTTTCTTTCTTCAGTCAAAAAGAAATTAATATTTTTGATGAAAAAATTCCAGAAATTCCATATAATGGACTTTAATGCGAACCAAACGGTTCAAGGTCCAAATGACAGTTTCAGTGCAGCTTCAAAGGGCTTTATCGATACCCAACGCATTCTCACCCCAAGGCGTCATCTAACTGACAATTTTGACCATGCTTCAATATTCTTCAGTTGACGCGATCCCAGGGCGTCATCTAACTGACGCTAAGGGTAACGCGTCAGTTAGATGACGCGGGTAGGTTTAGGTCTGGGTAGAAGGGCGTCATCTAACTGACGCTAAGGGTAACGCGTCAGTTAGATGACGCCCTGGGATCGCGTCAACTAACTGACGCTAAAGGGTACCTTTACGTCGAATATTGAAGCATGGTCAAACTGATTCCCAAGGCGTCAGTTAGATGACGCCTTGGGGTGAGAATGGGCTGCGATATCAGACGATGAATAAGGGTCTTATCTAGCGAAACCATCGGCCATTTCAAAAATAAATAAAAAAGTTTACGTTTTATAAGCACAAATGCTCGCCATGCTCTGTTCTGTGATGCACGTTCGTGACTCTCCTGTTCAAACTCGTTCATCAAAATGAACGAATCTTTTTTCAATTCATTTAGTTCATTTCGTTCGTTGAATGAACAAAATGACTCGAAAAAAGACTCGTTCAAAATGAACGGATCTTTTTTCGAGTCATTTCGTTCGTTGAATGAAAAAAGATTTGTTAATTTTGATGAACGAGTTCGAACAGGAGAGTCACGAACGTGCATCACAGAACAGAGCAAGGCGAGCATTTGTGCTTATAAAACGTAAACTTTTTTATTTATTTTTAAATGGCCGATGGTTTCGCTAGATAAGACCCTTATTCATCGTCTGATATCTTGTTTAAAGCCATTTGAAGCTGCACTGAAACTGTCAATTGGACCTTGAACCGTTTGGTTCCCAATGAAGTCCATTAGATGGAGAAAAATCCTGGAATGTTTTCATCAAAAACATTAATTTCTTTTCGACTGAAGAAAGAAAGACATGGACATCTTGGATGACATGGGGGTGAGTAAATTATCAGCAAAAGTTTTTTTAAAAGTGAACTAATCCTTATGGATTGTCTACATGTCAGTAGCAGTTAAGTGGCATGGAATTTTAAAAAATAATCTTAAAAAGCTAAACATCTTAATCAAGATCTTATGAGAGAAATACAGAGAAAAATGAAAATTAATTCTACATGCTGACATAATGTTATTTTTTTTAATTTTTCGTTTAATTTGGTCTACATTAAATTTCCATTTTCTTTTGGAATTTAAATTCATTTTCATCTCTTACAGTCATGTTCTTCTCTGGAAGTGTTTGCAGTGTTTGTAAATTTACATAATTTACTCATTCCAAACATGTATACTATTTTTCCCCTTGTGGAACACATTCATTAAAGCTGTTATTCACTGAAAATGTACAGTCACAGTGAGCTGTTAACTTTAGAACCGCTGCAGGTTGATCGATGAGTTGAACATATTCTTATGGTTTTCAAAGAAACTTCACAAATTTAAATTTATGGATGAATTGTTGCTTAATGTGCTTGACATTGGTAAATATTTTGGACTGACCCATTATTTTAAGTATTATATAATTATTATTTTATTTAAAGAAATTAATACTTTGATTCAAAAGTTGAAATTCATTTTTTAAATTTAAATAGTTCTATTGAACTTTCTGTTCATCATTAAAAAAAAAATCATGGTTTCCACAAAAACTGTAAGCAGAACAATCGGTTTCAACTGTGATAAGAAATGTTTTTTGAGCATCAAAGAATGATTTTTGAAGGATCATGTGACACTGAAGACTGGAGCAATGGCTGTAAGATTACTGTTTTTATTGTATTTTTGATTAAAAAAAATAGCTTTGGTGAGACTTTCAAACAGTATACACAGTATATGTGTTGTTAGGTTGTTTGTTAACAGGTCTCAGCTTATGTATATTCATGTGGCCTCATTTTATATTACAGATCTTAGAAACTGTCCAGATCATTTTTGTCTCATTTAGTCTACTCCATGAGAATAACAGCATGTCATTGCTATTAAATTATACAGGGCCTCTGGTTTTTGTTTTCTACATTATTGACCAGGACCCGTTTGCCAGATAATCTCATGGCTAATAGAACATCAACTGTTTTTATTTCAGTAAAACAGAAAGCCAAACAGTCCTGTTTTGGCCTGTAGCTTTATGGCATTTTTTAGAGGTTCAGTTTTAAGTGTTAGCTTGCCTAGAATGTTCTGCTAATGAAACAAAACCTTTTTCAGTTTCATTAATAGCATCCTTGTTTGCTTGATATAGCATAACAAGTGTTGTTGAATTCACAGTATGAATTCCTACCTTCCCTCTGATCTGGCAACTCTCGTTCCCGTGCTAGTGTTGTGTATCTGAATCCAATTTCATCTTGTAACATGGCGCACAGACTACCGCAACCCCTCGACAGCCGGTTAATTGACTTCAGGCTGGTGAGATGCTTAGAGCAGGGAAAAAGCAACAAATAGATTTACATTTCAGGCTCCAGCTGCGGATATGTGACAGCCTTTTACCTCATTCTGACAGAAAGTTTTGCTTAAACTTACAAACCATATATCTCTAACAAAGAGCCATCTGAGCCATCATGAGGGGATGAAGAGAAGATGAACCCGTCACACGCGAGCTGCCGAAACGCTTATTATGTAACTGTGGAGGGTCCACAGCTGCAATGAATCTGTGTGCTTTGTAAACCTGAATGTCCCTCTTCATGTCTCATCAGTTGACCTGTTTTGAAACTTTGGAAATAGAGCCTTTCTGTGTGATGTTTTTCTTATTTGGCACCTTTTGCATATATTCATACAAAAATGAATGGATGAACAAAAAAGAGGCGGCAGCGAATAGCAGTTTAAAATGTTCTTTTATTATTTCTGTTTTCTTGATACTCTTTCCCTTGTGGAAGTGAATCATGAGTTGAGTAAGATTGACATATTAGGAGTCAATAAGCTGAATTATTACATTTCGCCTTTCACAGATGATCCAGTTGGAAATGTATCTGGAAAAACTCTGCTCCTATTATTTGTTTAAACCTCAAATTACAGGAGCAGCCTTCCTCCATGGTCTTTAGATCTTGCCAGATAACGAAAACCGTTCTTAGGAGTATGAGCCATACAGATGACTGCATTTTCTGTAAGCCGCAGAGTCTTCGAAAGCGCTCCTGGTCTTAAGGGGCTTAACTCCGGTTCCTGCTGAACTGAGCCAGTGCTAAATACATCAACTGTTATCAGCTCAGTAGGCACAGGAGGTTGAACCCAGTGTTGTACCTCACACTGGCCTCTCTCAGTTACAAGGCGTTTTACAAGGCTCCCTTCTGATTGATCATAAGTCTATATCATCATGATGACAATCAGAGCTGGATAGCAGCTGGATGGCGGATTTATTAAGGATATAAAACATAAGAGTATTGCATCAGAGTCAAGTATTAGCACAATAAGTCATATAAAAATGTATGCCTGGGAAAACATCAAATAGAAATCCATCCGTCCATCCATCTATCCATCCATCATTTGTTTTTTAAAACACAAATTTCATGTTTCAAAGCCCAAAAAAGAGCTAGTGAACAGTGGGGTCCAAAAGTTTGAGATCACTAGTTAGAATGCTTCTATTTTGAACATAGCATGCTTCTACTATGTTGAATAGTGCTCTGGCTTAACGCCAATTTGACCAGACCACCCTGTCTGACAGGGCGGGTGACTGAGGATTACACTCTGACTTCTTTCCCTGGCGGGTCATTTCCCGTAATTTCTCTGGAACAGGTTTGTGTCCTTTTTCCGGTTTGCTATAGCATGGCCAGCTGTCATGTTTGTCTTCTCACCTCTTGGCTGATTTCGAGTGTAGGCCTCAGAGGAGCGGAACTTAGCCACTGTGAACATAGGATATCCGAGATCTGTTCACAGAGTGAGCTAAGTCCTGCACCTCACGAAACTTCATCAGACATAAAAATCCAGATGCTCTCCAAAACTTTGCCCAAATTATCATTGGATTCAATAGCAAAAGTCATTGTGTGTAAACCTTATAAAGTAAAATAGTTCAGCTCTCAGTAATGTAATGTTTTTAAGAGATAAATTACTTTTTATGTACTTAGGTATTGTATTTAGCAGAATATCTTAACATACACAAAGATATATAGGTGTTTCCTCAACATTGCATGGGCACTTTTATTTTTAAAACTTTTTTATTTTTGTGAAGAACACATTTGAGCCTCGAAAACTTTTTGCATGCCTTCAACATATTTTTCTGCTTTTCAAATGTATAGATTTTATTTTTAACACTATTTTAAAAGTGTGAAAATGTTATTTAGAAAAATACTAGCTAAAAGATGACAAAGAAATCTTCCTTTTTTTTCAAGAATTTTTGAAAATGTCATTTTTCTATTACCGTGATTTTCACGCTTGTATACATCTTATAGGAGCCAATATACTGTTATATATGCGCTTTCTTCTGATCTGTTTACATTGTTGAATTTAATTGATAACTTGTTATTAATAGAAATTTTAAAAAGGCATGATTAATGAGTGTGAGAGTGTATTTTATTATTTTAAGTAACTATCGACAAAAGTGCCCATAGTTGAAGACACGCCTATAAAAATGTTGTCAGTATAAATCACATAACTGTATAATCCGTAAAACATTGGGTTACACCAATGAAGTAATTGTTAGGTTAATTACACATCAGTGTGTACAGGCACTAAGGATTTTTTTCTATTAGCCCCCACTAAAAATATAAATAAATAAAGTAAAAAATGTTGTCGTTGTTGCGTTGACCCATGTAACAATCTATTCTAATAACAAGCAACCAAAATTTTAGATGCCAATTTCAATACCACAGTAGCTTAACTAAAATAAAGTTTAAAAACAAACATGATTGAAGACAAGTCAGTCTTCAGAAGTAAAACAAGAACAAATAAATAAATTACAAGCAACAGCTCAAATAAATACAACAGAACAAAGATACAAGTGAAGTAAACAGTGCTTTAAGTTTTTCAGGTATCTCTAACTGTATTAATTTCAGGTACAGAAATTGAATAATCAAATGGAAAATAACAATGTAAAAGTTGATCAGTTAAGATCAGTGAGTGATTTTCTCTTTGTCTTTTATTGCTTGATAAACATTAATGGTGCACACGGCATCAGGAATATTAGGCTGCTGCCACTTTAAGACCGAATGCACAGATCCAATATACTGTTATACATGTGTTTTCTTTCTCATCTATTTACGTTCAGTTAAGACATAACCGACAGTGTTTACGTGAATACTCATCAAGACGGGCATTTTTACATTCTTTTGTTGTGTGTATTTTTCCATTCAAGCGCAAGATGCAAAGGACCCAATTCAGTACTCGTGCAATGTTTTCTGCACATACAACATGAGTGCGCTCAGAGAAAACAGCTCACAAGTACTAAATTTAATTATTTTTCACATCTTGCGCTTGAATCTGATTGGTTTAAAATTAATGTTTAAATTGACAAGACTTAAAAACACATGCAAATGACAAACTTTCCTGATGAGGCAGCACTGTATCAATTAGGCAAGTGACAATTCCGTCAACTGTCCCGAGCAACTTTTACGCTGGCCCCGGCCCATCGGCCAGTCCTTGTTGTCGAGCCCTGATATATATGAAAGACAGGTAAATTGTTCAGCTCTAAGACTTTAAAAATTCTCAATGCTTTCTTGAATGTTTAATTTCATGTTAAATAAATGTTCATATAAAAACACCACATCTTTTACTAAATGAACCCATTATCACATTTTTCCTTACATGTCAATTTATTTAACAAAGCAGTGTGGCGCCATTTCAAAGACAGCTTTTTCTATTAACTTTTTCTGTTGGGCCACATATGTCTATATGGCACGATAGCCTAATATCATGTTTCTAGTTTCCCAAAACTAGAGTCATAAGTTGAGAGCCAGTGTTTATGCAATGAACATAAAGTGGTGAGCAAAACATATGTGAGGCCTACAGATATGAGCTTTCTCTTTCAGTGTATTTCAGCCCTTGGTTATGGTTCATTATGAGGGTAGATTATTCATTCCATGGGGCATGACGGGAAAAAAGTTTAGGTTCGTTCTCTTCAATACGGATTTGACGGCTTCATCAATCAGGGTGTAAGCAGGGTCGACTCACAGAGACTTTCCTGGAGTAAACAGTTCACAGCTGGTTGGAAATCCCTGGCAATGTGATTTTATGATATAATCCCAAATCACTCTGCCAGGAATCCCTCCAGCCGGCCCATTGATGAGATGACCAGGAGAAAGTGAGGAAGAAAACCAGCAACTAACATAATAGCCTGCCAGTAAGCGTTGGGGACACACGTTGTTCCTCAACGCTGTGGTATCACACATCTCCTGTTTCACACTCCGCTCACGGGGATAATTTGCGCAGGCTCACGCATACTCTTGAGAAAACAGGCTTTGAATGGAGCCATAGTGTCTCCTGTTTACATGACCCTGGGTTCTCTCTCTGTGTGTGTGTGTGTGTGTGTGTGTGTGTGTGTGTGTGTGTGTGGTGTGTGTGTATCCACCTTGCCATTAGATTCTGATGACAAGATTTGTCCTCTCACTAGCCAATTGTTACCATCTTTAGCCTAGTATGATCCACACATCAGAGAGTTTAGCCTGTTAAATGGTGCTCATCATGTGGAATGAGTGTATCATATCAAGTGACTGACATAATGAGAAACATAAAATTGTCAGGGTCACTGCAACAGCTAAATAACAGAGTTAATTTTCCGCATGAATCATCAGGGCTGTTGTTTCGTGCGGTGGCTCACGTTATGGGGCCATGATTGCGATCGGCCTCTGCTCCTCCTCTCATGTCCATGGATTTTCATTTCTGTGACTGTAGCCAGAAACTAATTGCATTAGAGGCCATATTAAAAGCTAGAAGCTAGTTGTCTGAACTAAATGCAAATGGATGTTTTTTACAAAGAGCTGTTTTCTCGTGTGGTCCAGCTGGAGCCTTTGTTACTGGGTTATGGGTTTCTATTATGAAGGGTCCGTGTCATATTGACAACTGCGTGTGAGATTCACTGGGTGACCAAATGAAAGGATGTGTTTGCTTTGTCCTTAGACAGTTGCCTTTTGATATCTCTTTATATGAAAATGTCTGTGAATTTCTGAGTTATAAGCATGATGGTAAACTCACCCAAGTCTGTCTATTTGAGATTATCTCCAGACAGGCATTATGGAAAGGATCTGAAAAAAGAGAAAGAGAGTGTCTTTTTGTTCATTTTGAAAGCAGTTCGAATTTCCTTCATTATCTCTGAATGATACATAGTGTGAATTAGTCTGTGAAAAACATCTCTTGTGCTACGTGCACAGATCCCCTTTCACATGGTTTCATACCAAGCAGAATATTAGTTTGAACAGCTACATTATATTTATTGTTTGAGTTTATTTATTCATAAAGCTCATTTTTGATAGATCTAGCGCATGCCAAAGTGCTGTACAACAGCCAGACATGACAAAAACAAAACTATAATAAAAACCAGAATGCATTTGAACGTGTTGATATATCATAGTCATTACCCTGCTTGACGGTGCTTCAAGTATACTACTATTGAAATATATACATTATGTTTGTGTATCACATAAATTAATTTTAACTTTCTGTTTTACCGTCAATAAGTGTGATTTTACTTGTTAAACTCTGAAAATAATGCGTTGAGCTATGTCTCATGCGGGAGACAAAATATGGCTTGAATCTTGAAAAGAGAACATAAAATAAAAAGGAACATAAATATTAAATCTCTGAAAACTTTACAGCTGGCTTCAAATATAAAGTCTATTCCAAGCTTGGATGGACCATTTACACATAAGCGTGTTATTCTTAACAGATCACTCTGAATTGATTACTCAAGTTATTATGATTTATCAAAAAAAAAAAAAAAAAAAGATTTTGCTAAGTGCATACAATTCATATTTTAAAATGCCAATAATGCGAATAAACTTTTTCCTTTGAGTTTATCTAGTGTTTGTCAAGTTTTTTAATAATTTAAATGTTTTATACATAATTTAGTCCTTATTGTGATCCACAGTTGACTTTATTAGATGTATCTACAGATCTTGTCTCATTTGTCAATCAAGCAAGATCTATAAGTCAGACTAAGTTTAGTTGAGCCTTGTTAATGATTTAGTACTGTATTTCATTGGTTGCAAGTGGGGAAAATGTGTTTTCCATTTCTCCTTGACAGCTTAATGTGTTACTTAGTTCAATTCCAGAGAGAACGCTCAGTGAAACCAAATAATTGTCACATCACTTTTGAAAGACTTTCCCACCTTTCAGAAGCCTCATCAGATCCAGACAATTAAAGACTTGTTAACTTCAAGCTCAACTATATCTAATCTAAGAAAAGAATAAGTGATATTAAATAAAAAAATGGTGAATAAAAAATAACTCTGTAAAGGAACAAAATATAAATATTTCGGTATGATAAATCTAGGATTTCAAGCGGTAAAATAGTTAACTTTGAACAAGACAATTTCAATATATATAGTCACGGGAAGTGGACTTGTTTGATACAATGACTCATAATGTGGTTTCATCAATGGCCATGTGAACAAAAGTCACATTGCAAAGTTTGAAAAAAATCTTGGCAAGCTTTTTGCTTTAAAATGATTGGAAGATAAATGCACACAATATTTCTTGTGCTTTTACCGAGCCAAGTGTCAAAAAAACATTGTTTTGCTATCTTTTTCCCATCATCCCCCAGGAGCATGAATTAAGATATCAATTTCAGCAATGTTGTTGAAAAAACATGCTTTTGGGTTTTAGTGACAGGTTCCCTTGCTCTCATAATGTCTATCATCGACTCGCATCTACTTGAGTTGCTGCAGCATGCCTACGAAATTATGGCAATTGAGGCCAGCTCTGGCACCTTGTATTTTCTGCCTGCATCTAGTATTTGACACTCTGTAATGCCCCTGGCAGACAATCACAGGACTTGTGCTGCATGTCTGAAATAACGCCAGCACCCCTCTCCCCATGATTACACATGATTTTAACAGTCTCAGCTGTTATGGCTAGACGGCCTCAGGGGCAGCCCGGGACACACGTGATTGGTCTGGCTGCTCTGACGCCATTGCCTTGTCCTGGCGGGGAGGAAACACTTATGTGGACAAAGGGAGGCATTGCATGCTGGGAAGTGGGTGGGCGGGCTTCCCAAGCTGATGTTGCAGATAAAGTTGACTTTGTGCCCGGCGCGTATGAAAAAGACCCTTTGGAAGGGGGCTGGGGTTTAGAGAGAGGAACCGATGTCTAGTTGAGAAACTGAAGGCAAAGGTGTAGGACTCATGATAACAACAACCTATTTATAATCATGATAATCAATAAGCACACACATAATATGCTTGCAGGAAAAAAAAAACATTCAGTAAGAGATTAAATGTCTCCTGAAGATGTGGACATCAAATCTTTATTTGAATTCTTTGGTAAATATGGCTCAGGTGTTATTAGTCCCTGGATATAATCAGGGATATCAGTGATTACGCATCCAAAATGAGATTTGCCTGTTTCTAGAGGGTCACCTCCCTTCCAGGATTTTGTTACCACAGATATTTCACATTGCAATTACTTCAAATGTACTTGAAGTACTTGTTTGTGACTTTAAGCAAACTGTATCTGATTTATAGTGCCATTAACCATAATTTTAATATGAAACAGAAAAGGTCAAGGTTTTGATTTGCAGTATATAAAACCATTTTTTAAAATCAAAGATTTGCGCAATAAAAAATATTATTGAGCGTGATTAAATTATTAATCGGCACAATATTATTCTTTACATTTTTTTGTGTATTTGTGAATCTTGAAAACACTGATCCAGTTTATTTCCAATTTAGTCATATGGAATCAAATGGGAATCTGATTACTCTCCAAGAAACTTGGAATAACATGCTCAGAGGAATTTATCACTGTCTGTCTTGGATGGTTTACATTTTCCTCTTGAGGGACCACGTCCAAAAAAACAAAAACCTGCACATCGAGGTTAAACCACATTTGCAAAAGTCCTGTCAAAGGCACTCTTCATTAACTAAATATTTAACAGGCCTTCAGCTTAAGGAGCTGTCTGGTGGTATAATAACTTTGATAATTATTTACTCCATAGCAGAGAGTGTATGCCGCATACCTTCAAAAACACTCTCGAGAACACAAGAGGATGCGCTTTATCAGACTCGGACTAAATGAAAACGTAGTTGCATAAGCCTATACAGGCCCTTAAATAAATGTACAACGCCATATTAAAGGACAGCAGAACACTAAATTCTTCCATAGACTGGCTAAACACTACAAGAGACAGTAAGATTCTGCTTTCAACTATAATGTGTCCCACCATATGGCTTTGAAAATGTATGGAACATTCTAATCCGATGTCCTGTGGAAAAAAAAGAACACAGGGATATCAATTATTAAAATTATAGCTGATTTTTGGCCAATTAACCTGGCTCACTCTTGCCAACTGCACTCGCTGATTACTAGCGGCGCTGAGACAAGTAGCTCCAGCACTGCTTTCCCACGCATAAATGAAGGTAGGGAAAATTTGGGGACTTTATTGGACTTGGAAAAATGCAATAAAATCTCCCTCTCTGAATGCACCCATCTGTTGGACCTTAGAAGACTTCCTGTAAACAAGTCGTAGAGAACAAAACCTCTCACACCAGGTCTTTGCCCATAATTACCCTTTCATCTTTGCTTTCCTCTTTTCTTTTTAGCCTGCTGTCTTCATGCTCTTACTCACATTATCACTGCGACACTTAGCAGGGCCCCTGACACTGTGAAGAATTATTATGATGTTTAATTCCATGGATTTATTTTGAACACTGCTATTTTACTTGTCAAATCTTAAAATATAAGCGATTAGTCACTTGATATCTCGGAAGGGTCTGAAAAGATGGAGTTTTTATATAAAATACGAAAAATTCTCCCGCTCGAACAATGAAATCATTGTGATTTTTTCTTTTGAGTAACATCTCAGTAAAGTGGATCATTTCTACGTTCCTTATATTTTGTTTCTTACATTTTGCAACTAATTAACTTTGTTACTTGCTTAGGCTGCCATTGTTGAGGAAATTAGTAATGAATCCTAATTTGATTTGTTCAGATATGGGCCGTTATGATGTAATTTCCCTTCCCCCTCCTCATAATTTGTTTGCGTGCATCATGTGCCATTTCCTTTCCCCTGCTCTACTCTAGTAGCCTTTCAGATACCAGGAAGGGGCATTTCATACAGTTACCCATTTACTGGTAGCAACACAACGCAGTTTTGTATAACTTGAAATCTTCCAGATTACCCCTGTTGCTTGTCATTTACATCAATGAATTGTAGCTGCGGGATTACAGGATTTACATCCCAATTTAATTTGACTTTCTGTTAGGTTTAATTATTCTGAAAATGAAGGATATAACCCAGTCACTGAAGTGCACGACTCAAGCTATTTTGCTGTGCATGCTCAGATCGATTACAGTTATTTAAGCCAGTGCTCTGAAATAAGGTGGACCTCTTTGGATAGAACATAAACATGAATGTGGCTTTTTAAAATGCAGTCAGCATGGTATTAAAATTAAACTCCGCTCACACGGGCATACTGTAATAATAGTTTACAAGCTCTCAAAGCTTTAGCAATGTATTTACTGAATTTATTGCCTTTTCATTTCATCCTTTTTAAGATTGATATCATCATGTATGCAGTCATTATTTAAAAGGCTTATTTTATAATTATTTAAAAACAATTCATAGGTAGGCTATATATTGTTTATAAAATTAAATATTTATTTATAAATATGTATAGATTTTTGTCAAATCGACTTTATGTGGTTCAGATAGCATAATATTTAGAGTTTCTGTTGATTAAACCAATCTCCTTCATTGTATCAACTAAATTTTTTTATTTCAATGAACTTAAAATTTCGAAGGCAACCAGGTTACTTACATTTTTAAGTTAAACCAACAATATTTTTTTTTACTATGTAGTTTTTGGTTTTATACTTTTGTCCTTATATCAGGAATAAAAAAATAAAAAGTGTTGGAAAAACTCCATAAAAAGAAAAGTCCATACAATCTTAAACTCATCTTTTGGCATACACACACATTTAAATGAATTAAATAATGTGCTATATATTTACAATCTTTAAATATTTAGTTTGATTTACTGGCTGTACATTGAGGCTCATTGACGTATGTAAGCAGAGGCAGTGTGCAGCTTTAGGCCACACTGTTGTTCTAATCACGTCAGTGATGTCAGGTGGAAAAGATGGCTAACTTCCTCTCTCTCTGCCAGGATCCAATTGAGAGAGGCAAAAGTAGCAAGACAAAGCACATGCTCAGGGTCTCTTTAACATGACTGTTGAGGGTCCCGGGAATTAAATTACATATACATTTCTTCCACTGTCTTTATATTTCTGTAAACACAGTGAACGGAAATCTTTTGGGATTTTTTAATTATATAAACTATAATTATATAAACTAAAGACTATAAACACACATTTTCTTTTTATTTGTACTGTTTATTTATTTATTTATTTGTTCACTTCGAAACACTGTTTTTAGATATAGTCTCGCTGACAATATTTTTGGTTACACACACAGCTGCTTTATATTGTAGAAATCCATGAAGCCTCAACAACATGGAGCCTCAGCAAAGTGTTAGGAGTATCACTAAAATCTGGCTTTATTTTTATTTTCACTTTAAAACTTTTTTGATGTCTGTTTACTGTGTCGGATTATTGAAACTTTATGTCGTAACTGTGGTTTTTAGCAATATGTGGTGTTAAATACTGGTTCCAGCATTAAAATCTAATTTCAAGCATGATAAAAACAGGCCCATAAACGTCTCCCGCCACATTATAATGAGCGGCATTTTTTTATATTTAAACAGCAATTTATGAGGGAGGGGGTGGAGGAAAAATGCCATATTAATGCTCATTCTTTTTAAAACTAATGAATTAAAAAAGCACGTAAAAGCGAAATTGTAGATTTAAGTAACTCGCCATAAATAATACCGTATTTAAAAATGAAAAAAAATTGCACTTATATTTAAAAAAAATTTGATTGGATCCCTGTATTCAAATATATATATTAGAGAGTTTAGTCAGCAATTTAAATATATAATCATGCCCTTTAAATATAACAATAAATGCCACCATTTATTATTATTTTTAACAATACAGGACTGCTATTACAAAATTGGCGAGCTGTAGCACTTGCATTTATTCTTTCTTTTTCATTTATTTATTTGTATGTATCCCAAGCATTCATGTGTTCGTAACACTCGAACAGGTGAAAAATCACAGACACTATACCGTATGCAGACAAAAGGAAAAAACCTGCCTCAAGGTTCGCCTGTAGTGTATAATCCAAAGGTTTGAGTCAAGCAAATCCAGTGCCAAATGAATGTGTTAATTTGACTAAATTTAAAGTTACCAAACTGCTGCCTCCCAAAATGAAGTTTTTACTCACAATTAAGTCCAGGTGACTCGCACTCTCAGAGTTGAAATAAACCAAGACTGGCACTGTTGTGGCCTTGGCCGTGGTGATCCTCACAGCCAAGCATGCATGGAACCAGGGCCATATAGAGTGTCCACACATGCGGAGACTGGTCTCCACTGTAAGAGTCCCGAGCAAAGCTCTGCCCTACACTCCTCCTCTAGTCAGACTCAGGAACTGAAACGGAGGCGTACACATCATTCAGAAGTTTGTCTTTGAAAACCACACCCATCCCAGAGCAGAGAGAGGAGGGGAGAGGCTGCCTTTTCCTTAAATAACACCAGAGAGGGGAGGAAACTTGTGTTTTCAGCCTCAAAACAAGCCTCAAAGGATCAGGCAGGAGGCTGAGTTTGGAAAATAAAAAGGAAACAGAAAGTTAGTGATATCTGAGGTCATAGCCTACAGGATTTTCTTTGACTCTATACGTGTCATAGAATTTGATTTTATTGTCATGTACGTGCAGTAGTTCTCAAGTCATCAATCGCACAGCATTATGATAATCTTGAATTATTCTGTCTTAAATCATGTTAGTAACACGCATGAGCAATGTTCTTTATGCTTAATGACCGACTTGTGTTTACAGAATAACTGTTTGTGTTGCTAGGTAACTGGCTTCTATATTATCATCTTAATCCAATCAGCCTCAATCACAGCCCACTTGCCCTGAAACTAGATACCACATATCCACATCCATCAATACTTGTTGTTCAGCCGTGTAAATGATGGCTCAAGTCATCTAAAGCGGCGGTTCACAACTGGACCTAGTTTGTACATGTAGGCGACCCAACATATTACCAAAATTGAATTGCAATGGTTTTATTCTCTTGGCAGCCAATAATTCACTGCATAAAATTCATTGTGGGTGGCACAAACCATGGCTTTGTTGCAAATTAACCCATGTTTTATGTGTTCTTCAGGGTCATATTTTCTTTTACCTGGAAAGTTTTGTTTATTGTTTGAGGATGGCCTGTCACACAACTCACATGTCCATGTTGACATCTGCCTAATTTGGCTATAGTGACAAATAAATTTGGACCAAAATACAGTAGTTCGACTGGATACTCAAAATAGTTGTGAATGTTTATCTTTATTTCCTTATTTCGATTTGCTTTGCGGTTTATTCAGGGATTCATTTGCAAACTCAGCAACTGCGCTAAACAATTCTGATTTTGACTGACCGAGTCTGATTCAAGCCTGAAGACTGATTAATGAGTCTTTTTAAATGATACATTAAAAGAGCTGGTGCATTAGACACATGTGCAGCTCAATCTATTTTCTTTTCTCGTTGTTGCATAAAGGTAAGCAAGCACTGGTGCACATTCTCTATTATTGCGCACAATTATTATTTTCTACCATTTTCTTCACATTTCTGACCATTGTAAATACTGTCTAGAATCTTACTAGGGACTTTTTTCGGGGCCGCCTTCTAACGTTACTGCAGGTTATGGCTTTGACTAATCAGAGCACTACTGTGGAAGAGGAAATGACACAATTAACAGCCCTGTGAGGACCTGCTTACAAAGGAGAGGTCTAGAAACAAAGTATAAAAGTCTTATTTGGTCTGGCTGGTTGCCTGGACAGCAAGTGAAAACAAAGTTTGCTCACACACTCCCTATCGGGGACTTCAGACAGCCAGACCTTCATGAACACTTTCACCTGGAACTCCCTGAAAAGGGGAAACTGTGCATGCCTGTGTGTGTGTGTAGTGTATGCATGTATTAGGTTTGTGTATGTATGAGTCATGCTGTATGGGAGACTCCACCCTGCGTAGGAGGGCAATTGAGTCTGTCACTTACTCTGTCCTGGGAAGAACTGCCCAGACAACAGCTCTCTTTGTTCAAATGTCAGTTAAACTCGGGTAATGATGAGATCTTTCCAGCTGTCCAATCCCAAAGCTATTTCACTTGCTTTATACAAATTAACCAATGCCGTAAAAGTACACCACGATCAGAAATTTAAATGTGTATCTTTTTTCTTTTCCTTCGTCTTTTTTAAGAAGCTAATTTGTTTTAAAAAATATTTCTAGAATTTCTTAGATTGAAACTAAAATGTTACTTCAATTCTTACCTGTAGCTTATCTATTTTAGTGCATTTTCCCTTTAGTCATGCAACCTTAAATTGCACTTGCAAAAAATGAAGTATTCTGGTTTGTGAATGTGTGTGTTTGTGTGTGTTGCCTAATTTAGAATATTCGGGTACTTCAAAGGCTCAGTCTGAAGTAAAAGGGAATTCGGGACATGGAAATTTTCTGGGATCACAATCCTGCTTGATTGGGTCAGAGAGCAAGGCAAAGTTTAGCAGAGCACTACTTCACCAACCAAATGTAAGCAAATGTGCGACATTGACCATGTTAATTCCTTTGTACAAAAGGTCGGATGTTCTTTCTTCCATTGAAGAAAGGAAAGCTCTTTGGATGATTCTCTATTCAATAACAGGAACGTGAGGTTTTGCACAATTACAAATATCATTTAAGATAATCTAACTTACTAAATATATTTTAATTAAATTAGAAAATAATTGTTTTATAACATAATTTATCATTATTTCATATATTATTTAATTATTTCAAACTATTTTGATTTCGATAAAATTATTAATATGTAATTTTCAGTACTGTTACTTGTTCACAAAATTAGCCCTGTTCTTCTCGCAGAAGCGTATCTGTTGACTGCATGCATCCTGTTCTCAATTTAAAATTAATCTGAGGGAAATAATATTCTGATATTTGCTTTGAAGTCTCTAAACGCTGGGTAACTTTAGGCCTGAGCTGCAGCGGCCCATGTGGTCATGTGTGCCACTTAATAAGGGACATTGGGTTTCGCTCTGAAGTAATCTGCCAACTGGCTGAGTAGCCAGAATCAGATATTTTCTTGCTGCTCAGTCCAAATAAAGCACGTCTTCCTCTTTTCGCCTGCATCGGCGTCCCACTGCGACGGGTTTGTTTTCACCAATTAAGAATCATTCATGTTGAAATCTGCTCGCTGCTTTAGCCAATGTAGCTCTTGGGATTTTCTTGCTTTCACATCATTTTGAAACGTATAATTCATGCAGCATATAATACAGACTATTTATGCATTTCCTTTTATTAGTCAATGATTGACATTTCACCTCACTGATATATTACAGTTGGTTGTGGGAACAAGGGGGTTTTGTTTTGAAGGGAACTGTAAAGTCGGATAGGTTTCTGGAAACACTTATCCAGGGGCCTGACTGATTATGCCGGGTAAAGACTGCATGCACACTCTAGTTTTATTTAGCAGACTGCATGGCAATTAACTAATCACTCCGGCCTAGAAGCAGGTGATTATGCCACATCTCATTCAAACCCGCCATTCATACACTCTGAACGTTGTTTTTCAACCTTGTCTTGCAACTTTATTTTGATGTGCTGATTTTGTTGCTTTATTTTGTACAGCCATCATTTTATTTCTATCGAAGAGTGATTCATTCTTAATAGTCAGTTAGAATTACAGTAGTATCTGAATAAAGCTATAACTATTTCTTAAAGCTTCCTTATCACCACCTGTATTAGCGTGTAGAACGATCCACTTTATAGGATGTTTATTCCCTTGTACAAGCAAAACTAGCACCTAGAGGCATCTATTAAGGGATTTTATTCCTTTATTTAACAAGATCTGATTGTACGACTTCTTCGTATAATAGGTATGTACATTGCTATCTGTGGCAAGTTCTGACAGTCTGTCAATGAAATGTTGGTTCAGATGGATTGGGACACACCCAATGTAAGTCACTTTATCTGCTCAGTGGCCTGTTTCTTTCATTCACTGCATGGGAGAAAAAAACTGCTTAGGAAATGTGCAAACAGTACATGTCATGCTCCTAAAGAAAAAGAAAGGCAAGTCAAATGAACTCCAGCAAAGGTCAGCAGCAGTGAGCCATTTGGACTTGTCTAGTTGATAAAATGCCTGCATTGTAATTTAATATTTGTGCCACAGTAGTGCATCAAAGACAACCTCCAGGGGAAGTGACTGAGAGCATAAAGGTCTGTGCTAATGCATGTTAGCTTCTCTGCACATCGTCTGACGCTATAGCTGCATCTCTGTTCGTGGTATTGCGCCATATTGGTTTTGATTATACTGATTTAATGCCTGCAACTGCTGACACTGAATTGGCCCTTTGACCTAATGGGTTTTAAGCACCTTGCACATGTGCCTCTGCTCAACATTGACACCCAGAAAAGTGTGCATCATAATTAAGACCATACGACTTGAAGAATGGGGTACTCAGACATTTTGTCCTTTTTGCATAGTTGTGGTTGATTGGGAAAGCAGCAGACAGAGCTAATCTGGTTTTGGGGCGTATGCATTTTGTGTGTGTGTGTGTGTGTGTGTGTGTGTGTGTGTGTGTGTGTGTGTGTGTGTGTGTGTGTGTGTGTGTGTGTGTGTGTGTGTGTGTGTGTGTGTGTGTGTGTGTGTGTGTGTGTGTGTGTGTGTGTGTGTGTGTGTGTGTGATTTCAATTAAATACATTTTTATTAATTTTTAAATAAGAATAAGATGTCTGAGACTGATAATCAACCAAATATTACGGCCAGACATGTTCGTTTTGATATTGCTTAAATCATATGTCAGTGTCATATGCCATAATCAGTTTAGACCCCATCCCCAGATGAACTTAATGACAAGATCCCCTGGTTCTAATTTCAGGGAGAAAGACAGGAAGTTAGAGCACACTTCATAATGATACTGCAATCTCGTGAACACTCCAGAGTTCAAATTATCTTGATCTTGATTTTCTTCCCCCAACACCCACATGTGCTACTTACAATGTCACAAGAAAAATACGGCATGTGCATGCATGATAAATATTCCTGTTAAACGTTAATTTACAAATGAAACCAATTCAATTATTAAACATGTTTTTTATATATATAATGAATGAATGGACATTTATCAGGCAGTCTTTTGTTATGAGCATACATAAAAATACTATACATTTTATTTTTTAAATAATCTAGAATTATATTTGTACAAATATTGTGTTTATATATTTTAAATAACAATTAATTAATTATAAAATGTAAGTACTTGGTTTACAATTTTAAATATATATACACTACCGTTCAAAAGTTTGGGGTCAATACGTTTTTTTGTTTTTTTTAAGAAATTAATACTTTTCTTTAGAAAGGATGCATTCAATGATCAAAAGTGACAGTAAAGACATTTATAATAATGCAAAATATATTTTTTTTAATTAAATACTTTTCTCTTGAACTTTCCAAGAATCCTGCAAAAAATGAATCACGGTTTGCACAAAAATATGAAGCAGCAAAACTGTTTTCAACTGTGATAATAATCATAAATGTTTCCTGAGCATCAAATCATCATATTATAGGGATTTCTGAAGGATCATGTGACACTGAAGACTGGAGTAATAATGCTGAAAATTCAGTTTTGATCACAGGAATAAATTACACTTTACTATATATTCACATAGAAAACAGCTGATTTACATTCTAATAATATTTCACAATATTACTGAGTTTGTTTTGTATTTTTAATCAAATAAATGGAGCCTTGGTGAGCAGTAGATACTACTTTTAAAAACATTAAAAATCTTACGACCCCAAACTTTTGAACGGTAGTGTATGTATATATATATATATATATATATATATATATATATATATATATATATATATATATATATATATATATATATATATATATATATATATATATATATATGATATTTTCCCTTTAATTTGTTAAAGATCTTTACAATATAGATAGACACTCTCATTTGTCACTGGATATGAGAATTCATTTTGCTGTGTTTAAGAATATTAAATTCAGATTAAATTTAGGCAACAAAAATAATTTTGTGCTAAACAGTAGAGGACATGATCAAATGCAATTACAAAAGCATCTCCGGTAGCTTTGTCCTGATTCACTGCTAAAGTTCAGCTCTTATTTCGTTTAGCCTTAAAAAGTTACTTGTTTTCGTGGAGAGCCATGCTGTCTATTAAATTCTAACATGCATTACACTTTTTTACTGTGTTTTACCAGTGAGGGCATGCCACATAGCTAGTATTAGAGAGCCTCTTGATGAAATATGCCTTTAATCTTAGTACAAGGACACCTTGTGTTCTCAGTAGCACTGCAGTGCTTTTACAAGGTGACACTTTTGTCTCATGGTGACATGTTTTTCAGGCACTTTGTTTCTCTGACATAAAAAGATCAGTGTGAAAATACTAATCTTTTTTGCGTTCTAGTTATTTCTTGTTCTAGTTTGCAAAACGTTAAGTATATTTAATATTTAAATATAAGTAAATATTAGTGTATATTTTATTATCAGTATTATTTTTCAAATACCAACCTAACCTACTCACTGCAACAACCATGTACAGTGAGGTTCAGAAGTCTTGACAATGGAAATTTAAAAATGATTATGAATTTCAGGATACCTTACTATTTTGTGATTTCCCTCTTTTGACTTAGTAACAGCAGCCCTCGAGTTTGTGCAAATCCTGATAATCATGTTATCCAGCATGGTTTGAGATAAACCAAAGAGCATCTTGTGTTTCCATGGAAGAAAATCAGACATTTTATACAAAGGAGTTCATGGTCAATGTCACAAATTTACTTATTCGAACTGTGACCAAGAAACAGTGCAGAATATCTTTTCATGATGTTTCTTTTTTTTTTTTTTCTAAAACCCTGGTGATTTCCAGGTTTAAATTAGATTTTGAATTTTTTTTTTATTGTGGACTTCTGAACTTGTACGTGGTTGTTGCAGTGAGCAGGTTCTAGGTTGATGTTTAAAAAAACAATGCTGATTGGCTCTCAACACAACAAGGATATGGATTACTTTTCTTGTTCTCACGTTCAGTAACTATTTGAATACTCATTTCAGCACCAAACGTTTTTTCTTTTAATTTGTTGATGTTCAAACAGGTTTTTCAGGTCTTATTAAGCTAATCAAGTAATCTCAGAGTCAGGTTGTCACTTTCAAATTCACTACAAATGGATTTGTGGTCAGACCCTGATCGGGAAACAGTCAACATGAGTGCCATCAAACCATGTGTTTTTGGGTATCTTGCGGCATCTGGATCCAATTTCCGCCTTTCGTTCTGTCGCAGAGCGAAGGGAAGCTTATGCCATGAGTCACTGCCCTGAGGCACTTTGTTCGGTGGCTAGCCGTGTACACGGGAACCAGTTGTAAAGCCAGCCATTGTAATCTCCTCTCTTCTGAACACAAGCCCAAGAACTGGCCTGAGGTTGCAGGGCCGAGTCTCTTTCCCACACTTGCACCACCATTAAACTCCTCAGTCTGGCTTTGGGTGAGACAGACAGCTGGAGCTTACTGTTAACAGGCCTTCTCTCTCTCTCTCTCTCTCTCTCTCTCTCTCTCTCTCTCTCCTCTCTCTCTCTCTCTCTCTCTCTCTCTCTCTGAGGCATTGGAAGGCATTTATTAAGCTGCCTGTATTTACATGTGTTATAAGGAAGGTCACTGGAGATGATTCATATATTAAAGATTCATATTGAATATTAGCTCATAATTTCTTAATGGAAAATATATAGTTTTTCTTTTATGTTCCAAAGAAGAAATAAATTCATGGTTTAGAACAACATGAGAGTGAGTAAATGATGACAGAATTTCTTAACATTTATTTAATATTTCACTTTAACTATCCATGAACTATATCCAGCATGTAAACCCTATTTTAACCTATTGTGGTAACATATAAATTAAATGGTTTTAAACAAAGAAATCATTTAATATTACTAACCCTGAATAAGGTCACACAAATTAATTTACTTTATGACTTTTTTTTATTAAAAATATACAAAAGGAGAAAAGCATTTTAATAAATTTTATACTTACCACAATTATGCAGTCTATTACAATAATTGTGCCTTTAAACTGTTTGTCTATAATGCTGTTGGAGAAATTTCCACCCATTCCACACTCATTCACATGTCTAAATTTCGTCAGTCCAGTTAAGTCCTTCCACATATCATTTGCTTCGAACTGAAAATTCTGTCAACATTTGCCTCCCTCATGCTGAGTGAAACTTTTGTATGTATGTAACAGAGATGTAGTCGATGTGTCGACTAATTGGGATCACGCTTAGGGAGCCTGTCATCTTCGAGTATTGTAAAAAGGAGCCAGTGCACATTGGCGTGAGAGAATTGCATCACACGCTCCGCCCCGCAGCGCGGGTATAAATACGGAAGTGGATGCACGCAGCAATTGTTTTCACTGAGGAACCGAGCGGAGCCCGGAGTCAGCGGTGGTCTAGCAATAGTGGCGACGGGACCATGTATCCGTTCCGTCCTTCAGGGAACGAGGGTTACAATTAAAATGCCACTAGTGCTGCCACGGCATGATGTGCCGTATGGCCTCCGTCTGCTTCTGGGCGGCAGAGAACTGTTCAGCAAAGTTATCTACCGCGTCGCCGAACCCAACCTGTGAAATGGGGGAGTCCAGGAAGCAAACCTTGTCCGCATCCCTCATGTCTGCCAGGTTGAGCCAGAGATGGCGCTCCTGGACTACTAAGGCGGATATCACCAGACCGATTGCACAAGCTCCAACCTTCATCCCCTGGAGGGCGTGGTCGGTTGCAGTGCGGAGATCACCCTTGAGCTCACGGTCTGGGCTACCCTATTTCATGTTCATGAGTTCCTAGGCCTGGTGGACCTGAAGCAACTCCATGGCATGCAGAGAGGAAGCAGCTTGCCCACAGGCTTTGTAAGCCTTGCCTGTAAGGACAGACGAGAACTTACAGGCCTTAGAGGGGATACGAAGATGCCCCTTCCACAAGGTAGCAGTCGCTGGGCACAGCTGCATCGCGACAGACCGCTTCACTGAAGGGATAGCCTCATGACCCTTTGCTGCTCCCCCGTCAAGAGTAGTGAGGGGGGAGAAGCTATTTAGGCGGTTTCTGGCAGAGAAAGGTGGAGGCACGTCCATGCCCTCGTAAGCTCCTCATGCACTTCAGGGAAGAATGGTACTGGGGCAGCGGACTGAGAAAGCTGCCCCGAGAAACCAGTCATCCAACCAAGGCAATTCGGAACACGATGGAGGGGTCCACTCAAGCCCAACCGCCTCGGCGGCCCTTTTCAGTATAGCTGTCATCTCTGGATCTGGCTTGGGCAACCCTACTTTCCCAGAGGGAGATAGAGTAACGCCGCTGGTCGATCCACTACAGAGGGACCAGCGCGCACATCGGGGAGCTCCACCGGCTGCAGTGCGAAAGAGGAGTGAGGGATTTGCGGGGCTTTGCCGGGCGGATTACCCCTCACTGTGATCCTCAAATCACCCACCCCACACAGCACTTTAGCCTTCTTCTGGGAAGTTGGCCCAGAGGAAGCAGAGCGGGGCAAAGGAGTGGGGACTCAACCTTCACGAACAAAGGCGAGTCTCGATCTCAACATCGATATGGTCATATTCCCGCAGTGAGAACATGAGTCATCCACAAGAGCTGCTTCAGCGTGCTGTAAGCTCAAACACGTGATGCAGCAATATGACCATCAGAGGGGGACAGAGCCTTACCACACCTAGAAGCGCACGGATGGAATGGCATCTTGAAAAAGACGCAAACGCACCTGTGTTGCTCTTTCTGGAATGGGACCCGTCACCAGTGCCGGAGCTCACAGGAGAATGACCGCGGCAACACAGTAACAGTGAACTGAAACAGTGAAGCACTCACTTCTTCGCCCTCTAACCACCGTCAACAAACAGAAATTTGATGCTGTTAAAGCAGCAGTTGAGAGCTCAGAAGCTCGCGATCACCGCTGCACTCGCTCTGTAGAAACACCAGCACTGGGAGAGTCTTCCAGAAGAACACCGACACACTAGCTCATTGTATAGTACAACACTCTTCAGAGACATCGACACAACGATCGGTTCCGAAGCGAAAGACAACTGGTGCGTGCATCCACTTCTGTATTGTGGTGAGCAGGACGAGGCTGAGGGACGTGAGAGAACGGCGCGAGGCCGGTGGCAAGACTGATAATGAACGTCACCTGTGAGACGCACCGGTCTCGCATCTCTCACGGAGGAGCGGAAGCATAAAAGGAGGAGCGACGACGGTGTAGATCGAGAGAAGAACAGGCCTGAATTTATGTTGTGTTTTGTTTCTGTTTTGTGGATCCTTTTGTTTTGTATTTGTTTATTTATTTTATTAAAGTTGTTGAAAGTTCGCCGGTTCCCGCCTCCTTCTTACATCTGAACCTACATTGGCTCGTTTTTACAATACTCAAAGATGACAGGCTCCATAAGCGTGATCCCAATCAGTCGAAATGTCGACTACGCCAAACGTGAGCGACTGAAAGGGAACACAAGAGGATTCAACATTCTTTTCCATAATGAAAATGCATTGTGGTCATTGGCTGAGAAGTTCAGTGCCATTTTTTATATAGTTTTTTATCATTATTCAATTAGCAGGATTAAAGATTATAAACTAGTAATTTAAAAAAAGGTCATGTCTAGGCTTGGGAATCGGTTCCAGGTTCCGGTTTGGAAACGGTTCCGAACGTTCCGATCCATCGGAATCGTACACGTCCACACGTTAACGAATCCACTAACGATTCCGAATGTTCCGTTCCGTTCCATCCATTCCCGCGTCGCGGCATGACGTTACAGTATGCGACTGGATTTTTAAATCCCCCAAGACGTAAACGATTAAGAGTGTGGCTTAATTTTAAATGCAGACCGGGGGAAGCAAATCTGGGCGACATCTACAGCTCCAATGACGGCATCAAAACAATGAAAGCATGGCGAAGCGGCTCTCCACGGCTCTGCTTTCGTCGGCGAAAAAGTTAAGAAACTCAACGCTATAAGCCCTCAGTACCGAACCGAGCAGTTCGCACGTGACTTTTCTGCAGTGTTTCCCACACATAGACTAATTGGCGGCCACAATATCAACTCCAGCCGCCACATATTGCGTTTCGGTAATTTTTTTAAATGCTATTTAAAACACGCAGCGTATTCTTTCCGTTGTATTTCCTTTCCCCGCTCTCCCTCCGTCTCTCTATCACTCACGCGTCTCTCTCACATACACGCATACACACACACACACACACACACACACCGCGTCTGTCTATGAGGCGCCAGACTGGACAAAAGCGAAGCGAACTCCGCGACTGACACTGGGCGAGAGAGAGACAGAGTGTGACTTTTATTTAAACGTATATAAACTAATATAATTTATTTTACTGGACAGTTTAAAGCTCATAAACATATTTTGTTGTTACTTGAAGAGTGCAGTGTCAAGTGGCATCATGCAGTATTTGTCTTGAAAGGCTAAATGTCTGTAATTTAAGGTCATTCCTATTTTATTTGTATACATTTTAATCATTAACTTTAAAAGCACACTCTTTTTATTACTAAAATAACAGTAAAGGGTAAAAAAAAAAAAATCCCAAAAAATAAAAAAGGAAAAAAACGGAATTTGGGAAAAAATAAAACGGAATTTGGGAAAAAATAAAACGGATTTCATAGGGCCCTAAATATTGCACACTTGTTTTTCATTCTCTAAAACCACTTTAAATTAGACATTCAAAGCCAACAACTCTCAAAGCCACACTGTAAGTGTTCAGCAAATGGTACAGGAATCGATATGGGAATCGATAAGGAATCGCATCGATAAGCAGACTCGACAATGGCATCGATATCGATAATTTCTTAACGATGCCCATCCCTAGTCATGTCTTATTCAATTCTTTATCCAATCTATGTTTTTTCCCAAATTACCCAAATTTAGTACTCTAAATTAAATCTATTTCATGAATTCCTGTTGGGGCTTTAAGGTTTAAGACCTTAATGAATTGTTTCTGTAATGCTGCTTTGAAATGACATATTTTGTGAAGGCGCTATACAAAATGACTTGACTTGTTATATGCCAAAATGAAAGAAAAAAGCCATTTTGGTATAACGAAATTAAATTAGAGTGAATTCATCAGCACTGATGTGTGTGAGCGATCCAAGTTCAAATAGTTCTCATTTTCATTTGCATAATTAATTAAATTAACTAAATGATTTTAAGTTAGTACATTAATTTGAACAAATTTTTCCAAACTTATTATTTTTGTTGAAAAGGCTTAATTTAATTGTATAAAATAATGCATCTCAATTTAATTTAGTTTCTTCAATTAAAAAAGAATGTGGGTTTGGAACACCATGATGGTGTGTAAATGAAGACATTTTTGTTTTTGGGTGAATGATCCCTGTCAGGTAACAATTGCAATTGTTCACTTTCTTCATGTTCACTCCCTTTCTCTCCACTTTTGAAAACACATTTAAAGACTTCCGGTTTGGGCGACAGCAAAATGGCAGCGTGAGAACGAGTTGCTCCCGACTAAGTGACGAAAAGGGCCTAAGTAAATAAAATTACTCGAAATTATTTCCTCTAATTGACTTGGAAAAGTCTAGGGCCATGACAAAAGACAGACCAAATAAAGTTAAAGGTAAGAAAACGGTACAGAATATTGGAGGAGCCCTCGAGGCTAATGACGCCGAATCGCTAACGTTAGCTAATCAAAGCGAGGAAGATGGGGATATGGAAGTGGATTTGAAGACGATATTCAGAGAAATAAAAGAGTTCCGACAAGACAATAAGAAAGAATTTCAAGAGCTCAAAGATGACATCAACAGAGCAAACCAAAGACTTGACAAAACGGAAGAACGGATAACAACAATGGAGGAGCGAATGCAGGTTACAGAAGAGGTAATGACGGAGATAATAAAACTCCATGGCCAACTCGAAGCAAAGATAACTGACCAGGAAGGACGCGACAGGCGCAACAACATAAGAATCTACTCTGTACCCGAAGGATCTGAGAAAAATCATTCATCAATGAAGGCCTTTATTGAGCAGTTGCTAACAGAAAATTTGAAACTTCCAACGGACATGAATTTGCAGATCGAGAGAGCCCACCGCGCTCTTAATCCTCTTCCACCTCCGGGATCAGCACCGCGGTCTATCATCGTGAGATTTCTGGATTATAGAACAAAAGAAGAAATCATCAAAACTGCGTGGCAAAACAAAGGGTTTGTTTGGAGGGGTAAGCAAATTAACTTTGATCACGACTATGCGTCAGGAGTGGTGAAAAAACGAAGGGAATACGCGGAGGTAAAGAAAATTTTAAAAGAAAAGGGCCTACGCTTCCAAACCCCCTTCCCTGCCAGAATGAGGGTCTTCTATGAAGACGGAGTATGTATGTACAATTCTGCTACAGAAGCGACGCGAGACATGGCTGAGAGGGGATTACCTGTTACCGTTGTTAAGCAGCCGGAGACGCTGATGGAGAAAATCCAGAAGATGACGTGGTCTACGAGCGATCGAAGAGGAAGAAGCAGTAGTAATAGAAGAGAACGTAGGAGACGAGCAGACCAGTCGGTGGTAGAAAAACTCCAACAATTCAGACGTGATCGAGAACCCGAGGAAGATAGTTAATCTAATGGCACGCAATGCACTAGGATAATCTAAGTGCCGTTTTCTTTTCTTTTTTCCTTGCTAGATAAGCACGAATTCGCAGCACGGACTGAATTTCTCCTTATGTTATTTAAACATACACTGACTGATTCGCAGGGGCATTTTTTGTTTTTTGTTGGTTTGTTTGTTTGTTTTTGCTTTTTTGTAATGAGAACCAAGACCCGCGCCCTTGATTTGAAAGACTAAGATACAGAACGCGGATCTGTTTTTGATTTGTTTTTGTTTTTTTTGCCGTGTCTGCTGTGCCACTAGAATGTCTGTTAAATCGAGATAATAGGATCGGGAGCACCGTGAAAATCACTAGCCAGAAGAGATGAGTGACTATCACGTTAAGGTGATCTTGGAGGGCCCTCCTGTGGTGAAAAGAGAGACACCCTCCTTAAAACTGATCTTCCCAAACACAGTAAGGGTTATTTTTGGAACCTCACTTCTGGAAGTCCTAAAAGTTTGGATTTATATTCTTACAATGTTCATGATACAGTATGTTCCTTGTTCTTTGCATTGTTTTGTGGCTGAAGTTCATTGCAGCCAAGAGGATGTTGGACAGAAAATGTATATTGTAAAAGAAGTACAGGTATTAAGCACAATTTTGAGTTGGAGACCAATATGCAGAGAGTGAAAGTTATGTCTTTCAATGTTAATGGTATATTAAACCCTCAAAAGCGGACAAAAATACTCTCTAAACTAAGAAAAGAAAAGACTCAAATAGCCCTTATACAAGAGACACATTTAAACGAAACTGAGCATCTGAAACTTAAACAAGGGGGATTTAAATATCTTTTTTCAGCTTCTTATAAATCTGGACACAGACGGGGGGTTGCGATTCTTATATCAAATCAAGTAACTTACGAGCATTTATCAGAAAGGAAAGATAAAGAAGGTAGATTTATCCTCATTAAAGGGAGAATAAATGGGTTTTTAGTAACTATACTCAACATCTATGCCCCTCCGGGTAGTCAATGGTCTTTTTTCAGACAAATATTTAATATGATATCTACAGAATCTGAGGGCATACTTATATGTGGAGGAGATATGAATATTCGCTTATCAAAACTGGATTATTCAGGGAAAAATCTTATACCTCAAAACCGGGTGAGCAAGAAAGTCAATATCATGTTAAGAGAAAGTGGCATCATTGATATCTGGAGAAATTTTTACCCAACTGGACGAGACTACACACACTTCTCAGCTCCCCACTCAACGTACAGTCGAATTGATTACTTCTTTACATTTCTTAAAGACAGACACAGAATCCATTCATGTGACATAGGAACAATTGATATATCAGATCATGCGCCTATAGTAATGACAATAAATATAAACGACAGTATAAGATCAACCCTTTGGAAGCTAAATTCAAGTATACTAAATAATCCTTATGTGAAAGAAAATCTGAAATCTGAAATTGAATCTTACTTTAAAGAAAATGATAATGGAGAAGTATCACCAACAATTATATGGGATGCCTTTAAAGCAGTCTTAAGAGGGAAAATTATTGCTCATACTGCTTCACTAAAGAAAATGAGACGAGGGAAAATTGAAAATTTACAAACACAACTGAAAGAGGCTCAACGGGTTCATAAAAGAACAAACGATCCTGGTGAAAAACAGAGAATTCAAAGATTACAGAAAGAGTTAGATGCCATATTAACAGAGGAAATTCAACGTAAGCTAGTATTCCTGAGACAGAACTATTATGAATCAGGAAACAAATCAATGAGACTCTTAGCATACAAACTAAGAAAACAACAAGCAGACTCAACAATCTATAAAATAAGAAACCCTCAAACCAAGGTCATTCATTATAAATTGAAAGAAATACAGCAGAGTTTTGAAATTTATTATAGAACTTTATATACTCACAACCAACAATGCAAAACGAACAGCATATAGAAAATTTTCTCAATTCCTTAAACCTGTCAGAAGTCACTGAAGAGCAGAATGCTAGATTAACAAAAGAAATTACAGAAATGGAAATAAATAAATCAATAGCAAGACTAAAAGCTAACAAAAGCCCGGGGACTGATGGATACACATCAGAATGGTACAAAAGCTTTCGAGAACAGATAGTCCCAAGACTTCAAACGGCTTGCAACTGGGCTCTCCAAAAGGGGGAGATTCCACCTTCCTGGAGGGAAGCCACAATAACAATTATTCCGAAAGACACAAAAGATAAATTAGAGTGTAAAAATTATCGTCCAATTTCGGTTTTAAACATAGATTATAAAATATACACATCGATTTTGGCTAAAAGACTAGAGACTATATTGCCTGACCTTATTCAGTTAGACCAAACAGGGTTTATTCGTCAAAGACAGACACAAGATAGCATTAGACGTACATTACACATCCTATGGCATATACAGCATCACAAGATCAATTCTATGTTTCTGGGACTAGATGCAGAAAAAGCATTTGATACAGTTAGATGGTTGTATCTCTATAAGGTATTAGAAAAGTTTGGATTCCATACCACCATTATTAAAGCCTTCCAAGCACTATACAATAAACCAACAGCAAGAATTAAAGTTAATGGAAATATTTCACAAGCGTTTATCTTAGAAAGATCATGTAGACAGGGATGTCCATGTTCCCCTCTTTTGTTTGCTTTATTTTTAGAGCCGTTAAGCCAATATATAAAACAAAATACAAATATTAAGGGAATAGACATAAATAGAGAGGAACACAAACTATCACTCTTTGCAGATGATATATTAGTTTATTTAGGACAACCAAACAAATCATTAGATGTTTTGATGGATACATTGGTTCTGTTTGGAGATTTATCAGGCTATAAATTAAATGTACAAAAAACCCAGGTCTTAACTTTTAATTGCCAGCCATCTAATTATTTGAAGGGAAAATTTAAGTTTAAATGGGGAGAGGATTATTTGAAATACTTAGGGGTTCAGATACCCAAAGATATCACACGCCTATTTGATGTAAATTACAAGCCACTGTATTCTACAATGAAATCAGATTTGGCTAGATGGAATCTTCTGCCATATCTAGGATTAAATGGTAGAATTGAATCAATTAAGATGAATATACTTCCGCGGTTCTTGTATCTTTTCCAAACACTTCCAATAGAGATAAGTAAACAAAACTTTATTGAATGGGACAGATTGATATCACGATTTATATGGCAAGGGAAAAAACCAAGAATAAAATTTAAGACACTACAATTAAAGAAAGAAAAAGGTGGCTTTGCCTTGCCATGTTTAGAGGAGTATTATCGTGCAGCCCAATTACGACCTTTATTATGTCTATGTAATCCAGATTTTAAAGCCAGATGGAAAGAAATAGAAAATGCTGACCTTAAAATACCTCCAATACAAGCTATAATGGCAGATGAACACTTGATTAAAATGTATATACAAGAATTCAATCCGTGGACAAATAATTTATTAAAGATTTGGCAAGATATAATTAAAAAAAATAATTTGATAGACCTGGTGTCAATATTGAGATGGCCCGCTTATGATTCAACATTTGTTCCAAATACTATAGACGATAGCTTTAAAGTTTGGACTAAACGAGGCCTCACAGCATACTGTACGTTTTTACATAAAGGACAAATGTTGGATTTTGAGACACTCAAATGTGAACATTTGTTATGTAATAAGGATTTTCATAGGTACTTACAAATTAGACATAAAATTGAAAATATTATAAAGAAATATAAAGACAAGGAAAACAATATTATCACAATGTTTATTTCAATTTATAAAACGGGGGACATGACTAAAATAATTACAAAATTGTATAAAAGTCTACAAGAAAGAAAATTAGAAACTACCCAATACATTAAAAATAAATGGGAAATGGAAGGAAATTTGGAAATCCTAGAGGAAGATTGGGCAAATATACTTAAATCACAGTGGAAGACAACACATTCCTTATCCTGGAGAGAATTTGGCTGGAAAAATATCACTAGATTTTTTCTCACTCCTGAGCAGAAGAGATATCAAAGCAAAAATGCAATCTGCTGGAGAATGTGCGGCTCGAATGAAGCCAATCATAGCCATATATTCTGGGAATGCTCTAAAGTTCAAAAATATTGGCAAGAAATCCATAAAAGTCTAGAGAGTATATTCATGGAACCCATCCAATTCAGTTTACTAACTCTATACTTGGGTCTTCCAAATCTTAAATCAGAAGATAAATCTGATAAATATTTAATGAGAATTCTGTTGATAGCTTGCAAAAAAGCTATAACTAGAAAATGGTTGCAACCTGAAACACCGGGAATTAACGATTGGCTGGGAATTGTGTATGAAATATACACAATGGAGAGGTTAACGATGAATCTTCGGCTACAGTCAGAGAAATTTGCCAAGCTATGGAGAAAATGGATAGACTACATTCTCCCACTTAGACCAGACCTAGTGTAGAAATTTTGAATATTTTTATATATATTTTTTTTCTTTTTTTTTTTAAGAATTATTGAATAAGAGATGTGAAGGATATGAGGAATGAAAGAAGTATTGATAGGAAGAAAAATAAATACCCATATTGGAAATGAGAGTACTCTCAGGATTAAAATGCATCATCCTCAAGTGTTTTCTTTTGTATATAGTTAATAAAAAATAAAATAAAAAAAATTGAAAACGGATCGGATCTGGTACCCAAACTAAAGGCAGAGTAATAAATATATAACTATATAGCTTACTGAATTAAAAAAAAAAAAAAAGCTGAAATATTGGGTTGGCTGACATTGCCTTGCTATATACTTTATTATTACTACAATTGATGTCTGTTATGTCCCTTTATTCTTTAAGAATTTTTGATGTAACATCTGTTTTGCAAAATATGTTTTGCTGTTTTTTTTTTTTAAATAATTGTATTTAATTTTTTATTTATTTATTTATTTATTTATTTTTGAGCCAATATACCCAATTGTTGAATGCCTTGACTAAGATTCCAGGTACCCTCCAAATGTAAGGAAATGTCATAATTACTGTAATAAAAACTTAAAAAAAAAAAAAAAAAGAAAACACATTTAAAGAATCAAATAATCAGAATTTCACTCTTTAACATTTAATGAAAGCTTTGACTGGATCCTAGCGCCCTTGCTGTTATGTTTCAGTTGTGTTTGTGTTCTCTCTCTCACACCCCAGTAGCGATGTGCTGAGGGACTATATGTAGCTGTAAGACCTAAGTGTGAAAACAGCTCCATTTTCATTGCCTGTCTGTTTTCCTCTCTTTCTTTTGTAATAATGGCTGCCTGGCTGGTGTTGAAAACATCTGGTGTGTTCAGAGTAACAGTGTGTTCAGCCCTTAGACTGGCTTTCTGCACCTCTGTCCACAGCTCTGGAAATGACCTCATTAGTTTTCACATCCTATGCATTGTGAGTGATGGAGAGGGTAGTGATTGAGATTATGGATTTAGCTCACATGGAGATGATGTGGTTCCTCCATTTCCTGTTTGGATGTTTAGTGATGTGGGATTTTGATAGTTGCTAATAACAATGAGTCATTTCAAAACAAACCTAAAGACTGTGATTCACTAAAAATCTGCCATGACCCCTGTGTCACAAAGGGGCTCGTTAGACTGATTATGCTAAACCTGCATCTCCTGTACTTTAATGTTGTATTATACATGTTGATTTATTAAATAATTAACAGATTGATATCCATATTGGTATCCATATTGGTATTGATATCCATATATTTGGCTATTATGAAAAAGGTCAATTATCATGATGGTAATTATTCTGCCCTTACTAAAATTTGGGTAGGACTTTTAGCTTGGCAGACAGCTAACAGGTTCTTCAATAAACACCCAGGAAGCAGTAGGACGTTTAGGATGTTTTATCAGAAGCACTGTGAAACTGCAATACAGAAATACAAAATGTACTTATTAATAAACTTGAATAGTTTAAATTCTTATTAACACAGGATTAATACCACTTTGAAAAACACAAAATACAGTAACATAAATTTACCCATTAACCACACATGGTTATATAGTGATTAGCATGAATGCTAACTTAACATGGAAAACGCCATAGACAGGCTAACGCGATTAGCATCTTTACCATTTTCAACACTTTTCACACAAATATGTAATTCTAACGATCTTCACTTAAGGTTTATATGAAAATGCACTTTAACTATCACTTACAGACATAAGTCCTTCAGAGTTATGAAGACAAAACGTGTAAAAGATGATGAAAAGTGCTCAGCTGTGTTTCAGGGTTGTTGCATGCATTGAGAACTACGGCAAGTCTAAAGAGACAAACAGCGCGGAGTTGTAATTCTTCTACCTGCTTTCTTAAAGGAGCAGCACACTCCCCGCCTGGTATAATATAGTATACCACTATGTCTCTCTGAATAAAAGAACGACTTCTGAGATGGGTCTTGAATAAACTTTAGCAGAACCTCCTTGAACTACCCTAACCTCCACTTGGCGAACTCTACCATCTCGGCCAGGAAACGTATTGACTATCAGTCCCATAGGCCATTCATTCCGCCTGGCTCCCTTGTCTTTAAGAAGCACGACATCTCCAACTTGTACGTTGGGTTGACTTGTCTGCCATTTCCGTCTTGGTTGTAGTGTGGCAAGGTATTCCTGACGCCATTGTTTCCAGAAGTGATCCGCAAGGTTTTGGACCTGCTTCCATTGACTCCGGTAAAGATCCTTTAAGTCAAAGTATCCCAAAGGAGCGGTCAGTGAATCTGTTTTCTGTGTCAAAAGCATGGCAGGCGTGAGGACAGCAGGACTGTGTGGATCTGATGACACTGGGACTATCGGCCTTGCGTTCATTATAGCAACAACTTCGGCCATTAGCGTGACTAAGACCTCATGTGAGAGTTTGGGGGAATGCACCTTGAGTAGCATGGCATCCAGAATGCGGCGAGCAACACCTATCATCCTTTCCCATGCCCCACCCATGTGAGAAGAGTGGGGTACATTGAAATCCCAAGTACAGCCTTGTTCCTTCAGATAAGACTGAAGCTCTGCCTCTTGCGGTGTTATTCCTAGTTCTCTACAGGCACCGACAAAGTTTGTTCCACGATCGGAACGAAAAAGCTTTGCTGGTCCTCTGATAGCGGTGAATCTCCTTAGAGCATTTATGAAGCTCGATGTTGATAGAGACTCCACTACCTCTATGTGCACTGCTCTTGTGACTAGACAGGTAAACAACACTGCCCAGCGTTTTCCTTCAGAAAGACCTCCTCTGGTGCGACGAGCACAAACTGTCCACGGGCCAAACACGTCCATCCCGACATGAGTAAATGGAGGAACTTGGGTAACTCGATCGACAGGTAGGTTGGACATTTTTTGCTTCTCTGTCTCACCTCTTAACTTCAAACAAGTAACACATTTGTGTAGGACACTTGAAACCAGTCTCTTTCCTCCCAATATCCATAAACCGGCCGACCGAATGGCGCCTTCGGTGATATGTCTGCCTTGGTGTGCGACCCGTTCATGGTAATAACGCACCAACAGTGTTGCAATGTGATGGAGTTTAGGGATGATTATTGGATGTTTCTCTTCCCAAGAAATTGCGGCCGAGGACAGGCGACCACCTATTCTCAACAAACCGTCAGTGTCCATGATGGGATCAAGTTTTCTGAGATGGCTGTCTTTTGACACACTCTCTCCTTTGGACAAATTCTTAATTTCCTCTTTGAAGATTTCGTGTTGTACACAACGGATTATTACAGTCCTTGCCTGTGAGAAATTGTCCATCTTTGATTCGTCCAAAGTCTTAGAACAAGATCTGACCTTCTGAATAAGTTTAGCTACTCCAAGGGTCAGTTGCTTCCAGCTGGAAAAGCGCTCGAATCTGTGCGAGCCAAGGTGAGCTTTGGAAACATTAGTAGCCAGGGTTGTAATCAGGGGACGCACCTCTGTGTCCACGTCTGGTTCCACGAGCTCGAAGACTTCCTGCTGAGACGAAGCAGCGTTATCTTTCTTTTTGAGAAAGGGGGGTCCGCAAAACCAGTTGGTTTCCTTCAAGAGAGTAGCTGGTATGTCTCGTGTGCCGTGATCTGCAGGATTGTGTCCTGTGTTGATAAAATGCCATTGTTCGGAGCGTGTTGACTTTCGGATGCGTGCTACTCTGTTGGCAACATATACGTAAAACCTTCTGTTAGTGTTGTATATATAACCAAGCACTACTCTACTATCTGTGTAGAACTTAACTGCGTGCACCTTCATGTCCAACTCTTCCACCAACGTGTCTGCAAGCTCTACCGCGAGTACGGCTGCACAAAGCTCCAGACGTGGTACAGTGTGGCACTGTTTTGGAGCCAACTTGGACTTCCCCATGCAGAATCCAACCTGAATATTTCCCTGATTGTCAACTGTTCTGATGTAAGCTACTGCAGAGATAGCTGTGGTAGAGGCGTCAGAAAAGACACATAGTTCCCTGACTTGTGTAGAGACCAAAGAAACAGGTAAGTATGACCGTGGAATCTGAAGCTGCTCGAGTGCAATGAGCGAATCTTTCCAGATCTTCCACCTTGTCTTTTTTTCGGCAGGCAATGGGGCATCCCATTCACAACACTCTGATGAAAGTTCTCTGACAAGTGACTTCCCCTGTATTGTTATTGGAGCCACAAACCCAAGTGGGTCGAACAGACTGTTGACTGTTGAGAGAACACCCCTGCGCGTAAATGGTTTCTCCTCTCTGGAGACGAAGAAAGTGAAACTGTCGCTCTGAAGGTTCCAGTTGAGCCCTAAGCTTCTCTGCACAGGTAGAGGGTCTACCCCCAGTGCTAAACCCTTTAGCTCTTTAGCCCGTTCTTCGGGTGGGAATGCCTCCATCACAGCCTTGTGATTGGATGCTATCTTGTGTAGTCGAATGTTTGAAACTGCTAACACTTCTTTAGTCTGTTTTAGTACATGAATGGCGAGGTCACTGGTAGGAAATGAGGCCAAACCGTCATCCACGTAAAAATCTCTCAAGACAAACTGTTTTGCCTCCAGGCCATATTCGTCTTCCTCTTGTAGAGCAGCTCTTCTTAAACCATATATGGCTACGGCTGGAGAGGGGCTATTTCCAAATACATGGACAGTCATACGGTACTCTGCAACCTCTCTGGCAGGGTCGTTGTTCTGAAACCAGAGGAACCGCAGGAAATCACGATGCTCCTCGCAGACCCTGAAGCAGTAGAACATCTGCTCTATGTCTGCTACTACAGCAACCGGTTCTTTACGGAAGCGAGTAAGTACCCCAAGGAGCGAGTTGTTTAAATCAGGGCCGCTCAAAAGGAGGTCATTCAGGGAAATACCATCATGCTTAGCACTGGAGTCGAATACAGCTCGAATCTGTCCTGGCTTGCGTGGATGGTAAACCCCAAAAATTGGCAAATACCAGCGCTCTTGGTCTCGGGGAAGCAGGGGAGCTGGTTCTGCATGTCCTGACTCAAAGATTCTCTGCATAAATGCAAGCATGTGTTCTCTCATTTCCTGACTTCTTTCCATCCTACAACGTAGTGTCTTGAGACGGTTTTCTGCTTGTACTCTATTGTTGGGAAGTTTGCGCCTTGGTTCTCTAAAGGGCAATGGAGCCACCCAACTGTTTGAGTCATCCATAAACATCTTTTTGTCCATGATTTCCAGAAAGATCTTATCTTCCACAGACATCGCAGGCTTGTCATCCTGGGCCGTTTGCTGGAAAACTCCTTTACCGAGACAATCCGTTTCGCTTAACAGGGTGTCAACATCTGCGAGATATGCAACTCCAGGTTGAAGTACTTGGACATCCACCTTCTCTTTGATGTGAAGCTTACTTGGACAAGGATCAAAAAGAGATGGACGGCCATTACTCAGTATGTTAGTCTTGTAGACACTGATGGAGTCTGGTTTGTGAGCTGACCCCAAGCACACTTCTCCTATGATAACCCAGCCCAGATCGAGGCATTGGGCATAGGGTGCGTTATGAGGTCCGTTGCACTGCTTTCGGACTTTATGCACTCTTGGTACATCACGTCCGAGTAGGATAAGGATGGCTGCTGTGGGATCAAGTGGAGGGATCTTGCCCACAACGCTTTTGAGATGAGGATAGTGTTTGGCGATCTCTGGCGTGGGAATTTCTGACCTATCATCCGGCAACATATCACATTCGATCAGAGATGGGAGTGGGATCTGATTCTTACCATCTAAAGACTCCATGATGAAGTTGTTAGCTCGTCGCCCTATGTTATCAACGACTCCTGAGCATGTCTTCAGTGTGTATGAAGCTGAACCTTCTTTGATGTCAAAGAGCTCAAAAAACTCACTTCTTGCCAAAGATCTGTTACTCTGTTCGTCGACAACGGCGTAGGTTCTCACGGCTCTTTCTCTATGGCCTACTGGGTAAACACTGACAAGACAGATTTTTGCACATGACCTTGACCTTGAAGCAGTCCCACATATGTCTGTGCATTTGGATGTGATAGCTAAAGAGGCTCCTTCCCTTTGCTCCCCGCCTTGATCTTTCGCCATTACAAAGGCTCCAGAAGTCCACGGTGCTGGTCCCGGATGAAGTGCTGTTGGGTGACTATCACTATTGCACTCTCTGCATTGAATGTTTTTGTCGCAGTTCTTGGCTAAGTGACTGGATGAAGCACAACACCTGTAACAGATGTTCTTGTCCCTAAGGTAGGTTTTTCTCTCATCCAAAGGTTTGCTTCGGAAACCACGGCATTTCCTCAGGGGATGTGGTTTTAGGTGTAGGGGACACTGCTTGTCCAGGTCGATCGGTGCATTTTCTCCCTTGTTGTCTTGATGGTTGTCAGTGTCTACTGAGACGTCCGTCCTCCTGACAGAAACAGGTGTTTTTAAGTTTTGTTTAAAGGGTCTTTCAGTTTTGTTCATGCTTGGACCAGTAAGTACTGCAAAACTCGGGTCGTTCAGAATCTTGGCTTGGTCACAGACAAACTTTGCAAATATAGAGAATGGTGGGTATGGAACTCTGTAGGCTTCTTTGTAACGTGATGCTAGAGAGACCCACTTGTCATGTAGGGAGTATGGCAGTTTCTGAACAATTGGAGTGATGCCACGAGATGTATCCAAGTAACTGAGCCCAGTTAAGAAGCCATCTGCTCTGGCAGCCTCTAGCTCCAAAAGAATGTCTCCAAATTCTCTCAGCTTTTGATTGTCTCTGTAGCTGATTTTTGGAAAATCCTCTATTTTCCTGAAGAGAGCATTTTCTATGGCTTCCGGCGATCCAAAACAGTCCTCCAGCCTTTGCCACACCATATTCACACCCGCCGCTGCATCATGGATATGAACCGCTCTTATCCTCCTTGCCTGCTCGGAAGATTTAGGTCCCAGCCATTTGCAAAGGAGATCTAACTCCTCTCTTGGCGTTAGGTGTAGGCTCTCTATAGAGCTGTAGAAGGATGCCTTCCAGGCCCTATAGTTCTCTGGTTGGTCGTCGTACTTTAGGAGCCCTGAGCTCACCATTTCGCGGCGTACCAAGTACTTGGCTAAGTCTGACATAGCTGCTGAATCAGACTCGGGCTCTCTGGAAGCAAAGGTTGAATAAGGCTGAGAAGGTTGGCCATGGTTGCCTGATAGTGTAGCCATGTGTGAGTGATCTCTGTGGCTAGAACTTCCTCGTAGTGGATATGAATGATATGGACGCTCAAAGTCGTATGGAGCGTACTTATATGGACTTTGATGGTGGTTACTCAAAGGAGCTTGTTCTTGAGTGAATGTGCATTGAGCGGGTAATTCTTGAAACTCGTGGACGCTGATTTCACTTGACTGCGTGGTACCCTTCTCCATGCTTCTTTTAACTGGCTCACCAACTTCCATTGCTCGCTGGCGTGTTGGTGTTGACACCGGTTCTTGGGGTTGCGAGTCATGGTGAGGGTAGTCAGATTTTGTATTCTTTGCTAAACCCTGCTCAACGCATTCACTCTTTAAGCTTATGCGATCAGGATCCCCTACTTCGTTCTCAGCAGCTGCCTCTAAAACTTCAGCTTCAGCATTGGCAGCTGCAGCAGCACCCTCTAGTCGCAGAGTGTGTAGGTTTGCTTCAAGCTCTGCTTTTTTCCTAGCAGCCACAGCTGCAGCTTTCTGTTGTTCTTCCTCGATATATGCTTGTGCTTTTAACATGTCTGCTTCTTTTTGAGCGAATGATGCTTGCGTGCGAGCAGCCTCTGCCTTTGCACGTGCTCTGGCTGCTATAACACTTGCTGAAGAAGACCGGCTGCTACGTGAAGTGTTAGAGCATTGGGATCGTATCTCGAGATCTTCCATAGTGAAGGCAGCTTTATTGAAGATTGCTGTGCATTTCCACGTGGCAACACGTTCCAGATGTAACCCGTCGAATTATGTCTTTTCACTATTCTGCCCTTACTAAAATTTGGGTAGGACTTTTAGCTTGGCAGACAGCTAACAGGTTCTTCAATAAACACCCAGGAAGCAGTAGGACGTTTAGGATGTTTTATCAGAAGCACTGTGAAACTGCAATACAGAAATACAAAATGTACTTATTAATAAACTTGAATAGTTTAAATTCTTATTAACACAGGATTAATACCACTTTGAAAAACACAAAATACAGTAACATAAATTTACCCATTAACCACACATGGTTATATAGTGATTAGCATGAATGCTAACTTAACATGGAAAACGCCATAGACAGGCTAACGCGATTAGCATCTTTACCATTTTCAACACTTTTCACACAAATATGTAATTCTAACGATCTTCACTTAAGGTTTATATGAAAATGCACTTTAACTATCACTTACAGACATAAGTCCTTCAGAGTTATGAAGACAAAACGTGTAAAAGATGATGAAAAGTGCTCAGCTGTGTTTCAGGGTTGTTGCATGCATTGAGAACTACGGCAAGTCTAAAGAGACAAACAGCGCGGAGTTGTAATTCTTCTACCTGCTTTCTTAAAGGAGCAGCACAGTAATACTTTTTATGAAGTACATGCTTATAATGAATTATAGCCCCATTTATACTTATTTATAAGCAAGTATTACTATTATATAAATATATTTATAAAGAGTTATTAAGACCTATACTGCATTATAAGAACAGTTGGTTACATTTATATTCTTTTTTTTTATAATTACTTATGTCAATGTGCATGCATGCTCATAATCCATTATACACTGATATAATGTCTAAATATAAAATAGTTCCAGAGACACTTGTTTGCTGTACCAATTAGTTGAATGGCTTTAATGGCTAATATATGCATTAGAGGTCATGAATGGTCATTTTGATTTGTTAAATCTATATCTCCTCGGCCATATGGTATTGCTTATAGCAGTTTGAAATTATATTTCAAATATTTGCTAGTATGTAACATAAAAAATATAAATTTTCAACGTTTTGTGTTAATGGTTTCTGTTTTTTGCCCATTATTTTATTACAGGAATTTTTGTTCATTAGTTACATTTACATGAAACAACTTAAAATGTATAATGCGCAAATCTTCATGATTTCATAACATTTGCTTTGGGAAAATTTTATTTTATGTTTTCCCTTAACTTAAAGCCATCAATGATGCATTTATTGAGGTTAGTAACTGTATTATCACTCACAATAAGTGTTTATAAGAACACTACACGGCTATTAATAACAATCTATTCACTTATTTGACAGAAATAAATCTGCATTACTAAAAAGTCATAATGTAATAATAATAACATTATAGTAATGCAAGTTGCATTTTATAATTGCATTCATGGAACCATATGACTGTAATACTTATAAATCAGTGTATAATGGATTAAAAGCATCCGCATTGAAAAAGCAAATCACTTATAAGTAATTATAAAAAATAATACTAATGTAACTATAACTGTTCCTATAATGCATAGGTCTTAATGAGTCTTTATAATAGAATAGTTACTTACTTATAATGAATTATATAGCCCTTTGTACTTATTTATAAGCATGGACTTCATAGAAAGTGTTACCAAAATGATTAATAAAGTAAATTTAGCCTCATGGGCAGCGCTCTGACACATAACACGGTTGCGCATCAGATGACATAGTTCGAGTACCGGCACTGCCAATTCATATTGGGCTAAAATACATTAAAATACATTAGCACAAATGTAGTAGACTTGTCTTATGTATTATTTTACTTTAATGGTGCTTTAAAGCTTCACCTTTGAAGCTTGACAGCTTCTATTCACATTTACCTTCATTATATTCATAAAAAAAATCATCTTTTGTGTTGCACAATAGAACAAAAGTCAAAGTCATACAGGCTTTGAAACGACATGAAAGTAAATACTGACAGGATTTGAATTTCTGGGTGAAGGGATCATTTTAGCAAGGGGAAAAAGCAACACTAAAAACACAAGTTCAGTCAGACCACCGTGCACATTTAACAACGGTGCACAGTTTATTATTTCAGTCCTTCTGATTCCCTCCTCCCTTCACTTCATTTGGGTTAATGTCCTCGTCTCATTTCCATATGAGTCATTTTGTGGTTTGGAACGGGGTCAGTATCTGACTATAGCTCCCACTAGAGATTGGAAATAGAGTTAGAGACGGGGTGGGCAGAGGGGGAGTGCACACAGTAGCCATGATGCATCTGCGTTAAGGGTTGAACTCGGGAGTGGTTTCTGCGTGTTCCTGGTTGGTGTGGTGGATGTGATGATAGATTCTAAAAGACAAGGGAGCCCGTTTCAGGTGAATGATAGCCTCGTTTGGCCTTTTGCAGAGAGCTGAATTTATCGAGCTTGGGTTTATCCAGCCACTGCTCTCCTAAAATGCTTTTGTTGTGCTAGAACATGATTATTAATCTTATATCATCTAAGAAAAATGTTCTAAGAAAAAATGTTTCACTGCCGATGGACATAAGCTATTAGTTTTCTTTTCACAAACCATTAAATGCTAAGGAGTAGTTTTGGTTTCTTTTAGAGTTTAAATTAGCAAAGTAAAATATAAATTATATATATATATATAAATAAATATGAACTAGAGCAAACTATAAACAAAAATTGGCTCTTATTTCTTTTTCTTTTTATGAGTCAGAAGTGCCACATTGTTTTTTTACTTATTACCCTCAGGCTGAGTGTAGTAAGCTGCTTTATCATGGGATGGATCACTGTCATCATTACCATGCAATCCTGGCAGCCACCAAACTCAGGCGGCTCATTCATTTACTCCTAATTGGGGATCTAAGGTAGATACCAGCTGTGGAGATGCAGAGCACTTTTTTATTTTTGTTTGCTATGCAATGCGTCAATAAACAGTCCCTCATATAGTATTGCGGGCTAACAGAAACCAGAATGTGATGCTACTTTCTGTGCCAGTAATCATTACTGTAAGTTCGGCAGAGCCTCTCCAGACTCTCCTTCCAATTACATTCTTGTTTTGCACAGAAACGCACAGCATGATTTTTTTTTTGTGATGATGGAAATCATACTGAATCACAGCTTTAAAATAGGGATATGTCTGAGGTTTTCAACCTGCACTTTATTTAATTTTATTATAATATTTTATATAAAATGAAATATTTATAAATGATTTATACTTTTATAAAATGTATATTAAGGTTGTCAATAGATAAAAAATGTTATCAAGATTAATCGCACACTTATCGTGGAATTAAGCATACGTTTATCTTGTTTTACCGTATTCATTCTGTCATCATTTGCTATATACAACTGTAGAGTATGTGGATGAATCATATTCTGGATAACTAAAATCCTAAGAGCCTTCAAAGGCCGGGAAGCTTCCACACATATCTTCCCCCAGGACTCAAAATTAACACACACACACACATTCCAAGCACACATCCCCCCCCCCCCAGGAATGTGGAATGTGCCACAGGAAGTTTGTTACAGAGAAAAGAAACTTCTCTTTTAAAAGACATTTTAAACAGAAATATTCAATGTGTTTTATGTGTTTGTTTGTTCATGTTACATTGAAATAACTGAGTTTACCATTATGTGTTTTTACATGTAACTGCGTATTCCCTAGAATTCTAACGAAGGAGAACTGAATTTTGCATTCATATATATTCTATTATACTTCCCCTTTAGAATTGTAAGAACAATGTATCTAATCTCATGTTATGATTTGTCTTTTATGTGTTTGGTCTGTTTCTCGGAAACTGGGATAATGTTTCAAACCTTGCCAACTAATGTTTAACCAAATCCATTTGTGACAAGTTTGGAGTCTCTGAGTTCCAATCTTCGATCCCTAGTTAGCCATTGATATCACATCTTGCTAAAACTTTGTTACACATATGACTATAATAATTATGAAGATTCAAACTGTTAAACTGTACATCTATCGAACACGCCCCTGTACTACGAGGGGCACGTTCTCCCCAAACAAAGGACAATAAACCGCGAGTTCCCGCGTGCAACAGCCATTCTCCGATTGGCTCAGACAACGGGAAGGGGAAGGACTTCTCAGAGGTGATAAAGAGGGCTTCCCAACTCCTCTCTCGCTCTTCCTGATCCTAGTCATCATCATGTAACGTCGCGCCTCCGGCGAGCTCATCGCCGTTCTTTTATTTTGTTTCTAGTTTAGTTTGTGTTTTAAGTCTTAAGATAAGTCCCCGGGTTTAATTCCGATCGACGAGTGAAAAGAACCCCGCGTGACATACCTCTTCAGCAAATCCAACTACAAGGGAAACTGCAACAAACGCTCTCTCTCTGAAGAAGAAGCACGCGCACGTAACCACGTGACGCGTCGTACTGAGAGATGCCCACTCTCTTGCTTCGCCCGTCGTTACTGCTGCATCATGTAACCCGATCCGTGGTCTCCTTCGGAGACCCGATCCGATCTTTATATTTTTTTCTTTGTTAGTCAAAGTTTTGTTTTCGTAGTCGACTCTGTTCACTTCCACCAAGTGAAACGGACTCAGTCGAACTATTTTCCGTTGGTAATGTTAACTCAAAGACTTCCAACCGCTGTTCAAAGACTCGCGCCGCATCACGTGACTATCCACGGAACCAAGGATTCAGCTCACGCACGCGCACGGAGAACAAAAGATCTGCCGTCCAAAACGCGCCTAGACCAGGCAAGCCGCTCAAGGAACACAGCAACACCTGAGAGAACCATTCCACATGCAAGTAAAATTAGGTTACCCTGTTTTCAGAGCATTAAGAATGTGTTTTGTGTTGTTTCGGAGGGGTGTCTGTCCAGGTGAATGTAACTCCCTTTCTCTCTCTCTTACTCGCTCTCACGCGTGTAAGTTATCCCTATCTCTATATCTCACACACTCACTCGTTCATTGTCTCATTGTTTGTGTACTGTTAAGTGTTTGTAAATACATATATCTCCCGTGTAAACGTAGTAAATGTATAAGTAGACATGCCTTTATTAAATCATTATATTCACTTGACTGATGGACTTCCTCTTTGCTCAATTTCGAGGCTCTTAAGTGCCAAGAAGATCTTTTATGCTACAAGCTTTACGAATTAATTAATTATTTAAATAATTAATAATTTAAAGTACTTATTATGGGGCAGGAAGCCCAATTCTTCTGGCCAGAGAATTGCGTTTCCTGCAATCCTATAAAGTAAGATGATATTGGGGAAAACCCCCCCAATATTCTTCTGACAGTTGAGCTAAATTAATTTTGCCTGATTTGTAAAACGTGATCTGTGTAATTGACTGCAATCAACTTGTTAAAATGAAAGGATTGCAGGTATACATCCAGGTAAAATGACATTCTCCTTTAGAGGGAGATTTATTAACATGTAAGACTGATCTAATCCAAACATGTATGAATAATTATTAATTACCAATTATTAATTATGATATGCAAATTCCCCATGGATTAGACCCGCCTAAAGTCTTTACATACTTGGTGGAGAATGCGGGCACACTTTAAACTTGTTTTTGAGCAAAAGAGATCAGTTTTCAATCTGTCTATATTGTGATTTAATATTGTACGTGCACCTCGGTTGAGCGAACGCATTGCGAACTCACCGTGACTGATTAAAGGCAAAAAGCCATTTCAGTCCAGCGAAACTAAGAAGTAAACTGCAGTTTTCATAGTTTCACAGTATTAAATTTGTCCTATAAAAGACGAAGAAACCTCTTTTGAACGACGACATTTTTAATATTAAACTCCCCTGTCCGAACGATGTTCTTCTGTCAGGGTGAAGACAAGATTTAGTGAAACGATGCTCTTTCACTATTCTTAAAAAGGCCTTATATTAAATCGTTAGATTAACGGTAAACTCCTGGTTAAAAATTGACGTAGCTACTCAATTGTAAAAACCTAACGCATATCTAATCATAAGTGCTATTTGATAATATGTTATGGGAGTCGAAAAAACAGACGAATAATTCCTGTTATTTATGCGCAGCGCAGAAGCCCTGCCAGACGTGTTGTTAGAATATAGCACAGAGGAAAAATCCAAAACCTTAAAACATTTTAATCATTAAATGCTATTTGATAAATGTTATCTGGATTCGAATGACAGACGTATAATTCCTGTTATCTATATTAATGTGGGGAAGCGAAGAAATCCTTCCGTGCACACGTGTCGAAAAAGGAAAAACCCGCCGAGGTTTGAAATTTATAAGCGAACACGTATGAATCATAGTGCTAATTATTTGTGGGAAGCGAAAAACAGATGCCTAATTCTGTGAACCCTATGTGTGTGTGTAGGAAAAATCTTGCCACGCTGTTTAGTGAAATATAGTATCCAAAACCTCCAAAACATTATAATCATTAAATGCTATTTGATAAATGTATTTGGATCCAACCGACAGACGTATAATTCCTGTTTTCTCCTACATAGCGCAGAAAAAAATTCTGCAAGTCTTGTTTGTTAAAACATAGCACCAAAAAATCCGCTGAGATTTAATTTTGATAAGTGTGATCGCTACAGAAAGCAAAGCGTCTGCACGCTCAAATTTGAATCACACCTGGAAGCAGGCCGGTTTTTATTCCGCTGACAAACACTAGAGGGCAACCCTAGGCCTAAGTGCTTGACAGTTTCTCGAATACGCACCGCCCCCTGACTTCATCCTGCATGAGCGAAATGTCGCCATCGTGTGGACACTAGTAACAAGGTCATCCTTTCCTAAACATTTTCCCTCATAACAATTTCAGATTTTTCCAGTGAATTCCTGAAATTGTGTCTCCAACTGAATGCATGTGCAAGTTCCATTGTTACTAACATGATTTGTCACTCCTGACTGTGTACACTTATTTTGAATTTAGTTCAAACCACATTTGAATTTAAAAATTCAAGAGTAAGTATTAACAGTCCCTGATGACCACTTAGTAGTGCGGCCCCCTTGTGGCCCTCCCCTGCTAAGTCAGCTCATGTTTTATTTCGACTCTTTCTGCTTTGAAGTGGCGTTCTCTCAGTTGATTTTCTGTTGGATATTATCCTCATCATACATAATGCCAACCTTAAATTTCCTACACTTATTCAAAATTTGATTTGAAACAAACAAATTTCAAGATTAACGTGAATTAAGTCTCCTTCCCTGTGGGGAAGAGTTTTATGGCTTTACGTCTATATTTCTGGTCTCAAATTATTTTTAATAATTTTGATTTGATATGTTATGACAACAATTCTAGAAGTTACTTAACATCTATGCATACGCTCGATTTGAAGTGTATTTAAACCAGTTTGAATGCAATTCAAATCAAGTTCTCGGTCAGCCAGGTCGACCACTAGGAGGAAGTGACCCAAATCCCTTTGTGGCCCAAACGCGCCACTACTGCCGGTCTTCTCCCGGGGTCCATCCTACTTTATTACTTTTAATTATTAATTTTTATTAATAGTAAAAGTAATAATAATAAAAGGAATTTAATAAAAAAAAAAAATTTTTTTTTTGGGTTGTTATTTTGATAATTAACATCATTTTCATAATTTCCTTTTTACCATTATTTAGGAAAACCTTTGCTTCTATTTTCTACATACATAATTACTCAATTCAGTTTAAACAAGAAAGCTTTCATTCACTGTTAAGCTTCACACTGTTCTGTATTTACATGTAGAAACCACTAAAGAGCTGCGGTGATTTGACAGTCATCCCTGCTTGGAGTCCAGCACGCTGGTTCATCTGACCTGCGTCACCAGCACTGACTGAGCGCGAGTCTCGGACTTTCCTGTATCTCTCCGTTAGTGCGGCCCGCAACACGACATCACCAATTTGGCACTGCCGGTTGTGATTCAAAGTCAGGTTGCGTGAGAGGGAGCACATCGGTACAGATACACGAAAGGCCCGGGACACTGCTGTCAAGCGTTTGGGGACGACAGAAAGACCAACCACGATGCTGACTCCAACCCACATGACCTCATTCCACCCCAGGCAAACTAAACAAAGGTATTAAACCCATCCACTTAATATTTGCTACAGAATCTAGAGATTCCCCCGGTTATTGAAGTGTTTGGCTCCCTCCTCCTCTCCGAGCCACAAACCGCAGGCTTAGGCCTCCTCTTCCCCTGTAACACTTCCTGTGTACTCTTAACGCCATTTCATTACAGACCTTCCCATCTTGGATGGTTGCATGTTACTTCAAACTCTGCTATCTTGCCACTGCTCTTTTCTGTCGTGCTCTGTTCTTTTCAGTTCACCTAGAAGACAGAACCTATCTGAGACAACAAGGAACGCTGAATAATAATTAGACAACAAGCCGCTAGCATCAACAGGTGACCCCTAAGCTATCGCCCTGTTAAAATTTCATTCAGGCCCATGATGACCTAACCAAATTGTCCCACAGAATGATTTAACTGTCTGCATCAGTTAACCACAATTTGCATACGCGGCATAGCCCGTATTATAGCTCGTTAAACGTAGAACAACTTGCTTGGTCTCTCTGTGTGTGTTGTGTTCCTCTCGCCCACAGTCGAAACCAGTATGTTCCGGTCCTACAGTCCCACAACCGCTGGGACAACCTGGACACATGGCTGAGATTCATGACACCTCCATTCCTGCCCAAGGTCGCCAGTGACTCAGAGCTCCAAAGCCAAGAGCGACGTGGACAAGCTGATGGCGCACAAACCAAGCCAAAGCTCCCACGACAAAGACCGGCCAGACACGTCCAAAACCTCACTTGCCAGCTCATCGCACCAGCACGTCTCCCGCATAGCCCTGGAGCACGAAGTTGCAACGCTAAGGATGCAAGCCAAGGACGACAACGACCCCGAGCTACAGAAGGAAGTGGAAAGACTTCAAACTGCCCTGTCCGATCTTCATCGGCACACAGACCGAAGAGACCAGTCAGAGAAAAGAACCAGAGAGGAACCCAACGAGAAACTCCGACAAAAGTGAAGCCCCTTTGCAAAGAGCAGAGGCCGAACTTAAAGAGACTAGAAAGCCACGGCCTGAAAAAGAAAAACTCGCAAGAGGCCCGTGCTACCAGCCACAAGCTCGTTCAGCAGAGACTGAACTCAAAGAAAGAGACACTAAAGCCAAGGCCTTTGAAACCACTTACACACGGGCCGAGCTGAAATCCATGAACTTACTCAACAGAGACACGATCTCAAAGCCGAACTTGACATTGTTCCACAGAGTTGAAACACTCTTATAGACTACCAGCCGCTGCGGCAGGCCTTCATTAAAGAATTCTCTGATCCAGAATCCGAAAAGACTTTGAAAAACCCCACGATCTACTGTCTCTGAACACTACTCAGAGATGCCTCCAGAGGGCGCCCCATAACACCATAGCCCTGTCCACAGAGAGTCGAGTCCGTTCCAGGCCACTGGTAAGCCCAAGTCTGAGCACGCATCAGACAAACACAGTGCCGCCACGTCTGAGAAAGCCGAGACCCTGAAATCGCTGAAAAGCTTCTTCACAAAAGACTTTCCAAAAATTCAAGAGGTACGAGCTTTACATCCTATACCTGAGCGTAAGACCTACAGGCACACAGAACACTGCTCGTCAGCCACAGACACAGAGCAAACTGTCACATCACAAAGTGACAGCAGCACACAGCCACCACAGCTGACAGCTGCACAGCCTGAGTGAGACCTCACAGTTTCCCACAGCTGGGACCGAAACCCCAAAAGAACTGATCAAAAGGGGGTGGGCCCGGAAACTCTACCTACCCATCACTCTAGACAATGAGGTGAGCCTTGAAACACGGGAAAGTCACCGGCTCAGACCTCACTTTAATGTCAGCTCAACTCTTTGAAAGACTCAGTGCTATAGCTAAGAGCGAAGATCGAACTCTTATACCCCACATGTGTGAGCTGAACGTGCAGTCGTTCAACCAGAACGTACAACCGGCTAGAACAGAGAGCTCCCATTTACCTGACAATTGGTCCTTTTGAGGCCTACCCACCCAGTGTACATCTCACAAATGAGCACGCACCCCTTTCTGATTGGCAAAGACCTGCTAGAACGCTCTAAGCTTCATTAGACTTCAAACACCTGACCGTCTGGGCCCTCCAGTCACACTGGTCACCAGAGCCAGACTCCAAGGTCAGAGTTCCCAAGAACTCCAGCAGCCATCTAGGGGTACACAGCCTCAGCACCAAGTCAAAGTTCCAGTTCGCTACCCTGCACCTTCCAGCTCGCCAAAGACCACGCAATGCCCACTCAACGATGCGTGACCTAATGCAGAAGGCCTCTAACACAGAAGGCCTCCTCAGAAAGAATTCCTAAAACCCCACTGACTTTGAACTGCAAAACCAGAAGACACTGCACGAACACAGTGCAAGACTCTGCTAAAAGGGTCCCTGATCAGCATAGAACATAGAACTTTTAAAAGTAGATGAAAATGTCTGCTCAAAGAGTTGCAAGACTCTGCATTCGTAAAATTAGAATTTTACTGACTTAAAGAAAATCTTGAATGGACGTGTAAGCCTCACCTGCCAACAGACTATGCACGACTCTTTCGAACCAAGCATTTGCAACATGCTGGTTGAAATGACACTGCTAAACATTAGTTTCTATGACAATGAAGGGTTACAGGAAACGCTAGCTCCAAATAGGGCATACGTCACTGCGACGTCAGAGTTGAGTGAAACCACCTGAGCTTTAAACTACAGTTAACCTATGGGCGTGCATTTAATCGTTACGATCCAACTAAAACACAATGTGCAGCACGCATTTTTGATCGCTGGCTTGTCTAAATGCAGATAAACGATTGCTGAAATTGACATCTCTACTTTAAGTAAAATAGCCTTAGATTTCCAACTAAAATTAGCATGTTAAGCAGTAAAGCGTAAGTCTGTTTGATGAAGAAACCTCATCTCAGCAGCCTGTACACTGTACCGATGTTTATTCTGCTTTGCTTAAAAGAAATCCAAATTGCAGTATGACTAAACCTGTGTCTTAACAAAGAAAGCTCAGGACAAAGTTATATCTAGGTAGACCTGGGCGACGCTCCCCTTTCTACAAATGTAAAGGCCTTACAAATTATTGTTTGATTGATGTAATTCACCTAAACTTTAGCTGCATCTGCAAACAGAGAGCTACCTAGTGATCAAAACTGCTGTAATCGCTGAAAAGTCAGCAGTAGTGCACAAGAGGGACGTAACTATATATGCTTAGACAAGCTTTGACTCCCAGCAAATCTATTTCCTTACTATGTAAACAAATAGAATAAGTTGCTTAAAATAAAGAGAAGAGTTCCATGAGTAAAATTAGCTAATGCCAAAACACATCTGCATTTTACTTCATGTAACACCGAGTCCTAGAAAGACTTAAAATAAAGTTGCACCCCGGTTAACCCGTTTAAACATGCATAATTCATGTAAAATGTACAGACAGCCTTTAGGGACTGTTTGAATTGTCTGACATGCTCTAGTTTCCATGACAACGACTTGTCACAGGAAGTGCTAACTTGTGATGTCACCTTGTAAACAAACCAGCCTAGGTGGCTACGCTAACCTAGCATCCTTCCAGCTCACGCTAAGCTAAACTAACATAGCATCCAGCTAGCTTACGCTACACTAAGCTAACCTAGCATCCTTCCAGCTCACGCTAAGCTAAACTAACATGGCATCCAGCTAGCTTACGCTACGCTAAGCTAACCTAGCATCCTTCCAGCTTACGCTACGCTAACCTAACCTAACATCCATCCAGCTTAGGCTAAGCTAAATAATAACTTCTACAATTAGCAGTTAGCATAATTTACTTGAACCCTTAATCACCGCTTGTGTTTACACAGTGCACAGTATTCTAAAATACTTTCCTTAACACCAGTTAGGGTTCCTAATTATTCACATTCCGTGTTTGCAATTCTTCTTAGCTAAAGTTCACCTTTACTAGTTGAGGCATAGCCCTTGCTAACCGTCGAAGGCTAACTTTGAAGATACCCTGTTAATTAAACTTAAGTTAACTACATGTAAACTGTGTAGCTAGAGAAGAATTCATATAGCAATAGCCATCTTCATCGGCAGGTGACTAATCCTTTGATGGGACACACACGATGTGGCCTCGAACACGCAACCGTTGTAACCCACTATGAAGTGTTGGCCCAGGCAAATCAAAAGTTTAGTCACTAATGCCACTGATTATTCTCGCCTTCAGATCATTCCCGTTGTTTTGATCACTTTGTTTCTTTTTGCTTTTAATTTTAATTTTTGTTTTCTTTTGGCTCTTCTTTAATTTTTTTTTTTTTTCCCCCATTTTATTTTATTTGACCTTGATATTAATAGCACTCAGCTATTCCCCTTACTTTTCGGTCATCTCTATGATTTAAAATTTATTTTATTCTTTGACCTGGATATTAATAGCACTCAGCTATCCCCTTTACTTTTCGGTCATCTATATGATTTAAAATTTATTTTATTTCCTCTCTTGTTCAAATGTGGTTCCATTTCCCATAGGGCCCAGAAAGGAAACAGAGACACCTTTATTTGTGATTTTGTTTTATTTTCAACAAGTGTACTCATTTTTGTGACCCTGCAACACAAGTAACTTCAACAATTTACTAGGGCACAACTATAGTCCAGAGGATTGATAATAAGCATAATTTGAATAGGAAAGCTGTCCTTTTTCCCCATCATTCACTTCGTCAAGCCGTAGTGAACCACTAGTTAAGTCCAGAGAAATAATTTAGTCATAAGAACCATCTTAAGGCATTTATTTCATCTCGGCTATGCCCTTTCCATGGAATAATCTCGGAACCACACCTCTTAGCCTCCTAACATCCACAGCTAAGATAAGATACAAGACACACTTCACTAGCTAGCTACATGTGAAACACCTAGCTTTAAGCTACATACCTAGCGAACCAGTTAAACCATGGTTCTGAACTTTTAGGGTCATGCATTAGGCTCTCACTACAAGTATGACAACATGTCACAGAGCCCCTGCTTCACCTGACCTTAACCTTCCAGCTTACCAAAGACTATCACAAAACTATGGACACTATGAGAAACCACCTCTCATACCCCTCCAACCACCCACGAAAGTCGTGTGCACCCACCGACATCCGGTGCCCCACACAACCTACGTCAACAAGCACATGCTGCGTGCACTGGACAACATTCAGCGTTCTGCACCTGATGCCATCACCGCGCCACAGCTTGTTCTGCCACAGTGCAAAAGGGGGGTAATGCCACAATGTATGCCCTATGCCCATGACGCACCATGTGCTGCAACCCGCAGCACCAGAGACACTTGCAAGACACCGAAGCAAGTGGCATACTGGCGCCCTCAAAGCGAAAAGACTGTCCTAGCCAACCAAGGACGATGTTCGCTGAAATTTTTCCTCCCTTTCTCTCTTGCTCTCTCCCTGTCACTTTTACCAGGATGCTGCTGTGCTTCCAGCCAACCAGAGGGCAGCCGCAATCGGACATCTCACCAGGTCCGGCACCAAGCACCATCCTAAGGGAACAACCAAGACTCCTTTTCTGCCGGACCCGCACTCAGAAAGTGCCTGTGCCACCTGATCCTCACAACGCCTACAGAACGCACTACCCCGGCGTAACGACACAATACAGCTGGGTAGGTGCCAACGGACAGAGGAGGCCCTCACGCACACTGAGGCCGATGTCGAACACATGCTCGACCAACTTGAGAAAATGACTGTCACGCTAGCGGAGCCAGGTGGCCACAACCGCCGCCGCACTGCCGTCAGAACTCTGTGTAACACTTGTATGTCCGGCATGAATGCAGTAAACCTCGCCAACGTCGGACGGCATGCAGCCAAAATTCAGACTGAGATTCCACAGAGAACAGAGCCACTCACAACAGAGTGCATCCCTGCAGCCCATCGACAAGACAATAGGGAACTGTGGTAACTTTCAACACTCACAGCGTTCTGCCTACCCCGACAGTGAACTCCATGAAACAGCTGCTTACTGCCTTCCATAATGACTTTGCTCAAAATCAGCTGGTAACAGCCCTGATGACAAACCTGCTAAGGGGGGGGTGAACTCCTCCATCGACAGCCTCGCCATGGGTAGAATCCCACCGCACCTGATACCCTTAGGCCTCATGCAAACCGTGCTGGCGTCCGCCATCACCACGCCAACTGACTCTTTAAAAATACACCTTGCCTACTCTCATGGGTAGTGCCATCCCACTCTGCATCACCACAAGCAGAGAAAATGGGACGTTCCCCTGAACTTACCCACCATAGTCAAGCCGAATCCACCGGCTCAAGAACATTGTCCATGTCAGATTTTGAGAGGCAGCACTCACATCAAGATCCGCATGCCGTACGTGATTGCCTTGCATGACAGCGACACCAAGCTGTCCCCAGCTCCGAATCCACACATGTGCACAGTGACCAAAGACATTTACTATCCCGGCCCTAACAAATCTTTCCTCAGAGACAACCCTGACGGAACCTGCGGGCTGCAGATCAGTGGCACAAGCTGCCCTGCTAAAGCCAAGCCTCGCACTCAAGTCACCGAGACCCAAGCAGAGATTGTAAGTGATCTGTCACCTTGCTCAGCCAGAGCAGCGCATCCAAGTACCAAAAGGCCCCATCCTTCTTCAAGAACCACACTCTCACCCTAACTCCAGAAAGGGAATTGTGGTTTGCAAAAGGAGATCCCAGCTAATTGACATTACATCTATCAACTACACCCTGACACTCGACAGTCATCCTGCACAGGAGGCTCAACGAGATGCGAACATCTACAGCCAAGCCCACGGGACCCTCAGGAAGAGGGTACCACGCTGGAGGCTGCGTCGAACTTTATCAAGCTGAGCCCTCAGCCTCAGCCTAACAGCACCTCCTACCCAATCATCATGATTCACCTGCCATCCGCCAATGGTGATGATTTGTCGTCATATGATGTCCAACACACGGGGACATCATCCGACGAAAAGGGGGATATATGTAGAGTATGTGGATGAATCATATTCTGGATAACTAAAATCCTAAGAGCCTTCAAAGGCCGGGAAGCTTCCACACATATCTTCCCCCAGGACTCAAAATTAACACACACACACACATTCCAAGCACACATCCCCCCCCCCCCCAGGAATGTGGAATGTGCCACAGGAAGTTTGTTACAGAGAAAAGAAACTTCTCTTTTTAAAAGACATTTTAAACAGAAATATTCAATGTGTTTTATGTGTTTGTTTGTTCATGTTACATTGAAATAACTGAGTTTACCATTATGTGTTTTTACATGTAACTGCGTATTCCCTAGAATTCTAACGAAGGAGAACTGAATTTTGCATTCATATATATTCTATTATACTTCCCCTTTAGAATTGTAAGAACAATGTATCTAATCTCATGTTATGATTTGTCTTTTATGTGTTTGGTCTGTTTCTCGGAAACTGGGATAATGTTTCAAACCTTGCCAACTAATGTTTAAACCAAATCCATTTGTGACAAGTTTGGAGTCTCTGAGTTCCAATCTTCGATCCCTAGTTAGCCATTGATATCACATCTTGCTAAAACTTTGTTACACATATGACTATAATAATTATGAAGATTCAAACTGTTAAACTGTACATCTATCGAACACGCCCCTGTACTACGAGGGGCACGTTCTCCCCAAACAAAGGACAATAAACCGCGAGTTCCCGCGTGCAACAGCCATTCTCCGATTGGCTCAGACAACGGGAAGGGGAAGGACTTCTCAGAGGTGATAAAGAGGCTTCCCAACTCCTCTCTCGCTCTTCCTGATCCTAGTCATCATCATGTAACGTCGCGCCTCCGGCGAGCTCATCGCCGTTCTTTTATTTTGTTTCTAGTTTAGTTTGTGTTTTAAGTCTTAAGATAAGTCCCCGGGTTTAATTCCGATCGACGAGTGAAAAGAACCCCGCGTGACATACCTCTTCAGCAAATCCAACTACAAGGGAAACTGCAACAAACGCTCTCTCTCTGAAGAAGAAGCACGCGCACGTAACCACGTGACGCGTCGTACTGAGAGATGCCCACTCTCTTGCTTCGCCCGTCGTTACTGCTGCATCATGTAACCCGATCCGTGGTCTCCTTCGGAGACCCGATCCGATCTTTATATTTTTTTCTTTGTTAGTCAAAGTTTTGTTTTCGTAGTCGACTCTGTTCACTTCCACCAAGTGAAACGGACTCAGTCGAACTATTTTCCGTTGGTAATGTTAACTCAAAGACTTCCAACCGCTGTTCAAAGACTCGCGCCGCATCACGTGACTATCCACGGAACCAAGGATTCAGCTCACGCACGCGCACGGAGAACAAAAGATCTGCCGTCCAAAACGCGCCTAGACCAGGCAAGCCGCTCAAGGAACACAGCAACACCTGAGAGAACCATTCCACATGCAAGTAAAATTAGGTTACCCTGTTTTCAGAGCATTAAGAATGTGTTTTGTGTTGTTTCGGAGGGGTGTCTGTCCAGGTGAATGTAACTCCCTTTCTCTCTCTCTTACTCGCTCTCACGCGTGTAAGTTATCCCTATCTCTATATCTCACACACTCACTCGTTCATTGTCTCATTGTTTGTGTACTGTTAAGTGTTTGTAAATACATATATCTCCCGTGTAAACGTAGTAAATGTATAAGTAGACATGCCTTTATTAAATCATTATATTCACTTGACTGATGGACTTCCTCTTTGCTCAATTTCGAGGCTCTTAAGTGCCAAGAAGATCTTTTATGCTACAAGCTTTACGAATTAATTAATTATTTAAATAATTAATAATTTAAAGTACTTATTATGGGGCAGGAAGCCCAATTCTTCTGGCCAGAGAATTGCGTTTCCTGCAATCCTATAAAGTAAGATGATATTGGGGAAAACCCCCCCAATATTCTTCTGACAGTTGAGCTAAATTAATTTTGCCTGATTTGTAAAACGTGATCTGTGTAATTGACTGCAATCAACTTGTTAAAATGAAAGGATTGCAGGTATACATCCAGGTAAAATGACATTCTCCTTTAGAGGGAGATTTATTAACATGTAAGACTGATCTAATCCAAACATGTATGAATAATTATTAATTACCAATTATTAATTATGATATGCAAATTCCCCATGGATTAGACCCGCCTAAAGTCTTTACACAACTAAGTAAATCATTAGATTGAAGGGCGATTCTCACAAAACTGTATTTTCTGCAAGCTTTTTTCAAGGTAAATTTAGTTGTCTTTCCAAAAAAGGAGAGAAACTTGGAGACTCTAAGGACACCAAATAACCAAATGATATTAGGAGATAAATGAATGCAAACCAAAGCACCCATGAGCTTGTTTACAGTATATTGTAGACATGTCAAGTTACAATACCCAACAAGACCATGTTTTGATGTACAGTTCAGTCTGTATTTCACTCACTCTCCTCAGAAACATTCAGAATATGACAGAGCTCATGTTTTAATGTGAAACTGGAATGAATATTTCATTGAAAATGTCATTTATTTGCAGTGTTAAGGATTTGGAAATAAAACCATGGGTCGACAGCCCTACAGTATATATAACTTTTGGTTTGGTTTGTTTTGTTTTTGACCAGTAGGTACTGCTGTATGGCTGTGGTAACCACTTCAAACAGGTGTCACTGACGCATATGGGGACATTCTGTCCCCGTTTAAACCTCGGAAACTGTAATTGTTCCCAGAACATTAGGGAATAACTGTGTGTCAGTGCGTGCAAGGAAGAGGGGGAACAGTTGAATCATCTCTCTCTCTCTCTCTCTCCTCTCTCTCTCTCTCTCTCTCTCTCTCTCTCTCTCTCTTCTCTCTCTCTCTCTCTCTCTCTCCTCTCTCTCTCCTCTCTCTCTCTCTCTCTCTCTCTCTCTCTCTCTCTCTCTCTCTCTCTCTCTCTTGCTTTTTCTCTTCCTGCACTTCTCTCTGGCCTCTGTGGAATAAATTATGTTCAGCTTTGGTATGGGTAGTCCTGATGAATCATAAGCTTGTGATTTCAAAAATATCACAAAGAGCTACATTGTTTCAATGGGCAACCCCCACTTCACTGACGGCAGTTTTTTCTTTTCTTTATTTTGTCTGTTATTTCTCCTCCATGTAGTAAATCAATGCTAGTGACTGTAAATCAATTTAGAAGTCATATGTTGTTAAACCAATGAAAATGTCATATTATTTCACTCAGATTTGTGATAACTGTAAATCCTGTTGTACAAATGTCTGAATGTAAAATAATCAATTGTCCAGTGTACAGTGTTCTGAACCCTTTACAATATTGTTAGGTAATCATGAGGGTGATTGAGAAAATTAAATGTCTTAGTGTTACCGGGATCAGTTAAGTCAAGTAATATGTAATGCGCCATTCACACAGTCTCTTCATCACTTGGCCATTTCCCCGCACAACTCTCTAGATGGCTGCATGTTTAATCCAGGATGACGTAAATCTAGTTTTTTTTTTATATGCCTAATTGAATATGGAATGATGTGAATAATCCGCAGCTCCTTTTGGAGTATACAGACTCAACCCAGATTGGCATTCCCATTCCAGTCCTTTTCGGTCTTGATACTTGAAAGCAGGGATGATCAAGGATATGCTGCATCATGTTGCAGGCATGGCTTTCCACTCTGAGAACCTTTGATATTAGTCACTGACCGGATAGATGTGTCTCTGGAGGGACATAGTCTTAGTTTCCCAGATTTTATGGGTGTTTATTGACAGAAGTTCGTATTTGTTTAAAAATGGCTTTGTTTAGAGCTTGAAATGTAATGCTTTGGGGAAAAGTGGTTGAATAACATGTATAGATGCACTAATCAGATTTAAATATGTATTCTTTTGTTTGTGGAAAATGTCAAATTAGAGCAAGGAGGAAAACTATGTGATGTTTATTTTACCCTTTGTTGTTGATTATTTTATCCCTGTGTCATTGTTACAGGTTTCTGAGAATCATTTAAATAATGCTAATCTTTAGTAATGCTGTTTGGATTATTTTGTTAAACAGGGAAAGCAAAACTTTATACATAGTCAAATAATTGGAAATTTTTCACAACATTTGTCCATTTATAGGATATTAACTCTTTCCATTGACGGACATTTCCATCATAATGAGACAACGCTTCCACCCACAATTGACAGAAATTTTTGGCTTTCCGTGTTTTCACTGGGTGTAGGGAGAGCTATTACTCATCTTCTGAAAGAGTACTGAATCTGCTGATTAAAACAAAGGCGAAGAAGAAGTAGAAGCAAGCGATAGTATGTGCATCATCAACATTAAACCACATATAAAACAAAAATATACTTTGGTAAAGTGATTGTTTTGAACAAGTATTAACAAGTATTAAGTGTTGTTGGTAAGGATTTTTTTGTGTGTGTTTTTTGAAACAAGTTTCTTTGATGAAAAACACAGCAAATATTATTTAATTTTAATAATACAATTTAAAATAACAGTTCTATATTTTAAATGTAATTTCTTCCTTTGATGGCAAAGCTGAATTTTCTCCAGTCATTACTCCAGTCGTCAGTGTCACATGATCTATCAGAAATCATGCTGAAATGCTGATTTGGTGCTCAACAAAACATTTCTTATTATCAGTGTTGAAAATTTGCGCTGATTCATATTTTAGTGTAAACTGTGATACATTTCTTTAAAGCTGCTGTCCGTAACTTTTTTAAGTTAAAAATAATCCAAATTAATTATTTAAAAAAAAACATCTTCAGCCAGTGTTCAAAACTATCTGCTTGCCATAGCTAGATTCAAAACGGTTAGCTTGTAATGATTTTAATTCCAGTGGTACTAGGGATGGGCGATATGGCCTAAAATCCATATTGCGATATACATTGCAGCCTCTTGCGATAACGATATATATCGCGATATATAAATTATAATAGAACAATTTCAGAACAGGTTAGATAGACCATAAGGAAAGTCAAACTGCTATGTAGGCTATTTGTTTTAAAAGAAACGTATGTAGTTTTGAGAACATTTATTATGCAAAACTGTAATTATACAACATAATGTTGCAGATGAATAAAATCCAAGTACACTAGCTGCAGAGACTTTAACAAAGAAAAAGCTTAAAAAGCAACTACATTTACTACATTTATGTTAAAATTGCAAACATTTTAAATTAAAGCATACACAATTGACAAAAACAGCTTACCATACATTTTCTTTTGCATTTAAATCTTTTTTACAAGAAATATTGCGGTCACAAAGAACTTGTTTTTCCACCTCCACAAGAGACAAACATCCATTATTGTCGCGTTGTTGAGGTAACTTAACTGTGTAATTTTCCTTGCTTTAATTACCCCGAGCTTAAAGTTAAAAAGAAAATGATTGAAAAATAGTAGTATTATGCATTTAAGGAGAGATTACTATATTTTCATATCAATTCGTGTTCATTTTGACCACGAGTCACTTTAATTCAGCACGTGCAGCACAGACTCTGTGCTGAAACGATCTCAACGCATTGCCACCGCATCCGCGTGCAGGCCTGTTAACATTAACCTGACTCCGCCAGATGGATTTGCTCCGCATATCCATCTGGAAACCTTCCGTTGAAGTAGTTTTGGTAAGGGGCGAAAATACTGGTTAGCTGATTGGCCTATGTTGGTGATAGACGGGCCAAATCAACCAATCAGATCAACGAAGCATATGAGAGCGACGACGAAAACACAACCACAAGCCAGGCTACTCTTGCTGCTGCAGGTAAAGGCTCGTTAGCTCTGTAATTCCGTAATAACTCTGTAATTCCGATAAAACTTGCTCGATAGCCACACTGATGCTAATTTCATCCGCTGAAGCCGCCATGTTCTTAAGACTGAACTGTCGCGCTTCTCGTTGCGTCACACCTCAACCCGCCTCAAAGCCAACGCTGATTGGACGTTCGTTTGGTGAACTGCTCCCAAATTTTCTTTAACGGAAAGTATCCAGACTGATCTGCGAGTGAAACCTTGAAAGCTCGCGAGATCAGGATGGTCTCACGAGGCTATGTTAACATGGGTACGGAAAAAAATACACACCGCATATGCCATATGAACTGCAAACGTAGTATGTGTGAAACAGGTGTTAGCCAGAACTGTTGCCCCTACAGAGTATAGTTTGCTGCTGTTCGTCGGACGGCTTAAATCCGAACCTAATCCAAATAATGGATGTTGCACCGGTCTTTTTCACCAGGTCCTCCGTTTCGCTTTCAGACGCATGTTTACAAGATGACGAATATGATGATGCGTTGCTGCCGGTTGCAGCTCGTGGCTCTAAATTTTTGCGGGAAAATTGCGTCAACATGCAATATCGCGATAGTGCAATAGAATTAAAATCTCTATCGTAGACCAATTTTATATCGTTTATATCGCATATCGTTTATATCGCCCATTACTAAGTGGTACTGGTGGGTTTTCGCGGGAAATTCGAGCATGTCTTTGCGTCATTACGTCACATCCGTACACATAAAGAAGGAGTTTCGACTAGCCGGCTATACTGCGCGTGAGGAGATGTAGAGATAGGCTTTTCTCGCAGCACTTTACATGATTAAACTTATGGCGGATCCAGAAAGATCCAAAAAACAATCATCAGTGTCAACTGGAGATTAACCAGTTATAAAACCTAAGACTTCGTACTTCGGATTTAAGGTGGAAAGAGAAAGAAACCGTCTCATGCGAACACAAGGATACACATCAGTGGGGCTTTTGAAAGGTGCGTGAACTCCGGAAAGGGGTTTCGAAACGGAAGAAGAGACGGCTTTTTCTGCTGAACAAGTAAGACATTTCAATAGTTCAATCGTGTAACAATACGTTTTCTTAATTCACACAGTTATGGAGTTTCCTTTGTTGTGCCTTTCTCGTTTAGCTATTATGGAGAATATGATTTCTGAACTACACAGGTAATCATAAAACATTCAAAAAGTCTTTGCATTCTGTCTATTTTTCTCAATAGATAGATAGATACAGTATATGGATAGATTTACATACACTCCAGATAAATTGCCTGATACCACCAAACGGCTATTTCAAAACTAGGCCATTATAGTCAAACATTTTGACCCTTCCCTAAAATATACATTTGTTTGTTCATTCAAAGCCATATAACTCAGCACCTGCAAAGTCTTCATAAGCATGTAATCTCTAACAATTAACTGATTATTTACATCATAAGGTCTTATGAAACGTACCCAAGCGGTGATTGGATTGATAGGGGATAATCTTTCTCATAATGACTCCTCCTTTAGAGTACAGTAAAATTATATTTGACATTATTTACAAAATGTGTGCCTGGGCAAGTGCATTTACTACACCCAGACTTAAAGCATTATCAATGGGATCAGCGCTCTATGTAAAGGAAGGAAAGAGGGTGTTTTCAAATGCATGTTTCTGGTGACTCATATTGCGGAATCTCTTTGGCTAAGGTACACTGATGATGAGCAAGATTTTCTCTTGCGTCCATTTCCTCTCAAACATCTTACCATTTTCTGCAAAATAACCCTCACCTTATAGCATCAAGAGGAAAAGAGATGAAGCCCAATCTTGAAAAAGTGTGCAGGACTTTCATTACGTCCTGGTGATTGTGTACAAGCAATGAGTTCAAACTACTTTTAGCTCCATCCAGTTTTGCTTGCATACAGAACTAATTGGATTTGGCATTTCATTTTCTCAAATGTTGTTGTATTGTGTTGCTTGAGAAAATAGGCTCTGGAGAAAAAGATAGTTTGGGTGTGGAAATCGTAGTGGCAGCAGCATCAAACTGCTGCGGAGAAACTGGTTGAGTTACTGTTGCCGAGGGTGCAATCTTGATGACTTTTCGAGGGGTGTAACCTCAGTGACTCAGATGTGAAGTATGTTCTCATTCAAGGTGAATGAGTCACTGGGTAGCAAGAATACTACTTCTTAAGTGAGCACAAATCCTACTCTCCCAGGCTTTCTTCCTTCTAACATGAAGTTGAAAAAGGAAAACTAATTATTTATAAAGAAGCTTTTGGCCCAAATATTGCAGCATGGATTTTTGTTCATTTATTTATAAAAAGAAGTTTTGCTCTGTTGACGCATACTGCCTAAATAAATATAATGTGTATAGAAAATAGAGTGTGCAGCTGTTAAGCTGAAATGATTATATACTCAACAACTGTGCAGCTGCATGAGTGATTAAACTATCAGAGCAGTAGTTAGCAAGGCATTCAGGTATGATTTTTTTTTTCTCTATTGGTAACAGCACTACTAAAATCGTACTTCATATATGCATTTCATACACTGGAAAAAAATATAGGATTTACTTTGAAACAATTTTCACTCAGAAATTGCACAAATAATTACGAAGTAACACGCTGAATAAAAAGTGAATAACATTTGTGTATTTTAAAACCGCAGACTTAAAGGTGTCGTGCATTCACTCATGTTTCCACATCGATAAATGAATAGTGCTTTTGAAATGTCCCAGGAGACACCACACCACTCATATCAGTAGCCCAATAAAAGCTGTTTCGTTTACATTTATATCTCCTGTTTAACACTATGGAAGTTTACCCAACGATGATGACTTCTGACAGCTTCTGAGATCCCCGGAAAGGTGAAGAGTGTCCATACCTTGACTTTTAACGGATTCAGTTAATTAATCATGGCTGACTGTGGATAGCACAACTTGCATGAAAACCTTTGGTTGGAAATCAAAGTGCAAAACAGCTGTAATATCGGTCCGAGCAATAACTAAAATTTGAGTGCGTGGTGGGCAACTAAATAATGCATCAACTGGGCAAAAATCATTGTGATTCACTTAATCCAGAGGGCACAAGTTACGCAGCTCATATAATACTCCAGGGTGAAGTAATTCTGCACAATGACTCACAAAGGATGGAACAAACAATGAACCATTAAGTAAGACTCCCCTCCATTCCCCAGCAGAATTCAACCAGCAAATACATAAAAACAACATTCTCTAGATTATCATGAAAAAAAAAAAAATAAGCAGTAGTAGTTCTGATTTCACCATGCTGGCCTCAAGAGGAAGCAGAGCAAAATATGAATCCTTATATGAAGTTATAAATGAATTTGAACCACGATAAGTATCTCGATTACATGAAAATGTGTCTCTGCGTGTGCGAGAGCTCAGGCATTGGTCATTATTGATGTGAAGAGGAGTGTCGTTTTCAGCGATATGAGACTTGCCTTTCTTAAGTCTGCCTGACAAACATTATTAATCATTCCCTGCATTTAAACCCTATTGTCCTTAGCATGTGAAACAGTTGGAGGCTGTTAAATGTCAGCCGCTGTGGCACCTTTAAATAGTCTGCTTAAGACTAGAATAATTAGGAGGATTTTCACTGGCTGAATAAAAAGGTTTTATGTGGACGTCAGGCAGCTGTCTCTGTTCTGGAGTTTAGGCGCCTGGCTTCCTCCCCCTCGCTACTGGCTACTGGGTACACGGCATTTTGATTTACAAAAACGTTTAATGAGCGAGCGCTAATATTATTTTATTTCCATACGCGTACAATATCCACTTCAGAGCCATATGAAATAAATGAAAAGTGCAAACAAATGAATGTTTCAGTCAGTTTATTCAAGGACAGAAATTGGCTTTATATAATAAGATGTAAAATTTATTCTGTTTTGCATCATTAAAGGTGCTGTTGATGTTGTGTAATGCAAATTTGCTATTAAAGGCAACAAAAAAATACAAATCTAAAAGCCTCTATATTGTCTGAAGTTTTATGATAAACCAACAGCAGTTTGTGTTATTATTGTTTTTACATGATTTTTTTTTTACTTTGAATTATTCAGTCAGTTCTACATTTAAATGCCACAAAATTGTAGATATGCTTATCAAAATATATCATTTAAATGAGCCTTGAAAAGTAAACTGCAATTTTAGAAGGTATCAACCTACAGGTAAAATCATTTCTGTTGTTGGCTTAACCTCAATTTGAGTTTACTGAATGTATCGCTTCTCCGAGTTTAATGATTCAGAACAGTACGCAAGTTGCTTTTATTCCATTCTGTTCCTGCAAGAGAAGCAGTTTCGAACATGTTTTTGGCTTGTTTTCGAGATGTATAATATTCTTTTGATTTCTTGGAGAAGGATATAGAAAAAAGGGACCCTTAAAGCGTCTGTTCATTATTGAATAAATAAAGATGACCAATCAGTGCTCTTCCCTTTTCTACCTTTCCAGGTAAATTCTGGCCATAACTAAAACCTAATTTAAGAAATTGCTGTTTTTTGCCCCAAAATATAATTGATATAATCAGATAAACACAAAACAGCTGAATGTTTTTTACCCTCTTGGTTTCATGCAATAAAAATAGCAGATGAAAATTACTACTATATGATTAACATTTGCTAATAATTTGTTAATTTGTTGTTATTATTTTTGTTTGAATCAAGTATGAACTAAATAAATGGTCCAAAATATTTAACAGAAATCATGTATACAGATTTTAATGATAAATTCTAATTCAATAAAATGTACCTTCATTTGTATAAGTGATTTTAAAAATGTAACTTCATCAAACTTGAATTATTGCATTAAATTATGTTCATTAGCATGTTAATTCAAAGTTGTCTCGGTTTACAGTATATGCCATAGGCTACTGTATGTAGACTTTAAAAAAAAATTATGTCAAAAATGTATGAAAAAAATAATTTCGCAAAATTTCTTTTTTTTCAATGACAAGTACTATTTTCTATGAGATTAACATGAATTTAAGTCAAAAGAAACAGGTGTCCCATTGGTCTCAGTGCACTCGGTTGGACTTGAAGTAAATCTGCTGTAATTTTCATATGATCAAAAACAATGGGGTACTGCAGTCCTATTTATCATCTCAGCAAGCAACCAAACACAGTAATTTAGTTGTATTATTTATTCACCATCTTCTCTTGGGATTATGCCTTTGTTCTTTAATAAATTATTAAATGTAAATGGTTGCTGATGTCCTCTCAGTGACTTTGAACTGCAGAATAAAGCTTCACGATATCTCACGATATGGGCCGTGCCCATAGCAGATTTTTTTCTCTTTTTGTTCTTCATACTACCCGTATTACAAAGACATGTTTGTTTTTACTGAAGATGATGGTGCTGTTCTTCTGATAAGGTAGTCAGGCACAGTTTAAGTTGAATGAAATGGAGAACCGGAGAACATCTCTCCGGCTTTGACAGGAAAGCAACTCCTATAGTAAATCTGTTCACCATTCAGCGTTGAATCTGGCCTCGGAATGAGCCTAGCTGCTTTGTCACAGCTTTTAAAGCATTGTTTAATTTCACGACTCAAAAACTTCTGTAGAGAAAATTCTGCTGGCAAGGAAATGCGAAATTTGCTACAGACTACTATAATTACTCTACTCCTACAGATGCTTGGCAATGAGTGTGAGATTTGCTTTTGTAGAGTAGCACACAAGGTTAACTCCTGACAATTGTGATAGACAGTGAAGGACATTTTTTTTATCCATCTTTTTCAAATTAAGTGTCATAAAGGACGATAACTAGAAAATCCAACGCCCACTCAACAGCCTCGTCCATCCCCCATACTTTTCTGTGGCAGGCAGTTGTCCATGTCTGACTAGCGCCCAGACGAGCGTGTTTGTGCTAGACTGCACGGCTACACTTTAAGTGTCTCTTGGCAGACACACAGCAAATACCTGCGCCAGGTGGATCGGCGATCTCAACGCTCACACACACACGGCTCAGGTGCGACTGCAAGTCAGAGAATTCCCAAAACAGTCAGTGTCGTGCAGACTTGGACTTTCAAACTTAAAACCTTGGTAACACTTTATTTTGATGGTCCCTTTTGAACATTCTGTTGACTGTAACTTTGCAACATGTCAAGTAACTCACATTAGAATATTAGTAGACTTAATATCTGCTAACTCTTTATTGTGATGGTTCTCCTACAGATATTCTACTGATTATAAGTATATTTGCAAACATTTCTAAAACTTTTAAAAGACCGTTTTTAAAACTACTTCAAACTTTTCACTTCTCAAGCCAACATCATTGTGATGAACTTCTTTTGTCTATTTATTATAAACACTAGTTTGTAGTTTTACTGTTTATCATTATTCTAGCTATTTACCTATAGCGGCTAATGAAGTGAGATTTACATACATTTCGGAACTCGGAATTCTTGACTAACTTAATATGAAGCATTCTCATGTTTAAGACAACTTGGGTTTTGCAGAGTTCTCTGCTATCTATAGATGTATTTTGTCCATAGAAATTATGGACTACTGGAAAAAACTACTGGACGTTTTCAATGCACAGCTCATAGATCTGATTTATTGATAATGACATTTATAATGATTTTTAATTATTGATGGATTGCATGATCGATTCCACATTTACCGTCAGTGGCCATTGCAACTTGCAGCATAGAAAATTACACACAAAATTAAATCTTGAGGAAGTCTCCCACGACACAGGACAAAGCAATTACTGATACGATCCAACTATATATATATTTGTCTGTTTGTTGTTGTTCTTACCTGAAATTCCAATGGCAATACACACTCCAATCGATAAAAATATACCCCTAACTGTTTTAATGTACAGGAATTTTTTGTAGTGATTTTTCACAGGTGCTTTACCCGTGTTTGGAATTACAATTTGTGTTGTTTGTTAAATGAAATGTTCGTAAACTTAACCGATAATAGCCTGGCAGACAATCTATTTTTCTACTGACTTTTTTTCTAGGTCGATAGTCTGCATGCATAGTTGTTGCAACCCTATTTCTAATGCATGTTGATCAGCATCATCCAGACACTTTTCAATACTACTGCTAACAACAGCAAAGTAGGTACTTACGACAGTAACTTAGACAGTAGGACTGGAATTGTGCCTTCAGGGGTCACAGAATTAATTTTACCTCAAATAAACCTTCAGAAAGAAAAACAAACCGCCTCCATGCCATACATGTGTGTTTGAGACCATATGGGCAAGTTTATTTTTAGTTCGGAGCCATATTGGGTTTCATTAAGGCTGCAGTGAGGGTCCCAGACGGCCCGCTTCGATAAAGACCAAGCAATGCCAAAGGCCAAAGTGGTTTTTTGCCCATGTTGTGACGCAGAGCGATGGAGCACACATGCTTACATACACACCATCTCTCTCACACACAAAGAGCGTGTAGAATGGGTTCTTTGTGCTGCTTTGGTGCCATGTCTCTGTGCTGACAACTTTTTTCCCCTTCAAACACCAAATCCAACACAACTCCAGCTGCCCCGTCTGTCTGTTTGGGTGGGCGAGAAAAGGGTCAGGACTCAAAAGTGAGGGAGAACCACGCTATTCTTATACGTTACTTTAAATTTTCTATTACGTCTGTGCCAAAACGGTAGCTATGATTAGACACCGCCGGGTGTTCTAATACACGAGTCCGCGCTGGTGTCAGGTATGGGTTATGTTTTCCAGACCAGCTGCATCCTGCGTCTCTGATTGCTGTCTAAATCTCGGAAAATTAGTCTTCTTAAATGTTCTTGCCCTTTACCACCATTTTAAAAATATTCTCTGGTGGGTGAAAGCAATTATAAGTAAATATGAAAAAGGTCCTCCGTGTAGACGTTTGTTCTCATTTATCTCCAGCAGGATTGCTTGCATCTCTTACTCTCTGCTTCCCTCTTAGGGCAGAGAATAGAATTTGCAGAGGTTGTTCTTCAATTCATTTGCAATCCAATGCTGCTGACAGGTCTCTGCCAGTGAATGCCAGTCGTAATGCTTCTGTGACCTTGAGAATGGAGCGAGTAGATAGAATGTGGACGCTGACATTCCAATTCGAAATGGGGTAGATTATAGCCTCATATAATTAATAAAAAAATTATTCTGTCAGTGTTTTACTGAGAATCAGAAAGATTTTTATTTTTTATCAACTGTGCTCACATACAGAGGAAATTTGACTTGGTGTCAGAACTTCCACTTTTTTTGTTCGTTTGTTGGATTTTGGGCAGGTTAGATTATAATGTGATGTAATATATATATATATATATATATATATATATATATATATATATATATATATATATATATATATATATATATATATATATATATATAATAATATATATATATATATATATATATATATATATAATTTTTACCAACAGAAATGTATTTAAAATCTGGAAATAAGTATTAATCTAAAGTAGTTTATTACACATCTACTTTTATTTGTATTCATCTTTTATTTGAAAAAATTGTAATAAATAAAGTTATATCCCTAGTGGAAGTGTAAGGAAAATGTTTTTACTTTTTTTTACTTACACCACAAAAGTTTTTAAGCATTTGAAACCAACATGAATACATACATTTCTAAAAACTTAAATGTGTTTTAAACAAGATTCTCCTTTTAAAGGATTTTTTTATATTTATGATGCATCCAAGTTGGCTTTCTCAAGTGCAGTTAAGGGCAATTAACATGCGTGTGTTGTACAAAAGTTCTACCAAATTAATGAGTTCTGCTAACTTATTAGGGTTTACAGTGTACTTCTTTAATGTTACTGACTCATTTTCAGAATAATACAAGTTGAATATGTTTAGTATTTGTGTGTTAAATATGCAATATGCAATATGCTATATACTGTACTGTTAAGAAACCTTATTGGGCAGTGATGGTAACTGAGAAATGTTGCCTGCAGCAAAAACAGTCGATGGGTCTCTGGAGACTGCCTGCCATTTTTTCTCACTTTGTAAGTGACAAGGGCAGGCAGGGGTGCTCTAATGATCTTCTCAGCTGTCTTGACTGTCTGTTGTAGCCAATTTCTGTCTGATTTGGTCCCAGAGAAAAACCAGACAGCTACAGACGTGCACAGACTCAATGCCCAGTGAGTATAGCTGTATCAGAAACTCCTGTATTTGGCAAGTTCAATGTCCTCAGTTGCTGAAGGAAATACATGCACTGAGCCTTTTTTACATCAATGTAGATCTCCCACAGGTTCTGGGAGAGTGAATGAGTGAGAGTCCATGGCTGACAGTGATGTTGAGTATGGTGAGGATGTCCACTATTAATCTCTACATTCATTCAGGAATAATAGTTTATGATTTAATAATAATGATTAGATGTTGTTCGTAAATATTGTGGAAATATGATGTACAAAACCAAAAGGAAAAAAAAAAAACATTGTGTGTTTTCATTTCTTTTGCAATGCAATTTAATCAACACCAAATTCTCAAAACACTCAAACACCCACTTCAGTGACAAGTGAGTGCACTGGAGAGTGATTACAGAACCAGTCTCTCTATACCCATAAAGATGATGAACTTTGGAATTTATGCATTGAATTGAAGAGAAAAACTCAAATAAGTGTTCACTCCCGCAAAAGTAGACATATCTGACATTAAAAAAAAAATAAGAGAGGGGAGAGATAATTGCGCCATGCAATACAGTAAATGTGACATCTGCCACCTCTCAAAATAATGGACAGTTTCAGTAACAATCAATACCTGATCATCTGATAAAAAAAAAAAACTTTTAAGTGAAAATTAAAACAAAAATGCATTTCTTTCATATATACATTTCCGTTTTTTAATTCCAAAAAGTCAAACCTTACATCACCTTTAAACAGTTAGTATGATTCGAATAAACGTATAAATGTTTTGTTTTGTTTTTTTATTTGCCATAACATTTACATTTATACTCTATATGTGGATGAGGGATAGATTTAAAACGAATCTTATATTTCACCAATGTTCTTACCCATTTACAAATAATATTTTTGTAATTTAAAGTTTAGTAAAATATGTATTTTATATTATATTATATACTTTCATAATAGTTTGAGATGTCTAGTGTTTGAGGATGTTTAATTTTATTATATTATATTTTGTGCTGTCAATCGATTAAAAAATAACTGGATTAATCAAACATTTTCTGTGATTAATCGAGATTAAAAACACTTACGTTTTCTTTTTTTATATTTATTTTAAAAAGTAATACTTTCACAGTTAAGTGTGTATGTAGAAACAACATAAAGACAGTATATTTAAAATACTTGTATTTTTTCATTTATCATTTCATCTCAATGAAAATTACCCCCCCCCCCCCCCCATTTTAAACATTAATTATAGCCATTCAACATTACAGTGTAGTTCAAAAGTTATACATTTTTTAAACATTTATAAGGCTTCAAACAAATATCACTTTTAATTTAAGTGAACTTAAAACAATCCTCACATAAACCCATAATAAATTTCATATTTACCCATGCCCTTTCTACCTATAATAGTTATGAAATATACAGAAATTTAATAAAGTTATCAAACAGTCTGCACTGCATAAATTATAAATTAAATATAGATACTTAAAGATCTTTAGTCAATGTCACATTAATGACAGACAGCATTATTGGCTGCTGTCACTTTACGATCTGATGGGGATCTCATACGTGCCCTCCTTTTCTGACAACTCTTTACCCTCATTTATGACTTTATTTAACTCATTTAATACTGTTCTGCTAAAGCGGACATTTTGCCATAAATCTGTGTTGTTGTACATTCAAACGCGAAAGAGAATTCGAAACTGGCGAGTGTCTTTCTGTGCGTCATGTGTGTATCATCATAAGAACATTCAAAGACAGCACGTTCTCTTTTGTCTAGTCGCGCTTGAATGGTTTAAAAGCATTTGCATGCATAAGAGCCTGGTCATATAATATAATGCTTGCCAAAAGATGACAGAAAAAACAGATGCTGCGTTAATTGCATTAAATCTTTTTTAATCGTTAAACTGTAAAAAAGTGATCGCATGCGTTATATTATATTATTGACAGCACTTATTATATTATATTAATAAAGATTTTTATTGATTGTTGCATTTATGACAGCATGGCTGTTTTGAATGTAACATCAGGCTTTGTGTAACCTACTTCTAGTTTAATCGTATCAGACATGATTCAATTATAAATTTAATTGACACTTGAAACTGCTGCTGATATTTTGAAGATGTTTGAGGTTAAATATCAGTGGTTTGAGCTAATTATTTTCTGAATATATTTGCTACAAGTGTTACAATTATTCCCCAGTCTCCTCTACACAAAATAATTTATTTGGGGTTGTGATATAATGAATAGAGTGACTCATTGCATCTCACTGTTTTAAAGCGAATGAAACTATTGCAATGCTTCTGCTCCATTTACTGACCTTAGGCCAAGTTGTGGACAGATTATTTAGCGCTTTGAAATAGCAAGACTGATTACGCACTTCCTGCCCCTTTTCCAGTGATCAAGATAATAATTGGCTGCCTGTGTTGGTGGCATCATGGGGTTATTTCCATGCTATTAGTCCATCAGTCCTACTGCTTGATTTTGCCTTTCTGTTTCTCTGAGTGATACAGTCTGCATGGCAATTAAAAATGCATTATGCAGTGAATATCAAATATCTGCTTGATGTCACTGGAGCAAATTGAAAAATTATTAATAGATTTGGCAAATTGATTTATGCTAATCCACATTCACTTGGTAAATACTATACATATATCTCAGTTTGACAACTCTGGTTATACATTTATAGATATAAAAAAACATTTCTCAATGCAGACAGTATATGCACTGATATTGATTATAAGATTCTTAAATGGACAGGAAATGTTTAGACAGATATCTGTTTAATCTCTTCTGTATCCTACAACACCCAGTAGGCTAATAAATAAATAAAACAACAAATCCTTAACGAGAAATATGGAAATAAAAAGACTGGAAGAAGACAAACAAGGCTACTCAAGTACAGTTAAATTTGAATGCAAAAATGAATTCATTAAGGCATTTATCGAGCTAAGGCCATGCTTCAAAAATGCTGAATAATTTATTAATGCCAAGGTAAAAATGACAGCACTTCAAGAAAAGCTTTTAGCTACTTTGCTCTGCTTGTCAAAACATTTCACAAATGCTAATGATAAGACATTTATTTCTGCTAAGGACAAACGTAATTAAGCTTTGCGATAGCATACGCTAGCTAACAAAATCAGACTTAATTCCTCTTTGAATTCCTTCTCACTGAGCATGGTAAGTGAATCTACCCTGTAAATGTGTTGTATTCCATTTGCAAATGAATGAAACGTTTTACCTCAATTATTACTGTACATCAAAATGCTGGTTACATTTAGAAACCTTTGGAGGATGCTATTTATTTAAATCCAGTACTTTGAAATGTTAGGGCCTCTTCACTCAGAATGCATTTTTGTGTTCCACTCGTCTGCTTGTTAATCGTTTTTCATTGTAAACATAGCCTACAATGTATAATGCATAAGCACCACTTTTTTAAGATGCCCTCAAGGGTCAAGGTAACGTTTTTGAATTCCACTGTGCTTCTTTTCCATTGGGTTTCTATGTAAACATGCACTATACTGTATGGCCATGTTTTACTGTTGAGCTTATGTCTGCCATTTTGTAACATCTTGCACATAACACAGCCTTCTAAAAACATGGCAGTCAAGTTCGACTCTTAAAAAATCTTGTTTCGGGACTAATGTTTCTTAGAAACTTTTCTTTCCACTGCCCTCGTTCTTGCTTTTTCAAGCACAAAAATGCATTCTGTGGGAATGGCCCCTTATTTGAAAAATTGTCTTTTGCTGCGTGACGTCTCGTGTTTTTTTAAACGGAAGTTTTGTGTTAACCGCCCTTTAGTTTTAAATCAAAATTTTACATTTATTATCACATTAATGATATTATTCCATCGGTCTCAATTCTGTTCTCACGTGTTTGCCAATCCCCACTGTCTATCACATGACAATCTCAATGGCCTTGGTGGCAGGTGCAGCATAATGTTATTCTGTGCTGCGAAAAGCATTCACTCAGTCTTGAGAAGTGGTGTGCTTTGAGAGAGTCTATACCGGTACACCTCTTCAGGTTGATCCATGCCGTAGAATGTTCCGAATATATAAATATAACCGATGAAGAGCAGTTTGGAGTGGATGTTTCGAGAGGAAGTGTGCACAGGGAGGTGTCGTGTATGTGTCAAACACAATGGATGAGTCAACAGTTGCCATGTTTGATTTAGTCAACATCCTCTCAGGCAAGCTCCTACACATCTCCGCTGGCAGAAAATCCGTTTGGCTCCCCATGCTCAAACTTACGCACTGTAAAATGAGCTTTCCATCCACAAATTTTGAAAATGCAAGATCTCTTAGCACAGCAGGGCCACCAATACGAGTTAAACCTTTTGTTTTGGATGTTGGTTGCACAAAGGATGTAAACATCAAATTATACTATTTAACTCCAGCTGTAATTATAACAGTAATAATTAATGTGCACTTTTGCATTTCTTTGCTCTCTAAATGCCCTTTCGCACCACATTAAAATATTTTTTGACAGCTCAGTGAACTGAATATTACTCTTGTTAATGCAGAGGAAGCCTGAGCTTCAGCAACTAGTTGGCATGTGAATTCATGGTTTAGATGTCATTTGCTCTCATTTCCTCTCAGTGTTGCTTTCCTCCGTTGCTACAAACTTTATTTCTGCATTGGCAGTGCGGGAGGCGACACTGCTGTCCCTCACTTTGTGTCTGAAGAGGAAGGGGAAGGTCTTCCTGAAAGACTTGCGGAAGCTAGCGCCCATAAAACCATAGACAATAGGGTTGATAGAAGAGTTGGCATAGGACATGCAGTTAGCCCACGTCTTGATCTTATATGTTGCATAGTTGGCCTTGAAGTTGGGGTAGAAAGACTGGAACAGGACAAAGATCTGAATGGGACCCCAGCAAATGGTGAAGAGGACAACAATGACCACTACCATTTTGGAAATCTTACTCCTAATGGAGATAGTTCTCTCCGAGAGCAGGTGGACCTGAAACAAACAATGTTTTGACAAGATTATAGAAGGGAAATTAGTCTGATATGTGCTTTCACTTACAAAAATTGTATGTGAAAAATAGCCTATTATCTTTTATATATAAAGACACATTTCTGTGTAACTGTATGACATAGATAAGAAGGCTAGGCAACTTAGATCAAACAGAGTAACGTCAAAATGTGTATTTAAGGTGTAGTGGCATTTTCTTTATTGCTTTTCACCTGATGGTTACACCATATTATTGATATCCTTATTTGTCGCTTAACTATTCTTGCAAAATATGAAACTGTTGCAGTTCTAATAAATAAAACACAATTTCTGGTGTAAAAAAAATTGAGTTTGACCTCTGAATTACTAAAATAGCTAGCACATTTTCTGGATAAAGGTTCCACAGTTTAATCATTATTTATTATTTCATGTTGTGAATTTGTCGGCTATGAAAAGGGACCGTACAGACCATTGCAAATAATTTTAAGTGAAGATGTAGTGTCAAAGAAGATAATATGAAACAAAAGCATTCATTAGAAAAAGGTTATTCCACAGTGGCCACTGCTGGTTTAATTATATGGAGACGAATGCCACATCTAACCACACACCAACTACAGAGTTTCATTCCTCAAAACTCACTATACAAGAAAAATAATTTTAAGACTTGTTGGTTAAACATCTGCAGGCCAAAAAGGAGTAGTGACTCAGGAACTTTGAGTGAGTGAGAGGTCACTTAGCCGTAATGTTGTGAAAATTCTTTTTTCTCAGACAAGATAGAGCTTTTAGGAGCTTTTAGGCTGAAATTCAAAGCGAATATGTGGCAGAGCTAACACTGCCCCTTCTCAAAGAGTCACTTTCTCTACAGCGAAGTCTGGTGGTAGGCAGCATCATGCTGTGATGTGTTTTTTCACTTTCAGTGACTGGTTTTCTTATCAAAGGGAAAAGGTGACTGTGCAAAATATCGGAAAATACAGCACATCTCAGTTCAGTAAAGCATTTGTGGCACTACTTGAATATTGGAAGCACAGGTGCAAATCTAAACCCTGTCACAAATATGTTTTTAAGGCAGCATGCATCACTTGGCTCAGCAGTTGGTGAAAACAATAAAATAAAATGATAAAATCTATTTATAAATGTCCATTTATTTCAACATATGATTCTGTCAAAAAATAAGCTATTTAATATATGACTGGTTATGTCTCATCTATCTTTAGACATGGCGCTTTGGAAACCAATTTCTTTACAGGGAACCTTTACATATAAAACGTGTGGAGTCATGATAGATATCGGGCACTGCCTATGTGAAACTGAACCACACCTACATCAGATGACTTGTGATAATGCTGTTTGCTGTGAAAATTACCTTTATAAAATATTACAAATAAGGATTAAATACTCTTTGTTCTTGATCAATTGCTCCTGTTTGATCGATTGCTCATGTCTGCCTTGCTGCTGGTCTGCGTCTGTAAGCTCCAAATAGTTTTCTGTTTGAATCTCTATTTATTATCATTCCTTACTGTTCCCATTTGCTCAATTTAACTTATTCATCAACATATATTAGAAATTGACTAATATTGCCATTCACATTAATCTGACATCGCTAGCTTTTATCTAAATCATTATCGCTAGCACACTAGTATCTCGCTGTTAACCTGCCATCGATGCTTGCCGTCTTTCTTTTTTTTTTTGCTCTCGCACACTCGCACACTTGCACCTACCTCAATGGCTAGCTGTCTAAGTAGTGCAAAATAATATAGAATTCATAGACAATTAGAAAAGTTTTTGAGGCAGACCTGACCTGTTGAAAAGAGATGGTATTCATCCCTCCTGGGATGGTGCTGCTCTTCTCTCTAGTAATAAGGCACAGAGTCTTAGAGCTCAAAGTCTTAGAGCTCAAACATGACAATTTGGGGCTCAGGTCAGGAAGCAGACAGACTGGCTAAACCGACCATCTGCTCGCAGTCTCACGTCACTGAGGTCAGATAAATCCCATCACATAGAGACTCTTTCGCCTAGATATCATCATATAGAGACTAGGGCTGTCACTTTTGAGAAAAATCACATTCGAACGGATATCGAATATCAAGCAATATATTCGAATATATTCGAATATCTACGAGTAAAATGTAAAAGTTAATGAACAACCTCGATCCATCAGGAAACGTCACATATGGTCGCTGAATTTAACTGCGCTTCATGAAGAGTTTTTCTTTTGCGTGAAGAAGCCGTTCGCCGGAGATGTGTTAAAAGATAGTGGAGTATTCATGATTCATGATACACACATTCATACCAGTATAATAATCCTCCTGGCGCCGGGTCTGGGTGAGTAATTTACTCTCTTACCTTTGTTCTTTGACACTTTAAGACCAGCCGTTGTTGCTGACAGAGACGCGATCTGACCATACAGAGATGGATCTGACACGCGTCCCATTTTCTCACAAATCTCTACGTTCATTTAAGGCTTTATTTAAATAATTTAAGACTGCTCTTACATTCATTTGACATAATATGTGTGTTATGGTTTGTTCAAGCCGAAAGAGAACTCGATACTTACACGCGTCTTTTCTGTGGGTCGTGTGTGTGTAATAGGCAGGAATTATAGCGCGGTTTCTTTTGTCTTGTCTTTATCTTCCATTTTCAAAACAAGCTGGCTATATTGGCTATTATTCGCTTGATTTGGTCATGGGCCTACGCTACAATACGTTTAGAGCGGCCGCTACTGGATGAGATGGCAAACAATAAATAAAAAGCAAATGATAGACTGTAAAAAATGCGCAAAACATGGCACTTTAAAAACCGGATAGTTTATTTATAGTTCGATTTCGGTTATTTCACGTCATATTCGAATGCATATTCGAATATCGAATAAAAAGTGACAGCCCTAATAGAGACTGTGTCTGTTCCCCCAATTAGTACATACAAAAAACTACCAAACCCATTTAAGGGTAAAAAATGAATTAATGTTCAACAAATAAAAAGCAGATATAATACGGATGAACAAATGATAAAGCTCGGGGTTGCTGAATATTCGATCCCTTACTTCAAAAGCAATTATTGTTAATGATATGATTACAGATTACAACCTAAATGTGCTGTGTTTGACAGAAACCTGGCTAAAACCAGACGATTACATTACTTTAAATGAGTCCACCTCGCAAGATTACTGTTATAAACATGAGCCTCATCTGAAAGACAAAGGGGGAGGTGTTGCTGTAATTTATAGTAATATCTTGAGAATTACTGAGAAGTCTAGTTTTAAATATCATTATTTTGAAGTGTTGGTGCTTAATGTAACACTATCTAGTGTAAATGATAAATCACGTTTGAGATTTGTGCTGGCTACTTTTAGAAATAAAAATGAAAAAGCTACTGTCCTTTTTAGAAATGAATGGTATCTCCAAGGATTTTCAGTCAGGATTTAGAACATACCAAAGTACTAAGACAGCTCTCGTTAGAGCCACAAATGATTTGCTCTTATCATCCGATCGTGGTTGTATCTCTCTATTAGTGTTAATCAATCTTAGTGCTGGATTTGATACTATTGATCACAACATTCTTTTAAAATAGACTTGAAAATTATGTTGGCATGCATTAGTGGAATTGCATTAGCATGGTTTATCATATTAATCATCATGTTAAGTTATTAGTTAAGTACGTTATTAGTTTGTAGCAGTAAATGAAGAGATGTCTTATCGATCAAAAGTTCAATATGGCATACCACAAGGCTCAGTTTTAGGACTGTTGCTGTTCACTCTGTACATGCTACCCTTTGGAGATATCATTAGGAAGCATCGCATTAGTTTTCACTGTTATGCTGATAAAACTCAGCTCTATATTTCTTCACGCCCTGACAAGACTTACCAATTCATACAATTAATGGAATGCATAGCTGATATAAAAAAAATGGATGACTAGTAATTTTCTACTACTTAATTCTGAAAAAACAGAGATTCTATTTATTGGACAAAAAACTTCCTCACATACTAACCTAGAATACTGTCTAACACTTGATGGCTGCTCTGTCAAGTCTTCGTCGTTGGTTAGGAACCTGGGTGTGCTCTTTGATACCAATCTTTCATTTGAAAGTCACGTGTCTAGTATCTGTAAAACCACATTTTTCATTCTTAAAAATATATCTAAATTACATCATATGCTCTCAATGACAAATGCGAAACATCTGGTCCAAAACGCAGCAGCTAGAGTTCTTTTCATAACCAGGAAGTATGATCATATTGTCAGGGTGTGGTGCAGACAGAAGGAGAAGAGGAGACAGAAGTTACAAAGCAAGGCGTTTACAACAAATAACTAACACAGGTTCACACACACTGTACACAACGTAGAACGGACTGAACAGGAGGGAAATAAATACAAACACAGATGAACATAACCAACAGGAGAGACAGCGTGCAGCACACAAACCATGTGCACTTAACACAAACAATACCAGACACTGAACTGAAGACAAGCAGGAAGCAGATGATGACGAGACAATGACAGACAGCTGGGAAGAACATTAGTAACCATGGTGATTGATGACGTGCAGGTGATAGGTGATCAGTTGATGGCCGATAGTGTGCAGGTCGGAAACATGAGGGATGCTGGGAAGTGTAGTGCGGTTGAGGTGACAGAGCTGGTGACCGTGACACATATTAGCCCGGTTCTGTCAACACTGCATTGGCTCCCTATTAAACATTGTATACATTTTTAAATATGGCTGATTACTTACAAAGCACTAAATGGTTTAGTTCCCCAGAACTTGAGCGAGCTCTTAGCGCATTATAGTCCATCACGTCTAATTCTGGCCAGTTGATAATATCTAGGCCTCTTAACATTGTCCGGGAAGCAGACGCACTCTGTCACACTCAAAATCCCCAAATGCTCCACGTTAAACTGCGGTCTTCCGACCCTTTTACTATTGTGTCAGTTAATTTTGATTAATATTAATATGCGGTTTTGATTAGAGAGCAAGACGGCGCTCGTGTTGTTTGAAGACGTGAGAGTGCGCACGCGTGATCGGGGCGTCTCTCTCTCTCTCTCTCTCTCTCTCTCTCTCTCTCTCTCTGCTCGTTTGCGTCCTGTCAAGCGCCGCACTCATTCTATTCTATATCACTCAAAGATCAAAAAAAGGCTTTGGCGGGACACAAATTTGCTTTGGTGGCCAACAAAAAGCGGACGATCTGACGGGTTTTAGAAGATTAAATACAACCCGAAACACAAAAACAGACCCGGCCTCTATTTGAGACAGGGCTTTATTTACCCAAACCTGTCGCCACACCAGGCGTGTAAAAGAGACAGGCGTATATTTGGGACTCGGCTATTTTTTGCCAGTGATATTCCTCTGACCTTTTCTCTTTTGTGATGTCTCTCAGCTATCTCCCTTTCTACAGCCTTTTTTTCAAATCTCCCTCTTGCTCTCTCTCTCTCTACTCCCCCATCATGTGTGTATATGCCCCCTCCTGCTGATTGGCAACAAGGGTGTTGTGGTGCTCGGTCAGATCCACTTGCAACAGCATTTCTCAGAAATCACTCACTGCACCTTTAAAAGTAGCATTTCCACTAATTTATATATTTATTTATGCAAGGCACTGTCTTTTATTTGACCTTAATTTACTTTTATTTTACCAAATAAAAGATAACTACTACAGTACATTGTCTTTACTGTTGAAGAGAAGGAAAGAAACAAAGATATTTCACAACCTCTCGTAGTACACCTGAATTATAGATTAAAGAGTGTATAGCCTTTTATATATATATTTAGTGGAGTGTCATACCTGATGGCTGTTATCCACTGGTTCCACAGAGGCCTGTCCCACTCTCTTCAACATGAAGGAATAACAGAAGGAGATGGTAATGACAGGCAGTAGATACACAGCTATGAACTGATAGAGGATGAAAGCCTTCTCAGTGGCCTTTGATGGAAACCTCTCCATACAGTATTTTCTTGGTCCATACCAATAGCCGTCCTCAAGCCTCTGGTACAGGAAGATTGGTATGGAAAGAATGAAGGAACCTTGTTGCATAAGAGAGGGTAAGATGAGAATTTTAATGCTCATTAATTTTCAATCTTTTAAATAGTATTCTGGGTGATGAAATGCAGTTGAGTGCTGTCATGCACTTATGTTTAAAAGCATAAATGTGATGCTTCAATTTTTGTTGAAGCTTTTAGCCTACATTAATTTTTCAGTAAAAATAAAGTTAGATTTTTTTTGCTGTATTGTCTCAACTGTTCTTTTGAAGTGGGGCTACTTTTAGGTGGATGGACCTCTGGTTACGTTATCGATGTAATTTGGTATCCTTGTGTGAACATGCAAAACTACATGGTACTTACATGGTAATGACGAGTTAAATAAATTTGATAACCAATCCATACATATCCTGTGGTTCTAGCACGTTTTCGAATGTTTACATTTTTTTACGTATTGACAGCAATTTAGATATCTACGAAACTACAATGCTACAAATAATAAATACAAAAGTATATATAATATAAAGGACAGCTTTAAAAACTTAAACATATTTATGATTTATTATTTATATTTATACTGTATTGTAAATATATTTGCATAGTTACATTTTACTAATATACAGTACATCTACATTACTGGGATAATTATGGATCAACATTATGGGATCTAACTTGGGAGCCCAATCATTTTTAAGTGGTAACAAAACAAGCCAATAGACATTGGCGAGTGAGGTTTGCATGGCAAGGCACTCCCCTGGACATACAGGTAAACAAGCTTCCTGGCAACTCACTCATTCAGCTTTTTGCTTCGGATTCAAGTGGTTGTTTGTCAGTGCTCTGCTAATCTGCCTTCATTCACGAGAGGAGACGTTCTGTCATCTTCATTTATATAGCGCTATTCTGTGTTAGAGAGACTGCAAACTCAGTCGTGTGTTTTCGCCATAAAGAGCAAATGTGCTGTGTAGTGATCACACCCCTGGGCGCTCCTGGCCCCGTCTGACAGGATGGCACTGCCTCACATGTCTGGTCCTTAAGCTCACTGAGGTGGTGTTTGTTGATGATTTATGTTCTCACTGCTGGAACATGACCATTGCAATGTTAAGATCGAGGCTCCGATGCCTTGAAAAAGGTGGAGTCCCCTCTGCTATACCCCGTTCTAGTTTCTCTGCTCCACAAAGGACCCCTTTGGTTAATACACAGGGTAATCTGTGGATTATAATGGGAACGAACATCCCTGAGACAGGTGACCTGGAAAATGAGGGATCTGCTCTTGTCCATGAGATGATAAATGCACCACTCCTTCCCCTGGAGGAGGGCAAGGTGGAACATCTTTTGTAAATCAAAAAAATAATTCATTTCTGTTCTGCCGCTGTTTTTTTTTTTTTTTTTTTAAAGAGCAGTTTCCTCGATCTCATCCCCCTCCTCTCTCGCCATGGCACCGGAGTTTGTCCTTCGAGGACGCAATGCCTCCTCGCACGTCTCCAGCCACTCCCTTGTGGGAACTATGGAGCCTGGTAAATCACATCACATTCACGTCCTCTACTTCGGGACGCTACGCCTCCCAGGTTGGGAGCGAGATGGTCCTCACTGCGGAACATGAAATCCACGGGGAGGAGTCGGATCGATCCAACTCCTCCCACCTTACATATACCTAAACCTACCCATCTCCGCCCCCTGATCCCTAAACCCACACCTAATCCCTAAACCCAACCCTAATCCTACCCATCTCCACCCCTTGGATCTTGATCCGACTCCTCCCCGTGGATCTCATGTACTGCATTGAGGTGCTACTGTTGGGAGCTGCCCCTCTGTGGGTGCATCTGTAGTTCCACTGGTGCCACTTGCATGGTGTCTGGGGGCCTGGCTAGTGCTTCCCAGCCCGTCTCAATGGCTCATTCAGATGATCAGACTCGGCTAGGTGATTCAAATTGCCTGGCAGACAAGGATGCCCCTCTCCTGCGTGCAGAGATTATGGCCAAGCTGGCGAAGGCAGATGAAGCAGAGAAGAAGTTGGGGTTTTACAGAACATACTTCATCGTACCCAAGAAAGGCAGTGGGTTACAGACAATCTTGGATCTGCATGTCTTGAATCGGGTAATTCACAAGCTTTTGTTCAAGATGTTGATGCGAAAAACGCACCTCAAATGCGTTCGCCCTCGAGATTAGTTTGCAGCGATCAACCTGAAGGACTCGTAAATGTCTAGATTTTGCCTCGACACAGACCATTCCTTTGGTTTGCTTTCAAGGGCATACCAGTACAAGGTCTTTCCCTTCGGGCTGTCCCCCTGTGTTTTCACAAAAGTCGCGAAGCCTGTCCTTGCCCTTGTTATGGGTTTACATAACACGCATGTTCGAATTCTCAACTATCTTGATGACTGGCTCATTTTAGCTCACTCTCAAGATTTGTTGTACATGGTGCTCAGGCACCTCAACCATCTAGGGCTTTAGGGTCAACTGGGAAAAAGGGCAAACTCTCCCAGATTAAATTTTTTCTCATTATTGAGTTTGACTCGCACAACATGACAGCTCATCTCACGAACAAGCGTGCACGGTCAGTGCTAAACTGCCTGAATTTGATATGGGGGAAAACAGCGGTTCCACTGAAAATATTTAAGAGGCTCCTGGGGCAAATGGCATCCTCAGCCATGGTCACGCCGCTCAGATTGATGCATATAAGATCGCTTCAGGACTTGGTGCGCTGTGGCACACATCGGGTGACCATCACACTGATCTGTCGCCACACTTTCAGCCCATGGTCAAACCTTGGCTTTCTATGGGCCGGAGAACAAGCCCTTAGAACAAGTGTCCAGGCACATTGTTTTCACAACAGATGCCTCCAGAACGGGTCTGGATGATGTATGCAACGGACGCTCCTGGACAGGATCTCGACTGCAGTGGGAACATCAACTGCCTCGAGTTGGTAGCATACTGCTGGTCCTGCGCCGGTTTCAAAACGTTGTTGCAGGGCAAGCACATGCTGGTCTGGACAGACAACACAGCCATAGGGGCGCACGTCAACCATCAGGGTGGTCTACTTTCTCGTCGCATGTCCCAACTCGCCCACCATATCCTCTGGAGTCTGTAGCTCCATGTCATTAGTAGTACCCCAGGTCCATCCTGTCATTTACATTCCAGGCGAGCTTAATAATGAAGTTGACCGACTCTCATGCTCCCGGGAGAGTGGAGACTCCACCCCTCAGTTGGTCCAACTGAGATGGTAGTAGGTACCCTGTTTGCCTCTCCAGAGTCCTCCCATTGCCAGCTGTTCTATTCCCTGACCGAGGGGACCCTCTGCACGGATGCACTGGCAAACAGCTGGACCCGGGGCCTACACAAATATAAGTTTCTCCCAGTGAGCCTGCTCGCACAGACACTGTGCAAGGTCAAGAGTGGAAGGGGAGTAGGTCCTGGAGTAGGAGGGGTGGTTACAAGTGCCCTGTTTGCTCTGCACACACCTGGATGGAGTTTCCTCCAAGCATCCTTCGCAGTGGACGCGCGGAGGCTCCAACGCCAGGCTCAGTACACGAGATGCAAGCCTAGGTAGTCAGCCCCTGTGGGCTAGATGCCCCATATTCTTCCAAGGCAAGGTTTTCCTGTCGGTAAACCCGTGTCTTTCCTTGGGCAGATTCCACTTTGCCCTGTCTTTCCATCGGTAATGGTTCCATCCCTGACTGTCTAGGCAGGACCTACCGCAGAGATCTTCCACAAACCTGAATGAGTGAGTTACCAGCAAGCTATATACCCCTTATGTCCAAGAGAGTGGCTTGTCATGCAAATTCTCACTCGCCAATGTCCATTGGCTTGTTTTGTTACCACTTGAATGTGATTAGGCTCCCCAAGTTAGATCCTATAACTTCAGTTTTTTCTACGTAATGTCTCTGTTCCCTCCTTCATGGAATGAGGCTTACAACAGTAACTGAGACGATATAAAGGCTAGAATAAAGAGATTCTATTTTCATACAGAACATGTTTTTGTGATCCATTGTGCTGCTTTTTAGTTGAATTCCAATTAAACATACGCAGATCAGTGGTTCTCAAACTTTTTAGTCATTCCCCACTTTGGGGGGAATTTTCAAGCCCCACCTGCCCCATTGCCCCAACATGCTAATGAAATACGCAACAAACTTAAAATGTTCCAATTTATTGAAGTAACAAGTAGTATCAGTAATAGAAACAAGTTGTATCTAAATACAAAACTATCTACATCAAATAACAGAAGTTCAAAAATAAAGAAAATAAAAGTGCAGCTAAACTTGCATGAAATTCAAAAATAGAGAAAATTAAAGTGCAGCTGTGTCAAAATGTGTATCAAATTTAAAAAAAATGCCACTTTGCAATCTGTTAAAAAAAGAAAAGAAGAGAAATCCATTTGGCAAGACAGGTCTATTTATCCCTGCATTAGTGGCTGCAATGAGCCTGTTTTGCATTGTACAATTTCCCAAAGCAGGGTTGCAGGCTTGATACTGCCACTCTCAAGTCATGCTCAATGTTCAGCTAAGATCTTTACTTTGTTTTCAGTAAAGCAACAGCTGAAAAGCCCACTCACAGAGATATGATGTGGCAAAGGGAAGAAGAATGCACACAGCTCTCTGCCCGTGGGACTAACATAATATTGTACTTAAAAACGTGAAAAAAAATAGACATTACATACTGTGTTTGATATGGGATTAAAATGATGGGCAGTGTATAAGATACAAACCAATGATTAATTATTTTAATATTCCTTTGTTCCGATCAGAGCATGTGAGCGGAGAGCACATTTCTGAATATTCCGCTCCGCTCGCTCATTCCACTCAGGGTCGCGCTCAACCCAGAATGGCCTGCTGGTTCAAAAATATGTGGAATAAGGGCTGCCTCCGACTAAAGTTTTTTTCTAGTCTACTAGTAGTTGTTCATTTAAGCCATTAGTGGACAAACTGCCACTTTATATTGATTTTAATTACTTAAATAGGCTATGCAGGATAATGAGCGTTATATAGTTGCACTCAAGCACACAACCGCATACATAAAGCTTGCCACAAAGAACCGACAAAAGTAATGATTATGAATGTGTCAAAAATAGCAAGGAGACATTTTATTGTTTATTAATAAACTGGTGTTTTCTGTGTCGCTGCAAAGATGACATTGCCGATGCGGACCCGCCATGAACGAATACAGATATAAAGGCATAAAAAGGAAAATGTCATCCCGTTTGGCGCGCCTCATCTGTCACGTCTCTATTCCCCACCAGTGGGGTGCCCCCACACTTTGAGAACCGCTGCGCTAGATGGACGTCTTTGATAGTTACGCGGCTAGATTTTAAGACTTGTAACAGCTTGCACATCACACTGTCTAAGAATTTTTTTAATGCGGCTTGAAATGCTGCCTTCATTTCATTTAATAAAGTGGACTAATTATTGCAGTTATAGTGAGAATACAGCTTGTCTGTTATATAAGTGTAGGGGTGGTGTCACCTTTATTGATATTAATGACATTATAGCTATGTTTTGTGTATAGTGTATAATTCTACTAAATGACTTACCGATCCAGATACAAATGCTAACAATCATTGCGACACGAGGGGTCCGATGGTGCAGGGATTTCAGAGGATACACAGTCACATAGCAACGGTCTCCACTCATCGCCGTAAGAGTGATGCACGTCGCCTGTACAGTCACCTACACATTGCCAAACCTTTCGTTATCATGTGTTCATATCATTATCAGTAAATGCTAGACAGACATGCCCCAGAGAGCTGGAGTAAACATAAAAATTGGATTTAAGTAATCTAAAATCTAGCACATCAAAAACACATAATGCTTTCAATATAGGCCAGTCTTTAGCTCATCGCTTTTTGAATTAATTCTAGTCAGAAAAAACAGCCCCATTCGTTTGTGGTTTTGTCTGGTGAATTAATTGAACTGAAGGGCCTGATTGCTCATCTTAAATTAAAAGAATCAGGTTGGAGGAGAGGCTTTAGAGAATAAAGTCAACCATTGTGCAGAGTGTTTTATGCAAGCTTAACTATCCCTTAGCTCTTTGATGCAACAGGTGTGAACAAAGAGCTGTTCCATCCCATCATCTTTTGTATAAGGTATCTAATGATTAAACAAAAAAAAGGTGTGTGTAGCCTCAATCTGAGGAAGCCTGTGTTTATGACACAAAAAGCTTCATGGCTAGGAAAGACCAAAACTACAGCCGGATGTAACTAAGAATGAAGACTTTTGAATTAACCATAGACTTTCAGTAGATTTTTATGTACAGACAGTAACATTTATTAGACTTTCAATTGCACTGCAACATTGCTTATGTAAGTGAATTTACTTCAAAGTATAGATGAAACAAATAACTATTCATATGTTTAATGGGATGATATCCCTTTTGTTGCATATTCTTTTTTCTTTTCTTATGTTTTTAATGGTTCTATAAACATACTGTGTCCTACTTTTCTCTTTGGCCAATGCAGTCTCTCACGAAGCAGTGAATAAAGATTGACTCACATCTTCTATTATCTACATGAAAATGAGGGATGAATCATAATATTGAAATGCCACACAAAAATAAATTCTTCCTCCATGTGTACCCAAATGTAAACACACACACACACACACACACACACACACACACACACACACACACACACACACACACACACACACACACACACCACACACACACACTTGATATTCCTCAGAGCATTTCTATTCAATGATGGTTTTATGATATGATGTATATTCTGTATGGCTGTTATAAATGGAACTGTTTGGGTTCACAGAGGATTATTCTTTTATGTATTGCTGCTGAGAGAGACCACTTGCCAAGCTATAATCTACAGTTGCTACTTTTAGTTACTCCAAAACACTAGGGGTGTCAGCACTTTTAGCCCACATCCCCATTGCCTAGTATTAAAATATTTAGCTCACCCATTGTTGTCGACTTGCATTAAAAGCACATCTGTTACATAGTTCACAATAGTTTTAGCGCCGAATAATTTTATAAAAAGTATAGTCCTCTTTCTGTCGTTTCCTTTAACCTATTTTTTTTTTTTTACCAACCCCACTGAGAAAATGTGCACGTGGTGACGACATTTCGGCAAAATTATGTCATGCTGCTTCTTCCACATTTTGCAACACTTTCAAAGTTAAACCAATGAACGTAAGTCTGGCAAAGTATGATTATGTTGGTTGTTGTATGTATCACAGAGGTTCGGAAATTAAATGTCCGGTGAGTGGTGCTAAAAGGTTAATGTTTTTTTTAAAACATGCTACCTAATCTAAAACCCTCCCCTAAGCCTAACAGATAGTATCAACAAAAGAAAATTTAAGATTAAAAAACCCATTTGCTGAATGCACCATTAAATTTTAGCTTGGTTCTTCAAGCTCTTTTATTGTGACTGTTGAGAAAGTTTATTACGTCAGAAAAGCCTTATAGGCTACTGCATATGTAGCTGGTTAAGTGATGCACACGTCAATTTTGGTTTCAAATCATGCATTATGGTAAATTATGAGTTATTGTGCAAATTATTTAATTATTAAATGTAAATTATTGTGCAAGGAACCATTCGAAAGTAAGTCTTTATTAATCAATAATCTGCCCCTAAAGTTTTTGTGAAAAGAAATCAAAGTTGTTGATGTTTTACTACCACTAGTGGACATTTTAGCTGGACACTGCATTTAATTTTATGTAAAGGTAAAAAAAAAAATCTAGGTAGAGGCACATTTTAGCGGCACTCTCTCTGCCAGACAGTCAGAATGTGCTTGTCCATCATTGATTGTGAATAAGGTGAGGAAATCAGAAAATGTGCGATGATTAATCTCTACACGTCCCATATACCCAACCAACTACTGTACGTTTGTTTCAAAATCTATCTTGAATTTTTGACATCTCTCTATACAAAATACATTTTTTATTAGTATTAAAAGATATGCAAGATACTTTTGCAGTATACAACTAGTATTTCTATACAAGAAAAGACAAACATTTGGTCATGAACATTTGTGCCCATCTTCGGCCATCCCCAACTCTACAACACGCTGTGGCTTCACTTCCCAACATTGATTTTCTATTAAAAATAGGGACTATATTGTCTTCTAAAATCCATTTATTGGTGGTTGACACTGCCGGGTACCGTATTGAAATTACACATTTATTCCTCCTACTTTGTACTTCACAGTGGCTTTGTCGGTGTGGCCATTGTCCTCAAAAACATTCTGAGATGATGCAGCAGAAAAACATTTGCACTACAAAAGAAAAAAGAATCTTGTTTTTGAACACTACTCTGTTTTCCCTTGGGTGCTCTCCTTACCTGTTGGAGAAAAGCAACAAATTTGCACATGAAGTCCCCAAATATCCATCCAGGCAGGGGGTAGAGAGTAGCAGTGAACGGCACGCAGCATAGCAGAAAAATGATGTCAGTGGCAGCCAAGTTAGCTGAGGAATTAAATATACGTGTAATGAACGATCTGTCTCATCTGAATAGGTATGCAAAATTGAATGTGCAATGTGAGATGGCACTGTCTCCAAGGGGTTCAGGGATTCTGCCAATTCTTCAAATATTGTGAAGTTAAATCAATCTTAAGAATAATTGGAGACAGAAATGGTGGAACATGCAAGTGAATGAAATACAAAGTCCTCTCGGCAACACTGAAAATGGATGTTAATCTGACTACCTGTCGTGCTATGATTGATAAAAAACTTCACTGCAAAAAAGACAAAGTACAAATACAGTAAAATTATTAATAATAAAATACTAACATAGGCTTTGAGTGATTGTGACTTTTTTCGATTATTAAGTCATTCACGTTAGGGCAATTTTAAAGCATCTTCTAACCTCGCAATCTTGCTCTAGTCTAGAGGTCATTATGCAGTGTTCCTTGAGATAATGTAATAATTCTTTGTTACATGACAACACATCATCCTGTGGCTAATGAATAATTTACCACAAATATGAACTTCAATTTGTTTCCTGTCACAGCAATTCCTGTGCAAAATTAGATTCATCTCACTGTGCTTGTATAGAGTACTAAATAATCTTATTAATTACTTAATAATTTTTGATAATAATAATTTATGGATAGGTCCTTATATAAAATGAGGTTTAAAGTAGGTCTGAGCATCATGTTTACAAGAAATAATGCATAAAAATGCACCAAGAATGATACAATAATTTGAAAAAGATTCAGAAAGAAACAAAAATAATACACGTACAATAGCCTATATTATTCCAAAGCAAAGAAATGTCTTTGGAAGCTTTTTTTAAAAGTGTGAATGCTTATAGAGCTCGTCTAAGCTGGTGGAGGCTTGTACAGAAAAAAAGGGAATTGTCTGAAACTCACCAATGTAAAAGTTAGTGGCCGTCCTCATCTGTCTGTGCTTGGAGATGACATATATCACCAGCGAGTTCCCGATCAGCCCCACCAGCATGATGAGGGAGAAGAAGAGGGGCACCAGCCAAGCATCCGTCAGGAAGGGGTGCTCCTCGTCCTCAATATCCTCCATAGAGGAGTTTCCAATGGAGCTGTTAAACAGCTCACTTGAGTTCCAGTCTTCACTAGGAAACATGATTTTAGACTTAAGAAAGACTTTAAAACAAGATGAAAAAGTAATGTTTCTTCTTTGCAGCAGTGACAAAATCTTTATCCCCACTAATCCAAGAAAAAGCCGTCTGAATCTGGTGTTGTACTTTCATAAATCTCATACTAGTCACTGAGGGAGATTTGTAGGTTGACGGGTATTTGAGGGAGATGATCACCACAATTTGTCTGACTTCTCTTCAGCTCTTTAAAAAAGGAGCCCTGCGAGCAGTATCCACTCAAAAACAGAGTGGTTTCGCTCCCATTGGCTTTATACACAGCCTGAACACACGTGGGCAACAGAGTGAGAGAATGTAGAATGAAGAACTGATGTCAGGTCGCCTAGCAACAATTTTAGGTCTCTCTCTCTCTCTCTCTCTCTCTCTCCCTCTCTCTCTCTCTCCTCTCCTCTCTCTCTCTCTCTCTCTCTCTCTCTCTCCTCTCTCTCTCTCTCTCTCTCTCTCTCTCCTCTCTCTCATTCCACTGTTCTAGAGAGTAAAATATAAATGGTATTTACTCTGCAATATGCACATAGCCTAAAGATACGCAACCCTGTGCAGTCAAAGAGATCAATGTGGTACAATTTGTTCTACTGACAACACATAATTCTTACCTAGAAATTATTGGCCACATCATGGAAACACGCAATCACCGCTTCTTGGGACTGTGCACTCCGCATCATTGCAAATTGATGTAGAATCTCCTTTGTTGAGCTCATGAAAGTTTTTCCTCCTTACAAATTGGTATACATGCACTTTTTGCAATGCAATGCAAATGCTGCTCAAATAAGAGCACAGTGGTCCCTCTGAACACTGATGAAGAACACTCTTGCAATATATATTCAGTCAAATTCAACAAGCGTTCTTTGACCCCCTTACAGTGCCTATAATTACACCCATTTAATACATGAAAGAAAGTGCTTATTATAATCAGAATTGTTTGTGTTTGGAAAAAAGTTCATCATTCATTTTTCAAGTCTAATTAAAATATTAAACCAATTATTAGTATTACACAAGCAAGTGCTGTTGTCCGACATATTAGAGTATGTATTAAAACATTTTTATTACATGGTTCTCAAATCGAATTAGTCCGTTGCATCATTTAGATGTGAACTAGTTCTACCAGAAAGACTCGGGAGAATAAGTACTGTAACAATAAATACATTTATTGATAAGCCCAGCAAGCAATAAAGTTATTTGGCGTTAGCCCCGTCCATAGCTCGCAATCCGAGGGTCCGGACTCTGCATTTCCTGCCTGAAGACGAAGACGGGCGCAGCCGACCCCCTGGGAGGTATAGGAAGGGACCATCTTGGTGGTGTTGGGGAGGATGGAGGGGAAGGAACTGTCTTGGTGGTGGTGGGGAGGATGGAGGTGAATGAAAGCGTCAGCATCTGCGAACTCAAACATTTGTAAGTAGACGCATTAGACGCGATTGGATAGATGAGAAGGTAATAAGTGTCATAGCAATTGAGTCTTCCTGGCTGAACTTAGCGCTTCCATTTTCTTCTAAAGTGTAGAAAAGTCAGAAGCGTAGACCAGGAGACGTTGAGGTATCTTTTCAAGCAGAAGTTCTTTATTGCTGCGCTGTAGCATCTCAATATCGTCTAACTAAGGGAAACGTTCCCTTGAAATTTATACATTTAGGGGCAGGGCTTAACATTGTGATGGAGCAAACTCATATACAGGTTTATGAAACCTGTATTAAACTGAGAGTGATAACTTATTCAAACACTGAGACTCCAGGACTATCTCTTGCTGAGACAAAAGCTCACGAGAGTCCCCAAGAGTTTCAGTAATCTGTTTCATTTAACTTACAATAGAAAGAAACAGGTCTGGAACAGGAATCTCGTGCTCAACCGCTGAATGCGAAGTTCAATTTACAGAACTTTCTCAGTTTATATACTAGTACTGTATTAATAGTATTAAACATTTTAATAAATTTGTAACACCACAGAAGGTATGTTAAGTTTAGGTATTGGGTATTAAGGGGTGTAGAAAATAGTCATGCAGAATAAAGCAATATGTGCTTTATAAATACTAATAGACAACCAATATAGTGATATGCATGCTAATAAGCAACCTAATAGTGAGAATTGGACCCTAAAGTGTTGAATCTGATTCAATTGTGGTATTCAGTTGTCTGATATTTCATAACATTTGCCATGGCAATGCTTTTGATCAGACTTTTTGACTAATCTGGATATCACCACGGATCTTGCATCTCAGTTATCGACTGTAGGGAAAATGACCTCTAAGTACTTCAGTTTTAGTATTACTGTAACAGTGTTCATCTTGTACGCCAATTGTTTTGTACGTTGTGGTTGACTACTTTTTTTTCTTAGAGTAAATGGTGAGTGGTCAACTTTGCACTAATTGTCTACATCAGCTGGTTGCTTGTTTGTGTTTGGAAAAAAGTTCATCATTCATTTTTCAAGTCTAATTAAAATATTAAACCAATTATTAGTATTACACAAGCAAGTGCTGTTGTCCGACATATTAGAGTATGTATAAAAACATTTTTAATACATGGTTCTCAAATCGAATTAGTCCGTTGCATCATTTAGATGGCTGATTTTTCCTATAACATTCACCCTTATCTATTGCAATGCAAGGTTAAATTGCTGGAACTTGAATACTTACTAATCAAAATAATCATAATCACAAAGTCATAAAATGTTGTTGCTCAAAGCCATACTCGGAATTTGTCCTCTGCATTTAAGCCATCCAAGTTAGTGCGCACACACCCGGAGCAACCAGTTTTGTGGTGCCTTAATATTTCTGAAATAAAGCAAAAGTCTCCATAAAATCAAAATTGACAATCATTGGAATGTAATATTGCAGTATTATGAATTAATGATTTATTTATCCATGCACACCATTGTTTTAAAAATGCATGTGCCCTGGTAATCTTTGATTAAAATGACTAGCCCTCTTGCAACATAATGTCTTCTATAATGATGTGTTTACTGGCACGAGCTCAGGGCAAGACAACCTGTAAAATACAAGATCACAGCATTTTCCCATTTCTGGGGTTCTTAAAAGCAGTTGTCATAGTTGGGTAAACGGTTATAGAAGTGAATGAGAGATGACTGCAAATATAATTGTGTATTTGCATTTGCTCTAATGGCAAAAGAAAAAAATCCATGATAGCGTTTCCAGGACTTGCGAGTTTTTATCTGGCAATTCTGATTTTCTCAGAATTGTACCGGTAAAATATAAACTCGCAACTGCTGATCACATCAATGATTCATTATTTGTCATTGTTTGCCTTTGTATGTTAAAGGTTTCGGATATGTGCTGTGAATCACTATGAACAACATCTAATCTTATAGAATATTTTCATTTTCAGTAAATGTCAAGTTTGAATGTTGTGAAACAAAACTTTTGGGAGAGGTATGAATAATTTTGTAAGGCTTTTTAAAGTAGTCATGAAACGGAAGTTGCTATAGTCATTGATTTTGTCAATTGTGGACTGATTGGATTGTTGTGGTTTAGTATGGATTCTTTTCACAGACTGTGATTGATAATAAATCACAAATATAGTAAAGTTTTTAATTTTGTTATAAAAAAAGAAGAAATTATTACGCTATACTTTGTGTGTTACCTTGACAGGAAATGTAAAAAAAAAAATGTCTGAGGGAGTGACAGCAAATATGACAGCAAAAATCTCTTCTGACTGCTATGGAAGCTTAGCCTGGCTAACGCCAGACCCAATTCTCGTTGAGACTTGGGTCTGGGAACCACATGTACATTTTCTCGTATTTGAGGCGTGGTTTACGAATGCCCGGCGCTGTTTATTGGGTGCTAAGAATGTCTATCAAATGCTCATAGCCAACATATGTCGTCATCGTCTTGCTGTTCCCTCCCCGTTCTGTGATCCCGTTCTGTGATTGGTTCCCTAAATGAGGCGAAAAATCTGGCCATGGTATCCAGACTGCCTTTCAGCGTGAATTGAATCGCGCTGCGGTAAGGCAGTATGGGGAAACCCAGGCTAATGGAAGCTTGTTTCCGCCACTGAATAATAATTAAAAAGTTAATTGCGACTTATCTCACAATTCAGACTTTTTTTATCTTGCAATACAGAATTGCATTATATAAATTCGCAACTGCCAGTTATAAAGTTAGAAATGCGGTATATAAAGTCACAATTGCATTATATAAAGTCGGAATTGTTGCAATTCTGAGAAAAAAAAGTCAGTCTTTTTTCCTCTAAGCATTGGACTTTATAACTGGCAGTTGCAATTCTCATGCAATTCTGTCAGAAAAATTCAGAATTGCGAGAATTTTTTTCCGATATGAAAATATTCAATCAGATTACATGTTGTTCATAGTGATTCACAGCACATACTATCTGAAACTCATAACATATGGCATGCAATGAATCATTGATGTGATCAGTCATTGTACTTTGATCACTCTTGCACTGAACATGGCAGAATACACCTTACAGCACAAAAAGGTTTAGTTGAACATTCAGGCTTTAAAACTTAGTATGCCTGTCTGGTTGTTTTGAAGGTCATATGAAACCATGCATTTGTATTCTGCCTCTGGCATTCTCTGGGGACTGGGGCCTGCTTCAGCTCAGCATTCATATAAGCTGACGGGCTCAGCTTCAAAAGTGTCACGTCCACGGGCCTTGTTCACAAAGCTCCTGTCTTCCACAGGCAGTGTGGGCACCATAACTGTTTCACTGCAGCGGTGGTGTATTATTTGTTAACACTTTACCATGGAAATAATAGCCAAAGGCTTGACTGCATCGATACAGTTTTTAGAAATCCTCCCATGAAATATGTATGCCCTGAGGCAAACAAGACAATACAAATAGATACAGAGCAGAACCTGAGGCTAGAAATTTGCCCAGAGCACTCTTCAAAATCTAATTACTGTGAACATGGGCATTATATTTTTCTAAATAAGATTATTATTCTTTTTTTGTTATTATTTGTAACCTTTGTGGGAAAGACCATTTCTCTGACCTTTTTCTCAGTTACATCCTGCCAGCTGAATCGAATCTATGTGCCAGGGGAGATAACAGATGTGGAAATACAGAAACCTAGTGCTTACACTCTAAAAAATGCTGGGTTGTTTTAACCCAACTTTGGGTCAAATATGGACAAACCCAAATGTTGGGTTAAAAATGTAATGTAAAAATCTAACCCAACGGCTGGATTTGTCCATATTTGACCCAAAGTTGGGTTAAAACAACCAGCAGTTTTTAGAGTGTAGTGCCATTGCATTAACATATTTCATTTCTCCATCCTGCAGTTCGCCTGGAATGGCAGAGATGTTAGAAGGAAGTCACTTAGCTAAAACTTTACATAGGATTGGTTTGCTTTTCAATTTGTTATTCATAGAAGCCTGTGGTCATGGTTCATAGGACAAAACAATTATGAAAACTGAGGGGGAAAGTTATTGATGCTCCACAACTTTTTCGTTTGATAATAACCTTATGTTTGGCACTGATAGGATGACAAATATAATTTGCATAGTGGCAAGAGTATGAATAGATGGCCTTAAAGCTGTTATACTCTATAAATAATAATAATAAATAAATAATGTAATACTATAAAACTCACTTTGATTAAGCAATTTCACAAAAGCAATCTAGACAAAATAAGGTCGATTGACTGAAACTGCGATATCAAGTTTGAATAGTGTGCAGTATTTATTTTTTACAGGATTGAAAAATTTTTTACTTTTCTTTCATAAACATCAAAAATTCTTCATAAATACATCTCATGCTCTCCCAAGGCTGCATTTATTTGGTCAAATTTTGTGAAATACTAAAATAACGGGTTTCATTTCATAATTTAAAATGTTATTATTCCTGGGATGACAAAGCTGAATTTTCAGCATCCTTACTCTAGTCTTCAGTGTCACATGATCCTTCAGAAATCAGAATATGCTGATCATCAATGTTGAAAACAGTTGTGCTGCTAAATATTGTTGTGGAAACTGATATTTTTTTTCTTTCAGGGTTCTTTGATGAAAGTTCAAAACAAAAGCATTTATTTGAAATAGAAATCTTTAACATAACTTGATAATGTACTTACTCTCACTACCCTTGCCTTTGAACTTACATTTGTTAGCTGGCTTAATGTCTGCAATGAAAAGCTGCACTGAAGGACAAAAATAAAAAAAAATCAACGTATAAATTATGGGCATTTTGTCACTTAGCAACCAGTATACAAACCACCTGGGTCAGTCTTTATTAACAAAGCTCGGCAAAAGTGCACGTCCCTCATAATATGTTTATCTCTGTGTTGTGTTTTTCCTGCCATCTTAGTAGGTGAGATGGCAGCTGCCAGAATGCTCCAATTCGCAGAACCAAACACACTGTCTCTTTTAAAAATCTGTGGATTTTTTTTTCTGTAACGATTGTTTGGAGAAGACCGAAACACCAGTACCCCAGGCAACAGCAATACCACCGGCTACAATTCCTCAGTGAGTCTCACTTCAATCTCAAAGCTAATGCCAAAGGAAAATCTATCCACCCCATTAAGGCTAAACTTTTTCTTCCAGCCTTTCCTAAACTTATTCATCAGCATCTCTACATGTTCCCCACTGAATTCAATCAAGCTGTTCATGATGAGGCTACCAGACTGTTGGAATACCTGTGGGCCAGAACCATGAGTGCAATGTCTTGATTGATGAGGTGATTCAGAGCTTTTTACATTTTTCTGAATATTGTGACACAATGATTGGTGGAAAAATATGCAAGGAGGACGGGTGATTTCACCCAAGTGTCATTATGATGCACGCATCACCAACATATGTGGATAAGGTCTCGCATATTACGCAATTCACATGCCAATCTTTTGTCCTAATAAATGACACATATTTCAGGAGTAATGTAGGCCTACTCATTCCTAGAGTATCAAATAGAATATTTTGACATCAGTTATTGCTTTGATATCCAGTAGCACATGCGCATCAGAAGGCATTTGTGATATAAGCTGAATAATTTAAATCAACAGTTTTTTGAAGTTGTGAAACCAAATGTATTGGTTTGAAATGTACAGACAGCATCATATGGCAAACACAAAAAAGCACATCTACACAGAAACATTTTCTTTATTTGAATGCATCTAATTACAAGTATTTGATGTCTATGAAACATTTTACATTACTGGCTCTTTCAGGTGCCTGTTGTTGTGACACTTGTAAACAGACTGTAGTGAAAAGAGCATGGCCACTCCTACATAATTATTACCAAGAATTCTTTTCAAATGGAAATGCTTTGATGATCTCACCAAGCACTTACCTGCATAAATAAGACCTTCAGAAAAGGTGTGCGGTAAATTTAGTAGGGATTCTTTGGGAATGTTGATGATTACAGAGCTTGCTAATTGGCAAAAGTGGCTCTAAATTGCAGTTCACACAATAAGCTTCTCTGTGTCTATGAATTAAGTCTGAAATGACATTACTTCAAATGTATTGTCTCTTGATGGTAGATGGGGCTGAAATGTCCTGAAATGTCCATGGTTTCAACAGCAGCATCCATTTGATCGCAGTGGCTCAGTGGTTTGTTTCAGTTGAAGAGATGCTGATCATAGACACTAGAGAGACTATTTAGACCCTGAAGTGGAAAAATGGCTTGTTTAAAAGCTAAAACCAAGATGAATCTTTTTTTCTTTTCCTTTTTTTTTTGCTTTTCATGCTGGTAACCAAGGGAGATGATGTTCACCTATACATCCGGCTGAATTAGGCTTCTTTCAGATTTGTCAAGAGTTTGATAATTGGTGTTAATTTTTTTTTTTAAATGGTTGATGGTAATCTGAGAAAGCATTGGTGAAATATGGCATGAAATAAGGGAAATGTTGTCTCTGAAGTCACAAAGATCAATCAACCCAGAGCCCTTTTCTGTCTGAAATGACAGGCTTTGGTCCACTCAGTCAATGTTCCAGTAAAATCAGAGATGGGCTTGTAAAATGGGCAAAACATAGTAAAAGTAGTCATCCAGAAGCCTCTTGAAGTGATGAGACTGACACTGGGATGTAAAATCTTTGATATTAGGCTTGTTTGAGATGAGCAAAATCTGCGCAGAACCGATCACCGGTGATCAGCGCGTAATGCATGCCGGTTAGAAATGTGTCCGAGAGCGGTCCCCCTTGCTCTGATGTCATGCTGACGTGTGTCAAAAATCTCTCGGACAGTGTGATCTCTATGGGTTATGCAATGTCATTTAAAAAAACACATAGCATATGTCTGTATTAAAGGAAAAATGATTGATAAACACTTATTTGGAATGGAATTAAATAACAAGTACTTTTGGTGTCTTGTTCATTTATATTTATTTTCATATAAAAGCAACAGAACTTAAATTACATCCAGTTTATTAGCAGCTGTCACGGGTGTGGTGTGGGTAGAAGAAGGCAGGCAGAGTCAGAAAGTTCCAATTCCAACATTTACTCAATTAATTCCAAAATCAACCGGGTACAGGCAGGTAGAAGACACAAAACACCAGGTAACATATACAACGACCGACAAGGACAGACTGAACAGAAGCAAACTAAATACACACACTGATGAACAGAAACAGGTGACACAAATGATGATAATTACAATGCACAGGTGACAACGATGAAGACAAGCAGTGTGTAGACAAGAGGGATGCTGGGAAGTGTAGTCAAGAGACGGAGACAAGACAGACTGTGACATTACACCCCCCCTCCGGAAAGCGTGACCTCGCGCTGCAGAGGAACCAAGGCGGAGCAGATGGAGGGAGGAGCCAAGGCGGAGCAGATGGAGGGAGGAGCCAAGGTGGAGCAGATGGAGGGAGGAGCCAAGGCGGAGGCGGGGCTGACGACACCAGGGGGCCAACTGACAGGGGCGGAGCAGGTGAGGGAGGAGACCAGGGTGAAGCCGTAGAGCCGACGAGACAGGGTGATGCTGAGGGACTGGAGGGACATGGTGAGACCGCAGGCTCAGGCGACTGAAGTGTAGACAGGGACACAGAAGGACACGGTGGAGACAGAGGGAGTGAGGACCAAAGGGGAACTGAGGGGAGTGAGGAGTCCAACAGAACCGGGGGGACGAAAGGACGAGGCGTAGCCAGAGGAGAGAAGTCCAAAGGTGAGGGAAGGCCGACGAGGGACCAAAGTGGATCCGGGGGGACGAGGGAGCCTGGTGGAACTGGGGGACTGAGGGGCCATAGTGGAGCTGAGGGTGGTAAGAGCCAAGGGGGAGCAGATGGGATGAAGGGCCGAGGTAGAGTCCTGGTTGAGGAGGTTGGAGGCGGAGGCCAGGGATCCACCGGCCAGGCTGGATCAGCGGGGCTGGTAGGCAGAGCTGGACGGGCTGAAAGGTGGCAGATGAGAGGAGGTGGGAGAGGGAGGCTGGGTGGGAATACCGTCTCTGGCTGGGCGTGGCTGACGTGAAGCTCTGGCTGGGCGTGGCTGACGTGAGCGGGCTCTGGTTGGGCATGGCTGACGTGAGCGTTCTCTGGCTGGACGGCGGTCTCTGGCTGGACGGCGGTCTCTGGCTGGACGGGACCAGCGGTGAAGGCTTGACTGGGCTGGACGGGACCAGCGGTGAAGGCTTGACTGGGCTGGACGGGACCAGCGGTGAAGGCTTGACTGGGCTGGGCGGGACCAGCGGTGAAGGCTTGACTGGGCTGGACGGGACCAGCGGTGAAGGCTTGACTGGGCTGGACGGGACCAGCGGTGAAGGCTTGACTGGGCTGGACGGGACCAGCGGTGAAGGCTTGACTGGGCTGGACGGGACCAGCGGTGAAGGCTTGACTGGGCTGGACGGACCAGCGGTGAAGGCTTGACTGGGCTGGACGGACCAGCGGTGAAGGCTTGACCTGGCTGGACGGTCTCTGGCTGGACGGTCTCTGGCTGGACGGTCTCTGGCTGGTCAGGGCTGGATGGGACCAGCGGCGAAGGCTCTGTGTTTGAAATGGGGCTGGTAACATCAACGACGGTGAAAGATGATCCACAGGATACCAGCACCCACTCCACATAGCCCTGGAAGTTCCCCCGAGGCCCATCCCCGGGCAGGCGTGCTCTGGTCTCTGGGTTGAGACCTGCCCGGAAGAACACACAGAGGCTGGTGTCATCATAATTAATGGACGTAAGGTACTAAGTCCAAATACCTCTGTGTGTGGGCCTCGAGGGACTGATCCTCTTGCGAAAGGAGGAGGATCTGGACAGCTGCGAAGTCCATGTTGCGGTCGGTCGTTCTGTCACGGGTGTGGTGTGGGTAGAAGAAGGCAGGCAGAGTCAGAAAGTTCCAATTCCAACATTTACTCAATTAATTCCAAAATCAAACGGGTACAGGCAGGTAGAAGACACAAAACACCAGGTAACATATACAACGACCGACAAGGACAGACTGAACAGAAGCAAACTAAATACACACACTGATGAACAGAAACAGGTGACACAAATGATGATAATTACAATGCACAGGTGACAACGATGAAGACAAGCAGGTGTGTAGACAAGAGGGATGCTGGGAAGTGTAGTGAAGAGACGGAGACAAGACAGACTGTGACAGCAGCACTGTACACGAGCGTGAATCCCGCGATATCAATTATTGATCTCGCAGGTGTCGGATCCACTGCGAGAAGAGAGAACTGTCCGGCTTGCCTGCGCTTTTTTCACTCCTCCCCTCACTGCAGCCGCCTACTCTCGACTACATTTCAGGCAAGGCAAGGCGCATCTCAAACAAGCCTATTGTCACCCTCTATTAGCCTGACTCTGTCCTCCTACGTACTCCCGCTCAATTTTCATTTCCCTTCAGTACTACGTCTGGGATTCTGCTGTAGACTTTGGTTTTCTCCGAACAATTTTTTACCGGGCAATCAGCGAACAGACGGAGTGGCTGAGAACAATGACGTTGATGTCGACTCGTGCGTTATTTTGAGTTGTAGTTCAGTAAGTTAATGGCAGCGGACAAAGATGCGAGCGAAGCCATTCGGTCCGTTGTGGCAACACTGCCGAATATAAAGAAGTTAAAGCCGGAGCAAGAACAATCTTTGCTTAGTTTTGTTGGTGGTGATCCTCCCCACGGGGTTCGGGAAAAGACATATGTTAGCGATTGGTTATGGCAGATCCAGTGACTCTGGGCAGATCCAATACTTTTAGACTTCAATAGAGTACCCGCCTACAAGGAAGTTAACGATTGCCAATGGAGCGGTGCCAGACTCAATGTAGCCTACAAATGAAATGTACGAGAGTCTGGTTGAACCAGGCTAACCCTCTATAGCAGTGATTCTCAAACCTGTCCTCGGGGACCCCTCACCACTGTACATTTCATATGTCTCCCTCATCCCCAATTGACACACCCAAGTCTTGCAGTCTGTACTAATGAGCTGATCAGTTGAATCAGGTGTGTTAGGTGTCGTAAATAATTTAGCCTACCGTCGCACGCACACTCGCTGTTAATCCAGAATGAATGATGTCCACAGACAAGGTAGAGTATGTTACATGATTTCATGAAAGGATGATGTATTGCAACATCAGAAACAAAGAAAAACGCAATAATGACTATTATAGTGCTTGACGTAAAGCAGTCGAATTTTGTAGTTATTTTTGTGATCGGGTTACTACCCGAACCCCGAAGTTCCTTAGTGCCAGTAAAAGCGATACAGACACCGTCAGGCTATGGCAGAAGTGTTACTAGTGTTATTAGACCTTTCACCCTGTTACGACTTGATAAACCACTGATAAGATTTTGGAAACATTATTTTTAGGTAAAAAATGTTACATAGTGTTGCTTTAAATACTTCCACATGCTAGCATGATGAAACGTGTATTTACTTGTTGCCATATCAACACAGAAAAAAAATGCTCCAATTAATGAACCTTTGGAAGATATCACTGAACATTTAATTAACCATAGCAAAAGTAAATTTCTTATGTTAATTATTAATCTCCGTTTTTGAGTTTATTGAAAATTAGACAAAACGGATATTTTAATCTCCAATCTGTTAACAGTTGAGATATAATGCTGATCTAACCAGCAGCAGACACTAATTGGGGTTAAATCCCAGTTGTGCAGGTGGGGAACATTTAGAACTATGCTATTCTATTCAATACTTTTATGAATTCTATTGAGAAACAATGAGAAAAAGGTGAATAAAGACTGCGAGTCAATGTTCAGAAATGATTAATTATTATGTTTTGAATTATGCTGTAGCTGTTTTCATTGTCAAACTCAAAAATGTGTTTATTTCGATTATTAAAAAATGCCATTTTTTTTTATATGAAAAAGTTTCTAATTGTATTTTATTGACTATATTTTAGTTTGTCTTATTTAGTTTGTCTGTTTGATTAGGTCAGATAACATTTTAGGTTGTCATATGGTCATGTTACAACATGCCCCACCTGGAGTATGCTTTTCACTTCCATTCTTTTGGGGTAAATCAAGAAAAAAGTATACACCATATTAATGAAACAAAACCACATAATTGTATAGACATGTGGGAAATTAATGGGGAGATTAAGGTTGTGCCCCGTTCTTCCCTGATTTGCTTGTAAAACATAACATGTTGCACATTTATTGATGCAGAGACTGCAGAGATTATATGCATATTGTAAAACATTTGCAAATGAAGCTTTGGCACCAGCAAAAATCATACATTTTGAAAAGTAATCAAATCCCTACTGTAATTCTGAGCTATAGTGATGTTTGCTGTAGCGAGTACCATGAATAATACATCAGACTTTGGCGCCTATTTTTTCCCTATTAAATGCATAATGTGAATATCATTATTCATAAAAGTAATATGCATATTTAATGAATATCCTAATGAAATAGCTTCTTATAATAATTGCAATAAAGTGACAGCCTGTGTGGAATGTTCCTCGTCCATACATTCCTCGTCCTCGTCTGTATTTAAATGGTAGTACAGACAGAACTACTATTAAGTTAAACGTTGTTGTATTTGTGAGTCAAGATCAAATCTTACCACATCTTTGCTTTCTGCATGACTTCCTTGTGATCAGCACTCAACAGGTCTTGTTATGTGTGCTTCTCTATTAACTACCTAAAAAACGGCATAATGCATTAAAACTGTGCATGTAGCCTACATTAAACTTACCTCTTAAAGTGTGCTTATCTACGGGAGATTGTTACTCCTGAGCAGAGCCTTTGCTTCTATATACTAAAAACATCACAGTAGGGTTGTCATGTTAAATGACGGAGGAGGATACAAGTTGCAAGTAACAACAGTTTGCTGGTAAATGAAGTGTAGGGCAAAGTCCAAACAGTCTGGTGCAGGAATGGCCGCTCTGAGTGAAGCAGGGATGTCGACCGGGAACCCGATCTGTGATGTCAGAAGTGAAGAGAGAATCCATGAGAAATCCAGCATGAAGCATTAATGTCCAGATGAGCAGTAATCCCAGGGAAGAACAACAGGGACTAGAATCCAACATAGGCAAGGTGAACAGGAATCAGGACAGGAACTCTCACAACAATCTGACAACACAAGACACCAAACAGTGAACGTATATAGGCACGGCTGATAGACAGCAGTTGGCACAGATAATTAAGGTGATTGGCAATCACCCTCACACACACACACACACTGACATACGGGCAGAAAGAGAGACAGTGAATACATGAACCGTGACAAGGGTATCTTTTAATATAAATACTTTCATTTGACTACAGTTCAGTGAGCTAGCTCATAATGGACAGTGTGGTTGAGAAAGATGCAAGCTGCAGACCTGAAGTTGGTAACCATGCCAACGTTTTCTTTTTCATAATCACCATGGTTAAACCAACCAAAGTAATTTTAAAATAATATAATAAAGTAGTAATAACGCAGTGTCTATTATGGAATGGTTCAGCATGTTTTCTCTCAACTACAGAACATGTAGAGAGTAACGCAATGTGTCCTTTAAAGAATTCGCTTTTGGAACAAAACATTGGATGTAGCAGGCTCAGCTATATTGTTTGCATAAATACACATTTAATAAATTTTCAGGTAGGCCTATATGGATTGCTTAGCAGGCTTTATTACATGGAATACTTTGTGTATACTAGTTGTGTACTGTAGCTGTGTCCCAATTCAGATGCTGCATCCTTTGAAGGACGAAGCCAATTCGAAGGCTCCTTCAGATGCGTCCTTCTTTTCCTGTGAAATAGAGTATACAACAGATGGATCCTTCGCTGCCTTGCCTAACCCATAACTCATTGCACACCAGCGACAACATTTTATTTTTTGAGAAATTGCTAGCCTGACTTCGTCATACTCATATTCTAGTCAGAATGTCTGTACTAATGAGCTGATCAGTTGAATCAGGTGTGTTAGGTGTCGTAAATAATTTAGCCTACCGTCGCACGCACACTCGCTGTTTATCCAGAATGAATGATGTCCACAGACAAGGTAGAGTATGTTACATGATTTCATGAAAGGATGATGTATTGCGACATCAGAAACAAAGAAAAACGCAATAATGACTATTATAGTGCTTGACGTAAAGCAGTCGAATTTTGTAGTTATTTTTGTAATCGGGTTACTACCCGAACCCCGAAGTTCCTTAGTGCCAGTAAAAGCGATACAGACACCGTCAGGCTATGGCAGAAGTGTTACTAGTGTTATTAGACCTTTCACCCTGTTACGACTTGATGAACCACTGATAAGATTTTGGAAACATTATTTTAAGGTAAAAAATGTTACATAGTGTTGCTTTAAATACTTCCACATGCTAGCATGATGAAACGTGTGAATACTTTGTCAGAATGTGAGTCTGAAGCCTCGTATACACACCGGGACGAATATCGGCTCGCGTTATTCGTCAGCGTTTTTCAACGCGTTTTTTGTGTTCACACCCAAGTGATTTTCGCTGACGATGAGCCGAGTCAACATGCAAATTCATTCCCTGACATTAGATGGCGCTAAATACCCCGGTCCACAAAGTGCTTCTGACACTCGCTTGTCACTCAGAAGAAGAGAGCAAGTTTGTCGCGTTTGTCATATAGCTCTTTATTCTCGTTGGTGTCTCTTTATATAGACAACAACAAGACCAGCAGCTCTACATTCATCTTGCCTTGCATCTTCCTAGTCTTATTTCTTCCCGTCAGAGTGTAGACGCTGTATATATTCTTCGCCGTTATGTCTGCTCGGCAAGACCGTTTTGTGTTTGAGCGCCCCCAAGTTGTGTTTTACTGTAACTTCAGAAGCTCCAGACACGTGAGCAAAAGCGCCAATCTCATTGGTCGGATAGTTTTTGACGCGGCGCGTCAAACAAAAAAAACAAACCCGAGGCGTTTTAAAAAAAATTACGCTTTTACGCGTGCCGTTTTACGCGTCGGTGTGCACACTCACATTGGCACCCATTGTTTAGTCACGAGGCGTTAAACGTTGACGAATATCGCACGCGAAATTCGTCCCAGTGTGAACAGGCCTTGATACTGCTCCATTGGGCTGTGATTATGGGGCGTGTGTCAACCAAACCAGGAAATAAAAGGCCTCTGCACTCAATTGGATAGACCTACAACCAATCAGAACAACGGAGTAAGTGACGTATGTTAAGAGATAGATTAAACTTTTTCCGAAACCCATAGGAAGGACGGCAAAACATCTTTTCCATCGACATATGCCTTGATCGCGGTTCTCGGTTCCTCTTCTAAAATGAATGCGCTGTCTATATCTTCTATAACACACGCGACGCGATAGCGGAATATACACAACTCAATTCTCCAGCGGCAGCCATGAATTCAACCCAAGCGCTCTGATGACGTGGATGGTTACGTTACCGTTGCTCACATAGGTATGATGTCTATGGTTGCTCATCTGTCCATCATCGTATAAAGCCCGCCCTGACAATTTGATTGGTCCGAACAATTTTTGTTCGGGCATAATAGCTCCTCAACGGATCGAGTCCAGACCGAACTTCCCGACCAAAACATTTAGTGGGCGGGGTTCGGGCTGGCATCCAGGCTAAGAAATTGCAGAATTAAACTTTAAATGCAAGTATTGGGTTCTACTTATTCAAATAATCTAATGTGTCTAATTATACAAAAATAAAAATATACATTACTGTGCAAAAGTCTTAGGCACTTTAGTATTTTCACACACACAAAATGGGTTTAAGTCAGTTATTTAAATCGTTTGCTGTAGTGTCAGAAGGAAATATCAGCTTACATTTCCAAACATTCCTTTTGCCATTAATTGTAATAATCCAGTGAGATGTGTGTGTGCACAAGGAGTCTGACAGATCTGATCTCACCATCATTGAGTTCATCTGTGATTACATGAAGAAACCGAAAAAACTAAGACAGACTAAATCCAGAAGAACTATGGCAACGTCTCCAAGATGCTTTAAGAAGCCTGCCTACAATATTACTGTATTATTGCAGTGTTTGCTAGATCTTTTTTTGTACATTGGAATAAAATATTTTTCCTTAGAAGAAACTTTGAGTTAATATAGAGGGAAAATAATTTCAACTCAAATAATGTCTACGAATGAGCTGCTGACACGAGCATGTGAACTAAGCGGTTGACTTGAACAAGGGAGTAAAATAAATGTTATTTTAAATGTTTTTTCGATTAGTTGATTAGACCAATTTATTCACTTTTTTATGCTTTAGACATGTAAAACATCCGCGTTTCACTTCATTGGGTGCTAATATAAATGCGTATACGTGCATCAGCTGTCTGAAAGAACCAGTTCACAGAAAACAATCAGACTTCCCATCACTCAACATGGGCTCTATTCATTTATTCTGGAGTAGCCTGCAAGAAGGTCTTGGTTTTATTATTACAGTAATGACCTTTTCAAGTAGTTTATATATAGCTAAGTGCTCCTATAATCGCAGAATACATGATTTATCCTTCAGGATTTGGTGCACAGATACTGAGGTCACCGGAGACAGTTTGTCATATCTGCCACTTAAACTTAGCTATTCAACATTCATTTCACAATTGCAAACAAAATTACCTCTTAATCATTGCTGATGACTAGTATTCAATAGTTGGACAACAAAACACTCTTGTTGTTGCATAAATGGTTCGCCTGAACTTCCATTCATGCATACAGACATCACTTTTGTTGAGGTATGTTGATGTGGACTCTGTAAACACAATCCAATTGCAAAGTATTTTTTCTTTCCACGGTCTTTCTTTTCTCCAAAAGGGACCTGATTAACAGGAGCTCTTACTGATTCCGAGCTAGTATGCAATTTCTGTTCAGTAGAGACTGGCAGTTGTTTGTATGGGATTTGAATGTTGGAATTTTTTTTCTCTATTCCATTCACGCGTGTAATAATAGCACATGCATATTATTATATTACATGCATTCTGCAGAAATGTATGCAGCACATAGTCATCTGTTTCCTTTTGACTGATCAGGATCAGTATGAAGCCTTGTTGTTCATCTCTCTCGGTCCACAACAAAGCTGATTTGTTTCAGGCATTGCTTCTCTTTGCTTGTTATTTTTCCTTTATTTTACTGCAGGAGTGTTTCTTGAAATTTAATAGAAGGACAGCTCAGAATCTAAGAATGAAAATCGAGTGTCTGCTCATGCACAGATGCCGGATGCTATTGTTTTCTGCACAAAAATAGCAGATTGAAACAGATCTTAATATTCTGCATGGTTCCATCTAAAATAGCACTGCACTACTTAAGCAATACAAATCTAATGGTGGAGACATTTGCATGTCTTTTTTTTAAAATAGAAGAAAACTTTTTAAAAAATCATTGTTTTGTAAAGGTGGATTTGAACAGCAGGCGATATTCACTCGATTGCGAGACACATGATCTGTTTTGGAAAAGCAATCTGTGACAAATAGTCCAGTTGAGATGTTCAATCTGCACTCTCTCATTATAGGCTTTTTCTCAACTGTTGTGTGAACCACAGCTTTGCTGGCTATCTTGGAGCTGATTTCCCCCCTAAAGCGACAGTGAAATAATTGCAAGGAGCTTCTTGCAGCAGCTCAGGCTGTTACTAAAGACTGTGATCTCTACAACTGTGTTCTCCAGAAGGGTCACTCACACACTTGGGACTGAATCCACATGTTTCAGTTATCAGCCCAGATCCTTAATCATCGTGATCACCACACCCCATTTAAAAACAAGAGGCAGTTGGACTGGCTCCGTTTACCTGCAAGACTATCTGCTATAATGAAGCCCTGAAGGCATTTTTGGGATTTTTTGTCTGAATGACACACAAAAAAGTAAAGACTCATAACTTCAAATCTATGGCAAGGAGAGTCAAAAGGTAGATATCATTTGTTAGGAAACTTTTTATATTTTTAGAAAATATAAATTTTTATTACTTTTGGACAATCTAACGGTAAGAAACTGCTGATAAAAGACAAAAATATTATTATTATTTTTTAATAATTTACATATCTTTCTTATTTGAAATGCAATAAATTAGGAAGGAAATACGGTAGCAAAATAATTCTTTTTTGGTGATGTTCCCCTATGTGTGGCCTGCACCTGGATCATTATTTTATGATGATAGCATAAAGTAATCCAAAGTTACAGCACTTGGAACAAAGGGAGCCTTTTTGTTCAGTCATTGACATTTATAAAACTCTTGTTTTCTGAGTGACATGCACACATTTAAAGACTCATAACTCCAAAACTATAGAGAGGAGAGTCATAAGGTAGGTATCATCTGTTAGAAAACTTTTTATATTTTTAGAATATATACATTTTTATTACATTTGGACAATCTAATGCTGAGAAATTGCTGATAAGACAAAAATATTATTTATTTTTTAAATAATATTACATATATTTCTTATTTGACATGCAATAACTCAGGAAGGAAATAAGGTAGCAAAATAATTCTTTTTTTGTGATGTTCCCTATGTATGGCCTGCACCTGGATCGTTATTTTATGATGATAGCATAAAGTAATCCAAAGTTACAGCACTTGGAACAAAGGGAGCCTTTTGTTCAGTCATTGCTGCACTTGCTTACTTAGAGTTATAACACATAACCCCACAGACACACATTAGCTAAGCTATGAGTGATATCTTTAGATCTGAGTGACGGATTATGGTGATTGTGGTCTCTTTTTAATCGTAAGAGTCTGCTGTAAATAAGGATGTCTCATTTGCAACGATCTGAGTATGTTTCATGAAGTTACAGTAGAAAACGTCACATCAGTATATTATGTACCTATGGGTCTTGTAGGGCTTATGAGGAACTCTATGAGTGATATCTTTAGATCTAAGCAACGGATTATGGTGACTTTTGTCTCCTTTTAATCGTGAGAGTCTGCTGTAAATAAGGATGTCAATTTTTTAACCATCGGAGTATGTTTCATGAAGTTACAGTGAAAAACGTCACATCAGTATATTATGTACCTATGGGTCTTGCAGGGCCTATGAGGAACTCTATGAAGGATATCTTTAGATCTGAGTGACGGATTTTGGTCCCTTTGGTCTTTTTTTAATGTGACAGTCTGCTGTAAATAAGGATGTGCCATTTTTCAACGATCGGGTATGTTTCATGAAGTATACCAGCGTAAAACTATTTAAAAGCTACATTTGTTTACTTAGCTTATTTGCGCCTCTGAGGTTATACGTGTTATAACTCAATGAAGGATATCTTTAGATCTGAGTGACTGGATTTTGGTGCCTTTGGTCTCTTTTTAATCGTGAGAGTCTGTTGTAAATAAGGATGTGCCATTTTTAACGATCGGGCGAATGTTTCATGAAGGTAAAAAGCCTAATGCTACTTAAAAATTGCATTTGTTACTTAGTATTTGCGCTTGATGTTTAGTGTTATAACTCAACGAGGGATATCTTTAGATCTGAGTGATGGATTTGGTGCCTTTGGTCTTTTTTAATCGTGACAGTCTGTTGTAAATAAGATGTGCAATTTTAACGATCGGAGGATGTTTCATGAAGTTACCCAGCAAAAACGCCATGTAAGCAACTTTTTTTACTCATGTGATCTGTGCTGTTTTTGTGTGTTATACATAACGAGGAATATATTTAGTCTGAGTGAGATATTGGGTCTTTAGGCTCTTTTTAATCGTGAGAATCTGCTTTAAATAAGGATGTGCAATTTTCCATGTTTCATGAAGTTACGAGTGAAAAAACGCCATGTGAATGCCACATCAGTATATTATTTACATATGGGTCTTGCAGGGCTTAACTAACAAAAACTCACTCAAGTTTAGTCAAAGCCCAAAATAATTGGGCTTGTTGTGTTCTACTCCATGAGACCTTTCAAATGATATATGACACATGACTATCTGAGCTATATGATGTTTTTGACACATTGCGGTACATAATAATTTTCCCTTCCTCATAAATTATTATTTATTTATTTTTCATTTTATTAGCAAATAACTCAGCACTACTTTGGAGATAATCATAATGGCTACATTCATTGTAAAGTTTAGACTCTAAGCTTTCAAATGATGCCTATTTTGTGTTGATCAATGCAGTAGTTTTGAAAAATATGACAGTTAATTTTTTTCATAGCTAGGTGGCGCCCCCCGGTGGTACACTCCGTTCTAGTGGAATAACTCAGCGCCTTTTAGGAGTTGAATAAAATGGATAGGTGCATTGAAAAGCTGAGATTCTAAGCTTTATGATATGATACCTATTGTGTGTTATTACATTCAGTGGTTGCTTAGTAATTTCATTATGAATTTTTTTTATGGGGTGGTGTCCCGCCGGCGGGACGCTTAGGGCTTAAGGGGTTAAGCTGGTTTTGTTTCTTTGTCATAAAACTATTACTGGAAAGAGCTAGCAGGCCATCCAATGTCAAAATGCAAATCATGTTCCCGATTATAATTCTTTTCTCATTATTCCATGAAAGACTTTCACAGTTTGTAATTAAAAAAAGTCTATTTTCATATGTCCTTCATTTTAATGTGCAAAATCATATTCTCCTGCAACCTCATGATATGTCTTATCTGTACTCATTTTTTTTCAAAGAAACTATCCAAAACATGTGAGAAGCTTTCAAGTGTTGGGATTTAGGATTAATGCGAAAAAAGACTTGTGAGCCCAGTTTAATTAAAACATGACGATTTCTTAATGAATCTAGCAGGAAAAGCTGCATCTCTTGATAGCGTTGTGCCCTGACACTGAGAACACATGGGACTGTACGCTCCATCCGCTCGGTTCAGAATGCAGACATGTGACGCACAACAACACGTCCGGGTGAGTTGGAATAGAACATCAGGTTTGCATCATTCAGCCTTTTATTAATCTGCCGCTCCGGGCATGCTGATATTGGACATATGTTCCTTTCAGCCGAGCGATGTTAAAATTATCATACATCATGTGCTCTCAGATGCACCCTTGTGTTGTGACTTTCGCTCACATATGCTTCATGGGCTTTGACATTCATTAAGTCCCATTTACTAAAGCTGAAAAGCTTTTTGCTCTCTGAGTTTTAGCTGTGGAAATGTGCCTAGAATGAATAAAACACACTTAAGACATTGATTTGGTTACACTGTTGTTTGCACTTCAATTTCCCTCACTTAACCCAGGGAGCTATTTCGTTTAAATTGTCTCTTGTCCCCCATCCAGCTGTGTAATGTTTTAAACTGATTATATAGGAGATGACTCAGTGGCTGTCTTTAGGACAAATGCAATCTTTTGGTTGGATGGAATTCAATGCGAACTTGCATAATCGCACAGCTTGTATTCAATTGCATGAGAAAAGAACAGAATAGTATAGCAGTAATAGAAAATGAATCATAAATCTTATATTATGCCCTGCAAATTTGTAAAATTACCATGCATTTAATAACATGAGAATTACTAGTAATTACTACTAATTACTAATCACTCTATTTGGCTTTATTTATTTATTTAAAGTTTTAGCACTTTCATTTAAGTCTTTATCTCATTAAATTAAATTATTTGAAATAGTTTTAAAAATGTACATCAAAAATTAAAAACATTCATACTGATTTTATGCGTTATTAATAATAATACCTTAACATCACATCTTTCTCTGTGACAGCCTAGGCTTTTTTTTTTCAGCCAATCACAAAACTTTCTGCTTCGCTGCCTTTGATGTATTCAAGTTTGCTGATCTGTCTTTAGAGGGTTGGGTTTGAGAGAGGAAGTCTTATTGAAGACGAGGATCTGCAAAAATTAGCAAAGCAGCTGTGATCTCTTACAGCACCTTTAATAGCTCATTAATAGCTCTAATTAAAAAAAAACACATTTAATTAGAAATTGAGGACTGTGGCTCAGTGATTTGCTCAAATTTCCATTGCACAAGTCTCTTATCAAAACTCTGTGTGAAATAGGAGTCATATTTAAGCATATGAAATGTTTAGCCCCCCCAAGCTTCTGGTAAACACTGGTTACCTGTCTGTCACCAATGCTGCTCCGCTCGATTTTCGTGGTGGCTATGAAGAGGGGGAAGAACAAGGCCAGGGGCTCATGCGGTCTCGCAGAAGCCAAATTTAAATAAAACCTAAAACATAAAATACAATTAAAAATACACTTATGACTTTAAAAAGGGCACTCAATCTAGTCAGAGACCAAAAGGGCTTGATCACTTGAACAACACTTGGGGTCTATCTGTGCACAGCTATAAAAAGTAAATGAACAAGCCTGACTTTGACACAAGGAAAGAAAGCAAATAAAACCTGTCCATAGAATTGACTGTTTGCTAGTGATGAATTTCTCAGGTACAGACAGGTGAAGATAGGAAATTGGTGTGAAGCTCACCATCATCTAGGCTACTAGCACTGGAAATAAGACTCCCGTGATGCCTATGTATTGCAGAACCATAGATACATAGTATATCTAACACATCCAACACATACACATACATATATCTACATTGTATATCTAACACATTTTTTTTTTACCTGTTTACCCACCATCTTCCAGGAATTCACAGTTCATATGGCACAGCGAATATATCAGTAGAAATGTCTGTTTGAAAAACACATTGTCCTTTCTGTCAGAAATGAAACCGTATTTTTCACCTCCAGAACATTAAGCAGATTGCGTGTTTCAATTGAACTTGTCAGAAGTTTTCTCTTGAGGTTTAGAAAGATGACACAACATACAAGCATACAAGTCATCAGTGGATTTTCTTCTGACAAACTCCTGAATTTAGATTTTCCTCATTATTGGGAATTTAGTGCCATCGTCTGGTTAAAAGATGAACTGCAATAAATTTTAATTAAACTTTTGTTCTCTTTCAGGTGTTTATTATAGTCCTTCTTATTCTGACTGTTTTACAATCAGTTTCCCTAAATTTTATTCTATATTTAAAATAATTATTTTTAAAATCCATAAAAATAAAAAAATGTAATTTCTTTAATCTTTTATGAATATTATAGTGTTCATATTTTCTCTTCTTCTGACGTTTCTCTTAAACTATTTTTGTATTTGATAGTAGATAGATAGAACTATAGATAGATAGATAGATAGATAGATAGATAGATAGATAGATAGATAGATGATAGATAGATAGATAGTAGATAGATAGATAGATAGATAGATAGATAGATAGATAGATAGATAGATGATAGATAATTTTATATTTATTGACATGACACGCCGATGTCTTTTTTATAGACAACAGACAATAGGCCTAAATGTTATAAAACAAAATGTATATAAGTATGGCAGACAAACGGGCAGTAGCAAAACAAATGAACATCTATATTTTCTTAGTAAAATATTCTTAGCAAAGTAGCTAAATCCAATGAATAGGTTTGAATTGGGAAACCAATATGAGCTGACCGGAGATCAGCGTTTAAGATCACCAAAAGGAAGAGTGACGTTTTGCGTCACGTGCACAGCTCGAGCTCGTCACATGATCAGCTGGTGACTCCTTCCCCTCTGATGGATGCAGGATTTACAGCCTTCGCCACTTCGAAGGGCTCACAGGAATCCATTTCTCTTCAAAATACAAGTATCCAGCAGACAATAACATCACAGTAGCTTTAGGTTTATTCGTGGGAGAACCTTTAGAGAGCAAAACTGGCGCTGTTGTTGGAGTGGATGATGAACGGGCACGCAATTTTATACACCGGGGTCACTTTGGCCTTCTGGACGACCATCCTGATTGTCGGTAAGCGCTAATGAATCCTGCTGACATAAGCACATAAATAACACATGCATCTTAATATAATTATATTTATCTGCTTTATTCGTACGCATATATATTTATTATCTTTCTCTGTTTCTCATGTTTCTTTTCCCGGAAAGCCATTTTTTGGCTAGCATCAACTGACGTTAGCTGTCATATCCTAGCACGATTAACTTACGTCAAATAATAATTTAAATATACTTTTAGTGGTATTAAAGGCTGTTGTAAACATTGATAAACATTGGTGTAAACATTTAAAGAGATCTAGTGATAGTATCAACAATTTTAAAGGCTGTCATTGAGTATTAGACATACACTTGCTCTGATGAGAACGTAAATTATTTTAGCTAACGTTAGAGTTAAAATGTTTGTCTAGTATTTATATTCTGTTCTTCTCCATACATGGGGTAGAATCGCACAGGAACAAAATTCAACATGTAATACGGATTTTTTAATAAAAAAAGAAGTAGTTCTAAGGCAGTTAAACAGGGTTTTATGACCAAATGAGGAAGATGGCTCTCACATGACTGTGAGATTTCACACATACCCTCTGATTCTGAATGGAAAAATGCTATCCATATTTTGCCTTTTATTCAGATTATTCCACTGATTTTAGTTTTCTTTAGTTTTTCTCTTACATACTCTGCTTATTTACAACAAGTAACTTAAACACTACTACTAATCATCTCTTTTTTTTCTCCACAAAGGTACTTGCTATACGATTTTTGATCTTGGATTTCGATTTGATATAGCATGGTATGTGTTCAGTAAGACAATCCTTGAAACATTAAAGCATGTTATTGCTAATCAGTCTTTTCTTGTTTACTACAGTAACATTTGTTATATAACCGATATCCTCAAAACTTAATATAAGGCTTGAAGTAAATTAATCAAATGCTTCTTATGATGCCTTGATAACCTAACCTTTTCTGTCACAGGTTTTTAACGGAGACTTCTCCATTTATGTGGGCTAATCTTGGAATTGGCCTGGCCATCTCTCTGTCTGTTGTTGGAGCTGCATGGTGAGTCTGTCCATTTCCTCTTTTTAGTCTGACACAAAAGCAACAATGGGAAATTTTGACATGTTGTTGTACAGTTTTCTGTATCCTCTTCTGCAGTGCTTGAAAGAGCTCCATAAAAAAGAAGCATTTGACTCTCTTTATCAGTAGCTCACTTACCAAAATATGATCTAATGCAAAAGCATACAGCATGCTCCTTTTGTGGTATATAGATATTTAGATATTTGAATAGTGCTAAACAAACAGTCAGTGATATAGCCTACTTGTATGTGGAAATTGATGTATTTTGTCTTGTGACTGCAGGGGGATTTACATCACTGGGTCCAGCATCATTGGTGGCGGAGTCAAAGCCCCTAGAATCAAGACCAAAAATCTTGTCAGGTATATGCAGTGTGCTTAATGTTTTGAAGTTTTATGTGAATTTTTTTTGCTGCCTAATGTCCTGTTTTAGACACCCCTGGGTACATTAGTTGCGGGGGGAAAAAAAGACTAAACTTAAAATAAAGTCAAATTTTGAGGCAAACGTCTCTAATATATATATATATATTATTTTTTTTGGCTCATGCCGCTTTTGTCAATGCGCCTTTTGTTCTTATGATTCCTTCTGTCTTGTAACTTGGGTTTATTTGCTTGCCTTAGGCTTTTTTGGCTCACATTTGCAGTTAGTGACAGTTAATTTTGTCTTTCTAGCATTATCTTTTGTGAAGCTGTTGCCATTTATGGGATCATCATGGCAATTGTCATTAGCAATTTGGCAGAGGTAAGTTAACTTATTTAATTTATTTAATTCTTTAAACACATTGGCTTTAGAGTGAATCTTAAGTTCTAGGTTTAGAAAAGAGAGCAGATGTTTTCCCTGAGCTTTTTACATCATTTAAATTAGCTGTATTACATGTACATGTTAGATAGTTGTTCTCAACATTTTTTTTTTTTTATGTCATTTAGAACTTCAGTGGCACGACTCCAGAAACTATTGGGGCAAAGAACTACCAAGCAGGTGCATTTCATTTCTAAATCATTTCTCATCTCGAGTGAAATATTTTTTTTGCTTCTTCTGAGCAACCAAATGAATGGATGACACAGTGGTGCTGTTTTTTCAGGCTACTCCATGTTTGGTGCTGGGCTCACTGTTGGCTTTTCAAACCTCTTCTGTGGCATCTGTGTTGGCATCGTGGGCAGTGGAGCTGCCCTGGCTGATGCTCAGAATGCCAGCCTCTTTGTCAAGATTCTCATTGTTGAAATTTTCGGCAGTGCCATTGGACTATTTGGAGTGATCGTAGCCATCTTGCAGGCAAGTGTTTTTTCTAAAATTACCATGTATGTTTCTTATCCTGCAATATTTTAATTAGGGATGCACCGATACCGATACCAGTATCGGTATCGGCCCGATACTGAGCTCATGTACTCGTACTCGTAAAAATGCCCCGATACCAACAACCGATACCAGGCAGCATGTGCACAGTGTCAGAAATTATAATGGGGATAAAAAAAGAAGGCTGTATATGAAATAAATGTATCTTATCAGTGGAATATTAAAAATATATTAACGCGTCGCCTATATAACTATATGGTGCGCAAGCTGATAAGAGAAAAACGCGCAGAGGATTGAGCGCGCTATGACACAGACACGCGAGCTGGTCGAGCGCATCCCTTTTTCACAGACGTCAGTGGAAAGTTTGTAGTTCAGTCGGATGTCAATGGCAAATCAAGTAAAACGAGGCATGTAGCTTATTAATAACGTGAACTGATGAGAGAGAGAGAGAGAGAGAGAGAGAGAGAGAGAGAGAGAGAGAGAGAGAGAGAGAGAGAGAGAGAGAGAGAGAGGAGAAGAGAGAGAGAGAGAGAGAGAGAGAGAGAGAGAGAGAGGAGAGAGAGAGAGAGAGAGAGAGAGAGAGAGAGAGAGAGAGAGAGAAGAGAGGCACTTCTGTTGAATGCTGTTGATTGCGGATTGTTCACTCAGCACGTGTTATTTGGATTAAAACTAAATCGTATATGAAAGTAAAACATGAACTGTTACCTCACTTATGTTTAACAAGTGGTTGCCTACATTATTACAGGACATTTGCAGGTCAAGAATTTCCATGAACTTCAAACATCCACAGCGCGCGCCCCGAAAACCACCAGACCTCGCGCGAATACTGAATGGAAGTCTTTCACGCATTGCGCTTGTACGGACGAATTCACACAAAACTATGTAAAAACATCTGTCTTGGCGAGTATCCTAGTAAAAGTCTGTTATATATCTCAAGTGAACGTAGACAGTATAATTCAAATGGCGTCAGTGCGTTTGTGCGTTCGGCCTTAAAGGGGCGGCACTTTAATAAATCTGCTGCTGTGTTTTAATGTTAATCAAACAAAGGACAAATAAATTACTCTCTGCTCTTGGCTAAATAGGCTACCTCTATCAACTTTACAAAAAGATCCATATATATTTAATTTATACAGTAATGAATATGCAGTGCATGAAATATATATTTGTTGAACTAATTAAGTTTAAATTTAATAAACAACTAATATGATTGATATTATTTTGGTTTCTCTACCAATACATTTAAAAATTGCAAATGCATGAATTGAAAATTAATTGAAAATTAAAAATACAGTTATCGGTTACGGTATCGGTATCGGCGAGTACCAAAAATGAAAGTATCGGTGTCGGACTCGGTCTGGAAAAAGTGGTATCGGTGCATCCCTAATTTTAATATAAGCTGTTGTGGTCATTGTTCACTAAATAAAGCATAGCTTTCTTTTTTAATGTTCAAACTAAACTTTTTAGTAACACTTTACAATACTGTCTAATTTGTTAACATTAGTTAATGTATAGACCCTTTTACTGTTTGTGCACAATGATGATGTGGCAATGTATGCGTGCGCATATTGGCAACGGAAGTATGGCGAGAATCAGCCCATATAAAGTGGGCGCTGCAGACGCGAGCATTTTTTATTATGTCCTCGCTCCAATCAACACGTTTAATCGACTGCAGCCACAGGCTGCCTTAAGCCCCTTGGTGGAATATCGATTAGTGCAACCGTAAACGCAACAACCAGACATTTTGATGCTGGGAAACCGTTTTGATAAACTTTCGGAGTTGCTAACACGTTAGAGCCAGTGGCGCAACTATTTGATCACGTGGGCTGTAAACGGGTCTATTAACCAATGTGAACTAACAATGAGCAATACTTTTATCACTGTATTTATTAATCTTTCTTAATGTTGGTTAATAAAAATACAGTTGTTCATGTTAATTCATAGTGCATTATGGCAAAATTATTTGAATTATTGACAAGTGTAATCTAACAAAATTTAATATTATGTGGAATATTAAATGGTTCTTAATTTGATTTCTTTGAAAAATAAAGAAAATCATATGATGCGCTGCTTTAGCGCTTCTCTGTCTCCTTGAACATCGTTCTGGTGCACACCAAAAATGAACCAAAATACAGCGAATAGCCTTCTAGGTGCGCCTAATTTTGAAAGCCAACATTTAGATTTTGACGTTAAATGCATTATAAAGGCCTAAGTCACTGTTATTTTGTTACATCAAGCGTGTTTCATGATATAAAAAAAAAGTGACTTTACGGAAATTAGGCTACGGTAGGTTATAGCAGTGGTTCTCAAACCTGTCCTGGCGTACCCCCAACACTGCACGTTTTCTTTGTCTCCCTAAGGCATAAAAAAAATTGTTTGGTTCCGGTTTCCGGACGAAATAATAAAAATTTGGGACGAACTATAATTTACGTTTTTGTACAGCACCGTATTTTTTATAGCACGCGATGCAAGATGCCTGTTGTCCTCTAGCAAAACAAACGAGGCAGCTACATGGTCGTTCACACATCGTTCGTCAAACTGAACAATTAATACATATACAAGTCTTTTTTGTTTTTTTTTGTCATTTAGGACAGTTTTATTCATATACGCACACATACAAATGCATGCATTCATAGGCACGCACACACCACATGATGCGTTCAAGAGTAACCTCCATCCGCCTCCCAAGTTTCATTAAAAATCATGCCAAATCCCAATCCCCTCTTCTGCTGTCTAGCACTTCTTTCGACATGTATTTTTTCGCTGCTTTTATTATTTAATGCAATCCAAAACACTCTAACCTGCCGCGCTTCGAATCTCCAGAGCCCGTCTAACTTGTCCGCTTGTCCGGGACAAATGGATTTTTGAAGGACAAGTAAAAGAGAATTTTACTTGCCCGAACGGACAAGTAGCCTGATTAGAACATCAATAACAAACAAAAAAATAACTAGGGAATCACTTAACCGAGAGAATGATTCTGATTTTATTACATTTATTGTAGTTGTGATCGATTGTGGATAATAAATTTATTAGCATACTGAGGGTGAGGTTGCGCTGTTGACGCTCGCGCAGCCTCTCGAGCAGAAATCTACTCACACACACACACACACACACACACACCACACACACACACACACACACACACACACACACAACACACACTCAGTTAACAACATACTGCCTATAAAAAATCTAAATGTGGAGTTTCTATATTTTAACATGTGTTAAGCAGCCTCTTATTTTTCCCGAATACCATATCACGATTGAAAATGTGACATTGATTTCCTACATCAATTCAATAAACAGTTAAAATTAAGTCACTGACATTTTAGATGCAGTATTGGCTGTTTTTGTTCTGTTTCAGCAGCAAAATTAGTTCCAAACAAAAATCACAGCAGAACCACGGTGCATCTCACAGGAACACTCACTGTTTTCATTACTGAATGATTCAGCATTTTGACTGAATCGGTTGAGTCAAAGATTCAATGACCCATTCATTAACATCTGTCTCATTCTTGAATGAATTAATCGTTTAAACGAATTGTTTGAAATAATGAATCAATGACTCACTCATTAATACGGCCGCCTGCCGCCACCTACTGGCAGTTTAGTGTTATGTTTAAAAGTAGCCTAGTATACTACTTTCCAATGTTTCTTATTTGTACATTTAAATGAATTTCATAACATTATGCAATTGTAATTTTTCAGTGTAAATGATTTAATTTGATCAGCCCTACCTAGGGTAACAGTATGCTTCATCTTTCATTTTAAATTCCTAAATTCGATCAATAAATTCAATTTAGAATAATAAGACACTATAGGGCATTTAATAAGATTGGGGGACGGGATGCCCTTGAAGGTGCAGATATTACAATATGCCGATTTAAATATCAAAGCTGATTGAACACTGATGAGAATATTGCTTCAGAATAAAAAAAAAAAAAAAAAAAATCCGGACAAGCAACTTTTGTACTCGGACAATTGAATGACAGATTTACTTGTTCGGAGGGCATGAAAAGTCTTAAGGTCGAGCCCTGAATAATTTCCTACCTATCCCTTTCTGCCACTGAAAAAAAAAAAAAAATCCCTACCAACCCATGACCTCAACTGACAATATTATGAATAATATGAATCTAATATTCAAAAAACGATTGAACGAATGATACATGGATTCTCTTGAGCCACCACCACGTTTGCGGCAGAAAACTACTGCAGTGCAGCCAAAATGCTCCGTTTGACTTTTCTGAGATATTCTACTCTTCCCTGTCGATGACCTGTGACCTACTTTCTGTACGATTTGAATTTTCAGCGTTTTGAATTTTCTGAATTTCCCAATTTGAAGTTCTGAATTTCTTCTTCATCTTGAAAACTTGAATATGTATGTTTTTAAACTGGATATTTGCAGTCTAAGAATTCAGAACAAAAATAGCTGTTTGAAAATACATGTCTATAAAATTCAGCAATAAAAACATTTTAAATGTTCAATATTCATTTAAAGAAATCAAATTCAGAACTATTTAAAATTCCACATATTAAATTTGTGTTTATATTATTTAAATAATTTATAATATAAAAATTGTCAATAATTCAAATTTACACAATTCAAATCCAAATCATTTTGTCATATTATAAGCTCAACACATTAACTAATGTTAACACATGACTTTTGATTTTAATAATGTATTAGTAAATGTTGAAATTAACATTAAATAATAAATGCTGTTGAAGTATACACAAGTTTAACACAACCGTAGTTGATCCTAAGTGCTTTACAATACAATAAAAATAAATCTAAATTTAAAAAGAAGAGTAGAAATTGAGATTAAAATCAAGGATCAAAATCACTAAAAATCTATATACATACAAGCATAACGTAGAACACCAGCTATTTAAAATATATACACAGCATTACTCGAACACTAGAGAGTAAAAATAAGTCTATAAACTCGATTTAAAAGCATCCAGTGATGGAGAGGTCCTGATGTTCAAATGTAGACTGTTCCCAAGCTTTGGGGAGACTGCTCGATCACATTTGATTTCCAACGAGAATGAGGGACAGGTAAAAGTAACTTTTCACAAGATCTCAGTGACCTAGAGGCTGTGTATGGCCTAATAAGATCACAAATATAATCCGGGGCCGAATTGTGCAGTGCCTTGTGAAAAGAAGGATCTTAAAGTTGACTGTTGAAATTGTATAGGGAACCAATGCAATGAGACAAGGACAGGGGAGATATGATCCCTTTTCTTAGTTCCTGTTAACAATCTGGCTGCTGAATTTTGAATCATCTGTAACGAGAGTGAGACAGTATAGATTGAGGGAGTCCAACGCACAGAGTTACAGTAATCCAGTGGAGAGGAAATTAGTGCATAAATCACAATTTCAATGTCTTTACCAGAAAGAAGCTACTCTTTACAACTGTATTTACATGCTTGTCAAATTGGAGAAGAGGATCAAAATAGACTCCCAAGTTTTTTGCACAATTGTGTAGGTTGTTACTTCTGAAACCTAACTGTATTTTAATGGAGTTGATGGTAGCAGCAGGACCCAGTAGAAGCACTTCGGTTTTATTTTAATTTAGTTGCAGTGAGTTATATGTCATCCAGGTTTTGACTTCATTAAGGCACGAGAAGAGATGATCTAATGCAGGGGTCTCCAACCTTTTTTCATTTGAGAGCTACTTTTTAAAAACGAAAGTGGCCGAGAGCTACTCATGTAATACAATACTTAAATCTCTTAAATAATGTCTCATATAACTCTCAGATTGGCAACTACCGGTAAAAGAGTTTTTGTACGCCTGTATGTCACCCTTAAATGTCGAGAGAAGAACTGATTTTTTTTTTAATAGAAAATTGTACTTTGCATAATATACTGTAAAAACACACAATTATAGTTGATTTTATAGTGCATCATAACTAGAACTGAAATGGCATGAACATTTCATTTCATGATTATATATCATAATGATCACGGTTATCTCAGAATCCTGTTCAAAAAGTAATAATACTACACAATAAAATCAATTCACCAAGTTTTATGTCGAAAACCAGCAAATAAAATTAGCATCAATATGCAATTTGTTTACATAAACATTAAAATAATAACATTAAAAATGATGGCCAGATTTTAAAGCAGTGTCTTGCAACATGCAATACTAACATGTACAAGTTCAAATAAAGTTGACAAAAAAGGTTTTATAAAAAGATAAACCTTAAAAATCATTTTTATAAAAGAATGAGTCAAAGATAAATTACTGACATTTACATTAATGCACATTAGCTTATCTTTTATCATTAAGAGTTAGGGTTGCCACCTGTTGTCCTTCTTTTTAATAACCTGTCCCGGGAAATTTATGCACTCTCCCGGGACACTGAATGTCCCGGTTTTCGAAAGCTACGTGAATATGTATGTTCAAACCGTGTTGCGCGCCGCGCGCACGGCAAATGTGAAACCTTGCGTGTGTGTGCTAGTGTGCGTGTGTGTCTCAAGAAGCGCGAGCCCCTAAAAGACTTGCATGCGCATGTAAGAAGCGTTGAGATTTAATCTCGCTGCTCCTAGAAAAAAATGAGCGCGTCGGTTCAATTTTGAATGTGCTTGCCGCGCGCCTACATTTGAAATAACGAACTTGAGCACACAAAAGATGCGATATGTCAACGGCCCCTTGGCGAGCTACCAACAATCAGGCCACGAGCTACCGGTAGCTCGCGAGCGACGTGTTGGAGACCCCTGATCTAATGAAAAGTAATTTCCTGGTTTGATTGGAAGATATAGTTGGAGGCTGTCAGCACAACAATGATAATTTATGATATGTTTCTGGAATATTAAGCCCAAAGAGGGAGCGTATAAAGGGAAAACAAAAGAGGGCCAAGAATAGATCCCTGTGGAACACCACAATGGATAGGCACAGAAGTAAATGACCCGGTATTTACAGAGAAGGTCCTCACCTTTAAGTATGAGGTGAACCACTGTAAAGCTAGGCCCTGGACTTCAACAACACACTCAAGTTGTTTCAGAAGAATATTATGATCAATAGTGTCAAATGCGGCACTCAAATCTAAAAGTATTAGGATAGCGAATGCGTCTTGAATATTAAAAGAATCCAGATATGAAGTAAACTAATTAAATCTTATTGTAAAGTATTGCCACTTTTTTTGTTATTAAAAATAAAATTATATGCCAGATACATAAATGTATTGTAAAACGTTTTAGTCCTGTCCCACTTGTAGCAGCAAATCACGAGCCTTGAATTGTTAGCATGACCTTATCATACTTGGTCAATTGATTTCTACTGACAGCAGAGAATATTATAGTATAAGACATTTCAGGTTTTCAATTAAACATTTTGAAATCTATGTAGCATACTGTATTTAATTAATAAAAAGATTTTCAATAACATATTCTACTTTGAAAGAATTTGGCGAGTGGCCATTATGTAAGGGATAATGTATAGTGAGGCGCTATACATTATCCCGCTTATTACATGGCTACCTACCAAATAAATAAATAATTTGACTCAAAATATTGATTTAAGAAGGAGTTTATTGATTTAAAACCGATTATATTGCTTCCGCTAAAGAAAATAGTCCGTTCCGTCTTTACGGTTAGAATCCATGGCAACGGTGTGTTTACTTAGCAGCGGTCTGTTATCAAGAAATAACAGACCGCGTTCTACATTAGAATTCAACCAAGCCATGTAATAATCATTAGTAAATAATGAATGTGAGATTTTTACTTTTTTACGCAAAGTATTTGTTGTGGCCATTTATTTCAAACAAGAATTTAAAGTGAATTTTGCGGTTCTATGGACCTCTGATTTTTATTTTTATTTATACTGTACCTTTCATGCAGTTTTATTCCAACATCACTACTATTATCAAAGCACAGTAGTATTATTGTCATTACACCCATTATTCGTAAATCATGTTGTCATCAGATGGGTTATATTTCGCTTTAAAAAGAGTAAAATGTGCATTGTCCAATCATGGATTATATGTCAATTGACCTTTAGTTTCACTACATTCTTCATGTGAACAAGCCTTTGGTTTACCTAACAGATAAAGTGCTGTCATGAAGCATTTTCTTCCCCATCTGGCTTACAGCAGGATCATCTTTTGAATTATTTCTCATTAATATCCATCTAGCTACTTATGACCACCCTCTGGAAAATGAATATTTTATCACAATTTCCAGTCACACACTGTAAATTGATCTGACATGCATACTTGAATTCAGATTGAGATTATTCAGCCACACAAGAGCAACTCCTATTAAAACTGTCATATCATATGGCTTTTGCAGTTCCAATATGGCCTCTAATCAGAAGATGTTTTTTGATATAATTTTGGTTCATCCATTCAATATTCAGTCTGTTCAGGAGAATGTGTTTTGTGGTCATGAGATATAAAATTGTGTCTGTTAACCTAGTTGATTTGTAAAATCATTAACATTGTTTCTCTCTCTGTTTAGACGTCGAAAGTAAAAATGGGAGATTAGATGACTACACAACCTACAGATCAAAGACTCTGTTGCTGGTGCAAACAGGAGGTGTAAATGCATAGTAAATTATTTAAATGTGTTTTCCTTTGTGTCTGTTTTTAACCATCATTTTCTGAAGATTGAATTATTGTGTGTGCACCAATTTGTCTTAAAAGAGTGCATGATGATGTCAAAGGCAGATCTTTGACGACTCACTTAGTTTGGCATCTCATAATACTGCAAATGAAAATATCACTTAATGTTTTTGGCCATACCTCCATGATGTCATATATCAAATTTAAATATTCGAATTTTTATTTTAATCAAGAGGTATTTTATTTATTAAAATAGCCTAATAATATAAACAATGACCCTGCAGACAGAAAAGACTGTCAATAGACCCAATGTTCTGGTCTGTTTGACACACAGGGTGTTATGTTTGTAATCATCTCAAATTTCAATATATAATTCGTTGTGATTGTTCTGTACAGTACAAGAAAAGTGATCAATTGCATTAGTGTGTTTTTTTGCGTTGGATGGCTGTAAATCGTAAAGTATTCCCTTAATCGCTGTATGCAAGAATATTCTTGTGTTTGCGTGATGACACCTGGTGTATCCAGTGTGCGTGACCTGATCTCACTCTCATGTGTTGTTTTCATGTTGCTACTATGTTGAATTGAAGTAAACAATATCTTTGAGAAAACAGTTATACCAAAACTGTTAAAAAAGAATACCAGTCTCCAATTGTATTTCTACCGGTGTGGTCCCTCACTTTGTAGGGCTATCTTCAGTTCAACTGAGTTAAAAATAAGAGGATATAATAATAATCTGATGCGTGTACATATTAAATGCAGCTGTTTATTTTTGTGTGTGAAGCATGAGGGTGTTTGCCATTCTTTATTTCCCTAGTTGTCTTGTTATTTTTGTTTACTTTTTGTATTATTATTCCTTTTTGGAAGCAAGAAGTGGTCTTTATCCCTTAGGTCCATGTCGTTACTGTATAATGTCTACAATCAAATACTGGATGAACGACATGTAACATCAACTTTGTTGTTCAGTTAATTCTGAAAATGAAAGTCCAGGAAGTTCATAGCAGAACAGCACAGCAAACAGCTGTTGAAGGTTGACTTTAATTGGTTATAGACATTAGATTACATATTTATTTTTATGCAAATAAAAACCAGGTTTTAGGTTTTACTGTATGATCTAATTTTCACAACCAAATTTTTCACCCACTTGAAATGTTTTAAAAAGACGTGCTTTCAGTTTTGCGTCAGCTGAAATATTTAGCAGTACAACAACCCATTTATTTCTCACAGCCTCACTTTCACTCATGTAAAATGAAATAGGTTTTCCCTTTGCTAAGGTCCATAGGTTATTGACTTCTAACAGTATACCACTGGTTATAACAATGATCAAACTTGTAAGATCAGTTGACCTTCTTTAGATGCTTTTCTGTCAATGATGTGTTTGTGACTTGGAGGTACATACTAAACATGATTTTACTTACCGCTGAATTTCACATCAACTTCTGTCAACTGTCTGTTCTAATGATCAATCAAACTGCATACCCCATCTGTAAAGCACTATAGACTTGTGAATCACTTTGTTATTCTTGAACTGGATTTGTGGAGTGATACATTATTTGTATTGTTTTTTTTTTTTCACCCTCATTCTTTACCTGCAAGTGTTTATTTGAAAACATTCCAACTTGGACCTGGTTGTAATGACTCAGTGGTTCAACCCACTCCTGGGGTCACACTGCAAGGCTGCTTTAGGTCTCATTATAGTGGGGCTTCCGGGACCTGGATTGGCTGGCTGTGGTCTAGTTGTTCAGGAATTGACTTTTTTTCCATTTCTCCTGTTTCAGTGATTGTTAAATATGTTAATGTGGTGATTCCATTGTTTTGATGTATACAAGTGGATCCTCTAGAATTCATAATTGTCCTCTAAGAAATAAAAAAGAAATGTGAAAAAGTTCAACGCCATGTTTTCTGTTTATTGTACAGTATCAGCGGTAGCATTGCATAGCATAACTCAAACACTAGGTTAACAGATGACTAATAATTCATTTATATTTTAGTGCTTTACACTACAGACGTGGAATTGCACATTCCATTGTCGATCAGCCAATAAAGGTAAACTGACTACCATTGCCATATTGCAGGAGGAAATCTACTATTCAAATGAATGGGGTTGGTATAATTTTTTTTTTTTTAAAGAAGTCTCTTGCTCACCAGGGCTGCATTTATTTGATTATAATACAGCAAAACAGTATTATTATAAAATATTACAAATTTCAAAAATAACTTGTATTTTAATATATTAAAAAATGTAAGTTATTACAAAGCTGAATTTTCAGCACCATTACTACAGTCTTCAGTGTCACAAGATCTTTCAGAAATCCTTCTAATATGCTGATTTGGTGCTCAAGAAACATTATTATCAATAAGATATTATTGAGAAATTACATGATCAATTATTTTATATTATTATTACGTTATCAATTAATTTATATTAATATTGAATCAAAATCCCACATATTTTATAAAACATATTTTGTAAATTCTGTGTTTTAAAATATTAATATAGTTTAGCTATAGCTGATGCGTAAACAAACACAAAACCATACTGACACACTGACATACATGATGTTGTATCTTGCCTAAAGTAATCTTCCCTATAGAATTATGTGTGTGAATATATATATATATATATATATATATATTATATATATATATATATATATATATATATATATATAATACAGTGGTGCTCAGAATTAATGGTACCCCTGGTAATTATGATCAAAAATGGCTGTAAAAAATAAATCTCCATCGTTTATCCTTTTGATCTTTCATTCAAAAAATTGGCAAAAATCTAACCTTTCATTGAAGTAAAAGAATTGAAAATGGGGGGGAAAATCACATTATAAAAAATATTTTTCTCCAAAACACGTTGGCCATAATTATTCATACCCCTAGAATTTTTTATGAATATTTTATCTATGAAGTATACTCCCATTAATATTTACCTTTTTTAGCACACCAGGGTGACTAGCAACATGAAATTGTCCAGCTATGACTTCTTGTTTCACAGGAGTTTAAATATGAGGAAGCACAAAGGCCAAATTCCCTTAATCATCCATCACAATGAGTAAAACCACAGAACATGGTTCTGATGTGCAGCAAAAGATTGTTAAGCATCATAAAATAGAAAGTGGATGTAAGAAAATATCTAAAGAATTAAAAATCCCCATTTCCACCATCAGGGCAATAATAAAGAAGTTCCAATCATCTAAAGTTGTTACGATTCTGCCAGGAAGAGGACGTGTGTCTATATTTTCTTAATGGACGGTGAGGAGGAAAGTTTGAGTGGCCAAAGACTCTTCAAGGATCACAGATGGAGAATTGCAGAGATTAGTTGAGTTTTGGGGTCAGAAAGCCTATTAAAAAAATCAAACAACCCCTACATCACCACATGTTGTTTGGGAGGGTTTTAAGAAAAATGCTCCTCGCTCATCCAAATACAAACTCCAGCATATTCAGGTGTCAGACACGACTGGATCTTCAAACGGCACAGGGTTCTGTAGTCAGATGAAACTAAAAAAAAGAGCTTTTTGGCAGCAAACACACTAGATGGGTTTGGTGCACACAAGGATAAAAAGTATCCCATGTGTACAATTTAATATACCATTGGATCTTTAATGTTGTGGGCATATTTTTCTGCTGGAGGTCCTAGACTTCTTATTCAGACACATGGCATTGTGGATTCTATCAAATAACAACAGATAAAAAATCAAAAGCTGACGCCTTCTGCTAGAAATCTTATAATGGGCCATGGTTGGATCTTCCATCAGGACAACGATCCAAAACAAACATCAAAATCAACACAAAAATGTGTTAGGGAGCACAAAATGAAGCTTCTGCCATGACCGTCCCAGTTCCCTGACCTGAACCATATAGAAAATGACTGGGCTGAACTGAAGAGAAGAAGCACCAACATGGATCTGGGAATCTGAAATATCTGGAGAGATTCTGTATGGAGGAATGGTCTCTGTTCTCTTGTCAGTTGTTCTCCAAACTCATGAGGCATTATAGGAGAAAACACAGAGCTGTTATCTTGGCAAAAGGAGATTGCAAAAAGGTATTTAATAAAAGGGTATGAATAATTGTGGCCAACGTGTTTTGGAGAAAAACATTTATTTTATAATGTGATTTCCCCCCCACTTTCAAATCTTTTACTTCAATGAAAGGTAAGGATTTTGCCAATTTTTTGAATGAAAGATCAAAAGGATAAACGATGCAGATTTATTTTTTATAGCCATTTTTTTTATCATATTTACCAGGGGTGCCATTAATTCTGAGCACCACTGTATATATATATATATATATATATATATATATATATATATATATATATATATATGCTTTATATGTTGTCATTTTACATCATTTATTAATAATGGTTTGATATTTTGATATGGTTATCTTTAAACATTTTGGGTGTTTCTTGAAAATCTGACAACTAGCCCTGGTCTCCCCAAAATCAAAGCAAAATCATCCCAATTGAAAAATATAAATTATAAATACTTTGGAAATTGCCAATGTATACAACCAAACATTATTTGGCTATGCATGATGATTTATTAAATGCAGCATTGTACAAGCATTAGCGATCAGGTGACTGCTTTAAATATCCAACAGATGGCGCCAAAGGACGCAACACCGTTTCATGGCTTTCGTTTATTTATTTTAGCAGGTCCATCGCTTGTCACAGTTGCTGCTTATTGCTATGTATATATACATAAGGCAACCACTTAAGAAACATAAAAGTAGAGTGAGCTTCACCTGTCAACCGATTTTAGTAAGATAGATACATTTCATTCTTGACTGAACTGCAATGAACACGTTTGGCTAAAGAATGGACCACGATGGATGTTTGATTCTCTCGCTTTCAATCATGCTCGCGTGAAACTGCTTAAAATTGGAAAAAGAGCTGATATAAGGACAAAGATGCTTCCAAATAAAAACTAAATAGTACATGTGTGTTTCAACCCAGGCACAAATAATTCCAAAACAAAAAAGTACATACATATGGCTCGACACCTATCGAGGAGATATTAACTGCGCCCTCTTGCGGTGAATTAGCAGACCTCCGATTGAGCCTTCCGAGTCTCCGTACTAAAGAAAACCTGCCTCCCTATTCCTTTATTCGTACACCCATCATCTCTCCTCGCAAAAACACAGAACGGGCAAATGAAAATACAGGGCAAAATATTCAGTCTCATCACTGGAGTGTACGCTGTTGTTAAGGGCTCTGAACAACATGGAGAAATATAATGTTCCTGCAATATGGCATAATCCTTTCATCAGTGTGCATTTCTTTCCGAAAAATGAATTAATCGGCGTTATCTGCAGAAAGAAATAACGCTATCCGGCAAGTAACTCCCTCCTTTTTATGTGGATATTATGATCAAACTAACTGTATTTCACACAGATGACACATTTATGGCTGAAACTGACAGTTCTTCCGAAATAGACAGTCAGCTGAAGTGAATACAACAAAGATGAATCCCTTTTAGAGGAGTCCCCTGGCTTGCAAAGGAACAAGGTAAGAAATTGCATGTTTGTGTTTATGTTTTGCAAATTTGAAACATTTTAATCTCTGCACGACTTCCTTTGAACGATGCTCTTTGTTTTCCCTTAATATCACATGCTATCTTTATTGCCTGCCATCTTGATCAAGGCGTACATATATTCAACATAGAGATGCTGCCATACAATTTTAAATCTTGGCCAGATCACTCTACCACAAAATAGTATTTTTCATCGAAATGCACATTTCTGCTCCTCCCAGCAGCAGAGTCGAGTATAAGCAGAGGGATGATGCTGTGTAATGGTACCCACAGCATCCATGGACAGCATCTTGCCCAGTGTCTCAGGATAGGAAGCTGGCAGGACATGTGTGGCTTTGTGGCCGAAGATCTGAGAGTGTGGAGAAGAATTTAGAGTAAACACTCTGTATGAAGCCTGATATTTGTAATGCATTCGTAATGCCTTACAATGCATCTTTAAATCACTGTAGATTCTCATTGATAACAAACAAAATTATAAGACTTACATATGGTTATACCTTCAAAGAGTGATTTAAAATATGGTTAAAGCCACATTTCATGTCTATACTTATTCTTAAGAATGAATAGGTACATTTTAATATATATAATAATTGGAAACCATCTTTTATGAACAATAACGGATCACATTTTTTATCATAATGCATGATGTTTGACTTCACAGAAAGTGCTTCTGATTATTGTGCAGTAAGCTTTCTAGAATCTTTACAAAAGTATGGCATATATTAAACATTTTCCTATTAACCTTTTGATTAGTAAATTATTAATGAGAGCACTCTCAGGGCAACGCTGTTTATGGGGTCCAATTAACATGCTGCTGTCTTCCCTTTTTATTTAATCGGTGATTGCAGTATATCTTGTTAATTTCACAAATTGTGAGACAGTCTTAAACAGTTCCCTTCTTAAAAACATCACGTTTGCTCAATGTCAGTAGGGCATTGGGACAGTTTTGTGTTTTGATGTTTTGTTATTAAGTTAAGGGGTTTTAGGACTGTTTGTTTAACTTGCAAACAATCTGTTTCTCTTTCTTTAACCTTTTTTCCCTCTTTATCAAGACTATTTTCTGCTGAATATCTCCTATCCTGTATGTTAGTCAATCCGTAACAATAACACATACTAGTCAGTAAGGACTGAAGTTTTAGCACACTAAAAAGTTTTGCTCACACGTTTGTGTATAAAAACATTATCTAGTCCTTATTTAGATTCTGCTCTGAATATCTTGTCTGGCTTATGTATTTATATATATATATATATATATATATATATATATATATTAGTGCTGTCAAATCGATTAATCACGATTATTCGCATCTAACATAAAATTTGTTGTTTATATAATTTAAATGTGTGTGTGTGTATGAATATACATATATATACATTTATATACCTGCATACATAAATGGGTGTGTGTATATACACAGACATATATTATATAAACAAAAACCTTTATGTGAGATGCGATTATATACATTTTTCTTTGTATTCTACACAGAGTAAGATATAAGACTGGCATAGACAATTAATTTTGATTATTCTGCTAATCCTGATGTTTTATCCTGTTTTAACAGTGGTGGGATTGTGAACCTGAATTCTCTGCATATCACCGACAAGATGGAAAGTTAAATAGGGTGTCAATTTGAGTTTTATCTGTACTCATTTACAGTCAGTCACTTCTGTTGTCTGATATATGGTCCATTAGTTCTCGTCGGTTCCTCCAAGTGACTTTCTCTCAATGTTTGTTTCTGTTCCTCTCATTCACCCACACAGTCTGCTTTTTAAGCTCTTTCTACAGCACTATATCCAGGAGGCCCAAGGGCAGATTGTCCATTGGTCCATTTTACAGTTTGTTTTAAACAGGAGCTGCTCTGTTTGGCTAATCTGCCTGCATCCACCAGAGATAAATGGCCTTTCAAGTCTGCTGCGGCCCACGAGTTCCTTTCCTTATATGATGGGAATGGTTTTGATGGGAAATTAGGGATCAATGTGTATTGTGCTTTGCTGAACAGATACACGTCTATAGAGCGAAACCATTGGGTGTTGGGATTTGTTGTCATGGGAACAGTAAGACCCGTAACACAAAGGTAGCATGAAGTGGACAGCTTTGTTTTGTACACTGGCTTTTGTCTCTTCCTCAGCAACAGTTTAAAGTTGAAATTTTTCTGAACTCATGAGCGTGAAAATAACTAATTATTTATGATATCAGACAAGTCAGGTTGTGCCCTGGAGTACAGAATGTGTTTGTCGGATGTTGTTTATTTCTTGGGGAGTTGCAAGGGTATTTAGGTGAATGGGGATAATCATGTCTAAGTCTATCCAGATGCCAACTTGGAGGTCCGTCCAAACGAAGGCTTCAGCTGCGGCGGTTTAATTTGTCTCTTGGCTCTGAGTAGAGTGAGCAGCTGGACTTGAGGCAGGCAAAAGCTGGGGCCGCGGTCTGTGGAGCTCACACGCTAACAGAGCTGGAGCGCAGCCACCAAAGCCTTTCTTCTGCTTGTTTGTGTGCTGTGGTATGAACTGTGTACTAAGGCAATGCTGTGTAATTGGCCGTTCGGGTTCACATTTTTCTCAGGGAATGTCTCTGCAATGGCTTACCTTTGTGATGTTCAGAATTAGATACATTTCAAACTCTGAAAGAGAAAAAGGACTCCATTACATAACTGCCTGGTGTCAAATAAGGCTGCTGAAATGTTGTCTTGCTTGAGTTAGCCTTAAAGGAATAGTCCGGGTTCAATATAAGTTAAGCTCAAACGACTGCATGTGCATGTGTTTGTGCCATATTGAAAAAAATCATTCTGACTCATCTCTAGATTTCTTGAGCATACAAATTTTGGAGGATTTATTAAGAAATATTTAGCAGTTTTGTTATTGTTAAAGGGATAGTTCACCCAAAAATGAAATTAAGTCATTAATTACTCACCCTCATGTTGTTCCAACCCTGTGAGACCTTCGTTCATCTTCGAACACAAATTAAGATATTGTGATTAAATCTGAGAGCTGGATCACTCCTCCATAGGCTTCTAAGGGATTGAAAAGTCATTAAAGACATCGTTAAAATAGTCAAATGGCTACAGTGCTCATCTTAAGTTTATCAAGCGACGAGAATATTTTTGCGTCGCAAAAAAAACTAAATAACGACTTTATTCAACCATCTCTTCTCTTCCGTGTCATTCTCCTAAGCTGTTGACGTAGTGTAACAGCGCAGCGCTTCTGTGTTATACGTCACACGTAGGCTCACTACTGGCCGACGCTGGTCATGTGTGTGATGCGTGTGACGTTCAACCAGAAGCGTTGCGCAATAACACTACGTGAAATCTCCAGGCCCAAAGAAAATACTTGAATAGAGTCGCTATTTTTGTTTGTTTTTTTGCGCTCAAAAAGTATTCTCTTAGCTCGATAAACTTAAGATCTAGCCACTGTAGTCAGTTGGACTCTTTTAACGATTTCTTTTCGGGGCTGTCAAGTTTCAATCCTTTAGAAGCCTATGGAGGTATGATCCAGCTCTCAGATTTAATCAAAAATATCTTAATTTGTGTTCCGAAGATGAACGAAGGTCTTACGGGGTTGGTACAGCATGAGGGTGAGTAATTAATGACTTAATTTTCATTTTTGGGTGAACTATCCCTTTAACTAAATTACATTTTTTCCATTAGTCAAAATAAAGCTATAATAAATATAAATAATACATGAAAATTAAAATAAGTACTGCTAAGTAAAAGCAAGTTACACTTACGGTTACACTTTACAAAAAGGTTTCATTAGTTAACATTAGTTAACTACTCTAGTTAAAGGTGGGGTATGTGATTCTCTTTTTTGTCCATTTTTTTAAAAATAACTTGAAATCCTATTCCTAACCCACTTACAGCCACTGAGTTAGAAGCACTGAAATGAAAATTAAGCAATTTAATCATCTGTGGAACGGGCAGGACTCGAAAAACTCCAGCCAATCATTTGCAAGACCACCTAGAATCATTGGACAGTAAGTTCGTCAATCAAACGTTCGTACCATACCCCCCTCCCCCCAGCGCGTGTGACCCAGTCAGGGCCAGCGTTGGACGAAAAGAAGGTAGGACCATTTGAATTGTGTATTTTCAAAATCTGCCGGTCGTTTTCCAAATCACATACCCCACCTTTAATATGAACTAAGAATGAACATTAATCTTAGTTGATGGTCGTTTCATTTCAACATTTATTAATACATTGTTCAAATCAAAAGTTGTATTTGTTAATGCACTTTAAACTAACATGATCAAACAATGAACAACTGCACTTTTATTAACATGTTTCACTAACATTAATTAAGATTAATAAATATAGTTACAAATGTATTGGTCATTGTTAGTTCATGTTAGTTAATACATTAACTAATGTTAACAAATGAGACCTTTCTTGCTTAAGTGTTACCAAAATTACTGAAACAAAGTAAAATAAAAGATAATTCAAAATATGAAAAAATACTAAAATAGTATATAAATAACAAATAAATAAAAAAACGGATGTAAGGCTTACAATTTTATAAAAGCTTGTTTAGTTTCTGAGCTGTAAAGTTGTTATAATTTTTCTGGTTATTTTAGGGTTTTAGGCATTGTGTTGTCGAGGCAATAAATATGTTAAATTGAATATATCTTTATCCCTAAAAAGATTAGTAAGCCTCTTTTTTTTACAATAAAAACTTTAGCTACTTCTTGTGGCTATATTATTGGCACAGGGAATATTATGAAAAACCATTTATGGATGGCCTCAATTTACTTACAGTGAGTGCCTCTTACCAAAGTCCCTTTAAAGGGATAGTTCACCCAAAAATGAAAATTAGCCCATGATTTACTCACCCTCAAGTCATCCTAGGTGTATATGACATGCTTCTTTCAGACGAATACAATCAGTTATATTAAAAAATGTACTTCCAAGCTTTATAATGGCCGTTTCTGTTTTGAAGTCCGTAAAAGTGCATCTATCCATCATAAAAGTCCTCTACATGGCTCTGGGAGGTTACTTTTAAAGCGAAGTGATGTGTGTAAGAAAAATAACCATATTAAAAACTTTATAAAGTAAAATAACTAGCTTCCGGCCAAACGAACATACAGAATCCAGTTTAGTCTGAAGCGCAACTTATGCGAGTAATGCGACGTACTGCTGATATTTACACTATGCCATGACGCACTACGCTACTTCCGATGTCACAAGTTGAGTAAGTTGCGCTTTAGGCGTAAGTAGACTGGGTTTTCGCTGTAAGCTATAATTTTACTTTGTAATGTGTTGTTAATTATGTATATTTTTCTTAAACAAACTCATCACTTCGCTTCAGAAGGCCTTTATTAACCCACCGGAGCCGTGTGGAGTTCACTTATGATGGATAGGTGCACTTTTACGGACTTCAAAACAGAAGCAGCCATGTACTGCCATTATAAAACTTGGAAGAGCCAGGAGATTTTTTTAAATAACTCCGATTTTATTCGTCTGAAAGAAGATTGTCATATACACCTAGGATATCTTGAGGGTGAGTAAATCATGTGCTAATTTACATTTTTAGGTGAATTATCCCTTTAAGAATTTTTATCCCTTTGCTGTAACCCAGATACAAGTTGAAATAAAATTTTGTGGTAATCAACACTATGCTATAATTTAATTGAACTTATCTTGCATTGAGCATGAAATATTCCTTTTATCTGCAAAGATTAAATATTACGTTGTTTTATTTACAGTAGCCTACAACTGACATTTTAAAATCCTATCTGGATTCTTCTTTCCTTTTTACACCCTCATATTTTCAAACCTCGCATTTTTCTGTTCGCTTATTCAAGCTATTGTAGAGAAGGTAACACAACACAGCACAGGATCTTGAAAGTGATGTTTACATCAAAGTAGTGAGTTGAATGTGTTTTGAAAAGTATAGGCTATACTAGTCTTAAGATTGAAAGAGTAGCTGAGTGGGTCTTCAAGCAGAGTACATTTTGAACAGGTGCTGGCCACAGATTTACAGCCAGAGGAAGATGGAAGCCTGCAGGCAGAAAAGCACACTTTTAATGTGGGAAAATCATCTTAGGTCAAGGAATTTTAGGCATATATTTTCAATATGTGGGCCTTAGCCTCCTACCTCTCAATATGAAGCATCTAATTAAGCTTATTTTAATCTTAAGCGATTAGTGGGTGGGGTTTTCTTCTGGGATGTTTTGCTGAGTCTGACTTTGTAACCCAATTTGAGCTTGACAGCTCTAACTGGTATAGCTAAAGCTGCTTGAAGCTTATCCAAAACAACTTAAAATTATGTTTTTCTTTTCTTAATTGATTTAGGGTTCTTCACTAAAGCAGTAATTTAGTTTAGTTTTTCTCTGTGTTTTAGTTGTCCGTGAATGATGTATTGTGAAAGACCTTGTTTTTCTCCCCAATTATTATAATGAGATATTTATGTGAAGCAAGCAGCGTTTCGTTTGGAATCTATTCGTGTGAACCATTTTCACAGTGTTATACTTTAGATAGAAGAAGAACATTTTTACATAAAAAATACATAATCTTAAATGAATCTCAAAATATTGGCAGGATGGAGAACACTTTAGGCTATTAGACATTTTACTTGTCAATACGGTGCTGTTTTCAAGTAACTTATAGGAGTGGAAACATCCCAGTAACCTTGATTAACGGAGGTCTTTATGTCCCAGATCCATATAATCCCGAACAGAATATCAATATCTTTGTCTGATTCGTTATGTTTTTATTAAGAGTCAAAGTAGGAGTTGTAAAAAGTGACCTCCTCTGTTTTTAACATCCCTCCAGATTTTAAGAGGATAAAAAGCTCTTTACATTAATAGAAGTGTGAGTGTTTTATGAAGTGGCATGCAGAGTATGTTGTTTGCAGAGCTCTAGATCACAGGTTTAGGGATGTGTGCCAGCGTGAGGTGAATGGTGTCATGTCCATAGGGAGGCTGGTATTCAGAGTAATGAAATGGTAGCCAGAGGCCAGTGACTCTCAGCTCGACTCTCTTCACCTGCTGCCATGAGTGTTTATCAACTCTTTGGTCCTGCACGGGTATGACATGTCATGCCACTGACCCCTCTACTTCACATCCATGTGGCTATGCTGGTAATTGAGTGGATGTAATCCCCTTCTCTTTTTGTCATTGGTTTGTGAAAGTGTAAGAAAGAAGATTTTTTTACTCTCTTTTTAAGAGAGTCACTAGTCACTGCAAGTCACTGCAAGTCACAAGTATCTGTACTGTGAAGTCGCTTGTGGGTGTTCCTAGACTGCATGTCTGGTCATATCTATAGGAAATGCAATCACTGATATATAAAAATTAATTAAAAGTAGCATTCTGCTGTTGGAGAGTGTTGTGATATAAACTACAGCAGTACTCAGTGCATTAAACCATTAACCAGATTAACGATTGATCAATCAACGAATTAAACTCCCGTATACTGTTCAAAATGACTAAAACATAATTTGAAAATAACAAATAATCAATTGTCTTGTCTCTAATAATCAACATAATGCAGAGGAAACTGTAAAATGAACTGGAGCAGTGCTAAACTGTTCACTGCATCATAATTAACAATTCAAACTATGAATGTATGAATCAAACTCACTAAGACTGCCAACAGTTTTCTCACGCATCAATCAATCAATCATTTTATTTCTAAAGCAAACAACACAAGTTGACCAAAGTGCTTTACAAACCCAACCTTACAAAACATATACTGTAGACAAACACACCATAAAACTAAACAAAACACTAAATAAACCATATGTAGCTAAGAACAGTTAAAAGCAGCAGAGAAGAGATGGGTATTCAACCTTTTAAAACTCTCAATGGAATCACGTGATTTAATGTGTAAAGGGAGACTATTCCAAAGACTGCTACCGCAATGGCACAATCTCCCTTAGTTTTTAACCATCATCATTTTATCATATCCATGTATGTTTACACTGTCAAATAACAAAACGGTGAAATTGCTCCGGAACTGTCCTGGTGAGTACTATCCATTCAAGTGAAATTTGGCAAATCAAACTGTAAGTAAAGCAAAATGATTTTCATGTGCATAAGATTAAATATTTTTAAAAATATTTTAACAGTAATTTAAGATATTTTTCAAATAATTTTCCTAAATGGAAATGGCCTGTAATGTATAAAAAAACGGGGTCTGGTAAAATCCGTGCCTATGTCTTCGGCAAGGATGGCCGCCACCTCGCCACCTGAGTCCTCAGCCATGATGGCCACCGACGCCACACCGCCTGAGCCCACAGCCTGGATGGCCACCCCATGTCAGAGCCTGTTCCTGTCCCTAGACCTGTTCCTGCCCCAAAAACTGTTCATGTTCCTAGACCTGTTCCTGTTCCCAAGCATGTATCTGTTCCTGAGCCTGTATCTGTTCCAGAACCTGAACCTGAGATGGTGCCTGAGCCTGAGCCTGTTCCTGTCCCACCCAACCTCCCTTTCCCGCCGCCTCTCATCATCAAACCGTCATCCTCATCTCCTCTGCCTCCTTTCAGCCCCATCACTTGCACTCTACACGCCAGTGGAATGGTGGACTCGCTGAGGGGCTTCCTGTCCTCAGCACCATCTTGGACAGTGGATCCCAGGGATCCAACTCCAGCCACCATGTCCAGGATTCCACATCGGCCCATCAATCCACTGGCTCACCCTTGGCTCCTACCTCCTTCATCTCCGCCGTGGCCCATCAGTTCACCAGTTCCGCCAGGCTCCCTCGTCCTCCCAGATCCACCTTGGTCGCTCGTCGACCTACCCTTTGGACTGCACCTTTGGACTGCACTCCTCTATGCCCCGTCCCTTTATCCCCCCAGCTCCATTGGAATCCTCACTCCCTTCTGCTCATCCTTGGTCCTCAGTCCCTCTGTCACCACCGCACCCTTCTGTGTCCCCGTCTACACCTCAGTCGCCCAAGCCAGTGGCTTCCCCGTGTCCCTCTGAACCCTCTGCTCCACCATGGTCCGGTATACTTCCCTCTTCTCCCTGTCATCCTCCCTCATCGGTTCCGCCTCTGTCCGTCATCCCCCTAAAACCTACTGCCCTTCATCCTCCATGGCTCCTCCCTCCATCGGCTCCACCATGGATCTTCATCCTTCCCTCTGGACCTTTCACCTCTCAACCAATCCCTTCTTCTGATATTCTGCCTGCCTTGTCCAGCCCTTCGCCCACTCCTGTTGCCAGCCCTCCGCCTGCTCCTCTGCTCCTCATTTTGGAAATATATCCTCGTCTCCATCTGCCTTCCTGCAACCCACCGTGAAAATAAGACAACAGTGTGACTAATTGTTTTTTGTAATTTGTTTATGGTGTGACATGCAAAATACTGTATCACATTATACTCCAAATATAATGTCACACTATATTAAGTTGGACGCTGTTAGAGAAGTCTGTTGTCTAATTGAAATCAGCTACAGTAACATACTTGTAGTATGTCCACTTTCATAGAGCAGCAATGATTTTAAAGGCCCCTCTTTCAGCTCAAGTCTAGCTCACAATCTTTTTGAAAAATGCAACTTAAATGGGCGTGGATGGCTGTGAGAAGAAGGGAGGGAGTGGGTGTGGTTTGGCCATCACTGTCATCATCACCAGTGTCCCATGCATATCGACTGTCACTAAACATCCGCGGTAAAACGTGAGGAAATGCTAGATTTTTTTTATAGCTGGCAAAGTTAAAGTCTTATGAAATACACTGACACTTTATTATTGTCCTTTTTTTAAAGTAACTGAATGCACTGCTACATATATTAGCCTACAGTAATCGTAATTCTATTTAAAAACATATTAATGTAGGCTACATGTATAATTATAATGTCATTATAAAATATATAGTTGTTTTATATACACACTATAAATGCATATATTTGAAAACAATTAATTTTCCGCTTTAAAAAATTGTTTTGTGCATAGCCTAGATCTATACGCGCCCCCTGAACCCCCATAATAAAGACGGCTCTGTGGAGGTGGATGACTTCTCATTTTAGACACACACACACCTCTGAAGGGATAGAAAAGTCCTCAGGTACCGCATCACTCGCAAGACGCAACCTCATCAACACACTCGCAGTGCACGGCCACGTCACAGCCTGTGACGTGGACACGATGAAGATTTTAAACCAGGAAGACGAAAAAAGCGGAAAAAGCCTATTAAATATTAGATTAAAGCCTATTAAACTATTAAATCTAACATTGTCTTCAATGGTGTTCAACACACATACGTCTGTTAAAATCTCAGAAAATTTGGTTTGGGGTTTCATGACCCTTTAATGAACCAATTTCAACAAAGAAGAGAGGAGAAACATGTTTTGATGTTCATTTCAAAATTCTTAATAGACATGTTGGAGCACTTAGGGCAATAGTGTAGTCTAATGCAATTTGAAAAATTATTATGATGACCTAAAATCTGTCTGATTTGAATGGTATTTTGAGGTATTACATGAAAAATGTTCATTATGCAGGCAAAACAATTTTATATCAATGGATTATTTGTTTAAAAAAAGGATCTTTAAATTATTTGTCAATACTTTGTTTGGTTTCAACTCATGGTTTTGAAACAGAGCATTAGTGATTTTCAGCAGAAAGATTAGTTATATCCACACCTCACTAGTTCATACGTGCCTTCATGTCTGATAATTTTCACACTTCTTTGGTGTGAGATATTGCTTGGCTTGTTATTGGCCTCAGAGAGTATACGATACTAAAAGCATGCATGGCAATGTTGAGATATGGTAACACTTTACAATAAGCTTTTATTTGTTAATAGTTAACATGAACTAACAGTGAGCAATACTTCTACTATTTATTAATATCATGTTAATCTCTGCATTTACTGTATTTGTAAGCTCAAAATCTGTTAACATTAGTTAATGCACTGTAAACATTAACATTTCTATTAACTAACATTAACAAAGATTAATAAATGCTCTAAAATATTTTGTTCATTGGTTCATGTTAGTTAATGCATTAACTAATGTTAACAAATGAGACTTTATTGTAAATTGTTACATGATTGATTGCCATTCCATACAAATATGTATTGTGTAAATATTCAGACACTTATGGTGTCCATGACAATTAATTTGTAAAATTGTAGCTAATAAGCAATTACATTAAATGTTCCAGTTTTGAATGGGGCTGGTTTCAATTTGCTTGTTGGGAATTTTCTACACAGTAGGAAATTAGATGTTTTAGTAAAACCATTTTTCATATTTTCTTTTATTAAGTCATGTTAGAAGTCAGGTAATTTCTTTGAAATTTCAGGTTAGGAGCTGAAATTTCAAAGAAATTACCTGTCTTGAGTCATCTGCTCAAGTCTAAATCAATGAATTAATATCAAGTAATTGCACTTAATTTAAAGTTAAGCCCCAGTTCTCATGTTGACATCTCCAATATATATAATTTTCTGTGGTGGCAGTCCTCTTAATGGAAGATGATTTTTGAAAGCCTATAGTCCTCGATTTTTTCAGATATAATTTGCTTGAGTACCTCTGGACTTGTACATTTTTTGTTTGGTTTTATAATTTGGGTTAGTTTTCCTGAAAGTGAAGCATTGGAGAAAACCTTTCTCAGTCGATTTGCCCTTTATAACTGAGCAGATGATTAGTACTGATCATAGTGTACTGTATGCTGAAGATGCCTGTCTGTAGAGTGGTTCACTTGGTGCTGCCACCCTATTAAACATGCTCTTGCTATTAAACATCAAAGTCAGGACCTGATTGGTTTCTCTAGGCCCAATTAATTTCCCTGGATGGGTTGAAACCCTCATGTCAGGTCTTAGCATGTTGTTTGAAAATGAGCCTGATAAGAAAGCGTGAGTTTTTCCATCATGAGGATGAGAGGAGCTCTGAGGTGAATTGTGTTTTCATCTACTGTATTTTGAATGAGAGCATGAGGGTGGCTGGGGCTTTTTGATCTTGGAGGAATACCACATTGGAAAATGCTTCCAGTTAAGAAAGGCACAGCTTGTTGGGTCGGGCCGAGTTTATGAAGTGTTTTTGCATTGTTGTAAATGCTTAGACTTAAATTAGGGGAACTTTTCTTTCTCCTAAGTGGAATTGTTTTTAAAAAAAAAGAAAGAAAGAAAGAAAGAAAAAATATTCTGGCCAACATTATTTTTTATTTTTTTTGTCTCTTTAATTACATTTACAGTACGTTACATTTGTCAGATATTTTTGGGCTTGCTTTTTAACTTTTCTTCCATAGTTTATTTATAAAAAAGCATTCAATTTGGGAGACTAGTTTGTACTTTTTCCTTAGAAAATAAAAGCATTTCTTTTAAATTGCCATTTATGGGTACATTTATATATAACAAACACTGTCTCCAATGCTGTTGTCATTACCATCACACCAAGCATTTCAGAAAATGATTATGTTTTAACAAGAAAATATATTTGGTTATTATGATGGATATTAGAAACGACCACATGTGGATCAGAATTCTGCTAATTAAGTTTTTCCTCATGATTTCAGACTATTTTTAATGGTTGTTATCTAAACATAATTCAGATTTATTTTTTTGTAGAATCAAACTGAACTGTGTTAGCAAGTTCAAGGCTTTTTTTTTTTTTTTTTTTTACAAAAAAGTCATTACCATCCCAAATTAGGTATCAATGGCAATATGTTTTTATTCCAGGGCATGATAAATGTTTTAACATAGATGAAACAGTAGTGTGGAGAAGTTTCATTTGTCAAGATTTCAAAAAGCTTCCTAATTGAAGAATCACCCAAATGCATTATGACACATTAGTGTTTATCAATTATAGCTCTCAATATAATCTGTCGTCTGACCAGAACCAGGATCTGTGGTTCCTGAGCCAATAAAATCTCACATTTATGCCTCCATCTTGCTAGGCAGTTTGTAAATAGGTGACTGATGAGTCTTTTGTGAAGCGTAGCCATTAACGTCATTTTGAATTATGGAGAAACCGTAGAGGCTGCCCACCTAAATCTCCCAGAACTCTGCGTTCTGTCCATTTTAATGTCACAGTCCCACATAGAAGTTACTAAAGTGTGCAAAAAAGAGCACAAGAAAGTGATTAATAGATTGCTGAAAACTGCTTTAGGCAGTGGAATCTGAATCTGTCATTTCCGGATACAGATGTGGCTTCTGAAGCACACAAGTCTCCCACTCTGACAGATGTTTCTTTATTGAGTCACTCATGCTGTGCTTCACCTGTTTCTTTTCCCATTCTAGCTGTTTCCCTGTCTTCGGGAAGGACATAGTACAATTCCCACACAGTTATTTTTCTTCATGTCATGTTCAATTTGAGGCCTACAAGTTGTCCTTTGGTTCCCATAGAACTGTGTCTTATAAAACTAGAATACTGTGTACAATTACTCTACCATTCAAGTTTGGGGTCACTTTTCTATTATAATTTATATTCAAATGTAATTTATTTCTGTGATGGTAAAGGTGAATTTTCAGCATCATTACTCCAGTCTTCAGTGTCCCATGATCCTTCAGAAATCATTCTAATTTGCTGATTTGGTGCACAAGGAATGTTTCTTATTATTATCACAGTGGAAAACAGATGCTTAATAGATTTGTTGAAACCATGATGGTATTGTATTTGTGGCCTTATGTGTATGTTCATAACATTCTAATTGTGACTATATTTTGTATAAAACAATTATAGGCTGCTTAATACATTTGGACTCTTATTTAAGTCTAGATCATTATAATAAAGCTCAATAAGCTTGGTAAATAACACAGTAAATGCAATTTAAAAGTAGATTTTATACAGGCATTTACTGCAAACACTTTAATGTTTAGTTAATGTAATTGTTTAGTGAATGTTGGGTTGAAGGCCAACATGAATAATACAATGCCACAGTGTGGTCTGTTGGTTATAAAAAATTAAGCATATAGATGCTGTACACATTTTGTTGCCAGTTTATTTAATGGATTCCTTTGTGTCAATGTAAAAACCTTGCTTTTTTCACCCATTAGTTTATGTGGGATATAAAATATTTATTAGCCTCTATTTCTGGCTAATTCTGTTGGGTCAGCCTGCGTTGCTTGAGTTTGTGCTATAGTGTCAATCTTTTTTCTTTTCTTTTTTAGTTTATTAAGTTAGTCTAATGTGGGACAATATTTGATTCAGGGTCTTGGCTTATTATTGATTCTGACTTTATTGAGACCAAATTGCTAACTTCTGGATTGTTCAAAATGTAACCTCATTAACATTGGAATTTTCAAAAGAGGCGCAAGTCCCTCTTTGAGAGTAATATTACAGTCAAGTGGATATACTAAATTAATGAGCACAATCCTGTGGAATTTATTCTAGAGCATCTGGAAGTGTTCCATTTATTGAATAATTGATTAGATGGCATTTGAAAAGAGTAGCTGGTTGATATTATCTTACTAATTAATTTTATTGTCGTTCTATATTGCTTTCCCCCCCAAAATGACAGTTGAAATTTCGCTAGAAAGTGCATTGTACTCTCTGGTGGGTAAGAAGTGAAGCTAAATGAATGATGTGTGGTAATAAGAATTTTGGAAAAAGTATTTTTGCTTAGAATTTTGCCAATGGGAGTCTTTTGCTTCTACAAGGCCATTGGAGATGTGATGAATATTTCAGTAGCTTTGGTTTTGGGACTTCAGCATATACCAGTATATTCTTTGAGACAAAGTTGCAAGTATGCCTCCCATTAGAGAGTATAGTTTGAGAAGGAACTGATGACAGCAAAAGGAATTTGTAAATGTGATTTTAAAAGAAGACCATATATCAATGGAGTAGCAACTTAGAGTGACCTCAGCCTTATTGGGTTAGTGCTTTATTGATGTCCTATATTAAGGACCATTACTGTGCTGAAACATCCACCCACAGCTACAGCTCCAGAGAAAGATGCACACTGCAGAATCTGCAGCCTCCGTTGGCTTTCCTTGGCCGTTAACCTGAATGATCACAAGAAATGCGATAATTAGAGGGAACCGTGGGTCTGAGTCTGATTCCAGGTCTGTTGTTATAGTAGGCGAATGATGACTGAATGATATACTGAATCTGCAGGGGCTGAAGTGTGTAACTACTGGACATTTCAATGTTCCATAAGGTAACGGGAGATGAAAAGACTTTTCATTAAAAATTGTGAGCTGGGTAAGTTATAACTTACACTTAAAAGGAGACACCCAGCTCACAATTTTTAATGAAAAGTCTTTTCATCTCCCGTTATATATATATATATATATATATATATATATATATATATATATTGGCATGATTAAATTGTATTAATTAACTGATTTGACATTTGTTTTTATAGTCCAGGAACCCAGCAATTAATACTTGTACTCAGCAAAGACATAGTAGATTGATCAAAATGTTATGATGTTACAATGTTTTAAAAAAAAGTATATTTAAAATTAATTCTGTTCCTTTGAGCTTTCTATTAATCAAATAATACTGAAAAAAGGTATCACAGTTTCCACAAAATATTTAGCAGCACAACTGTTTTCAACATTGATAATCATAAAAAAATGTTTCTTGAGTAATGTGACACTGAAGACTGGAGAAATGACTGCTGAAAATTCAGCTTTGATCACAAGAATAAATTAGCCTACATTTTAAAATAATATTTCACAATATTAGTGTTCTTACTGTATTTTTGTTAAAAAATGCTGTCAAAAATATTAAATCTTTTAACAGTAATGTATGTCCAGGAATGTATTTATACTACACATATCCCATTAATGATCATGCATGTCTTAGACTTGCACTCAAGTCACACTTAGGTCACTAAAAAGAGTTGTGTTTGTGCTTGGCTTGTTCCTGTGCCTGTGATTGGCGCCGGTGTGATTCATTTGGGGGGTTGGTGAGTGTTGAGCGATTCCCTAAAGGAGCTCAAACCAGGCTGAGCCGTGTGAATTGTGTCAAACAGTGTTTTTTCTCCCTAGTGCTGATGATGGTTATTGCAGAGAAGTCACACATGCTACACGGGGTGGTGGTGCAGGTGAGGTGTAGTTACGAGGCCAGTCGTGGCATGTGTTGAGAGATCAGTATATCCTTTACTTCCTCCCCTACATGGCCAGCCTGTGAGTTCGCACTTGCAAGCTGCTTATGTGAGCCCCCCCATCCGAACTGCCGCGGGGGAGCTTTCAACAGCTGGCCATGTGTGAAATCAAGAGGCTTTCCCATCCGGTTTCATCCAGCGATCACGCCAGGAGAGAGTGAGAGGGAGAAATTAGCTGGAGGTCTCGACTTCAGGCTGTAGTCTGTTGCTGCGTTAACTTTCTTGCCTTTGGCTTCATACTCTTTTGATTGGGAAAAAAACCCGTCAACATTGTAATTGCTCACAGCAAGATTTGGATTGCCAATAAGTGATTTCTAGTTTATCCCAATTAAACCTGAAGAAAGCTGGTGTTTCACTATTGCTGTGCAAATGACATCGTCTTGAATAGATTTTTCTTGCATTTATTTTTGCTTCACATGGTTAATGGGGTTTGAAAGTGACTTTGGACTTTCTTTATCAATATTATACTGAAAAATAATGCTGTGAGTAAGGTTTTTTATGTTTAAGATAATTCAGTGGCAGGGTATAGTATTCTGTTTTAACTGCATGAATAATAATTGCTATGGATCAATAGCTATGTTTCCATCCAAAGTTGAGAATTTAGCTTATGTGAAAAATTGGATTATCGCATAAAATATTTTGCAAATAAAGCAGTTTCCATCCCATTTGTTCAAGAGAACAAAATCGTCACTTGCTGGGAAACTGAACAATAATGGAAGATCCTGCAATCGGGAAGCCACTTTGGATTTTCCCTTCATCATAAATGACTTGCACCTCAGAGTGCGTAGACGAAAACACGATAAATGACAGACTCTGGCTCAGGCATTTCAGAATGACCAAACCAACATTTGAGATGCTGTGTGATGTGGTTCACTGGTTAGTCGAGTTATCCAATCACATAATCTGTTGAGGCAAAGTCACTTGAGTTTGTTGTTGCACATCAAGGGATTTATTCGGTTCCATCGTAGTTTATGCGCATGTCTTCTTATTGGATGAAAAATGAAAATCATTGTTTCACCATTTGTGGGTCTGTTCCCACCTGTGGACAAACAAGGAAAAAGCATTTAATGCAACTAACTATATAGTCATGCATAGTTAAGATAGCACAATCAATTGATTTTAGAAGGGAGAAACCCTTCCTTTTGTCTAACTTTTTGATAAATTCATCTGTCACCAAACTAGGCATATGGCAACATAGAGTGGTTAAAATTTCCAAAACAATAATTGACAAAAACTTACAACAAAGCTTGCACAAATTATTAGCACATCTACTACTACAGCATTGGCACAGCTATAGGGAAGCTACTCTGACATAGTATTAGCATAATTCATGTTTGGTTAAACTAAATTTTCTGCTGCAATAGAGATATATCTAAATATAATAATACAGTTCAGCTACATTATGCTTCAGTTTGAAGCTATTTCTGCATTTGGATTTAGGCTGATGTGGATCGAAGTTTGTTCTCTACCCAACAGTTAAATCATAAATGCACAGGAGTGTGATGTAACTCCCCTCTCTTCTGTTTTGTAGGTGATTTTTGTAAATTGAAATCCAGGAGGGTTCAGCGGCGCAGAGAGGTGACGTTGACCGGATGCGTGTAGCGGAGTGTGCCGTGTGGCTTTGACCATGAGCCGGCTGATGTTGGGCCGGACCCTGGAGCGGATCTGCAAGGCTGTGCTGTTGCTCTGCCTGGTGCACTTCCTCATCATGATGATCCTCTACTTTGATGTCTACAGCCAGCGTTTCGACATCTTCAGCCGCTTCAACAATGGCCGTGGAGTGAACAGCTCACGAGGACCCCACCACTACTACTATAACTTCTCCAGTGGAAGGCCCAACACTACCTTTGCAAGTTACCTGGCCACAGCTGACCATCTTCTGCCCAGCACCAAGCCAGAGGCAAACCCACACTCCACCAACCCCTAAGCCATTACCACCATGTCCAGAGGTACCTCCTGGTCTGGGTAAGTTCTTATAGGTACTTACTTGACACATATAGAAAAGAATGTGCGCTAGGGCTGTACGCTAAATCAAAATGCCATCAAAATTGTGATATAGCATAGAGCTGGAGCTATTATTAAACTTATGGTCAACTACACACTACAACTGAGAATTTGCCTTGTCTTTTACACCAGAAAAAAAAGGATGAGGGTTTAATTGGGAGACCTACCTTTGCTGTGTGAAAGTGAAGATTTCATGATAAAATATAATAATAAAAAGTAATACAATTGGAATATCTGAGTGTAATAGTAATAATAATATAATTGAATAAAATAATAATCCCTCTCTTTCTCTCTCTGTATATATATAAAATTATTATACTGTAATTTCTTAATTACAATGCTTTGTAAAATATTGATATTCAATACCATTTTCACTACCACAGGGAAAACTTGTCACAACATTGAGGGCATAAAATTGTAACAGAAAGTTAATTTACATTTGACCATAGTCAAAGTTTTATCTTATCAACCGAAACTCTGCTTTCTGATTAATTAATTAATTAATTAATAATAATAATAATAAGAAAAATAGAAATAATAATAATACAATAATAATAATAATCACAATAATTAATATTTATAATGATTATTATTATTATTAAGTCAAAGGCAGAAATATATTATCATTGAATTGTTGGCCAGGCGACACCTTGTCCTCTGTGACAGGACGCTCTTGGCAAGGAACTAGATCAGGCCTCTATGTTGCAACTTCGTAAAAGTAAGAACAAAATCCCTTACATAACTACAGCAATCAAACAGTCAGTTGTGTGAGAGATAAGAATAATACGAGAGACAGTAATGCATGGAAGGCGCACAAGCCTCAAAACTCTCAATTAGTGGCTTGAATAGTTGAAAGCAGACGATGACTGGTGTGATATAAGGGACATGTGGGCAGGACCCCAGTCACTGTTCCCCATCTCAGAGCCATAATGGATTCTCTGCAGACTCCAATTACTGTAAAAGCCGTCGTCTCGCTCTGTTTTCCGAGCTGACTGGAGAGTTAAAATGGATTTAACATCAGCATGCTCTTCAGCGCACTTATATTTCATCCGCCGAACCGCTTTATTACCGGTGTCTTACGCAGTGCGTGACGTGTTCAGAGACAATGAGCTGTAGACTAACAGGACTGTATCAATTTACTATCTTCTACTACTATGTCAGTCTGTTCCTGTTGAACGTAGAATAAAATATATGGGAAAAAATCTCTGAAGTCAAGAAGTCAAATCTCTGTACATTATAAGGCGAAATACCAATTCCAGAGTAGTATAATCCATCTGCATAAAGTAAAAAAAAATCGAATTAATTACGATGTCATTGCACTGCATTTTCTAGCTCATAATAGGGCAAAGCTTCATAATGAATGTGCAGCAGCTATTTGATATGCCTGCAAGCAGCGGGCCTTTGCCACCCATATCCTTCTAATGAGTTTAAAGCAGAGCTCTGGAGGGAGTTGAGCTGTGTCATATGAATCGTTTGCTGTCTAGCCTGCTCAGGGGTCTCTCTCCTGCTCCGTTTTCATACTTTGCTATTTCTACCCTCTTGAGTAATGGCAGAAACCCAAGATGGCCATCTCAAAACTTGTCACTTTCACACTCATGGCCCAAAATGCTGAGAGAATTTGATAGATGTCTTTAGGGGCTCTTCATGAAATTCGATGTTGCCTCATCTGTAAGGCAGAGTGGAATCTGTCATTCGCTGGAACTTTGACAGGAAGTGTTCAAATGAAAACGCTCTACTCTATTCCTACTTTCCCATCTTTTTTGTGTCCCCCTTCCTGTCTTGTAGCTGCAGGAAGTACAAAGAACCCTGTGTCGACCACTGTTTTCAAAGAAATCCAGTGTTTCCAGCTGTTAAAGTGTGGAACAGGCTGTTTATGATACCATCCCAGCCTCTCGAGTTCAAAGCCACATTTCAGTTTGTCATTGGCAGCGCTGCTTAGTCTTCAAAATGCCACTGTAATGCATATTTGATGTTTGCTGTCAAGCCAAAACAAGTGCGTCTGCAGTAAACACTTGCACTTTGGCGATTAGAAAACTGTAAACATTTTGAAAAATCGTCTTGATTGAGATGCCATTGAGCCGTTATTAGCCCAAAGAGATTTTGCGAATGATCATTGATTGCATTTGGCGCACCCTTTCCATCATTCGATTTACAAGAACTGACCTGTTGATGTTGGTTTAGAGAGACTCTGATGTACAGTAATTGAGGCGTGTAAGAAGCAGACGTTTCCAGCAAGATTTCCATGCCGGTCCCAGGTGGTGTAGAACATGTATTTTATTGCAGCAGTGGCCTGTGGGGATAACCCAGTGTCTGTGGTAGATTGCTTCCCATCTGGCAGGTGGTGCTTGTGGATGATGATGACTCACTGGTGCCTTCTTCCTGGAGGGAAGCTGTGTCACACTGTCAGCCACCACACAAGCGGCAGGAGGCCTTCCGTGTTATAATCACTCACAAGCATTTAATGCATTAGAAATAGCCAACAACCTGGTGTCACAAACACAATGTTTTTATATCACAGCTTAAGATTTTTTACAATATTGATGACTGATCACTTACATACAGTGCGGTTCAAATGTGAACACACAGAAAATCTGGAATTCAGAATATTTTCTTTGTATTTTTATTTCACAATATTTGTACAAGAATATCCTTTTCAAATCTATGTGATAAACAAGTTAAGGCTAAAAGTAAGGTCAACAGTATCAAAAAGTAATCGGATTATATTACCTAAAAAATGTAATGTAATAGATTACTACAGTTTTTGTCATGTAATTTGTATTCAGTAATGGACCACAATTTCTAAGAAATCTACCCAGCACTGTATACGTAAGGAATAATTGACAACGGGCCGATGAATTATTCGAAAAATAATGTTCACCGGAGGTGGTAATGCAGTTAGAGTTCTTTTTCCAATTAATTTCATTACTTTTTGAATGATTCAATGACCCGGAGTCAATTTTTCAGCTTATACTACAGTTACCACACCTCAAAACAGGTCAGATGATGTATTTCAAGACATTTGTCAGTTTTTTTCCCCTTAAAACGCTCTTGTGTGTAGGACTAATTTCTTACGCATCTCATTCCAAGCCTACGTTGCTAATTCCAAAACGTTATTTTTTTATTTTTATTTTATATAGAGCTAGTAACAAAGGTTTGAGCCATTGAAAGCAGACTAATGCAGCAGTTATGAGAGAGAGATTAAGCGTATGTGAATTACCTGAGTCTGTCTCTCAACAGTGTTCGGCAGCAGCGTCTCTACTAATAGTGAAACTGTTAGTTTATCTGCTCCAAGAACAGCACCGTTATTACCTCACTAGGGAGAAATGTCATGTAGCTTTTAAGTTGTTAAACTATTTTACTTATAAAATTGCCAGAGCAGCACTGACAACATGTTTCTGTGCCAGGAGTGTGTGTCCGTACTGTTTGTGTGTGCGCTTGAGTGGAGAGAGAGCGAGAGAAAGAGAGTATGTGCTGTCCGTACATAAACATAATTTTGTGCAAAAAACATGAAAATAATTTGTCGTTTAAATTTGCCTACTGTTTACTATTTTTATTTGCTTAGTCAGTGTCTTTTTGGGGTTTGGTTCTTTTGCTGTTATAAGCTGTAAGGACCTTTGAAATAACTGAAATCGTTTGGCGAAATTATATAGATCTGTAATGCGGTCAAGACCTGCCTGGAACTACTTTAGCCGTGCATTTCCCTGAAAATAATTGCACACCTTAGAACATTTGTCAACCAATCAGATAATATATACATGTGGCATCACTGAATTAAATATGAGCAAATTTGTAACAATTAAGCACAATATGCTTTTTGGATAATTCTCAGGAATACTGGATGACATTATCAACAATTTTTTTTATTAAATTAAAAAAATCGAAAATAGAAGCATTTTGACTAGTGCTCTCTGGCTGTTGATTCCTTCATCAAAATCCTGTCTTAAATACGACAAGTGCACCTGCCAAAGTGAATAGTTCAGCTTCAGTAGTAACTCATGAATAGTTCAGCTTCAGTAGTAACTCATTTAAGCGTCTCATAGAGCTGATGTGTTGGGATGTCTGTGACCGTTCTCGAATGAAACTCAGCCTGCTGACCAGCTGGCCTTAATGTCTCTGACTAACAGGAAACTGACAACCGACTCCATGAGGAGGGAAAGACATTATCTCGGGCCCACTGACTAGGGGTGTAACGGTTCACAAAATTCACGGTTCGGTTAGATACGATACACTTGTGTCCCGGTTCGGTTCAGTGCTTTTCGGTACGTTTTCGATACAGCAAAAATAAATAAATAAATAAGTGCCAGAGAAATTTCCTTGATTTCATTTTTTTAATAATATTTTTATTAAAACTAACATCATAAAGTATGATCTTTTTTTTACTTTGAGCAATGATGGTGCTATACTTGACTTTTCTTAGGAGCATATAAAACAAAACAGCTCATTGGACAAAATGAAATGTTATATTGTAGTAGTTATAAATAAAGGTTTATTTTAGTTCAGATTAACATTTGAGGACAGCAATTGTATTCATAATGTCAAAATAAAACCGACGTAATGTTACTTGAAAACATTATAGCCTACTATTCCTGCCAAACTTCCATGGTTACAGTGAGTGTTACTACAGTAAATCCATGGTGAATGTTGCTGATCTGTGGACACTGAATAGTTCATTCATGGCACAATGTTTCTTCCAGGTTTCACGTCAGCGCTGTTTGATCCGTTAATAACGCAGAAATGTGAATGTTTGTCACTAAATCTCGCAGCGATGTTATTACTTCAATAGCGAATTCAAATGCTTTCTTTATGTCTCAGCGCTGTCACTGTGTAGAAACAGTGCTGCTAAATCAAGATTGGCTCGTGCTGCATTGGTCCAAACTGATAAACAGTCTGTCAACCACATAATAACGAGTAGCTCAGTTTTGTTCCGCTTACACTACATTTGCCATTTGATGTTGGGCAATGTTGTGGTCATGCAAGTGGCACTGACAGCACTTCGGCAAAAAGATTTTGTGTGAGGTGAGATACAAACAAATGGGAGAGATCAGAAATTGCAAATATTAAAGGGATAGTTCACTCCAAAATGATAATTCTGTCAGTATTTACTCACCCTTGTGCTGTTACTCCAACTACTTTTCATTTTGACTTTTCATTTTTGGATGAACTATTCCTTTAAGATGGTGCTGCTTTTTAATTGACATTTAAGAGGGTGTTTTGTTTGCACTTAACTTCAACCATCACTTTTCTTGATGAATTGTATATTGCTGCTGAAAAAGTACTAAAACGTATTAAAATTGAAGTCAGATAATTTTTGTAGTGTAGATGTGATAATTGCCAGTATTCATGGACAGTATAATAAGGATACAGTATATTGTGCACATGGTGCACATGTGGCATGGTTTCTCTTCTTCTATCGGTTGAGTCAGTTGCTTGCTAGTTGGGTTGTCAGGCTGCCACGATGTGTTAATAGTACTGTAAGACCAGAGATCTATATGTTGTAAAAGAGCTTAGAAAGCAAACTGGGTTTGGCACCAAGACAGGGTAAAGTCTACTATTTTGTGCAGTTCGGGAATAGTATTAAAGAGACATGTTTTCTTTTTCTTTTTTTAATAAGAAAATGTTTATATTTGAGTTTTTTTGGCAGTCAGCCCATTTTCTTTCACTGAAGCAAGCAGTATTTTCTCTTGGTGTTTCAAGCTGCACTGCTTCTGCACATAAATTTTACAGTAAGGGCAATTTCAGTCAACAATTAGTCATGTGTGTAAGATGTGTATGTAGACATAAATCCATAAAATGGTCTCTTTGCAGATACCTTTAAACAGTATTTGAATTGATGTTCCACAGTCTCTCAAGAACTTCAAAAACTCTTTCTTATGCATACTATAACTTATGCAGCATGTCATGTTATTCTTCAATAGAAACATGAATGTTTAACAAGGGCGTTATGATCTCATTTGGTTCAGTTTTAGTTAGTGATTTTTCTATTAACTATTATTCGAATCATTCATAAAAAATTCAGAATGGGACCCTCTAGTTTTTTTTTCTTTCTTCTTTAATGGTGGTCTTGGAACTTTTATAGGCAGTCTCAAGCCCCCCTCAATTCTTTTCAATTCTTAACACTGTTAAACCTTCTTTAAAGACTCTTGGTTCAGTCCCTTATGGTTAGTCCTCCAGGCACAGGCACCTCCTGGCATTTGATCTCTCTCTCTTTTTAATTAAAACTTCATATTTTTATCTTCTTAATGAAGAAAGGTCTAGAAAAAGTCTAGTCAAGTAGTTAAACATCAGCATTTTCCTCTCTAACTTTGCAGCAGTTATATAACCTTACAGAAAAATGAATATATAACTATGACTGAGAAGCAAAATTGTAATAATCTCAGTTCAAGTTTCAATCCTCTCTCCATTAAAGCCTTAGCAAAGATGCACTTTTGTTCATCCATTTCAGCCTTGTTTTAAGATGCTTCTTGGTATCTCTCTCATGAATTATTCATGATCCTTCTTCGGTTTTTACTTGGTACATGGAATTTCCTGTGGCCTAGTAATAGCTAATCCGCTTTTAAGTGTTTTTCTAATATTTCTGTGTCTTTGTATGGGCACCCCAGGGTCTGTAGGGTTCTCTGCTTCAGCTGAAGGTATAAATAGCTCTTTGGCATCACCCAGACGGGTCCATGCTCTGCCCCTCACCTTCCCTGGAGCGCCTGCTTGCTTCCCCCAACACGCTCGCTGAATATTTAGTTAAGTGTAAGGAAACTTAATGTTCCTTGTTTTACAAGAAGAATACCTTTACACATATTTCTTTATAATGGAACATGTTCATCCGCTAAGCAATGCTCAGTTGTGCAGGGGCCTTCATCTATTAAAAATCTATTAAAAGCATTTTTTGCAAGAGTGAAATACTCAGTGGTATTTTGTCCACTAATTTCATCTCTCATCACGGTTGACTGCACATTCATCACAGAATAGGAGGTTTGGCTTTGCTCATATGATCACATCTTTTTTTCCTCATCAGAAACTAATTCATTGAGATTACAGTTTCTCAGATATTTAAGTAACCATGTTTTATTTGTGCATTTGAAGTGGAGGAAATTGAAATGGATAAGCATTGATAATTCAGCAACATTTAACATGATCAGCCTGATTGTATTTTAGAGTATATGTTTTAGAGTTACAGAATAATTCTGTAAAAAATACTGTAAAAATGTAAACATATTTACAGAACAACCTGTAAACTGTAATTTACAAACAAGAAAATTGCAATTTAAACCGGTAAATCCTATAACAACACTGCTACCTTTAACACTGAAAACCACCATAATAATGCAGGTGGTAAAAGAGGAAGCTACAAGAAGAATCATTTAGAAGTTCATCCTTTCCACAAGCCAAGCTGAATTATACTAGTATACAAAAGGTGCAAGAGTCATTGTCATTGACACAAACACAAAACACCATCATGGTAACACACAACACTAAAATAATGCAATAAACATTAATTGATTAAACAACAGAAGATGTCATGTAAACCCATGTGCATAACTGATAACATACTATTAAGAAACATTTAAAGACCTCAGATACAAAAGCCTCTAAAAGCCACCAATGTCAAAAATGAGAAAATAATATTGAGTGAATGCTCTCCACACATACTGTACATTCATCAAATACTTTCACTTCAAACTCACTAAATCCCAGCCTCAGCCCATTCAGAAATGTCGGTACTTAGGTAGAATCCTATTCAAAGGAGACTGATAAAAATGTTAATATTAAAGAAAAACGTTAGACGGACTTTGCATCTAAAGTCACTGTCACATTCACGTTAACTTCATCATCCGTATTCACTACATTTCCCAGCATTCCCCTGGATCCTCACCTGCACTCGATTCCCTCATCACCACACCTGATCTCCATCACGTCATCTCATCACCAGCACGGCCTATATAACACTCACTCTCCCTGCAGTCACTGTCTGATCTCGTCAATACCTGACACACAGACTCACCTCTGCTCAACCAGAGACTTACCCGCTACTTACCTGCTACTCACCTGTTCCTATCGGATTGTCTTCATCATCATCTGCCGTCTCCAGTTCCCAGCCGTTCTACTGCAGCCCTTTCCAGTGACGGGTCATCATCATCTGTAACAGAGACTCTGATTATTCCTGTGGCTAAGTCCATCCAATTATCTTCTGTTAAGATACTCACCATAACTCCGTCTGCTTCTGCTGTTCTGTTAATAAACACCATTTCACTTACCACCTGTCTGTCTCCTGTATCCACCGTGACAGAAGATCAGACCGCCCCAAGATGGACGATGGGGTAAAAATTATCGTCCTGGCTCAGGAGAGCCAAAGTTGGTATTCGTTTGTGGAAGGCTTTATCCGCATCGCACTTGTCAGTAATGTGACTGACGAGCGGTTGTGTACCTTATTCTGGCTCGGGGCCAGATTTCACCACCAGATCGACCTTCCAGACACCACCGGACTCAGCTGGAGGGAGACCGTGATCCGGTGTCTGGAGAGTGTCGGTTCCCGACCCGGGACACAACCATCCAGCACAGAGCCTTCGCCGCTGGTCCCGTCCAGCCCATTTGAGCCTTCACCGCTGGTCCCATCCAGCACAGAGCCTTCGCCGCTGGTCCCATCCAGCACAGAGCCTTCGCCGCTGGTCCCATCCAGCACAGAGCCTTCGCCGCTGGTCCCATCCAGCACAGAGCCTTCGCCGCTGGTCCCATCCAGCACAGAGCCTTCACCGCTGGTCCCGTCCAGCCCATTTGAGCCTTCACCGCTGGTCCCATCCAGCACAGAGCCTTCGCCGCTGGTCCCATCCAGCACAGAGCCTTCACCGCTGGTCCCATCCAGCACAGAACCTTCACCGCTGGTCCCGTCCAGCCCATTTGAACCTTCGCCGCTGGTCCCATCCAGCACAGAGACGCTACCGCTGGCCTTTGCCAGTATTGACCTAATAGACTTTTTCACTGAGCCAGAGCCTATTAACCCAGAGCCAGAGCCCGTTGACCCAGCGCCAGAGCCAGAGCCCGTTGACCCAGCGCCAGAGCCAGAGCCCGTTGACCCAGCGCCAGAGCCAGAGCCCGTTGACCCAGCGCCAGAGCCAGAGCCCGTTGACCCAGCGCCAGAGCCAGAGCCCGTTGACCCAGCGCCAGAGCCAGAGCCCGTTGACCCAGCGCCAGAGCCAGAGCCTGTTGACCCAGCGCCAGAGCCTGAGCCCGTTGCCTGCCCGCCAGAGACCGCCGTCCAGCCAGAGACCGCCGTCCAGCCAGAGACCGCCGTCCAGCCTGAGACCGCCGTCCAGCCAGAAACTATATTCCCACCCTGCCTCCCTCTCCCACCTCCGCTATTGATGTCTTCATGCTCTACTGCCTCGCCTCTACTGAGCCCTGTCGACCCTGCTGCCCATCCACAGCTACCCCCCAGTATCGCTGTGGAGCCGCCTCTGGGTCTCCAAGCCTCAGCATCGCCCTGGTCAGTGGATCCCCTGTCCTTGCCTCAATACCCTGAACCTCTGACTCCACCTTGGTCCTCCGACCCTACAGCCTCTCTGCGGCTCATTGTGCCCTCACCTCCGCCGGGTCTTGTCAGCCCGATAGCTCCACCAGGCTCACTCCTCCTTCCTTCCTCACATTGGTCAGCCGTCACCCTGGTTCCACCTCGGGACTCCGTGCTACCGGCTGTGCCTCTGCCCTGCATCCCTTCTGCTCCACCGGGCTCCATCTTCCCTCCTGCTCCTCAGTCGTCCTCCCTCGCACTGGTTACGCCACGGGCTTCCAGAGCCCCTTCTCCGTTTCGGTCCCATGAGCCTGCAGATCTGCCTTGGCCCTCCAGACCTGTGGTGTCACCTCGGCTCTGGGTCCATTCGGCTCAGTTGGGGAATTCTGGAACGTCTACAGGGTCTTCATCGCCATGGCCACCCGAAGGGGTCTCACCGCCATGGCCACCCGAAGGGGTCTCACCGCCATGGCCACCCGAAGGGGCCTCACCGCCATGGCCACCCGAAGGGGCCTCACCGCCATGGACGCCCGAGGGTCCCACAGCTCCGCCCTGGACGCCCGAGGGTCCCACAGCTCCGCCCTGGACACGTCCTCTCTCATCTGCTCCGCCTTGTCTCCTCTGCAGCGCGAGGTCGCGCTTTCCGGAGGGGGGTGTAATGTCACATTCACGTTAACTTCATCATCCGTATTCACTACATTTCCCAGCATTCCCCTGGATCCTCACCTGCACTCGATTCCCTCATCACCACACCTGATCTCCATCACGTCATCTCATCACCAGCACGGCCTATATAACACTCACTCTCCCTGCAGTCACTGTCTGATCTCGTCAATACCTGACACACAGACTCACCTCTGCTCAACCAGAGACTTACCCGCTACTTACCTGCTACTCACCTGTTCCTATCGGATTGTCTTCATCATCATCTGCCGTCTCCAGTTCCCAGCCGTTCTACTGCAGCCCTTTCCAGTGACGGGTCATCATCATCTGTAACAGAGACTCTGATTATTCCTGTGGCTAAGTCCATCCAATTATCTTCTGTTAAGATACTCACCATAACTCCGTCTGCTTCTGCTGTTCTGTTAATAAACACCATTTCACTTACCACCTGTCTGTCTCCTGTATCCACCGTGACAGAGACTCTGATTATTCCTGTGGCTAAGTCCATCCAATTATCTTCTGTTAAGATACTCACCATAACTCCGTCTGCTTCTGCTGTTCTGTTAATAAACACCATTTCACTTACCACCTGTCTGTCTCCTGTATCCACCGTGACAGTCACTTTGCATCTAAAGTCTTCATTTATCATTTAATTAGCCTTATTTACTTTTAAAAACTGTACATTTAACAATATTTTACTGGAAAAATTACATGAACTGTACGGTTATATCTTTCACAGTTTTTCCCTGTATAGTATGGGAATTTACTGTTAATCTGAAGTGTTTTTACAGTATTTGAAAGTTTTTTTAATTTTTTTTTTTACAGTGTATAGCAAGAGATAAATCTTTTTTAAGAGAATAAGTTGATGTAATCATTAGACTAATAATTAGAAGAATTAGAATTTTATGAGATGCAAAAGCTTAACGACCCCTGATCACTAAAATGGCGAAGTGCTCTGGAAAGAGAAAAATGAATTTAAATGAGGCTGTTTTCTGGGCTCAGTGTAATTTTAGTATTATTTATATACTATTATAGTATTAATAGTTTTTATTTTAATTTTAGTTTAAGTTAATAAGGTAATTTTGTTATGTGCTTCTGTTATTTTTTTTGTTTGCTTTTAATATTTCTATTTAGATTTAATTTATTTGTATTTCAACTTTAGTCATTTTTGTACTTCAAATTCAACTTATTTCAATTAGTTATTATATTATATTTAATATTTTATTTTATTACAGCTTTTTTACAATTACAAAATTATTAATGAAAAAATGTTTTTATTAGTTTTGGTTTACATTAATTACCTTGCCTGCGCTATGGCGTGTGTTTCAGACAGTTTTGTTTTGATTAACTGCTGGCCTGTTTGGATGCTCAGTGGATCCTCAAAATATGATAGTTAATGGGGCGGCAGTATTAAGATTGTCACATCGGTTCAGTGTCTGAGAGAAGATTGTAGACACAGAATTATTGAATACCAAATGTGAACGCAAGGAGCTAAGGAGGAGAACACTATGGCAGGCAGAGAAAATTGTATTCATCCCGCCATAACACCCGGGAAGCCATTACGACGTTGGTGCCTTAACTAGATGAGCAGCGAGCTTTTCCAAATGATAAATGACAAAACAGGGGACTAAAATTGTCATCTGGAAGGGGATTACAAAATTGTTGTTGTTTTTTTCTGTGATCGTTGTGATGGACGTCTTTGAGCAGAGAATATGAATGTCTAGAGCAGATTTTTTTTTTATAGGATGGATATGTGGCTAAATTTAAATTGCAGATGTGGGCGCAGCAGTTTCATTTCACATAAACCAGTCTTTATAACACTGTTTATAATACGAAACACCAGAAATGGAGAACAGAATGTCATTTTTTTATTTTATTTATTATTTCCAGCTGGTTTAATTAGACAAAAAATTCAGTCAGTGTCAGTTTCTGTTGATTTATTCAGAGGCATTTGCTTATTTATTAGAACTGTTTATTCATGCATTGTGTTTCCCTGGATTATGTAAGGAAAGCCAGCTCTGGGAGATCAGGGGTATGTCCTAAAAGAGATCAAAGGATTTGATGTGCATATATTGGATTAGGCCAAGGCCTGTTAATACAATAAGCTTAAACTGATGGCTATTATTGCACTAACAGGATAAGTGACCTCTCATCCTGTCTGATTTAACCAGTAGACACAGGTGAGATCAATACGAGGTCTCGCAGCAGCCTGTCGCTAATGTCATGTTCATGCCAGTTGGAGAGACTCCCGTTCTCATTTCAAAATTTTTTGAAGCTCTGAGAATATGATGATGAATCTCACTGGCATCATGCTCTTGGCAGAAGTAACTTATACTGACTTTTATTTATTTTTCTAAACAATTAGGTCTAAATTTGACAGAATTAATAGGTTTAGGGGATTTCAGTCATATTTTTCCCCGATCTTCACACTGAGTTGTCGAGATCGTGGCAGAAACCGGTTTCATATAGAGTGTACACGAAAATCGAATTACTTCTCTGTATCTTAACTATAAAGAGCGCGGTTATGGGGAGATGCTAAAAGTGGAAGAGACGCTTGCGCACTATCTCTCCCCCGAAGCGGCATCTTCCCTAAAGGCCCCGGCATTACCCACTAAGCCAGTCAGAACCACATCATCACTGGTGGGTAAAGCTTACTCAGCCGCTGGTCAGGCTGCAGCATGCCTTCACACTATGTCGCTGCTGCAGGCCTACCAAGCTGAGTTGTTAGGAGACATGGATGAGGGCGGGGGAGTTGGCTCTGACGTAGTTTGCGAACTAAGCTAAGCAGACGGACGCTTTCCAGAAGCTCCTCCCCATCACTCTCATGTCTCCGGGGCTGCTGAGCGGGAGCAGCCTCAAACTTCTAAAGCCAGCTCTTCGCACTGTGCTACCCAAAAGCAGAGGGGTAAGACGGATCTGAGGACAGTCACTATTTTCCATGAAGGCTGCGGGGAAGAGGTCCTGACTCCCGAGGGCTCAGGCCAGTGAGGGCAATCCCCCCCAAAATAGATAGAGCGGTCAACACCTCATTTTACGGTGCCCTCAGAGGACCGTTCTGCTAACCCTACCACTTCAGGGCTTCTCTTAAGCCTAATAATAAAGGTAAATGCTGCACAATGGTATCAATATTTTCAACGTCGGTCACATAACGTAATTAATTTGATTAGCCTTTTGCTTGACTATGTTATCAAACATAATAGAGGTAAATACTGCACAATAGTATCGCTCTTTACAACGTCGGACACACGTAATTAATATGATTAGACTTTTTCTTGCCTATGTTATCAAGCAGCTAATAATGTGTTGCTAATGTTACACAAACCATGTTCTCGTTCACCATCTCGGTCTGCCTTCTAACAAGCATCAGAAATGCTTTTAACAACTCAAAACGTTAGTGGAGAAAAGCATATAGTTCATCATAACATACTGTACATCATACACCCGCTATACAGCTAAATCACCCGATTTTTCATATCTTCAAAAAAATATGCCGGGATAACCTGGCTTCTCTTGAGACTCCCCTACTAGTTCAACACAATCCCATGAAAGTGTGCATCTATACCATGATTTTTATTTTTCGTGCATATGCTACGCAACGAAAACCCTTGGTTAGGATTAGGGGTGTGGAGTGCATGAGTATTACACGGCATAAAGTGCTTATCATATGCACGCAAAAACAATTTTTGCCATATAAATGGCATGAGAAATAACATTCGTGGTATAGATACGCAATTTCATGAGATCAGGCTGGCTAGTTCGCTGTCAATTATATTCTTAAGCCCACTAGCACGTTGACGTGATAGCTTACAAGGTAGTTTGTGAAGTAAGAATCACCAGCGATTTCAAACCGCGTTTTTGAGACTGACTTTAGATCACTGCAGTTGGAGAAAATACTCAGCAATGGTGTTGACTTATGAATTTGCATATGGTTTGCCTAAAAGCACATTAAAAACTTGGTTTTCACCTCAGGGGGACTTTAACAGAATGGCTCACATTGCCTGCATTTGAAACATAGGCACCAAAATGTGAGACGAGCCATGAGAATGTCTCTGATGATGAGTCACTCCCCCACAGTGACATTAAGCTGGTCAGATGATTTTTTTTTAGGAAGGTGCAGTGTTGAGGGGGCCGGAGTGGCAAGAAGTGGACGCTGTCTCAGAGAATACCTGCCAGTGGCATCACATGTCACTTCTGATTCGTGACAAATGGATTTTGTGCTTCGTGTAATTAGGAAATAATGCTGCTCGATCACTTTTGGCACTTGTAACAAAATACGTTTCTACAGATTTGTGTGTCTGCTGCGATCACAAGGTCGTCCGGTTACTGCCGCAATATTGAGAGTTTCTGTTACACTTTTTTGAAGAATGAAGGACAATGTAATGAGAGGAGAGAGAGAGAGAGAGAGAGAGAGAGAGAGAGGAGAGAGAGAGAGAGAGAGAGAGAGAGAGAGAGGAGAGAGAGAGAGAGAGAGAGAGAGAGAGAGAGAGAGAGAGAGAGAGAGAGAGAGAGAGAGAGAGAGAGAGAGAGGAGAGAGAAGAGGAGAGAGAGAGAGAGAGAGAGAGAGTAGAGAGAACAACTGCATGCCACAGTAATTGATTATTAAAAAAGAGGAATTCAATCCTTAAGCTCTGGCAAATTCCTCTCTGGCAGAAGGTCTTTTCAAATTTTCTCTGCTACATTCAAACTGTTTTTAGAAACAGAAAAAGAGAGCGAGGGGAAGCGGTTTGCTTTTTTAAACTCGGCCTGTTGAAATGGCTAGTTTCCAATGGAAACTTTCCATTGTTCTTGTACATCGTGCACTGTAAAACATAAAAAGAAAATATCACTTTTAAAACAAGCAAAGAATGCTGAATTGTTTTTTTTTTTTTTACTAGATTTGTGAATTTGGTTTATGTATACTACAATTCTTTAAGTAAAAAAAAAATATATAGCAGGTGGCTGGATGACTGTTTTTTGTTGTTGTTGTTGTTATAATATAAATGTTTTGTGATTCAGTCCCATTTGTGTTCCCAGCATGAATTCATATGGCTGCAATTTTTTTTACTTACACTGTTGTCGAATACATTTAGTATTGTTGATACTTTCCTGAAGCTCAGAGGTCTTGAACCCTGCTCCTGGGGAATCAAGCTCTTCAGGATCACTTGAAATGCCTCTCATTCAACTCCCTAGCTCCCTATAGCTCCCAAATTCGTGAAGCAGTATAGTATATCATGTTCACGAATTCGGGCACTGGTAGGTAAAGTAAAGGACGTTGGCTAACTACACATTGGGACACGATGAATCTATTTCCGGTGACTTGACAACGTCCTCTTTGTACAAAATCACTACTGGTATTTATGAATAACAGCAGAGCTGATATCTTTCTGACATTACTTGCAATGTTATTTAAAGTACATTATGATAAATATTTTGCTTGTTACATATACTGTATGTGCAACATTTCAGCCTTAAATAAATGATAAATGTTTGCTAGATTATGTTCATTAGCGATCTATGTTAATGCTGAAAGATGCAAAGATCAATGCAAAGATCGCTGCCGGCCCCAGATTATTGTTGTTCAACATTCACTACTTTAAAACATCACACTTTTATTTGATCTGGAAAAACTGAGTGTCATGATTTGACCACTGTTTATGACAAAACTAGGTTAAAGTGACAATAATTTCTTAACTTATGTCAGGAGTGTAAAATAATAAATCTGTAATTTTTGATAGTTTGAATAGAATAACAACTTGCATTCATTTTTAGTCGCGTCTGCTGCAATTCATTTTTGTTAACATACAGTAGATGCACTAGACCACGTCCGTTAGGGCTCTAAGTCCAAAAGTGTGCATATTTGGAGAAATATTGATTTATTCTATGTTTGCAAAATATTTCGTCATACAGAATAGAATTTCTATGCAACCTGAATTATGCAGAAGAGCTGAAAAAGCATTCTGAGGGAGCTATCTCTCCTATTCTTGGTCTTGCGTGACTTTAGTGAGCGTCCATTCGATCTAGAACTGTCAATCATCTTACGTGACCATAATTCTTGCCCGTTCTGCATGGCACTGTCATGTACACTTGACGAAGCTTGATTTTACCTAATTCCATACATGTGAAATTTGGAGCAGAAGTTTATATGACTTGTATATAGAAAATGTATAGAGAATATAAAGCTCTCAGATTTAATTAAAAAGATCTTCATCTGTGTTTCGAATGTCTTTACAGCAGTGGTGACACGTGAAAGTGTGTGTATAAAAGTCAAGTTCCTTATTGTCTTCTGAACCCAAACTGAAAAGCAGCACTCAGTCTTGTTCAAATCTAGTGAAAAGACAGCAGCATTATCGATACTGCTGATAGTTTGACAGTTGTTTATGACAATAGGAAAATAGTTTTTTGAATACTTTAGCGATTGGACTGTAACATGTTTCACAGATAGTGTTGGGATTCTTTTCTAAAGAAGATAGAACAGGCGATGTAAAACCAAACCCCAAAACAAATTTGATTGAATTGGTTTTTCAGTTATTTGATGCATATTGATTGTTCCAGTAAAAATTAATGTTGCAGAGAACAGCAGTTTTTTTTTTTAAACAGAATTGACATTTTGTTACATTTAAACAGTTAGACCCATTTGTCTTTGTTTACCTCTGGAAGGTTTTTTGTCACTGTTATTGTCCTGATCTTCAACCAAATCCCAAAGCAGAGGTAAAAGTGTTCTGTATAGTCATTGTCAGCGGTAGTTAATGTCAGCCACAGATGAACGACTTCTATTAATTAGATTTAAAGACAATGCGCAGCGACATCCACTAGTAAGTGCGCTGCTCATAAATCATGAGGACTTTAGGTGCTGCAATGAAACTGATGAAAAGTTTGGCTGCAGAATAGTTTTAATGGTTTTAATAGTTCAGCTGCTGTTCAGATTTGCTGTCACCTAGGCTAATTGAGGCCCTTTTTTTGTTGTTTTGAGCACATGGTGTGTTGTTTCACAGTAGCCATAAAAGCTAATGTTATTGAGCTTGTCAAGTAAATATCGGCATGGAATTAACTTTATTTAGACTGGCTTATCATAAATGGTGTGTGTTGCCGATACACCCTGATAAATATTTTATATACAATACAAGGCATATAAACTTCTCTAAGTCAATATATCTCTCTATGAATTTGCCACACAATCACTTTAGGGTGTTTTGGTCCGCTTGCCTGGTGAAAAGGCTGAAGCAGTAAATGGCTTGTACCTTGAGGAAGTAGGTCACCACTGTAAATATCGCAGCAGTAATAGTTCCAGCCACTGTAGCTGTATTGATCATGCAGCCGCTGCCTCTGGAGATCTGGCTCAAATGTTTTGTTTTCCCACACTAATGAAGAGAAGGGAATTGTTGCACCACTGATGCACTAGTTACAGATACTTCTAGGTCTAGTCTTAGAAAAATCTGAGGACTGGAAGAAAATTGTCTCTGAATTGCAGTTTTCCTCTCGTCGTTATTGGATGGGCACATTCAATAGCACAATGTCCTGGGATTTCTGTCAATGCAAGAACTGTATGAACAATAATTGACTAGTATTCTTGGTGTTTTCTGTATTCTGGGACGTTCCTTTGAGAAGCACTGATATCACAGTAGAATGCTATTGTAAGCTTTCAGGCTTTTTTCTTATGTGAAGAGACTTTCAACGAATATAACAAAAAATGTTTCTGCAACAAATCAACTACCCTGCCTTTAAGGTTCTACATTCTCTCTGTATAAGCGCTCAGCGCTTCAGCGTGAAAAAAAAACGCTCAGTGCCTCGTTACGCTCATGGCGTTTAAAAAACGTGGCGCTCCCATTGAAAACAATTGGAAATATACGCCAGCTGTGTGAAAAAACGCTTTGGTGGACACACGGCCTTATGATCAGCAATTTGAACAAAATGTGTTTTAAGTGTACCTGTCCAAACCTGTAGATTTCACTGCAGAGCTGACTTCATCAAAAGTTCGCCTTAATATAAGCTACATAAGAGACACAACAAATATTAGCTTGTTCAGTTGTAAAATACAAAACAAATAGTTCATATTTTCCTTACTGGTACAGAATGTGTTGCCTGTGAGCTACTTTTTCAATTTTTTTGAAAATTATTTTTATTTTCTCTCTTGTCTCTTTTAGCTTCTATAAAACTTGTCTTTTGGACTTAATTCAGAACTGATGGTCAGTACCAAAAGTCTGATTTAGAGCTTTCAATCAAAATCATTTTCTGCTATAGGCCTTCTGCTCAGATATCTCTCCAGCTGGCAGTGGAGAGGGGTGCATGTGGCCCAGTTAAACCCCAGGCTTTGGTGCGGCCACAGAATGATAAGGCTGAGCCAGTAACAAGCCCTCAAACCGCTTGGCCCAAACTCCAATTACACTGGAACCCTGCTCTGAGTTCTCAGCATGGGCATGAAAGCCAGTTTAGTGGGGTATAATTTCACTGCGGCCATCAAAACTGCCCAAGGCTTCTGTTGGGTCATATTTATGGCTCGTTCAAAGAAAAGGGACCAACACAATATATAGCAGCTTCATGGATTCCTCCTTTGACCGTCGGCACATTCATGTACGGTATTTTTCTATTGATGCGGGTTTTGAGAAATTCCTGCCTCATTTGAGACACAACTAAACTGTCTGTTTCTAAAGTCTTGCAATCAATTGTTAAATTCCTGAACAAAGACAGGGCCCATTTTCCATAGAAAGGACGTGCAGTGTTCAATGACAAAACTGGAGGAAGTGATCACAGTACCTTCTGGGATCTAGGATTATAGCTGTTCAGAAAAGGCTTGCCAAGCTGAAATCTCGCTAATTATTAATTACATACCCAAGCACTTGGCTCAGGGGCATGGCATATTTTCTGGAAATATGTTGTTCTCAGAAGGCAAAATACAGCATTTTACTGTACTAAATACTGACGGCCTCTGATACTGCCATCTAATGTTCAGCAAACAGCCTGATAAGGGCTTTTGGTTGTAAATGACTGTCAAGCAGATAAAATGAAAATGCACAATGGAAATGTGCTCTGGAGTGTAATTGCTGTCTCATAGTCTCAGCCTCTGTTAAGAGCTTATTAACTCAAAATAATCAGCTGAAGCCATTGACCTCAAACAGTAGCACTTTGTAGTGATTAGTAGACTTATCTAACAGCTAGTTTAGAAATATTTAAAATCTAAATGTAATTACCGGTATTGCATGAGGGCTGTAAACTTCAAACAACTATTTATGCTTGTGCTTTCGTTTGCTATAGGTTTTCAACCATATGGGTCATGACCTCTTGCGGGGTTGCTAAAGATGAACATGTTTTATTCTACGAACTGTATTTTATTGATAAAATCACCAGTGCAGCGCTGACACTACATTTCTGTGCGAGTGTGTGTCCGTACTGAATATGTGCGCATTTGATTGGGAGAGAGAGCTGGAGAAAAAGAGTACGTATGTGCTTTCCATACATAGTAAAACGTAATTTTGTCGCAAAAAAATGGATTTTTTTTTGGGTTTTATCCTATCGTTTACCATATTTATTTGCTTAGTCAATGTCATGGTGGGGATTGGTTCTTTTGCTGTTGTAAGCTGTAAGGACCTTTGAAATAACCGAAATCATTTGGCGAAGTTATATGGTACTGTAATGCAAAGCAGGTAAAGCAGGTCAAGACCTGCTTGGAACTTCTTTAGCCGTGCGTTTCCCTGAAAATAACTGCACACCTAGAGATCAGATTCAAGCATTCAACAGCCCCGTAGTATAAGCCGTCAATAAAAGTCGGTATGTGACCATAACCAATAACTGATTTAGAATTGTCATTAAGGTTCTACTGTGATACATTTGTAACATAATTGTTTACTGTCACTTTTTATTAATTTAATTAATCCTTGATGAACAAAAAAAAAAAACATAAGAAAGAATAGAAACTTGTGAATCTTACAGATCTAAAGATGCAATACTCTCAGTGAATTGGTGCCCTCTCTGCAAAAACAAAATCCTGAAGGAAACGCTGCATTTTTTTATTTTTAACTTTTGGCCTTGAAGTATAAAGTGTAAAGGGATTGGTGTTATGAAAGGTGTTTCAAAGCAGTGAGAGGAAACAGCACAATTTCACAGCAGTTTGCTTCTGTACTGGAATAGAACATTGTGAAGAAAGATTGCAAGAATAAAGATAAATTGTTTCATATGGCTAAACTGTTTCATATGGCTAAACTATCTAAACATAGTCCAGAATATGTTATCAAAATCGTTTGAGGTGATAGCCGTGGTTGATCTATTCTATTTCTAGACATTACTTTGGTTTTCTGAGAGCAGAGCAGACTTGTTTTTAGTTCTGCTATTGATAGGCCTGGTTTCATGGCACCCTTTAGAAGTGTGTGTGCCCAGTTCTAGGGTGGTGCTTCCGGCTCCTGCTCATTACCTATGGAGGTAGTGGTGTGAGATTGCCTTCCCCTCTGGTTGGCTCAGCTTCTGTGGTTTCACATGAAAGGCCCGGTTTGACTGCGGATGATGGCAGCTGGGAGCCCCAAACAAAAGGATCCTTTCTGTCTTTGCTCTGTCTCTCTCAGCTGGTCCTTTTATTGCCAGGGCTCTAGCCCGTTTGGAAGTCACATCTGTTACATGGGCAGTGAAGAAGATGGAATCCGGTTGCCTGGGTTGAGCAGGACACAAATAAGAAAACTCCTGCAAAACACTGGGGAAATCATTTCCAGAGATTCCCAGAATGCACCTGACATCCAGCACTGGTCCAACCTTTTGTTTACTGCTAGTTAATCTTTTTGTGGCTTTCTGAACACTACTAAAATCTTTGATTGGAGAGCCAGTAGCCAATCCTGTTCCTGAGGATTTAGGCTTCAGTGTTCAGCTCCAGCCATGCTCAACACACCTGTCTGTAATTATCAAGCCCCGTGTTCGAAAATCACCCCCTATTCCCTCATTCACTATTCCCTCTATTACTCCAGGCTAATATAGTCCACTTGAAGGAGTGAATGAAAAAGAGTGAGTGAATTCGGACACTCTGAGGGTTCCAAAAGGGCTGCTGCTTTTGCATAGTTTGTGCTTGCTGTTATCAATTGACACTCCGCAAACAGCTCCAGTTGTAATGAAAAGATTTATCTTTAACTTCTGTTATTGAAACTAGCATGTACAAACCTTAATTAAGCAATTGCATAATTAAAAGGGAATTATTTATACCTGGATGATATTACGATGTAACCACATTAGACCAGTGTTGGGTTGGATGGATGATGATTCAGCTGCGGGTGCCATTTTCTGGCGAGAGGTGGAAATTCTTTCGGTGCAACTGTCACAGTGCAGTATGGGTATTTTCTAGCTGCTGAGCGTACATCAGTTGTACACTCATTATTGTGGTGCATTGTGGGATTGAATGAGTGCATTCAATAACATTCACTATGGTTTCGGACAACCATTCTTTTCTTTTTTGTTGTTGTTGTCTTAGTTCACCTAAAAATTAAAACCGTCTTTGTTTACTCTCTCATCTATTTCCAAACATGCATGACTTACGTTCTGTAGGAAAGATGTATGTTCAACCTATCACTGAAATCAAGGCTAATACAATATTTTATTTGCTCTCTTTTTTATTTTAATCCATTAGACCTGTTCTAACAGGTTACAATTTCACACTGCCTGCATAAATGCATTGCTTATGCAGACACAAACACTGTCAGAATTAAAGTACAATGTGATGTTGCTGCAGTTAAGCTGCTTTTTCACCTTACACAGTTCATTTATAACAGAGGAGGAGTCATATGCTTATGTTTACTATTGACAGAAAATGCTGTGTTCAGAATTCTTCACACATCTTACTATACCTGTTTTTTAGGTCTCTGTGGAGGGATTGAATTCGTAGCAGGCTCCTAGAATAAGAACCTCTCAACTTTTAATTAGAATTACAGGATGTTGTCTCTCTTGCCACACAATAATTAGTCAGGACAACAGGAAATGAGAATGAGTCATCATTAATGGCTTCCGCCATCTTTCCATTATTTCAGATGCCAGTGAGCTACTAGTGCTTGATGAACTCTGTGTACAGTCAGTGCTTTTGCTCTTATCTATTGTACACTCAGAAATGTTGCTGAGTGGACCCACACTATGTGAGAGGATTGGCAGGATCTGAAAAGGATGTTTTTGTGTATTGAACAAAAGATGTGGTGTACATGAAGTGTCTTATGATTCACTTAGAGAAGACAGCGTATGGCATCTTTTCATTACAGAAAAGGTCCTGGTGGTAAGTGAGAAAGTCTGAAGCTTAATGGCTGGTTCTGTGAGAAATGGCTGTAGCACACTACTTTGGAAGGGATAATATTGGGCCTGTTTACACCTGGTCACTTTATGCATTTTTACTGTTTGAATGCTGATTTACTGATGCCATTTTTTCCAGAAAGAGGAACAATTGTTCAAACAAATGTCTCCCAACTGTTCCATGTATACTTGGCCGCATTAAATGTGTCTCCACAAAGCGAATATAAATCCGATATTCCGAGATTTAACAGAGTTCATCAACAAAAGTATCAGATATGCAATGCATTTTATTTATTATCAATTTAAATATCAAAAACCAAAATAGAGAGAGAGAGAGAGAGAGAGAGAGAGAGAGAGAGAGAGAGAGAGAGAGAGAGAGCAAGACAGACAGACAGATAGACATGTTTAGACAGCGCTCGAACACCAAATTGATTCCTCTTTCGCGTTTACTTGTGCTTGAGTGGACACATAGACAAAATTGACAAAATACCTATCTTGGCAAGTATTCTCTCGGTTATATCATAATGAACAGATGAGAAAGAAACCGGATGTGTGCCAGTATATTCGGTCTGAGTATTCTGTCTTAAAGGGACAGCAGCCTAATATTCCTGCTGTTGACTGTGTCATTAATGTTAATAAAATGAAAAAAAAAAAATATATAATCATCATCTTCCATGTTCAAGAGAAAAGAAGATAGTGAATAGAGCAGTCAGGAGGAAAGTGATGGCGACAGCTTCAAGGATAAGTGTGCTACGTAAAGTGGAGTACCAAGCACCATCTCCAGGTGCTCCCTTGAGAACCAGAACAAAAAAGTTATATGCACCCCTGAATATAAATATATATAATCAATGTCATTCTCTGATTAAAGCTGTTAAGTACTTAGTCTTGCACCTTTGTCTTTTTGTCATATTTTTAAATAGCTTTTTGCTGCAAATCAAAGTTTTATTTTTAGATTAATGTCGTAGCTGGTTTGTTTGGTGCATGGCTTATAACTCCTAAACAAAGACTTTTTAAAAAAAATTGTGTTAAACAGCATCAAAACAGTGATCAGGAATAAGTTAGGCCATCCTTAAAAATATTCTTGTTTGCCGTAACCCGACCGACCCTGTCAATTTAGGACCGACCCAATAATTTTTTTTTTTTTTCCCTTTTAGTCCGACCGACTTGCCGATTGTAAACTTGCGTTAAGACCGACCAAAATGTTTTTTTTTACTCTTCAAACAACTAATACAAATGCAATAATATAATATTAATCATATTTTAGTAAGTATTGTGAATATAAAAAGCCTACATAGGCTACGTTCTTTCTTTTAGATATAAACCCGCGGCGTCTGTTATGTTTACACCATGGTATACGTCACATATGGTCTAGACACGTTCGCTTCGTTTCATTCACTGTCAGTGGTTCGCGCTTGGTAATGATGACTGCGGGTGTTGTTTTCCGAGAATTTTGTAGTCCTGTTTGTCATTGTGCACGAAACTTCACGCCAATAAATCATTAGAAATATTGCTGACTTGTGCGCGTCTCATGCGCTCTCTTTACGTTCGTCCTAATCTGGTCCTAATGCCTGTTAGTTGTCCGTGGATTTGCCTATAATATGTGGCGTTGAAAAATGGAAACGTCATTAGACATGAAAACTTGATTTTACAATCGATTTAAATGAACACTTTTGTCTCAAAAAACAAACAGGATTTTTTTCACAAAACAAAAGTGACAAGTTCTGACAACCGAAAGCAACGTAACTGGTGTCTGATTTGTAGGTTGCATTGACACCTAGCGGTGGATGCAAGTAAAACAGTAGCCTATAACCCAGTAAACTAGTAACCAGTAACACAATTGAAATTATGTTTTATGGATGTAAACATCCTAAATGTAACACATTAACATGTTTTCTCATAGGTATTACATTGCATAATCTAATTAACTGTTATTTTGTGAATTCTAAAGTCATTTTAATTTATTTGTTTACCTCTGAAAATCCACTTTCATTGAACTCTAGTGGCTTCTTTTTTCTTGATTTTGCCACAAAAAAATCAAATAAATGCAGCTGAAATTAATGTAATACAAATGTTTTTGACATATCTATATAACCTGCATCAGAATGAGGTTTGCAAAGGTGCGCCAGAAGGCACGGTTTGAAGACACAGTCAGTGACGTCACGATATGCAAATTTGTTTAAATTCATACCATGACCAAAATTGTACTTTTTTTTTTACATTGAATCTTGAAAAAAAAAAATATATAGGCCTACCTACCGACCCCCTTTTTTTTTTTTGCTGTTACTGCAAACCAAAATATTTTTAAGGATGGCCTTACTCACAAGCAGGTAAATATTCCCCCATTTTTCAGACGTTATCATAGAGTCCAACATGAACTGTATGCGATTCCAAAATGTCAGATGTTCTAGTATGTTGTTTGTTATGATAAGAGAGATCTTATCAAAATCACCTTTCATCTGCTTCATGGGTAATCTCCCTGTTGTCAGTGCACCTTTTTGCCTCTAAGCAGTTATTTAGCATGCTTATTAGCACAGCAGTATTTGAATGCTATCATTTATAAGCACCTGCTTTGACTTGACGCTGTGTCCCGGTTGCAGTGTAGCTTGCTAGCATTCATCACGTTCTCCAGTGTCTGCCTTACTTACGGCTGGCTGACACCAGCACTGATGGGGCTGCTCCATCAAAGGGCTCTAGTATCTGTCAGTGAGTCACCAAGTCGCTCTGTGAAATGCCAATCGAGTAGCACTGCACATCCGAGGATCAGTTCATTTAAGTTGGGCACATGCCGAATGGAGGAGCAGAGGGTGAAAGCATACCCTCTGTGAAAGGTTATCTCCTCACCCCGATCTTCACCTTTGAAGTTGTGCTGCGCTAAACAATGTGTTATTGAGCAGGATGTAACTCTAGAGCTCCACGGACTTTGTTGATCTGCCGCTGAGAGCAGAGACGATGAATTATTGAGTCCTGGGGCGATAGAGGCATTTGGAGGCCTTATTGTCCTGGTTTGTGTGAATTTTTAAATTGTGATGGTCACATAGAGGGGAGCAGAGTTCAAATACGTGGTGATTGAATCAAATGAGTAACGTTACGAAAGGGTGCGTGTGCTGATATTCTCCAGTGATCTGTAAAGGACAACACTGGCTGTTATTTCCCAGTGCATTGAGGGTCATCTAAATTCAATGATATGATTTAACTCAGATCTGAGTGCAAAAATGTGACTTGAAACTTTAAAGGCCCGTTCACACCAAGAACGATAACTATAAAGATAATCATATTTTTTTATTTGTATTAGCCTCTGGTAATGTTCTGGTTGTCATAAGCATGTTGCAGTTCTTTCATCTGCCACTTTAAAGGCTCAAGCTCTTTAAAGTAAGGTAGATTCTGATTGGCTGTCAATTGTGATTCCAAAGTTCTTGTTCCTCTGTGTCATTGTTGTTATAGTTGTGGTAAGGATTGAATTTAAATGATTATTAAAACAGGGATGGAAGAAAAATTGCTGCATCGATGCATCGCGATTCTCTCTCCAACGAATCTAACCGCAGATGCGCAATGACTCTGCATGTTCTTTAGAGACAACCGTATTCTGCTTGCTTCTAATTCCTCACACACACCACTCAAACCTTTCATAGAATAATCTTACATACAGTTCGGGAAGGTTGAAATGAATTACAAGGACATTCGCAGGCTTTATTGCAATGGATATGCGCTGTGCTTGAGGTTATGCTTGCAGTGTGTGGTCTTGTCCCCGGTATTTTCCTTACAAATACTCTACGAAGGCATCATTTACAGTATGTCGTTTGGAATGGAGTAGGCATTATGAAACTCACTGACAGAAGGCTGCTTTCAATTTCAAATGCTCACGTGCACTTTGTGCAAGATTTATGTGCGACTTATGTGTGTTAAATCTACTTGCATCTCAAAATGCTTTATGATGCGAAATTAATGTAAACAGTCAATTATGTCTTAAGGGATTAACAGACAAAAACATCTTATATTTCAAAAGAAATCGATGCATTAGTGTGAATACAGCTTGTTAAAACATCGGCTGTCTATGATGTCATCATAATAATCAAACAACAGTAAAGAAAAATCAGAAAAAATCTCTCTCTGAGAAAGAGAAAAATCACTCACAGCTCAGCTCTTGAATGGAAACATTTCAGATACTCTTAAATACTGGAAGCACTCTTAGTTTATGGCTTGTATTTTCTTGGTTTCTCTTTATTATTTAAAATTCTTAACATACAATTTTTGTTTTTATAAAAAAAATCATTTGTAATTATTTATGTAATTAAATACATATAAAAGATTTAAGTCAGTAAACAAATTAATTAATAAGAAAAAAAGTAGATCAAGAATCGTTCTGTAACTGGATCGTGACTCCCAAAATTGGAATCGGATCGGATCGTGAGGGGCCTAAAGATTCCCAGCCCTAATAGTTGTTATAAGTATCGTCTTTGGTGTGACAGGGCTCCACTTTAAAGAATTGTGAGCAACAGATGTTTAGATCTTCAAATTTGATTTTCAGAAGAAAAAAATTTCTGAATATTCAAACCATGCAAAAAAAATTGCCACTTGTGCAGTATTTGTCACTCTTTTCTGGTAAATTAAAAAAAAAAAAAATTATTTATCCACAGCATTGCTTTTCTAGGAAACTTCTACAAATAATTATATATAATATATATTTATATTCTCCATGGTTTATAACGCATATTGAAACCTTGAGATTGACTTTTTATAGGCTACTCTGTATAAAAAGTGGCAAGGGCAGTTTGGCTTGTATGTTTCTGCACACCTTGACTTTGAACTACCACCTGCTGAGGTTTAATTAAACATCTGATTTATACAGAGCTGTGTTGCTTTGAGCACTGCTCTGCCCAGTAGCAGTTGCATGGATGAGGTGCGTGGAGCAGCTGCTGTGATACAGGTAGTCTGGTGTTTCATCTCTACAACCTAAAGGACCAATAAACTTTCAGACACATCTTTATTTTTTTAGCTTAAAAGAATGTCACAGAATGGAAAGCTCATGATTGTGGGATATCAAAAGCAGCAAAGGATACATCTATGATGTCTTCAAAATCAATCAGATGAAGTTATCTCAGGAAGTGAAGCTAACATTGGATTGGGACTTTCAGACGCAGCCTCTGTCTTTTTTAATTTTTCAATTAGCCATTGTTACCTAAATGTGTATTGCAAGACATAAATTAAAGGAAACATCCAGTTAAAAATAATCATGCCATGTTTCCCTTTCTTTTTCACTGAATGATCGCAAGGAAGATGTTTATGATGAATTAATTAGGATTGACAAGGCTCCATTTATTTGTTCAAATATACTGGAAAAACTAATATTGTGAAACATTTTTACAATTTGAAATAACTGGGTTCTATTTACTATATTTTAAAGTGTAATTTATTCCTGGGGTGGCAAAGTGGAATTTTCAGTACTCAAATAACCTTTGTTATTATGTTTTTGTTAAATGATTATATTATGTATATAATAAATGTCTCTACTATCACTTTTGATCAATTTAATGCATCCTTGCTGAATAAAAGTAAAAAGTCGCACCGTTTGTGATGTTGCAAAAAAAGGAGACAAATTTAATAAAAAAAATCCTCATTGTGAATATATTCCAAAATATTAAATATATATCCTAGCCCTAGTGCCATCTCAAAATTTAGAGACATTCATTACAGCTCTCTCCTCCTGCCCACACCCCCTTAGTCATGTTCCCTCGGCCCATTTCTCTGTCATTCTCTCTTTTTTGGCTCTCCGACTGTTCGCCTCCAGTTCTGTCCTCCCACTCCCTCTCCTCTCTCTCTCTCTCTCTCTCTCTCTCTCTCTCTCTCTCTCTCTCTCTCTCTCTCTCTCTCTCTCTCTCTGTGTCTTTCCTCCCCACCATCATTCCCTCTACTGCTTTACTTCTCATGGCTCTCAGCGTGCAGTGTTATGTTCAGTGACTCCTCCATCTGTTCATCTTTTCCTCTTCCTCTTCCTCTCTTCTCTCTTCAGTGGTCACTTACAGCCACGTGGTTCTGCTGTGTAGTTCACCGGGCGGCCAACACTCCATCACCAAAGCTGGAGACATAGCTAGTAGAGTACGGGAATGACCCAGGGTGTCTTAAAAAACATTTGCTGTGACTAAACACACTTTTCATCCTCTCTTGAGTGCCCCCCCTTACAAAATAGCACCATGGTACAGTGATCATATCAGATGGAAATGCCTTGGTACTTTGATATATTTTGAAGTTTGAGTGACTGCCATATAAATTTAAGGGTTCTCTACCTTTCAGAATTACATTTTTTAAATTCCAATTAAATTAATTGAATTCCAGAATTTGTTTTGAATCTGAATTGTGCTAGAACAGGATACAGAATTGTAGTTTGAATCTGATTTTTAAGAATTAAATTGGAATAAAATTCAAAGCAGCTATACAGTACATACAGTATATACACATGTACAAAAGTATGACATCTTTATCTTGTAATCTCCCTATTTTCACTTCCACAGAATAAATTATGGTTGATTGCTAATTTAGCTAATTATAGGATGGTACATTTCTTTTAAAAAAAAAAGTAAAACAGTGTTACTTTGTCTGTGTTATCAGTCATTGTTTTTTTTAGTTCATTTTATGTTTCACTTTGTGATAGTTCACCCAAAACTTCTTTAATCACAAATTCCAATCATGTTTTTCCAAACATGTGTAAATGTATTTCCTCTACTAAACACACCAAAATATATTTTCAAAGATCTTTTTAAAAAAACTGTTTTCGTCCATACAACATAAGTCAGTGGGTTCCAAAACAACACTGGACTCTTTCATCAGGTGGACAATACATTTTCTTTTGTGTTCTGCAGAAGAAAGGAAGTCATGCAGTTTCAGAATGAGCCCTGGTTAAAGTGTAGAGCCGGGTAGAGGATGTTCTCACTGTTTGGATTTGAGCATTACAGCAGGTGTCAAAGTAAAGAGAAATAATTGGATTGAGCATGAGCCCAGTTTAAGTTAACTAGATTTTACAGATACTACAAATGTCCTATCTGAACAGGAAAGGCGAGACCTTCCCCCCAACGGTGACCTAGTGGGTGACATTTGTGTGGTGGTGAAGTGGTTGTGCTTTTGACAGGATTCGTTTCTAATACTCCCTTTCTCTCTACAGTACAGTATGTTTTTCTCCTTTCATTTTTCCTTCTCTCCCCCTTTCTCATGTGCTCCAGCTGCCTACATTATTATTTGTGGTGATGTTGCGTAACTTTGTTGGCTGTTGGCCTGAGAGCCATGCTAGACCTCTGCAGGGGTCAGAAGACAGTGGGATGGGGATGGAGAGAATTAGAGAGAATTAGTTTGTGTGGCCAAAAGATCCAGGTAATAAATCTTTTGTGCTTTGAGGCACGTACAGTACAGTATATTACAGTTTCGTGGGCTCATCCCCCATGGTGGCCTGGCTGATGTTATATAATGACATGTTGGATGCACTTAGTAAAAGTCCCTTTAAGGCAGGCCAGTGTTTTTGATGCCCAGCAGGGTAATGCTATTTTCTGTAGGTTTGGGAATTGGGTAAAACAGAAGTCCTATTTGTGAACATTATATTTCCATAATATATTTAAAATCAGCTAATATTGTACAAATCATTGTAAAAATAAAAACATAAATAATAATAATATAACTAAACAAATAAATACATAAATCAGCAATAGTGTAATCTCAGTAAAACCATAGTAAATAGCAAATCATAGTAAAAGCCATAAATAATAATGATAAGAATAATATTAATAATAATAATTTAGTAAAAAAAAAATGTTTCAATAAATTGTTTCAACTTACAGAGAAGTCACGGTTCGGTACATATTGGTTTTGGGGGTCACGCACGGTTCAATACGAGTTCGGTAAAACAGGAAAAAGCATGAAATCCCCGATGCTAGGTTTCTTTTAATTCATTTTGAACAGACAGTATAGTACAAATTACAGTTTCCAAATCCACCGTTTGTTCCAAATAAAGCGCCATTTAGTTTGGACTCTGTACGTTTGACTGAATTGTTTGTTTGTCTTTATTTATTGTATAGCTTCTTATGCTTTATACTTATACTTTATAGTTGATATTGATCATTAAAATCATAAAAAACAGAGACAGGGTTTGTGTCACATGCACATATTGCCTCCAATTCGGAGCAGTATTCGAGGCTAAGCGCATCCCATCATGTATTATGTTCGGGACAAATGCCCCGAAATCGCGAGATGTCGAGGAAAACATTCCACTGTACTGTAAGTTAAATGAATTAGAATTTTCATATAATTTGGTAGTAAAACATAGTGTTGCACATTTTATTGGTGCTAATATGAGTAGGGTACAGTACGTGTATTTTGTACAACATTTGCAATTGCTTTTTATTTAATTTTTATTTAATTTTATTTTTGAAATGGTGTCTTCTGTTAGTTACATAGCGACTACTGAACAGACATTTTTTAAACATTTGCATTTACCCGTGTGTCCCATCGGGTAATCAAAAGTTCAATACACACTTGCAGTTTTCATGCCTACTTGAACTTACCACGCCTACTTAGGAAAAAACGTAGGAAATATGTTATGTAAGTAGACAAGTGGTCAATTGCAAAGACCGCAAGTGTGGGTATATAGACAGGGCAGTTGTGTCCTTCATTGCCCGAGAAACAGAAGGCTTATTTGATGTCGCTTTTTAATCGGGACCGTATTCATCGCACCACAGTGATGCAATCGGCCTTCGAATGCGGCCTTCGAAGGGTGCAGCCTCTGAATTGGTACGCAGCTCTTGTTTTGGGTTAGTGCATAGATCATCTGTTCTTCTTCTGCTCTTTTTCCTGTTGTGGTAGATAGCAAACAGCATTACATTAGTGCGCATGCGCCCAGTTATGGATTGGAGTGTGGATCGTTCTATGTACCGAACCGTGATGTCCGTACCATGTCGATTCGGGATGAAAACATGTACCGTTACACTCCTAATATATATATATATATATATATATATATATATATATATATATATATATATATATATATATATATATATATATATCGTCGCTGTCCGATGAAAACCGCGTATGTCCATTTTGCCGATTTTGAGATTTTTCGACAGATAGAATGTCCGGGTTCATTTCCGTATGTGCGTCACATGTCTAAATGACCAATGAAAAGTTGTGAAATCATGTCATCTGATTTTCACGTATATCCATTTGGTGTCAAAGCTGTCAATCACGCCGCGTATCTCCCGCCCTGTGGAGGCGTCTCGCAGGTCTAAGCGTCTCTGGAAGCTCAGGATTGTATAGCCGAATAACTCTGTGAGGTAAAGTATAAGCAAATGTTTGTTTTTGACAACACTGTTCAAGTTTATTATATATTCGCAATATATTCACAACTGTTATTTACCGGTAAATGGTCTAGAGGAAGTAATTGTCACTGTTTATTGTGGAGATGTTAACGCACGGGTCTGTTAACAATAGCCTACTTTTAAGGTAGTCTAATATTTTTCTGACTAATAAATTACTGACACAGTAAAGGGTAGATTTAAATAAAGAATAACGAATAAAGAATAATGAATTTTAAATAAAGAAAAGCTAAATTCAAATAAAGAAAAAACTAAATTTAAATAAAGAAAAATTACATTTAAATAAAAAAAAAAACGAAAATTGAATGAAGAAAAAAACGAAAATTAAATAAAGAAAAAAACGAAATTTAAATAAAGAAAAACAAAATTAAGTTAAATTAAAAACGAGATTAATTTAGATTGATAACATAAAAAGGCTAATACATGTTGGGTCGGTGTACTTTTTCGTTCATTTCGGAATGAAAGATGAAATGTAAAAAAAAAGGGGGCAGCTTGTTTTTTTGTTTAAAAGAACAAAACAGAAATGGCTGTATTTTTTGTAGGCTACATAGCATAGCCTACTTTGTTATTGTTTTAGTATCATAATGATTAATGAATGCACGCACAATTATCCGTGAACATGATTTGAAGCCTTTCAACTTGTGTGTGCAAAATTCAGAATTAAATAAATGTGCAGCAATTTGTACAAATAGAGTCTGTAGGTCTATACTGTTGTAGCCATTAAATGAGCGCATTTAGTTTCATATTTGTTAAAATATTATGTTTTTTTTTCTTCCATTTTTGTTGATTTATGAAAAGTGAACAGCACGAGTAATAGGATGCACAATTTGAGACATGGAGTGTCAGACATGATTTTGACCACTTCATTAAGTTTTATTTTGTGGAAAACCTTTCTTTAAAGTGAATTTCGTTTTCTATAAATTGTATCTTAATTTTAATTCATTTTTCAACAACCAATTGCCTGGAGTGGATTTAATAAATAAGAAGAAAATATATAGCAATATAATCATGAGGCGCCCGCGTGGTCACATTGCACGTTAACTGGAGCGCATCTCATCCTAACTTAACAGTGTATGCCTCACACAGACATGAGAAAGACATCGAATGCACAAAGCTTGAAAAGTCTTTAAACGAAATAATTCAAAACGAAAAGAAAAAGGCTACTCTCTGATTATGTATGATTATATGAGTGTATTGATTCATTGTGCCTTCATATTTTGCAAGAGACATTTAATAAACTCAGCGTATTTAATAAAATGAGACGTAGGCTATTTAATAAACTGAATGTATTTAATAAACTGAGCGTAGCCTATTCATCTGTCAATATGAAACGCGACTTGGCCATTCTAATTAATGATCGGAAGAACGCGTATCGACCGTTACTGTAAAATATGCACGTATGTCCATTTAAACTCGATTTTGGTCAAATGTGGATTATATCATTACACTGGCAATTATATGGTTACATTTAAAGATACCGTACCAAGTATGACAACGCTACGTTCAACTGCTTTTGAATTACCTTGTTTTTTTCACTTCCTGAAAAGTAACCGTTTTGGACATACGTGAGTTTCATCGGGCAGCGACGATATATATATATATATATTACATTATACATATATATTACATTATACATATATATATATATAAATCAATTATTAATACACACATACACACACATATATATATTATGTGTGTGTATTAATAATTAATATATTAATATTTTTATATTGTAAATTCTACTAATTATACATTTATATTATATATATATAAATAAAACTATACATATTTTGCATTATTTCTGCAATAGTGCTAATCACAGTAAGTCACCTAACCCTCCTGGAAATAACATAGTAGTCAGTGAGATTGAAAGTGGTGTATAACTGCTCTCTTCATTGTAGTATTCATCAGACAATCTTTGGATGTACTGCCTGAAGCTAAGATTAGGTTGCACACTAAACATGTTATGACGAGGCGGCGGAAGAACTGGAGACAATTGTTTACCTCCTCCAATCGTATCAATGGCCTCCGTCATTTGCAATCAGAGTGGAGGGAACACTGTACGTGAGCAGCCAGCCACTATTGCAGGTGTTCAGATTGCAAGGTATTCATCTCTCTAGACCACTTTCTCTCCATTGCCTTCCACGCTACCACTTGACTGCTTTCCTTACTCTTATAACGCCGTTAATTAGAAGTAGCTGGATCCAATGAGCCTTTGTAGAGTTCACTTCAAAGGGACCTTTGGAGAGATATGGGGGGGGGGTGGGGGGGGGTGCACACGGTGACGGCATGCACTGGATTTATTGAAAGAAGGAGCTTGTAATTAGGTTGGTGGATGCTGCGTCTCAAAAGAAGACGACACAACAACCCTTTTTTCTTACATTCTATCTCTCTGTGTCCATGAGTGGCCAATTACAGCTTATTTATGGAAACAGTCCGATTGAGCACAGGATGAGGATAGTACAACACACACTGATGGGTAATGTCATTATAAACATCTGAATATGAAATTGTCACTGTCAACAAAGCTGATTGAATGATGCTAAATATACAAACACTGATCTTGCATTCAGAAGGTCTTCTAAGGACAAGTACCTTTATCTCCGGTCTCATTTACATCCACAACCCTGCAGGCCTGCTGCTACTGCTGCTTATTTTAATGATGTGGCTGACAGGGAAACGAGCACAGGTGCAGCAATAGGCCTCGCATACAATCAACATTAAATGTATTTTTAACCAGACCTGTCCAATGCCTCCCAAAATAGATTAGCAGTCTGTGAGATGTTTACACAAAACTGCTGTTCTTCACATCTAAAGTGACGTGATGGTCCTGCTGCCAAGGTCAGCTCAATTTCTGTAAGCTCCATAAGGCTTCCAGGTGTCGATGGGTCAGATTTCACAGAGGTGCTTGATGTTTGATCTTTTATAATCACTGTCTGTGACCTACGTCTACTTTCGATTTACACTGTGTATAAAAGACATGTTATACACTACCGTTTGATATTGTGAAATATAATTTATATTAACCTGTTAAGCTTCACCCCCAATTTTGAAAAATCCCCAGAAATGGCATACCCAAACTGAAACAGATACAGTTCATGAACCATTTGTTCTAAAAGCACAAGTATGATGTCTTTTGAAAACTGACACCTGGCAGTTTATTGCAAATGTAGAATTAATTATTGTCATAATGAAAAATAAATGTTATAAATAGCTTCAAAGTTTTGTCAAGTTATTAGAAATTTATTTTTATGAAATATTTTCATGAAAATAAAATTGAAGTTGGCCCTGTAGCAATCTAGAAATGCACTGCAGCTAAAGCCACATGTCTGTCCATGTTATATTTAAAATCTGAAGATGATATGTCTAAAACTCTTTATTTAGTTAAATGTTTTTCAAGATCATGTCAAACGACTTTATTTTGATTAGACTCTAGAAAGCAAACTGATGTTTATTGTCATTTTCTAAGCATATATTCAGTCTATTTTCTCTATTGTGTTGTGGTCTAAACGATCTCCATTCAGTGTCAGTCTCCCCTGCACACATTCACACCTCTCCAGCCTGGTTATTGCTCTAAATATGCTTTCTTTTGTCTGCATTATAATTACTAACGACTGGCTATTCACACTGTTTCAACCCCTAATCTCTTCTCAGAATACAATAGTGGTCAAATACTAAACCTTCAGTCTTATATCTTTTTAATGATGTATAGTTTGTCAAGGTATTAATATTGAATCTGATAGTAACTTTGAACGATTTAAAAATAAAAAACGCTCAGAGCGCCCTCGCTCTGGCGAAGGTTAACAGGTTAACTGTTTTATATTTGAATATATTTTAAAATGTCATTTATTATACAATAGAAAGTTCAAAAAGAACAGAATTATTTTAAATCTTTAAATTTATAAATCTCTTTACTGTCAATTTTTGATCAATTTAATGCATCATTGCTGAGCAAAAGTATTGATTTATATTCAAAATACCAACAAATTGTTGTCACTAATGGCCCATTAACAATATATGGTAATGTTTTGTTTAAGTAATGATGTTCAGTTTTAAAAATGGATATCCATTTTGAAATTTACCAAAGATTACATTTAACAGTGATATTAAATGTATTATTTTTTCAAAAACGTCTTGTGAGCTCAGTAGAACTCTTTGAACATTAGATTACTGCAAAGATAATCTAAATGCCAAAATAAACACTTTACAATAAGTTTTCATTAGTTAACATGAACTATCAATGAACAATGCTTCTACAGCATTTAATATTCTTAGCTAATGTCAATCTCAACATTTACTAATATGTTTTTAAAATCAAAAGTTGTCTCTGTTAACATTGATTGTGAACTAACATTCCGGAATTTTACTTAATTTTTTTATTTAACATAATTTTCTTATTTCATTGAAATTAGACGCTTGTATTTTTTATACGTTTTGTACAACTGAAGTGAAACAACAAATTACTCTTAACACAATTTGTTAATTCATTGCTATGAGCTGATTTAATGATTCAGTTCAGTGTTAAAATTAATTTATTGCTTCTTGCCAAGTCTAATTATTTTGTTAATTAAGCTTTATTTTTTTAGCCCCAGTTATTAGCCAATCACCTCACAGACTACTTAAAATAAATCCTTCACGGACCACAGTTTAAGAACCATTGTTTTTGATTTACAGATAATGAAAAGGCTTGCTTTATAAAAGAAACTCAATCGCCCTTGAAAAGTATGATGCTCTTGTCTGATCTTTGCATGTTTATCTAATATTTTCCTTACCATATTTGATTCAGTTACTGTAGCTGATTTGCTATGCATTAGATTTTTCTAGACGGAATGAATCTTGATCATCAGATGAGAAAACATCATGCTGTTACCTAAAAATGGCCCTCCATACATATTCAGTAGCAGCAAAATATACATCAATTCGCCAGCAAACAGGGATTAGATTGTGGCTAGGTGTAGTCGCAAAATCTTTTAGTGTTAAGACTTGTGCAAAGTCTTTGTATGAACGTGTAATCAAGCCTTACTCTGCTTTATTGATTGGTTGTCTCAACTTAAGATCTGTGGATCAATGAAGAGGAAGAGGGACTCAAA